>BSEG01000008.1:5000-1368750 GCA_036245055.1 Diospyros kaki | reverse complement strand
AGTAAAAATAATTAAGACCACCCACCAGAGATGGCAAAAACACATCTGATTACACTTAAACAGAGTCGGGAAGAGAGTAGAGAGCTTCTACAAAATTAACGGTTACGAGTATATATACACATAATTTAATATGGCAAAAAGAGAAAAAAAAACACAGAAGGGACAGCAGTAATAACAAGAACAGTAAGGATTACTTTAAAACGACGGGACGACGCCGTATCCTGCGTCGGCAGCGACCAAGGCCGCCGGAGAGTTGTTGAAGATGCCGTCGATCTCGACGTCCGTGCGCTTCGCGAAACGGCCTTTGATTCGGGGCCTCGTCTCGGCATAGGCCTTCCTCGAAGCGTATCGGATCGTTTTCTCGAACTTTCGGTTCTTCCGCTTCTCTCTGTACCTCAACACCCTCGCTTCCCTGTCGATCCCTGAGACCGCCACGGTGTCGGTGGCGATACGCTGTCCGATGGTGGTGGTTGAAACGTCCGCCATGGCGTTGTGGTCTGGCACCACTCCTACTTCCAGAGACGACGACGACACCTGTAATCAGACACCGTGAATGTATTGTAAGCAGCTCAGATCTAACATCCACTTTTTTTGCGAGGAAAAATACTGAAATATTTGACAGTCCGATAAGATACTGGTTAACGAATCATGTAATCAAACTCGCGTGTGGAAATTAAGGATTCACAATTTTTCAACGTTTATCTCCAACTAAAATTCCAACAATTTGTCGACTGAAACAAGCGAAAAACAAAATAATATTCACTGAGTTTTTACTTTCCAGGAAGTCAAAGATGGACGAGAAAGATTGGAGATGAGAAATGGTAGCATACACTTTGGCTGAGAGATTGAGAGCTGAAGTTGTAGAGATAAGGCTTGGATCCAGTGTAGTCTACGTCGTAGCAAGGTAGACCGTCCACCAAGGAGGGAGGCTGATGAACGTTCTTGCTCTGCACCGGCACAACTCCGTCGGTAGCGGAGCTGTAGTGTTGCTGATGTTGATGTGGCTTCTGATCTCCGGCCATGATGTCAAGATCAAGATACGTATCAACATCGGAGAACAGATACTCAGCCGGCTTCAGATCAGGACTCTCCATGACCTTAGGGTTCGGAAGCAGCCAGGACGCGGCCTCAGCCTCCTCCTCCGCGGCCTCGGCCTCCTCCTCCGCGGCCTCGCCGCCGTTGAGGTCCGAGAAGCAGCGGTCCTCGCCGCCTCCATGCGCGGTGGGGGACTTGATCGGACAGTCGTAGAACGGCGTGACCGGAAGGCGCTCGTGACGACGGGCCAGGGGATTGGCGGAGTGGATGTCGCGGTCGCAGGTGGCGCAGAGAGCTGCAGCGTCGGCCTTGCAGGTGACGCTGGCCGGGGCCTGCTCGCACACCTCGCACATCCAGACCCGCGCGTGCCTTGACGCCAGTTTGTTCACGGCGTGGATCTTGGCGTCGCAGCCGACGCAGAGGAAGGCCGTGTCGGCGCGGCAGAACAGCGTCGCCGTCGCCGATTTGCAAGAGTCGCAGAGCTTGGCCGCGACAGTCCAGGTATTTCCACCCATTCTCTCTCTCTCTTTCTATTTCTCTCTAGAATTGTATGGAAGCTGCTTCTGCGTGTGTTTTAGGTAATGGATAGTATTCAACACCTTCCTCCACTCTTAGCCCCTCTTCACACTCTCTCTCTCTCTCCTCTCTCTGAGTATCGCTTTCCTTCTATCGACTGGATAGAGGATATCTGGGGAACGACCAATGAACGCGTGCCACGTTGAATCCTCTTAGCCAAATAAAACGCTTACAACTAGACCCGGAACGTCTAGTATTATACGCTTAATGGAACATTTTCTCAAAGCTATAATGAATTTGGCACTATTTTTAGGGTGCATTTGATTGCCCCTTTTTTTTCATAAAAAATTGTCATTTTTTACCTAAATTTTAATTTTTGAGACGTTTGATTAATTAATTTTTTTAGATAAATTATTTTTTAACTTTTAGTCACGTGATGTGAAGTTCTCACTTTTGTTGAAAATAATTTTTTTTTGAAAAAAAATTTATTTTCTTCAGAATTCACCCATAACATATTGTCTCAATACTTTTTGTCTATCCAAATTTCATCACACATTGCTAATTTCTCTAGGGTTTTTCTCTCTTATTCGGTGTTGGCTTTGTCCCTTTCTTGTTTGTCGCCATCCACCACCAAAGACGAGCTCTAATTTCATGTTCGTTGCCATCTCCACAAAAGACCATCTCCATTTCTAAGTTCCACACATTGACGCATCTTTGTTTTCTTCCGCAGTAAAGTTTTCGATCTTGGTATTCGTCCACTGGCCCTTTCCCTTTGTGTTCGTCGCCATCTCTGCCAAAGTCAACCTCCAATTTTGATTTTTAGACTGTCGTTCATTTTCGTCTTCGTCCACGATAAGTTTTTCGGCCCTTCTTTTCTAGTTTTCCACCACCTTCCGATTGACGGTCAATATTTTGTATGTATCTTATGTAAAGATGACTAATTTCATGAAAAATTAGTGACAATCAAACATTAATGGTGTGTTTGATTGCATTACCTAGAAAATAAAAATCACCTTACCCCTTTAGAAAATGAATTCTATGGAAATAAGCTTTAAATGGTTGTACCATACATATTTTTTCATAGAAAAATTAAGAGTGTTTAATTGCTTTTTATAAAAAATGTGTAATAATTACATATTTTCTATGGAAAATATGTGCAATCAAACACACTCTAAAAGTTAAAAAAGTATAACAAATTCTAGGTAAAAAATTAAGTTAATTAAACACCATTAATTGATAATTTTTATGCAAATCATTTCTAGACAATTAAATTGCTTAGAACTTATTTTCTTTCCATGCAAGTTTCGCTTGGAATCAAACCCACTTTTAGAGTGGGGTTTGTTTATCTAATTTTAGATTAAATGAAACACAAATATATTAATGTTAATATTATATTAAATATAATATTTTAGTATATCAATATTATAAAGGTGTCTAGATATATTATTATTGTCAAGATATAATAATAAATTTATAATTACGAAAAAATTATCTACAAGTTTTTAAGAGATTACAAGACATAAAATATTTAGGTGTATGGGGTGTCTATCGCTTGACTCCTTCAATGTCTAAATCAGTCTCAATCAAAAAATAAAGAATTATTTAAATAAATTGTGTAAAAATTCTTACATACTTAAAAAATGGAGGGTCACTACAATTTATGTAGATCAAAATTAACGATAAGAGAGTATTTGCATTAGCATTATTTGTTCTCCCTTTCAAAACACTAGTTTCAGAAGTTAAAAACATGTTTCGATCGGAACCGCTTTCGAAAAATCTTCAAAAAACTTATATGAGGGGTTTCTTTTAATCTTTTATAGTTTTCTCTTTTATCCTTTGACCATCTTTTAAGCTTGTTTATTGTTGGAACTAATTGTTGTGGGTCATCTCTTTTGCTTTTAACACATTACATATGAAAAAGTCTATCACACTAAAGACGAGAAGAAAAAATTGGGTGGAATATTTATATCAGTAGAAGGTAGCTGTGACAATGTTAG
Source organism: Diospyros kaki (assembly GCA_036245055.1). NCBI lineage: Eukaryota > Viridiplantae > Streptophyta > Magnoliopsida > Ericales > Ebenaceae > Diospyros > Diospyros kaki. The sequence goes on along the minus strand of BSEG01000008.1, from coordinate 1,365,202 downwards.
AAGATTCTATGGGTTGATAGGTTTTGTTCAAAGTCCCTACAATTGTGAGGAACCTATACCTACAATGTCAATTAGTTACACAAAGAATAAAAAAAAAAAAAAAGGAAATTCTATTTGAACTTGAATCTAGCTAAAAAAAGAAATCAAAAATCAACTCGATTTGAATAGATTTTTGAGTCCATTCAAAGCCACGACACCCCTTTCTAGAGATATTGTTTCTTCTTTTGTTAAGTAATAAAACGAGTAAGTTGGATGTTAAAGGATCTTAGTGTATGCGAAAATTAGTCTCGCCTTTGCCAGCCCCGGCTCATGGAGGGCCCCCAAAATCACTTATTAATAATATATATATATATATATTAAGATGTAAGATTATTAATTCTATTTTATGTAGATTTTTATTTGAATTCACGTTCTGTTTATTTTATTATTCTATTTGGACGAGTAAATCCCCTAATCTTCAATTCTGTGGATCATTTTTCAATGTTAAGATGTCATTTAGATAAAAAAGTCTTCAACTCTCTTAGTCTATGTATTACTTTTTAATGTTAGGTAATGAATAGTGATGTGTAAACTAATAAAGTAACAAAAAAGAGAGAATAAAATTTGACGTTATTTTAGGAGAAAAATTTGATAAAATAATGTTTTGGATGGCAAAAATTTCGTTTAAGAAATCTGTATTGATTTGGACATTAAAAAAAATTAATAATTTTTTAATTTATAAAACCTAACTGTGAACTCTTCACATTTTTTTCTTATACAATTTTTGTATTTTTAGATCATTTCCTCTTATCTAGATTATCAATTGAAAAAAAAAAAATTATCTACTGAATTTGAATACAAAAACTTTAATCAATAATTTTGCATTTGAAAAATAAGTAAAATAAAAATTAAATAATTTTTAATATTTATTTATATTATTAAAAAGTTACCAAAACGACTCCCCGAGTCACAAATATTTGTAAGCCGATCGTGGCCTTTGCCCCACCCCATGAGAGGCTTTGGACCGCTAATGCGAAGCACTACCTAACTTTTTTACACTTATGGGTTATCCATGAGTTCATGACGTCGACAAGACTTCTTGTTAGATTTTAATTCATTAACCCCTTTAAACTTAACTTATAAAGACGAGAGGGAGATCTATAAAACTTGTTTAAATTTCATGTAACTTAAATTCAATATCTTAAACTCATCAACAAAATTATTGACATGGAACTCATGTTATCTATGGGGATCGGAAGTACTATTTGACAACACTGGCACTGACACTTTATATTAATATTTTATATATAAATTTAATTAGAAAGCATTTTTTTAAGGGTTAATTTTATATTTTTGTGCTGGTACTTTTAAGCTTTTTTTTTTGTATATTTATTTAAATTTTTTATTATTTTGATTACCTCTATATATTTATATTTTTAAGTCAATTTAATTCTTATATTTTGATAAATTATTTTATTTTTTTATACATAAAAAATGTAAGAATTAAATTAAGTCAAAAATACATGTATAAATATATAATTAAAATAACAAAAAAGTTTTATTTATCACATGAAAAAAAATTTAAAATATAAAATTTAAATTTATTCAAAAATATATGTCTATAAGTATAATTAAAATAATTAAAAATTTAAATAATTATACAAAAATATATAAAAATATAACGGTAAAAATATGAGATTTGTTATTTTTTGTGCGCTCGCGCGTGCGTGTAGGCATAACAGTGGGGGAGTAGGGAAGAATGGAGGGCTGTCGTATGGGAGAGGGGGTGGGGCAGGTGAGGCGGGGATTGGATGGGGGCGGGCTGATGGCTGGCTTGGCCTTTTCTTGGGGGCAAAAGGCCGTAGTCCCTCGCCTTAAAAGACGTGAAAGCAAGCAAGCAAGCTAAGAGAGAAGGAAGGAAGGAGCAGCCTGATAATAATGGAGACATGGAGGGAGTTGGGAGTGGGCCCCACGCGGATGCTGCCTTCGCGTGCGGGGTCCTGAGTTGTCCTCTTTTTATCATTATCACGTTTTGTTACAGTTTATTAATTTAAATTTAATTAAATATTTATTTTATTATTTTTGTTTGATAGTAAACATAAAATATTATGTTATTCTTCAATGGTCCCTCATTTAAAATCTTTTTTTTTTTTTTAATTTGCAGGCGACCACACTTTAGTTATAATTTTTATTGATATTTTTAATCACACTTTGTGTATTAATATGTTGTACTGATATAATATCACAAAATTATTGAAATGTCTCTTCAAAGAGATCAGTCTAAACTTGGCACATGTCTATATCTTAATTATACATAGATGACACTTACTAGATAGGATGAGGATTTGAATCTAAATCCCAAAGAAATTTTAGTAGTAGGGGAAAGATTCAATCTCATCCTCGTTAGGTTCGAGAATTCTCTCTAAACCAATAGGATAGGATAGGATAGGAGGTTAAGAATCTTGATACCCACTCTAAATACCTCACATTCGATTGTCTTATAAAAGGTAAGGATTCATTTTTAAGTACGATATCTAATCTGAGTTTACTTTTAATTCAATCCCATACTTATTCTTTTCTTTATTAACTTAAACGTTGAAGGCCAAACACTTAGCCCCTCTACACTCCTTTGCATATGCAACTCTTGAGGTTGAGATCCTTAGACAACGTGTTTATCTTGCAAGTGTAATTCTTGAGGTGTCAACCTCAAAGTGTCGATCCTGGAATCAAGATCTCAATACAATGTGTGATGATTGACCCTATAACCATATAATAATATTTTATAAAGTTCGAGACATTACAATATTTTATTAAATATAAAATAAATTTTTAAAAGCGATATCTCCACCTCTCTCTTTCTTTGATTTCCCATCAAGAATAATAACAAGGACCAAGTAGTTGAACCAATTAAGTATTTATTGTACTCTATTGTCTTGTCTTAAATTATAAGAATAATACTTGTGATGGGGTACCCTAGAAAAATCAAACCAAAATTCAAGTAAGTACTCAAGAAGGCTGAAGACTTGGAAGAGTCTTCCGGGCAAAAGTCTCTCGATAATTCCGAAAAGTCTTTGGGGTAGCCATGTCTTTAAGCCCCAAAGCTCAAGACTCATCTCGAAGAGTCTTTCGAGCCAACTCTTTTATCCTGAAGACCTGAAGAGTCTTTGAGGTCTTCGAGGGGAGTCTTATCCAAAGGATTCTTTTTCGAGATATCTTATCTTTGAAGTTACCATCAGGCCCTTCAACCTCATTCGTAGCCTTTTCGCCCAAAGAGTCGGGCCATCTCAACTTGCCACATAGCCTAGCCATCGAAGCCTATAAATACCCCTCGAGTTCGCATAATGTAAATCCAAATCTAGCACCCGAAGACTTAGACCTAACACTTTAGATCCAAACCCATTTGAGGACACTCATCTGGAGACTCATCCAAATCCTCATGCAAAATACATTCATACTTTATTTTAGAGCATGACATTATCTGACTTTGACATTGGAGGGCCAGTACGGGAGAGTTTCCTACATGCCTTCTAACTGTGCCTGTGTTGCAGACTCATCCGAAGACCTCAAGACATAACACCTCCTGAAGGTTCTCGCAACTCTCTTAGAGCCAAACCATCCAGAGACCTAAGTCTTCGAGGAAGAAGTCTCTCAAAGACCCACCAACCATTCGAAGATTGGGCATTTTTTTTAGCTCTCTTAGACAACCGATCAAGCTTGGCCCTAAGAATCCTATTCTCCCAAACAATGGATCAAGTCATCCTCCCGCTAGATGCCTACTAGCACCCATTGCCAGCACATACCTTACTCCCCACTTTCTCGCACTAGATTTGTTAAGTTGTTTCCAAGAACATATAAATTTAATTATTTTATTCCAGCAAAATAATACTAAACAAAAATAGTATTTTGCAATCGAATGTATTTTTAAATTTATCAACGTTAAAAACACATAATAAATGTCTGATTAATATTTTTTATCATGTTTATTAATGTTAAAATAGTAAATATCATCTTTAAAATGATGGGTCTCGTCAAGAATTATTGTTAAAATACACTTTTATGTGTAATAATAAAATTTATATATCATTTAGTTTATATATTTATATATTTAAACTCGCACCAAATTTCGTACAATGATTTCTTGCAAATGATATTACTTTTCAAAAATAAATTGGGATTAGATTAATTTAATGGGCCTCAGAAAATATTGAGCAATCGGCTCCTTAATGGGCCGATACCACTCAAAACCATCATGGGCCGAAACAAAGTTGGAGCCCATTAATGGTCTTACATTTATTTATTAATTTTCAGTTGAAATTACTAGTGCAAAATTTTAAATTTTATTCTCACTTAAAATCGACCAAGTTTATTTGCCCAGTTTCCAAAAGTGTAAATCGTCAATTTGTGAGCCCCAGTTTTGTTATTCCATTTGTGACCCAACAGCCCAAGACTGCAATCCGACCCATTTTCTAATATTCTTTGCAGGCCATGGACCCGACCCGGCCAGTTTGGTATTCTTTTTGAACCCACACCCCGTTACTTTCAAAACTTGCTCAAATTACTCGGCAAATAATAACGTGGTTAGACCATTTTGTAATATTTAAAAAATATTTAAAAATGTGTTTATGTTCTACAATCACATTAAAAATAGAAGAAATTTCATTTTTGTTATCCCAATGACGTTAGAGACAAAAACAACTTATATTCTTGTTTGGTTGAATAAATAGCAGAATTTATGTTTATATTTAATTGAATAGTTATTTTTTTATAATTTTATATATTAAAAATTATATTTACAAAAAAATTTCCTATATTTTTGTTTTCATTTATGAGTTTTCTTTGCATTTCTATTTTCTACTTTCTTTTAAAATTATTGATTTCTCATTTTCTGTTTGATACCATATCCGTTTCCATGCAACCTAACCAAAGAATAAAATCAAAATCGATCATGAAATTTAATAAGATGGATGAACACCCAGCAAGATATTCATGTACTTTTACAAATTTTTTATTTTTTATATTTATGGGCTATATAGCGTGCAAACAATCGGTTTGATAATTAAACCGGCCAAAATCTACTAATTGATTAAACTGAATCGTGAAGTAAAACCGAACTGAACCGACTGATTAACTAGAAAAATAGAACTAATTGATAACTGAAAAAATCGAATTTAAATCATATAAATCAAACCGAACCAATTAAATCAAAGTAACAGATAAAAAATATACAAAATCGAAAAACATAACGTCATTTTATAAATACCAAAATAACATTATTTTAAAATTCGGTCAATTTAGTTAATTTAATTATTCTAACCAAAAAAATAAATCAAAAATTGAAAACCCAACTTTTAAGAAAAATTAATTGAATTAAAGCGATACATGAAAAAAATTGAATCGAACTGACAAATTCAATTGATTCAGTTGGATTAATTCGAATAAATCAAACTTTTACTCACGCTGCAAGATAATATGCAATTTCATTGGATTGCAACAAATATGACAGCAATATTTATATCAATTAGATGAGTATAGTGAAGAAGAGGTGTCAACTTCTGTGTTAGCTAGCATTTAAATTGAAAGCGAGACTGCACTTGTACACTGGGCCAACTTTAGTGTTGGGTGGGGGGCCTGCGTCCATGTGAGTGACCCTAAATTGCTTGGGACACACAATTAGGGCTTCCAACTGCAATGTCACTAGAGCTAGGCAACCATAATTAAAGGGCTATTTCTGGAATTTCCAATAAATATGATAAGATGCTGATCCTACTATTACAAATAGAAGAGTCCAGCATCTAAGTTTGGCTGGATTTTCTTGGAAGGAGATTCCAGAGAACACTGACATTTTAATCAGTTTTCTCAAAATGCCTTGCTGTCTTGTAATTTTCAATCTCTCAATGTCTATATTTATTATATCTCTATCTAATCTATACATACATACATATAACTGTGTATATATCCATATTTATACACACATATTTTTACTTTTTTTAAGTATGGTTATTCATTTTTTTTTATTTTGATTATACGTCAAATTTGATTTTTTAGTCAATTTAACTGATCTATTTTAATCTTTTTTTCCTTTGGTAACTCAATTTTTTTTTGTTATTTTGATTACACAATTGAATCTATAATTTCAAGTCAATTTAACCCTTATACTTTTATGTGTAAAAATAAAAAAGATAAGATAAGATAAAATAATATACATTATATTTTGTTTGCGTTAAAATATAAGAATTAAATTGATTCGAAAATACAAACTTAAAAATATAATAAAAATAATAAAAAATTTGAGTTAACGAGCACATAAAAAAAAAAAACATAAAAACATAATGACAAAAATATAAGTTCGGCCAATGAATCATGAACACGTATGTGTAAGTATGTAGAGATATGTGTATGCATGTCCCATATGTTTGTACATGTGTGTATGCCTGTTCTAAATTATACTTCAAGTAACACAAGACTTAATATGAGTATTTTTAAGTATAAAGGTGATGATAATTTAAACAACACGAGAGTTAAAAGTGTTCGAAAAATAATTTTATGATTGAGCCTCTCATGAACAATCTCTCTGTAATATCTCAAGAGCGTAGAGAAGAGTAATATATAGCAAGAATAAGTAAAGAAGGAAACAACACCAGTTGGATACCTTTTGAACTAAATGTAGGCAAAGAACTCTGGGGTTAAGCGTACTTGATCTGAGGTAATCCAGGGATGGGTGACCCTCTGGGAAGTTCGTGTAGACTCATCAAGGTAAGTTGTTCCGATCTTTCTATTGCTTAATGCAGGATGTTACAGGTGGTATCAGAACTTATCCCTGAGCCTCTGAGTGCGATGGTGGGGCAAACCTCAACAAGAACGTTGAATCCCTGAGAGGAGGTGCGTGTAGGCACCTTAGGTGAATCCCGCATCGACCATGCAAAGAAGGGAGATTTGAGACCAATTGTAAGGTCACATGACAAGGACGTCATGTGCTCAAGGGGGGGAGAATGTAATACCCCAAGAGTTCAGAGAATGGTAATATATATCGAGGATAAGTAAGGAAGAAAACAATACCAGCTGAATACCTTTTGAGTTGAATATAGGCAAAAAACTCCGGGGTTAAGCGTGCTTGACCTGGAGAAATCTAGGGATGAGTGACCTCCAAGAAAGTTCGTGTAGATCCATCAAGGTAAGTTGTTTCGATCCTTCATATTGCTCGATGCAGGATGTTACACTCTCTCTACTCTTAGGGACCTATTTGGTCACCCAACATATATGGCTATTCTTGAGTATAAAAGCATATTTAAAGGAGAGTGTTATTTTGGAGTGTTAAATTACTTATTTACAACTTTAAATAGTATTATAGCACTTCTCAAAAATAAATCTGCTCCAATGGTAGGTGTCAAAATAAGGGTATCATTTAATATTTTAATATTTTTTATTAAATTTTAAATTTAAATAATTAATATTTTATAATAAAAGTTGAAATAGAGCAATAGGAAATGACAGTTGGAGTTTACATCTCTTCTTTTTTCTTTCTCCAATGGTTGCAAAAATAGTATCTCAAGAGGGTTGTTGCCATTTTGTAACCCCAGATACCATCCTTATTAGAGTGGTTGACTTTTAATCTTAGGCGTCATTTTGATAGTTATGAAAATAACACCTTAAATGTCACTCTCCATTAGAGATGCTCTAAGGGGTGATGATAATGTTGTAATTAAAGTCTAACATAGGGAAAGTATTGATCTTATAAATGATAGGTAAGTGTGAGAAAGAATGACAAGTTGAAACTAGCCTTAGAAATTCTATTTTAATGAATGGGGCGGGCAAGGGAGTGGTTGACCTTGCCTATTCTACATAATGTTGCTTGAAATCTAGACTCTTTTATCTCTTTTATTAAAAGAAATTAACTGTATATATAAAGAATTTTATCTGAATAGAAGAATATTAAAATTTAAAATGAAAATGTTACTTGATTGCTTAAGAATAGCACTTGATTAGACACTTTTGTATTAATATATTATGTTATGCGTCTAATTAATATAAATATTGTTATTGTTATGATGTAATAATTAATTTTTTTATGTGAGAGCGTGTCCTGTGGAGTTATTGAAAGACTTATAAAGAAAAAATCGGTTAGGAAGAGTGGGCGAGGTCACTTGCAAACTCTCTGATACTTAATTCAGTATTGTGTTCAAAATAAAATTATAATTTTATTAGGGTTGTGAGTATAGCTGAACAAAAAAAGCGGCTCTCCTATTTATAGAGATAAGAGTAATTAAAAAATTGCATCATTTGGTGAATATTTTGAACTCTCTTTCAAATTTGTAGGTTAGAATATCAAAAAATCTCTTGAATAATAGTTGTCAAATAATTTATAAATTCTCAAAAGAGTCTTTTGAAGTCATTTATAAAGACTCTTTAAGTGAAATCACTCAGTTTCAGCCATAGTCTCTCAATATGAGATCACTCATGGACTTGTCTCTTGTTTTAGTCTCTCATTTAAATGTCTCGCTCAAGTCATCGATGGATCGTGAGCTTCTTTAGTCAATTTAATCTTATCTTTAGACATAAATTCATTTTCTCACACACGACAAATAAAATACGATAATATAAAAGTGTTACAATTGGGTATAACAAGGTGGCATTTGGATTTGGGAATTCAAAACCATCACAAACTGGTTGATGTGGACCTCTCCACTACATGCATTGGGATTGATTAGATTCTTTGTTTCTGATGACGACAGGGATAGAAGCAGTATTACTCTTGCATATACCAAAAGACTGAAATCTGTCAATTCTGTGGGCTTCTCCATCTTTTCATTATTTAGATGAAATAAAGCATTGTAGATGAGATGAACGTCCACACCTCCATAAACTAGCTAGCTAGCTAGCCACCCACCACCACCAGCTGTCTCTAATCTAGCTTCAAAAGATGATGATTCATGTCAAGAGCATTGACATTCATTCCAACAGTCACAAACTCACAGTGAAACACAGCCCCTATGCCAACGTAGTTTTCACTCCTTTTTTAGCCAATGCAACTGGGGCCAGGCCAGTCAACACTTGTGTTTTGGCAGAAATGGAACGCGCTAGTAAAGTGTCAAAACCATTCTTCAGGCAGCTACTTCCATTTCGTCCATCATCTGTCAGATCATCCAATGCCATTTGATCAATTTGTTTGGATTATGATCAGTTTGTTGCTTAACGAATAGGATTAGTTATGCAATAATGGTAAATTTGTTCAACTGTTTTGGCCAGGAAGATATCACATTGTGTCAGGATTTACAGTCTCAAGTAGACAAATTTTACAGGATGCAGGGCTCCCGAACGAAGACTTGTAGAGGTTTCTTTAGGCCAAATAGATTGAGTGTAGAGGCAAAAAGGAGCTTGGCTATAAGACTTACGTGTCGGGTAGGATAAAAGTGAGCCTTAGTGATCCAATAGTGTTGAAGTGAAAGGGCTATCACTCAACGAATCAAAGTTACTTTAGGGATAACAAGCTAATCTTTTCAAGAGTTCACGTTGACAGAAAGGTTTGTCGCCTCAATGTCGATCAATGTTCCGGGTTCAAAAGACATTAATGCAGTAGAAAATAAAAAAAAACAAAGTTATCAAAAAAAAAATCTTGGATTGAGTCACGGACAAGATTGCTTCCTTTAAAATATTTCGCGACTTTGTCTGTCTGAAGTTATGCAAGTAGTATAATAACTTTGTCGTTCTCAAGATAAAACAGTCCAGAATCATCTCTGTCGTAGATCTCTCTTGCACTGAAGAAGGCTGAAATACAAATATCTTTTAATTTCTCAAAAAATCAGAAATAACCAGAAATTTTTTAGTTGATAGAATAATTTTTTTCTTTGAATATTGGTTTTTTTTTTTTTTCTATTAGAAGCTACTACTTTCTCCTCATTTAAACAGTAAAAAAAAAAAAATCAGCAACTGTAAAGAAGAAGAAATAGGGAAGAAAACATGAAGAGGGGAGGAGATCATAGAGAGATTTTTGGAAGAAAAATCAGATAATATAGTTTAAAGAAACTTGTGCATTGAGTCTCCCATTCATTTTAGGAACAATAGTATGCACAGGTGGGCCACAATCTCTAAGAAATAAATATTTCACACATATTCCAATATACACAAACAACATGAAACAAAATAAACGACCAACAATAGATTCTCTCTTGATCCTAGTTTTTTAGAGATAGTTATTGTGGTATGGTTATAACTTATATATTTAAACTTCATTCAGAAAATATTTGAAAGCTGGATGTACTGTGAAGATCTTTGGGTTCTCTACCACCCTTAAACCAGCCCATTCTATTTGTCAAATTAGGTGAGAAAGGTAGGAAGAAATCTCATCTCCCTAACGTTGCTAGTAATAAATTTTAAACGAAATATATTGTCCTATAATTAGGAGATACTATTCTAAGAAATCAGATAAGTGGATCCAACAAAATGTTGGAACTTAAGATTGTTTCACTACTTGAAGGGTGAATTGAGGAGGTAGTGATGAGCTTTCAAATTAAAGATCCCTTGCAATAACCCACTTCCCTTGAAATGTGGCTTTCAACTTTGACTCAATAATAGAGCTCTTGCCATTGTAGTGCCTCATCTTTATGGTGGGGTTCAGGTGGTTTGGAATTGAGTGAAATAAAGCTCATTTCACTCAAGGCTGCAACCAATATAATGTTTTTGATTTTCCTTTTTGACTGCTATTTTATCCTTTGTTGTACTTTGAGCAAAGACATGCAAATACAATCACTGTAATTAAAACTCCACTCATATTGGATAGCTCTTTATGATTAGCTACCGCCATAACACTAGAATTGGCATCCCAAAAGGAGATCATTGATTGAGAGTCTTAATAGTTTCCTTAATTCCAAATTAGGTGTTAATCTCTTAAACAAAAGTTGGTTTATTATGGATAGTATACTTCTTAACGCTTTATGTCTGTTTTCTAATATTAGTTTATTATAAATAGTATATAATATGTCAATATATTAATACCATTAAAAAGTATTAGGAGTATCTAAATAATATTTTCGTTAACTAATTGAGTAAGTTGAGATAGGAATCAATCTTATCATTTTGCACGAGTGGGGGAATGTGCATAACTTAGGAAGAATAAAAATGTCTTCCTTTCCTCTTTTTCTTTTCCTCTATTGCTTTTCCTCCTTGTAATCTACCTTCTAGTAATCCAAACAAGCATAAAAAAGAAAGGAAAAGAAAAGAAAAGAAAAGAAAATAAGGTAGCAAGTGATTAGGAGTATACGTACACACACACGCACAAGAACTGCATTTGGGTCCACAGTAGTGATGAGACATGCATTTGGGTCCTCATTTCTTGCTTAATGTCCCACTTTGTCAATTATATATCTGGCCTTGACCCTTATTGCTCTTGGAAAGGCAACCACTCAATAAGATTCAAAATTTTAAAATACCAATTAACTATAGTGTGGGAAAGTTTGAGAAATTTAGTGGGTTCTTAAATTTATTTAAGTGTTAGTTTTAATATTGAATATTTATTATTTAATTTTTAACATATTTGTTAGGTTAATCAGAATTGGACATCTCGCTTAATTAAGAACCCCTAGGTCCCAATAAGAGATTAACTTAGGATGCAGTGCGGGAGAATTGGAGCATTTGAGTACAACCACTTACCTACCCACCTGCCTCCATTCAATTACAAGCCTTACTCGCCAAGGTTGGCAACCTATATATATATTTACACTAGTAGAGGTGTTACTTATATTATGCACGATCTGATATAATGGTAAAATTATTAAGTCAAAACAAAATATATGAATAGTATTTTAAGAATTCATTAAGGTTTCATAATTTCAAGGTATTATTTTTGCTTGTAAAATAGAATAGATGGTGACCCTATGCCACTATAGCCTATAGGGAACTAATAAAATATTAATTCCCTATAAATTATTCACTAATTGGGAGTTGGTTGCAATGGAACAGCTCCTTGGGAAGCACACTAGCTAGCAAGTCTGCTGGGTATAGCTATGAGTAGAGAGAGACCAGATGGATAGAAGTAAGTAAATGAGACGCACAGTTGCATTAATTAGCTCGGCGGGTTTCGCATTGCCGCATACCATCCATCAGCACACGGAACACCCGCCACCGCCACCGGCTGAACAGCCTAACTTTTTACACGTTGCTTCCCCAACACAGAAAGCCTCTTAATTATTCAGCCACGTATCCCTGTTAACTCTGCATAAATCCCAATAAAATTCACAGAATAGATTACCTCAGAGCCCCCTCCCTCTACCACCTCTTTCTTCAAGTGTCCGCCGGAGACAGTGGCGGGACCTCTGTTGCCGGCGGTCACATCAAGAACCATTGTGGGCTGTTAAGAATATATGCAATCCTCCTCTCCTTTGCTTTATTCTCTTCTCAACATTTTCCTAATTACCTAAACAGCACTTAATATAAATATCCATAAGGATTAATGCACCATTTTTTGTATTCATTTCTTCCATAACGATTTATGCTCTTTGGCAGATGAAAATTATAAATATATATATTTATAAATTTCTTGAACTCAAATATGGTGAATGAATTTCTCTTTGTTAAATTAATTAACAAACAGAAAACCCTTTATCTTTAATCTTCTCTCTAAAAAATTGTTAAAACATAGCTAGCTCATTGGCTTCGCTCTTGGCTCTCTGGACAATCTGTATTTTCTCTTGAACTTCCAGCGGCGGCGGCAGTTTGATCATGAAGATCCACCCCTGTTTTGGGCTTCTCAGCCACTTGGGCTTTGTCTTCTCTAGCATCAGGAAACGAGGAAGCTTTGCTGATTGACATGGCCGGCGTGGCAAGAAAAGTTGGCTTCACATCGCCGGCCATTATCACCAGTATCTTCTCTTCAAACTCCGGCCATGCCTTCCCGGGGCCAACTTCCGGGTTATCTTGGCCACCCTCCAGATCTCTCTCCTCACCTTCATCACGAATTTCCCCATTCTCCAAATGGCCAGCGAGCTTCCAGTACGAGCAGGCCAGGATCAAGAGGGCGAAGGCGATCAGACCCAGCATCGCCGCCAGGCCGCCGAAGAGGTACGGCACCGGAGAGTGCCACGGCGAGCTTTGCACCGTCGTCGGCCCCGCCGGCGGTGGTGGAACTGTCCCCTTTCCGGCCGCTGTAACACTAGTTGTTGTCGTTGTTGGCAGTGAAGGGTTATAGAAACCACCGGCTCTGGTTTCCTCCATCGAATCTCTTTTTCAGTTCCTTCCTATCTCCAAATTCTCTTGTGTTTCTTCAGGGACAGGTGGGTGAGGCTTAGAGAGGATTGGTGTTTGGGTTTGAGAAGCTGGGGAATGAGGAGATGGCTATTTATAAGAGGAAAGGAGGGAGAGAGAGAGAGAGAGAGAGAGAGAGCTTTATTTATTTGAATTAGCTAGATCACGGAGCTTGAGCAGCTGATAAACAGGGGTTCTTCAGGACTGTTGGAGGTAGGGAAGTGTGATCCTCTGTATCAGGATGATGTCTCCATGGGAATGTTTGTGGGTCCAACTGGTAGGGTATTTTAGAGTCGTGTTTGGCTGCATAATGATCACATTTTGTCACGTATTCATGATTAAAAACTTATATTATGATATAATTTCTTCAATTTTAATATTTTTTTATTTTTTCAAAAGAATATGCATTCATTATCATGTATTTAGATGATGGATTGATGACAATTAGAGATGGATGTTATAAAAGTCTAAAAATTAAAAATAATTTATTTAATTAATTAGTAAAGGAGTGTTCAAATTTCGGTTCACTTTAGAAATAAATGGAACCTAATATAGTTCTGAAGTGTGAATATTCAGTCGGTTCAATTATTGAATTGTTCAAATTAAATAGATTAAATTTATATTAAAGATTAAAATCAACTCACTGAATATATTTTTAAATTTAAAAACCAAACCAACTGAAAAAATAAAAAAAATTGAGAAACCAAAAAAACTAAAATAATAAAGTGCAAAAACAACAAAGTTTTTTTACATTTCAATCGATTTTTGAAAAGTCTGATACCAAGCTCTATCTAGTCTAAGGTCGATCTAGTCCAATTCGGATAAAATGAACGCCACTACCGACAATATAACACCGTTATATTAAATATTTTTTGCTCACACAAAAATTTTCTTTGGAAAATGAAAATTTAATGCTATAAATATTGTATTAATATGAGAAATTAATATTATTGTTTTAATAAATAAATATAAAAATTTATTATGTTACTTTAGCAATTATTAGTACTTGCAGAATGAAAGCTTTGCAAAATTAATTGATGTATATATAGTAATATATATATAGTTAGGGTTGTAATTGAACTGAAGTGAATTGAGTTTTGTTGAGCTTAATCTCAGCTTCATAAGTTAGTTTCTAGGCTCGATCTTGACATGAGTTGGAGCGCGGGGCTTGAGCTTGTCAGAACTTATTAAAGTTTAAATATATTTAATTTAATTATATTATTATAATAATTTAAAATTTGATAATTTTATATTAAATAATATATTTATAAAATTATAAATAAATATATTAATATATTTATAAACGATGTATTCATGAATTTCTAATCAAATATGTTTACGAGTAACTAATTAACTCTATTAGTATTCACGAGTTTATAATCAAACATGTTTGTAAAATTTAATGATTTGAGTTTTACTAATCTCAAACTCAATTCGTTCACAACTTAAGTTCTAAAATTAGAGTAAAACTCATCTCATTTACCTTAATAAATAAACTCAAACGAACTTTTCTCTAGTGAAACACTGAGCCACTCACGAATGGCTCGACTCATTTGCAACCATATATATAGCGCTTCACTTCCGTAATTAATTTTTAAAAATACAAGATATATATGATAAATTGTAATTGAAAATGGCATTTTTACATTCATTTATGAAAATTTTAATGGCATTCGTATATTTTGACGTATTATTCTTTATGTCACGTTAATAAATCACATTAATAATTAATTTGGCATCAGCCAGCACTAAAGTCAATGGATATCCATTTTTTTATTATTTGTGGGGGGGGGGGGGGGGCGCAAAAGCAAGCGTATAGCATCTCTTCTAATCAGCCAAACAATTGCCAAAATTCCCTATTCCTTTCTCCATCACCTGACCTTTCATGCATGAACTTTGGTGGGCAAATCCTGTGCTTAGCAAATGGAGTGTAATTTTCTAGGGATATTAAGTGCTCAAAGTGAGAATCATCGTCTATGTAAGATAGTTAATTCATAATTATTTGAGTATATGATTTATGCGTTCTAGATGTTATCGCTTGCAAAATCTTCTGAAATTATTAAAACTTTATTTTTGTTGTGATTTTAGAATTATTTGTTATAGGTTTAAATCTCCTTGGCACCATGTAGAAAGCATTTTTCAACTGAATTTTTGGGAGCTAAACCCTCCACGTTGCGTGGTAGGGTCTCTTTGGTCTTGCACGTCGTGTGTCGTTAATACAATATCCTGTTTATTATATTACGTGATGGGATCTATGCAAAAATTATTTGTCATTTATAGCGTCGTGAGAATTAGTTAGGTCAATTCTATTTTTTATTTATATATATATATATTAATCAATTTCTGGAGAGAGAGGGGGAGTTGGTGACATTTTGCCTAATGTGAAGAGTGGGATAGAAGGAATTAAAGTAGATTTGATCCTCTAAATACCATATAAACAAAGAGAGATTTGATTCCAAACTTCCACTGTATTACATCTATGGAAGGGAATGTTTGGCTCCTTCCATTAAGAAATTGATAGATGTGATCTTTCAGGTTAGACAATATATATATTAATGAAAACTTATCTGTATTAATCTACATATTCACACACAGAGATATGTATACATATACATATATATGTAATAATACATTCACTTATACATATATATGCTGGTGGAGGCTTGGATTTCAATTCCTAGCAACATCATATATATACATATATATATAATAATACATTAACTAATTATATCATGTGGTTATAGTTAATTAGAAATAGTTGTAATTCTAAGGTTTGGAAGAGATCAAATATTCTCTTTGAATCTATATATGCTGGTGGAGGCTTGGCTTGCCGATGATGGCCACTGTAAGCTACCTTTGAATTTCGGAGATTCCCCAGTAAAATCGCTACACGTAGTTGCATGCACGCCATGCATGTTAATTACTAATTACATATGTTTCAATGTATTAATTACCTGTCTAGTTCCTGGAACCCAAGACTTTTATCTCCCCAAATAAACTTCAACAATCAAGTTACTATATAGTATTAAAGGAGTAATAAGTATAGTAAAACTTAAAGCTTCTTGTACCTTTAAGAATTTAGGGTTTATATAGCGTAATTTGGGATGATTACGTAATTTTTTTAGGGACATGTGACTCTAAGATATGGTCTAAGAGTGGCGCCAAGTCTATTATTAAGTCATCTTGATAACCGTACTCTTACTGATTAAAGAGGAATGTGACCACACATGATAATTCAGATGCATTTTAAGTATTTTTCATGAAAAATATTGAGATTAGTTCACATGTCACCACTAGTTTAGTTCATACGCCATTCCTTAAATGGTTCACGTGTCATTTTGGGAGTAAATAATAGCTAATTTAATAACTCCATCAAACATCCATGTCCTTAATTATCTCTCAAATAACCCTTAATTATAAAATAACTCTTGTATTGCCTTTTGATCTATAAAAATAGAAAATAAATACGATACAAAATAAAAATGACAAAAATAATATTTTTCAAAAAAATAAGAAATGGAAACATAGAAAACCGTGTAAATAAAAAAATATAGGGGATTTTTTTAAATATAATTTTTACTATATAAAAAATTAATATATAATATATAAATTTCATATTTTATATAATCTTTTTATATTATAAAACATATAATATAAAATATAAAAAATTCCCCTATATTTTTATATCATATAATATAAGAGAATTTTTTTATCTTTAATTTATTCGTGGACAGATACTGGTTTTCAAAATTGAAAACACTATTTATATAATTTTTTAATATTATGAAACGGCCTAAAAATAATTTTAAAATTATAGAAACGGCTCAAAAATATTTTTTTTTCATGCTTCTTGATGTTTTGATATAGGAAACATTTTAAAAATGTCAAAATAACACATCCTAAACCCTAAACCCTAAAATTGAAACATTTTTGTGTATCATAGCTTTTAATTATCTCACTGTATTATTCAGTTAATTAGTTCTATATTTGATTAATTCTTTTGTAATTAACTTGCTTGCTCACGTCAACAGACATTCTTATTCCACAGTACTGGAATCACTTGAGATCGAAATGTTCTTCCAATTAACTAATATTCCCCCTGCCAACCCCAATAAACAATCTAAAGTCACTTTCTTTTTCTTAATATTTAATATATATGCACATACAATACAAATTAACAAACTTGGTACGTAGCTTAATCAACATATATAAATACATGGAGGGTCCTCTATTAGAGGGTTTCATGTGTCATGCACACTCTTCTTATTTTATTAAAAAAATCGTTCACACTTTGAATATCTTTTTACTTGATTTAAAATTTACAGGTTATATAGTCTAACTGAATATTACACCATAGTAATTACAGAGAAAAATTTTGCTTAGAATTTTGCACTCAAAAACTATATAAACGTTACAGTTCTCGAAAGACATATACTAATATATTTTGAACTTACAAGTTTCTTTACTATTTTTTCTCTTAAAGATTGAGTATTAATTTAATCGTTAGAGTCTAACATGGAAGAACATAAACTCTATTCTTCAACGAGTCCAACGCTTAGTATTCCAAATTTTGGTTTATAACAACATCAAAATATAATATATATATATATATATATTTTAATTGATCGAGTTGGTAGTTCATTTTTCTTTTCATTTTCTTTTAAGAAAAAATGAACTATCTAATAATTAAATAAAAATAACTAACATCGACCAATTTTTGTGCACATTAAAATCAATAGATTTTAATTAGTTTTGACCAATTTATGTGTTGATGTTTTTTGCTTATGTGGGAAACTCAAGAGTTTTTTAAATTACAGATAACTTTTGATTTGGATTGTCTAACAGCTTCTCTAAAACCCAAGATCTATCTTGAAACCTAGGTGTATAAATAGGTTCGTTATGAGATACAAGCAATTGTTTGGTTTTGCATAAATATAAAATTAAACTCACAATCTCGCAATATTATAAACTCTCAAACAATTAACATAGATCATTAGTGTTACTATTAGAATTTATTTATACATTAAAATTAGAATTTAGAGTTTAGAAGTTAGGAGATGGGCATGAATGATCACTTTAATTGTTGCTACATATGTTATAGATTCGCCATTAATTAATGGAATCTATTGTCACAACAGAAGAAATGATAGTTGCTGGGAGATACAGCAGTTGTCGCTCCCACTTGGTGACTTGGGTGAATCCATGACGTCATTCTTAATCAAGCTCTTTTCCAACCGTGCATGGCCTCTGGATAAGGTGTGATATTCCTTAAGAGTTGATCTCAAATCAACTTCTATTGGTACCACGTTTTTGCCTTTCAAAATAAGTTTTTACTATTAACTCTTTATTCGAATTTTAAATAACAAGAAGAGAAGAATAGAAGATAATAATACATGAATTAAAACTTTAATTCTCTTTATTTTTAAAATTTTAAATTTATATAATTCAATTTAGGAACCAAGTAATTTTTTCATGATTATGGCCTTAGTTGAGATTTGGCTCATACTTTTTTGGACAACTCTAGATCCCATGCTTTCACTAGTCCTAGTGAGAGAGGTATGGTGACGGCCACATGTCGTCTTTGATTTTGACAGATGTATTTATTCCCGATCAATAGCTATTAACATTCACTCAAACCCTAGACACCCACATCTCCATGACATTATTTTACGTTAGTTATCGTTAGTTTCGATTTAAAAATACATGACTAAATAATTTATGTCTTAAAAAAGTTTTCATTAAATAAAAAGAATGACCCCTTTGTTCATAATCCATGTTGATTTCATTACCCGGGATAAATCTCACTTCAATACAAGTTAAAAAGAAGATATATTTGTAAGTCAAAGCAAAATTAAACTATATTGGACGAGACCTTGAAAACATCAATGTGATGTTAAAGTTGAACATATATACACTTGTAAATACAATATAAAAGGATATATAATTTTTTATCTATATATATTTTTACAATATGAAGAATTTGAGAGATTTTTCAATCACAATCAGCCTTTTGCACCTATCTCACATTTTCTAAAACTCAAAAACCACTTGTTTCATAGTCCTAGGTAAATAGATAAATTCATTGTAAGACGAAATTTAGGGTCTGACTCCTTAAAAAGACACAATTAATTGTCTAGTTTTACATAGAAATAAAATAAAACCCACGACCTTATAGTATCTAAATTCTTGAATGCATGTGGTAGATCATCTTGGCTACTCGAAGATGTATATATAAATAAATTTTAACCCATATGTGTGTGTTGGGGGGGGGGGGTGTTGTGACAAATTGAGGAGCCTTTCCTAATATGCTCTGGTACTGATCTTAGTTCCTGTCCACTGTAAACACTTGAAAGTAGAGGCTTTTAACTTTTCCTTTGTTCCAAAGTGTTAAAAATTCTCCATTACTTTGGTGCCTTTCTTCCAACACATAACATTCTCATATGTATATATATATATATATATATGTATGCATGTATAGGTTGCAAGAGTTTGGCATGAGATGAGACTTCACCCACAAGGAAAGGAATAGAATTCGGTTGCCATCAATGGGCTCTGAATTTCAAGGTGCTAGATTCAAATTCTTGAACCTTTGCAAATATCAATAATGAATGCATCTGTCTTTGGTTGGCACATATATGTGTATATATATATATATATACATGATTTGCTTTGTTAGGTAAGCATCTTGATATGAAAAAGAGTGATTAAACATTTTTACTTAAGCATTTTAAATAAAAGTTTATTCATGGTGTTCGATCTATGATGTGCATAAACATTTTGGAGTGTCGTTTCGTTATATTTGAACATCAAAAAGGTCCAAAAAAATATTTTGGGCATTTTTTGCAATTTTAAAAAAAATTTGAGAATGTTTTGTAATATTAAAAAAATATTAAAAACACGTTTCTAATTTTGAAACGAGTTTTTAATTACTAAAAGATTAGAAACAAAAAAAATTTCGTCTCTAACTTAGTTAGAGGAGAAAAATAACTCAAATTTTTTAATTTTTTTTCAAAATTTATCTCTGAAATTTATTTGAATGCATTATTTAATTTATATTTATTTTTAGATTAAGTAACTATTTTTTTATAATTTTTTATATTAAAAATTATTTTCACAAAAATGACTCTTTATTTTTTTATTTACTAGTTTTCCCTCATTTTCGTTTTTTTTTTTAAAAAAATCGTTTCTCTATTTTTATTTCGTTCGTATTTATTTTTTATTTCTATTTTCGTGTAGCTTAGGTTGCGTTTAATAACAATGTTTTATTTTTTATATAAAATTTTAAATAAAATGAGACTTGATGTAGAGGTAAAAGCTGATTAAGATATTAATTATTATTTGGAGATCCCAAGTTTAAATTTTATTGACGTTGTTAACTTTTATTTTTTTAATCAAGATTCATAAAAGAGAAAACACCCGAAAAAGTAAAATTATTAAAGTTTTCCCAGAAACAACGAATTGCAATTTGTCACGTGTCCCTATCCCAACCAATATTGTTGACACATGTCCTAAGAGATAAGTCAAATTCCACTCCTAAATTCAATCTCTTATCAAACTAATTCGTTATTATTTTAATTTGACCCAATAAATTTTCTATCAGTGCAAAATAACTGAACTCAAGAATTTTAAAATAATTCTGAATATCTTTGACTTACCCTATCTATATAACGGTCAGGACCTTCCTAAGTAAAATGACTTTACTTATATTGTTTACTTTGTGTTCGTTGCTTCGTTGCTCTTATTCTATATTCACTTGACCGTCAAAGTCTAAATTAAGGAAATCAACCCTCTCCTTTATTACAGGCGATCGCATCGGCCTTTTATTTGATGTGGGCTGAGCATGGCCTGTATCTACCAAGACCTTGACCGGCCAATAGCCAGCCCAAAAATTCTTTGGGCTGGGCCTGGTCCAAGGTTATGTCATGGGCCTAGCCTTGCCAGGAAAGCATGATCTTCGGCGCTCCAACATAGTTTACATTGAGATCTCAATTTTCTGTATCTATTTTTAGAATTTTAAGAAAAAAATAATTCATAAAAAATGGAAATACTAAATTCAGAATTTTCAGTTTTCATTTTCAATTTTTTTAAGAAAATAAATATCAAACAATTCCTTTTTTTTTTTTGTAATTTTTATTATGAATATTCCTTCCATCATCCCGATTTTTCCCCTCACATCTTATCTTTTGTACTTTGTTGAATAATTTACTTAATTGCTCATTTCTATCTTTATCGATGAACATGTGTCGTATGTATTTTTTTTACCTCATCAGTGTATTTTTTATTTTCCTAATTTAAATCATTTTACATGTTTTGTAGAGATTTGAATCATGAATATGCTTTGACACCTTAAACATTACGGAAGATGTTTTCTCTAGATGGTCTTAGAATGTGATATTGATGAAGATCTTATTTTAATATTTATATATTTTATTCTTTATTATTGTTAAGAGAATTGTATATTTCTTTATTTTTAACTGCTTTAATTTTTTCAATTTTTCGTTGCAAAATTCGAAATATGTTCTAACTTAATTGGTTTTATGAGATTAAAGAAATAATAAAAAATAAATTGAGAAAACATGCGAAGATTAAAAAAGAGTTTATTGACAGGCAGTCTGATTGCTCTCACGGGTTGAGGTTGAGCCACATCTGTTCCATTGCTGGCGCTTCCATTTCGCGCCAAGTGTTCTCTCTCTCTCTGACATATAAAGTGAAGAATTGATGGACGCTTCGTTTTGAGGAACTGCTGCTTGGGGTAGTGGCCGTCTGCGTGGAGTTCTGTTTGATTCGGGGGAGATCATGTCTCGTTTGATTTACTCCAGAGTTGATCTGTCAAGATTATGGTAAGTTTACCCTAATTTGTGTTTCTCGAACTTTGTTCCCTTCAATCATCCATTTGGTTGCCTGAAATGAAGTAAAACGGAAAGAGAACGAAGCGATTTTCTGCCCATTATTTGGCTAAATGTTCCTCGTAATTTTCTTTACCAGTACTTCTTCGGACTGTTGTGAAACGAAGGATCTCGTCGATTTTTCACTGTCTATGTAATTAGACCACTCAATTTATGGATCGATTTATGTTTATTAACTGGGATCAGAATAATTTGCTCTTCGCATTGTTTGCGCCTGTGAAAGTAAGGTTTTCGCGCTGGATTATGGAAATGTTGCCTATTAATTTTAGGGAAAAACATGAATTTGGGGATTCTGTCATGTTTGTTGTTCGTTTGTTTTTGTTTTTGTTTTGTTTTCCACAAATCCTATAGGAGTCGTGATATGTGAAAATTGAGATTCACTTTAACTTGGCAAAGATGATCTATTGGGCTCGCTCTAGTGGAGTCTTTCTTCTCCTTAATGCCCAAGCAAAGACAATTCTGTATCCTTCAACCTTTTTGTTTAGTTATGTTAGAATTCCCTTACGGCCATCGAGCTATAATTTGGACATTGGGGTGCCGCAGGCAACTTTTCCCACAAGTAGACGGATCTTGCCAACCTTACTTTCCTGATATTTAAAACAACATATCCAGCCTTTATCCCACTATGTGGGGTCGGCTACATGAATTCTAGACTTCTATGTGGATTACGCCCCAACAGATAGTTTGTCTAGAATTCATATTTGGATCCGACTAGGTTTTACGCTGGCTGTCGGCTACCTAACGCAACCCTCTTCCTTTATCCGGGTTTGGGACCGGCAGTGGATAACATCCCCTGGCGGAGTAATGATAAAATGAAGTTTCAACACCATCTTCATATGGAGAAGTTTCATGAGATGGTGGTGAATGAAGATAATTGATATAGTTGTGTTCCATCACTTAGTTGACATGGTGAAATCAACAAGTACAATATGGAAACACAACAATACTTTCCTGATATTTATTGTAGTAAAATAATCGCAATGACCTTTCCGTATTTGAACCAGATGGTTTTGTTGCTCGTGGGGTTTGCCCATGAGCATGTAAAAGATTTTGTAACGAAGTAGCTACTAAATGATGCCTTTGGATTTCTGGCAATATCAGCAGGTTGTTTTAGCTAGGCGGGAACAAAGTCTTATCCCTAGATTGTTTTGAATGGAAATGGGGAATTGAACGAAGGCAGAATTATTGTTGGAATCACCTTACTCTAGAAAAATCGTCTAAATTTGGGGTTGTTTGTTTTGTTGATTTGTTTCTTCATTTAATCATTAGAGCTTTAGACCTTTGAATGTGTGACCACAGATGAATTTGTTATTTGATTAGATATAGTTCTGGCCACTAAGTTGATATTGCTGCCTGAAGGGCACAATCGCTTATGCTGTGCAACAGGCCTGCCTTTTCTTGATATGATGTGGAATGAGAAGGTTCCTATGTCTTGTTGCTGTTCGTTCTCTGACTATGCTCTTTTAATCTGTTATTCACTGAAATGTCCAAAAATCAGGCCTGACCTCTAAAGCAAGGCTTCAGCTGAGTCTATCAGGGCTTAGAATAGGGGGGGGGGGGGGGAGGGGCTGCTTTTTGTAGTTTTTTGACATATGCTTTTCCAGAAGGTCAGACAAACCTTTTGATTGGTCAAGGGAAGATTTGATTAAATTTCCCAGTTTCAAATTATATATTGAAGCTTCACTTAAAACTAACTAGTTTACTTTTGTCAAAAATCCAACCAGCATTGAAATGAATGGTACAATGTCCTTGAAATTTTGTCTTTAATCATTCAGGGATGTTAGCTAGCTGTGGGTCTTGGGCACTCAAAAGTTGAATACTTTTGTCCATATAGATGTTGTGGGGAGATTGGACATTCAGCGCACATGCTTCTTTCTTTCAATTTCTCCCTTTTCACCCTCTAAATTTTCAACTGTTTGTGCTGCCTATAGATTTTAATGGTGTAAAATATTGGTTTTGTGTTTGTTTTCTCCTGAAGGAGTATATTTCTAGATTTCTTATTTTCTTCTTTGGAACAGTACAAGGGCTGCAGCCAAAAATGGGAGATTTCTGTCGACAGATTCTTGTACTAAGGTTGATGAACCCTTCAAGGTTGAGGAAGGCGAAACTATAAGTTCAACTCCACCTCCATCAGAGCAGGTGCTCAATGTTGTTATTGCGAATGTCCACTGTTTTATTTTGCAATTGTTACATGTTTGTCTGTGCTTTAATTTACTGTGATCCTTATGTACTTTGAAACAGTTACTTGTGTTGGGTGGTAACGGATTTGTTGGTTCACATGTTTGCAAAGAAGCATTAGAACGGGGTTTTTCTGTTGCGAGCCTCAGCAGGTATTATCTTCCAAATAATTATGCAGCTTATCCTCAGATGGGTGTCTATATTTTATGAAGAGATTATTTAGCCTTGTAATCTGGACTTGCAGACGCTTCTCAGTTTAGAGAAAAACTGCTCTTAGCAATAGCTTACTGTCTATTGTATTCTCTATGGAGTTCTGACATCTTAAACCTGATGCTTATCCTATGTTTTGTTCTACCAATAATCTTTTTGACAAAACTATATTACATAGAAGAATGGTATTTTCCTACATTACCAGAATGCTTTAGGTATTTGGCTTTCTACTGTGTGCCTCAAGATTAGATTTATTATGTTGTCTGATATTTTGCTCTTGTAATTGGTTGTTTTTCCCTTGTAGGTCTGGTAGGCCATCTATCAATGGAACATGGGTCAACAATGTGGTCTGGCATCAAGGTTTGCTATCTTATGCAATACATTTCTTAGTTTTTCTGTCTTTCAGACAACATATTATCTCTCTGTCTTCTACTTCTTGTTCAACGCATTATCTTATTTGATGCATTTCTTGGTTTACTTCTCCCTTTTGTCAGGAAACTTGTTTTCAGATGATTCATGGAAGGAAGCATTTTCTGGAGTTACTTCTGTTGTATGTTGCATCTTAACCTCTGAATATTGTTTTACTTAGAAAAGGATCTTAATTAATGTTTCATCTCAAAGAGAAAATAGAGAGGAATAATAACAGTATCCACTTGTAATTCATGGATCTCCTCCTATATGCATTGTCTTTCACTAGCTTGACATCTGGATCTAGGTGTGTCGAATTTTTCAGTTTGTCAGAATTGGATGGCGTTGTTGTTTATAGATTTTATGTTACCACACTAAGGATACAGATTAAAACACCAAAAGGATACTGTTGTTTACTTAAATCTGGATGGGAGTGTGGGTGAGGATGAAAATATTTCTGGTTATAATACATTCAAAGCATTTGTCTGGCTATATATTGTATTACTTTCTGTTGAAAATGTTTCTTTTTGCTTCATGCATGAGTCAAATTAAAATGTTGGAAATCTTGTGGGATAATGTTTATTTGGAGCTGTATTGCATCTTTTATGTGGTTTGGAGAGTGATTTCAAATAATGAAGGATTATGAAGGATATTTAGGTTATAGATCATATACAGAAACTTCCTCATGAAGGGCAATTAGTCGCCTATGAGTAAATGAAATAGCAAGCACAATGGTGGAGTCCTGGTGGGTATTTATTGGTAATTGCAATTTGGGTAGGCCTGCATTTGTTCAGTGTAGAATGCTTTCAGTTTCCTCAGTCCCTTAAGCGGCAATTTTTTCTGTATGATGCAAACATCTTTCTTTTGTATCATGAATCAGTATCCTGGCTGAAGTTCCTCTTGTATTATTTCAGTGGCTAGTGTTTTTATCTTTATGCCAGGCTGTGCATGTGAGAAAGTTAAATATCATTTTTTCCATTTCTAGTGATGGTTAATTTGGAGTAGGTTGTTGCAGGTTTCCTGTGTTGGTGGTTTTGGCTCCAATTCGTATATGTACAAGATCAATGGAACTGCAAATATCAATGCAATTAGAGCCGCTGCAGATAAAGGTACTGGAATGCTGAAGAACTTTATCTCAAGATGACACTTCCTCCTTCCCTTCTCCCCATGATTGCTGATATCCTGAGAGGTAAAGCCTCAGGAGAAGTTCACTTATTATGTAAGAAAAGAGTCATTGAATTGGTATTTTTCTCTCACACTTTTTTGTAGGTGTGAAAAGATTTGTCTATATTTCTGCTGCTGACTTTGGCTGGTTAAATTACTTGCTACAAGGATATTATGAAGGAAAGGTACTACTAAAAGCTCAATGTTTTTATTTTTACTTTGCCTGGCAATTAGAAATCCCTCTATCTGAACGCAGCCTAACATTGTTTTAATTCATTAATAGCAACAATTCCAATTGACACGATGTCCTTGTTTTTATGTTTGGTGAAAGAATCACAAATTAGTCTTCACTTGAGATTGGTTCCCAATGTAGAGTTCTAGTTGGGTGTTGTTGGGCATTTGGAGGTTACAATCATCATCTTGTACTAGTTGAGCAGAATGGAGGTGAATGTCTCATGCTTAATTGAACTTTAATTTGAATTGTGTAACTTTCTAGTTTATATTGCATAACCTTCGAGGTAAGGTGAATTGCAAATAAGTGTGCCTATATTCTACTTTAGGTGATATTGACAGAAACCTTTACATCATATGTGAGATAAGAATAAGCATATATTCTCAATGTACCTGCTTTGATAATGCGACTGTCCTTGTAACCAAATTTCCTTTCTTATGATTTTGTTGCTCGTCATCATGTGGGATGCAGAGAGCTGCTGAAACAGAGTTACTAACCAAATTTCCATATGGAGGTGAGCTTTCTTTCTCTAGGATATTTTTCGATGATGACTTGTATTATAGGTATTCCTTGTTGAGAATAGCAATCTGCAGCTGGTTGCTTGTGATATTGCAAAATTTAACAATCAAATGTAGTGTATTATTTACTTTTGTACCTTTCAGCAGTTATAGTGGGATATCTTAGTTCTAGTTTTGGCATCTCATTTGCCAAAAATTTGAGTTCTGGGAAGGGGTATATTAGCCAGTGAGTTATAATCTCATGTACTCGGGAACAAAAGCCCTAACCCTCCTCCCCCCTCTTTCAGGTGTAATTCTCAGACCTGGATTTATTTATGGAACTCGCCGTGTTGGGAGCATGAATTTACCACTCGGTGTCATAGGTTCTCCACTAGAAATGGTAATTTGATTACATTACGTGAAAATGATCCATGTCTTCTACTCTGTCTGCTTACCACCACAGCTTATATATCATTGCTGCAATTCCCATAGTATGACTTATCTGGGGAAGGCCGCTGCTCAAGTCCCATCTCTCTTGTGATTGATTGCTATTGCATATTCCTACTTCCTTGATCCTTTCTCATTCAAAACTTCATTGAGGACTCAGTTTTTCATGGATCTATTTCCTGTTTTATTTGCTTAATTTGTGTTGGGTACAATTGTTGCAGGTTCTTCAACATGCCAAACCACTGAATAAGGTTCCTGTTGTTGGTCCCCTGTTCACACCACCCGTCAATGTTACTGCAGTTGCAAAGGTTGCTGTTAGAGCTGCAACCGATCCTGTTTTTCCTCCTGGCATTGTAGATGTGCATGGAATCTTACGTTACAGCCAGCAGCAGAGTAAATTCTGATGATTCTTTTTGTGTCAAGAAAGTATTGTTTCTTACCAAAAATTTCATAGTTCCAAAACAATAAGGTGTAGAACTTGCAACTGCTTTACATCGGCTTACCCAATTTTCCTGGTTCAGCCCCAGTTGAGGGCCACAGAAAATGAGTAGAAATTGTCCTCCTGAGTTCGGTAACCATTTTTGTCTGCATCCAATGATTTTTTTTTTAATTTTTTGTGGGGTAGGAAAAGAGAGTACCTTGAGCAAAGGATAGGGGCCAAATTTATATATTTGTTCTGTAATTTTATGTTTTTTTTTGGTGTGATCACTGGAATATTTTGTTGTTTTAATTATATTTTTAGATTTATATATTTAATTTAATTTAATTTTTATATTTTGATTTTTTTTTGGTATGACAATTTAAATTTTTTATTGTTTTGATTATACCTTTGAATTTAAGTTTTTGAGTCAATTTAATTTTTATATTTTAATGTAAACAAAGTGTAATATTTTGTTTTTTTTTTTGTATGAAAGTATAGAGATTAAATTAACTTGAAGTGCAATCGAAATAGTAAAAAGTTTGGCTTATTACATGAAAAAAAAATTTAAAAATATATAAGTTAAATTAATTAAAAAATTAGATTAATAAATGTAATTGAAATAATGAAAAATTTAAATGATTATAAAAAAAGTATAATATATATATATAAATTAGGAAGGGCGATAGGTATTTTGGCGATTGGACTTGCTGATGGTGAATTATGATCCAAATGCCAAGGGTTCCATTAATTACGCGGAACTTTTAGGCCTCAAAAAACAAGCTTCATGGGGTGACCCTCATGCAACTAATGCCCTTTGTAGCCCTTCACGGATAGGGTGGTTAGATTTGGGTGCTAATTCTCCAGGAAATTAAACTTTTTGGTTGCGACTTTTACTGGATACAGGATTGTTAATTGGAGCAAAAAGCTCTACTGAATCAAGTTGTTAGGGTCATATATATATATATATTTTTCATTTTTTGACTATTTAATGTTTGATTTGGAATCCAGTTCTTGACTTTCACTGCAAAGGAAAATAATTAACACCATGGTTCCGATCTTGTGGACTATTTAATGTTTGATTTATTTAACACGCAGGGTTGATTAATATTGACAATAAATAGATACCAAGTACAATTCGTTGTTCCAACTCTTGCATTGTAAAATACATGACCTTGACTAGCATTAATCAAATATGTAATGTCCCACAAGAGGCTTATTATTATTATTATTATTATTATTATTATTATTATTATTATTATTATTATTATTATTATTATTATTCATTCATTCATTGGGTTTGTGAACATCTATAAGTCCATGCCGACAGAATTTGAATTTTTGTATTCCATTAACTTGAGTGCACAAGATCCTTCGCGGTGTAGAATATCCAAGACTTGAGTATAATTAGGTTATATTAGAAGAAAAGAAGAAGAAGACTACCGATTAAATAAAATTCCAAGCTGCCAAACCAAAGTGGCTTCTTTCAAAAGGGAGGACAAGTCTCGTTTCTTGTGGGACATTTCGTAGATCAACCATTTCGTGGGCCCAACCATTTCGTAAAGAAGAAGAAGACTATTGATTAAATAAAATTACTTAGTCCAACCATTTTGTGGGACGAACTGAATTAAGTTGTTTGATTGGTATAATTTTTTACTTAAAAAATAATGTTATTTTCCATCTTTTGGTATTTGATTGGTAATATTTTTCATAGAATTGGATCATTTTTCTGGCATTTTGCGTTTGATAGGCATTATTTTTCATGGAAAATGACACATTTTTTATGGAATTCAATGGTAAAAATGTATTAAAAAATATTAAATCTTGTACAAAAAAATTAAAATAATAACGTATTTTAAATTAATTAAATTATTTTCTCAAAGAAATAAAACTACAAAATTATTTTTTTTATTTTTCAAAAAAATAATTTATACGTAATTTTGACATATTTTCTTTTTATACATTTATATTTATTAATTATTAAAAATATAAAATATAAAATAATTTACAAACCCTCCCCCACCCACCTACTCTTCTCCTTCATCCCCAATTGTCGCCCACCCACTGCCCTTCTCAATTGTCAGGAAAATTCCATCTCCTTTCTGTCAAAGAATTTGATTTCCATGATTTGAAGGAAAATGGTCTCAGATGACCATTAATGGGAAAGTGAGTTCCCTGAAAAAAAATGCTATCAAACAATGCAAAAGTTGAAAATTGGGTAGAAAAGTTACCTTTTCCTTGAAAAATTTGGGCTATCAAACGCGCCCTAAATTCTAAGCTGCCAAACCAAAGTGGCTTCTTGCAAAAGGGATGACAAGTCTCGTTTCTTGTGGGACATTTCGTGGACCAACCATTTCGTGGGCCCAACCATTTCATAAAGAAGAAGAAGACTACTGATTAAATAAAATTACTTAGTCCAACCATTTCGTGGGTCGAACTGAATTTGGCTCCCAAAAGAGGCGGGCCAGGCAGGGCAATGGGAAATAAGTACCCGGCACAACCTTATGGCCCTTAATATACAGGCAAAGGTGAATCGGGTTATGGGCTTGCAAGCAAGGCATTTGAGGGCTTGTAATAAGAAGGAGATTTGCTGGGTCGGACCTAGCCATTTTGGTGGGTAGAGCTGTAAGCTACAAAGCACTAACCTGCATTCTTGGGATATGATCGGGTCGACTCGTTTGCTATAATATTGAGTTGAGTAAGCTCATAAGCCACCCGACTCATTTGTCAACTTTATGCAAAAGGGATGACAAGTCTTGTTTCTTCCAATCAAATTTAAGAGACAAGTCTTATGTAAGATATGTGTTAGTGGCTAAGATGAAGACTTGGATTCAAATTCTTCTCAGCTAAGGTATGTGTTAGAAGACTTTGGCCTAGATAGGGAGATTTGACTTCATTCTTATTAATTTTAAGAATTTTTCTCAAAATCAATAGAGATAAGAGTTTAGAGATCTTGAAATTCAGTTCAAGTATTTCATCTCTAATCACTTTATAAAAGGTAGGGATTTCTTACTTAGAAATGATTTCTGACTTTAATTTACTTTTTAACTCTTATTTTTTATAGAGTTATACTTATTTTTTTTTTATTAACTTGAGTGTTGAAAGCCAAACTAAGGGATGTAATCCTGCTTCATTCTTTTGCAAGTACAATTTTCGAGATCAAAATTTTATAATAGCATTTTTTTCTTGTATGTACAATTTTCGAGATCAAAATCTTAAAGCTAATGTGTGATAGTCCATTTCAGAACTATTATCACGTTGAGTGTCTGAGTCTCAAAGATTTGAATGAATTTATGACAATCTCATTCTTTAGTTTCGTTGTTGATGATGAATGAATTCCGAGGAGTGGTGGCCGAACGTTCCCTTTCCTCTCTTCTCAGTCGTACCTGCAATGGAGACGGGGACTTGCACCCCCGGTCGATCTCCGACGATCCGGTCAGTCAACCAGTCTTTTTAAGGAGTATGATATTTATCAAAGAAAAACCTTTTTTGTTCTTACCTCCTATTCGTCTTTTTATCCCCCCTCCAGATCAGGATCCCGGAGGGATCTTCGGAATCTTCTTGATAAGGATTCTGTAGTGGTATCCGCTCCCGAGATCTTCGGGATAGACTCCACCCCCGCAATCTTCGGCTAGGCGATCGATTCCTAAGGATTCGGGCTTCTTCTCCGAGGGCCGCGCCACCTATTATGGCGGCGATCCTCTGCCACGTGCCCTTTAGTCCGCAGCGAGATAATCATATGCGAAGCTCTCCATTATGCAACACGTGTCTTGTCAACACCCGGCGGTGTTTACCTCGGTGTTGGCGTGATTTGTGGACCCGAAGTCCTTTTCCTCATCACTTGCCCCCCATTCTTTGAGCTCCTCGGCTCGGAGGACTAAAAGAGTGGTAAAGCTCCCGAGGCTCTTCCTCTTGATCTTTTTTCCTGCCCGTTTGTCGTCTTGTGCAATCCGAGGGGTTAACCGTATTTCCCCTTGCGCGTGTTTTGGAGGGCACGGGAATCGATTTGTTTCTACGGCAATATCTCTTCCCCATACGTTGTCCGACATCTTTTCGTCTTTCGAGTAATGCCAGGCTGCGGTAATTAATGTCTATCATTGCTCGCTCTTTGGCCTCCTTTCTCCCTCAGTTTAAATAGGAACCCCTCACTTCTTCAGTCGTTTTTCCACCCGAGTTTTCCTCAGCCTTTAGCTTCTCTTGCAACGATAAACTTCTCCTCTCTCTTCATTTCTCTCTTCTACTCTCCTGCCATGGCGATCACTGGTTCTGGAAAATTTAACTCTACCGGCGCAGAACTTATCGAATGGGAAAAACACCCGGCCGCCTCTATCTCATGCCAATGGATGAGCCAAGCGGAGTGTCAGCAGTTCAGGGAAAAGTATCATATCCCCGAAGAGTGGGAGGTTGAGTTCAACAGCCACCTGCGAGCGTGTCACCCTGTTGCTGGTCGGCTCTGCGTCTACAAGTGTGCTTTTGATAGGGGTTTCCGACTCCCCCCCCGAAGAAGAGTGATGTCGTTGCTCCAACATCTTACCATCGCCCCTGCTCAACTATCCCCCTTCGGATGGCGGTATCTGATGGGCTTCCTTATCATCTGCCATTCTGGTAGGATTGAACCATCCGGAGACCTCTTCGACTATTTCTTTACCACCAACCGGGATCCTGGAGGTTGGATTTCCATCTCTCCCCGGATCGTGAAAGATGGTCGTCTCCTCGCCTGCAAAGAGCGCCCTGGGGGCGAGATTGGCGCTTCGACTCTCCTGCAATCGGGTGGGTCGAAGGATTCCGACGATTGGAAGGAGCGTTTCGTTTTTATCCGTCCCAAGCCCTCTGGCTCTTCTCAGGAGATTTGGTCCGTTTGCAATGAATTGACCTTGGATACGAAGCACAAGCGTCCGAGCGTCGAGGCCATCGAAGAATCTGCCATTCGGATCATGAGAAACAGCAAGAATTGGGAAGAAGGGTGGCTTTCCAACCCCAGCCTCACCAAGGCGGGCTTGGACGGTGAGAACTGTGAGTTCTTTTTCTTTCACCTTCTTCCTTACTCTCTCTTCCCCTGCATCTGATTTTTATTGTTCGTTTCTCCTTCTCAGTTGAAGATCTCTGGGAGATATCCTATTCCCTCATCACCGAGGGGATGGTCTTGGATTTTCCCGGGAGTAAGGGCCCCTCGGCCCCTCCCAGCATCCAGAAGGCGTCGGAGAGGGTGGCTCCTTCTGAGCGTGCCCCGAGGAGCAGAAAAAATAAGAAAACTCCAACGTCCTCCAGGTCCTGAATATCAGCCGAAGGGGATCCCCGCACCTTTCAAGAAGCTCCTAAGGACGGTACTGACGGGGGTTCGAAGGTTCCTTTGCAGCAAGCATTTTCTGCCCTGCCTGCCTCTTTGCCAATCCCCTCCGAAGATGACTCGGCGACCATTACTCAAGTGGTTGCTGCGGTTCGCACGGAGATACAAGAGAAAAACACCTCAGCAGGTACGAAGCCCCTTGCTACTCCTTCCAGTATACCTGTTGGTTCTGTTTTTAAGCGAATATTAACGCCTTTTGCCCCAACGAGGCGCTCGGACCTGACAGGGGAAGCTTCACTGGAAGGGGCTTCTACCTTGTCCACAAAGGAGATTCTTGCGCGCCGAACCAAACGTCGCAGGACGGAGGCCACCCCTTCGGTTACTGTTCTCTCCGAAGCTCCAACTCCCGAAGCCGCCGCTGCTCCTTCGGCAGTTCTGGCCCTTCCCGACGTCCCTCAAGCACCGAACGAGCCAGATTATTGTGCCGAGATCCTGAGGGTATGACCCTACTCTTTTCCCTTTTTGATTTCCTCTGTATCAATAATCTTCATTTCTGCTTCGTTTCTATTTCTCCAGAGCCTCGCAGGGTTCCAGGGTTCGGTATCTCGACGAGAATCTGAGCTACGTGCCCGGATCTCTTCCCTGGAATCCGAGGTTGAGAGACTTCGAGGGCTTGAGTCCCTTTCCTCTCAGCTATCGGATTTGGAGCATCGCGTTCATATCTTGACTAAGTCCGTGGAGCTGGCCCAAGAAGACGCTCGGCTTGCCAATGAAGCCGAGGCTCAAATGCGCGAAGACCTGGAGTTAGTCCAGAAGAACATGCTCGAGGCCAGCCAGGCTAATTCTCGGCTTGGGGAGGAGTTGGACGCCGCGCAGAGTACCAACAATCAACTTCGAGAAGACAATAATCAGCTGCAAGAGGATCTACGAAGGCTTACTCTGGAGTCGAAAGAGGCCAAGAAAAGGCAAGTCGAGGCACTGGAGTCTTACGCCCGGTGTAAGGAAGATCTTCGCTCTGCTCATGCTCAGCTCCAGTCCGCCCTCAAGGATGCCCAAGTGGCTTTCCAGAATGGTCGTGAAGATTTCCGAGGCTCCGAAGCTTACGCCGCGGAGCTAGAAGGAGTTCTTCGAGGTGGCTTTGAGCATATGAAGAGACTTGTTAAAGAGCGCTTCCCCCATCTGGATGTAGATTCCATTCCTTTTGATGTAGCCGCGGCCTTGTCTTTTTTAGAGTAGATGCCTTTGTATTTGAACCTTGTTATAGAAAATTTTTGTTCTTCCATCACTTTCCCTTCGTTGTTTCCTTTTTTTTTTTTTTTTTTTTCATTCTATTAAAATAAAAAGATCATCAGGAATCGGGCGATCGGATTTGTCGAGGATCAAGTCTGATCCTTTGTTTCGGCCGGGGGTTTGAAAACCCCGGAGATCATATATGTGATCTTTTGCCTCGGTGAAGGGTTCGATCTTCGGTCGTTCCTAGGATCATGTTTGATCCTTCGTCGTGGGTCGAAATCCCTTTCTCTTCTCCGAAGGTTTTTAGCTTTGAGAGGATCGGAAGGAATCGGGCGATCGGATTTGTCGAGGATCAAGTCTGATCCTTTGTTTCGGCCGGGGGTTTGAAAACCCCGAAGATCATATGTGATCTTTTGTACCGTCCGAGGGTTCGGACCCCCCGAGGATCAAATTTGATCCTTTGTTTTGGCCGAGGGTTTGAAAACCCCGAAGATCATATGTGATCTTTTGTACCGTCCGAGGGTTCGGACCCCCCGAGGATCAAATTTGATCCTTTGTTTTGGCCGAGGGTTCGGACCCCCCGAAGATCATATTTGATCCTTTATTCCGATAAGGAGTCTTTGGAAATAATGAGTCTTTACGCTTCGGAGGAGACATAGATTTATTCCTGAATTTCTCATGAAAAGAACGAAGAAAACACTACTGACAAGATATGTAATTAATGAATTTAGACTAACACATAAAGAAATCACTGATAGAATTTCCTCAAATTCTGCACGTTCCATGCGTTTTTTACTGGTGCTCCTTCGAGGGTCTGTAGTTTATAGGCCCCTGGGCTGAGTACTTCTATTACCTTGTAGGGACCTTCCCAATTTGGTGTTAGCTTGTTGGCTTCTCGAACTCCCCGAGCGTCCGCTCGCCTTAATACCAAGTCTCCTGGTAGAAAATTTCGCGCCCTCACCCTTCGATTGTAGTACCTCTCTATGCGCTGGTTGTAAGCAGCCTGTCGAATCTTTACCTGATCCCGAAATTCATCCAAGAGATCGAGGTTGCCCCTCAGATTTTGTTCATTTGATTCAGGGCTGAAGAACTCCACCCTCAACGTAGGTACCCCGATCTCGACTGGGATTAATGCTTCCGATCCGTAACATAGGCTGAAAGGGGTTTCTCCTGTGGAGGCTTTTGCCGTGGTTCGATAAGACCACAAGATGTTCGGCAATTCTTCTACCCAGCTACCATTCGCCTTATCTACTCTCGCTTTTAAGCCTCGCAACAAGGTTCTATTAGCGAGCTCAATTTGACCGTTAGCCTGAGGATGAGCTACCGAGGTAAACTGCTGCCTGATCCCCAACTCCTGGCACCATTCCTGGAGAGACCGATCAGAGAATTGGGTGCCATTATCAGAGATTAGCACCCGAGGAATCCCAAAACGGCAGATCACGTTCTTCCATAAAAATTGTTTCACCCTCCGGGCGGTGATTGAGGCCACAGCCTCAGCTTCGACCCATTTTGTGAAATAATCTATAGCAGCTATGATGTATCTAATTTGTCCTGCTGCCGGGGGAAATGGTCCTAGGATGTCAATACCCCATTGAGCGAAGGGGCAAGGCGTGACCAGATGGGCTAGCGCGACTGCCGGCACATGAACCAGGTTAGACGTTCGCTGGCACCGGTCACAGGACCTGACCAGCTGTTCCGAATCTTGTACCATCGTTGGCCAATAATACCCCTGTCGGAGGGCTTTTTGGCTAAGAGCCCGAGCTCCAATATGACTTCCACATATACCTTCATGTATTTCACGCAAGATATAATCTGCTTCGCGAGGTCGGACGCATTTGAGCAGTGGCTGTGAAAAAGATCTTTTATACAACTCTCTCTCAATCAACACGTAGCTTCGGGCTTTTCGCCTAACCTCCCGAGCCTCCAAATCTCCTTCAGGAAGTTTCTCTTCTCTTAAGTATAACAACAACGGATCCATCCAGCTGGGCTCGTCCTCCACACATAGCTGATCAGCGACCTCTTCGATACTTTTTTGCGGAAAGGACTCAATCCGAATCTCTCGAGAGCTCGTAGGGAAAGAGGAAGAGGCGATTCGAGACAACAGGTCCGCCTCCGTGTTCATTGCGCGAGGGACATACTCCACTTTTACGCGGTGAAAACGTGCCATCAATTCTCTGGCCATGGTCAAATACCTTGCCATGTGGTCTTCTCGAGCTTCATACTCCCCGTTCACCTACTGTACCACCAAGTTAGAATCTGAGCTCACCTCAACACTCTGAGCTCCCAGCTGTTCAGCTAATCTCAATCCAGCCAGTAAAACTTCATATTCTGCTTCGTTATTGGATGCTCGGAATTCGAAGTGTAGAGCATAAGGCCATATCTGCCCTTCGGGACTCTTAATCATCAATCCTGCTCCTCCGCCACCCGAAGTCGAGCTCCCATCTACTGCCACTATCCATGGTCTCTGATCCTCCTTCGGTCCTTCGGGAGCCCCAATTCCTTCAGCGATAAAGTCCGCAAACGACTGAGCTTTAATTGCTGGCCGCGGCCTATACTCAATGTCGAAAGCAGTGAGCTCTACCGCCCACTTCAACATTCAGCCTGAAAGTTCTGGTTTGCTAAGAACCTGCCGCAAAGGGTGATTAGTAAGTACGATAATCGTGTGTGCTTGAAAGTAAGGTCGAAGTTTTCTGGCCGATACAATTAAGGCGAAGGCCAATTTTTCCATAGGGGGATACCGAACCTCGGCTCCCGTCAGCCGCTTGCTTGCATAGTAGACAGGCCTCTGGGTCTTGTCTTCTTCTCGTATCAGTACCGAACTTACGGCCTCCTCGGCAATTGCCAGATACATATATAAGGGCTCTCCTGGCTTCGGTTTGGTAAGAACTGGTGGTGTAGCCAGGTGCTCTTTCAGCTTTTCAAAAGCTTTCTGGCATTCAGAGTTCCACTCGAAGTGGTTTGCCTTTGATAAGACTTTGTAAAAAGGAAGGCCTTTTTCCGCCAGGCGAGAGAGGAATCTACCTAGGGCGGTCATTCTGCCTGTGAGGCTCTGTACTTCTTTCACATTTTTCGGTGCAGGCATATCTATGATAGCTTTGATTTTTGCTGGATTCACTTCGATCCCTCGGTGATGTACTATGTAGCCTAAGAATTTTCCTGCAGAAACGCCAAAAGCACATTTTACAGGATTAAGCTTTACATGGAACTTACGAAGGGTTTTGAAGCATTCCTCCAAATCCTCCAGATGACTTCCTGCCTCCAAGCTTTTTACTAACATGTCGTCGACGTATGCCTCCATATTCCTCCCAAGCTGATGCTGAAAAAGCTTATTCACCAAGCGTTGATAAGTGGCTCCTGCATTTTTTAACCCGAAGGGCATTACAGTGTAGCAGTAGGTTGCCCGACTGGTAATGAATGCAGTCTTCTCCTGGTCTTCCGGGTGTAATGGAATCTGGTGGTATCCCTGGAAAGCATCCAAGAAACTCATGAGTGAACAACCAGCCGTCCCGTCAATTAAGGCGTCGATTCTCGGAAGTGGGTAGCTATCTTTTGGGCAAGCCTTATTAAGGTCGGTAAAATCAATGCAAAGTCTCCACTTGCCCTCCCCTTTAGGGACTAGCACTACGTTTGCTAACCAATCCGGATAATCGACCTCCCGAATATATCCAGCTTCAATCAATTTTGCAACTTCCTCCTGGATTGCCCGGGCCCTATCTGGGGCAAAACTGCGTTTCTTCTGTTTGACCGGCTGGAAACCTGGCCGGATCCCTAGCCTATGTGTCATGACCGCGGGATCCACTCCTGGCATATCCTGAGCAGTCCATGCGAATATGTCCGCGTATTGCCTAAGGAGCGCCACTATCTGACCTCTCAATGGGTCTTTTAGTTCTTCGCTTACCCTTACACAACGATCTGGGCAGTCTGCCTTCAAAGGTACCTCCTCCAATTTATCCACCGGCTCTGCAGTCTTCGGATCTTCGGGCCCTTCCAGCAGGAAGCTATCCTCCTTCGGGGGATTTACTCGAGGGCTCGGAACATCACCGTGCCCTTTTGCTTCCTTGTCTTTTGCTATGCCTATAGAGGCCATATAACATTCACGAGCAGAGCGCAAATCTCCCCGCACTTCTCCCGTCCCCCTATCAGTGGGGAACTTCAGCATCATGTGATATGTGCTCGGAATGGCCCGAAGAGCATTGAGACCCGATCTGCCAAGAATCATGTTGTACGCCGAGGGTACGTCTGCCACCAGGATGTCTAATATTACTCGAGAAGTTCGAAAGCCTCTCCCTACCGTCAGTGGGAGCTGAATGATCCCTTCTGAATACACGGCTTCCCCATCAAATCCCACCAAAGGGACCCTTGCCGGCTTTAGCTGTGTCATTTCATATCCCATGCCGAGGAAAGCCTGCCGATATAAGATTTCCGAAGAACTCCCCGGATCCACGAGGATCCGCCGAAGCTCCCACTTCCCCAGCTCAGCCGTTATCACCAACGGATCATTCCGATTCGGGTACCCCGGGAGGTCGCTATCAGAGAAAGAGATTGGCTCCACGCTACGCGACCTCTTTTGCCGGGTAGGGCCGTCCCTTCCTTCCTTCATAATTGGGACTTCTCCTGCCGCAAGCGTATGAAATACTGGAGGCTGAGGGTGATCGTCTCTTCCCCGATGTGATCTTTCCCGCTGGGCTGGATCTTGCTCGTTTACGCGGTCCCTCTTGGGGGGGCTCCGCGATCGCGACCGCTGGCCTTTGTTCCTTCGAGAATCACCTTCCTTCGCCACATAACTCCTCAGGAAACCCCGGTTGATGAGTTCCTGGATCTCCTCTTTGAGTTGATGACATTCCTCCGTATCATGCCCGTGATCCCGATGAAAGCGGCAATATTTGTTCCGGTCCCTTTTGTCAGACGGGGCCTTCATTGGCTTTGGCTTCTTCAGGTAGTCTTTGCCTTCGATAGTCGCAAGAATCTCTGCCCTCTGGGCATTGAGGGGTGTATATCCACCCGACTCCCACCGAGGACGATGCTTCTCCCTTCTGTCCTCCCCTCTCCTTTCCTCGGGAGGCTTCTTCTTATCCTTCTTCTCCACATGTTCCGCCCTTTTAGCTTGCATGACCTCTTCCGTGTTTATGTACTTCGTAGCCCGGCCCAGTATGTCCGTGAACGTGATCGGAGGTGTCTTGGCCAATGATTGTGCGAAAGGACCTGGCCTCAAGGCATTCTGGAAGGCCACCATAGCTACACTATGATCAAAATTCTCTATACTTAAGGCCTCCATATTGAAGCGTGAGACAAAATCCTTCAAGGGTTTTCCCTGGTTCTGCTTCATACTTACTAAGGCCATGGTAGACCTTCGGTGCCTCCGGAGGGGCGCAAAGTGTGCTAGAAAACTGCTTCGGAGCTGTGCAAAACTTACGATAGAATGGTGAGCGAGGTTCGAGTACCAAGCCCGTGCGTGTCCCTCTAAGGTGGCCAAGAAAACTCTACACCACATTGCGTCTGAAGCATCTTGCACCATCATATGTGAAGTGAAGAGATCAAGGTGATCCATCGGATCAGAGGTCCCGGCATAAGGCTTAATGGCCGGGATGCGAAGACGCTCCGGTGGTATTGCCGTCATGATCTCCGAGCTAAGAGGCTGAGCCATCATTGCTCCCTGCCCCTCCCCTGCTTTGGGCTTCAGGGCGGCAATCTCCTCCTCGAGCTGTCGTAGCCTTTCTTCCTGTCGCTGCTGCAGGAATGATAAGTCCGAAGATTCCGCCGCTTCCTCTCGCCCCGGCCTCCGCGGGTTCGCCTGCGGCAAAGAGGACTCCTCCTCCCGTGGAGGCTCCTGCCTCCCCTCCGTCGGAGATTGTTCGGCTTGCTGCTGTCGATCCAGGAAACTTGTGAGTAATTCTGTTAATCGCTGCACCTGACCTTCTAGGAGCGCTATCCGATCAGGGGGTGGCGGAGGGCCTTCTGGACTCCGGTCCCTCCCCACCGGACTTCTAGGTGGGTTCTGCTGACTGGGCTCTGGGATAGGGTTGCCCCCTACTGCTCGAGATTGCTGTCTTCTGGTCGCCATTCCAAACAAAGGAAAGATTGTCGAAAATCTCCACCACTTGTTGCACTGGAGAGACAGAAAAGGGAAAGCGCCTGGGCCCCACGGTGGGCGCCAATTGATGATGAATGAATTCCGAGGAGTGGTGGCCGAACGTTCCCTTTCCTCTCTTCTCAGTCGTACCTGCAATGGAGACGGGGACTTGCACCCCCGGTCGATCTCCGACGATCCGGTCAGTCAACCAGTCTTTTTAAGGAGTATGATATTTATCAAAGAAAAACCTTTTTTGTTCTTACCTCCTATTCGTCTTTTTATCCCCCCTCCAGATCAGGATCCCGGAGGGATCTTCGGAATCTTCTTGATAAGGATTCTGTAGTGGTATCTGCTCCCGAGATCTTCGGGATAGACTCCACCCCCGCAATCTTCGGCTAGGCGATCGATTCCTAAGGATTCGGGCTTCTTCTCCGAGGGCCGCGCCACCTATTATGGCGGCGATCCTCTGCCACGTGCCCTTTAGTCCGCAGCGAGATAATCATATGCGAAGCTCTCCATTATGCAACACGTGTCTTGTCAACACCCGGCGGTGTTTACCTCGGTGTTGGCGTGATTTGTGGACCCGAAGTCCTTTTCCTCATCAGTTGTAGTTTTTATAAAATAAAAATGTTATTTTGATGCTCTATTATAATATTTTTGGTGATATTTATCACACCTAATATTGAAGGAACATTTTCGTACGAATATTCATTACGGTTGGCTTGGGCTCCAAGTTAGATGAATAGCTTCCAGTGAAGGGCCCAACATCCACAGGAAGCTTCCACGTCACAGCTTGCAAGCTCGCTTTGTATGGACTTTCAGGGACGTTTGACTCAGTCATTCGGACTATCTTCGAAAGACTGCAAGCCACTCCACCAGCGGACTTTGAATGATTCAATTATATATATATATTAATCCTCAATTTTATATATTTTATTTTGATATTTTTAATATAATTTTGTATTAATATAGTATATATTTACATTGATATAATACATCATATAATATATCAATATCCAATATAATTAATAGTTGTAGTTGTAGGTATAGGAGGGGATCACTCCAATTTCATTGACAGAGAGAGGAGTGTTTTCTTTGATAGAATCATTACTTAGTAATGGGATTTGAAAACATGTTTTGATACTCTTACATATGCTTGCTTTATTTATATAATTAATATCATGGTTTTCAACATTAATTATTGTTCCATCTCATCAAAGGTTCCATAATTGTACGTGTAAATAGGCCTCTTTTTTAGGATTATAGATGAGCAGTATTTTAATTAAATTAAAATAATCAAACTAAATTGATTGAAATTATTTATTTAGTTCAGTACAAGTTATAGGTCAGTTTAATTCGATTTTTAAGTTTAATAATTTCAGTTATTTTAATTTAGTTCATTTTTTATATCGAAAAAAGTTAAAAATAATTAAATTGATTGAAATGTCAAAAACATAGTAATTTATTATTTTAATTTTTTAATTAATTATTTTTTTTAATTTTTTTTTGAGTCAGTTTAATTTTTTTAATTTATTAAATGTAAGAATCTGATTTAATTTTTAACAAATTCAATGTAATCGATTTTGGCATTCGAAAGCTGACCCCTATTTAGGGTATCTTGCTCGAAGTCTTATGTTCTTAGTCAACTTGATACAGAGGCTGCTACATATATATATATATATATATATATATATTTGCAGCTGAAAGCAAAGTCAATGGATGTTGTGAATTATATATATATACACAATATACGGTGAGGCCCACCCACTTGTTTTTATTATTATAAATATATGTGGTTGCGAGGGTATATTATCATTATTGTTTGTTTGTTTGCAGTTTTGTACCATCAAACAAGAATTCCCAGAACCACATGGCCGGTATCTAACTGATTGCTAGCTAGTAATTGGGCATCTTTGAGATCTTTGTTCCTTTTTACTCACTCTAGCTCAAACGATTTCAAAGATGGGGGCAATGCGTTTCCCACTTGTTTTCCCTCTATTTTTCTTGCTTCTGTGTCTCCCTCCGAGTTGCCGGTGCTGGTTCTCGGCGGCAGCGGAGAGCGTGACAGTCCCGGTGAACGTCGGAGTGGTTCTTGACGGGGATGATGAGGTGGGCGAGATGGGTTTGAGCTGCATCTCCATGGCTCTCTCTGATTTCTATTCCTCTCATAGCCATTACAAAACCAGGCTGCAACTCAACGCCAGAGATTCCAAGGATAGTGTCGTTGGCGCAGCTGCAGCAAGTAAGCTCTCTCTCTCCCTCTCTGTTTGTCCTTTCATGGCTAATATAATAATCATTTTATGTTACCGACGTTGTCCACATATGGAAAAAAAGAAAAAAAAAAAGAATAAAAAACATTAGAAACTTGCTAAATAAATCTAGAATATTTTGGGTTTATTTTTACTTGAAAACTTTTAGGTCCTTAGCTATGGATCCAGCACAAACCATAAAAATATAACATAATAGTAGATAATATGATGTCAGTGAGCCCGAGGTTTAGAGTTCGAGTCTTTATGGGCCCGATTACTCTCCCACAAAGGCTAGAGTGTTCTGCAAAAAATCGTCCCAAATACCATATTTTACAATGAATTTTAAAATCATCACAAAATATCAATCTTTTTTTATAGTGAGTGAAACATCAAGACAATCATTTTTTTTTTCCTGAATTACAAGATGAAGACAAATTTAATTTGGTGAATGCGACTAGTATACATCCATACTTAAAACCATCCTAATTACACTTTATAGAAGTATAACTTAGAGCTTGGTCATGGTCGAGTTATAATCTTGTATCCTATGTAACTCGCAATTTAAATTTGACTATGATTATAATTTTAAATTTATATGTGATTAAGACTTCAAATTTAATTGTGATTGAAATACATACATAATTGAAGATTTATCTTCTCCGTAACTCATTTTCTAATTAGAATACAAATTTGCTTAAATTCTTTTTTGCCTACGTTTATAAATGAGTGATAAATTTATAACTAGATTCCCTATACTCTGGAATTAATAACAATTATATCACTATTATTGTAGCAATATTATTATAATAATATTTTATTTTTTATATCTGTGTTTTTTTATTTGCATTTCCACGTTAAAATTATATATTTATTTGTGTGTTTGATGGTTTGATTATATTTTGTTTTCAATCATAAATCCTAACAAATTAGTATCAGATCCGTTTGATTAAGCTATAAGCATTTTGGCAAATCTCAATCGTCAAATTTAAAACCCTACGTCTTTTTCATCACCTAGGATTTCTTGTCATTGTTGCTATTGACCACCATCAGCCACTTGTACACTACCATCGTCGACCTTCTTTACTTTTTTTCCATTACCATTGATCATCGTTCGTTGTTGCCAATTGTCGGCCTTTTATGTCATTCGTGGTTTCCGCCATCAATTGTCTTTTTACCTTTTGCCATTGTTAATTAAAAACTCCTATATATATGTTATATGTCATTATTGTCGCCTGTTTTTCTTTTCAATTGCCATCATCCTTCTTTGATTGCCAAAAATTCTGTTCGTTTGCCTTTGTCTTCTCTGGCAATCACGTACCATCGTCGCTGATGAACTCTCCATAACTGTTAGCCTTTCGAGTTTTGGTTGCCCAGATTTGCCCAGATTCGATAGATCCTAACCCAAATCCGCCCATATCTAATCTATTTAGAC
This sequence comes from Diospyros kaki, assembly GCA_036245055.1. Taxonomy (NCBI): domain Eukaryota; kingdom Viridiplantae; phylum Streptophyta; class Magnoliopsida; order Ericales; family Ebenaceae; genus Diospyros; species Diospyros kaki. Next base: position 1,321,259 of record BSEG01000008.1, on the reverse strand, counting down.
CAAATTTGACTTGCCAATCTATTTAGACCAAATTCGACAAATCGACATCTGTCTTGCTGAGACTTGTGGTTCATATCTGCTAAGCTAGCTAGTTTGTTTTCTATTTGGGCTTTTTTCTTTATTGATCTTTTGATACTATTTGGGGTTATTTAATCTTGACAATGACAACTTTGAAATATTATATTTCATTGTTAGACTAGAATATTAGTTTTTTAAGTGAAGATGCAAGCAATTTTGGCATGTATAGGTTTAGATTATGTGAGTGCTCTTGATTTAAATGGTATAAGTATGTTGGTGAATGTGGAATCATTAAGGTTAGTAAAGATATGCTGAGTCAGATCTTGTTGCTTATGCTTTGAGTGTGGCTGAAAATATTAACTATAATAAGCGTTGTGTAGATTTTGTTGGTATTCATCAGGGAGATTAATTCTCTGTGATTTTGGTGGAAGAAAGAATTAAGAATAATTTCATATATATTTGAATTTCATGTCAATGTAGAGTTTATTATAGTTGTGATTCGGAATTCAAATTTGATTGTAATTAAGATTTCAAATTTTACTATAATTGAGATCATTTACAATTGAAGATTTATTTTCTTCATGACTCATATTCTGATTAAAATATAAATTTGTTTAAATTATTTTTTATTTACATTTATAGATTAGTAGTAGATTTATAAATAAGTTCTCAATATTTTAGAATTAATAGCAATTATTATATCATTATTATTGTAGCAATATTATTATAGTAATATTTTATTTTTTTTGTCATTAAATTTTTTTAATTTATATTTTTTATATTAAAATTTTGTATACGTTTGTGTCTTTGATTGTAGCTTGTTTTTCTCGTGAATCCTAACCTAATCTTTTTACCTTTCTAAATGCAGGCCTGGACCTTCTGAAAAATGTACAAGTTCAAGCCATCATTGGGCCAGTGACATCCATGCAATCAACCTTCGTAATAAATCTTGGAAACGAAGCTCATGTCCCCATTATTTCATTCTCTGCAACAAGCCCTTCCCTTTCTTCCATTCCTGGTGACTACTTTATCCGAGCCACTCTAGATGACACTGCACAATTAGGAGCCGTAGTCGATCTGATCCGGGCCTTTCAATGGAGCCAAGTTGTGATCATTTCCATGGATGATGAGTATGGAAAAGGCGTTATCCCGGTGATGACCAATGCGTTGGAAGAGAAGGCCATTCACGTTCTCCTTCAAAGCAGAATCCACCCGCTTGCTAGCGATGAACAAATTGTTTCAGAGCTTAAGAGGTTGAAGGAGATGAAGAATAGGGTTTTTATCGTGCATATGTTTCCTGATCTTGCCTCTCGGCTATTTGTCAAGGCAGAAGAGGTCGGGATGATGAGCGAGGGATACGTTTGGATCATAACCGATGGCATAGCCAATTCCTTGAATTTGATTGATCAACGGGTCATTAACTCAATGCAAGGGGTGCTTGGTGTAAGGCCACATGTCCCAAGCATCAAAAGGCTTAAAGATTTCATTAGTCGTTGGAAGCAAACCTACCGAGGGGAGAAATTTGTGGACTCTGATATAAACATCTTTGGTTTTTGGGCTTATGACGCTGCCACTGCACTGGCAATGGCAGTTGAGAAAGTCGGGCCGGTGGACTTGGCTTTCCAAAAATCCGACCTCAGTTCAAATTCAACTGACCTCGAAACTATTGGAATCTCTCAAAGGGGTAAGGATCTCCACGAAGCTCTATCCAAAGTTAGATTCAGAGGCCTAAGTGGAGATTTCCATCTTGTCAACGGGCAACTGAGTAATCAATCGTCTGCTTTTGAGTATGTAAATGTGATTGGAACTGGCCAAAGGGAGAGAACAATTGGATTTTGGACACAGGAGAGTGGAATTACAAGGAAACTGGAGGGGAATCACTCTACATCCAAGGTCAATTTTAGAACAATTATATGGCCAGGTGATACCAAAGAAGATCCGCAAGATCTGGTGCCTATAAACCATGGTAATGCACTGAGAATTGCAGTCCCCGTGAAGGATGGTGTCAGTGACTTTGTAAGGGTGGCCAAAGACCCAAACACTAACAGAACTAATCACTCTGGGTTCAGCATTGAGGTCTTTGAAGCTGCATTGGCAGAATTGCCTTATAAAGTTTCTTTTGATTATGTGGATGTGCCCTTTAAAAAGCCTGATGGAAAGAGTGCTGGTGGTATGGATGCCTTGTTGAAGGGAATTGTTAATGGGGTACTAATTCCTACTTTCTCATATCTCTCTCTCTCTCTCCCCCTCTCCCTCTCTCTCTCTATATAAATGTGTATATATATATATATATTATTTGAGTAAGAAAACGGTTGGAGGACCAGTACACTGATTCTACTGGGGGTGTGAGTGTGATTATAAGAGTCTTTGAAGGTTCCCTTCCCCTTCTTCTTACAAATAATTTTGTATATTTTTGAACAGAATTATGATGCTGCCGTTGCAGATATTACGATTACAGTGAACAGGTCCCTTTATGTGGAATTTACACTGCCCTACACTGAATCCGGGATAAAAATGATTGTGCCCTTCAAAGACAAGAAGTACAAGAACGCATGGGTGTTCTTGAAGCCACTGACTTGGGACCTCTGGGTTGCAAGCGTTTGTTTCTTCGTCTTCATTGGGTTTGTGATTTGGATTCTTGAACATCAAATCAATGAAGATTTCAACGGCCCTAGCCTCCGTCAAGTCGGCACCAGCTTCTGGTTCTCCTTCTCCGCAATGACGATTGCTCACAGTACGTAATCTTTTTTAATTAGTACGTATTTACAGTAATATTGGCAAGCGTCATGCGAAGTTAAGAATTAGCTCTAACAGAACTGTTCTTGATTACTTTTTTTTCTTTTGTATGTAGAAGAGAAAGTGGTTAGTAACTTGGCTAGGTTTGTGGTGATGGTGTGGTGCTTTGTGGTGCTGATTCTGACCCAAAGCTACACAGCCAGCTTGACATCCATGCTTACAGTTCAGCAGCTCGAGCCTACTGTCTCCAACTATCGAGATCTCATACTCCACAACAAAACTGTGGGCTACCCAAAGGGCTCATTCGTTAGGGATCGCTTGAAACTGATGAACTTCAGTGATTCTCAGCTTCGGATGTACAAGTCCATGGAAGACTTGTTTACTGCTTTTCAAAACCGTAGTATTGACGCTGCTTTTGATGAAAGCCCTTACCTCAAACTGTTTGTCGAAAGGCACTGCTCTAAGTACACCATGGTTGGCTCAACTTTCAAGACCGCCGGCTTTGGCTTCGTATGCTCTCTCTCTCTCTCTCTCTCTCTCTCTCTCTAACGTTCACTATCATCACTCAACCCGATCATGTTATTTGGTTTTATGAACCTATAAGTTTCCTTCTCGAAAGTTACGGGCCCTCGTCCAAAAGCGTTGTCTTGCTAAAGGTGACTGTATATTGAGTAATGCACCAAAAACTAATGAATGAACTGTTAATTACTAGGCATTCCCAAAAGGGTCCCGTTTGGCGTCTGATGTATCAACAGCAATCATGAAGCTGATGGAAGAAGGGAAAATGATGGAGATCGAATTAGCATCATGGCCGAAGCTAAAAGACTGCCCAGACTCGATGGTGTCTTCCAGCAGCCTAACATTTGGTAGCTTTTGGGGGCTCTTCGCCATAGTAGGAGCGGCATCTTCGTTTGCTCTCCTTATATTTGTGGCAATGCTAATGTACGAGCATAGGGGCTTCTTCTTAAGCTTGGAAATGGGGGCTTTGTGGAGGAAGGAGAGCGAGCATGATGACGAAGAAGAAGGAAGAAATGGCACTGATCCTCGACCAGGGGAATCTCCGGCGAGCATTCAGCTGGCGGCGTCGCCAAATACTTTTGGGCCTCCGCGGCCCAGCCGAACAAGTGTTTCAGAAGAGGAAGAATATCACCCAGCTTCTGAATTCCTTTTTGTAGCAGTCGCAGCCACTGAAGGGAGTGGTAATCAAGATGAAGCCACAATGATAAATCGTCGACTATCGCACTAATTAGAACAAGTATGTAAATTGAATTTTGGTAACCCTAATTAATAGAATCATAGGTGATTTATTTATTTATTTAATTCCTAACTTGTAACAGCTTTCTCTGTCAGTCCATTTTACTCTTGTAAGTATCATATGTAAATTGGAATTGTATAATTCAATCTAAGATGATTTAAGTGTGATTTTCATTTATTTATTTTTGGTGCTGTGACCCATGAGCTCTATACACTGAAACACTGAAATGATACCGTTAAATGTTTCATACCCTGAAATAATATTTTTGGATAGTTTCTGTAAGTTTGAAAAGGTTTCGTGTTCGTTTCGTAATATTAAATAAAATATTAAAAACACATTATGTTCTACTATCACATTAAAGACTGAAGGAATTTTATCTCCGTTGTTGTGGACACTACGTTAAAGATAGAAGTAACTTGTGTTTATTTATTTTTTTTTATGATTATGTTTACATATTTCTCCCATGATTCCATTGCTTACATTTTTAAAAAAAAATATCATTTTCTCATTTTTATTTTGTATTATGTTTGTTTCTCACTTTTATTTTCGTGCGATTTAGCCTGTGAGTATAACCTTAGATAATACTGGACTCATGCCTCTCGTAGCATTCTAAAATTCATGTCTCATTAACCAAAAAGAGAGAAAATTATATCCAGAACCTGACCCACTGGGTCCACCCTATTGTTATGTTTTAAAATAATTTTGATGATAAAAAACTTGGTGATTTTAGAATTTGAAAATGATATAGTTGATGCATGTTTGAAATTTTCAAATAAAAAATTTATGAGAAAAATGTGCCATTTTTCTTTTAAAAACTTATCAAGCCATACAAAATTTTAATTGAGGCACATTCTATGAAAAATATGCTTACTTGATAAATATTTTGTTAAGAGTGTGCGTTGAAATTTTGTCATGTTTACTCTTTAAAATCACAGACTTCTTTTTAAAGAACAAGTAAAAAATGTTGACTTCTTCTTAGTAAATGTGGACTTTTTCATGCATTTGTTTAATAAGTGTTCTTGAAATCAAAATTCGTTGACTTTCTAAATAACAAAATTGGTTTCTTTTGTTCTTTGAAATAAATCAGTCGATAGTTTTATAATTTGTAAGTGGGCAAAATTCATGCGCTTGATCCAAGTTGTTTTAGTAGGGAAACAGTTGACAGTGATTGTGTAACGACCTGATAGTAGGGTCTAGGATATTTTGGCCTTATTTGATGTGTGTTATATTTTGACATAATTAATTTAGATGGTTAAAATATTACAAGTGTTGAGGAAGTTGAAAACTAAATGAAGTTCATGTGTATTGAATATTCAAAATCAAAATAAAGGAGGATTTGAAAAGTCAAAGGAAATGGAATTGGAAAAATTCAAATGCAAGAAATGTGGAAAAGTTAAAATTTGTGGCCTTGAAATTGGAGGAGGAATGGAGCCGTTGTAACGCCCCGTCTTCTGAGTGCGTTATAATTCAGGACAATTTTGGGATAATTTTTTTTTTATACTACTAAAACTAAGACTAAATCATATCATTGCTCTTATCCATCCCAAAATTTTCATTCATTTATCTCCAAGGAGAATCATCATAAATATTAAATGCGGAATCTAGAATTGAACCTAATATCATAACATCAATCATAAATCAACTCTTACATCACGGGAACATAAATTTTTCAACATGACTTAATACATAACATAAGTTCTTAACTAACATTAATCCTAAATAGGGTTTTACATCATAATTTCTCAAATGTTCAGAATTCGAAGTAGCAGAATATAAATATATGAGCTACATAACATATATTCAACTGATCATACAAACTCATCATGCACTTTGCTAGATGCTATTACATGTCCCATTCATCATCGTTTCTGCTACAATCTTCATCTGGAACGTTTGAATATTTCAGGGGCAAAGCCCAAGTTGAATTATGAGTCATCTAAGTAAGTAAACAAAACATTTAATATTCATGTATGTATGCAATGCATATAACATCATAACTCTCATATTTGGGTCGATTGCACCTTAAGATTACCCGTCATTTTTTCAGTTTCCTTGTCAGACCGGGGTGTATGGGTGCACCATTGGCAAAGTAACGAAACCAGTACCTAATCCCAAACCCATGCAACGTATGACTGTGTATCTCATCATGCTCATATGCATATTTCATAAATCAAACATGTAAATGCAATCTACATGAGATACTTACATCAAGGCATGACAATATGATAAAATTATTTACGTAAAATCAGGTTTTGGATCGAACCACTTACAAATAAAGTATTTTCATAAAACTAAATTCTGTTGGGAAGTATCACTTACCTTCTTAAGCTTATCGGGTTACTTTAATATTTGTGCATTATCTCGAAATACGTGCATCATCTTGATTTGCATGCCAACCTCAAAATTCGCACAAGTCACTTCATCTTAAGCCTTAAAACACCCTAATCATCATATTTATTTAAATAAGTATTAAAACCTATTTTTTCATAATTTTTTGCATTTGCTTTATTTTTCTCCCTATTTCTTCTTACTTTTCCTCAATAAATCCAAACTAAATATTTCTCAATTATTTTCTGAAATATTTCACTATGACAATACATAAAATAATATTTCTTAATTTTTAAAATTTTATAGAGAATTTTTACTTATCTTAACTTAGCCCCTCAGACGTTCTCGGTATGCGGGACATGCCTCGACCTTCGTGCACAATCTGAATTCTCGAGTCTTGCCTCAATTCTCGTGCCTCACCTCGGCCTCGATTCTCGCACACTAATTCGATTCTTGCACGCCACATCAATTTTCGTGCACCACCTCGATTTCTATGCACCGTCTTTATTTTTGTGCATCGCCTCGAAACCTATGTCTGAATAATTTTTCTCTCCAAAATCTCCGAAATAATCATAAATCTCTATTTCCTATTTTCCTAGAATTTTCTGGAATTTTCTTCACATTTTTTCCATTTTCTTTATTATTATTTTTTTCCTTTTCTTTCTTTTTCTTTCTTCCTTTTCCTATTCATCTTCTTCCTCCCCATTTCTTCCTTCCAGCAACTTGCAACACCCGAACCAGCCATGCCCATCCTTCTTTTCTTCTTTCTTTCTTTTCTTTTTCTTCTTTCTTCCTTTTTTCTTTCCTTCTTCCATTCTTCTTCCTCGCGTGCACGTCTCTTACAATAGCTGTGGCTGCCATACTGCCATGGCCGACCCAATCAGCTGCTATCACCGTCGGCCATCGCCTTAGGTGCCTCCATAGCCGTCGCCACCGTCGAATGCCTCGCTTGCTCGTAGCACTGCCCGACGCTGCAATTGTCGCGTGCCCCTGCCTCGCGCTGCCATGGCCGTGGCTTGCGGCCATGGTTGCTACTCGCTCTGTTGGCTTCTCCAACACCGCGTGCCACCTAGCGATCCAGCTCTGCTTGGCCTCCCTTGCACACTGCCTGCTTCGATCGAGGCTGCTGCTCGCATGCATCGTTGCCCCTGCCTCCTTGGGGTGCTGCCATGGCCGCGCCTCATTCTCTCTTTCTCTCGAGCTTTTGCCCATCTCTCTCGGTCACTCATATTTCCCTTCTAGCTCTCGACTATAGCTCTCAAGCTCCCTTTCTTCTCTCGACCTCCTTCAAGCTTTTTGTTCTCTGCCTCTTCACACACACACACGTACACACAACATATATATGTATATATATATTTACATTACATAATCAAATAATTGCAATCAATCTCTAATCCTTATTCTTATGTCCAATATCTCATCCTAATGCCTTGATTGGTTGTCCCTTAATTATAGCAAGTTTCACACGTGAATGTCATCTGTTTGCCATCCATTATACACATATATATTACACTAATATACTTATGAGAAAATACACATTTAATCCTCAAATTTCATCCTTATTATCTTTGAGAATTTCTTAATTTGCAAATACACCCTCAAACGTCCAATAAATTTGCGTTACAATACAATAAATCTAAAATTAATAATTCATGATTTACTCGATAAGGATGATTTCATCCCTGCACCCTCACCGGACCTTTGTTTTGTCCCGAAACTATCATAGGGTTGATCGTTATGAAAAACCTGAGCCCTCTCAAGGTTCTGTTGACTTCTCGGGAGTCCCCTACGATGATTCGATTTTTCAGCCTGAATCATAGTTGCATTTTATCTGTACCGAAAATCGTTCCTGATCGAATTTCTTTTGATACCATAAATCATGTCTCGAAATGCACAAAGCCGTATCATTTTCCTTAGATATCTCGGCTCTAGCGCACTCCCTACAGACAATTCGGTACTTATAACTGCTATCAAACTAATTTTCGATATTCTAAACTTACTTAAATTATGTAGTAACCTCATGAAAATATGGGTTCTTACAGCTATAAGCACTCCCGCCCGAATATCCTAACCAACCAGACTACCCGAACGGGAGCGCCTACGGAAGGAGAAAAAATGAAACACAAGACATAAACTACCCTAGCATGCATACACAAAGATTAAAACATCGAAAGCTAAGTTATACACATGTATGCACTACGAGTACTCCGTTAGCACAACAGTCACATAATAAATAAATACATATAGACTCCTGTGCCGATATACATGAGACATAAGGAATGACATGGCACAGTCAAAACTAAGAGAGTAAATCATACTCAACATTAGAGTCAACTAAGGCTAATGGGGAATAATGGGGACTGACGAAACTGCCTATACACTATACTGACTCTGCCACTTGATGCTAACTCCCTTGCCCTTGACCCACGCTGCTACTACCTGGAATGATAGAAAACAAAGTGAATCGAGAGACTCAACAAACATAAAGAAAGGAAGGCTAGAGGCTGTACATATCCAATAAACTCTCCCCAAAATATCAACCCCTAAGCACACACAAGCCATGAGACGCCCAACACAGTATAAAAGCGTAAATAAAAGCACGTATCAGTCTTTGGGGCCCACACAAGACACACAGCACCCAAGTCCCATACCAACCTACCGCTGCCTTGAAAGGCAACATATATCGCTAACAAACCTGTGCGCGCTGTCCTGGGTTGGTGCTTCCATCACCTGAATGCTCGCGTCGGTCATCCCGATACCCGAGCTATAGTATAACCAAGTTGTAGGCTCCCTTGGAACAATCCTCCCATCCGAGATCTTTGAATTGTCGGTAACTATGCAATGCACATAAAAATGTAGTAGTGTAGTAAGCATCAACGTGATACACTGGCGCCCATACATCCAAGCATCAGGCCATGCTCCGCCCACATAGTAAACCACACACGATGCATATGTCCGTGTTAGATGCAATCTAATCATGCTAGAATGTCCGTGTCCAAGCATACTCAATAAATGAATACCCCAACATGCATCCCATACCTATGTGTTTATCAAACTATGAACAGTATTACAACATATCAAATATGCAATAAATCACATGCTGGCAGAATTAGTCAGCAGTGTCCGGTACTGGTTAATGGTTAGTGACTAGGAGTGTCTGCCTGATGGTTCACTTCAGGGTCGTACAATAGTCTACTCTAACGTTACTAAATAGACGACCCCTGCCCCACTACTCAATAGCTCTAGCCTACTCACCCAAGAAATCCGTAATCAAACCTGCACATTTAGGAACCTAGTCCCCAAGTTGGGTTTGGCATCATTCCAAAAAGAATGGGGACAGTACAAACTTCCGTAGGCTCACAACAAATAAAATCTCAACGAGTCTCATATTTAATTTAAATTAAGTCATGCTAATAAAATCCCCGTTTCGTATCATTAATGCGCGAAACCGAAACGAATTAAGGGAAAGCGTGGGGTTCACAAAATTGATAGAGCTCACAAAAGTATTTAATCCCAGAAGTCTCCTAATTAAATTAATTAAGCAAAATTCTCACAATAATTGTTTATAACGAACATAATTAATTTATGGAACCAAACCGAGTTAAGGAAGGATATAAAATTCATAAATCGAATGAGAGTCATGAAGGGAGTAAAGTGTTTGCCTCGTTTTAGCAGATTACAACATTTTTACACTTGAACGCCACCAAATTAATACACGCTACAAAATAGAATAAACTCCTAAAATTAATAAAATCAGACCCAAAATGAAATTCTAACCGTACAGAATGATTAATACATTTTTCTCTACTTACCTGGTTAATTAAACCTCGATTAAACCGCTTTTAATCCTAAATTTTCCCCCCAAATTCCCTTCATTTTGCATCACTGGCGCTTCTCCTTCTTCTTCAATTCTTCCTCCAATTCTCCCTTCTGTTCTACTTGCAAAATCGACCTGAAATGGCCTTAAATTGGCCAAAAATAAGCGGCCAAGACGCAACCACGTGGTAGCCGCTAGGCTGCACGGAAGGCCACCGCTTTGGGGCCGAAACGACGTCGTTTTTGTCCCTCCTTGGCCGATTAAAATCGGCAAAACCCCTAGGCTCGCCCGCACCCATGCGGAATCGATCCCGCGACCTGCCACACACTGCCTTCGCGCGCGACCGCCCGACTCCAGCTGCTTCCTCATACATATATCCCCTTCAATTAAATTTAAGTGAATTGCGACCACTTCTACAAATCACGTTTCAGCACCCACAACTTCCATTAATTACACACGCACCCGAACTTCCTTTTCCCTTTATTACACGTTCACCCTATAATTTTCAGAAATCCACCAAATTCAATTTATTTTATTATTTTCATAAATACTTCCCAATAAATAATTATTTTCCTTAAATCCCCAAATATTCCATAATCACTTCAAATGCCAAAATTAATAGTTATCAACTATTCACTAAATCATCCAATTTCAAAAAATCAAAAATTACTTCAAACCAAAAATGAAATATTATTAATTATCCCCAAATTATCGAGATATTACAAGGGCTGTCGATTTCATTGTGTGCGTATATGTATATGTATATGTAGGCATTTTCCATTTAATTTAATGGAAGAAAAAGGGAATGGTAGTTTGGTAAATACTTGAGAGTGTAAAGGTAAATTGGGAAAGAGGGATAAGTATATAAAGATAACCTTGTGCAATTCCTCTTCATCTTCTTCCTTTTTCTCCCATTCTTCTCTTCTTGCTCCATTCAATCTTCTACTTCATCTTTTTCTTGTTGATGCCAAAGAAGAGATTGATTGTTGAATTTAGAGGGTTATTTGTCGATTTTGGTGACTTGGTTTGTAGCTTGCTTTCTTCTTTTGATTCATCCATCAATTAAGGCAAGTTCTTATACTATCTCTTTTTCATGGCAAGCTTCATTTTTGGATCCTTGTTGGTGTAAGCTTTGATTTTCCTTTTCCTTTGTGAATCTTGAATCATCCATTTTCAGGTAAAAATTTCATAAAACCCTTCGCTTGGAAATGGTGTTGTATAAACTTGGTTGTTCGCAGCTCGTGTCATTTTTCTTGATTTTTTTATGAATCGTGTCTATCATCTGAACGGGGACTTAATTCACCCCATATTTTCAAAAGGAATGGCGTGTTTGTTGCTAAGGTGTAGTTGTATGCAAGAATTTGGCATTACTTGTATGTGTTTTTGGCATTTTGTGAGTTGATTTTTAAGTTGGAAAGGCTATCTGTTGATTAGGTTAGTAGAATCGACTAACAGATGGTGAAATGGCATTCTGTCTGTCAATAGATGCAATTGGTGTCATGCATGGCAATTTGTCGACGGATTGGACTAATCTATCAACAAATTGGGGTTTATAAGAGGCAATCTATCAACAAATGAGGGTTCATTTGTCGATAGATTGAAGCATGACTTCTGGCTATCAATAATTTCCTTTCATCTGTCGATAGTTTCATTTCCATGGTTGCTTGTTTCTTCATTTTATGTTTTCAATACACTCCCAAATCATCATATGATCTTCTAACAAGCCCCTCCATCAATTTTAACCTTATTTATCATCTTTGGAGGGTAGGAAAAATGGTTGTTCAATTATATGTGCATTTATGTAAATATTCTATGAAAATGGGGCATTGGGTGCTATGGATGTATAAAGGCATGAAGGAGGGTAATTCCTACATAAATTACTCCCTAAGGAGGTAATGAAAGATAAATCCATAAAAATGCATGGTGTGGATGTTGTACATGTGCATGTGTGTAATACCCCATGTTTAGATAAGGTTGTCACGTAATTTTAATAAGTTTAGAATACTGAAAAATTGGCTCGATAGCAATTATAAATACTTAATCGACTGTAGGGAATGCCTCGAAATGAAATTGTCTAAAGAAAATTATATGGTCTCGACGAGCGTATCGAGATAGAATTTATGGTATCGAAAGAAATCGAATTGGGAAGAGTTTTCGGTACAACTAAAATACAACTTCCATTTAGGCTGTAAAATCGAATCATTGTAGGAGGCTCTCGAAAAATTAACGGACCCCTAAGGGGGCTCCGGTTTTGCTTAATGAATAACCCTTCAGTGGTTTCGGGATGAAACGACAGCTCGATAAGGCACTGGGGCGAAATCATCCTTTTTAACTAGGCGTCAAGTTATTAATTTTGTGTTTTCAGTATCGTAATGTCAATTAATTCAATGTTTGAAGATATTATTGCAAGTAGAAAATTATTTCAATAAATTTAGAGTTAAAAATGGGATTTAAATATATAATTTTCTAAATTATATAATACAATATATAATCACATATATATATATTGCAGCCTCGTGCATAAGGCATTGATAGCCATGCCCGGTAACCCACGCCTCTGCAAAATTTTGGAAGCCCTTGCACGTAAATCCCATGCCCCTGCCAATTGATGGCTGTCAGTAACGTGATCTTCACGCTAAGAGAGATCGACAACATAGCTGGACGCGGCGGAAGTTGCCTATAAATAGGCCGTAAGCTGGCCAATTGAGAAGAGCAAGGGAGAGAGATCAGATGGGAGGAAGGGAGAGAGGCTGAGAGCAATGGCCGAGAAAGAGGTAGAGGAAGCTCGCGCGCGCGCACGAGAGAGAGAGAGAGAGAGATAGATGGAGTCGAGAAGGCCGCCTAGAAGGGCTGAAATCGGCCATGGAAGCAGCAGCCAAGCTGCTGTTCGGCAGCCATGGCCGCAGGCAGTTGGGCCGACCAGCAACTAGCCGCAGCCGCAAGCGGCAGCCAGCGGCGGGCGTATGCGGTTGCGACATCCGAGGAGGCTGGCGGAGGCGTCGCGGGCAGTGAGGGAGGCGGCAGCATGCAGTGGCAGTGGGTTGATGTGTGGCGGCCATGCACAAGTTGCAGGCAACGCACTGGTGGGAGGAAGAAAAGGAAGAAGAAGAAGAAGAAGAAGAAGAAGAAGAAGAAGAAAGAAAGAAAAGAAAGAAGAAAAAAAAAAAAGGAAGGAAGAGGGAGTTGCAGGTCGCACAGGAGGAAGCGGGAGGAGGAAGAAGAAGAGAGGGAGAAAAAGAAAAAAAAAGAAAAAGAAAAAGAAAAGAAAAGAAAAAGAAAAGAAAAAAAGAAAAAAATATAGAAAAATGTCGAAAAAATCCTAGAAAATTCCAAAAAATAGGAAATTATGTTTCGGTGATATCCCAGAGATTTTGGTGAGAAAAACGGTCTGGGCACGCTTTTCAAGGATAGGACACTCATACCGAGAAAATCTGAGCTGCTAAGTTAAGGTGAGTAAAATTCCCTAAAAAATTTTAGAAATTAAAGAATATTATTTTATGAATTTTTGTAGTGAAATAGTTGAGAAAATATTTTAGAAATATTTAGTTTGGATTTATGGAGGAAAATTAGGAAGAAATAGAAAGAAAATTAAAGAAAATGTCAGAAATTATGGAAAAATAGGTTTTAATTTTTATTTAAATAATTATGGTGATTAGGATACTTTGAGGTTTAAGTTGAAGAGAATGGTGCAAATTTTGAGGTTGGCACGCAAATCGAGACAATACACGAATTTCAAGATAGGCACGAATATCGAGGTAGCTCGATAAGCTTGAGAAGGTAAGTTATACTTTCTCGAAAATGTTTTCATCATATTGACATGCCCTGATATGTATCTATCACGTAGAATGCATACATGACTATGAAATGCATGAATACACGTTGATATCATTGATCACACGCATATGAGGCCGTAGGGAATACGAACTGGCACCGCTACCTTACCAAGAGTGCACCCATACACCTCGGCTTCGAAAGAGGTGGCCGCTAAAATGGTGGGTAGCATGAGGGGTGCAGTTGACACCTACGATGAAAGACATTGCATACATACATGACATAACATTATGTACCCTTACTTAGATGGTTCATCATCTAACTTGGGCTTTGCCCCTGGAATATTCAAACGTTTCAGGTGGAGATTGTAGCAGATACAAGGATAAATGAGGCATGAAATGACACTTAACAGAGTGCATGAAGAGTGAAATGCATGTTATGTAGCCCATGTATTTAAGTTTTGCTACTTTGAATTCTGAATGTTTTGAGGAATGTTGATGTATATCCTTGTGGTTAATGAAGATGTAAGAATTGATTTATGATCAATGTTAAGATATCAGGTTTCGATCTTTGCTTCCGTATTTGATGTGTATAGTGATTCTCTTTCGAGATTAATGGGAATTCTAGGACGAATTTGAGAAATGATGTGAATTAGGTTTAGTGCTTGAAAAAAAAATTATTGTCTTAGAATTGTCCCAAGTTTATAACGCGTCCAAAAAACGGGGTGTTACAATGTGTGTGCGCACACCCATTTTTTTTTTATAGTGGCGTGTCCACGTGAAATTAAAGGATATCACACCAAGCTGGTAGGGCTTATGCCTGACCGTGAGAGCTTCAACTCATAATGCCGCCTAGTATGAACTAGGTTGTGGATGGATGACGGTCCATAATTGCATATGATATGTGTTTATTTATGAGCTGGCATGTAGCATGGCATAGAGGCATGGTCATTGATATTTTTATTCATGGTGGGGGAATTCTTGATTTGATCTTGTTTATGTTATTACCCATTGTTGTCCCTTTTTGGTGAGACGATCTTGCATATTCGTGGTTGTTATATCATGGTTAATTTTGTTGTGATCCATATCTGCTTTATAGACTTGCTGAGCCTTGTAGTTCATATTGCTTCCTTGCACCATTCCAGACAAGGATAAAAGGAAACCTAAGGAAGGTGACGGTTATAGCTGCAATTGAGTCTTGTATTAGATATGTATACAGATGTCTGCCAAATCTGAAGATCTTTGGGAGTTGTTTTGAGGGCAAGGAGATGAATTTTATTTTATAATTTTTCATATCCCTTTAGATATTTTGTAATGTATGGGCAGTTAAGCCCGAAGAGAATATTATAATGGCATGGTGATATATATATATATATATATATTCAAGGTTTGTTAATTAAAGTATTGTCCATGTGGTTGGATTTTGTTGGACTTTGTTTCTATATCTCGTTTTTTGATGACTTTCTAACGGATCTCCTATGCTAGTGAGTGCTCCAGGAAGTGAGCGTTATAGATTGTAACATGTTGGCAATTCTTTAGAAGAATTGACCTTATGCCTAAAATAGTTCATAGTTTGTTTATCTAAGTCAACTTTTTTTTTAAAATGTCAAAAGATCTTTTTGAAAATTCAAATGTTTGGAAAGAAATAGTTGATCGATTTTATGCATTTGTCGACAATTTTTGTTCTAACATCATTAAAATGGTTAGTTGTTAGGCATTTAATGTGGAACAACGACAATTTATTTCAATTTTCTTGCTTAGCTGGACAGAAAACTATAAATAGAGCATGAAGAAGCTTGTGGGAGAGCTAATGAAGAAGTGTAAATGCTCAAACTGATATTTAATCTTACATATCTCATTAAGTTTTTATTTTTCACATTCAAAGGCAAAGTGTATTTCTTGTAACATTTGATTCCTGTATTTGATCCTCATTGTAAATAAGAGAACTATCTCTTAGATTCTCATTGATTGTAAAATTTACTATTGTATTACCTAACTTTTGAGATAAATGGCCTATCAAGTGTTGGTAAGATGATTTATATCTACCTAGTTGGTTGTTAGAGGGTTTACTTGAGTTCAAGTAGGACGTGTTAGTGGATTTGAAATTTTTTATTGAGAAGTTAAGGTAATGGATTAGGTTGGTTGAGTCGAACTACTCTAAATTTTTTGTTCTATTTATTTTATTCTTACTTTAAATTCTTTCACGCTTTGCAAACTTCAATATACACCTCATTGTTTCATAGCACTTTTTTCTAATTTCAAGCAAAAATTTTCAAAACTTAAAGTAATTTTCATAACATTCAATTCACCATCTTTTTGGGTATGTGGTGACATATTTGTGCAAACCTAACTCACTCTTAGGCTGCAAAAAGGCTCTACAGGTAGTTAAAAAACATTACAAAATATGAAGGCAAAACATGAAAGAATAAACTCTTATATTATTGTTATATTAATAAAATATTTATCCAAAACTCTTATTATAACTAAATATCCTAATAATATATTAAAGTAGGATAGTCTGTCAAAGTAATTTATCAAATGACAATCAATGGTGAAATGTTTCCCTCTAAAACTTGTATTAAATTAAATATAGTGATTAATTAATTATTAAAGTAAAACTATATATTATATTATATTTATTTATAAATATATTAGTATTGAAAAACCTATGTTTTAGTTTTGAAAATGTAATATATTTTAATTAACATTGATTAACCTACCAGGAATTCATGAATTGCACGGTAGTACTCATGTGGGAAAACTTGCATAGTTAAATGAATAAGTAACTATCATTAATTTTCTTCATAGTCTTGAAAATATGAATTATTTTCTCTCCATTTTTAAGACTAATTATGTATGATTTTTCCATACTAATTAAGATTTAATATATATTATTTTCAAGACTAATGCATAGATTTTTCAATACTAATTAAAATTTAAGAAAATTAATGCCTAGTGAAAGAAAAATTATTTAAAATCCATATTTTCAAAATTTTGTTATCATTGCAAAAATTAAGTTTCAAGATCAGAAATTAAAAATTTCAATAAAATTTTTAGTTAGCAATGGAAAACCCATTTGTCCCCACCTTTAGGAGTTTTAATTTATATTTATATTTATAACTCAAAATTCATATTTTAAAATTTTGTTATTATTACAAAAATTAAATTTCAATATCAAAAATTAAAAATTTCAAGAGAATTTTCAATTAGCATTGGAAAACCCATGCTTCCCCACCTTCAGGAGTTTTAATTTATATTATATTTATAATTTTTAATTAAATATATAATATAATAAATAGTTTTATTTTAATAATTAATTAATCACTACCTTTAATTTAATGCAAGACTAATGCATGAATTTTTTAATACTAATTAAGATTTAAGATATCACATTTTCAAGATTAATACATGAGTTTTTGAATGCTAATTAAAATTTAATATATCATATTTTTAAGACTATGAAAGAAAATTAATGCATATTGAAAGAAAAATAAGTTAAAATCCATATTTTCAATATTTTGTTATCATTGCATAAATTAATTTTTAAGAGTAAAAATTAAAAATTTAAAGAGAATTTTTAATTAGAATTGGAAAATTTATGCATTGGAAAAGTCTATTCTTTAGGCATTTTAATTTATAAATAAATATATAATATAATAAATAATTTTATTTTAATAATTAATTAATCACTATCTTTAATTTAATGTAAATATTTAATAATTTATTGTTCCAATGTAATAACTTTTGTGTATAAATAAGAAGTTTATGTTAAGATTTTTTATTTTATATAATGTTATATAATTTAATAAAAGTATTTTTAAAATAACTTTTTAAAATATGGATGAAAGAGTTGTTTTTGTCAATCAAATCAACGCTAGCAAGACACAATTGGCATTGAAGGTTCGAGTTGTGAGGCTTTGGGAGATTCCACACTTTGAAGATAAGTTATAAACTTATAGCATTGAGATGGTTTTTATGGATCAATAGGTTTATTTTTTTCATTATAAATTTATTATTAATTATTTATATAAAATTTTGTTAGTCCCTTAAGGTATAACTACTCAAGAGGAGAGTGAATTTAGTGTTTAAATTTTTTTTCCTTTTAATGAATATTCTTGATTAATAATTATTTAAGAATATATATTTGATAAATATAATAAATTATATTTGAGATTAATAATTAATACAAGCTACAAAATATAACAGGAATAAATAATATGAGGCACAACACAATTTATAGTGGTTCGGTATTTTCACACATACCTAATCCACTTTCCCATGGTTTAATCACTCTTGGGGTTTCACTAAATTAAAATCACCAAGATTTACATGCCAGCTCACATTGAAAACTAGATACACACTTAAGGTGTGTTTGATTGCATTACCTAGAATTTAATTCTAGGCAATATTGCCTAGAAAATAAAAATCACCCCACCCTCTTGGAAAATGAATTCAATGGAAAGAAACTTTAAATGCTTGTACCATATATATTTTTCTGTAGAAAAGTTAAGAGTGTTTGATTGTTTTCCATAGAAAATGTGTAATGATTACATATTTTCTATGGAAAATGTGTGCAATCAAACACATTTTTTTGTGCTTGATTGCACACATTTTTCATAGAAAATATGTAATCATTACATATTTTCTATGGAAAACAATCACTCTTAACTTTTCTACAGAAAAATATATATGGTACAAGCATTTAAAGTTTCTTTCCATTGAATTCATTTTCCAAGAGGGTGGGGTGATTTTTATTTTCTAGACAATATTGCCTAGAATTAAATTCTAGGTAATGCAATCAAACACACCCTTAGATTACAATAAATTCTAGGCAACCACTACACCAATGTTTTCTTCCTAACTTACCTTGAAAACTAAATTCACATAAATTTTAATGATTCTAGAAAATCTATACAATCCACATTAGTAATTTAAATGTTACAAATAATTTGTTCACACTTGGATACAAATAAGCAATTAAGAACAAATTATATAAGACAATAATATTTAAATAAATAAATAAATTTATAACTTCAAATGGAGAAATTCGGATTTGTTGTAGAAGACTTGAAGAACTTTTCTCTTCTTGCATTGTGGCTCTTCAATGGATGTGCAATAATGTTTCGAGAGTGTTAGATTACTTGAATGCTTTGTTTAAGAGCGTTTAAAAGCTTTTGGGTGTTTTGGATATGCAATGGAAGCACTTAGATGCTCAAAAAATATGTTTGAGAGATATTTATAGGCATTTTAGCCATTTTTTCAATGATAAAAAATCTGACCGTTATAGTAAATAAAGTTTAGTATAACTTAAATTTAATATGTGTACTCGAATAATTAAAGGGGCTTGTAGATTAGCTGCAAAGGAAGGCTTTGGTTAGTTTGAAGTTGTGGGATCAAACTATGGGAGGTGTAGCTAGTTGTTAAAATCTTTTTTGAGTTACATATGGTATAAAAATATTATATAAATTAATCTAAAATATTTTTAATAAAAAATAATATTTTTGATAATACATATGATATAAAAAAATATTTAATAAATTAATATTAAAAATATATTTAAAAAATAGTTTTAATAAAAAATAATATTTTTGGTAATACATATGCTATGAAAAAAAATATTTTATAAATTAATAAAAAATAATTCGGTACTACAATTAATATATTTAAGAAAAATACTCTTTTTGTTAATCACCAAAAATACTATAATTTGTATATTAAAAATTCTCTTTTTGTTAATTATCAAAACTTAATTAATATGAGCAACTTAGTTCAACAATTTTGCTATCAAATTTATATGGTGAAAGGATTTATGCAACAATCAAGCATTCGTTGGTTCATCCTTTCAAAACATTGATTTGTAAAGAACAATTGTATTTTATGTATAATTTTATACTTGGATATAATAATATGAAATACAAAACTATAAGTCACAAGTACAAGCTAAATTTTATGCAAAAGATTACTGTTGTAAATGCTATGGATGAAAGTTTTTCAATACAAAATTTTATCCTCAGATCATTTGCTAATATTTTGAGTGTAGTTAATATTGATGAAAATGAATTGTTTAGTAAGTAAGTATAAAGTTGATTATGTAATTATTTATACCCTTATAATTGACACTTTTTTTTTTCAATTTTATTAAGATATAATTAGAGAGGGAGTTTGCAAAGACAATGTTAAGTGCCAAGAATTTTGTGGAATGACAAGTGAGAAAAATTGTAAAGTAAGAAAAAAATTAATTTTTTAATTTTTTTTTTATCATGGTATCTTTTGATATTTAATATAGGATGACTTTATCTATGCTATCCGTCACTTTAACTCTACTGTCACTTTAATTCCATTATACCCAAAATTACCTTTTATGTTCCAATATATTTTTGGTTTGATAAAATATGATTAATGATTTGTTGTTTCAATATAAATTATGTAATAGTTTTTTTTATTATAATATTTATATATTATAAATTATATAACATATTAGCAAAAGTCAACTTAGATTAGAATTATATAACGTGAACTTATTATAATTATAATATTTATATATTCATAATTATACAACATATTAACAAATTAGTATTAGCATATAATTATAAAATACAATAACTGTTTTGTTATATATTGAATTTATATAAATATTATTGTGTTTAGTTTAAATTATCATACTTTATTAAATATTTAAAAAATTACTCTCAAAAAAATATTTAAAAAATCAAATTAAGATTAAAGAATTTGTTTGAATCACTTTCATACCCAACATGATGCTTAATTGTTAAAAAATATGACAACCTACTTAATGTATTAATTCTTCTTTAGCACATTGAATGACAATACATTGAATTAACAATATTCTCTATTAGCACATTGAATGAAAAATAATTAATTAAATTTAAATTTTGGTCAAAGATCGAGTATTAAAAGAAAAAAAAAATTTGTGATCATCGATCCTATTAGAATTATTTAAAATACCAAGTTTAGTTTTTTATTTTTAAATTTATAAATCTATTGTAATTGCACCTCTCATGCATCGTACGGGTTTAACACTAGTATATTTACTTAAAGTTTGACATTGTATTCACTTTCTAATATTTTTTTTATTTTCAACTTTTAATAACTTAAAATGTAACCAAAACTTCCTGGTGATTTAAAATTAAAATATTCTTTTTCATTATTAAACCCCTCGATTAACAATTCTAGAAAAAAAATTTAAATTTATATATTAGTTGTGTGTTCCTTTTTGACAAAAAGGATGGTCGGAGACAAGCTTGCAATCGTAAGGGACGGGCTCCAGCGAGCGATCCGTCGAGGGGGCAACTAACACTTGCAAGCACTCCAACACTCGAGTGAATAAGAAAATAAAATGACAGAATATCAGTAGGTTAGAGAGAAGAACATATCTTGACTCTAAAGAAAGCTGGGTTACATACAGGAGGAGAGACCCTCCTGCATGTATGCGTCGTGTATTTACAGGGTGATGGGACTGGGTATCTGACGTCGATGAAGATTCCCGAATGATAGTATAATGCCTAAGGGCGAATCCAGAAATCTATGTAGGGGGAGGCTAAATTTTTTTTTTTTTGAGGTATAAAATTACACATCACAAATTTTGGGGCAGATTGAAATTTTTTTTGACTGAATTATTATTAAAATTTATTATTTTTTATATTAAAAAATTAATTTTTTATATTAAAAATATTTTTTAATTGTACTGATGAGACCCTCATTAATTCCAAGTAATTACTTAATCCCAAAACCAAACTAGGAGCGAGAGGGAGGGTGTCAACTGGCTGCATGGGGTCATTGTACAGTTTGGCTAGAAATTAAAGGAGGACACCGCCAATGACTGTAATGGGATGTACTGACGCAATTGATTTATATGTGTATATATATATATTTAAAAGATATTGAAACGCCAAATCATCTCTCATTAGTATGAGTGTGATTTTGTTCACCCCTTTTAATGAGGGTGAACAAAACCCTCATTACTTTGAGGGTTAAAAATAACCTTTTTCTAACGGAGTTTAGTAAAAAGGACAGCCTTGAATATTACCTCTCTCCACCCCCACCCAGTGGAGTTTTCTGGGTCTTTCTCTCTCTCTCAACCTCCACCTCGTCTCTATTAGCATCTCTCTCTCTCTCTCTCTCTCTCTCTCACACACACACACACACCAGCAGTAGCATCGGTGTTTTCACCAACAACAACACCAACGTTGGTCCTCCGGCGTCCCCCCAGCAACAACATCT
This sequence comes from Diospyros kaki, assembly GCA_036245055.1. Classification (NCBI taxonomy): domain Eukaryota; kingdom Viridiplantae; phylum Streptophyta; class Magnoliopsida; order Ericales; family Ebenaceae; genus Diospyros; species Diospyros kaki. The sequence continues at coordinate 1,299,094 of BSEG01000008.1, read as the reverse complement.
CTCTCTCCACCATTATCATCTCTCTCCATCCGCGATGTCTCTCTGTTCTCACCGCTTCCTGTTGAGTGTAGATTTTGATGATTGATGATTAGCAACCTATATAGAGATTTCATTATATATGGAAACAAGTTTTTAGAGAGCTTTCTAGAAATTTGAGTATTTGAGCTATATATGGAAAGTTCTTGGAATAGAAAGTCTAGAAGATATATATATGGAATCCTTGTTTATATATGGAAAGTTCTTCTTGGAATGGAAAGTCTAGAAGATATATATATATATATATATATGGAATCCTTGTTTATATATGGAAAGTTCTTCTTGGAATGGAAAGTCTAGAAGATATATATATATATATATATGGAATCCTTGTTTATATATAGGAAGTTCAAAAGATCTATATGGAAGTTTTTGAGGAGATTAGAGTAGTCCACTATATGGAGTTGCCATATATGTATCTTAGCGACATGGCATTGTTAATGTGGCATCTTGATGACATGGCAACCACGTGGAGTACACTCATCAAGGTCACATCATCTCGTTGGTTTAAATATGGTAAGAGAATCATGGAGTAAATTTAAAGGTTCTTAGAAGCTTCTTTACTCAGTTAAATATGGAAGAATTTTTGAATTGCATTCAAATGGAGAAGTTAAAGATTCAGCCTTATTGTTCAACATTAATGGAGGATATTAAGGTTTGAAAGTTAAACCTTGATTGATATTACTTTCCTTTATTGCTGATTCTCTTTTATTAAAAGGATCCTCTACTCAAATCATGGAATCAATTATCCTACTCATCATGACTAATTGATATCCTCATTATGGCTAATTGATATCTTCATTATGGGAGAATATTCTAAGGATATCTTGCATATATTCAGCTACACAAATTGATTCTCTTTTTGTTGTCAACATTTTTAGTATGGAAACTTGATCAATTAAGGGCTTTTGAAGTTATGATTGATATCTTCATTGTTGGACAAATTTGCTTCATTATTTAAGAATATTTGAATGGATTTTACACTATTTGGAGATTTAAATTCAAATTTCAAATTAACTATGCTTGCTATGGAAGCTAAGGAGCCAATTGCACAATCAAAGGTGATTGAAGATTCAACTAAAAGTCAGAATTGATTAGTTCTTATTTATGGTCGATTTTGCAAGAATTATGAAGGATTTTGATGATATTTTAATCCTTAAAATCAGTCATGCATTATTGGAATTGATTTGCTCATTTAAGGCTGATTGGAGATCAACAAAAGTCAAAGATCTTGATGATCAATCAAGTTAGCTGTTTATGGAAGGTAAATCAAGAATTCAAATGAAGGGCTGAGATTGACTTGAAGACTTGACACATGGAGGGCTGAGATTGATTAAGGAAAGCCTTCTCTAGCACTATATAAAAGGATGTCTTGAAGACTTTGGAACAACTTTTGGAAGCCTTATCATTTTCTACATCATTGGCCAAGATTTTCATTCTCTCCAAGTCTTTCTTTTCCTCTATCTTCTTGAGAGAAAACTAAGAGAGTTCTCTACACTTCATTGTATTATTTTTGAGAGAACCCTATTTCGCAATCTCTACTATTCTTGTATCTTGTAAAGAGCGTACAAAATCCAAACTAGTGAGTGTGAGACTCCAGAAATAGTTTGGTGGTGGTGAAGCCAAGTGAAGGCTTTGGTGGTTGTAAGAAAAGTTTCATATAGTGGATTTGATTGAAAATCCTAAGGAAGGGAATCCTTAGGTAGTGGATGTAAGCCATAAGGGCCGAACCACTATAAATCGCTGTGTTCTTCTTCTCTTTACTCTTACTTATTCTTGTTAGATTATATTCTGATTTGCTTAAATTGATTATTCTTTGTACTAATTCAATATTCCATTTGGTTTATTTAAAGTGCATTTAAATCACTTATTTTCACCAAGTTGTAATTTGAAGAGTATATTGGATCAAAGCACATACTAGCACAGCTGGCGGATATCATATTATCCATCTAGTATTTAAGTGCTCCCGTACTCTCAACTACAATTTTGGTTTATATTAAATTTGTTTTCTCATATATATGCGTGCATAAGTTTCGCATTAGAATTTTAAAAAGGTGTCAATTCACCCCCCCTCTTGACTAGGTTAGAACTCAACAAGTGGTATCAGAGCGAGGCTCCTAAGAGAGTGATTAATCATCACTAGGTGTATCCATGGCATCGAGTTCGCGTTTCTATGAAAATGAGGGTCGTTCTTTGTCTAGGGCATCATTCTTTGATGGCACTGATTATGCATATTGGAAAACAATGATGGAAGATTTTTTAACTGCATATAGTCTTGAATTGTGGGAAATAGTTAGAGATGGTCCGTATGTCCCTAAGGAAAAGGTAAAGAGAGGAGATGTAGAAGAGATAATAGAAAAGAGTAGAGATAAGTACACGGATGAAGATAAAAGATTAATTGCTTTAAATGCTAAGGCTAAGAGTGCATTTCATTGTGCTTTGAGTAGATCTGAATTTAATCATGTACAATGTTGTAAATCTGCTTATGAAATTTGGAAGAAGTTAGAGTTAAAATATGAAGGTACTAGTCAAGTTAGAGAAACAAAAATAAACATGTACATACATGATTTTGAATTATTTTCTATGAAACCTAATGAATCTATTTCTGAAATGTATACTCGCTTGACTGATATTCTTAACTCTCTTGAGTCTCTTGGTAAATCATTTTCAGATTTTGAAAAGGTGCAAAAGATTCTAAGATCTCTACCGGAGGCATGGGATCCAAAGGTGACAGCCATTCAAGAGGCCAAGGATACCAAGAAGTTGTCACTAGATGAACTAATGGGTTCACTAATGACACATGAGCTTACTCTCAAAAACAGGTATAAAATCAAAGAAGATTCTTTAAAATCTAAATCAATTGCTTTACCTGTTGCACAGGAATCTAGTGGAGAGGAGGATTCCGAAGAGGAGATTGCCATGTTGGCTAGGAGGCTCCGAAACTTTATGAAAAAGAATAAAAGGAGTTTCAGCAAGACTAAGCCCGTAGAAGCCTCAAATGAAAAGAAAGTAGAGGTTACTTGCTACAAGTGTGGCAAGATTGGACACTACAAGTCCGAATGTCCCAAATCAAAGAAGGGTAGATCCAAAGGAAGGAGAAAGGAAGAGAAGAAAGATAGAAAAGCATTCAAAGCAACTTGGGATGTTTCTAGTGAATCTGAATCATCTTCAAGCGATGAAGAAGAAGAAAAGGCCAACTTTTGTTTGATGGCCAAAGGAGAAAATAACTCATCTTCCACAGATGAGGAGGTAAACACTTCTGAAATGGATGCATTGCTAGAAGAGTTTGATTTTCTATTTAAAAAACATAAAACGGCTATTAGAGAAATCAAGGAGCTTAAAAGAGAAAATGGTAGATTAGAAAAGAAAGAGGAAGAGTACATGGAAGAAATAGATGAGTTGAACTCTAAAATTAGGAAAATGGAAGAAAATAAACCAAATGAAGTGTGTGCATTAAAAGATACTATAAATGAATTGCATGACACTATTGATAGTCTTAGGGAGCATGAATGCATTGTATGTGATCATTCTGAGTTACTAAATGAAATAGCATGTTTAAAAGAAAAGAATGAGCACTTAGAAAAATCATTTTTAAAATTTTCTTTGAGTTCTAGTAAATTGGATTCTTTGCTTGCATCTCAAAAATCATATTTTGAAAAGGCTGGTCTTGGTTTTAACCCTAGTAAACTGAAAGAGAAAATCCAAAAATCTGGTTCTCCCACTCATCTTATTCATTCTAGGCTTATGCATCATGCTAGAATCATTAAAGGGGCAAAATATCTTCCTAGAGCTAAATATTCAAAACTAGCTAGAACTAGAAATAATAAAGTTGTTAAAACTAGGAGTTTTTGGATTCCTAAGGGTTTAAATGATCAAAAAGCTAAGGAATATATCTTTGATACATATGGCTATGATTTCATGTTCTCTAACCCCCAAGGACCCAAAGTTTGGGTACCTAAGGTCCCTTGATTTTCTTAATAGGTGTGCTTGAAGGCCAAAGGCACTTCAAGCCAATGGTTCTTGGACAGCGGATGTTCAAGGCATATGACTGGAGATGCCACCTTATTTTCATCTCTTAAAGCTAAAAAGCATGGAGGTAATGTCACTTTTGGTGATGGCTCAAAAGGGAAAATTGTAGGCATTGGAAACGTGGGTAATCCTTCTAAACTCATGTTTGAAGATGTCTTATTTGTGAGTGGCTTATCCTACAACTTGCTTAGCATAAGTCAATTAATTGACAAAGGCTACATGGTTGCATTTGAAGGTAGTGAGTGCTTGATTAAAGATTCTTTAAATAAGATTGTTTTAAAAGGCATTAGAGAAGGAAACATTTATGTGCTAAATCTGAATTCTTTATGTGTTAATGATGCTACTTGTCTTGTGGTGAATGATAACTCTATGGATCTATGGCATAGAAGATTAGGTCACATTAGCACATCTACTATTTCTAAACTAATAAAGAAAAATCTGATTAGAGGAGTGCCTAAATTGAATTTGAATGACCTACATATGTGTGATGCATGCATTAGAGGAAAACAAGTTAGAGAGTCATTTAAATCAAAACAAGATGTTACCACAACTAGGCCATTAGAATTACTTCATTTAGATTTGTTTGGTCCTAGTAGGGTTAAAAGTTTAGGTGGTAAATCATATGCATTTGTGATTGTGGATGACTTTTCTCGTTTTACTTGGTGCTTGTTTATTTCTCATAAAAGTGAGGCATTGCATGTTTTTGATAGTCTAATTCGAAAACTACAAAATCAACAAAATGCATGTGTAATTAAGATTAGGAGTGATCATGGTGGTGAGTTTGATAACTTTGGTTTTGGTGAGTTATGTGATAAATATGGTATTTCTCATAATTTTTCTGCACCTAGGTCTCCACAACAAAATGGAGTAGTTGAAAGAAAAAATAGGTCATTATAAGAAATTGGTAGAACTATGTTAATTGAAAGTGGTTTACCTAAGTCATTTTGGGCTGAAGCAATTAATCATGCAAGTTATGTGTTAAATAGGTTGTCTATTAGAAATGGGCTAAATAAGACACCATATGAACTTTGGCATGGTAAGACACCTAAAGTAGATTATCTTAGACCATTTGGGTGTAAATGTTATATTTTAAACACTAAATATAATTTGGATAAGTTTGATGCTAAATCTGATGTAGGCTCTTTGGTTGGTTTTTCTTCTACTAGTAGAGCATATAGAGTTTATAACTCTAGGACAAAAACGATAGAAGAGTCTATTCATGTAAAATTTGATGAATCACTAGCTAAGAGTTCTAATATTGAAGAAGATGAAGATGTAGTTTTTGAACAACAAGTAGAGTCTGGTTTAAAGGAATCTACACCTAATAGCATGGATTCATATATAGAAGTAGATAAATTGGAAAATGAGACTCACTTAGAATCGCAAGAAAATAATGAATTGATAAGTCATTTGAATGATCAAAATTGGTATCAAATTAAAAATAAGCACCGACATCCTAAAGAATTAATAATAGGTGACATTTCTCATGGAGTTAGAACTAGATCATCTCATGGTGTGCATCCTTTTAGTTCTCTTGCTTTGATTTGTGAAATTGAGCCTAAATGTATTAATGATGCTCTAAAAGCACCCGATTGGGTAATAGCAATGCAAGAAGAGTTAAATGAGTTTGAAAGAAACAAAGTGTGGAGTTTAGTTCCTAAACCTGAAAACCATTCTATTATTGGTACAAAATGGGTTTTCAAAAATAAAATGGATGAAAATGGAAAAGTGGTTAGGAACAAGGCTAGATTAGTGGCACAAGGGTATAGTCAAGAAGAAGGAGTAGATTATGATGAGTCGTTTGCACCGGTAGCTAGAATAGAAGCTATTAGGTTGTTAATGGCATTTGCATGCTTTAAAGGTTTTTAATTGTATCAAATGGATGTTAAGAGTGCGTTTTTAAATGGCTTTATTCAAGAAGACGTTTATGTAAAGCAACCCCCTGGTTTTGAAAATCAAAAGTTCCCAAATCATGTTTACAAGCTTTTTAAATCTCTTTATGGCTTAAAACAAGCTCCTAGAGCGTGGTATGATCGATTATCAAAGTTTTTACTTGAAAATGATTTTAATCGTGGGAAAATTGATAGTACTTTATTTGTGAAGCATAAAAATGATGACTTGCTTATTGTACAAGTCTTTGTGGATGATATTATTTTTGGATCAACTAATGATTCTTTGTGTAAAGATTTTGCTGATTGTATGAGTGGTAAATTCCAAATGAGCATGATGGGTGAACTAACGTTCTTTTTAGGTTTGCAAATAAAACAAAGTGAGAATGGCATTCACATTAGTCAAGCTAAATATACTAAAGATTTGCTATTTAGATTTGGGATGGATTTAGCTAAACCTTGTATTACCCCCATGGCTGCAAATACAAAGCTTGATAGTGACATAAATGGTAATGAAGTAGACCAAAAGCTATATAGATCTATGATTGGCTCATTGTTATATCTTACTGCATCTAGACCCGATATTATGCATGCTGTGTGTTTGTGTGCTAGATTTCAATCTAATCCTAGACAATCACACTTAATTGCGGTAAAACGGATTTTTAGATACTTAAAAGATACCCCTACTCTTGGTCTTTGGTATGATAAGAGTTCTTTATTTGATTTGTATGCTTATAGTGACTCGGATTATGCTGGTTGTAGATTGGATAGAAAGAGTACTACGGGCACTTGTCAATTTCTAGGAAATAAGCTCATTTCATGGTTTTCTAAGAAACAATCAAGTGTAGCACTCTCCACTACTGAAGCTGAGTATATGGCCATAAGTAGTTGCACTTCACAATTGCTTTGGATTAAGCAACAATTAGAGGATTTTGGTTTAGAGTTCAAGAATATTTCCATTTATTGTGATAACACAAGTGCTATCCATTTATCTAAGAATCCAGTGTATCATAGCAAAGCTAAGCACATAGAAGTTAGACATCATTTTATTAGAGAGCATGTGTTACAAGGTGATATTGTGATTAAATATGTGGATACCAAGAATCAACTTGCTGATATTTTTACTAAGCCTCTTTCAAATGAAAATTTTCTTTTTCTTCGAAACTCACTTGGGATGATTCCTATTCCCTAATTGTATTTTTTTCTTTCTCATGTATTTTTTTGATAGATTACAAAAAAGGGGGAGAGAAAATATGTAGCTAAATAGTGTTTTAAAAGGGTAAGAGGAAGACTAAATTAAGGGGGAGAGAGCAAGTTAAGGGGGAGCCTAAATTAAGGGGGAGCAAGAGCTAAATCACTTAAGTATAGCTTCTTTCACGTTTTTGCAATCATCAAAAAGGGGGAGATTGTTGAGTGTAGATTTTGATGATTGATGATTAGCAACCTATATAGAGATTTCATTATATATGGAAACAAGTTTTTAGAGAGCTTTCTAGAAATTTGAGTATTTGAGCTATATATGGAAAGTTCTTGGAATAGAAAGTCTAGAAGATATATATATGGAATCCTTGTTTATATATGGAAAGTTCTTCTTGGAATGGAAAGTCTAGAAGATATATATATATATATATATGGAATCCTTGTTTATATATGGAAAGTTCTTCTTGGAATGGAAAGTCTAGAAGATATATATATATATATATGGAATCCTTGTTTATATATGGAAAGTTCTTCTTGAAATGGAAAGTCTAGAAGATATATATATATATATATATGGAATCCTTGTTTATATATAGGAAGTTCAAAAGATCTATATGGAAGTTTTTGAGGAGATCAGAGTAGTCCACTATATGGAGTTGCCATATATGTATCTTGGCGACATGGCATTGTTAATGTGGCATCTTTATGACATGGCAGCCACGTGGAGTACACTCATCAAGGTCACATCATCTCGTTGGTTTAAATATGGTAAGAGAATCATGGAGTAAATTTAAAGGTTCTTAGAAGCTTCTTTACTCAGTTAAATATGGAAGAATTTTTGAATTGCATTCAAATGGAGAAGTTAAAGATTCAGCCTTATTGTTCAACATTAATGGAGGATATTAAGGTTTGAAAGTTAAACCTTGATTGATATTACTTTCCTTTATTGCTGATTCTCTTTTATTAAAAGGATCCTCTACTCAAATCATGGAATCAATTATCCTACTCATCATGACTAATTGATATCCTCATTATGGCTAATTGATATCTTCATTATGGGAGAATATTCTAAGGATATCTTGCATATATTCAGCTACACAAATTGATTCTCTTTTTGTTGTCAACATTTTTAGTATGGAAACTTGATCAATTAAGGGCTTTTGAAGTTATGATTGATATCTTCATTGTTGGACAAATTTGCTTCATTATTTAAGAATATTTGAATGGATTTTACACTATTTGGAGATTTAAATTCAAATTTCAAATTAACTATGCTTGCTATGGAAGCTAAGGAGCCAATTGCACAATCAAAGGTGATTGAAGATTCAACTAAAAGTCAGAATTGATTAGTTCTTATTTATGGTCGATTTTGCAAGAATTATGAAGGATTTTGATGATATTTTAATCCTTAAAATCAGTCATGCATTATTGGAATTGATTTGCTCATTTAAGGCTGATTGGAGATCAACAAAAGTCAAAGATCTTGATGATCAATCAAGTTAGCTGTTTATGGAAGGTAAATCAAGAATTCAAATGAAGGGCTGAGATTGACTTGAAGACTTGACACATGGAGGGCTGAGATTGATTAAGGAAAGCCTTCTCTAGCACTATATAAAAGGATGTCTTGAAGACTTTGGAACAACTTTTGGAAGCCTTATCATTTTCTACATCATTGGCCAAGATTTTCATTCTCTCCAAGTCTTTCTTTTCCTCTATCTTCTTGAGAGAAAACTAAGAGAGTTCTCTACACTTCATTGTATTATTTTTGAGAGAACCCTATTTCGCAATCTCTACTATTCTTGTATCTTGTAAAGAGCGTACAAAATCCAAACTAGTGAGTGTGAGACTCCAGAAATAGTTTGGTGGTGGTGAAGCCAAGTGAAGGCTTTGGTGGTTGTAAGAAAAGTTTCATATAGTGGATTTGATTGAAAATCCTAAGGAAGGGAATCCTTAGGTAGTGGATGTAAGCCATAAGGGCCGAACCACTATAAATCGCTGTGTTCTTCTTCTCTTTACTCTTACTTATTCTTGTTAGATTATATTCTGATTTGCTTAAATTGATTATTCTTTGTACTAATTCAATATTCCATTTGGTTTATTTAAAGTGCATTTAAATCACTTATTTTCACCAAGTTGTAATTTGAAGAGTATATTGGATCAAAGCACATACTAGCACAGCTGGCGGATATCATATTATTCATCTAGTATTTAAGTGCTCCCGTACTCTCAACTACAATTTTGGTTTATATTAAATTTGTTTTCTCATATATATGCGTGCATAAGTTTCGCATTAGAATTTTAAAAAGGTGTCAATTCACCCCCCCTCTTGACTAGGTTAGAACTCAACACTTCCTACCTCGCGTTCGACTACCGTCACCGTCGCTTCCTCCTGATCCTGCGACCGCTGTTGACATCTACCACCATTGCTGCCTTCGATGATGTCTCTCTGTTCTCGCCCTTCATCATGAGCTCGCATCACCTGTATTCTTTGTTCTCGCCCTTTATCATAAGCAGTGGAAGAGTGTATCCGTATGTAATTTTGAGTTTGAATGTATTTTATGTAGCTTTTGTTTATGTAAAAAGAGATTATACTTCTTATTGTGAGAAGAATGTAATTACGTTCAGGGGCGGAGCTAGGATACCTAAGTAGGGGGGGCGAATAATGATGATAAAAAAAATATTGTAATATGACGTCAAAATATTATATCAAACATCATTATAGTATTTTCACGTAAACTCAAACACATATTTCTCAAAACAATTCTTTAGTTTCACAAGTAAAAATATTGTACTTACATTTAGATCTTCACAAAATCATAAATGCTCTCGTCGAGTCTTCATATTCTGAAACCGTTGTATGATTTTTTCATTGTCAATAGTATCAAATGTTTCCTTCTCAATATAAGTAACCAAACAATCATTCATCTATTGATCACTAATTTGACTGCGCAAACGATTCTTAACGAGATTCATGGCTGAGAAAGTTCTTTCAACGGTTGTAGTAGAAACAAGAAGAATTAAAGCTAACTTCACAAGCATATACACCAATGGATATATAACATTCTTTTTCGTTTGGACTAATTTCTTTGCAAGACCACCAATCCCATTAACTTCTAAAAATTCATTATCAAACCGCACATCAATTATATAAGTCTCCAACTGATTCTTGAGTGCCATAAGATCAACTTCAGAAAATTCTAATGAATAAAACTAAGCAAGCCGAACCAACTTATCCTTGTCAAAAGCATGAAAAGAATTATTTGGATTCAAACATGCCACACAAAGAAGTAACTCAGTATTTGTCTCTGTGAAACGACTGTTGAGCTCGTAAAGTTGTTTGTCTATCACCCAATAAAAGAGTTCAACTCTGTAATAATGCATATTAGTATGATGCTCAGCATTACGCATTGAACGCCCCAAAACAACATAAATATCATCCATGTTCGGAACTACAATCTCATGTTTTTCACAAAAAGATGAAAGCTCATCAAGTAACAATTCCTATCCATCATCCCTCATTGTTTGTAAACGTTGTTTGGATAATTTAACCAATGTCATGGCATTTACAATATCCTGATCTTTTCTTTGCAATACTTGTGACAACTCACTTGTAATGCTCAAGACATTTTTCATCAAATGCAAGTTGAATACAAATTCAAAAGATTGAATTAAATTCAATAAAACACAAGCTTCACCTTTTTGCTCTGAACTTGTACCATCTTCTTCAACAATTTCCAGTACATCAATAATAGAGGAATATAAAACAATCAAGTTCATCAATATACCATAATGTGATCCCCACTGTGTGTCACCGGGTCTTTGGAGACTACTTTCTTGATTTAAACAACGTCCACTTTTAATTTCCCCATTACTCAATGCTTCAAAGACTCTATTTGCTTGTTCTTCTCTTAAAATATCTCGACGTTTACATGAACCTCCAACAACATTCACAACATTACTGAGAGAATTGAAAAGAAGAGCAATTTGACTATGACTTTTTGCAACTGCTACAAGAGTCAACTGAAGTTGATGAGCAAAACAATGAATATAGAAAGCAAATTGATTCTCTCTTAAAATAAGACTTTTAAGACCATTGAATTCTCCCTTCATGTTACTAGCTCCATCATAGCCTTGACCACGTAATTTTGACAAACTCAACCCATACTTTGAGAACAATGATTGTATTGCTGCTTTAAGTGATAATGAAGTCGTGTCATTAACATGAACTATACTAAGAAACCGCTCAATGACACTTCCCTCTTTATTCACATAACGCAAAAAGAACAGCCATTTGTTCTTTGACTGCCACATCACGAGACTTGTCAACTAAGATAGAAAAAAAATCATCTCCAAGATCATCAATTATTGCATTAGTAGTTTCAGTTGCTGCTGCATTCGCAATTTCTTTTTGGATATCATGAGCTGTTACTTTAAGATTTTTTGGAGCATTATTCAACACAACATTGTTGATACTTTCATTGTGATCAGCAAGAAATTTCAGAAGTTCCAAAAAATTACCTTGATTTAATGAAATTTCGGACTCATTATGACCACGAAATGCCAATCCCTGACGTAAAAGAAATCGAACACAATCTACTGTTGCAGTCTAACGGATTCGATACTCCTTTTGAGCTTGTTCGGATTGTCTAGAATAAAGAGTTTCAATATGTTGCCTTTGATTCATTAAAGCTTGACATTTGTTCCAAGCATGATTGTGAGCACTGGTGGGGCCTCCTACATGCTTTTGAAGTCTATCTTTTTTCTTCAAATTTTTGAACCCCCCTGAAACAAAAAAAGACTCACTTCCAATGCGTTGCTCGCTAACATACTCTTTCATAAGATAACAACACAAACAAAATGCAGCATCTTTTTCAATGCTATACTAGAACCAATTGCTGAACTCATCAAACCATTCTGATTGAAAATAACGCCTTTCATTTCCTTGTTTTTTTTTGTGGAAAGTGGTGTCCTCGTGGTTGACATGGACCTCTCAATAAATAGGCTCGTCGAATTTTATCTCTCTCATTAGGATGATAATCAGAAATACTCTTTCGTAATCTTGGATCTACTTCAAGATTGTCTAAATCAACACTCTTATACTTAGAATGTTCTCGATTCCCACTTGCTTCAGAAATTGAATTTTGTTCAGGCCTTGTTCTTTTTATGAGAAATTTTTTCATATCTAAATAAAAAACAAATTATTATAATTCATGTAAAGAAATGCTAATGCTATTATTTAATTCTTATAAATAATAGTGATAAAGAAACTTTAAGTATTTTAGATTTTATTTTCTCATGAATTATAATAAAATAAAGGGCAGACAAATAAACAAGAATAAGAAAGAAGAGGAACTTAACTACCAGTGAAGACAATGCACAAGTAGTTCAATTCAAAATGCAACTCTATCCTAATGTATTTGTTGTAAAATAATGAATATTTCAAAAGATTTTTATCAAAAAATTAATTACTCATTTATTTAATTCATAAATTATAATCCCATTATCCAAACCAAATACATGTTGGATAATGATAAATTCCACCTCCGTTTTCTGTTTTGACTACTTCAAAACATTTCAAATTGAAATTTAAATTGTTAGCTGAGATGATTTCCAAAGTAAATTATCTTCTCAATTAATCAAATTCAAAATTCAAACTATATTTAATTAAGTCTCACATAGCTAGATTCTCATTGTATCCCAAATATCATTGAAAATAGATACAATAACTTAACCAGAAGCATAGAATGCCAACATTAAGTATAGAATGTCAACATTGAAGATTATAAATTTTAGAAGGCAAAAGATACAAACAATATTGGCATTCTGTGGGGATTATAATAAAGAAAGGGCAGGGAAAAATATCTTCCAATGTTTAAAACTATATGCGGCATATAGTACTGAAAAATAAAAATATACATATATCATGAATATGTACTGAAAAATAAAAATAATTGATAAAAATTCTAAAAGACATACCTTCTTATAGATCGAGGCCACTTTCACGATAAAAATTTGATCAGATTCAAAATCAGACGGTTAGATTTTATAATATCAATGGTTTATAGATGTATTCTTGAGAGGAAATAAAAATGAAAGATTGAAAAAACTGAAGATTTCAAAGGCAGTGAAATCGTGGAGCTGGAGGAAATGGTGGATGGAGAGGAAAGATATTATATATTTTTTATAATTTTATAATTTATTAAAGTGGAGAGAAGAGATATTAGTGGGAAAGATTTAATATTTTTAATTTGGTTCAGTGGGATGGCTTTCTCATAATTGGTGATGGTGAGGGTGAGGGTAAGGGTGAGTGGAGGGGGGGAAGAGAGGGGGAATATATATTTATAATAAATATAATATATAATATTAAATTTTATCTAAGTTTGGGGGGGGGGAGGAGCCGCCCCCTGCCCACACTGTAAATCCACCACTGATTATGTTTAATTTGATTTTTCTATATATTTTGATTTGTGATCTCTATAGAGCTTGAATATTGATGGTTCATCAGAATGCTTGAAATTTTTGTTTGCATGTATAGAGTGAAAATTCATAGTTTTGAGTTATGTCCATAAATAGATTTTACTATAGTTCTGAATAGAAATTATGGATTGCTGAATTTGGCTTAATAGAAAAATCAGGTCTGTAACTTGGCTCTTCTTAATTAACTATACAAATTTGAAATTCTATTCAGCGTTCAAGTTTACAACTAAGAATATTGATTCAATTGGTTTATTAGTAGAATATTAGAGAATATTCAACATTCATGTTTATTGGAGCAGTTTCTCAGAGATGGAAGCCTCTGCCTTTATATGTATAACACTGTTGCTTATATTTTTGTCCTCTAAATTTAAACCATTCTTTTATGTTTGACAAAATTTTTTATTATTATGATTTTTTACTCTTTCTTGAAATATGATATGTACCTTTAAAATTTTTAATTAATATATATTTAATAAGTATCAACTAGTTAAGTAGATCTTTTAAATATTTAATAGCAATAATGTTATACATTATTTTATAACATATATATGTATATATATATATATATAACTTACTGCAGTAACTCTATAATAGGAAATGTGATGTTACAATTAAGATTCCAACCATATAAAACTAAAAAAATATAGAGGAAGCAGAGATTTTTGTTTTATTGATAATTAGCGAGAGAATAGGTAGGGAGAAAATTGGAAGTTGGAAGTTGGACGTCGGTGTTGCTGGTGTGAGAGAGAGAGAGAGAAAAACGCTAATAGAGACAAGGTGGAGGTTGAGAGAGAGAGAGAGAGAGAGACCCAGAAGACTCCATTGGGTTGGGTGGGGGAATATTCAAGGCAGCCCCTTCCTACTAAATTCTGTTTAAAAAAGATGATTTTTAACCCTTAAAAATAACGAGGGTTATGTTCACCCCCGTTAAAAGGGGTGAACAAAATCACACTCCATTAGTATCACTAAAGTCTTTGAAGCCGACTGAATATGGATGAAGTCCATTTCATGGTTGCTTGCTAGGAATATTCAAGGCGGCCCCTTCCTACTAAATTCTGTTAAAAAAGGTGATTTTTAACCTTTAAAAATAACGAGGGTTATGTTCACCCCCGTTAAAGGGGGTGAACAAAATCGCACTCCGTTAGTATCACTGAAGTCTTTGAAGCCGATTGAATATGGACGAAGTCCATTTCATGATTGCTTGCTAGGAGCTTTGAGGAAAAGTCGCATCAATCAAGTCTCCATCACTTGGTATAGTCTTAGGATAATGCTACATAGCCAATCTCACTGACAATGTGGTTGAAATGTGATTTAAAATTACACATATATCCCCTGATACAATTACAAATATACCCCTGTTAAGGTTGGCTTGGCTGGCCACGCCTTTATCTTCACCCTCATTCTCTCTCTCCCTTTCTCTCTGTGCGCCCAAAAATCAGTAGAGTTCTCTATGTGCCTAAAAACCAAGCTGAGATGCCGCTCCCTTGTTGCCGGCATCTGCAAGGTGCACTCTCTCTCTCTCTCGCCCATGATTTTATCTTCATCCTCATTCTCTGTGTGCCCAAAAACCAAGCTGAGACGCCGCTTCACCATTGCCACCGGCATCTACAAGGTACGCGCTCTCTCTCTCTCTCTCTCTCTCGGACATCCCCATTTTGGGATAGATCTCCACTGTGATATTGTTTTTGCCAGATTTTGTCACCGTTAGCTCGCTCCTCTATCGATCAGAAGTCCAGAATATCGAGCCGTCGCCCGTTGTTCCCGCTGTAAGTAACCGCCCCCCTTTCTCTCAGTTCATTTGACATGCTGTTAGTATTCCTTCCTGTAGTATGGTCAGCTCTGTCACGCACAATATAATTTCTTTCATGAAATTCAATTTTTATTTTTTATTTGGCATTATATTTTGCTGATTTATGTTCAGTTCTGTAGATTGTTTTGTTTTTGGGTACACCCTGCTTATATGGGTTGTCAACGTTTATTCATTAGTCCACTAAGATGCGAATATCTGGGATCTCATACCTGTTTTCACTTCTGAACGCTCATTCTAAATCAATAATTCTCTTGTAGGTGTTTTCACTTGAAGTAATTGTAGAAATATATAAAAGGAACTGTATGGACCTGCTTCCCAATTGTTGAGTGCAGATCTGAAGCCTTGAATTTATGGGTCTATGTGGCTATTTTGTTGATTTTCTGTAGTCATGTTTTGCAGAAGACATCCAAAATGAGTTGGAACCTGCAAGTTGAAGCCAACTATGTAAACGCTAGCTTTCCTTATAATTCAGCTGGTAACTTTATGTAGCTTTATCAATTTCTTTACTGTTTGTTGCATATGAACATGTCAATTTTATTTTTGCTGATGTACTACATGTTTAGATACCTATTATTTGTGATGGTGTTTGTTCCCCTTGGTTTATGGTCTTTGGCTTGGCAAAATAAATGTGTATATGGACTTAAATTATGCCTATAATTTACTGATATCAGATTTTGGTTTATTATTTGTTCCCCGTGGTTTATGTATATGGCTTGGCAAGATAAATGTGTATTGGTGGCGAGGCTTGATGGTTCAAGACCAAGTTTTCAATTTGTTTTTCTTCAACATGCAAACATTTGGCTAATAATTCTGGAAAGGTCATTAAATTCTTGCTTTGCCGGTTAAATATGGATTTCAATTGGTTGTGAAACACAACAATATGGTATCTTCATATAGTTTGGTGAATACGAACTAAAGTTTATTAATTTCTTTGTTTATTTATTTTTGGACATAACAGAGTGACATTGATTTTTGTAGGCTCATAGATATATGAAGCGTGACATTGGTTTTTGTAAGTGCAACAGAGAAGGACCCCAGCATTAGTGCCGCTGTTAATTGCTTCCCATTCTTGAATCACCGACGATCCAAAAGAACGGCACTGGCATTGCCGTCAGTCACTTTCTATTCTTGAATAGCTGACGAACCAAAAGATTGACACTGACACTGCTTCAAATCTTCGAAGCACTTCCTGTTCCGCTTAAAGCCATCAATTGCTTCAAATCTTCAACCACAGTCAATAGCTTCAATTTGTTTTTCTTTTGGGTTTCTGTTTCTTTTAATTCTCAATCAAAATTGTTTTTCTTAGTTCTTATTTGATTGATTGCAACACCTAGCTAGTTAGGAACTTTAATTTTATATTGTCTGATAGCTTGTTCATCCTTTCCAACTTTGTTGTGCTACATATAAATAAATAATATGTAATAATTATTTGATTACTGGTTCTGATTACTTTCTTTTAATGATCTGAATTTGAATTCAGATAATTACAATATTTCGACCTACCTGCTGGATTCTTCGCTATCTCAAAAATCATTTTTGCAGCCATTACAATACTCTCAACTCAAGACCAAGCATTTTACCAAAATTGGAAGGTAAAAAGAAAAACATGCATTATTGTCACCAAGGCCAGCAAACATTTATATCAGCAACTTTTACTTTTCATTGAATCCGACGTAAACCAAAAACTAAGTCACAAATGACTTATGAGTTAGAATCAATTAGAATAATCTTGATATATATTTTTATATAGATAGATTTGAGGGCAATAACCTTATAAGCTTGATCAAGTTTCTGTAAAATTTTTAAATACACTATACTACAAATTTAGAGAGGGGCATCAAGTATGTAATGTAAGCGTATATATAATTGATAAAGGTGAAGCACCAAACGATGCTGTTCTGCTTATCTGAAAGGGTAAGCCACGTGTGGCAACCGCGGGCTTCCACTTGGCTCTGCTGGATGGTAACATGTGGGCATCATCCTTGCTGCCTCGATTGCGCCCGATTAATCTCTGTCAATATCTCTCCCAGCCTCTGATCAATTCTGTTGGAATAATCAATCGTGATGCACGATTGAATCTCAGCCCTTTGTGCATACTTTATGAGGAGCAATCTCAGCCTTCGATCGTTGCATTTATTTTGCTCCTCGAGATGTGAACCGGCAGACGAAAAGGTGAGAGCAAAGCAGTGGGGGATTAGGGTTTCAGTGTTCACTCGTCTCTTGGCCGAGGTTCGGGAGGCTTCCTTCTTTGAGAGGGTACTGTGTAATTCTTTTCGTCTCCATTTTTATCCTCTGTATATGCTCTGTTTATTCTCTTTGTACACTAGCTTGATAGGTTGACTTGTGATCTTGTTTGTGTGGTCATTGGGTCTGATTTTGTTCGCAAGCTAGTGATGTACAGAGAACAGTTGTGAGTCGGTGTAATCCATCCCTTTATAATGCAGTGAGCTCCTCTCGCTTGAGCTCAACGTGGACATAGCCCATTTTGGGCGAACCACGATAAAATCGGTGCCTCTTTTGTGTTATTTATTCTCTGTGATTTATGCTTCTGTTTCATTTATCTATTATATGTTTGCTATGATTGTTTGGAGAATTTCAATCCTTACAGTTCTATCGGAAGCTTATGTTTTCTGGGGTTTCTATTTATAAGTATTTGTTGTATGTGTCTTTCTTGCACAACAATAATAATTGAAATGTTTGGAGCTCAGTTTACATAGATAAATAAGAAATAAACATGACAAAGATTGTAAAAGAACTAGGCCCAAAATGAACAAGAAACCACTCTGAAAATATGACAAATTGCTCAAACTCAGCTCAACGACTAGAAAGGCATATCTTTGAGGTTGCAACCGTTGGGCTTGTGCAGCCACTGGCAACCTTCGAGAGTCATGGCCATTGAGAGAGAGAGAAGAAGGGGAGAGGTACATGGTGTGTGAAGAAACATGGGACTTGTTTGTTGCTGTTGTTAGCATTGAGATCTTCATTTGACCAGGCATCAATGAAATCCCTTGGAGTTTCGATTTGGGGCTGGAGGTGGACACGACTCACCAAGGAGCTAGAGGCTTCACATGGTGGAGAGACAGTGAGGCTTCGCACGCCGAAGGTGAAGGCTTTGCGTGGTGGAGAGGGAGAGAGAAATTGAGAGAGAGGGGCTTCGCACGCTGGAGATGCCGGATCCAGACTAGGCGAATGAGAGGCCGCGCGGTGTTGGGGATGCTGGAGATGATGGTCGTTGCTGGCTGTTGCTGGAGAAGCCGACGTGACGACTAGAGGAAGTCGGTTGATACTAGAAAAGGCGACGCGGAGAAGGAGGTGATGGGGAATCGACGGCTGCTGGATAAGGCGAAACGACGGCAGAGGTAAGACGGATCCGGCGATTGCTGGAGGCTTGACGGTGAAGGTGAAGAGAGAGAGAGAATGAGAGGGAAGAGATAAAGAGAGGAGGAGGAAGGGAGAGAGAGAGAGAGAATGGGAGGGAAGAGACAGAAAGAGGGGGAGGGAGAGAGAGAGAGAGAAGAGGGGAGGGAATTTGTGGGTCGCCCAATTTGAGCGGGGATTCAAAATAATTGGGCAAAGAATTAGCCTTCAAATTCTCCCAAGAATTTGGTTTAAATCTTGCGAGTATCTTAGATTGTCAACCACATTGTCAGCGAGATTGGCTATGTAGCATTATCCATAGTCTTAAATAGTTAAGTCGGTCTAAGTATTCTAGATACAGTATAATAATAATAATCAATATGTAATGATGCATAATAGATCACATAAGGTATTTTTTAACTTTTCCCTGCGTTAAAAATATCTCTAGTAATTAAAAATGAAATCATCTCTCTTTAGGATCGTTGAAGTCTTTCTAGTTGACTGAATATGGACGAAGTCTGATGAGGGAATATTTATAGGGGCAATTTTACTGTACTACCCTTGGGAGGTTACCATTAACTTGGAGCCATGTGTGCCAGTAAAAGCCAATATGCGATCGCCACGTGTCAAGTCCTAGGAGCTCCACGTGTCTTTATAATCTCTATTATGATTTTGAACTAGAAAGAGATAGAGAGGAAGATTGAGTCAACCAAGAATATCTCCAACACTGCAAGAATATCTCAAACATCCCAAAAATTATCTCAATTGGGGAATGTTATCTTTTCTCCCCATGGGAAGGCGATCGGTCTCTATTTTTGAAAAGATATCTTATCTCCTAAGAAAAAGGCCAACCGACATCTATAAATAGAGGACAACCTCTATAGGTAAGGGGGTCTGATTTCTAAGGGACTCTTCTATTATATTTTCTATTACTATCTCTAATTTATAACTCTATGAACTGACTTAAGCGTCGGAGGGATCAAGGGGAGCAAGTCCCCACCCTTTTTGCGGATACTTGGTTCGAGACAGAAGAAGGTGATCGGCTCTGCATCATCAATTGGCGCCCACCGTGGGGCCCTCGTCTTTTCTTTTTGTCTGCCAAGTACAATTTCAAGCCGTACAAACTCAATTACACGTATGTGCTGATGGCATCATGGGTACGCTCGTTCTTTTAATATTTTTGTGCCTGCTACGATTTTATTTTTCAATTATTATTTTATGCAAAAAATAATTGAAAGATAAGGCCGAAAGATTCATATATATATATATATATGCATATATATATATATGCTGTAAGAAGTTCTGGTTGAGGCATAGTAGAAGATTTAATCGTGAAGAGCAAGAAGAAAATAATTTTGCCATTGTTTTGCATCATACACACACATATACATCATATACAAATGTGAATGGAAGAACTGGCATGAATGGGAGGAAATTGAAAAAGTTGGCATTATATATATCCACCATTAATTCATGTGTGCAAGCATCGATTTATGTATAATGGCTTCTCGTGGAATTTGAATCAGAAGGACGTGCATAGATGATGTATATATTACATACTGTAAAGTACATCTATGTATGTGTACCATTATGGGTGGAGACAAAATTGCTAGGCATATGTTATGCATATTATATTATGGATTTTGCTACTTTTCCATCAATTTCGCTCTTACATTATATTATGAGAAGTTTCGGAGGAAGCTTGGAAGAAAATCTCATGTGCAGCATTCTGAAGAAAAAAGAATTTTATCCATTATACTGGCATATTAAAGCTTCTGGGTAAGAAGAAGGTGGTATATTTATATTATATACAAACAGAGAGGCGCAACAAAGGCAAGCAACGACGATTGACGGAGTAGAAGAAGGAGCAGTTTATGATGCCTGCGCAAGACCGTTCGATGGCTTAACAATCTTCTCAGAAAATAAAGATGATGGACTCTTATTTTGCTTCTTCATTGATTAATCCTATATTTGTCTCTTGATGCGCTTCAAGAATTTAATCATGCTGCCTTCGTTTTATTTACCGTGACTGTTTGCCTTTGTGGAAGAATTCTCTTTGTTTTTATCTTCAAAGAAAATACACGAGTGAAATCAAGAGCTAAATTCTTGTCTTTCCCTGACGCAATGGCATATGGCTATTAAGAAAGCAAAGATTGAAGTAAGTAACAGAAGGCCGACCACGATAATGGCTAACGAAGGATAGTGATAATCTAGAAAGTGACAGTCGCAAAAGACCTAGACTAAGGTAATTAGTCTCCCCTAAAAAGTTGTTGATAACCAAGGTACTGTTAATTTTGCTTTAGCTCTTGATCTCATTTTCTGCAGGATTGTGGTTATAGCCACCAGCATCCCTAAAATCGAAGCACCCAATCAAACCATCAGACCAATTATAAATCTGACTGGTCGGTTTGGCAGAGAAATCGACCATTGCCTGTTTAGGAAAAATTTGCTTCAGGTCAGAATCTGCTTTAGAGGAAGTTGATAAGAAATGGTGGAATTCTCTTTAGGAATGACCACGTACACTCTAGTCTCTGCAACTGTTTATGCGATAACATCATGCAGTGATGGTAAGTTCTTTATTTTTTCTAAATTATTGGGTCCATGCATTGTCCATTGTCTCAATCGATAGAATGTGGGTTGCTTCTTAATTGCACCTGTTGAGGTTGAAAACCTCAACAGGATGAAACTTGATTTCGTTCATGCGGTATATATCATATTCTCTCTGAGACATCTTTTGAGCCACAACATCAACAAGAGGCTTCTTCGATGAATATAACACATTTTTCCAGCCATGGGGCATTATTTCATGACTGTTGGGGCCATATTAGGCCAATCCATATCCTCAAGAGATGACCAATGGCCAATGGGATGCATTTTTGCTTGGCAAGTAAACAAGGAAGGGTATTGGGCCACTGCACGATTGTAGACGTGTATATGCATATATATGATTTTGGAATTGCGGATGTAGGCATTTATCGAACCGCGAAAATAAAATATGGACATTATTTGGATTGCGGACGTAGGCATTTCGCCGAACTGTGAAAATAAAATATAGATATTCTTTAAAATCCCGTCATCAACTACAATCCAAGCCAGCATGTGCACACAAAGATCGAGGGTCTGAAAAGCCTTGACAACGTAAGAGTAAAGGATCAGATGTGATCCTCAGGGGGCCCCGAAACCCCGACAACCCAAGACAAAAGGATCACATATGATCCTCGAAACTCCTGGCAACTCAAAATCAAAGGGGACCACCCCTAATAATTAAGGAATGAGTTCGGGGCTACGAACCTTGACCATCGGAGGCTCAAAGGGGACCACCCCTAATAATTAAGGAATGAGTTCGAGGCTACGCACCTCAACCACCAAAGAATCAAAGGGGACCACCCCTAATAATTAAGGAACGAGTTCGGGGCTACGAACCTCAACCATCAGAGGCTCAAAGAGGACCACCCCTAATAATTAAGGAATCAATTCCAGGAATCACTCCTAAAACAAAAAGAAGGTTCGATGTAACCCCCCCTCGATTCGGAAAGAACCTCCAACGAAAGCCGAAGGATCAAGATTCTCATTAAGCAAGTAGTGCTACATGAAAAAGCTGCCTTATCGGGATAGTAGAGCTTATCCTAGTACACCTAAATGGTTAAGGGCCAAGATTTTATGAGATTTGGAAAGCAAGCGAAAGAGGGAAACCTCGGCCACCACAGCCTCGGCCAACGGCCCCCAAAGACGAGGCACGCAACCTCGGCCAGCGGCCTCGAAGATAAGGCACGCGGCCTCAGCCAGCGGCCCCCGAAGATGAGGAATGCGGTCTCGACCAGCATAGCCTCGGCCCTAGGCCAAAAATAACAATAAAAATATATATATATGTACTAATTTGAGAGTTGGCCCCTCTATACCATAGGAAAATCCCTGAACGTCTCTATCACCTCAAACAACCTAATCACCCTCTGCATGGGAAGAGTGAAAGGGCACTAGGAGACTTGAAAAGCAAATTCGGCATCCGAGACTGCTAACCCAATTTTTTAGTAGAACTTTTTTATAGAGATTTAGAAAAACAATGACGACTCCTTCAGCTGCCCAAACTCCTCGCTCGATTAGCTCAAAGATGGGGGCAAGTGATGAGGGAATATTTATAGGGGACAATTTTACTGTACTACCCTTGGGAGGTTACCATTAACTTGGAGCCATGTGTGCTAGTAAAAGCCAATATGCGATTGCCACGTGTCAAGTCCTAAGAGCTCCACGTGTTTTTATAATCTCTATTATGATTTTGAACTGGAAAGAGATAGAGATGAAGATTGAGTCAACCAAGAATACCTCCAACACCGCAAGAATATCTCTAACATCCCAAAAATTATTTCAATTGGGGAATGTTATCTTTTCTCCCCATGGAAAGGGGATCGGTCTCTATTTTTGAAAAGATATCTTATCTCCTAAGAAAAAGGCCAAGTGACATCTATAAATAGAGGACAACCTTTATAGGTAAGGGGATCTGATTCTTAAGGGACTCTTCTATTATTTTTTCTATTACTATTTCTAATTTATAACCATATGAACTAACTTAAGCATCGGAGGGATCACAGGGAGCAAGTCTCCACCCTTTTTGCAGATACTTGATTCGGCACAGAAGAAGATGATCGACTCTGCATCATCAAAGTCCATTTCATGGTCGCTGGCTGGGAGTTTGATGAAAAGTTGCATGAGTCATGTCTCTGTCACTTGCTATAGTCTTCAATAGTTAACTCAGTCTAATAATCAATACGTAGTGATGCATAATAGATGAAATAATAATTGTCTCTTCCCTTCAAAGAAGGGTATTTTTGTCCTTTCTCTTGAGTTCAAAATATCTCTTGTAATTAAAAATGATTAGAACATGCACATTGAGTAAGTCATCTTTAATTAAGTCAACCTCTATTTTAAGTAAATGTTTTTAAGCTGATGATAAATTTAATAAAAAAAAATATTATAAAAATTTTCTTTAAAATTTTGTAACCATCCCTTATCTGATGGTAACAAAAATATTTAATTGTCCATGCTGAACAATAATCATGTTATTTGATGAAGACTAGCGCGTGAGCAAGGGGATGGAGGGTGTAATTGGGTTCCATCCCCCACTCATTGTAGGCCTTACGTAGACAATATAATATTTTCGTTGCAGATGATTGGAGTGAATCATCATCAATTTTGTCCAAAATTGAGTGTACCTAATAGTTGAGGTTGCCCAAAACTTATTTAACCTACAATAGAAGTGCTCAATTTTTTGATATATTCTATGACAATCAAGTTAGACTTGATATAAAAAATAAAATAAAATCATTGTATGTAATAAGTGACATGAACTTTTTCGTAGAATTCGTGCCCTGCCCTTAATAGAGCCATGGCTGTGCCAGTAGACAACTAAAATTCAACCCATGGGCCACACTAGATGAGTACAGGGATTGGAGTTTGGTTTGAAGCAAATCTAAATATTCAAGTGAAGTCGAGACTTAAGCTCTGATCTTAAATGGTCTAAAACACTGATGCCACCAAGAAAAACTTCGGGGAGTAGTTTTACCAAAAAAGACAAAATATTCTCCATCAATCCCTGTTATTTCATCAAACCGTGTTAGATGGAATTAATTAATTTTGGGCTAGGTGGCGGATTTTGGTTGGTGAAGGGGTGAAAATCGTCGTTTATTCTACGAAGCTTCATAGGTTGATTTGGTCAAGGTAAACTATGAAGAAGAAGGTGTGCAATAGTCGGTTACGTGACAAAATCATTGAAAATATTTGGGATAGACCTACAGCTCTTAATGTTAAGGGTACGATATTGTATTGATATTGTGACATAGCCATAGCCATAACCATAACAAAAATACATTCCTTACTTAAAAAGAACAAGCAAAATTAGTTGTACTATTTACAATTAGCTAGTAAAACCAAAAAAATTAGGTCCGCAAACCCACCTCACTTGAACGGGCACATGGATCGTGCTGACTAAACATGTAAGAGAATCTTTAGGTAAAATAATCTTTCGCTAAATCCTTAAAAAATAAACACTTTCTGTTAATTTAAAGTGAATAATTTTTCTTTTAATTGCTAATTAGGAGTGGTTGTTTGGATGGGGAATGCCATCCTCGTAAGAAACGTTAAAGCCTGTTTGTCATTAATTTAATACACATCAATCAGTCTCAAATAATTAATGCTTGATTTGGTCAAGGTGGCCTGTGACAATGGCATGCATGTAGCGACAAGTGAAAGCTTTGAACTTGATAGGGTGCTTCTCCGAAGGTTTAGGGCACAATCCTGCTTCGGCGACAGGAACATTTTTGCTTGAAATTTGAGTCTGTCGGAGGTTGCTTGGAGTTAGAGCAACGGCAAGGTGCAAGTTTGATTGGTCTCGTGCGACATGGTGGACATTCAAAAATTCCTAATTCTGCTCCCTTTGTTTTAGGGTTAATGACAAAAATAACCTAAATGTTTTTCGCAAATTTGTAATTTAATTCAATCATTTTAATTTTGACAATTAAATTTAAATTAGATCAATTAAGTGCAATTTTATCCAACATGTAAAATTGATTCAGAGGAGGTATATGTTCATACTGATATGAAATGATAGGTAATATATAATAATAATAATATTTATAGGATACATGTGTACACATAAGTAAAAAAAAAATAAACAGTCGACGACAACTCTCGGTTGTTCTGCTCCGGTTGGTGTGACTAGGCCATCCAACCCTTCTTGGCAAGTTCTGGGAGAAAGTTCGGACAAAGCACACTCTGACCACCACCAGAAGAACCGAATAGAGCATGTGCTTTGCCCTAGCCCCACTCCTAGTGACTCCGCATGACTGGCCGAGGTGGAGATAGAAGCGATTAAGACTTTGATTCGGTCAAAATTGTGATAGGGTCCGTCGTCTAATGCCTCGTCAAGAAGCTCTTCGTCCTTGCCGAGGACGGTGACTGTGAAAGCCTCATCGTCGAGGGTGGACAAGGCTTTGAAGAAAGCCGAAATCCTAGATTTGGAAGTAAAGGCTATGGCGACTAAGCAGTCAAGAAAAAGAGTAGCTTGGTTGCCGCTAGGGTGGGAGAGGTGGAGACAAACAGAGGCCTCGATGTGGGGCGTGGTTTGGATGAGGACAATGGGGCACTAGAGGGGTTGCCAACTATGGAGGTGAAGGGGGTGGAAAAGCCTCGGTGCATAGTTTTGAGGCGTTGTGAAAGTGACGACGTGATCGATAGTGGCACTAATGTTTTGGGGGAGAGATGGGGGTGAGAGATGGTTGTTAATTTTAGGAAGTTGGGGGTTGTTTCTAGTTCCAGTAGCCCATGGTAGAAGAGTCGCCAACTCTTTGTTAATTTTAGGAAGTTGCGGGTTGTTTCTAGTTCCAGTAGCCCATGGTAGAGGAGTTGCCAACTCTTTTGGCCATCGTAGCTGTTGACTGTTTATCTTTTTTTTTTTTTTAATTATATGTACATGTAAGTCTCACTCATAATATTATTATATGACACCTATCATGTCAACTCAGCATAAACATACGCATTCTAAATTGATTTAATATGCTGGATAAAATTACATTCAATTATGTCAATTTAGATCTAAATGTCAAAATTCAAACGATTAGATTAAATTACAGATTCGCAAGAAGGTTTGAGTTATTTTTGTTATTAGCCTTTCCACTTTTTTAAGATCTTTTCGGGTTTGTTCATTGTGTGTGGGATATTCTATTCAATTGTTACTAATCGTGAGATTGCTGAGTTTTGAGCTATTCAAAGGTTGACCTATATTAGATGATCTTAGATATGATTTGTATAAAATATTTCTAATCAACTGATTGTACTTTGTGATGGAGGGTAAGTTTAGAATGTTTGTTTGGGCTACGAGAAAAGTATAGATTAGGTTTGGGAAATTCTATTTGCAGCCATGGTTTTTGCTCTTCACAGCTATAATTAACTAAAATTTTACACTTACTATTCGCAGCCACCCTTATTACATTTTGCAATAATTTATATTTCAAAAATACCTTTGCATACACACCCATCCCGCATAACCACCCCGCACGCATAACCACAACCATTGTTGACATCAAACTTTAGTTTTCACACCATCGCCCAACCACATCACTCTCGTCCTCTGTCACCCGCCCTCTATTGTCGTCTCCTTCTCTCGCTCTCTCGTTGTTGCCCTCTCTTGCTCTCTTTCTTGTCCTCTGTCGCCCGAGTCACCTCCTCTCTCCCATAGTCGACCAGGTATGCGATTTTACAAGTTGAGGAACATAATGAGGATTCAAAGGCGTTTTGAATGCCGATGTTTGGAGGCAGTGGGATTGCCTTTGAACCTCATGGTTTGGGGACGACGTCGACTGCCTCCCAACCTCAAAGTTTGGAGGCAACCCACTCCTCTGAACCCCAGGGTTCAAAGGTGGTCAAGGCCATCCCCAAATTAGGGGGTTTGGAGGAAACCCCCATCGCCTTCGTCTCCCATAATGGGGTTGGAGGCGGCGATGACTACCTCTAACCTGTTGTTTTCCTTTCATCTCTTGATATACGTTTTTGGTGATTTCTTATTGCGTTGTTTGTAGTTTGAATATCTCAATTGGAAACTAGTGTTAGTGTTGGTTGTTATCTCACGGATGTTGTGTTGAACATGTTGCGCCAAGAGAAAAAGAAAAACATAAGAAAGCTATATTCATTGTAAGTTTTGCAAAGAGGGAGCAAGAGATAGTTGAATTGAATGTGAGCTACTAGTTTGCCGTTCAAAAATTATTGTTTCTTCTTTGCATGAATGTAACTTTGTTCTTTTTTGTAGCAATTCAATTGATTTTTTGATTGGCATGTGTTATTGTTATATTGATACTGAAAGATTAAGTTTTTTGAGCAATTTAGTTAGTTTTTTAATTGGCATGTGTTAATTGTATATGCCCATTTATTTTATTGTGTAGGTATAACACTTACTCGAGGAGGTGGCCCATATTTATCTCGCCAGTGTTTGACAGCTTCTACAAAGAGAAGAAAGGTTGAGGCTCATGGTGATCAACCCTTAATCGATGCATGCATTCCAAAACGAGTGACACATGTTCCTAAGCAGCCACTTGCATTTGGTTTTGGCTCACCATCGGCACAACCTTGTGAGCAACCCTAGTGGTCTCGAGCAGTCATTAGAAAATAATTTTTCTAGATCATTTCCTGGAGGCCCTAAAGATCTATGCATTTTGAAGAGTTTTAAAAATGATTCGAGAGGGCCGTTTTCTCTCCCAAGAATCCTTTCAATTTCTCCAGATGGTTCTCTCTCTCTTTCTCTCCTCCCTTTTATACCTACTCATTTGCTCGTTCTAACCACATACGTAATTATTCCCCTCTAACTAACTTATGACTCTTTTACCCCTGAGTCATTTTATTTGGTTGCCCCTGTGGTCAGCCCATTTTTCTCCTCATTCTTTCTTCTTTGATAAGTTTGTTTAATGAGAGTCCTAATAGAAATCCACATCTCAAATGCAATCATTGCAATCTTGTTGGATATACCACTGAAAATTGCTGCCAACATCTTAGGTGTGATCATTGTGGTTACAAAGGCCATACCATCAATGTCTGTCGAAAGCTCAAGCAAGCAAACGGTCAAGGGGATAAGAAAGGCCCCAGCCCCTCAAACGATTTTTCTAGAGCTCATTATACAGATTCCAAATCTGAGAAAACTGAAATGACCCCTTCCTCCTACAGTCTCACTACTGAACAATATCGTGACCTCATTGCTCGAACAAAGTCTATTAGTGCTACCAATTAAGTGTCAACAGTGAGCAACCTTTCAGGTATACCTCCTCACTTTCTAATACATGGTAAGGGCATTCAATGGATTTTTGACACAGGAGCTACTAATCACATGGTTTGTTCCCTCTTTCCTTTTTGCTAATAATATACCTGTCACCAACCGCTACGTCCATTTACCAAACCATGCTCTTGCTTAAGTTACACATATAAGAACCATTCAATTTTTCAGTAAATTGGTTCTTTATAATGTGCTTTGTGTTCCTTCCTTTAAACTCAATTTGATATCTGTGGCCAAATTGACTCAAATCTCTTCATATTATACAACCTTTGCCTTGTGTAAGACCAACAATCGGGGAAGACGATTGAGATGGGAACTAAGCAAGCTGGACTCTACTACTTGGATGAGTCGAAGTATGCTGACTGTCGTGTTTTTGTTACCACCACCTCTTCCATCAATCCTTGTCTTTGGCATCAACGTTTGGGTCATCTCTCCAATAAATGCATATAGGACACCTCTTTATGTTTAGACTCTGTCAAAACCAATCTACTCAATGACTGTTCTATTTGTCCACTTGCTAAACAAACTAGATAACTTTTTCCTTCCAGTTCCATTAATACAAAATTTTGTTTTGAGTTAATTCATGTTGACATTTGGGGTGGTTATCATGTCCCATCTTTACAAGGAGCAAAATATTTTCTTACTATCATAGATGATTTTTCTCGATACACATGGGTTTATAGCTCGCTTACCAAATCCGAGTCTCGAAATTGTCTACTTACCTTTATAAACCTTGTCGAAACCCAATTTGATTCTCGCATCAAAATCATCCATAGTGACAATGGCCTTGAATTTGTTATTGCAAACACATATCATGCCAAAGGGATTCTTCACCAAACTAGCTGTGTCTCAACCCCACAATAAAATGGTGTTGTTGAATGAAAATATTGACATCTTCTCAATGTAGCATGTGCTTTACTTTTTTAAGCCAATCTTCCCAAAATGTTTTGGGCTGATGCTATCCTAACCACCACTTATCTAATCAATCATACCCCAACCCCTGTTTTTCATGATAAAACACCATTTAAGGTATTTTTTCACAAACCACCCATTTAGGATCATTTACATGTTTTTGGTTGCCTTTGTTTTGCCTCTACACATCACCACAAACCCAACAAATTTGATGCTCGTTTTCTTCGTTTCATTTTTCTCGGCTATCCTTACGGTACCAAAGGTTATCGAGTTTATGATTTAGCCATCAAAAAAACTTTTCTTTCCTGCGATGTCCTTTTTCATGAACATGTTTTCCCTTTTGCTCCCACTGCTCCCATCTCAACTTCACCAACACACTTAATCCTTCTTGTCCCAGGCTCCATAAATCTAATTCTTCCCACCGTGACGCTTGCCAATCCAAATCCACCTGTCGTGGAGCCATCTCCGCCTCCCACAATACCTTCACCCTAGCCCGTTCCCCACCTGACCTCCCTTGATACATCACCTATTGGTCCCTTGACACACACAGTGGCCACTCAAGAGGGGGGGTGAATTAAGTGATTAAAATTAATTAAATCAAATTCTTCTCTTTTAAAAAGCTTGAGATTTTATTATAAACAAAATACCCTTGTTATAAATATATATGTTGTTTGAAAATGATAGTAATATAAATACACAAACAACCACAATAATCGACACAAGAAATATAGTGGTTCGGTGTCTCTAACACCAACTCCACTCTCTCAAGGTCAATCCGACACTTGAGGTTCCACTAAAACCACACCTAGATTTTCAACAAGCTCACCTAGGGAACTTTTACACAATATTGAGGTTTTCCCCTTAGGTTACCCCGAAAACTAATACAACAAAACACACCTAGATTACTTGGGCTCTAAGAGGTCACTCACAATCCACAATAAATACAAATAATCAATCCTATGCCCAACACACTTGGACTAAAATGGATACCAATATAAGAACAATATATAATGCAAATATGCAAATATAATGACACAATTTTTACCAACTTGGAGAGAATATCTTTTTCTTCTTTGCCTTGGGCTCCTATGGATGTATCTTTGAACTTGAGCCTTGGATTGCTTTGAAATGAATGCTTGAGAGCTTGGAAGTGCTTTAGGATGATAGATCTTGATTGTGCATTAGCCTTCTCTAAAAATCTCACCTTGATATTTATACAGAGTTTCCAACGGATCTGTAATGTCTAGGAAATATTCGACCGTTGGAACTGAGAGTCGACTTCTCTAAAACAGGAGTCGACTCCTATTTGAAGTAGGAGTCGACTTTAGTTATACAAGAGTCGACTTCTCTAATACTAGAGTCGACTCTTCGAAAAACATCAATGCTGCTACGTTGACTCTGCATCAATTGTTTTCGGCTGGGTCACCTCTCACTTTGCAAGAGTTGACTCCAACTGAAGGGGAGTCGACTCTAAATATATAAGAGTCGACTTTTAGGCCAGATTTTATAGAAAATGGATTTTAAACATATAGCAATTGTTTGAAGGCATAATCCATATAACATGAATACACTACAAGTTATTTCCATTTCTTTAGTTTAAGTAAATGTCCTCATTTTATTTTATTTATTTTAATACATAAATGTAAATAACAAAGTACCCCCCATTTGAATTCAATAAAAATATCTAAAAAATCAAAATCCAAATAGATAAGAAAGTAGATTTTGGGTTTTAGTACAAAATCGAAATTTAGCGATTTTACCACCTCCAAAATAGATACCCTTCTATTTCTTAAAAAATTCGTTAAAAATCATTTTAACACTATTGAATATTAGATATGAAAATACCGAGAGTTACTTTTTCAAAATGAAAATATTTTCTAATATGTTCCCTTATAGCGTGCTAATATTCCAGACTTAGAAGAAAATAACATTACTTGGTTCATTTTGATACACAAAATAATATAATACTTAAGATATATCAAAAATACATTAGAGGTTTTAAATATACCAAAAATGGTTTTACTAAAATTATTTTTTGTTAATTATCAAAACACACAATAGGTTGATTGGAGCAATTTGACTCAACATCACCATCTTTGCCTACTACCACACCATCAGATCAACTCATCCCTCCCGCATCGCCAGTTCCAGATGTCACATTTTTTACCCTTCCACTACGACAGTGCTTGATGCACCACCTGTTTCTCCTATACCCAACACTCGACTTCGATGACCCACACGAGCACTCAACTACCTTCAACAGTACCATGTAAAAGCTTCTTTATCTATTTGCTCCCTATCGTCGTCTCACTTGGTGTTGACTACAGGCACATGTATTCCTCACCCCTTGTCTCATGTTCTTACTTATGCTTGACTTTCTCTTATCCATCTTGTTTTCACCACTTTCATTTCAGTTGTCCAAGAACCTACCTCCTTTACCCAGGCAGTCAAAGATCCTCAATGGTATCTTGCAATGGACGAAGAACTTCGTGCCCTCCATGATAATGGCACTTGGTCTCTCCAACCTTTGCCTTCTAAAAAGAAACCCATCGGTTGCTAATAGGTCCACAAGATCAAATTCAATCCTGATGGTACTGTCCAATGCTATAAAACATGTTTAGTTGCAAAGGGTTACAATCAGATTAAAGGATTTGATTATCGTGAAACTTTTGCACCTGTTG
Source organism: Diospyros kaki (assembly GCA_036245055.1). Lineage (NCBI taxonomy): Eukaryota > Viridiplantae > Streptophyta > Magnoliopsida > Ericales > Ebenaceae > Diospyros > Diospyros kaki. Next base: position 1,266,895 of record BSEG01000008.1, on the reverse strand, counting down.
CAATACTTGTTTTCATTTACTGGCTTTTTGCTATTGCATCCTCCATGAATTGGCACCTTTAGCAACTAGACGTCAACAATGCCTTCCTCCATGGAGATCTAGAGAAAGATGTCTACTTGTCATTACCTCTTGGTTTCGAACGAAAGGGGGAGACACGTGTATGCAAGCTTCACAAGTCTTTATATGGGCTTAAGCAAGCTTCCTGTCAATGGTTCATCAAACTATCCAAAGTTCTCACCCTTGCGGACTTCATACAATCCAAATTAGATCACTCATTATTCGCCCAATACCATGGTACTTCCTTTATTGCCCTCCTTAGCTATGTGGATGACATCATCCTGACAGGGAATAATCTTCTAGAAATTAACAAAATCAAAGCCCATCTCATGCAACAATTTAAGTTTAAGGATCTTGGTAATTTGAAATATTTTCTTAGGATAGAGATATTTTGATCGAAACAAGGAATCATTATTTCACAAAGAAAATATTCACTTGAAATCTTAGAAGACATGGGGTACTTAGCAGCAAAGGTCATCGATTTTCCAATGGAGTAGAATTTATCTCTTAGTAAGAAAGAAGGCGAGTACATTGAAGATCCCTCCTTTTATAGAAGACTTGTTGGGCGATTGATTTACTTAACCATCACAAGGCTAGACTTGGTCTATCCTGTTCACATTCTCGGTCAGTTTATGGATAAGTCCCGAGTTTCACACCTAGAAACGGCACAACGAGTTCTCTGCTACATCAAGAAAACAATTGGACAATGTATCTTTCTCCCATCTACAAGTTCATTACAGTTAACTACCTTTTGTGATGCAGATTGGGCTCGATGTCGAGACATATGATAGTCAACCATCGACTATTTTTTTTTAATTGAGAGTTCCTTCATTTCTTGGTAACGAAAAAGTAAGCTACTGTCTCCCACTCAAGTGTAGAGGCAGAATATCGTTTCATGGCATCTGTTTATTGTGAGGTCACTTGGCTCCAAAAAGTTTTACATGATCTTGGAATAAAATATTCACAATCGGTTAAACTCTTTTGTGATAATCAAGTTGCTCTATATATAACTTCCAATTAAGTACTTCATGAATGAACAAAATACATAGAAATTGATTGTCATCTTGTTCGAGAAAATGTTCAAGTTGGGGTAGTCAAGCCTTATCATATATTGACATCAAATCAGCCAGCCAACATTTTCGCTAAATCATTGAGTATGCCATAGTTTTCAAAACTTGTCAGCAAGTTAGGAATGATTAACATCTATTCTAACTTGAGGGAGAGTGTTGAGAATCAAATCTATTGACAATCAAATTGATCCTTAGTGTATATTTCTTTTTGACTTATTGTTTGCTTAGGTTGGGCTATTAGATAGATAGGTTATGGCATGTTTTTATCTTTTCCTTATGTATAAATTTGCTCTTGTACATTGATATCATACACAGAAAAAAAAAATTACTCTTGAGAAAGAATTTTACATGAACGAAGGCAAAATTATTGTTGGAATCACCTTACTCTAGAAAAATCGTCTAAATTTGGGGTTGTTTGTTTTGTTGATTTGTTTCTTCATTTAATCATTAGAGCTTTAGACCTTTGAATGTGTGACCACAGATGAATTTGTTATTTGATTAGATATAGTTCTGGCCACTAAGTTGATATTGCTGCCTGAAGGGCACAATCGCTTATGCTGTGCAACAAGCCTGCCTTTTCTTAATATGTTGTGGAACGAGAAGGTTCCTATGTCTTGTTGCTGTTCGTTCTCTGACTATGCTCTTTTAATCTGTTATTCACTGAAATGTCCAAAAATCAGGCCTGACCTCTAAAGCAAGGCTTCAGCAGAGTCTATCAGGGCTTAGAATAGGGTGGGCTTTTTTGTAGTTTTTTGACATATGCTTTTCCAGAAGGTCAGACAAACCTTTTGATTGGTCAAGGGAAGATTTGATTAAATTTCCCAGTTTCAAATTATATATTGAAGCTTCACTTAAAACTAACTAGTTTACTTTAGTCAAAAATCCAACCAGCATTGAAATGAATGGTACAATGTCCTTGAAATTTTGTCTTTAATCCTTCAGGGATGTTAGCTAGCTGTGCGTCTTGGGAACTCAAAAGTTGAATACTTTTGTCCATATAGATGTGGGGAGATTGGACATTCAACGGACATGCTTCTTTCTTTCAATTTCTCTCTTTTCATCCTCTAAATTTTCAATTGTTTGTGCTGCCCATAGATTTTAATGGTGTACAATATTGGTTTTGTGTTTGTTTTCTCCCGAAGGAGTATATTTCTCTCTGGTGAACAGTGAAGTGGGCAGAGAGAACAACGAAGTTCGAATATATATAGTCGAATCCGACTCGACATGGTGGCAGATAATCTGGCAGACAGGCCGTGAAAACTGGCCGCGGAAGCTGGAAAGCAGTAGCTGGAGGAATCTGGAAGATTGTTTCAGATAAAAGAAAAATAAAATTAATATTTATTTAAAAATAATAATAATAATAATATTGTAATTATATTATAAATTCAATAATTATAATAAATTAGTTTAATATATTATATATATTTTTTAATTCAAAAGAAAGGTTAAAGAAATAATGAAAACCGATCGCAAATTTTGAAAAGTAGCACCAGAAAGTCCACGCTAATGCTGGAAAGGTACTGCAACACGTTGGAGAAAATTTCGGACGCAGCTGGGACCGTGACAACCACTGTAAAAAATCTGGAGATGCGTGGAGGAAAAACTGGAAAGCTATTAATTCATATCTTTATTTTATATTGTATGCACATAAAATATATTAATTTATGTATTTAGAATTTAATTTCTATATTTATAGATAAAAATTTTATATTTTATAAATTAATATTTCAAAAATTTATATTTTATAAATGAATTTTACATTTTATGAGGGAAAAAATTTTCATCTCAAAATCAGTCTCAATTTGAGAGAGATTTTGAGACGGGAAAATATCCGTCTCAAATTATGACGGATTAATTTTCGTCTCAAATTGAGACAGATTTTTGAGAACCCGGAAAATATTTTGTCTAAAAAATCCATCTTAAATTGGAGACTGATTTTTTTCTGTCTCTAAATTCGTTTCAAAATTTTTTTCTTAAATTTGAAATGAAAAAATTCGTCTCAAAACTGCTGTTTTCTTGTAGTGAACTTGATGCTTATCGTATGTTATGTTCTACCAATAATATTTTTGACAAAACTATATTACATAGAAGAATGGTATTTTCCTACATTCCCAGAATGCTGTAGGTATTTGGCCTTCTACTGTGTGCCTCAAGATTAGATTTATTATGTTCTCTGATATTCTGCTCTTGCAATTGGTTGTTTTCCCCTTGTAGGTCTGGTAGGCCATCTATCAATGGAACATGGATCAACAATGTGGTCTGGCATCAAGGTTTGCTATCTTATGCAATACATTTCTTAGTTTTTCTGTCTTTCAGACAACATATTATCTCTCTGTCTTCTACTTCTTGTTCAACACATTATCTTATTTGATGCATTTCTTGGTTTACTTCTCCCTTTTGTCAGGAAACTTGCTTTCAGATGATTCATGGAAGGAAGCATTTTCTTGAGTTACTTCTGTTGTATGTTGCATCTTAACCTCTGAATATTGTTTTACTTAGAAAAGGATCTTAATTAATGTTTCATCTTGAAGAGAAAATAGAGAGGAATAATAACAGTATCCACTTGTAATTCATGGATCTCCTCCTATATGCATTGTCTTTCACTAGCTTGACATCTGGTTCTAGGTGTGTTGAATTTTCCAGTTTATCAGAATTGGATGGCGTTGTTGTTTATAGATTTTATGTTACCGCACTAAGGATACAGATTAAAACACCAAGAGGATACTGTTGTTTACTTAAATTTGGATGGGAGTGTGGGTGAGGATGAAAATATTTCTGGTTATAATACATTCAAAGCATTTGTCTGGCTATATATTGTATTACTTTCTATTGAAAATGTTTCTTTTTGCTTCATGTATGAGCCAAATTAAAAGGTTGGAAATCTTGTGGGATAATGTTTATTTGGAGCTGTATTGCATCTTTTATGTGGTTTGGATAGTGATTTCAAATAATGAAGGATATTTAGGTTATAGATCATATACAGAAACTTCCTCATGAAGGGCAATTAGTTGCCTATGAGTAAATGAAATAGCAAGCACAATGGTGGAGTCCTGGTGGGTATTTAGTGGTAATTGCAATTTGGGTAGGCCTGCATTTGTTCAGTGTAGAATGCTTTCAGTTTCCTCAGTCCCTTAAGCGGCAATTTTTTCTGTATGATGCAAACATCTTTCTTTTGTAGCATGAATCAGTATCCTGGCTGAAGTTCCTCTTGTATTATTTCAGTGGCTAGTGTTTTCATCTTTATGCCAGGCTGTGCATGTGAGAAAGTTAAATATCATTTTTTCCATTTCTAGTGATGGTTAATTTGGAGTAGGTTGTTGCAGGTCTCCTGTGTTGGTGGTTTTGGCTCCAATTCGTATATGTACAAGATCAATGGAACTGCAAATATCAACGCAATTAGAGCTGCTGCAGATAAAGGTACTGGAATGCTGAAGAACTTTATCTCAAGATGACACTTCCTCCTTCCCTTCTCCCCATGATTGCTGATATCCTGAGAGGTAAAGCCTCAGGAGAAGTTCACTTATTATGTAAGAAAAGAGTCATTGAATTGGTATTTTTCTCTCACACTTTTTTGTAGGTGTGAAAAGATTTGTCTATATCTCTGCTGCTGACTTTGGCTGGTTAAATTATTTGCTACAAGGATATTATGAAGGAAAGGTACTACTAGCAGCTCAATGTTTTTATTTTTACTTTGCCTGGCAATTAGAAATCCCTCTATCTGAACGCAGCCTAACATTGTTTTAATTCATTAATAGCAACAATTCCAATTGACATGATGTCCTTGTTTTTATGTTTGGTGAAAGAATCACAAATTAGTCTTCACTTGAGATTGGTTCCCAATGTAGAGTTCTAGTTGGGTGTTGTTGGGCATTTGGAGGTTACAATCATCATCTAGTACTAGTTGAGCAGAATGGAGGTGAATGTCTCATGCTTAATTGAACTTTAATTTGAATTGTGTAACTTTCTAGTTTATATTGCATAACCTTCAAGGTAAAGTGAATTGCAAATAAGTGTGCCTATATTCTACTTTAGGTGATATTGACAGAAACATTTACATCATATGTGAGATAAGAATAAGCATATATTCTCAATGTACCTGCTTTGATAATGCGACTGTCCTTGTAACCAAATTTCCTTTCTTATGATTTTATTACACCTCATCATGTGGGATGCAGAGAGCTGCTGAAACAGAGTTACTAACCAAATTTCCATATGGAGGTGAGCTTTCTTTCTCTAGGATATTTTTCGATGATGACTTGTATTATATGTATTCCTTGTTGAGAATAGCAATCTGCAGCTTGTTGCTTGTGATATTGCAAAATTTAACAATCAAATGTAGTGTATTATTTACTTTTGTACCTTTCAGCAGTTATAGTGGGATATCTTAGTTCTAGTTTTGGCTTCTCATTTGCCAAAAAATTGAGTTCTGGGAAGGGGTATATTAGCCAGTGAGTTATAATCTCATATACTCGGGGACAAAAGCCCTAACCCTCCTCCCCCCTCTTTCAGGTGTAATTCTCAGACCTGGATTTATTTATGGAACTCGCCGTGTCGGGAGCATGAATTTACCACTCGGTGTCATAGGTTCTCCACTAGAAATGGTAATTTGATTACATTACGTGAAAATGATCCATGTCTTCTACTCTTGTCTGCTTACCACCACAGCTTATATATCATTGCTGCAATTCCCATAGTATGACTTATCTGGGGAAGGCCGCTGCTCATCTCTCTTGTGATTGATTGCTAATGCATATTCCTACTTACTTGATCCTTTCTCATTCAAAACTTCACTGAGGACTCAGTTTTTCATGGATCTAGTTCCTGTTTTATTTGCTTAGTTTGGGTTGGGTACAATTGTCGCAGGTTCTTCAACATGCCAAACCACTGAATAAGGTTCCTGTTGTTGGTCCCCTGTTCACACCACCCGTCAATGTTACTGCCGTTGCAAAGGTTGCTGTTAGAGCTGCAACCGATCCTGTTTTTCCTCCTGGCATTGTAGATGTGCATGGAATCTTACGTTACAGCCAGCAGCAGAGTAAATTCTGATGATTCTTTCTGTGTCAAGAAAGTGTTGTTTCTTACCAAAAATTTCATAGTTCCAAGACAATAAGGTGTAGAACTTGCAACTGCTTTACATCGGCTTACCCAATGTTCCTGGTTCAGCCCCAGCTGAGGGCCACAAAAAATGAGTAGAAATTGTCCTTCTGAGTTCGGTAACCATTTTTGTCTGTGTCCAATGATGTTTTTGTTTTTGTTTTTTTTTTTAATTTTTTGTGGGCTAGGAAAAGGGTGTACCTTGTGCAAAGGATAGGGGCCAAATCTATACATTTGTCCCGTAATTTTATGTTTTTTTTTTAGTATAATCACTCAAATATTTTATTATTTTAATTATATTTTTAAATTTATATTTTTGAGTTAATTTAATTTTTATATTTTGATATTTTTTTATGATAATTTAAATTTTTTATTGTTTCGATTATAACTTAAAATTTGAGTTAATTTAATTTTTGTATTTTAATGTGAACATGTATTTTTTCATTTTTTTATTATTTTTTTCATATGAAAGTATAGAGACTAAATTAACTTGAAGTGTAGTTAAAATAACAAAAAGTTTGATATGTTATATAAAAAAAAAAGTTAAAAATATATAGGTTAAATTAATTTAAAAATTAAGTTGATAAATATAATTGAAATAGCTAAAAGTTTAAATAATTATAAAAATAATATAAAAATATAAAAATAAAAATATAAATTAGGAAGGGGGTAGGTATTTTGTCCATTAGACTTGCTGATGAATTATGATCCAAATGCCAGGGTTCCATTAATTACGGGGAATTTTAGGCCTCAAAAAGGTTCATGGGGTGACCCTCATACAACCAATGCCCTTTGTAGCCCTTCACGCATAGTGGGGTTAGATTTGGGTGCTAATTCTCCAGGAAATTGAACTTTTTGGGTGCGACTTTTACTGGATACAGGATTGTTAATTGGAGCAAAAAGCTCTACTGAATCAAGTTGTTAGGGTCATATTTTTTTTTTTTTTCATTTTTTGACGTGGATTTGGAATCCAGTTCTTGACTTTCACTGCAAAGGAAAATAATTAACACCATGGTTCCGATCTTGTGGCCTATTTAATGTTTGATTTATTTAACACGCATGGTTGATTAATATTGACAATAGATACCAAGTACAATTCGTTGTTCCAACTCTTGCATTGCTATATCCATGACCTTGACTAGCATTAATCAAATATGTAATTAATGTCCCACAAGAGGCTTATTATTATTATTATTCACTGGGTTTGTGAACATCTAAGTCCACGCCGACAGAATTTGAATTTTAGCATTCCATCAACTTGACTACACATGATCCTTCGCCGTGTAGAATATCCAAGACAATTGAGTATAATAAGGTTATATTAGAAGAAAAGAAGAAGAAGACTAGTGACTACTGATTAAATAAAATTCCAAGCTTCCCAACCAAAGTGTCTTCTTGTAAAAGTAGAGTTGAAAAATGGGCGGGCCCGGCCTGGCCGCTTCATCTCTCGTTTGGTCCAATCATTTCGTTGGCTAGGTCGAATTTGAACCCCTAGAGAAGCACGTCGGGTCGGACAACGAGAAATTGAGGCGCAACAAGACCCTATGGCCCTTAACAAACGGGTGAAGGCAGGCTGAGCCAGGCCATGGACTTACAAGCAGACATTTGAAGGCTTGTAATAAGGAGATTTGTTGGGTCGAGCCGTACCATTTTGGTGGGCAAAGCAACGGGCCACAAAAGCATTGGCCCAGCATGACCTGCATTTTTGAGATCAGGCCGAATCGATCCATTTGCTACAGTACCGGGTCGGACTAAGAGATGGGCTGGCCGAGCAGGTCCATGGGTCGCTCGGCCCATTTGCCAACTCTATGGAAAAGGGATGAGAAGTCTTTGTTTTTTCCAATTAAATTTAAGAGAAGTCTTTAGGTAAGATATGTGTTAAAGTGGTTAAGATGAAGACTTGGATTCAAATTCTTTTTAGTTAAGATATGTAGTAGAAGACTTTGGCCTAGATAGAGAGATTTGACAACCCATTCTTATTAGTTACAAGAAATTTTCACATAATCAATGAAAATAAGAGTTTAGAAATCTCGAAATTCACTTCAACTATTTCGTCTCTAATCATTTTATAAAAGATAGAGATTTCTTATTAGATATGATTTCTAACTTTAATTTATTTTTTAACTCTTATTTTTATAGAGTTATATTCATTTTTTATTTTTACTTACTTAGTGTTAGAAGCCAAACTAAGGGATATAATATATTCTTCTTTATTCTCTTACAAGTACAACTTCCAAGGTCAAAATTTTGAGGTGACATATTTTTCTCTTATATGTATAACTTTCGAGATCAAAATCTTGAGCTAATGTGTGATAATCAATCTGAAAATTATTATCACTTCCACTGTCAGATTCTCAAAGACTTGAATGAATTTATGGAAATCCCATTCTTTAGTTTCGTTATAATTTTTATAAAAAAAAAAAATGTTGTTTTGACGCTGTTTTTGGTGATATATTTATCACACCTAATATTGGAGGAACATTTTCGTGCAAATATTCATTTCGGTTGGTTTGGTCTCCAAGTTAGTTAGATGAATAGCTTCCAAGGGAAGGGCCAAACATCCACAGGAAGCTTCCACGTCACAGCTTGCAAGCTGGCTTTGTATGGACTTGTAAGCACGTTGACTCAGTCATTCGAAAACCATGTTCGGAAGACTGCAAACCACTCCGCCAATGGACTTGGAATGATTCAATTCTACATATATATATATATATATCGTCAATTTTATATATTTTATTTTGATATTTTTAATATAATCTTTTATTAATATATTATATATTTACATTGATATAATACATAATATAACATATTAATATCCAATATCATTTTAAATGTCAAAATAGTATTTTTGTTTGGGCAAATTATATCATGAATTTGTATTTTCAAGTAAATATAATTTTTATATTTTAATTTTTTTTTCGTATGACAATTTAAATTTTTTGTTATTTCGATTATATCCATATATCTGTATTTTTGAATTAATTTAACTCCTATACTTTAATCCTTTTTTCGTGTGGCAATTTAAAATTTTTATTGTTTCAATTAGACTTCTATATTTGTATTTTCTAGTTAATTTAATTCTTGTATTTTGATATATAAAGAAAAGACGAGTCAATTTAACTTTTATTTTTTTATACATCAAAGTAAAGAGATTAAATTAACTAAAAAATATAAGTACATAAGTGTAATTGAAATAATGAAAAAGTTAAAGTTGTTACATGAAAAAAAAAGATAAAAATATAACATTAAATTAACTTAAAAATACAAGTATAATTATATAATTAAAATAACGAAAAATTTGAGTAATCATAAAAAAATATAAAAATACAAGAATAAAAATATGATTTGGCCATTTTTATTTTTGTTTTCCAAGTAAAAGTACATTGATTTAGTCACATTGAAATGTAAGAAGAATACTAATTTGGCTTATATATAGATATATATATATTATTATCAATAGAAAAAAAATAATGAAAAATATTTGTCCTTATGACTTTTCCTTTTTTTTTTTTTGAAAATATATATTACAAACAACCTAAATATACAAAAATACTATTTAGACACTTAATTATAACATTTTTGACGATACTCATATATTAATATAAATATATAATATATTAATAAATAAATATCATAAAAAAAATCTATTTCATATAGTTGTAGGTATAGGAGTGGATCAATCCAATCTCATTGATTGAGAGGAGTGTTTTCTTTGATAGAATCATTAGTCACTAATGAGATTTGAAAACATGTTTTGATACTCTTTACATATGCTTACTTTATATATGATCATGGTTTTCAATATTAAGAGTGTTTGATTACACATATTTATCATAGAAAATATGTAATTATTACACATTTTTTATGGAAAGCAATCAAACACTTTTAATTTTTTATGAAAAAATATATATGGTATAAGTATTTAAAGTTTCTTTCTATAGAATTCATTTTTCAAGGGGGTGGGGTCACTACAACAAATTTTGAATTAAGAGGCATTTAAAAATGCCTTAATAAATAGTTTATTGGGGCATTTTAACTATTAGGGCACTAATAATAATGCCTCGCCCCAAAAACGTATTGAGACACTTACAAATGCTTCAAAAATAACTATAAATTTAAGTTTGTTGCGACACTTAAAAATGCCTTAAAAGTCACTATAAATTTATTTTTCATATCCCCCACAAGGCCTTCTTTTAATTCTAACTTACTTCTCCCTCGGCTCGAACCTTGAACCTTTCATTCTTCTTGCACACGCATGACCACCTAATCCACACATCATCTTATTAATATTTGTGCTTATGTTTATTTTATAGTATATCTAAGTTTCATTAGAATTATTTTATTCAAGCACTTAAGATTTGTCTATTAGGGCACTTCATCATAGTGTTTTGCTAGAATTATCTTAATGGGACATTTTAAAAATTCTGTCATATTAGATTTATCTATTAGGACACTTATATTTGTCTATTAGGGCATTTCATTGTCATGCCTCATTAGAATTGTTTTATAAGGGCATTTTTTTTAAATTGTGCCTTAAAATAGTATTTTGTAGGGCACTTAATTGTTGTGCCTCATTAAAGTTATTGTATTGGGGCACTTTTTTAGATTGTTCCTTAAAATGGTATTTTAGAGGACACTTTTTAAAAAAATGCCTTAAAAAAGATGCCTTAAGAAATCATTTTTGTTGTAGTGGGTGGTTTTTGTTTTCTACCCAATATTACTTAGAATTAAATTCTAGCTAATACAATCAAACACATCCTAATTATTGTCCGATCTCATCAAAGGTTTCATAATTCTGCGTGTAAATAGGCTCATTTTTTAGGGTTAAGGGGAGCAGTATTTTAATTAAATCAAAATAATCGAAATGAACTAGTTGAAATTGTCTGTTTAGTTTTGTAGGTCAGTTTAATTAGATTTTTAAATTCAATAATTTTAACTATTTTAGTTTGGTTCGATTTTCATACTGAAAAAAGTCAAAATAATGGAACCGACTAAAATGTTATAAAGGTCATTGTTACACTTTGTTATTTCAATTGTTTTAGTTTTTTTGCTTTATATTTTTTTGATTCAGTTTAATTTTTTCAATTTATTTAAAATCTATTCAATTAATCCAATTTAATTTTTAACACAAATTCAATCTAATCCATTTTGGCATTGAAAGCTAACCCTGTTTAGGGTATCTTCGTCGAAGTCTTACGTTCTGAGTCAACTTTGATACAAAGGCTGCTACGTGTATGTATTTGCAGCTGAAAGCAAAGTCAATGGATGTTGTGAATTATATATATTATATACGGTGAGGCCCACCCACTTGTTTTTACTATAAATATGTGGTTGTGAGGGTATATCATTACCATTATTGTATGTATGTTTGCTTGCAGTTGTGTACCATCAAACCAGAATTTCCAGAACCACATGGCCGGTATGGTATCTAACTGATTGCTAGCTAATTAGTAATTGGGCATCTTTGGGATCTTTGTTCCTTTTTACTCACTCTCAAACGATTCCATGGTTTCAAAGATGAGCGGAATGCGTTTCCCACTTGTTTTCCCTCTATTTTTCTTGCTCGTGTGTCTCCCTCCCAGTTGCCGGTGCTGGTTCTCGGCGGCGGCGGAGAGCGCGACAGTTCCGGTGAACGTCGGACTGGTTCTTGACAAGGATGATGAGGTGGGCGAGATGGGTTTAAGCTGCATCACCATGGCTCTCTCTGATTTCTATTCCTCTCATAGCCATTACAAAACCAGGCTGCAACTCAACGTCAGAGATTCCAAGTATAGCGTCGTTGGCGCAGCTGCAGCAAGTAGGCTCTCTCTCCCTCTCTGTTTGTCCTTTCATGGCTAATATAATAATCATTTTATCTTGTCAGGACGTGAAGGGTGTGGGCCCCTCCAAACCCTCTTAATTTTATTTGTATCAGACAAATCTTATATTATACGACATCAAACAAATCCTATATTACCCAACACAAAAACATAACAATTTCCTATATAATAGAGAAATGGGAACTTTGCCAAGATACATATTTTTCAGCGCCTAGCAGGCAAGAATTACTCTATCTTTTTGATTGATATTTAATGGCTGCCAGCCAATACGTATGTATGTAGTAGAACTATAGTAAGTGTACCTTAATTTTTGACATTGTTCTTCTGATCGATCAGTGTTAATTAATTACAAGATATATATATCAGAGAAACTACATACAATGATTTGAATTACAGGTCGGGGCAAAAAGGGTCTCTCATTTTATAGCTAGCACCTTAATTAATTAACCTTTCTCTAATTAGTTGTTTGTTTCCTTCTCTGCCAGAGGGCTTAATTAGTAATTAATAGTTTTTGCTAGTTCTCAACACTTCCACTTACTTGTTTGACCTTTTCAACAACCCTAAACCCAAGTTTTTCTTTAGTTGAATAATTAATGAAGCATGGGTATATATATATATATATTTCTCTTTTCATTTCTCAACGCCTTAATTAGACAAAATGTTACAGTTCAATCAGGAAAGTCACAGATCTAAATAGGATATTCGTTGAATAGGGGTATTCAGACAAGGACTAACAATATAAAAATGTTTGGTGCTAAATAATCTAGAATATTTTGGGTTTATTTTTACTTGGAAACTTTTAGGTTCTTAGCTAGGGATCCAACACAAACCATAAAAATATAACAAAATAGTAGATGATATGATAATGTTAGTAAGCCCAAGGTTTAGACTTCGAGTCTTCATGGACCCGATTACTCTCCCACAAAGGCTAGAGTACTTTGTAAAAAAATCGCTGTAAATATCATGTTTTACGACGATTTTCAAAATCTTTGCAAAAAAATCATCACAAAATATCGATTTTTTTTTGTAGTAAGTGAAACATTAAGGCTATCATTTTTTTTTCCTGAATTACAAGATGAAGACTAATTTAATTTGGTGAATGCAATTAGCATACATCCATACTTAAAACCATCCCAATTACACTTTATAGAAGTATAACTTAGAGCTTGGTCATGGAGTTATAATCTTGTATCTTGTGTGACTCGTAATTTAAATTTGACTGTGATTAGCACTTCAAATTTAATTGTGATTGGGATTCATGCATAATTGAAGATTTATCTTCTTCGTGGCTCACTTTTTTATTAGAATATAAATTTACTTAAATTATTTTTTGTCTACATTTATAAATGTGTGGTAAATTTATAACTAGATTTCTTATACTCTGGAATTAGTAGCAGCTATATCACTATTATTATAGCAATATCATCATAATGATATTTTATTTTTTCTACTTGTGTTTTTTTTATTTGGATTTCCATGTTAAAATTATATATTTGTTTGTGTGTTTGATGCTTTGATTGTGTTTTGTTTTCAATCATAAATCCTAACAAGTTAGTATCAATGCTGTTTGATCAAACTATAAGCATTTTGACAAATTTCAGCCATTAGATCTGAAACCCTACATCTTTTACATCACCTAGGATTTCTTGTCACTATCGCTATCAACCATCATTAGCCACTTGTACACTACCATTGTCGACTTTCTTTGCTTTTTTGCCATTACCATTGATAGTCGTTCGTTGATACTGATTGTCATCCTTTTATGTCATTCGTGGTTTTCACCATCAACTGCCATTTTACCTTTTGCCACTATTAATTAAAAACTCCTATATATGCTATTTGTCATTGTTGTTGCCTGTTTTTCTTTTCAATTGCCATCTTCCTTCTTTGATTGCCAATGATTCTGTTCGTTTGCCTTTGTTTTCTTTGGCAATCACGTACCATCGTCATCGATGAGCTCTCCATAGTTGTCAGCCTTTCGAGCTTTGGTTGTCCAGATCCTAACCCAAATTTGCGCATATGATCTAATCTATTTGGACTAGATTTGACCTGCCAATCTGTTTAAACCAAATTTGACAAATCCAGATCTATCTCGCTGAGACTTGTGGTTCATATCTACTAACCTAGCTAGTCTGTTTCCTATTTGGGCTTTTTTCTTTATCGATCCTTTGATACTATTTGGGGTTATTTAATCTTGACAATAACAACTTTGAAATATGATGTTTCATTGTTAGACTAGAATATTAGGGCCTGTTCTCTTTGTTGTTTTCGGGCCGTTTTCTGTTTTTGATTTTTCAAAACACCCAAAACGCGTTTACTTACCCATTTTCAGAAATACATTTTTCAAAACACAAAAAAAAATTGCACACAAAACTCAAAACAACAAATACGCGTTTTGGCCGTTTTCAGCCAAAAGCAGCGAGTGATTCGAAAACACGGAAAACACCTCTCGGTCCTCTTCTCTTTCAGCGCTCTTCTCCTTCATTTCAAGCTAGGCCTCTTCTCCTCCAGCTTTCTTCTCCCTTCTCCTTCTCTTCAAGCTCGGCCTCTTCTCTTCCAGCTCTCTTTCTCTTCAAGCTCGGTCGCCACTGCCATCACTGCCATCCACGCTCGCCACCGCCATCGCCACGCCCAGATCCGTCGTCCACGCCCGCCACCGCCATCGCCACGCCCAGATCCGTCGTCCACGCCCGCCACCGCCATGCCCAAATCCGTCGTACACGCTCGCCACCGCCACAGCCACCGCCACACCCAGATCCGCTGTCCACGCCCGCCACCGCCACCGCCCTGTCATTTCTTCATTCCGCCACCACCTCTGCCATTTCTTCCTTTCGCCACCGCCTCTGCCATTTCTTTCTTCCTTCACCGCCTCACCCAGATCCGTTGTACACGCCCCCCACCGCGACCGCCACCGCCATCGCCACGCCCAGATTCGCCGTCCATGCTCGCCACCGCCTCTGCCATTTCTTCTTCATTCACTGCCTCACACGCCCTCTGCCATTTCTTTCTTCCTTTACGTTTATGATTTATAATTTTTTTTAATATTTATGTTGTGATAATCTTAATACGTAGATAATTTCAATTTGTAGATAAAAAAAATTATTATGAAATTAATAATTGAGTCAAATTAAAAATAATTTTAGAAAGTATTTTGTAATTTTAATACATTACATATGATTAAATTATAAGTTATCTCTAATATTATATTTTAAATTTTTTAAATTAAATTTATAACTTATTAATAAATATTTATAATTTACTTTGAATAAAATTTTTTAAATAAAATATCATAAAATAACATTTTACAAAATTTTAAAGTAAACGCGTTTTTCAGTTTTCTATTTTGAGAAACAATTTTTCAGAATGACAAAAAGAACGCGTTTTTAAAATTTTCAAAATAGAGACTCAAAACACAAAACTCAAAATGAATTCAAAACTCAAAACTGAAAATTAAAACACAAAGAGAACACCACCTTAGTTTTTCAAGTGAAGATGCAAGCAATTTTGGCACATATAGGTTTAGACCATGCGAGTACTCTTGATTTAAATGGTATAAGTACATTGGTGAATGTGAAATCATTAAGGTTAGTAAATATATGCTAAGTTAGATCTTGTTGTTTATGCTTTTAGTGTAGGTGAAGATATTAACTACAATGAACGTTATGTAGATTTGGTTAGTATTCATCAGGGAGATTAATTCTTTGTGATTTTATTGGAAGAAAAAATTATGAATAATTTCATATATGTTTGAATTTCGTATCAAAGTAGAGTTTATTATAATTGTGACCCGAAATTCGAATTTGATTGTGATTAAAATTTTAAATTTTATTGTAATTGTGATCATTTACAAGTGAAGATTTATCTTTTTCATAACTCATCTTCTGATTAGAATATACATTTGTTTAAATTATTTTTTATATATATTTATAGATAAATAGTAGATTTATAAATAAGTCCTCAATACTTTAGAATTGATAATAGTTATTATATCATTATTATTATTGTAGCAATATTATTATAGTAATATTTTATTTTTTGTCATTAATTTTTTTTTAATTTAAATTTTTCACATTAAAATTTTGTGTACGTTTGTTTATTTGATTGTAGCTTGTTTTTCTCCTGAATCCTACCCTATTCTTTTTGCCTTTATAAATGCAGGCCTGGACCTTCTGAAAAATGTACAAGTTCAAGCCATCATTGGGCCAGTGACATCCGTGCAATCAACCTTCGTAATAAATCTTGGACACGAAGCTCATGTCCCCATTATTTCATTCTCTGCAACAAGCCCTTCCCTTTCTTCCATTCCTGGTGACTACTTTATCCGAGCCACTCTAGATGACACTGCACAATTAGGAGCCGTAGTCGATCTGATCCGGGCCTTTCAATGGAGCCAAGTTGTGATCATTTCCATGGATGATGAGTATGGAAAAGGCGTTATCCCGGTGATGACCAATGCGTTGGAAGAGAAGGCCATTCGTGTTCTCCTTCAAAGCAGGATCCACCCGCTTGCTAGAGATGAACAAATTGTTTCAGAGCTTAAGAGGTTGAAGGAGATGAAGAATAGGGTTTTTATAGTGCATATGTTTCCTGATCTTGCCTCTCGGCTATTTGTCAAGGCAGAAGAGGTCGGGATGATGAGCGAGGGATACGTTTGGATCATAACCGATGGCATAGCCAATTCCTTGAATTTGATTGATCAACGGGTCATTAACTCAATGCAAGGGGTGCTTGGTGTAAGGCCACATGCCCCAAGCATCAAAAGGCTTGAAGATTTCATTAGTCGTTGGAAGCAACACTACCGAGGGGAGAAATTTGTGGACTCTGATATAAACATCTTTGGTTTTTGGGCTTATGACGCTGCCACTGCACTGGCAATGGCAGTTGAGAAAGTCGGGCCGGTGGACTTGGCTTTCCAAAAACCCGACCTCAGTTCAAATTCAACTGACCTCGAAACTATTGGAATCTCTCAAAGGGGTAAGGATCTCCACGAAGCTCTATCCAAAGTTAGATTCAGAGGCCTAAGTGGAGATTTCCATCTTGTCAACGGGCAACTGAGTAATCAATCGTCTGCTTTTGAGTATGTAAATGTGATTGGAACTGGCCAAAGGGAGAGAACAATTGGATTTTGGACACAGGAGAGTGGAATTACAAGGAAACTGGAGGGGAATCACTCTACATCCAAGGTCAATTTTAGAACAATTATATGGCCAGGTGATACCAAAGAAGATCCGCAAGATCTGGTGCCTATAAACCATGGTAATGCACTGAGAATTGCAGTCCCCGTGAAGGACGGTGTCAGTGACTTTGTAAGGGTGGCCAAAGACCCAAACACTAACAGAACTACTCACTCTGGGTTCAGCATTAAGGTCTTTGAAGCTGCATTGGCAGAATTGCCTTATAATGTTTCTTTTGATTATGTGGATGTGCCCTTTAAAAAGCCTGATGGAAAGAGTGCTGGTGGTATGGATGCCTTGTTGAAGGGAATTGTTAATGGGGTACTAATTCCTACTTTCTCATATCTCTCTCTCTCTCTCCCCCTCTCCCTCTCTCTCTCTGTATAAATTTGTATATATATATATATATATATTATTTGAGTAAGTAAACGGTTGGATGCCCAGTACACTGATTCTACTGGGGGGGTGTGTGATTATAAGTCTTTGAAGCTTCCCTTCCCCTTCTTCTTACAAATAATTTTGTATATTTTTGAACAGAATTATGATGCTGCCGTTGCAGATATTACGATTACAGTGAACAGGTCCCGTTATGTGGAATTTACACTGCCCTACACTGAATCCGGGATAAAAATGATTGTGCCTTTCAAAGACAAGAAGTACAAGAACGCATGGGTGTTCTTGAAGCCACTGACTTGGGACCTCTGGGTTGCAAGCATTTGTTTCTTCGTCTTCATCGGGTTTGTGATTTGGATTCTTGAACATCAAATCAATGAAGATTTGAACGGCCCTAGCCTCCGTCAAGTCAGCACCAGCTGCTGGTTCTCCTTCTCCGCAATGACGATGGATCAAAGTACGTAATCTTTCTTAATTAGAACATATTTACAGTAATATTGGCAAGCGGCTTGCGAAGTTAAGAATTAGCTCTAACAGAACTGTTCTTGATTACTTTTTTTCTTTTGTATGTAGAAGAGAAAGTGGTTAGTAATTTGGCTAGGTTTGTGGTGATGGTGTGGTGCTTTGTAGTGCTGATTTTGACCCAAAGCTACACAGCCAGCTTGACATCCATGCTTACAGTTCAGCAGCTCGAGCCTACTGTCTCCCACTATCGAGATCTCATACTCCACAATAAAAAAGTGGGCTACCCAATGGGCTCCTTCGTTAAGGGGCGCTTGAAACAGATGAACTTCAGTGATTCTCAGCTTCTGATGTACAAGTCCATGGAAGACTTGTTTACTGCTTTTCAAAACCATAGTATTGACGCTGCTTTTGATGAAATCCCTTACCTCAAACTGTTTGTCGAAAGGCACTGCTCTAAGTACGCCATGGTTGGCCCAACTTTCAGGACCGCCGGCTTTGGCTTCGTATGCTCTCTCTCTCTCTCTCTAACGTTCACTATCATCACTCAACCCGATCATGTCATTTGGTTTTATGAACCTATATGTTTCCTTCTCCAAAGTTACGGGTCCTCGTCCAAAAGCGTTCTCTTACTAAAGGTGACAGTATATTGAATAATGCACCAAAAACTAATGAATGAACTGTTAATTACCAGGCATTCCCAAAAGGGTCCCGTTTGGCGTCTGATGTATCAACAGCAATCATGAAGCTGATGGAAGAAGGGAAAATGATGGAGATCGAATCAGCATCATGGCCGAAGCTAAAAGACTGCCCAGACTCGATGGTGTCTTCCAGCAGCCTAACATTTGGTAGCTTTTGGGGGCTCTTCGCCATAGTAGGAGTGGCATCTTCGTTTGCTCTCCTTATATTTTTGGCAATGCTAATGTACGAGCATAGGGGCTTCTTCTTAAGCTTGGAAATGGGAGCTTGGTGGAGGAAGGAGAGCGAGCATGATGAAGAAGAAGAAGGAAGAAATGGCACTGATCCTCGACCAGGGGAATCTCCGGCGAGCATTCAGCTGGCGGCCTCGCCAAATACTTTTGGGCCTCCGCCGCCCAGCCGAACAAGTGTTTCAGAAGAGGAAGAATATCACCCAGCTTCTGAATTCCTTTTTGTAGCCGCCACAGCCACTGAAGGGAGTGGTAATCAAGATGAAGCCACAATGATAAAGCGTTTGAGGCCTGTTATGTTACCCATTGGGTGCCCGCCGGTGAATGGCGCATGGGCCTCATGCACATGGGGCTCATGTGCAGAGACGGCCCTACATGCATGGAGCCCACACTCCTCTCACTGGCGGGCACCTGCTAGCAGGCCTAATCGTCGACTATCTCACTAATTAGAACAAGTATGTAAATTGAATTTTGGTAACCCTAATTAATTGAATCATAAGTGATTTATTTATTTATTTAATTCTTAATTGTAACAGCTTTCTCAGTCAGTCCATTTAACTCTTGTAATGTAAATTGGAATTGTATCATATATATATATATATATAATACCACCATCACTTGTTCTTGTTCATGTTTAATTTTTATCATTTCATCATACCGTGAATCTTTTTTTAATGTGCTCAAAGCTCCGCTCAATCTCCACATGTTGGTCATGTCATCTCAAGAAGGGTTAGGCCCAAACCTAATGCAGTTTCTTTCAACCATCCAAACAACAAAGCACTAGGCTTTCTTTCTTGCAAACTCTCCACTAGGCTTCCCTTCCATTCCAATCCACACCTGTCGTGCTAATAGAGTGAAATCTAACATTAGAACCCCAAGAACCATCAATACCCCCCATTACAATATTGGCGAAGCAACTAACACCACAACAACAAACAACTGCATGGCCTCCATCAGTACACAACTTAAAATGACGAGCATACTATAATACTTCAATTTTTTCTAGAATTTTGGAAGACAATCTGTTATGAAAAGATAAGCCACTTTCAAACACACACAATAACGCAACCAGAAATACTTGACTCTGTAAGCATGCGAAACAGAAAAGAACAAGCACAAAAACACCAAACAATTTACCGTGGTTCACCCGTTAATGAGGGCTACGTCCACGTTGAGTTCTGACAAAGAGAGCTCACTCCACTATTGTGTCAAAACCGATTACAATCACAGTATACAAAATAATCTCTCAATCCTCACTGTACAAGAACAAAAACTCACCTCAAGATCGGCCTCATAACCACAAGACTAAAGATCAGAGGCCAAAACCCTAGAGAGGAAACAAAACGTAAACTATACAGACTGAGAGACAAAGTGATCAGATCAAACCGACGCTGTGAAAGGGGGTAATAGGAAGCTGTGCTCGTTGCTGATCTCGAGGGCAGTGTAGAAGCTATAAAGGCAGCTCGAACGGTGGAGATCGAGAAGAATAAAGGCATAGCAGAGCATCAATGATCGGTCACACATCAGGCAAGGCGACAAAGGAGTACGTCGACCAAAACGACAGAGGGGGATGCCGTTTTCAGCCCTCCACTCAAACTCAAAACGACAGCGTTTTGAGTGGCTCTGAGGGTTGCTGAAAAGACCCTCCAGCCCTTGAAGCTTCACAAATTATAACAATCTCCACCTTGAAGCTTCAGAATTATAGGGACACGAACACAACAGTGGAGCATGCTACAACCTTTGCCTTCATAGCTCATGATGGTTGCTCTTTCAACCATCTGTGACATGCAACAAGTCCAGACAATGTCTAAACTTGGTTGCAGTCACAATCTTTGTACCCATATCAGCTGGATTATTTTCTGCAGGGACCTTTTGTATAATTACCTTTCCCTTAGCCACTTGGTCCCTTACATAATGGTATTTAACATCTATATGTTTTGTCCTTTCATGGTAAACATTATTCTTATATAAATGTATAGCACTTTGATTATCAGAGAAAACCATTACCTTACCTTGTAATAGCTTAATTTCTATAAGGATACCTTGAAACCAGATGGCTTCCTTGAAGGCGTTCGTTACAGCAACATACTCTGCCTCTGTGGAGGATAGAGCCACTAGTGGCTGTAATTGGGACTTCCTACTTATACAATTACCACTTAGGGTAAAGTAGTAAGCTGTAATAGATTTCCTCGAGTCTTGATCTCCTGCAAAATCAGAGTCTACGAACCCTACCAAATCAAGTGTATCAGTTCTTTTCATGTAATTTAAACCAACATTTAAGGAGCCATTAATATACCTCAGTAAATATTTTAGGGCTTCCCAGTGATGCTTCCCAGGATTGGACATATATCTACTAAGCAAAGAGATTGAGAAAGCAAGGTCTGGTCTGGTTCTGATCATGGAGTACATGATAGTTCCAATTACATTGGCATAAGGGATGGGTTCCATTTTTAATCTTTCAGACTCAGATGTTGGGCATTGGGCTTTAGATAAGATAAAGTGATCTCCTAAAGGTGTGTTTACTGGTTTGCAATCTGCCACTCCAAATTTCTGTACAGCCTTTAATAGGTAATCATGTTGGTGAACCTTTAGGCAGTTTTTACTCCTATTTCTCTCAATTACCATCCCTAAGACTTTTCTAGCAGATCCTAAATCCTTCATGTCAAAATTTGTGTTCAACATTAATTTTAGTTCATTAATCTTAGTCTTAGATTTGCTGATTAATAAAATGTCATCCACATACAACAGCAAATATACAGGGATATCAGAGAGAATGAAATAAAGACAATTATCATATCACTTCTCATAAAACCAATCCCATTTACAAAATTGTCAAATTTTTTATACCATTGACGGGGGGATTGTTTTAGACCATACAGAGATTTTTTCAACAAACAAACAAAATCCGGATGTTCTTTGTTAACATATCCAACTGGCTGTTCCATATAGATGGTTTCTTCTAAGTCTCCATGTAAGAAGACAGTTTTAACATCAAGCTGTTCTAATTCTAAATCATACTGAACTACTATTGCAAGCATTAAACGAATAGTTTTAAACTTAACAACTAGTGAGAATATTTCAATATAATCTATGCCTTCTCTCTGTGTAAACCCTTTAGCAACTAATTTTGCTTTAAATCTGTGAGGGTCAGAAGGTAAAATGCCCTCTTTGATTTTGAACAGCCACTTACACTTCACTAACTTTTGTTTCTTAGGTCTTGGGACCAAGTCCCAAGTGTTGTTAGTTATCAAGGATGCCATTTCTTCATCCATAGCATCCTGCCACTTAGACCTATCTTAAGAGTTGACTACCTCCTCAAAGGAGGCAGGTTCACAGCCTCTTAATTCCATGCCTGCCACCAAGGCACAATAGACAATGTCTGAATAGGCATACCTAGCAGGGGGTCTCACTGACCTCCTACTCCTATCTCGAGCCAACTGATAGTCCCTCAAGGTTTGCTGAGGGGAGTCATGATGCTCCACCTCAGCCTCAGGGGCTTCAGTTGCTTCCTCATGATCAGAGGATGAACCACTTGATGTGGAAGCTGGCACATCAGACATTCTTGATGGCTGCTCCACATGAAAGTGAGAATTAGACCCTATCACAAAGTCTTCTATGTTGCTAGGTTTAGGTTCTGTTTCTGTATTTCCTATTTTGCAAGGGAAAACATTCTCATTAAATATAACATCCCTACTTATAATTATTTTGACTCCTCCAGAACTCTTGTCCCACAACCTATATCCTTTAGTTCCTTCTTGATATCCTACAAAGACATACTTTGAGGATCTAGGGTTTAGTTTTCCTATAGATTGATGAACATAGGCTTGACATCCAAAGACCCTTAAGTGATTTAGATTCAATTTTCTGCCTAGCCATTTTTCTTCAGGGCATTTGAAATTTAAAACAGTTGAAGAGTTTCGGTTAATAAGGTAGACAGCAGTGGATAGGGCTTCACCCCAGAGGGTTTTAGGCATACCTGCTGTAAACATTAGACACCTGACATTTTTTAGGAGAGTTCTATTCATTCTTTCAGCCACCCCATTTTGTTGGGGTGTGTTCCTAACAGTCTTGTGTTTAGTGATGCCTTATGAGTTACAGTATTCATCAAATTCCCTGTTACAGAATTCTAACCCATTGTCTGTTCTTAAGAATTTAACCCTCTTATCTGTCTGATTTTCGGCTAAAGCTTTCCATACCTTAAATTTTTCTAATGTTTGGTCTTTAGTCTTAAGAGGATAAACCCACACTTTTCTAGTAAAATCATCAACAATGGAAAAGAAATACTTGTTGCCACCGAGAGTTGGTGTTTGAGAGGGACCCTAAAGGTCTGCATGCAAGTATTCTAGGCATACCTTTGCCAGATGAGTTCCATGATGGAAACTCAATATGTGTTTCTTGCCAAGAGTACAAGGCTCACAAAAGTTTAGGGACTCTGCAGACACTGAATCAAGATATCCTTGAGATGACAGTGCCTACAGACCTTTCTGGCTTATGTGACCAAGTCTCAAATGACAAAGATCTGTCTTATCAGTTTTAACAGTGCATGCAGAAGAAACAGGACAATAAGAACAACCATCTAATACATACAGGCCATGCCTTTTGGTACCAGTTAGGATTAGGTTATCATTTTTAAACACATGCATGAAACCATTTTCAGCAGTATAAGAATAGCCTAATTCATCCAGAGTACCAAGGGAAATTAAGTTTTGTTTTAGACCTGGCACATATCTTACCTTAGTGAGCATTCTAACTTTGTTATCATGCATTTTAAGGGTTATGTCTCCTATTCCTTTTATACTACATGATTGATTGTTGCCCATATACACAGTGCCAGATTCTTTATTACTAAAGTTTTGAAACCATGCAATATTAGGGCACATATGGAAAGAGCATCCAGAGTCCATAATCCATTCATTAGTTACAGTTTCATCAGACACAGTTAGATCTTCAGCTAAAGTAGTTGAATTACTTGCAGCTATGGTTGCATTACCTTCTTGTTTCTATTTTCTTAAAAGGTCATAACAGTATTTCTTAATATGCCCCTCTTTCCCACAATGATAGCATTTCCATTTAGGTTTTTGTTTGCCCTTCTTTTCTTTGTTTTTACCCCTACCCAAAGATTGATCTCCATTACCTAAGTTGTTTTTCTTTCCAAATTAGCCCTTTACAAACAAGTTATTAGCTGTTTTCCTAGATGTGTTCAATTCAAGTTCCCTAGCTTTAATTCCAGATATAACTAAGTCTAAACTAGGTGCTATTCTAGTGTATTGAAGAGCATGCTTAACTACATTGTATTCTTCAGGCAATGAATTTAAAAGAATCATAGCCTCACTAGTATCACCTAGGGCTTGATCTGTACCTCTTAACAATAGAGCAAGCTTGGTGAATTCATCTATGTTTTCATCCATAGATTTTGAAACATTCATCTTAAAATTGAATAACATTCCCTTTAAGTAAACTAAGTTAGGAGTAGATAATACAGAATACAATGATTCTAATTTGTTCCACAGATCAATAGGAGAATTCATGCCATCTACTTTATGAATTACACTATCACTAAGGTGTAAGAAGATAAGATTAAAAGCTTCTTCTCTTACCTCATTTGATCTAGCCAACTGGTCTGCTGACCACTTTCTGTTGTCAGGCTCAAGTGCAATAAGCACTTTGTGATGAGAGAGCAAGACTCTCATCTTCTTTCTCCAACTACCGAAGTCATTTTTCCCATCAAATGTACCGATATCATATCGGGTTGTTGTCATCTTCGCTTTGTACGAAGAAAACCCTAAAACTCTAGACGCTGACAGAGACTCACACAGTAAACCCTTGGCTGACTGAGACTCACAGCAAACCCTAGAACCTTAGACCAACAAGGGTAAAGTAAAATATAACTCGGTAAATGAAAATAGCACAGGCTCCGAAAACCCTAACGGTGAATACCAGAGAAAATGGCTCTGATACCACTGTTATGAAAAGATAAGCTACTTTCAAACACACACAACAACGCAGCCAGAAATACTTGACTCTGTAAGCATGCGAAACAGAAAATAACAAGCACAAAAACACCAAACAATTTACCGTGGTTCACCCGTTAACGAGGGCTACGTCTACGTTGAGCTCCGACAAAGAGAGCTCACTCCACTATTGTGTCAAAACCGATTACAATCACAGTATACAAAATAATCTCTCAATCCTCACTGTACAAGAACAAAAACTCACCTCAAGATCGACCTCATAACCACAAGACTAAAGATCAGAGGCCAAAACCCTAGATAGGAAACAAAACGTAAACTATACAGACTGAGAGACAAAGTGATCAGATCAAACCGACGCTGTGAAATGGGGTAATCGGAAGCTGTGCTCGTTGCTAATCTCGAGGGCAGTGTAGAAGCTATAAAGGCAGCTCGAACGGTGGAGATCGAGAAGAATAAAGGCATAGCAGAGCATCAATGATCGGGCACGCATCAGGCAAGGCGACAAAGGAGTACGTCGACCAAAACAACAGAGGGGGATGCCAATTTCAGCCCTCTACTCAGACTCAAAACGGCAGCGTTTTGAGTGGCTCCGAGGGTTGCTGAAAAGACCCTCCAGCCCTTGAAGCTTCACAAATTATAACATAATCCTTACATCAAAAAGAGTTTTTTGATATATAACTCAATAGATTTTGTAAGAAGTATTTGGGACTCAAAATCTAGAGTAATCTGCAAAACTAGAAATCTAGCTCTCTGTATTGGACTTGAATTTGAGTTGCTCTGTGCGTGCGTGTGTATAATTTACAGGTGTTTCCAATTGGTTCCCCGCTAGTACATGATGTTTCAAGAGCAGTCTTGAGCGTGACACAAGGAGAGGAAATGGTGAAAATTAAGAAAAACCTGTATGGGAAGAGCAATTGCCTAGATTCCAGAGCCTGGGCACTGTTCTTCATTACTGGATTGTCTTCCCTTTCGGCCTTCCTATCACTGTGTTTGTACACCAGCGCAAGCATATGTCTCTTAAACCAGCTCGATGATCCCAATGCTTCGACATGGACCAAGATTGCTGCGCTGTTTAGATATACTTGATTCATCAACAACAAAGCTGACCTCTCTACCCGTACTTTCAGAAACAACATCCGAGGTGCTGCTAACAATATGTAACTCTTGGAACCAGGCTGAAGATGGAAATGATAATTTTTCTGATTCTTTCAACGGGCGTGATGAATCCCATGAACCAAGTGCAAGACAGCAGCCAGAAGCAACACACTGTTCAAGTCGGTGAAGTTGACGATGATCATCCACATGAACAGACCACCAGCTCCTACTAATCCATAGCCCACAAATTAATAATGAAATTTAGCCACTGATCTGAATGTACCCATATGTTATATGTGGTTGCATTCATTATTGTCTTATAATATAATATGGATCCATTGCTTTGTTGATTCCCATTTGCAATGGCCAAAAGATGGATAGATTTTTATTATGGAAACAAATAGAGTAATATTATTCATTTCTAGTAGAGATGGATAATGGTAAAGTAACAATTTAAATAAAGTGTTTGATTAGGAAAGATGAAAGAGGGCTCAATAAATTTTATTTTTTATTTGGCTAGTTTTTCATCTCTTCTTCAATCAAACACTTTCACATGATCTACTATATCACTAGTGTTCATCTTTATTGGAGATAAATAAGATTACTCATAAAAATAATAGTTTTTGATGTTCATGAAAATTAGGATTTGAAGAATTACCTATTAACTCCTATAAGTATGGGGTTTTTGTTCCCAAAGCAACTTTCGATAATTAAGTTAGTACATTACAAAAAATTCAGCTTTTAGCGACTAAAAACTAAAAATTTCTTCATTAAATTATTTAGCTACAGATTTAGTGACGGATAAATTCTGTTGCTAAAATTGGCATCACTAAATTTTAGCGATCGAATTTAGCGACAGATGATTTCAACGAAAGAGAATTTTTCCGTCGCTAATTCAAAAAAAATAAAAAAAATAAAATTTTAATTGTAAATAAAATAATAATAATAAAATATAAATTATATAAATTAGAATTTGAATGTAAAATTTTATATTTATTTAACATAAATATATATAAATAAATTTATGATAATTAACAATTTATTTTAATTAATTGAATAGAAATTAAAAATTTATTTATATAATCATTAATTTAGAGACAAAAATAAATATTAAAATATTTTAAATTTAAATTCATATTTATATGTAAGATAACAAAAATAAATATAAAATTCAGCTTAATTAATTTAGTTAATGAATCATAAATATTCAGTTACGATTAACAATCATCACTACTGATATCTATATTTTGTTCATCACCTTCGTTACCCTCATTACTTAAATCTAATTAGTATTTAAATCATCATAATGAAAATAATTTATAATTTATTTTTTAACAATTGAAGTTTATAAATATTATTTTTATTACATTTTCAAACATACATAGTTTTAAATTTTATCTCAAATAAATATAATTTTTTATTGAAATTTATAACATTATCTTTGTATTTCTAATTTTAAAACTTGTATTTAATAAATAACTAACTGACCAACAATATTTATAACATTATATTTGTACTTCTAATTTTAAAATACAAATGAAAACTAATTAAAATACTAAAATTTTTATTTAAAATCATTATAATATATTTAATAAATACTACTTAAAAACAATTTTTACAAATCAATTTATATTCATTTTATTTTATATATATGATTAATATTTCATTGAAAAAAAATTGACATAATAAAGTGTAAATAATATATATATACACAAAAAAATTCACACGAATTCCCCTCATCCCCCAAATTTTAGTGACCGACAGAGTGATAGTATGTGATTATTCTTGTTATCTCCTTTTTAATAATATTTTAACCCCTATTTATAATGAGAAACGTTTACAATTGTATAAGATATAAAAAATATAAAGATGATATAATAGGGGACAAGCAGTCCTTATCATCTGCATAAAATCGGGAGTGAGATGCTCATTACAAGGGATATGGCTTGCCTCAGATAAAGTGAGTGGGTCCCTACCTTCGGCTGTTTAGTAGCTTTTTTGTTTATGCGAGCTGAAGGGTTTAGACCAACGAGCTGAACAGTTTAGGCTAGCGAGCTAGAAATGTTGTTGGGAGCTCGTTGGGTATTTCGCTGAGAGCTTGTTGGAAGCGTTGCTGGGAGCTTGCTTGGAGCCCCTTGGTTCCTCGATATGAGCTTGGATTTCAACTGTGTATGAGTTTGCCTTAACGAGCTCGCTTGGTCCTTCTGGGGTTTAGGCAATTGGGTCGACCTACTAAACTGGGTCTAGCCCATAAGAAGTGGTGCAAAATATATGTATAACAATTATACTCAATAATAAACATAAAATAATATATATAAATAATAAATAAAACCATGAATTTTGAGTATCATACTTTCACACAATTCACAAGGTTCAATAAGCAATCGATATTTCACGATCAAGGGTATAATACTCTTTGTAGTAGCGGTCCTTATATATTATATTAACAATCGAAATATGGTATAAAGAAAAAATCTCTATATCATAGTGTTTCTTCCTATACCTATGAATTCTATTAGACTCATAAACAATACATTGGAAGACTTTTTAACTCTTCTAATATCAATAGATGATTGTTTCACTCCTGTATATTCCAAAAAGAAAGAAGATTTCTGAGAGTTGTTTCCTGAATCTGAAAGAAAGTACTTGGGTTCTTCTAATAACTAAAAAGTGTAACATGCTTGAATTTAAATGGGATTCACTATATTTACAATTTTTTTCTTATTAAATCTTTTTTCATTAATTCTGATCAAAAAAGAATTATTAAGATTTAATTAACACTATTATAAGCAATTCCTAATATAGTTATGTAAATGCTTGAATATAATTATTAAGTTATTATAATTAAGCATTAATTATTTGTTGATAATACAATATATTAAAAATTGCAAAGATATTAAAAAGAATACAATATATGATGTGGATCGTGTTGCATTACGGTATCTGGACAAGCACGAGAATTTGAAGATATGATTGTAGTGTCAGTGTTCGATCTTATGGGCGTAGAGTTCACATACAGTGTCTGTTTTCCGTACATAATATATGTTTTTGAGGTAGCTCGACCAACCAGATTGAACTAGGTGCTTCGCCGCTATTGTTATTGTGTTTTAGCCATTTTAAATTGCCTTTTATGATTATTTCATTTGAGTTATGTCTTGGTTCTAGGCCTATTCTGTAAGGCCCAATCTATTTAGAGTCTGTAACCCTTTAGGGCATCGTATTTTTTTTTTTAATATAATTGAATCTTAAATTTCAAGATCATTAACAAATCATATTAGTTCAACATTTCCTTTGTTTCTGTTGTGGATTCACAATTTCACAATTATGGGTCAAAATTTGGATGCTAATGTTGAGTTCCCTTTCAGGTGCATTGAATTGTTTTTATGCAATAAGGATAGGTGTCACTGTCAAACAATAAGGGTAGGTATCATTGTGCCTAATTAGCTTGTTCACATGCCGAGCAACCTTTATTATTAAATCAACCCACCAATTTAGAGCAAATAGCCAACTACTGACATTGCCCTTTACTTCTTCCCCCATTTTTCTTCTTTCATTTCTCGCATTCTCTCTCTCTCTCTCTGCAAAATTAAAAATATTTAGAGAATAAGAAAGTGAAGCTGACTTAGATGCCCCGATAAGACATATTGAGACTTGGCATCTTCGATATTGGTATTCTGAACACAGTTGATCGTCTCTAGAGTTAGAGGCTAAATATGTAAGTATATTATTTTTTTCCTAAGTTAAAAGAGTTAAGAGTACATAGAATATTGTAAAATTTAGCTAAATGAGAACTACACTCTTGGAATCATATAGAGTATATTGGAAATTGGCATATATCTTACATTTGATACCCTCATCATCCCTTCAGTTGACGCATGAAGATGTTTTTAATTACTAATTAAAAATATTGGCATAATTGAGTATATACCCTATAAATTTAACTACTTTACATTGGCATAATTGAGATTATATTTTTAATTTAAAAATAGTTGATTAAGAATATGTTGTATTTTTTTACAAGAACAAATGATGCAGCTGAGGCGAGATAATCCTCCAGATAAAATGACTGATAAAGATATCTTAAAAAAGGTCATTGGACGACAATCTGTTCATTTGTTTGGTTGGGGGCGAACTCCTAGTACTTCCAAGACAACATGCATTAATGAGGAGTCCAGTCATCCAACCTACAATCAATTGGTAGAAGATTTGAAGCAGTACAATTCTCTTTTTCGAGAGCTCCAGGGAGACGTAAACATGTTGCCATAAGTGTGGATTGAGAAGAATATTATGCCTCATCCATCTACTTTACATGTACCATCGAATCATAGTTCAGGACAATCCCGCCTCGACCCATCGAGCTCCAGCCATTCCCTCCATTCTACTGAACAGGAGTTTGACAACGAGATTTAATAATTTGTTTTATATTTTTGTTCATATATGTTTGAATTTTTTAGGCGACTTCATGATTTTATGCTTATTTTGTGACTTTATGACTTTTTTGGTGCATATATATTTGAACTATATTATAATATATGTTGCAACAACTGAAATTTTAAACATAAAATTTTAGTTTTGTCCACACATAATATGTTTTTTAGCCACGCATATGAAAATTATTTTTTATATTATTACCCGCACATAATATGTTTGTTACCCAGATTATATATTTTTTTTTTTACCCACACATATTCAAATTTTTTTTAAATTATTATCCACACATAATATTTTTTTTACCTACACATAACGTTTTTTTACCGACACATGAAAATTATTTTTTATTTTATTGCCCACACATAATCTTAACTTCACCTACACATAAACAAATATACGTGTCATGCCACATCATCATCCAATTAAAGCCACATCATCAGCCACATCATCAACCACGTCACAATTACAACTTCCTGACATAAAAATACCTACACATACAAAAATGTTTACCTACACATATATGCCCACACATAAATATATGCGTGGGTAAAAGTTATTTCCTCACCCCCCCCCCTTTACCCACATATCTTGACATTTGCATTATGTGTAAGGAAAAATTATTGTTGACACATATGGTAATTTTTACCCACATTTACGTGTGTGGGTAAAACTCTCAAATTCTTGTAGTGTTCACGACGATGATAGAGGAACTAGATCAAAAAAAGAGAAATTCTATTTGTAAGATATCTAATGAAATCGTCGCTGAAATTGAGATATTATTCAAATAGAAGAATTAATTCATATATAAATAATATGCAAAACAAAAAAATAATATATAAAAAATACTATATAAATTAATATTTATACCAAATAAACAAAAAATATATATAAATAATATTTTTAGACCCCAACTTAATGTTAAACTAGGGAAAAAATGATTCACGATTTATACGTTAGAGAAATAATTTTGTAAGTAAATAATTCTAAATATTTGATAGAAAATATCTTTAAAATCTAACAAATTTTGTAAGTAACTCTAAGTTTATTTGTACTAATAATTTTTATATAGACAAACAATGATTGAGTGCCTTCCATGATATCCGAATATGCAAATATATGTTTGTCTCTTATATCTAGATATGTTTTCTTCTTTATATCTTATATCCAGATATGTTTTACTTGTATTTGTCTTATATCCAAATATATATATTCGTTTTTTCCTTGTATTTGAATATGGGTTTTTTTATTTGTCTTGTATTCGAATGCAAACAAAATATTTCGTTGTTAATTCAAACGGATATCAATTTTAATTTTATTATTTATTAATTTTATTTCATTGCTAATTCAAATGGAAGCTTTATAAATTATTATAGTAGCACCGGAAAATTTAGTCCCTATTTGATTTTAATTTATAATTTTATTTTTTATTCATTTTGTAACTTAACCATGGAATATTCTGTCACTAATTTTGAATTTAATTTGAATTTTTGTAAATTCTACATTTAAATATAAAAATTTCTTTAGCAAATGAGATTTTAAATTTAATTTAAATATTTTATAATTTCACATTTTTGCAATGGAATAATTCGGCTGTTGAAACTTATAATTTAATTTTTATTTTTTTAATTTTAGTGACTGATTTGTTCTATAGCTAAATAGTTTTAAACTAAAGGATTTAAATTTTTTCTCATTTAGCGATGGGATTATTCTATCGCTAAAAGATTTTAATTTTAATTTAAATTTTTTTCATTTAGCGACGGAGTTATTTCATCACTAAAAGATTTTAATTTTAATTTAAATTTTTTTCATTTAGCTACGAAATTATTTCGTTGCAAAAAACATTTAAATTAACTTTTAATTTTTATTTCTTTTAGCAATGAAATTATTTCGTCACTAAATTATTTTTAATTAAGTTTTAATTTTATTTTCTTTAGTGATAGAATTATTCCGTCCCTAAATTAACAAATTTAATGAAATTTTAAATTAAAAATTATATTTTAAAATTAAAATCACGAAAATTATTTAGCGACAAGCATATTCGTCGCTAATTTTTAAAAATATTAAAAATTATTTAGCGATGGGTCTTTTCATAGCTAATTCTGTCTCTAAAATTTAGCGATGGCCATTCCATCACTAACCTGTTGCTAATTAGCAACGAAAAATTTTTGTCTCTAAAAAGTATTTTTCTTGTTGTTGCACTTAGATTTTAGGATTGAGCAAAAGAAAAGAATAATAGGCAATTTAGGGTTATCTTTTTTCTATTATTATTTTATCTCTAGAGGCTTTAGAGTTTATATAATTCTATTCAAGATGGTTTAAGTTTGATTTTCATTGATTTTTTTTTTAGTGGTCTGACCTATGAGCTTTGATACACGAAAACACAAACGATGCCATTAAATGTTTCCTATCTTGAAATGCCAAGAAACACAATAAAAAGATATTTTTGGATTGTTTTTGTAATTTTGAAAATATTTTGGAATCGTTTCGGAATATTAAAAAAATATTAGAAACACGTTTATGTCCTATGATCACGTCAAAGACGGGAGCTATTTTATCTTTGTTGTTCTTGCCAGCATGTTAAAGACAAAAGTAACATGTGTTTATGTTTACTTGTGCTTATTTTTTTCATTATTATGTTTAAGTATTTCTCCCACGATTTCATTTCTTACTTTTTTTAAAAAAAAAAATCATGTTTTTGTTTTTGTTTTGTATTGTATATGTTTACCATTTCCATTTCTGTGCAATCTAGCTCTTGAGTATAACCTTAGATAATACTTGACTCATGCCTCTCGAAGTATTCTAGAATTTATGTCTCATTAACCAATAAGAGATGGAAAATTCTATGTTGAACTTAGTCCACTCTGTTGTTATGTTTTAAAGTAATTTTGATGATAAAACTTGGTAATTTTATAATTTGAAAATGATATAGTTGATACATGTTTGAAATTTTCAAATGAAAAATTCATGGGAAAAATGTGCCATTTTTCTTCTAAAAACTTATCAAGTCGTACAAAATTTTATCTAAGGCACATTCTGTGAAAAATATCTTTGTCTCTTGAAAATTATTTTGTTAAGAATGTGTGTTGAAATTTTGTCAAGTTTATTGTTCAAATCACACACTTCTTGTAAAAGAACAAGTAAAAAATGTCAAATTTTTCATGCCTTAATTTGTTTTTTATGTCTTTGTGAAATCAAAATCTATCGACTTTCTAAATAACAAAGTTGGCTTCTTTTGTTCTTTGAGAAAAATCAGTCGACAATTTTTATAATTTGTTGACAACAAACTCTCGATCCAAATTGTTTTGGTTCATCAAAAACAATCGACAATGATTATAACATGTTAACATTTTTTTAGAATAATCGGCCTTATGCCTAAAACAATTGACAATTTATTTATCTAAGTTGACTTTTTTTTATAATGTGGAAAGATTTTTTTGAAAATTTAAATGTTTGGAAAAAAAAAAATAGTCGATTGATTTTATTTATCTGTTGAAAGTGACTATTCTGACATCATTAAAACGACTAGTTTTCAAGCAATTAATGTAGGACAACGTCATTTATTTCAATTTTCTTACTTGACTAATCAGAAAGCTAGACTATGAAGAAACTTGTGGGAGAGTTAATGAAGAAGTGCAAGTACTCAAATTGATCGTTAATCTTACATCTCTTATTAAATTTTCATTTTTCACATTCAAAGGCAAAATGTGTTTCTTTATAACATTTATTGTTACATTTCTTATAGTTGAATCTCATTGTAACTAAGATAACTATCTCTTAGATTTTCGTTGATTATAAAATTTACTATTGTATTTCTTACCTTGTAAGTTAGAGGTTCTACTTGAGTTCAACTAGAAGGTATTAGTAGATTTAAAAATCTTTAATGAAGAGATAAGATAGTGGATCAAGTCGGTTGAGTCAAACTACTATAAATCTCTTGCGTTATTCATTTTATTCTTATTTTAAATTCTTTCACGCTTTGCAAACTCTATTATACACTCATTGTTTCATAACATTTTTTTTCATCTCAAGCAAGATTTTTTTAAATTTAAAGTATTTTTTATAACGCCCAATTAAGCCCCCATTTTGGGTGCGTGATAACATATTTGTGCAAACCTAACACACTTGTGGATCGGGTCAAGAGGACTGTGCCACATATTCTATGGCAAGCGCACCCTTCCTCTCTTTCTCTCCATTTAATAGTCTCTCTCTATCTCTCTCAGGTTGCAACTACAAGTAGGCCAAAAACGTGATGAAATATAAGGGCAAAATATGAAAGAATAAAATGTTATATTATTATTATGTTAATAAAATTTTTATTGAAAACTCTTATTATAATTAGATGAAAGTTTGACAATATATTCACTTTCTAATATTTTTTATATTTTTAACTTCTAATAACTTAAAATGTAATGAAAACTTACTTGTGATTTAAAATTAAAATCTTGCTCTTGATTAACAATTTTAGAACAAAATTTTAAATTTATATATTATTTATGTATATTTACGAGTCTATAAGATTATTTTATAATATTTTTTTAGTAATAACTCAATAAAAATATTAATATATGTTAAAATTGAATTAATAATATAATCATTGAAATATAGAATACTCTAAATTATCAATACAATCAAAATTTTAAATATAAAATTGAAATTCTGCATTTTTAATTGGTCGAACAATCGAAACACTCAGGAGAAGATGCTAGATGGCACGTCGTAGATGTCGGAGGAGACGGGAAGACACTAGAGAGGGGTAGGAAGAGTCGGACAGAGAGAGGAGACACAGAGATGTCGGACAGAAAGAGGATACACAAAAAAGATGTAGTAGACGCGGGAGAGAAAGGGAGCTCTGAGAGAGAGAGTGCAATTTTGTTCACCCCCTTTAACGGGGGTGAACATCACCCTCACAAAAATTGTGAGGGTGAAAAAAGCAACGGAACGACATCACAAAATTGAATGCCGTTCCGTTGCTTTTTCACCCTCACAAAATTGTGAGGGTGATGTTCACCCCCGTTAAAGGGGGTGAACAAAATCGTACTCTGAGAGAGAGGGGGAGGGAGGAAGTGAAGAGCGCTTGTCCCAAGACATGTGGCGTGCTCCAGCTAATTTATTAGAAAGAACACTTGTTATCCAGTTGATGGTTCATTTGCAAATGAACAAATTAATAAATTGTTAATTAACTTCTAATATTTTATATCAAATAGTTTACTGCTAGAAATAAAAGAAGTTATATTATAATTTACTATTTAAAATAAAAAAACAAGTATTGAAGAAAGTAAGTATATAATGGACCAGTAGTAACTATCATGGTATTTTTTACAATTTACTCTTAATTTTATTTTTTTATAATAATAATACAAAGAAAGCAAAGTATTGAAGAAAATTGTGAAACAAAGAAAGCAAGTGTGAATAAAATTTATATTGAAGAAAATGAACAAGTTAATAAAAGAAGTATTGAACAAATTTATATTGCACAACTTTTTATAGATTCTAGCTAGGCTAAGAACTCTAATAATGGATTACAATGTTAATCTTCAAGATTAAATTAGAAGAGTCTACTTGCAAAGAGGTCTGTGTCAGTCTCGAAATCAAGATGATTCATTCCAGTTTGGTTTAATGAATTTGGTGATTGATTGGAATATAATATAAGTAAAGATGTCGCATTTTGTTTTTACTGTTATCTTTTTAAAATAAATAATGGGGAATAAGGAAGTGGTCATTCTTTTGTAAAAGAAGGGTTCAATAATTTTAACAAGAAAGATAAACTTCAAGTTCATGTTGGAGATGCCAATAGTGCACACAATCAAGATCGAAACAACTGTGAGAGCTTAATAAATTAAGAGCAAAATATTGAGATAGTTTTCTTTAGATAGTTACAAATACGATGTGATTATTGAATTCGTCTGAATGTATCAATTGATTGTGTTTGAATTTTTCTATGATAAGGACTAGCCTTTCATGATCATAATAAGTCTGAAGATTTGAATAATCAAGGTAACTTTTTTAAACAATTGTAATTTATAGTATGAAAAGTAGTAAAGAATAATTATATATTTTAATTATAATATTATTATTTTATTCTTAAAATTATATTTTTTATATTTAAATTCACTTTACTAAATCAAAATTTTGAGCTTGCACCTGCAAATAGTTGTCCCTCAAAGTATAGTGGTTGAGTTATGATAAATTGAGATTCGCACTAATAGATTATGGGTTCGATTTTTTGTTCAATGAGGTAAAGTCTCCACCTACGATTTACCTTCTTTGTCAAAATTAAGGACATGAGCAATGGAAGACAACGCAAGGAGGATAATTCTAAATAATTATTTAATCCCGAAATCAAACCAGGCACTAGAGGGAGAGTGTTTACTGGCTTCATGGGGTTGTACAATTTGGTTGGAATGTAATGACACAATTGATATATATATATATATATATATATATATGAAAGATACTGAAACGCCAAATCATCTCTCATTAACATCACTGAAGTCTTTCAAGCCGACTGAATATGGACTGGACAAAGTCCATTTCGACTTAGTTGACAAAGTGGTTCGACCGCTTTTAAGCTGTATTAACAGCTTATAAGCTATTAAGAAAGCTATTAGAGTGTTTGAATGTATTTAAGAGCGTTGACGCTGGGTAGCTTAAACTCTACTCCAACAGCATTTGGAGAAAGCTACATGGGGCCAGTTTTTGCAAGAGCTTTATACTTTAAAAGTTGAGTTGACAGGTTCATTTATGGATTTACCCTCATATATTCTTCCTATTTCCAACCCATACCCCCATCTTCTTCATCCTCTGCTACGCCATTCCCTCTATTGCTAGACCTTTTTCGACAGCCACAGTCGCGTCGTCTGCTGCAATTGCCCTCGCCGTCACCCCAACTATACTCGTGGCTCATTGTCCGTCGTCCAACACCCCAACTGTCGTCGTTCGTCGTTCATCGTCTGGGCCTATCATATGTATACATGTTAACATATATATTATAAATATTAATGTATGTTATATTAATATATTTAATTTTTGTATTAAAATTTAATATTTTTTTAATTTTATTCTTATTATTGAACAATATGTTTATTTTTGTCTTTTTGTCAAATTCTGATTGCTTATCATCTTTTATAAATTAAGCACATAAATATTTACTGACAGCTTAAAAACATATCTATTCAAATATGTTATCAGTTTAAACGTTACTTAATTTAAATACTATCAACTACTTAAACATTATCTACTTTACACGCTGCTAAAAAAAAAAATTAGCCAGAGTAGCCCTTAATGGTTGCCAAATCATCTTATATTTTAACTTCTAGTATTTTATATCCAAATGGTTATTTAATCCCGAAACCAAACTAGGCGCTAGAGGGAAGGTGTTGACTGGCTGCATGGGGTCGTTGTACAGTTTGGCTGGAAATTGAAGAACGACACCGTCAGTGACGGTAATGCGACGTAACGACACAATTGATATATATATATATATATATATATGAAGGATACTGAAACGCCAAATCATATCTCATTGCTATCACTGAAGTCTTTCAAGCCGACTGAATATGGACTAAGGGCGGTTTGTTTTTTATGAAAAATATTTATTTTTTATTTAAATTTTAATTTTAGAGGTGTTTGATTAGTTATATTTTTCAAATAATACAAATTCTAATTTTTGGTAACGTGATGACATTTTCTCACTTTTGTTAGAAATAAAATTCTGGTCAAGGGAGAGGGGAGAATACATTTTCTACATAATTCACGAATTTACTTTTGCATATTTTTATATATCTTGTAACATGTATGTAATTAGCCTGACTTATTTAGATGTTTGACAACTTCAACATGAGAAGTTAAAACTATATACATTAACTATATACATTGTTAAATAATAAATAGTGATTACTTCAGATGATATTTATTTCTATTCCTTTTAAATTTATAAATGTCATTCTAAAATTTTGATAAAAAATTATATATAATTTATGAACATCAATGACAAAATTTTATTAGTTGGACATCAATATATATATATATATTGTATTAATATAAAATTTTGATAAATAATTGTATATAATTTATTAATATATATTATATTAATATAAAATTTAATACTAAAAATGAACAAATTTCAAGGTAAAAAATATACACTTTTCATGAAAAATATCTATTTTTCAAAAAAATAATGACAATCAAACATCAAAAATTAAAAAAATAACTATTTGTATGAAAAATAAAAATAATCAAATATCAAAAGTTAAAAAAATATAATAATTTTTAAATAAAAAATTAAGTCAGCACATTTAATTAATATTTTTTTAAAATTTAATTTTAAATAATTTAATTATTTAAAAAATATATATATTTTTTCATACAAATTCTATACTTACAATGAAAGGTAGCCTAAGCACATTTCATGGTTGCTAGCTGAGAGCTTTGAGAAAAGTCGCATCAGTCAATTCTCCATCACTTTGTATAGTCTTCAATGGTTAAGTCACTCTTAAGTATACGACATAGAGTATTGTAATTAATACATAATGATGCATATGTACTTGCCTCTCCTTTTGAAAGAGGGGTATTTTCGTCTTTTTCCTTAGGACCAAAATATCTCTAGTAATTAAAATTTAAAAATGATTAGAATATGCTCTTGTCTAAGTCATCTTTAATTAAATCAAACTCTATTTTAAGTAAATGTTTATAAAATGATCATAAATTTAATAAAAAATAAATATTATAAAAACTTTAAATAAAACTTTTTCAGTAACTCTCAATTTTTTGATATATTATATGACGATTAATTTAAATTTAGTATAAAAAATAATCATATGTAATAAATAACATGAAATTTTTCATAAAACTAATGCCCTTAATATAGCTAGGCAAATTGTGAGGGAAGGGGGAACTATAATCGTGTCATGTGAATAATTAGAGTTTAATCCAAGAGCCAAACTAGATGAGTATAGGGGTCGAAGTTTGATTTGGAATAGATTTAAATATTAAATTCGAGTCCAGACCAAACTTAAGCTCTGATTTTAAATGATTTAAAACACTTGATGTCTCAAAAAAAAAAAAAAATTGGGAGTAATTTTTCCAAAATGATAAAATATTCTTCATCAGTCCCTCTCACTTCATTGAACGGTGTTGGATGGAATTAATTAATTTTGGGGTAGGTGGCGGAGTTTGGATGGTGAAGGAGTGAAAGTCGTCGTTTATTCTACGAAGCTTCATAGATTGATTTGGCTAAGGTAAACTATGAAGAAGGCGGCGTGCAGTTGTCCGCTACGTGACAAAGTGACAAAATCAATCAAAATCTTTGGGATGGTTCTACAGCTCTTAATGTTAAGGGTACAATATTGACTTGATATTGTGACATAGCCATAAAAAAATGAAATAATATTGGGTCATGTATTTCTTTAAAGGAACAAGTAAAATGAAAGAATATTATATTGATCTCTCACTATTTACAATTAATTAGCGAGTAAACCCCAAAATATTAGGTCCACAAACAAACCGATCTCACTTGAACGGGCTCATGGATGGTGCTGACTCAACATGTAAGAGAACCTTTAGGTAAAATATTCTTTCGTTAAATCTTTAAAAAAAATAAACACTTTTTGTTAAATAGAAGTGAATAATTTTTCTTTTAATTGCCAATCAGAAGTGGTATGCATGGACAGTGGATGTCATCCTCGTAAGAAACTTCAAAGCCTGTCTTATCATTAATTTAATACACATCAATCAGCCTCATAGAATGGTTGATTTGGTCAAGGTGACCTGTGACAATGGCATGCATATAACGACAAGTGAAAGCTTTGAGCTTGAGAGGGTGCTTCTCCGAAAGTTAAGGGCACAATCCTGCTTTAATCTCTTGTTAAAATCTTTTTAATAATATCACAGCCCATACTCGTTTAAACTCATAAATTGAATGAACAAAGCTCCACCAACAATACAAAAGCACTTTCTAAGGGGTGGTTCGATACTTTTGATTGCTTTTATTAGTCATTAAGAGTGAATTTGATTACAAATATAAAATTTACATGAAAATAAAATATTTTATAAATAATTAAATTGTCTAAAATTAAATTACAAGAAAAATATTAATTAAAGGTGTTTAATTGTGAATGTACATATACAAATGTACACCCCCCAATTCATCCATTCCATAAAGCTTATCTCTCCCTGCTTCTCACCATTATACTCCTCATTGCCCTCACCATTTTCGCCATCAGAGGCCGTTCCGATGTTGGTTCCAACCAAAATTAGGGCTAGGGTTTATTGCTCAGGAAAATGAGGCTCAAGTAGAGAGACGGGAGGTTTCCAAGGGTGGTTGCCCTTCTCAGCAAAACAACGATGATCTAAGATTGTCGGAGCTGGTGATTTCTCCTCTGCAAATTCAATCGCCTCCCCTCTTTCTCTCTCTCTTTCTATCTATTGTTTGTCTCTCTCTATATATATATATATTTATATTTATGTGTATGTGTATGTGTGATCGCGCGTGTGCGTGTTGTGTGGAGGTTGGGGATGGTCCATTCATTTAATCTCCTTTCTCGCTGTCGTTGCTATTGATGAAACAGAGAGATAGAGAGTTTTTGAGGATGAAAGAGGGTCAGGAGTGAGAGTGCAATTGCCTAGAAAACAATTTCTCTTCCCTCTTCTCATGGGAATTTCTTTTCGAGCAAAATTGAAAAAAGAGGTTTACGTGACCATAACTTGAAAAATATTTTTCATGAAAAATTTAGTCAATCAAATACTTCAAAATCTAGAATTTGAATAGAAAATGACAAATTTTCATGAAAAATATGACAAATCAAACATGCCCTAATAAAATAAAATTAACTATAATGACCATTCAAATTGGGGTAAAAGAAGAAGAAAACAAATGAATGATTTTTAAGTACACTAACATAAAAATTTCATTGTCAAACTAAGCATAACTAATAATAATTGCACCCGATGCATGCAAGGGTGAATTTAGGGGGTAAGTACGAGCTATAACTTTTCCCTAGATTCACCCTTCTCTCAAATCTGTCTTACAGATCTGATGTATTTGAAGAGAAAAAAATTAAAATGACTTATGGATCTTAGGCAACCCTTCTCCAGATTTGCTCGTAGATCTGAAGAAATTGTTGTGGGAATCTGTTCTTCTCATTGCACAGCCATACACATTATATACACAATTATCAGGAGATCTCAAATCTCCCAATCTTCCTTATATATCTAGATTACATATCAAATCTCTCAATCTTCCTAATATACCTAGATTACATATCACCAATAGACCCACCTTTCTAAAATACAATATTTACAGCAAAGAACACAATATCAGCAAATAACTCCTTAAAACAAACACACATAGATTATGAACGCAATATTAACACATTAGCATGCCTATTAGCATGCCCCTCCAATAAGATCTTCCCCAGATCTGCTCGTAGATCTGTCCGGTCCCATGTTATACATGTGAATAGGATGGGAGTATACTAATGTTATTCTTGGCTCAACAGCTGATGGTTGACTTTTCTAGCCCCCTAATTAATCTGTAGTGTATATATGGTGATGAGTTGGTTTGGATAGCCATTCCCTGCTTAAGCAAGAATTCGAACTCCCCGGACAAGAGGTCCAATTAGATAGGATGAGAAATCTAAGCCCGCAAATCAACTTCTTCTTCATTGCCTTTGTTCTGATCATGATCTTGCCAAGCATGGCCATGGCGGATGATCAGCTTAATAACAGTAGGGGAGCAACTGCAGTACATGTGGGAGTGGTTCTTGACATGAAGGGAAGGCTTGGGAAGATGGGGTTGAGCTGCATCCACATGGCTCTCTCTGACTTCTATGCCTCTCATGCCTCCTATAGGACTAGGGTAGTCCCAAAGCTCAGGGGCTCCAAAGGCGACGACCTTGGCGCTGCTGCTGCAGGTTCTCTCTCTCTCTCTCTCTCTCTCTCTCTCTCTCATGCTTGTTTTGGGCAATTAATGCAGTTAGAAATGATAGTAGTTCAAATGCAACGGAGGTTAGCTGTTAAAAAATTCTATCTAACGGAAGTTAGCTGTTAAAAAATTCTCTCTCAAGATAGTTACATTGAATTAGGTTGCGTTCTATTTATATTTTAATTTTTAATTTTAAGTTTTAAATTTATTTTTTATTTTTTATTTTGATAGTTTATTTTTAAAAAATTAAAAACGCATTTGTTTGTCATTTTTAAAAATTATTTTTCAAAATAAAAAATTAAAAAATATGTTCTATTTAAAATTTTCTGAATAATTTATTAATGACATTTAATTTAGTAAATTTGATTATTCAGTAAATTAGAACTATTTAATATTAATATATTATTAAAAAATTATACATTTTAAAATTAGTAAATCTTGAAAAATATTTTTTAATAAAATATGAATAAATAAATTAATTAATTTAAAAAAACATAAAAATAAAATTAAAGACTTGGATTGATAATTACATAATGTGATTATGAATGATAAGATTGCACCAAACAACTCAATAGTAAGTGAGATATAATTACAAGTTTTAATATAAATACTAAAAATAAGCATAATTTAAAAATTAAAATAATAAAATCTAATAAAATCATTCGCGTTGGAAATAATCTAATAAGATAGCGTATATTAAAATAAGTGAGATAAAATAGTATCAAGATAAAGTTAAAATATTTTTTGCACTAAGATATAGAATGATAAGGTTAGAAAATATTTTAAAATTTCTATAAGATTATTTTTAATTTTTTTTGGAATGCACTGAAAATTGTATTTTTTTTATATGTTTGTTAAAATACATATGATAAGTATCGATATAAGAATTTTTTTACCAAAATATCCCTCTCATTATTAAAAAGTGTGAGGGTTTTATGAGATGAGTGAGCTTATGAGTCTTTTCATTTTATTTATAAAATTCTAGATAAATTTTTTCAGAGAGGGAGAGATTTGCTTATTTGATTTTTGATAGATAAAAAGGCAGGTGACTTCTTTTGAGTGGGTTGTCAGATAAATTTAACATATATAATGAAAATATTTTTATCTGAAATATTTTTTATATTCTATTTTTTTCAGCTCATATCTTAATCAACAAACACTACATAAGTGGGTGGAATAAGATAAATTTGCTCTTTTACATGATACATCATACAGAGTTAGAGATGAAAGTAGTACTAATATGGTTTGGTTGGGAAATGTTGTACTTACAAATAATTCCTATAAATTAATGTGATATACAAAATTTTATAATAATTCTATTTGAATTCATAATATATAGGTCGATTTATATTTAATAATAAATCTACTCAAAACTATGAACTATTATAAGTTTTGAATAAAATACCTTGAACAAAGCCATATCATCGCTAAACAAAACCCACAAACCCATTGATTGATTGATGACCATAAAAATAAATAGAAATTTCATCATACACACAAAAACAAATAATTATTCAATTATAAAAAATAAGACCTTTTTTTAAATATAATTTTTAAAATAAAATTTATAAAAAATAGTTAATCAATTTAAAAATAAACATAAATTTCATAATACATTCAAATAAATTTTGAAAAAAATTAAAAAAATTTGAGTTAGAGACGATAAAAATTGAGTCATGGAATTTTTTTATTTATTATCTCTTCATGAACGGAAATGCTTTCTTAATTTTTTTTAATATTATAAAATAGTCTAAATATTTTTAAAATTACATAAACAGTTTGAAAATATGTTTTTTTTTGACTATTTTAAAAAATTAAAAACACCAAACTACACCATCAAAAGATTAAGAGAGAAAGACATAAAACAATAGTCACAGAAGCATCACATTTTATACGCGTGAAATAAGAGAGAGACAGATTAAGGAAAGGGTATAGAGCCAGAAATAAGGAAAAGATGGTTAATTCCTAAAATTTATTCAAAAGATTTGCGTATAATTGGTGCCTTTGGTCAAACCTTATCATTATCAGTTGTAAATTTTCAATTTTGCTGTTTTTATGTTTCTCCTCGTATAGAGCCTTCTACTGCCAAGTTACCCTTCACCGTCGTAATCTAACACCTCTACCATTACGCGCACTGGTGGTGGGGTGGTGGGGGAACCGTGGTTTGGCCACCGTCATCTCTTCGTCTCCGACATCATCCGAAATTGCAGAGGTTTGCGGGGTGTCAGGCTAGGGTCTTCAGAGCCCTAGTGGGCTTAGTCTATAGGACTGAGCCTTGGGACTTCTCTATTGTTGGCTGAGGTTTCGACGTAGACATAGAGGG
The DNA here is from genome assembly GCA_036245055.1 of Diospyros kaki. Classification (NCBI taxonomy): domain Eukaryota; kingdom Viridiplantae; phylum Streptophyta; class Magnoliopsida; order Ericales; family Ebenaceae; genus Diospyros; species Diospyros kaki. The sequence goes on along the minus strand of BSEG01000008.1, from coordinate 1,222,156 downwards.
CAGCCATTTCATTTGCTAATTAATCAACAGAATATTTGATTAGTTTCCTGTAAAATGGTGCAGCTCTATACCTGCTGAAATATGCTCGAGTGCATGCCATTGTTGGTTCATCAACATCCATGCAAGCTCACTTTGTAATTGATCTTGGCACCAAAGCTCAAGTGCCCATTATTTCCTTCTCTGCAACAAGCCCTTCTCTATCACCACTTCGGACGCCATATTTCGTTCGCGTCGCGCAGAACGATTCCTCTCAAGCGAAAGCCATTGCTTCCATCGTTCGAGCCTTTGGATGACGAGAAGTTGTTCCAATCTATGTAGACAACGCATTTGGGGAGGGAATAGTTCATTCTGTGGCCGATGCCTTGCACGAAATCGACGCTTGGATACCTTATCAGAGCGTCATTCCTCCCTCGGCCACAGGCGATCAAATTGTTGCCGAGCTTTACAAGTTGATGACAAAGCAAACTAGAGTGTTCATTGTCCACATGTTTCCTGATCTGGCCTCTCAGTTGTTTATGAAAGCAAAAGAGATCGGAATGATGAGCGAGGAGTATGTTTGGATCATAATCGATGCGGTGGGAAATGACTTGACTTCGTTGGATCCCTAAGTCATTGATTCAATGCAAGGAGTATTGGGCATAAAGCTTTATGTCGTCCCAACAAAACAGTTTGAGAATTTCAGAGTTAGGTGGAAAACCAAGTTTAAGCAAGAGAATCTCACTCTGCTTGATGTTGATCTAAATGTTTTTGGACTATGGGCATATGATGCTGCTACTGCACTGGCTATGGCGGTAGAGGCAGTTGGCGTCCCAAATACTACTGCCTTTCTTGAGACGAACACATCAAGAAATTCAACAGAACTTGAAACTTTGGGAGTCTCTCAAATGGGCCCAAAACTTCTCCAAGCTCTTAAAAATACTAAATTTAAAGGACTCAGTGGACATTTCCAAATGGTTGATGGGCAACTACAAACATCAGCATACCAGATGGTTAATGTGATTGGCAATGGTCACAAGGGAATCAGATTTTGGACAGCAGAAACGGGACTCACCAAAGGCTTCAACCTTACTAGTACTACAACTGTGGCTTATTCCACTTCGAAGAACAATCTTGGATTAATTATATGGCCAGGTGACACTACGTCACGGCCCAAAGGTTGGGTGGATATTCCCTTAGATGGGAAGAAGCTGAGAATAGGAGTTCCAGTCGTGAATGGCTTAACTGAATTTGTGAAGGTGTATGGTGATAATAAGACTAGGCCTGAAGGTTACTGCATCAAAGTGTTTGATGCCGTAATGGCCAAGCTACCATATCCAGTTGCATATGAATATGTTCCATTTGCAAGTCCTGACAGAGAGTTCAGTTAACTACAATGAATTGGTGGAGCAGGTTTATAAAGAGATAATTTCTTTCTCTTCTCGTTTCCAGTTGTATATGTCCATGTTATGGGGATCAACTCGCACACACATCTCACGTAGTGGGTAGTTTTCAAATGAAAAAATTATCATTCCCATGCGGCTACAATTTGACGAAGTTAAAAACGCTTGCAATTCTCATTCAAATAACTAGTCACTCACTCACTCACATGACACTAGTTACTGAATTGTAGCACTCATCATGGGCATGTATCCCTTTATCAAATTTTCCTATTTTCCCGGAAATATGTTTCCTCCTATACATAGATTTAATTTTCCAAAAAACCCATATCTTCTGCTTTGGGATTTGAGGACTAGTTTTCAAACACATCAAAGTGCACGCGCAGTTAAATTTTTTGTCAAATTGGTTATAATTCTCTAACTGGTATTAACAGTATATTTAACTATTTTACGAATAACAGAAGTTTGATGCAGTGGTTGGAGATATTACCATTGTTGCAAATAGGTCAAACTACGTGGACTTCAGTTTGCCTTTCATCGAGTCTGGAGTAACAATGGTGGTGCCACTTAGGGATAAGAAGAAGAAGAATGCATAGGTGTTCTTGAAGCCTTTGACTTGGGATCTTTGGTTAACAAGTTTCTGTTCATTCATTTCCTTTGGCTTTGCGATTTAGGTTCTTGAACATCGGATAAATGTGGACTTCTGAGGGCCTCCTTCTCATCAGGCTGGAACCATTTTGTGCTTTGCCTTCTCCACCATGGTCTTCACCCAGAGTAATAACTTCTAATCATTTATTTTAATTAAGTTAGCCAGGTTCCATATCATATCATCAAGTAATATGAATTGGCATTAATCATGAATAATTATTGAAAAATCAATACTTTTGTAGGGGAAAGGATTGTGAGCAACTTAGGCAGGTTTGTGGTGATTGTGTGGTGTTTTGTGGTGCTGATACTGATTCAAAATTACACAGCGAGCTTAACTTCAATGTTAACAGTTCAACAGCTTCAACCCACTGTTACAGATTTAAGTGAACTTATAAAGAAAAATGAGAATGTGGGTTGCCAAGACGGTCAAAAACATCCTAAAACAGTTGGGCTTTGACGAGTCTAGATCAATCAAGATGTACAACTCGCCTGAGGACTTGGATAAACTCCTTAGAAATGGCATTGTTGCTTTCGATGAAATCCCCTACATAAAGGTCTTTCTCTCTAAATATTGTTCCAAATACACTATGCTTCCACCAACTTATAGAACAGATGGCTTTGGCTTTGTACGTCTCTCTCTCTCTCTCTCTCTCTCTCTCTCTCTCTCTCTCTCTCTCTCTCTCTCTCTCTCCAGGTTCATAAGGGTACATAACTTATCGTAATTTGAAGGCGTTTCCAATTGGATCCCCACTAGTAAATGATGTTTCAAGAGCAGTCTTGAGTGTGACCGAAGGAGAGCAAATGGTGGAGATAGAGAAAGCTCTTTATAATGAAAGCAATTGCTTAGATTCCAGCAACTCGCTTTCTTCCAACAGTGTCAGTCTTGGTGTTTAGAGCTTCTGGGGCTTGTTCCTCATTGCTGGCTTGGCTTCACTTTCAGCTCTCGTAATACATACCATCGTGTTTGTGCATCATCATATGCACGTATTAAACCAGCTTGAGCCCAATGCTTCAACATGGGAAAAGATCATCGCGCTGGCTAATAACTTTGACAAAAAGGACCTTTCTAGCCACACTTTCAAGAAGCCTGGATTTCGAGACGAGAACACTATCAGTAGTGTAGATTGTGGTGAACCTAGTGTTGGTAATCTCTCATGAAGTCTGTTATGTTACATGCCTCATAAACTTCTTGCTAAATGGTTGAGAGTGCGCGCACGTGATATAGTCAACTTGACCAAATTTTTAGGAGTTTGTTATATAATTGTTTATTTATTTTTTTTGTTATGAGAACATGGACAACATTGCAGTTTGTTTGATGAGAACACGGACAACGTCGCAGTTTATTTGTTGAGTTTTCTATGTATTTAAAGTGTTTTTAAATTAAATTAAGGTAAGCATCCTTGCAGCAACATTGATTTTCTTTGTGGGTTAAGTACTTTTCTGCCAACAAAAGGTATTAGAGCATTTTTCTTAAAGAATTGTGAGGAGTTGAGGGTACACCACAAATCACATTTTTTAAAAATTAATCCAATAATGGATTCTGAAGCAACTTTCACAATTGCTTCCCCCCTTGTATTTAAGGGAGAAAATTATCAACTTTAGGCAGTCAGGATGGAGCCATAGCTTGAGGAAAGTGACCTTTGAAAAGCTGTGGATGAGGACTATGAGATTCCTCCCTTGCCAAACAACCCAACTATGGCACATATTAAGAATTATGAGCAGAAAAGATAGAGAAAATCAAAGGCAAAGGCATGCTTGTATTCGACAGTCTCACCAACAATTTTCACCAGAATCATGACCCAAAATTTAACAAAGGCCATTTGGGATTTTCTCAAGGAGGAGTATGAAGGTAATGAGAGAATCAAAGGAATGCAAGGGAATTTGAGATGCCAAGGATGAAGGAATTAGAAACAATGAAGGAGTATTCTGATAGACTTCTCAACATTGTCAATAGGGTAAGATTGCTTGGAATAGAATTTTGTGATTCTAGAATTGTGCAAAAAATTCTTGTCACTGTCCCTGAAAGGTTTGACTCAACCATATCGTCCCTAGAAAATACTAAGAACCTATCAAGCATTATCTTGGCAGAATTGTTGAATGCTTTACGGGCTCAAGAGTAAAGAAGACTCATAAGATAAGAAGATTCCATATTGAGGGAGCTCTATAGGCCAAGCTTGAAATTGGTCAAAGTAGCAAAGCGAAGAAAAAGACAACAAAAGGCAACAATTGTGCTCAAACAAAAGGCACGAACAACAACAGTAACAATGGAGGTGATAATAAACAAAGTTACCCCCATTGTCAACATTGTGGCAAAAGAAATGATCCTCATTATAATTGTTGGAGGAGGCCGGATGTGAAATGTCATAAATGCAATTAGTTGGGTCATATTGCAAAGTTGTGCAAAAATAAAAACTAGCGGCAACAAATTGAAGCATAGATTACAAGTCAAGAAGAGAAGCAGTTATTGGTAGCTACTTGCTTCGTAACCAACAATTCAAGTGAAAGTTGGGTAATAGATAGTGGATGCACACAACACATGACTTACAATGAGGAGTTGTTCAAAGAGTTTGACAAGATTATTAATATCTCCAAAGTCAAGATAAGAAATGGGGAACTCATAGTTATTAAAGGAAAATTGACAATTGCAATTGAAAATGGCATAAGTACTAAAACCATCATTCATGTTCTTTATGTACCTGACATTGACCAAAATTTGTTGAGTGTTGGTCAATTGCTGCAAAAAGGGTACAAAGTCTTACTTAAAGATAGTTGCTGCCAGATCAAGGAAGCAAAGGGACAGGTATTGTTCAAGGTGAAAATGAAAGGTAAAAGCTTTTCATTAGACTGGCTAGAAAAAGAGCAGGAAAATTCCATGAGCACAGACACCAATGATGGGCTTTGGCATAAAAGGATGGGGCACTTCTGTAATGCCCGATTTTTCCCAAAGCGTGCGTTAACTTGAGATTTCGAAGATATACACTCAACATAATTTAAACCCCGACAATCTCGATCTCCTGTCTCAGCATATCAACTTAAAGAATAAGCTAAGAAAAGTAATATCATCACATCAACGGAAGCAAGAATCGAACCCTCGATAATACAAAACCATAATTCCTTTATTCATAATATAGAATTTGTAATATCAATGTTCAACATGACATCACCAAAATAATACGCCTACAACTAAATATCTCGTACATAATAAAAAACTACAAAAGATCTATTATGTCACTATCAACTACATCTCAATAACTCTTTTTCCTTTAGCGCCGTTGTTTTCACCTAGAACGTTTGACTATTCCAAGGATATAGTCCAAATTAGATGTTGAATCATCTAAGTGAAAATTCACAAACATTTTCATGAATATATGCAAGACCATGAAACAAACCAACACATCCCGACATGTCTAAGCCCAAGAGAATCCCACATATCACTTAACCCTAACTGGGGAAAATACAACCTCTCTAAAGGCAACATAACCACATCAACACATTAGCATAACACCATTCTTTTTAAGAGGGACAACCTCAACGCATGAACCCAGGTATCACCTCTAAATCATGTTAGGCATTACACTCCCACCTAAAAGCATTCTGGATCTCAACATAACCATGGCCACAAGAGGATCAACACTATCTCCGGAATCAACGTCCACCAAGGCAATAATGTCATTTTTCAAAGGAACCTGGGGTGATGTCCACTCTCAACCCTGCCACTTGAGCCAACATCCGAGGTGGTGTCCACTCTCAGCCCCATCACTTGAGCACCATAGGGTGAAGTTCGTCTCAGCCCCGTCCCAGGTGGGTCAGATAGCATTAATCCTTGACACGTATCCCGAGTGCTATAACTCAAGTGCCATAACACAGGTTGATTGTAATACTCGAGAAATTCTTGAGGTTATAAACGACATATTACGAAAGGAACAAATGAAATTTTTGAAATAATAAGGCTGTAAGCTACACTAACACAGTTTTAAGCGACCGAATCAACCAAATGGAGTACCCCGGACCTTAGATAGTTAAGGAAAATGAAATGGTAATGACAAGTGATTTGAGATATGATTTTATGTGCCAAAAGAAGTTGGTGTTAGATATGAGTCCTAAAGACCAATTCTAGCGACACAAAGGGACTCGATCTTGTAATTCTTTAAATATTATTTAAATGGTAAATTTATGTTTTTATTTAAATTGTAATATGGTTTAAATTATGAAATATATATCCATTAGTATAATAAGGAGTGGATACCATTCTTAAATGTTAAGAATACGAGTTACGGATAATCCACAATTCGTTATACTATAAACATGTTCTTGACCGTAGAATTCCTAATATGGATAATAACAACTCATAAAGGCCAGCACATCGTCTTCTTCCTTATTCAGTATGAGATATTGAAAGATAATGTTGGTGAGTCTTGTGTCATTCCGTATGAGGTATAGAAAGAAGATGAGTGGGTGCTCGTTACAAGAACGAGTTTACTGAATAAGACTGTTAACATTAAATCACATGGGTTATTTCTCACGGGTCAATGATTTAATATTAGCTGCGATTTTGCAACTAGTCCTTAGTTCTGAGATGACATAGATATCTGTGTATTGGTGGATTAGGATATCAGCGATATTATGTGGTTGTTCTAATCAAGAATAATCATATGTATCTATGTGCCTGATTCAGTAATACATGAGGTATGTGTGCATCAGACATGGAATCTATCACCTCAAGATTTATGAGGAAGATATCCTATGCGATCCAGTAATCATCTGACGATAAATCCTTGGCCAAGGTAATATGACGATGGAATGTGTTCCATAAAGGTTGTGTCATAATTAGTCAAAATTGATTTTGGATTTGGTCATATGACGAGATTAAGAGATTCGACCTACTAACCATGATCTCATATCTTGTCAGGATATAGGATGATAGAAGGACCGTATTGTATGGTAACGTAGTAAAAGGTTTACAATGCCTACTTCACAATAAATTGGGTAATCATGACATATTGCTAGATGTCACTCGTGATTTACGAGAATTAATTGTTGATTATTCTTGTTGCCAATTTATTTGTGAACCCAGAAAGTTCCACCCAAAAGAAATCACTTTCAAAGAGAAAATAAATAAATTAGTAATTTTATAATTACTAATAATAATACATTTATTTATTAGATAAATAAGAATAATTAAATAATTATATTATGAATATAGTTATTTGATTATTAATTGGGTTGGGTCTTTTGCTAGCACATTAGGCTTGGCCCAATGGTACTATTGGATTCAAATAAATTCTATTGGATTGGGCTTGACCCAATTGTATTAAATGAAATGGGCTTGAGAAGTCCAACCCATTTAATGGAGAAGAGTTTTTTAATTGGGACTATAAATAGCTCCAAGCCCTTAATTTCTCTTATAAGATGCACTTGTTTTGAGAGTTGAGAGAATTTTGGAAGAATTGTTCTTGAATCCAAGAGGTAAGTTAGAAATTTTTGTGGAAATTTCTTCTACTTATCTTTCTCTTTGATGTTCTTGAATAGAAGTGATTTCGGGTGGACCAACTCGGCATCCTACGCTTGGAGGATTATACGACAGGAAATCTAACGTTGAAATAAGATTTCATCCAAGAGGTAACCTTTTCGTTTATGCCTTAATTTTATTAAATCATAATTTCTGAAAAATGGGATACCTGCAAACATAATTTAATTTTCGCTATGCATATGATAAGATCTATGTAATCCCAACAGTGGTATCAGAGCCATTGTTTTTCAGTTTTGTGGTTTTATTCATGTGATTATTGGACATAAAATTGGTGTTTTTGAAAAATAAAAGAATTTTGGATGAGATTCGAGTATGACCTACATGCCGGCAGCGCCATAGAACTGATTTGGCACTGTTAGACAGTGCTGGAATCAGATCTAGTGCCATTGGCAAGGTCAGAATTAGTTCCAGAGCGGCTGGGTAGTGCTGGATGTGCCCCAGGGGCTGCCAGCGCGCATAGCGCGTGCATGTTGCCCGTAGACGCACGCGCACGAGCGCTAGCCGCGCATAGTGCGCGCAGATGAGCACAAGGCGCGAGCGGGCCCCTCGCGCCCAGCACCGAGCCGAAAGCGTGGGCTGGGGCCTGCGTACCAGGCATAGCCTGCGCATTGCGAGGGCTGTTTTTCCCCTCTTCCCCTTTTGTCTGCCACAACAGACATAAAAATTAAAATTAAAATAAAATAAAATAAAATAAAATAAATAAAAATAAAATAAAATAAATAATTTTAAAATTTTTATTATTTTATTTTATTCATTCAATTTCAAAAATTTCTATTATTATTTTATTTATTTATTTAATTTTTATTTAAAAACTCCAAAAGCATACTTTGTTATACCTATGTCCAATAATCATATAATTGTTTGTAATATGCTTTTAATTGTTAATAGCATGTTGTAGATGCCTTGTTGAATATCAATAATCATATAATTGTTTGGAAGATGTATGTGTGATGTGGATGTTTATATTATTTTATTTAACGGCCTGCGTGCCGGAGGTAACCGTTTTTCATGACGATTGTAAAATAATTATTTATTACTTTTAATTTTATTGTAAAAGTAGTTTATAGTAAATTGCAAAAGCAATGGATTTACACCAATCGAGGCACAGGTTGGAGTGAAGTCGTTGATGGCAAAATAATCAAGGAAACCAAGACCCTCTGTGAAAGGGTTATGCTTGTAATAGTTATAGGCGTTTCATTATTTATGCACCCACGAATACACCGCACAATTCCAATCGCTGGAATTGCGCCTAGAATGCATGATTGAGTCCATGAGCATATCGACTATTTTTTTATGCAATGTTTATTTACATAGTTGATGTATGTTAAAACGTTGCATGTGAAAAACGAGACCAATTAATTAAAAATCTCCCATATTTGTAAAATTAAATTACAACCAGTTAGACCTTAAGAGTTAAGACAATCTAATCGGGGCTCTTTATCACGGTAGAAATTAATTAGGGCATTTTAATTCGTGTGTTGATCGGCTTTGGATACATAAGGGTTGTACATTGATTAAAATGTTTTAATTTCTATTTAAAAACATTTGATGAGATGGGCATGCACAAATATCGAGACCCAAGAAACTATTATGTGAGGGAATCGATATTCAACTGTGCAGACTTGTCAGCGTGATGGTATGGTTTAACTACGTTCAATTGCCAAGAAACTATTATGTGAGGTACATTGGACTGAGAGCTAAAATAAAATATTTGGGCCGTACATAAGATGTACTGGATAGTAGTTGTCCACTTATTAAATTTATTATTCTAAGAATCTATTATGTGAGGAGTAATAAATTTAATAAGAATCCAAATACCCACTAGAATTCATACCAACGTAAATTCGTTTTTTCCTTCATTGGGAGTAAGGAATTTAAAAAACTTAGTAGGAGGTACTGTTTGATTTAAAGATCAAAATCAGATAGTTAAGAAAAACAAGATATCTAATAATCTACTTATTTTCTACAGATACATCAAATGGTTTCATTGAATGCACTTTCTAAATTCATTGACACAAACCGGCTAACTGGACCAAATTTTAATGACTGGCTTCTGAATTTGAAATTGATTACAAACTTGAAAAGAATCACATATGTTATGGATGCGCTCATCCCTGGGCCTACTGCTAAGCACATTACTCAAGAGGAGCAGGACACTCTCACAAAGTGGCGAGATGATGATCTTGTCGTTAAGAGTTACATCCTGCTTTTTATGAGTACTGAGCTGAAGCGACAATTTAATAACATGCCAGATTCGTATTCGATTGTTACTCGCTTACAAGAGTTGTATGGTGAGTAAAGTCCAAGTGCTAGATATGAGATATCTAAAGCAATCTTTCAGGCAAAGATGTCTCCTGGAGGATCAGTTGGGGACCATGTTCTCAAAATGATCTCTTAGATGGATAAGTTGAAGGAATTGGATGTTTCGATGCATCAATATTTTCAAATTGATGCGATTCTTCAGTCTTTGCCAAATTCGTTTGGGGGTTTTATTTCAAACTTCTATATGAATAAGATTGAGTGCTCTCCTGCAGAGCTTATGAACATGTTAATAACAACCCAGGGCAACATAAAAACAGGCATTGTGATGGCCGTGTCCTTTTCTAGTAAGACTAAGAAGGGGAAAAGGAAAAAGAAGGCCACCCAAACAACCAAAGTGATTAATAAGAAGAAGGGAAAAACAGTTGCCAAAGGAAAATATTTCCATTGTGGAAAAGATGAGCACTGGAAGAGGAATTGTAAAGATTATCTTAGTTCCTTAAAGAAGGAAGGAGAAGGTATGATGATAGTTCATGAATATTTTTCCATTGCTTATTCTTCTACTTTATGGATTCTAGATTATGGAGCGACAACTCATGTTTGTGCCTCTATACAGGATCTGAAACAAAGTAGAAATTACAGATGATGAGATTGTGTTAAAGATGGCAAATGGGGCAAGAGTTGCAGTCATAGCTATCGGCACTGTATCTTTAATTTTATCGCATAAGCATAATTTAGTTTTAAACGATTGTGTATGTGTACCTGGAGCTTTTAAGAACATTATTTCTATTCCTGTTTTGGTGAAAGAAAATTATGAATTTTCTTTTAAGAATAATGTTTGTGAAATTTATTTTAGAAATAAATTGATTGCTATTGGTAATTTTGTCAATGGTCTTTACATTTTGAATGTGACTGTTGATAATAATGAACATCAACATATGTCAACTAATAATAAGAGACCACGTGATAACCCAAATTCTAAAATTCTGTGGCATCATAGATTGGGTCATATAGGGGATGACAGAATCACTAAGTTGGAGAAAGATGGGCTTCTAGGCCCATTAGGTTGTGAACCATATCCAACTTGTGAATCTTGTATCCTTGGTAAGATGACCAAATTACCTTTTACTAGGCAAGGTATAAGGGTCACAGAATTGTTAGGACTTATACATTCAGATGTATGTGGGCCTATTAATGTAATAGCCCGAGGTGGTTATCAATACTTCATAACTTTTACAGATGATATGTCTAGATATGGATATGTTTATCTCATGAGATATAAATCTGAATCTTTTGAAATGTTTAAAGATTTTAAAGTTGAAGTAGAAAATCAAATTGGTAAAAAGATAAAGGTCGTACAATCAAATCGTGGAGGCGAGTATCTTAGTAACGAGTTTGAAGATTTTCTTAAGGTCTCAAGTATTATTTCACAACGGAACCCACCAGAAATGCCTCAATTGAATGGAGTTTCAGAGAGGAGGAATCGGACTTTATTAGATATGGTTTGAAGTATGTTAAGTTGTACAGACTTACCTTTATTTCTGTGGGGACACACCCTTCTTACTGCAATATATATCCTAAATAGAGGTCTTTCCAAGTCAATTCCTACAACACCAAATAAGAAATGGTTTGATAGAAAACCCAGTCTTAAACATGTTAAGATTTGGGGATGTACAACTTTTGTGAAAAAGCTTAAATTAGAAAAACTTGAGACATGGTCTTTGAAGGGTAGTTTCGTAGGTTATCCTAAGGATTGTTTAGGATATGAGTTCTATATTCCTGAACTGCAATAAGTAGTTGTTAGCAGAAATGTCATTTTTTTTGAAAAAGAGTTTATTCAAGAAAGAGGCAATAAAAGGAAAATAAAACTTGGTGAAGGGTTCACCGAGCCTGAAACTATGCCACGAGACGTCCAAGTACCAATTGAGGAGCTAGGGCTAAGTGTTACACCACCCATTAGAAGAAGTGAAAGGACACCTTATCAACTTGAGAGATATGGTTTTCTAAATGAACAAGAGTTATTCCTTGTAGGAGATAATGATCACTTAGATGATCCTACCACTTACCAAGAGGCGATATACGATATCGACTTGAAAAGATGGCTAGAAGCCATGAAATCTGAAATGGATTCCATGTATGAGAACCAAGTCTGGACTCTTGTAGATCCATCAGAAGGTATAGTACCTATTGGATGTAAATAGGTCTTCAAGAAGAAGATAGGTTTAGATGGAAAGGTAGAGACCTATAAAGAAAGACTTGTGGCAAAAGGTTATCGACAAAGACAAGGGATTGACTATTAAGAAACATTTTTCCAGTCGTCATGCTTAAATCCATCAGAATTTTATTAGCCATTGCTGCTCATTATGACTATGAGATTTGGCAGATGGATGTGAAGACAACCTTCTTAAATGGCTATATAGATCAGGATATCTATATGGAACAACCTGAAGGCGTCACACCTAAAGTTAACGCAGGGAAGGTATGCAAGCTTAAGAGATCCATTTATGGTCTTAATCAAGCATCCAGAAGTTGGAACATTCGTTTTGATGATGAAGTCAAATCGTTTGGTTTCATTCAAAACGTTGATGAACCCTGTGTTTATAAAAAGGTTGGTGGGAGTGCAATAACATTTTTGGTCTTATATGTAGATGATATCTTACTCATTGGAAATGATGTAGGATTGTTGTCAACAATAAAGGTCTGGTTGTTAAGTAAGTTCTCCATGAAAGATTTGAGAGAAGCAGCCTATATTCTCAGTATACAGATCTATAGAGATAGAACCAAGAGATTGATAGGACTCTCCCAAAATAAGTATATAGAAAGAGTGTTGAAGATGTTCAACATGGAGGATTCCAAAAGAGGACTGTTGCCCTTTAGACATGGAATCCACATCTCTCGTGATATATGCCCCAAAACATAAGCAGAGAGAGAATGCATGTCTAGGATTCCTTATGCTTTAGCAATAGGAAGCCTGATGTACGCAATGCTATGTACTAGGCCTGATATAGCTTATGCTGTAAGTGTTACAAGCAGATATCAATCTAATCCAGGTGAGCAACACTGGATTGCCGTTAAGAATATCCTTAAGTACTTGAAAAGAACTAAGGATTTAATCCTCACTTATGGTGAAAGAGAATTGAAAGTGGAAGGTTACACAGATTCTGATTTTCAATCAGATGTTGATGATAGAAAGTCTATCTCTGGATATGTGTTTACCTATAACGGATGAGTATTCAGTTGGAAGAGTTCCAAATAGGATACGACTACCGATTCTACTATAGAAGCCAACTACATTGCAGCATCGGATGGTACAAAGGAAGCTGTCTGGATTAAAAAGTTTGTGATAGATCTTGGAGTGGTTCCTTCTATAAAGTCTGTCGTTGTAACGCCCCATTCTTCTCGAAGCGTTTCTTACCCTGACATTTATTAATTAATAATTATTTTATTAATTCTACCTCATATATTTCTTTTTCTTTCTCTCATTCTCCTCATTGGGGTAACCATAGCTAACAGCGAAAACATGATAGATCGTAACCTAATACTTAACAAGCTTTTAATATCAGAATCGTACATTCATATTCATAATAAAATCATAACATCATTCTCAAACATACTAGTGTTTAAACATAATCATGTTCATCTCTTAATATTACATGCCAAAATATCACAATTAACATCATGGATAACATAGCAAAACATAACATAACGGGTTACATGCATAACCGATACATTTACGCACTTCAACGAGTGCTATCACATGCCTTCATTTCCTTCGTTTCTGCTATGACTTCCATCTGCAACATTAAATATTTCAGGGGCATCGCCCAATTAGATGATCGACCATCTAAGTAAGAGTATAATATTCATGAATGAATGTAAATGCATAATGTCCTGTCATTTGGCCTGTTTGAGCCGATGGGCATCCATATTTCATATGACACTTACCATTTTTACGACCAACTCTTTCCAGGCCGAGGTGTATGGGTGCACCCTTGGTAAAGCAGCGATGCCCACCCGTACTCTCAAACTTATGCGATGCATGAGCAACGATGGATTTCATGTGAACATATGCATATCATCATCATATTATGTAAATGCATCTACGTGACGTATGCACACCTCATATCATGTCAACATGTCGAAACATACTTTGCAATATACATCGCATTTAACATTCTATCAAATCGTATAGTACATTTTAGAAATTACCTTTCATAGACAAATTAGGTTTGAGAAATACTAGCTTACCTTTGAAATCAACTTGAGTCTTGAGAAATGTACTTTAATCTAAAAAAAGTGCTCGCCTCGACTTTCGCACTAGACTTCTAGTTATACTCAAACTTTAGTCTCAATGATCCCTGGACATCATATTTATTCAAGGGTATTAAAACTTATTTTCCTCAAATTTTCCTCAATCACTTAAATTTCTCCCTATTATTTCCTCCATAATTCCAAAATAAATACTTATCCTAGCATTTTTTTAATTTTTTCTCCACGAAAATTCATAAAACAACATTTTCAATATTCTAAAATTTTATGAGAATTTTCATAATTTTTTCCTATTTTTCTTCTATTTTCCAAGAATTCTCTTTATCCCAAAATTACCAAATAAACATTTCTTTTCATATTTTCCATAAATTTCTTCCATAATAATTCCTAAAATAAAACAACTAATTTTTTTTTGAAATTTTTTCCAAAAAATTAAACATAATAAGATAAAAGAAAATATTATCAACTTCCATCTATTTGAGATATTTTACACTTACCTTGTAACACTTTCTTCAAACTTGTCTTTGATGTGTCCAAATTCCTCTTCCTTACTCCTTCCTTCCAAATCTCTTTCACAAGCTCAATTTTTCTCACAATCTCTTTCTCTCTTCCTTTCTTTTTCAAATCTCTCTCTTACTCTCTAATCATTCTTTCTTACAACATTTCTCTTTCTATTTCAAGTCTTCTAACCTTTCAAGTTTTCTCTATTTATAGAGGTTGAATTAAGTTTAGTTTAATTGTAGTGATCCACTATCTTTTATTATTTTATCATTTTTTATTAAATTTTTCACTAAATCTCACTCATAATCTTTAATTATTTGTCCATACTCTACTTTATCTTCTATATTTCTCCATTAATTCACCCATTATCTTTGATTATTTGGCCACACTTTACTTTGTCTCCCACATTTCTCCATTAATTCATCCTTTATCTTTGATTATTTGTCCACACTATATTTTGTCTCCCACATTTCTCCATTAATTCTCCCATTATCTTTGATTATTTATTCACACTACATTTTGTCTCCCACATTCTCCATTGATTCACCCATTATCTTTGATTATTTATTCACACCATATTTTGTCTCCCACATTCTCCATTAATTCACCCTTTATCTTTGATTATTATTTTTCAACTAAATCCTATTTTGAATGGACTATTCTTTCATGTAGTCCATAAATTTAAGCCCACTTTCTTAACATACTAACTCTAAGCCCATTTTCTTAACATTTTATTTCTCAACTTAGCCCACTAACTATAAACCCATTTACTTAACCTTTTATTTCTCAACTAAGCCCACTAACTATAAGCCCATTTATTTAGCCTTTTTTTTTCCAACTTAGCCCATTAGTTTTCTCAATTATA
This sequence comes from Diospyros kaki, assembly GCA_036245055.1. Taxonomy (NCBI): domain Eukaryota; kingdom Viridiplantae; phylum Streptophyta; class Magnoliopsida; order Ericales; family Ebenaceae; genus Diospyros; species Diospyros kaki. Next base: position 1,206,708 of record BSEG01000008.1, on the reverse strand, counting down.
ATCTCCAATGGAAGTAAAAATGTTTTAAATACAAACAAAAATAATAATAATTATTATTATTATTCTCAAAATACAAGGATATTACAGTCGTGCCCTTGTTTTGCGACAACAATGGAGCTATAGCGTAAGCTAAGGAACCGAGGTCTCACCAAAAGTCCAAATATATTGAAAGACACTTCCATCTCATTAGAGAGATCGTTGGTAGATGAGATGTTAATGTGCAAAGAATAGATACATCAGAGAATGCAGTAGATTTACTGACTAAGGCCATGAACCAGAAGCAACTAGATTTTTATCTAGATAGGTGGGGTATGAGATACCACGCATAATGGTCTTAGTGCTAGTGGGAGATTGTTAGATATGAACCTTAAAGACCAATTCTAGTGACACAAAGGGACTCGATCTTGTAATTCTTTAAATATTATTTAAAAGACAAGTTTATGTTTTTATTTACATTGCAATATGGTTTAAATTATAAAACATATATCCATTAGTATAATAAGGAGTGGATACCATTCTTAAATGTTAAGAATACGAGTTACGGATAATCCACAATTCGTTATACTATAAACATGTTCCTGGCCGTAGAATTCCAAATCCAGCACATCGTCTTCTTCCTTATTCAGTATGAGATACGAAAAAATAAGGTTGGTGAGTCTCGTGCCATTATGTATGAGGTATAGAAAGAAGATGAGTGGATGCTCATTACAAGAACGAGTTCACTGAACGGGACTGTTAACATTAAATCACATGGGTTATTTCTCACGGGTCAATGATTTAATATTAGCTGCGATTTTGCAACTAGTCCTTAGACCCGAGATGACTGGATATCTGAGTATTGGTAGATTATGATATCAGCGATATTATGTGGTTGTTCTAATCAAGAATAATCATACGTATCTATGTGCCTGATCTAGTGATACATGAGATATGTGTGCATCAGACATGGAATCTATCACCTCGAGATTTATGAGAAAGATATCATATGCGATCCAGTAATCACTTGATGATAAATCCTTGGCCGAGGTAATATGACGATGGAATTTGTTCCATAAAGGTTATGTCATAATTAGTCAAGATTGATTTTGGATTTGGTTATATGACGAGATTAAGAGATTCGATCTGCTAACAATGATCTCATATCTTGTCGAGATATAGGATGATAGAAGGACCATATTTTATGGTAACGTAGTAAAAGGTTTACAATGCCTGTTTAACAATAAATTGGGTAATCATGACATATTGCTAGATGTCACTAATGATTTATGAGAATTAATTGTTGATTATTCTTATTGCTAATTTATTTGTGAACCCAGAAAGTTCCACCCAAAAGAAATCACTTTCAAAGAGAAAATAAATAAATTAGTAATTTTATAATTACTAATAATAGTGCATTTATTTATTGGATAAATAAGAATAATTAAATAATTATATTATGAATATAATTATTTGATTATTAATTGGGTTGGGCCTTTTGCTAGCACATTAGGCTTGGACCAATGACACTATTGGATTCAAATAAATTCTATTGGATTGGCTTTTGCCCAATTGCATTAAATGGAATGGGCTTGAGAAGCCCAACCCATTTAATGGAGAAGGGTTTTTTAATTGGGACTATAAATAACTCCAAGCCCTTAATTTCTCTTATAAGATGCACTTGGATTATTTTAAGAGTTAAGAGAATTTTGGAAGAATTGTTCTTGAATCCAAGAAGTAAGTTAGAAATTTTTGTGAAAAATTTCTTCTATTTATCTTTCTCTTTGATATTCTTGAATAAAAGTGATTTCGGTGGACCAACTCGGCATCCTACACTTGGAGGATTTTCATCCAAGAAGTAACATTTTCATTTATACCTTCATTTTATTAAATCATAATTTCTAAAAAATGGGATACCTGCAAACATAATTTAATTTCTGCTACGCATATGATAAGATCTATGTAATCCCAACAGTTGGATTGGGAACAGTTTTTAGTACAACTATGGAACAGATTAAGAAAAATGAATCGATGTAGAAAACTTCCAAAAAGTTAACGAAGTGCTTTGAGGATCAATATTTTATATGTAGAACAACCCTTGAACAATTTCGGGTTGAAACAAAAGGATTTAAGGTCAAATCGATCAATCAGGCCAAAGTGTAATTTATTGATTTTAACTGAGGGAGATCAAAAGGATAGTTTTTTGGAACTTTGAGGATGAAATAAGAAGTATAAAACTTATGGGCCTTAATGAAAGTATTGGAAAGATCAGAGGTGTTATGGAAACGGTCGAAATAACATTTGAAGAAACAAGGGGGGTTAAAGTATAATAAACCAAACTACAGTGTGAACCCAACCAAAAATTGGTTGTCGCACTACCACCGCACGTGGAGGCCATTTTCGGCGATGGGATGGCCGAGGTAGGTCTGGGGAAAGTGGTATACAACGTTAGGATGCTTGGAGGGCCGTTGATTAGTGGAAAAATTGTTAAATTTCACCTATAAATAGCTAAGTTTTCAATCGATAATGAACACACAAATTGCACACAATTGAGAGTCATTCGAAGAGAGTGTATAGAGGGCTTTTGATCCTTGCATCAAGGGGGAAAATCTGGAGAACTTGGTGTGGTTTGGTGTGTGTTTGAAGTGGGTTTGAAGCTCGGTCGGAAACATGAGACGTTCGACGGAGGCCTACGTGCAACTGCCTGTTTGGGGCATTTTCAAGTGATGTTTTTGTCAACAAGTGGTGCCAACATAATCGACTAAGGGAGGGCTTCAAGGTGGTGTACTTGGTTTGGCCATCGAAGCAGTCGCTAGTGGCCGAAAGCAAGGAAGAAGACCGGCGCGTGGCTGCATGTGCCATCTTTCATGCTCAGACAAGCACAGGGGGCGTGGGATAGGGGTATTTCTGAAAATTTGTTTCATTATTTTTCTAAAATTATTTTAGGAATTATCATGTTGAAAAATTTGGGAAAAAGTTTGAGAAGATAATTATTTTAGAATTATCGAGGTGGAAATTAGGAGAAAAATATAGAAAAAAATAAGGAAAATAGATTTTAATGCTCCTTTAATTAAATATAGTGTTTAGGGAGTGTCGTGACTCGAAGTTGAGTATAAGTACGAGTGTTTGAAGTTTTACATGCCAATCAAGAATGTGCACGAGGATCGAGGCATTCCAAATAGGTTCGAGGTGAGTGGTTCTACTCTAAAAACTTAGTGTTTGTGTTACTTAAATGTGTTGTACTTTCATGCAAAATAGTTTTGTTGCATACGAACGATAACTGGTAACGGTTGGTTTCATGAGAGAAGTTTGTTTCTAAACGTTTTGTATTTGTGCATTGCATTTTATAAAATGTTATTTATATGATGTATTGAGTTGTGATATGTGGCATTGTCATGCGTTTTGTGTTGTTCATATGGAATGTTATCTGGATAGTATAGCCTTAATTCCCCAAATGTATTGTCGGAATAATATAGAAGGGTATCTTATGCTAGTGTACATGCCGGGATAGCCACCTTGGTTTCTATGCAGGGCCGTATGGTCAAGGAAGTTGCACTAGGATGACTAGGTGATCCATTTGGGATTTGAGTTGGGATTGGGTAGTGGTTCCTAAACGCTTTTGAGTGGGAACGTAATCCCTAACGTAAATATGGTGAGTCGAGTTCCTGAGTTGATGTGACCCTCCTAGGTCGGGAGTGATAACGATTGTTCTAGAGATGTTGGGGAGATGCGTTGACCTTGTCATTTTTAAGCTAGAACCGCGTCGCGTCGATGTGTCGGTATGGTGGTGTGGCCTTCAGAGAGATTGCTCTTTTCCCGTGGTAGGGTTAAGTGCTGTGTGGGATTCTCTTGGGATAGGGCTTGCTGGGTTATGTTGGTTTATTTTATGTTTTGCATTCATTCATGAAAACGTATTTTTGAACTCTCACTTAGATGATTCATCATCTAATATGTACTTTATCCCTGGAATATTCAAGCGTTCCAAGTGAAGGCAGTGGTGCGAAAGCAAAGGGATTGCCGAGGAGTAATGACGATTAGTAGATAGTTTATAGTATGTCATCTTCAATTATGCTTTTTATTTTGATAACATCATGTCAACGTTGGATCGGCTTTATATTATGAATAAAATGGTTTTGGTTATAATCTATTGAGGTTTCGATTTAGCTTCCGTGTAGCATCTCGAAATTTGAGAGATAAATAATGATTATTAATTTTGGTGTTTGAGGTTATTATGGAATATTTGAGGAATTAAGGGAAAATATTTATTTATGTTATTTTGAGAAAATGGGTAAATAAGGTAATTAATTATTTTATTTAGGAGAAGTTAATGGTTATTTAATCCTGCATTTGGGGTAATTTTTGATTTATTGGGATTGAATAGTTGATGTGTTATATGGGATATATTTTAAAAATGAATAATAATAATACAATAAGGAAATGATGACAATTTGGAATTGGGTGACTGTGGGTAATTGTGTGCATATGTATATATGACACATTATAGTGGTAACATATTAAATATTATATTAATAATAAAGAAGGAAAGGCAAATGGGAGCTGGACGAGTGTAGCGGTGCATAGGTATATTTATATTTAGAATGGGGTGACTGTGAGTAATTATAAAGTTATAAAAAGTTACATATGCAATATAGATACTATAATATATATTTTATGGAATGGAGAAAGAAGAAGCTGGACTTTTTCCAACAGCATTTGGGCATCAAAGTGATGCTGTTTCATGTGCCAAATGGAAAACCAATTGGCTTCCAACTAGCTGCCACGCGTCACGCATTGAAGGCTTGAAAAGCCTAGCTGCCAAGCTTCGTCTTTCCTTTAATTTCTAATATAAAAGGGTGTGCAGTCGGTGGAAATAGAAGGAAAATCATGGAGAAGAAGCAGACACGAAGACAGCGTGAAGAAGGGAGAAAAATAGAGAGAAAATTCAGAAAAATTGATTTTATTCCATGTAATTGAAGATTTGAAGGGCGAGGTAGGTTAATCAGTTTGTATTAAATATTTTCTACAAATTAAATCTTATTTTTAGGTTATATTTTAGCTTATTTTAGTGCTATTATTATTTTGTAATGCGTGGACATTTAGGGCAAAAAATCTGCGAAATAAGGCAAGCTCTCTTCACTTTTTAATTTTTAGTGACCTCTTATACCCGTAATAGTCTCGATTTTATATCGATTTAATCAGATTATTGGAGATGCACGTATAGGCCTTGTATCGAAGCTTGGAGTGATTAATAAAATTACTAATTTTACTAGATGCCAAACCTAACTTGGGGATTAGGTTTCTAGATGTGTAGGTTTATTTATGGTTTGACTAGGGCTATTGAGCGGTGGGGCAGTGGTCGGCTGTCTAGTGACGTTGGAGTAGAATATCGTACGACCCTGATGTGGACTGTCGGCGGATTCTCCTAGTCACTGACCGTTGACAGGTGCCAGACACTATTGGTTAGCTCTGTCAGTATGTGATCTATTGCATGATTTGATATGTTGTATTACCGTTCATAGTTTGACATGCACATGGGTACAGGTTGCATGTGGGGAATATTCATTTACTGAGTATGCTTGGACACGGGCATTCTAGCGTGGTTAGGTTGCATCTGGCACGGGCATATGCATCGCGTGTGGTTTACTGTGTGGGTGGAGCATGGCTTGATGCTTGGATGTATGGGCACTAGTGTATCACGTTGATGCTTACTACGCTATTGCATTTTATGTTCATTGCATGGTTATCGACAGTTCTCTAGTCTGGGACGGGAGGACTGTTCCGAGGGAGCCTGCGGCTCGGTTATTCTACGGCTTGAGTGTCGGGAGGACTGACGCAAGCATTCGGGTGACAGGAGCACCAACCTGGGATGACGCGCATAGGTTTGTTAGAGATATATGTTGCCTTTCAAGGCAGTAGCTGTAATACCCAAGAAATTTAGATTAATTAAGAATAAGCAATTTATTAGAAAAATGGGATTTCAGAGAAAATTGGTATCTGAATAGTCCGAAAAATTGACTAAATCGACTGCCGGGAGCACCCTAGAACCGAGATGACAAAGGAAAATGATGTGGAATTAACGAGCACCCGAAGATATGATTTATAGGATCAAAAGAAATTGGATCGGTAACAGTTTTCGGTACAACTAAAATACAGCTATCAATTAGACTGCAATACCGAATCGTTATAGACGATTTCTGAGAAGTCAATGGAAGCTTGAGAGGGCTTCGATTTTTCATAAGGAACAACCCTTCAGTGCTTTCAGGAAGAAACAAAGAAGTTTAGGGCTAAAACGGAGATTCAGGCCTAAGTGCAGTTTTTCGAAATTACTCAAGAGAGGCCGAAACGATATTTTTTCAGAATCCTTAGGGGTCAAATTGATGTTTTAGGACTTGAGGCACTTGAAAGAAATTATCAAAAGTCGAGGGGCTTGGTGAAATGGGCCAAAGTGAGAAAACCAAAGTTTGAGGGGCCAAAGTGCAATTTTAAGAAAACCTCCAAACAACCATGGCCGACCAACCCATCAAATCATCGAAATTGGCCACAGTGATGGCACGAGGGTTGCTCAGGGAGCATCTTTTGTAAAGGGCTTGACCGACAACAAGCAATGGAATGGCTAAAAATTGAAGAAAAAGTGGCCGAAAGTTTGGCCACTTAGATCACAAAAATGGAGCTCTTTCGGTGGATTTTGGACTTGTTATGGGCAATAGGGGACATCAGAGGCCTTGATTGAAGTGAGATTCATCATTTAAGGGCCCGAAATCGCCTATAAATAGAGGATATGGTGGCTTAGAGTTTTGCAAGATTTGAGCTTCAAATCGACCTCATTTTTGAACAAATTGAAGCACCAAACCATAGGACTTTTGTTTCCCATGAGGTGAGGATCATTTCTGAAAAGTTTGAGGAATTTTGGAGTTCATTTGAGGGGTGATCGGAGTTTCACCGGAAAAATCAAATCTCGCCGGAGTCGAACTGATTTTTGCTCGGAGGGAGGTCTTCCAAATGTTATTTCATCCTCAAATTTGACCAGAGTGATAAAATCAAGGTAAGCTATCTTTTGATATAGTCATATTAATTTTCCAGTGTGTCGGCACCAGAGAAGATGATCGGAGATAATGTTTATTATTTTTAAATACTAAAAATAAAGAAAAATAGAGTAAAAATAGGGACCATGATACATGTACAACAATTTTGTACATCATGGGCTACACAAGAGGTATAATGACCAAAATACCCTGCGCCTCACGCGCTTTCATGCACCTCATGGGGGGTTTTTTTGTCATTGGTACACCTTTGTGTAGCCCAAGGTGTACACAAAGGTGTACCAATAGCATTATCCTAAAAATAGAGAGAAGATGGGTAAAATTCTGGAACAATATCCAGAAATACAGGAAAAATGAATAGTTTACCTTTATGAATTTTTATTTGAAAATTTTCGTGAGAAAGTAATTATGTTGAATTTTTGAAAGAAAAATTAATTAGAAAAAAATAGGAATAAGTTTCAAAAAATTTTCAGAAAATGCATGAAGATTAGAAATGTTATTTTAGGAATTTTCATGAAGAAAAATTAAATAAATTACCTGATTAGGTATTTATTTTGAATTTTGGAATAAATTATGACTATGAAAAATAGAGAAAAAATAGAGAAAATAAGGAAAAAATATGAAAAAATTAGATTATTGATTTTACTTGGAAATGATTGGCCAGAAAGTGATTTGGCCATGGATCTTGATGATTTACGTTATTTTCGAGGTTGGCACACAAAATGAGGTGATGCGTGTTTTTCAAAAAATTCGAGTTTACATCTAAAGGTGAGTGGTTTTATCCCGAGAACCTATATATGACACGTCTGCTTCATTATGCATGATATTTATTAAAGTTATGATTATTTCATATTGCATGGAAAGACGTTATTCTTGCATAGCACGATATTATTGGCATATTGATACTTATGCATGGGATGGGGATGTCGCCCTAAGAGTATAGCCGTAATTCCCAAGGGCAATGATGGAACAACATTAGGATTATCCTGTAGAGGTTCGAGATTCTGCCTAGGGTTCCATGCCAGGCTAGTAGACTAGGGAATCTACACTAGGGCATATGATTGTTTATGTTATTGCATCATGTATTCATGTATCATGTTTTTAAACCCTTACAAGAAGATTCATCTTCTAATGGGTTATGCCCCTAGAACATTCAACGTTCCAGTTTAGACTTGCAGCTTAGGCAAGGATCAGGTTGAGATGAGACGACACGTGATGGCTTGGCCGATGGATTCAGCAAGCTGACTCAGATATGTTTTAGCTGATGCTTTATTAATGATTAGGCTTGTTAGAACATTATGAAATCTCCATGTATTTATGTATTTCAATATTGAGGATATGATGTTAATGTATGGTATGGATTCTTATACGGTTATAAAGTGAAATTGATTATGTACCATATTAGGTTTCAATTTTAAGCTTCCGCATTTAAGATGATTACCTATCTTACCTTATTGATTCTTATTTAGTGAGTTGAGAAGGTAAAACGGGATTGTTAGGAGATTTTGGTAAAAAGAAAAAAATATTCCCGAAATTCCTAAGTTATTTAACGCCCGGAAAAAGTGGGGCGTTACAACGGCAAGTTGGTATGGGACTCGGGTGCCGTGTGTCTTGTGTGGGCCCCAAGGACCGGTATGTGCTTTCATTATGTTATACTATTGTGTTGTAGCGTCTCATGGTTTGTGTGTACCTGGGGGTTTTCCTGGGGAGAGATTCCTGGATATGTTCAGCCTTTAACCTTTCTTTCTTTATGCTTGCTGAGTCTCTTGACTCACTTTGCTTTCTATCATTATAGGTAGTGGTAGCGTGGGTCACGGGCAAGAGAGTCATCTTTTAGCAGCAGAGTTGGTATACTGTACAATTAGTCCTGTTAGTCCCTGTCAACTTTGATGGTTGATTAGGATTTACTCTATTATTTTTATAGTGTCAGGTCATTCCTCGAGTCTTGTGTATGTCGGTACATGAGTTTGTATTCATTTATTTATCTTGTGACCACTGTGCTAGCGGTGTTCTCGTAGTGCATGCATGTATATAGCTTCGTTTCTGTTGTTTTAATTATTGTTTATGCATGACAGGATAGTTTTTGTCTTGTATTTCATTCTTTCTCATCCCATAGGCGCTTCCATTCGGGTAGTCCGGGTGGTTCAGATATTCGGACGGGGGTGCTTACATTCTGCATTTGAGGTGATTTACCTTTCTTGATTTATTAATGATTCTAAGTTAATATACTAAGAAAGTGTAAATCTTTGGGGAACGATTTTTGTGTTAAGTTTCTGTTGAAAAAATATATCATTAGAATCTTACGTTACCTAACGCCCTGGGAAGGCGGGGTGTTACATTGACAACCCACATCCCACAAGGACATCACACAAAATATGGCAACGTCACTATCACAAACCATGCATCATATAAAAACCAACATGTAACAGCCCACTTCTTCAGGCGTGTTATGCCTTAGGAAATTTGGTCTATTTTTTTTTTATCATTACATTATCTCGAAATTCCCTAAGACCTTATCTAGTGCGAGATATCTACACTAGAAAATAAATACAAAGCGGAAGCTGAATCGAACTTGCTCATGGAAATGCGTACAACAATAATTGTACATGGCATCTATAACAAGTTAACATATGAGTGTTTGATAATAAATACAATGTACAGAATTTTTTTTTTTTAAATTATCCATATTACAACATAACTTGGAACATGTACTCGCATCTCGATGTCTCATGTCCCTACCCATCATCAATCTCGGAATCATCTCTGTAAGTCCTGATTGGAACGTTGAATGTTTCAGGGGCGAACCCAAGTTAGATGATGAATCATCTAAGTAAGGGTACATAATACTATGTCATGTGTGTATGCAATGTCTTTCATCGTAGGTGTCAACTGCACCCCTCATGCTACCTACCATTTTAGCGGCCACCTCTTTCGAAGTCGGGGTGTATGGGTGCACCCTTGGTAAGGCAGCGGTGCCAGTTCGTACTCCCTACGGCCTCATATGCGTGTGATCGATGATATCAACGTGTATTCATGCATTTCATAGTCATGTATGCTTTCTACGTGATGGATACATATCAGGGCATGTCAATATGATGAAAATATTTTTAAGGAAGTACCACTTACCTTCTAGAGCTTATCGGGCTACCTCGATATCCGTGTCTTACCTTGATTTGCGTGCCAACCTCAAAATTTGCGCGAGTCTCTTCAAATTCAGCCTCAAAGTATCCTAATCACCATAATTATTTAAATAAACATTAAAACTTATTTTTTCATAATTTCTGTCATTTTCTATAATTTTCTCTCTATTTCTTCCTAGTTTTTCTCAATAAATCCAGATTAAATATTTCTAAAATATTTTCTTAAATATTTCAATACGATAATTCATAAAATAATATTCTTGAATTTATGAAATTTTCTAAGGAATTTTACTCACCTTAACTTAGCATCTCGAATTTCCTCGGTATGCGTGCCCTATCCTTGAAACGTGTGCCGGACTTTTTTTCTCACCAAAATCTTCGAGATATCACCGAAACATAATTCCCTATTTTCTATAATTTTTTTGGAATTTTTTCTAACATTTTCTTTCTTCTTTTCTTTTCTTTTTCTTTTTCTTTTCTTTTTCTGTTCTCCTCTCTTCTTCTTCTTCCTCCTTTTCCCGCCTCCTGCGCCTGCAACTTCTTCTTCTTCTTCCTTCTTCATCCTTCTCCTTTCCTCTTTCTTCTTTTTCTTCTTCCTTCTCTTCTTCTTCTTCCTTCTTTTTCTTCTTCTTCTTCTTCCCCTGCCTCCCGCGCGACCCCCTGCAACCAACTCACGGCCGCCACCATTTAGCCCTCCGCTGGCCACCGCTCGGCCTTCCTCCGGCCGCCTCGGCCTCACCGGACCTCGTAGCCTCCTCTTGCACACTGGTCGCGTCGCCCCTGCTTGCTGCCAGCGGCCATTGCCGCGCGTGGTTGCTGCTCTGACACGCACAGCAGTGTTGACGGTTGTTGCTGGCCTCCGTCGGCCTCGCCACCACGCTCGCCGTTGGCCGCCGCTTGCGACCGCGTCCTTCGCCTACTCAAGCTGCCATGGTCGAGGCCGCTTGCTCGCTGCTTTCTCTCCAACTTCACTTGCCCACTTTGCTTCTACTCCTTAGTCCTATTTATAGGCAACCGATCGTTCCCTCACCTCATGGCCATATCATCTTGCGTGTAAAATTTTCCTTGCATGCAAAATCTTTCAAATCATGGATGGCTTGGGGGATTTGAAGTTGCAGGATATGGGAGATGGTTGCAGAAGGTATGGGTTTGAGTGGCATGGCTATTGCGTGCCAGAGCACGCATATATATATATATGTATAATTCTATATTATACTAATTTATTATTAAAGAAAAATACATATAAACCTCAATTTTCTTCTTAATCTCACTAGAATAATTCTTTAATTGCAATAATATTCTCAAGCACTGAATTAATTGACTTAACGATACTGAAAACACGAAATTAATATCTTGAAGCTTAGTTAAAAGGATAATTTTGCCCCAGTGCCCTCACCGGGCTATCGTTTCATCACGAAACCACTGAAGGGTTGCTCATTACGCAAAATCGAAGCCCCCCTAGGGGTCCGTTAATTTTTCTGGAGCCTCCTACAACGATTCAGTTAAGCAGCCTAAATAACAGTTGTATTTTAGCTGTGCCAAAAATTGTTCCTGATCCGATTTCTTTCGATACCATAAATCACAACTCGATACGCTTGTCGAGACTATATAATTTTCTTTAGACAATTTCACTCCGAGACATTCCCTGCAGTTGATTCGGTACCTAAAATTGCTATAAAATCAATTTTTCAGTGTTCTAAACTTATTAAAATTACGTGACAACCTTATCTAAACATGGGGTATTACACAACATTTCCATGCATATAATTTAAAGTACAAAATTCAATGCACATGTAAATAGTCACATTGGATAAACCATCCGTATGCAAACAACCTATCACAGATCAAATCATTTGAATAAACAAATCATGTATAGGGTTGAATCACTCAAAATAAAATTAAGTTTTAGTGATAGAGCCACTCACAATAAAATAAGTTTTTGGTAGGAACACTCAGATGCAACAAATTAGTTTTCAGTAGAACTATTCACCTTGAATTCTCGTGCCAATCTTGATTTTCGTGCTAATGCTCAACCTTGAATTTCAACAATTCTTAGACATCATATTTATTCTAAAGAATATCAATATCTATTTTTTTCAATTTTTCATAATTTTATTCCTATTTTCTCCCTTATTTTTAGCTTGAAAATTTCAAAATAAATAACTCCTAAAGGTTTCTCCCAAATTTCCTTTCACACTAATTCATAAAACAATATTCCTAATTTTCTAGAATTTTTTAGGAATTTTTCAAATGTTTATCCTATTTTTTCTATAATTTTCATAATTCATTTTTCCTCAAAAATTGTAAAATAAATATTTATTAAATAATTTCCCAAAATTTTCTCCAAAATAATTTCAAAAATATTTTTCTAGTTTTCTGAATTTTTTGGAAATTTTTCAAAATTGTTTCCTATTTTTTTCTTATTTTCTTTTTATTTTTTTTTACCTTCTTTGGTCATTTTCTCCAACGACGGCGACAGGCGACCTCCTCTGATGCTCAATCCGATGATACCTCCTAGAATATCTCCTCAAGTCGATCACGATGGCACCCTCTGATGGCTGAAACACCCGTTGGAAGTAGTCGAAACGAGTGATTTTCAGACCAACTCCGGCGACGTTTCTGCATTTTTTAATGAGCTTCAAATACCCCTTCAAGCCTTCATGAAAACTCACCAAACTCTCCAGAATTGCTTCTCAACACATGGGGAGTAAAATCCCTTTATCCCCGACTCTTGATTTGCTCCCAAACACGAGAAATCTGAAGTTTAAACTTTGATGAATTCAGCCACTTTGAATGCCCCTATTTATACACAATTTTGGAGCCCAATCAAGCCATACCTGGTCAAATCGATGCCTCTTTCATCATTAAAACCATTTAGTGGCCTCAAATCGTGATGATTCGATACAAACATCCTCTTCTTGAATTTTTGGCAGCCCACGACCATACCCCTATCAAATCATAGCCATACCTTATCCAATCTCAGCCATGCTTCATCCCGATCAACCCACCATGTTATGGGGCCCAGTTCTGGCCCTCAAAATGACCCTCACGATGCCGGATGGAGGCTGGCTAGTGGTGGCAAAAGCTTGGTCGGCTATGTCTATGGCAGCTTTTCAAAATTTCGCACTTTGACCTTCTTAAAAATTTCTTTTGCATTTTGGTCCTCTCCTTGAAGCCCCTGATCTTTCCAATTATTCCACTAAGTCCCATAAGTTCTAAACCTTTCATCTTACCCCTGAAGATTTAGAAAAACCATCATTTCGACCTCCCCCGAGCAAAATTAATGAATTATACTTAGGCCCAAATACATGTAGGATTGTGTTTCGATTGTAATTACTTTTGTTTATTCTTGAAACCTCTTAAGGGTTGCTCCTTATGCTAAATATGAGCCTTCTTAAAGTCCTGTTGAGTTTCCAAAAGTCCCTTTACAATCATTTGGTTTTTCATGCTGAATCATAGTTGTACCGAAAATTGTTTCCAATCCAATTTCTTTTGGTGTCAAAATCCTTCCTTGAGACGCTCGTCAATGTCGTACCCTTATCTTTAGGTATCTAAGTTTCAAGACCTTCTCTGCCATTGATTCGGCAATTTATTTTACTATCAAACTAACTTTTCGGTATTTTAAACTCGTCTAGATTACGTGGCGACCTCACACAAATATGGGTATTACAACTTCAACCATGTTGCCTTAATGTTGATGAAGAAAATGGACCTAATACAAGGTCTACCTTCTCTAAATAAAGACTTACCAAGATGTCAGGTGTGTCTATTTGGAAAACAAAACAGATTGTCCTTCTCATCAACAACTTGGATAGCAACACTAAAATTGTAGCTGATCCACATAGATCTCTGTGGACCCCAGCCTCAACCATCATTGAAAGGAAACATATACTATATTGCCTTCATTAATGATCTAGCCAGATTCTGTTGGATTTATTTCTTAAGGTTTAGGTCAGAGGTCGCTGGTGTTTTCTAGAGATTTAAAGCTTGGATTGAAAATCAAAGTGGCTGCAAAATTCATATCATAAGATCTAACAATGGAAAGTAGTACACTTCTACACAATTCAATATGTTCTGTGTAGAAGCTAGAATTGAACATCAACTCACTACTCCTTACACTCCGCAGCAAAATGGGGTGAGTGAATGGAAGAACAGAACAATAATGGAGATGGTTCGATGCTTACTTCATGAAAAAGGTCTTCCCAAAAGGTTCTAGGCAGAAGCAACTAACGCAGTCATGTTTTTGTTGAAAAATCTCCACAAAGGTTGTGAAAGCAAAAACCCCTTTTGAGGCATGGTATGGTTATAAACCATCTTTCAAAAACTTTAAGATATTTGGTTATGTGTGCTTCATCCATGTACCTCAGGTGAAAAGAGACAAGTTGGATAAGAAGATATAAGTTGGCATCTTTATTAGCTACAGTAATTTCTCTAAAGCTTATAGAATTTTTCAACTACAAACAGGGAAAATTCTAATAAACAGAGATGTTCACTTTGAGAAGGAGCCAATTGGGAAGAACAAAGGCTAACTACTCCCAAAGAGCAAAGTCTTCTCAAAGGAGCCGTGGAACTCTTTGGTGACAATGAAGTGACTGATGACCCACCTGTTAGAGGAACTAGATCACTTTTTGATATTTATCAGAGATGCAATGTAGTAGTACTTGAGCCAAGTGGATTTGAAGAAGAAAATGAGGATAAAAATTGGATAACTGCAATGAAGGAAGAGTTAGCCATGATAAAGAAAAATCAAACCTGGGAACTGGTGGAAAGGCCTCAGCAAAGGAAAGTTATTGGAGTCAAATGGGTATTTAGAACTAAACAAAATGTAGATGGCTCTATCAACAAGTACAAGGCTAGACTTGTAGTGAAAAGGTATGCTCAAGAGTTTGGAGTGGATTTCTCAGAGACATTTTCCCCAGTTGTACGACTTGACATCATCATATTGCTTTTGGCAATAACTACATTGAGAAGTTGGAAAGTGTTTCAGCTTGATGTTAAATCAGCCTTTCTAAATGGCTTTTTGGAGGAAGAGATATATGTCAAGAAGCCTGAGGGATTTATAGTAAAGGGGCAAGAGGATAAAGTCTATATACTTAAGAAGGTTCTCTATGGGTTGAAACAGGCTCCAAGAGCCTGGTATAGTAGAATTAATGAGCATCTGCTAAGTCTCAATTTTGAAAGAAGTTTGAGTGAATCAACACTCTATGTTAAGTCCGCAGAAAATGAAATTCTAATTGTTTCTTTGTATGTAGATGATCTCTTGGTAACAGGAAACAATGGTCCACTTGTTGAACAATTCAAACAAGAGATGATGAAGGTTTTTGAAATGACATATTTGGGTGAAATGGCCTAGTTTCTGGGAATGAAAATTAGACAAGATTAATAAGAGATTTTTATTTGTCAGAAGAAGTATACTAGCGACATCTTAAAGAAGTTCCAAATGGAGGGTTGCAAGCCAATGAGTACTCCTATGAATCGAAAGGAGAAGCTTTGCGAAGAAGATGTAGTAGATAAGGTTAATGAAGCTGGTTTCAGAAGTCTCATAGGTTGCCTAATGTATCTCACTACAACTAGACCATATACATTGGAAGCTATGAATGTATTATCTAGATTTCTACATTGTGCAAGTGAAGAGCACTATAAGGCAACAAAAAGAGTACTAAGCTATGTTAAAGGAACTTAAGATTTTTGAGTGATGTTTAAACATAAGCATGTTTTTTCCTTCCATGGTTTTTCAGACAGTGAATGTGGAGGCTCTTTAGATGACATGAAGAGTGCTTCTGGTTTTTGTTTGACACTTGGGTCAGGTGTGTTCTCATGGAGTTCAAAGAAGCAAGAGATAGTGGCCCAATCAACTGTTGGGGCAAAGTTCATTGTTGTAACTTCAGCTATTAATCAAACACTATGGTTAAGGAAAATCTTTCCAAAACTTACATATGGAGCAGGAAGAGAGTACCAAAGTGTGTGGATAATCAAGCAGCAGTTGCAATCTCAAATAATCTAGTTTTCCATGGTAAAACTAAGCACTTCAATATTAAGCTATACTTTCTCGGGGAAATGCAGTAGAATGGTGAGGTGAGTCTGCAATATTGTAATACAACTGATCAATTAGTGGATATATTCACAAAGGCGCTCTCTCGGAGCATATTTGAATTTCTAAGAGAAAAGTGGGGAGTGTGCAGCTACTGATGCAAGAGGAGTGTTATGTTACATGCCTCAGTAACTGCTTGCTAAGTGGCTGAGAGTGCGCGTATGTGCTACAATCAGCTTGACCAAGTTTTTAGGAGTTTGTTATTAGTTGTTTATTTATTTATTTTTTGTTATGAGAACATGGACAATGCTACAGTTTGTATGATGAGAACATGGACAACGTTGCAGTTTGTTTGTTGAGTTTTCTATGTATTTAAAGTGTTTTTCAATTAAATTAAATGCAAGTGTCCTTGTAGCAGCATTGATTTTCTTTGTGGGTTAAGTACTTTTCTGCCAACAAAGTCTGTCAAGCCTCTCATTCTATCCTTCCCCTTATATGAACTCTCCTCCATCTCGAACTCCATTTAGCTTTTCAAAACACCCAGATGACAATTCTGCTTTTAGGATATTAATCCCATGAATTTGGAGAACCAAGTTTAAGACAACAAACAAGAAGAGAGATTGTTAAAGCAAGTGAAGTTGGTGATCCAAATAAAGAGACACCAAATTGTGCCCCAGACTCCACAAATTAAAGCCATTGATCTAGATATAGACTTGGTTGCAGTGTCATCTCTTATTGGATATCTAATTATGTTGTAGTTTCGCCACCATATTGGATTTGCAGCTTAGCTTATACACTTAAACTAATTTCACATATTTTCTATGTAACACCCCGTTTTTCTCTTACCGAGAGTGTCACTATGCTGGGGCTCAAAATATACATAAATTATTTTTTTCTTTCTTTCTCGGTACATAACTTATACCTTAAGTACCAAATTCTAAATAAAACCCCCAGCAAATCATTCACAATATGCGGAAGCGATAATCGAAACCTGATATGGTACATAATCAATTCACTTTATTTATAACATAAGAATTCGTATCATAGATAACATTATATCCTCAATATTGAAATACATAAATACATGAAGATTCTATAATGTTCTAATAAGGCTAATCATTAATAAAGAATCAGTTAAAACATATAAGAATCAGCTTGCTGAATCCATCGGCCACGCCATCACGTGCCATCATATCTCAACCTGCTTCTTGCCCTGATTGTAAGTCTCAACTGGAACGTTGAATGCTCCAGGGGCATAACCCATTAGAAGATGAAACTTCTAGTGAGGGTCCAAAACATATATATGAATGCATGATGTGATAACATGAATAACTTTTTCGCCCTTTAATGTAACTTCCCAGGCCCACCAGCCTGGCTAGGAATCCTAGGCAAATCTTGAACCTCTACAGTATAAGCCTAACGTTATTCCCTCAATGCCTAGGGGAATTACGGCTACACTCTGGGGGTGACATCTCATTCCCATGCACAGATATCAATATGACAATAATATCGTGCCATGGAAATATCATGACTTTTAATGCAATATGACGAAATGATCATTGCATTCATAAATAGCATGCATATAAACAATCATATCATAATTATAAGTTCTTGTGAGAAAACCACTCACAAAACCATAGTTAGGATAGAAAAACTCACATTTGCCCTAAAGATCAAGACACCTTGAAAAGCGTGTGTCACCTCGATATGCATGCCAGACCTCGATTCTCCTGCCAACTCTCAAAAGTTGCACCAATCACATCATCTCGATCACCTCAATCATAAAATAATATTTAATCACTAAATATCCTCAATATTTCATTTTTCCTTCATTTTCTCTCATTTTTCCTTTCCAAAAATTCCAATAAATACATCGAGACTATTTCCTCAAATCTATCTTCACAATAATTCATAATATCCAATGAACTTCAAAGGAAAAATACTGAACTTACCCGGATGTTGCGTTTTCATACAAAACGAGGCTCTTTAGCTCTAAAATCGAGACATCGAGAATCCCAAATCTCAATCCTTTTGCCCATACTTCAAGATCACAAATTTCTAGGAATTTAGAGATTTTTCTCACATCTTTTCACGCAAGGACGCGCCCAAGAAAGACGACCCATGTGCCTGCGCGTGATCGGCACGCGCCGGTCGTCTTCTCTGGCGACGGCCGTGCCGTTGATCGGAGAAAACCATGCCATCTTCTTCCTCTCTTCAAGTCGATCCTCATGGCCAAGTTTGAGCCTCAAAAGAGGACCCAAAGACCTCCCATCGGGCATTTGAAGACTCAGCCACGGCGACCGCCACCCGTCTCCGGCGAAGCCCAAAACCCCTTCAAACCTCGACCACAATGTATCAAAATTACCAGAAATTCTCTTCTCCCTATGGGCAACAAAAACCCCATGCTTTGAACTCCCAATTCGTTCGATATAGTGCTCGATTTAAAGCTCCCACCTCTCCAATATTCGGCCACTTCGAGCTCTATTTATAGGCGATTATCGAGCTTCAAAATGGCCTTGGCCGCCTTGCCCATCACCTTTAGGAGGCTAAACTTCCCCTAGATTGACCTTGAGGCTCCCTTATCTGACCCTAATCTCGATTTGCAGGTATCGACCATTCGGTCGAATTCTTTGGTCGATTTTTTGCTTTTTCAAGCCACCATGATGACTGTTGTCGCCCCTCGCCTTTACAAAAGTTGGTCCCTGGCCTTCCCTTATGCCATCCTTGTGGCTAAAATCGGCCATGGCCGACCGGCCATGTGCTAGTCAGATTTGCCCATGCTACCATTTTTGCATTTTTTCACTTTGGCCCCTCCAAGTTTTAGCTATTATCACTTTAGCCCATTTCACTTAGCCCTTGAACTTTCCAATATTGTCATTGAGTCCCTCAAGTCCTAAAACATTCATTTGACCCTTGAGCATTTCGAAAAAATATTGTTTCGGCTTCCCTTTAGCAATTTCGAAAAACTACACTTAGGATCGAATCTTCGTTTTGTCCCTAAACCTATTTGTTTCTTCCTGAAACCACTGAAGGGTTGTTCCTTATGAAAAAACGAAGCCCCCTCAACTTTCCGTTGACTTCTCGGAAGTCATCTATAACAATTCGGTATTACAGCCTAATTGACAGCTGCTATTTTGCTGTACCGAAAACTGTTCTCGATCCGATTTCTTTTTGCACCATAAATCCTATCTCGGGGTGTTCGTTAATGCCACATCATTTTTCTTTGACATCTTGGCTCCATGGCATTCCCGACAATCGATTCAGTCATTCATATAGTAATAAATTACCGTTATACTCTCTATTTATCCTTAAATTTTATTTTTGCCTTAAGATAAATTACCCTCGAGTCCTTTAGAATTTCTTAGGTATTACATTCACCCTTCCTTAAAGAAATTTCGTCCTTGAAATTTTTATCAGACCGTTAAGATAACTAAGACATAACATAGCTCATTACCTGAATACCTCAAATCAAACATCTATTTGTTCCTTGACAAACACTTCGGTTTGCGTTCCTTACACGTCTAATGCTTACAAGCATACCGTGTCATTCACATAATCTCCTGTTGTTGCTCCTTTCAGACAACCACACATCTTTCAATTATTTTAGGCACTCATATTTTACCCCAAAACTTTTGAGAATGCCTTCTCGCATTTCAAAAATCATAACCCTTGGGCTGGCCATAATCATAATTCCATAGACAAGTACACTTGTCAACCACACATGCCTTCCATATCTCCTTTACCAGATCCAGCTAAACGACTAGGCTAGACATAAAAATAGACGATCCTTTTGGCACTACCATCATAGTCGGCAGGCCAACAAGCCTCCAACATTATCTGACACTCACAACTATCCACTAGGTCCTACGTTGGGCACCTCTCTGCCACGCGCCTGGTGATATGAAGTAGTGAAGTCATAGTCCTTAAGGAACTCCATCAACTGTCTCTACCTCTCGTTCAGCTCCTTCTGCGAGAACTCATACTTCAGGCTTTTCGTGGTTCGTGAGCACATCAACATGTCCCATCATTTCATTTTGGTAGTGTCTCCATAACTTGGAGAGCACATACCACATTTACCAACTCCAAGTTATACATCGGGTAGTTCCTTTTGTGCCTTGGCGTGATCCACACACCATCATTCGGTCGTCTTGCACTAATCATGCAACCCGATCCTTTGAGCTATCATAAACTCTCACTGCACCCAGCAAATTATTCTTATTAGACTCTTCTCACAAGTCCTATTATGGACATAATCATTCCAGAGTGTTCAATCACAGTCATCTGACAATAGTTTGCCAAAACATCTTATTTTGAAACATCTTAGCACTCTATTTCGAAATCTGGTTCGCAAAATTTTCATTTCAAACCCCATGTTGCTCCATGTTTCAAAATATAGGGTCGGGACTATAAATACTCGAAAAGCCCAGAACTCAACTTTCGTGTATCTGAATAATTTTTTCCTTCTTGCTAGAATCTCCGGAATAATAAAACACGTTTTCCCATAAAGAAGAGAATTTTCCTTCTCCATTTTTTTTTCATTTCTTTTCTTTTTCTTCCTTATTTCTTCTTTCTTCTTCTTCCTTCCTTCCTTCCTTCCTCTGCTGACCCTGCGTGCGAACAGCCACTGGCCACCGCTTCCCCCTCTGCAACCGCCTCTAGCGCCTACTCCGCCATCGGCTGCGAGCCACAGCGTGGCTTCCCCGCGCCCTAGCCGTCGATCGCATCTCCTCCCAGCCATCATCACCGGCCTAATTTGCCCTCGCGTCGGCCAGATTCGGTCACGCCGTCTCTGCCAGCTTCCTCGCGCAGCCACCAGCCCTCGCTCAGCTTCCCTTGGCCATCACAGCGCCATCGCCGTCCTTACCATTGCTGCCAGATCTGGGTCGATCTGACCCGACTAGGTCCACCCTGACCCGACTCGATTCAGGTTCGACCCATCCTTGATTCGACTCATTAGATCTGACCCATATTTGATTTGACCCATCTAATTAGATCTAACCCATCTAAATCTAACCCATATCTGATTTGTTTAGATTTAGTCAGACCTAGATCTATCATGCCAAGGCACAACACACTAAACCCCCAATCTCGATGTGGTGCCTACATAGTCTTAAACAGAGGATGGCATCCATAGTGCATCTTTGTACCTTACTTCCATTGTGAGGATGGTACTACTCGTTTTGCTACCATCCATGAGGTTTTTACTGTTAGAAATGTCGTCAACCTCCTAGCTTCGCTTTCGATTAACGACCGATTTTGGGCTTCCGCCACACTCTTCTTTGAAGCTGGAGCCTGGCTTCAGGATCCTGTCTATGGTTGCGTATCCCACATTTTAGCTCTTCAACAACAGGTTAGTGATTTGCAAGCTTATCGAGATTATTTGCAAGATTCACTATTTGCATATTATTCTTCACATACCCAACCTGTTCCTCAACTTGATCAAGACCCAAGCTGGAATTTCGATCTTCCCATCATCCCAGAGGACGTCCCTCATCATAATTTCCCAGAGGCTACTCTTCCACCTTACCCTGGGGAAACCAGCAGTAGCCAGATGCCACCCCCAGATGACATCAATGGGCTAGGACCTGTCGTGTTTGGCAACTATCATTGTTATTGAGCATCAACCACGTTATCAGTTTTATAGTTTACCTTTTTTTCCTTTGAATGATTGTATGGCTTGATTTCTTGTAACTGCTTTGAACATATGGAATGAATATTATGCTTTTGGATACTTTAACGTTTCATTTTATTGTCTTACCCTCGATTGCATTTTGATCATAAAATATTTCAGTCTTTTACAGCTGTTTAATAATTCATCAAATCGAGGTAAAATATTAGCTCTTTATTATCACCTGATAATTCACGTACTTAATCAAGTCACACATAACCAAGCATCCAATAACCTCAAGCTATCATTGGCAATTTCATCATTAAGAAATAATCCAATTAGTTCTCCCAAGAATATACCTTGATATTTTCCATTTTTCTTATGGCTTTTCACTGACCGCAAGTGCCTATATCCACCGGCTCTTTATTTCCATAACTTGCTGACATCACTCAATGATACATCTCCCAATTTGCCCATCAAGGCTACCTAGACTAACTGTCTAACCATACGAGAGTTCCAATCTCCAAAATCAAAAATCTCGAATCCTCAATCAATTTGGGTCTACAGCTTCTCTTACTGCGACCTATCATCCTGACACATTTGCCATAACTTGATTCTCTCAATTACATCAAAGATTTGCACAATCTTTAAGACGACAATTCATAACCATACTGCCAACTAGAGCAGGTAGGTACTTACGTCACCTACGATACTCTAATCCTCATTGGATTTCTTCCTGAAAACTCTAAAGTTCCATTACGAATCTCTAGATCCTCAATCGATTCATTCAAGGAAATTCCTTTGGAATCTCAAACCGATCTATCCTCGAAGATCCCAAATCAGATCACGATATCTAGTTCCATTTATCTTCCAAGAACTCAATTTCCTTTGCCATCACGGCTTTCTATCTATCATTTATCACGGTGCTTTTAAGCTCTCCTCGTCGGGTTTGACTACCGACAACTTTACCTGATTTCGCATGTCCATTTGACACACTGAACTGTAGTCATAACCTCTATTGACTAGGTCTTTTCATCATTCTTTTCTCAGTCAATACGACCTATCAATCAATTATTTCCTTTTTAATACCCGAATTGTACCTTGAGTTGAGACTACCATCTCACAACTCATCGTCAATGTTTTGGATTAGCCATGCTCCGTTACCTGAAATCTCATTTATCGAGAGTCCTCTGACTCTCGCTTTTCGTTCTTTAGGTCCAGTTAACTATCGACACCTGACCATTAAATTAGTTTTTCTTAGGCACTACACTTACCGTCAGCCAGCACACAAATGTCATCATCACCCCTATCATATAGTTGACCCTCAAACGGGTTCGTCTTGAGTGAAAACTGCACGATCTAATCGTAGTCCTTCAAGAACTATCATTTGTTGTCGTTGCTCTGAGTCTAACTCTTTCATTTTAGGCCTTCATCATGGCTGGTGATTCCATCACCTCATAGGTAGCGCCTACACGGCTTATGAGCATGCATCTTTCTTTTCCATTTCATACGTCAGGTGGCTTTTCCTTTGAGCCACCCAACACGACTATCTCATGATCCCATTATCATACTAGACACCGAGGTATTCTATCTCTCGAGTCTCGCACTATTCATCGTGTCACCTACTCCCCAAATGACCACGAACCCCAATGCAATTCCTTAAATAGGACACACAGTCCATATTCAATCCATCTCATTTCGGTTCACTAGGCTTCCAGCCTCTATCAATCACAGCTAGTGGCACATACCCTACTGGGCTACCCCAGATCTTCAGCATCTGATCGTCTCCTCGATAGTTTATTAAGCAACTTAAACCCTTGGTCCCTGACCCATACTACGAGACAACCAACTAGCTTCCCCGGTACGTTGATCATAAGCTCATCACAAGTCTTCTGCCTTGGTCCATAGATCCAGATCTTTCACTGTGAACACCGACCAGTAGTGCCGTCACGCTGCTAGGGTTTCTTATCTCGTCTTTGAGAGTCACATCAGTTGCACCACTTTCGGCTCATCAATTGACATACTCACGCACCATTATTTGGCCATCTTTGGCCTCTCGTTCATTCCATTTCGTGGGATCCCATATCTTATTTCTAAGATACCAAATGATCCTCGAAAATCTTATCCTTCGGTCCTAATTCATCAGCTAAGTCTTGTCACATCGGACTAATCATCACTGATCCGATCATCTTTGATAACCGCAGTTATCTCATCTCTCATTGCAAAGATTTTGACTAATGACATGAAATCATCAGTCTCTAAATCTCTTGGATCCATAATCATGGTTATCGAGCCTTACACCCAAATCATGGGATCCTAACTTCATAGCTAGATCATTCTTCTAGTACTAGCTTCTATTAGGCATTATACTATTCACCAAGAATAGTAATCGTCTACTGAAATAGTGTCTGTTCGTGAATAGTACACCAGGTAAGTTCCCAAGAAAGAAAGATGGGTCACAATGAACACACTTAAATACTAAGTCTTTCCTTAGTCAAAACTTTCCTAGACATGCACTTTTACTATAGTACACTTATCTAGTAACCGTCAATACCCAAATCTTACGGTGGCTTTGCTTATCTAGCCACATGCGACCCTTTTCCTTAGGTTCGCCCTAATATCAACTACATCCTAGTCACTTAACGACTACATCTTAGTCACTTAAGGCTCTTCCATTGGACTCATTTTTCAAAAATTCACTCTGATACCAACTGTAACACCCCACTTTTCTCTTACCAAGAGTGTCACTATGCTGGTGCTCAAAATATACATAAATTATTTTTTTCTTTCTTTCTTGATACATAACTTAAACCTTAAGTACTAAATTCCAAATAAAACCCCCAGCAAATCATTCACAATATGCGGAAGCGATAATCGAAACTTGATATGGTACATAATCAATTCACTTTATTTATAACATAAGAATCCGTACCATAGATAACATCATATCCTCAATATTGAAATACATAAATACATGGAGATTCCATAATGTTCTAACAAGCCTAATCATCAATAAAGAATCAGCTAAAACATATCCGAGTAAGCTTGCTGAATCCATCAGCCACACCATCACATGCCGTCATATCTCAATTTGCTCTTTGCCTTCACTGCAAGTCTCAATTGGAAAATTGAATGTTCCAAGGGCATAAACCATTAGAAGATGAAACTTCTAGTGAGGGTCCAAAACATATATATGAATGCATGATGCGATAACATGAACAATATTTTTGCCCTTTAATGTAACTTCCCAGGCCCACCAGCCCGGTTAGGAATCCTAGGTAAATCCCGAACCTCTGCAGGATAAGCCTAACATTATTCTCTCGATGCCTAGGGGAATTATGGCTACACTCTGGGGGCAACATCCAATTCCAATGCACAGATATCAATATGACAATAATATCGTGCCATGCAAATATCATGACTTTTAATGCAATATGACGAAATGAGCATTGCATTCATAAATAGCATGCATATAAACAATCATATCATAATTATAAGTTCTTGTGAGAAAACCACTCACAAAACCATAGTTAGGATAGAAAAACTCACATTTTCCCTAAAGATCAAGACACCTTGAAAAGCATGTGTCGCCTCGATATGCGTGCCCGACCTCGATTCTCCTGCCAACTCTCAAAAGTTACACCAATCACATCATCTCGATTACCTCAATCATAAAATAATATTTAATCACTAAATATCCTCAATATTTCATTTTTCCTTCATTTTCTCTCATTTTTCCTTTCCAAAAATTTCAATAAATACATCGAGACTATTTCCTAAAATCTATCTTCACAACAATTCATAATATCCAATGAACTTCAAAGGAAAAATACTGAACTTACCCGGATGTTGCGTTTTCATACAAAACGAGGCTCTTTATTTCTAAAACCGAGACATCGGGAATCCCAAATCCCAATCCTTTTGCACACACTTCAGGATCACAAATTTCTAGGAATTTAGAGATTTTTCTCACATTTTTTCACGCAGGGATGCACCCAAGGAAGACGACCCACGCGCCTGTGCGTGAAGGCCGCGCGTGACCGGCACGCGCCGGTCGTCTTCTCTGGCGACAGCCGTGATAGTGATCGGAGAAAACCATGCCATCTTCTTCCTCTCTTCAAGTTGATCCTCATGGCCAAGTTTGAGCCTCAAAGGAGGACCGAAAAACCTCCCATCAGGCATTTGAAGACTAGGCCACGGCGACCACCACTCGTCTCCGATGAAGCCCAAAACCCCTTCAAATCTCGACCAAAATGTATCAAAATTACCAGAAATTCTCCTCTCCCTACGGGCAACAAAAGCCCCATGCTTTGAACTCCCAATTCATTTGATATAGTGCTCGATTTGAAGCTCCCACATCTCCAAAATTTGGCCACTTCGAGCTCTATTTATAGGCGATCATCGAGCTTCAAAATGGCCCTGGCCGCCTTGCCCATCACCTTTAGGAGGCTAAACCTACCCCAGATCGACCTTGAGACTCCCTTATCCGACCATAATCTCGATTTGCAGGTATCAACCATTTGACTGAATTCTTTAGTCGATTTTTTGCTTTTTCAGGCTACCATGATAACTGTTGTCGCCCCTCGCCTTTACAAAAGTTGGTCCCTGGCCTTCCCTTATGCCATTGTTGTGGCTAAAATTGGCCATGGCCGACTGGCCATGTGTTGGTCAGATTTGCCCATGCTGCCATTTTTGCGTTTTTGCACTTTAGCCCCTCGAAGTATTAGCTATTATCACTTTGGCCCATTTCACTTAACTCCTGAACTTTCCAATATTTCCATTGAGTCCCTCAAGTCATAAAACATTCATTTGACCCTTGAGCATTCCGAAAAAAAATCGTTTCGGCCTCCCTCTTGTAATTTTAAAAAACTGCACTTAGGCCTGAATCTTCGTTTTGGCCCTAAACCTCTTTGTTTCTTCCTGAACCTACTGAAGGGTTGTTCCTTATGAAAAACTGAAGCCCCCTCAAGGTTCCGTTGACTTCTTGGAAGTCGTCTATAATAATTCGGTATTGCAGCCTAATTAGCAGCTGCTATTTTACTATACCAAAAACTGTTCCTGATCCGATTTCTTTCTGCACCATAAATCTTATCTCGGGGTGTTCGTTAATGCCACATCATTTTTCTTTGGCATCTTGACTCTAGGGCATTCCTGGCAATCGATTCAGTCATTCATACGGTAATAAATTACCATTATACTCTTTATTTATCCTTAAATTCCATTTTTGCCCCAAGATAAATTACCCTTGAGTCCTTTAGAATTTTGTAAGTATTACACTCTAGCTAGATTTGGCCTAGTCTAGTCTCATATGGGGTATCCTTACTTTTCTTTTACAAATTATAGAGGGTGTGTTTCTCTTTGATTTTGTGTCCCTATATCCTAACGTGTGGTTTCCCCTATGTTGTTTGTTTCTGAAAATAAAAAATGAGAGGTTTGGTAATAGGCTTTAAGAGAACAGGTCTCTTATGGAGCAATGGTTTAAAGATCAAATGAATTATTGTTGACTACTCTAGAATAGGGACCAAATGAATTTGTAGAGAACAAAGAAATGGTAAAACAAGAAGCTAAGCCAGAAACTAGAAATAAACAGAGAATTGGTTGACAAAAAGTTGATCCAAACATCAGAGATCAAAGGGAGGCTCAGATACCATGTTAGAAGAGACAAAAACCCTAAAAACTGTGAATTTTGTATTGCTTTGAATGCTTTCCATGGCTTTTGTACAGAGTTATTTATAGGGAAAATTATACAAAGGTAAAGCCTATGCAAAATATAAATGATATCAATCTTAAAAATCTTAAACTCAAAAAAAAAAAAAAAAAATCTTAAAGAGAGATAAACCCTTATTCAAATTTCATTTGATTCTAATCTTAACACTAACAATAGTTATGTTTAAGGTAAATGTACAGTCAAGGGCCACCTCTTGTAACAGCATCTCTTGGGGAAAGTTTGTATTCTTTCTCACATCCTTACATGGAGAACAATTTAACTATGAATTGCAAAAGCAGTTGATGGGAAGAAAGAAATACATCAAAAATGATATTGATATACACAAGTTTAGGGTTGTACCTGAGATTTTGGGGTTCTAAGTTAGAAATGTGAAAATGAGCCCTTTAATTATAGTGTACATTCGAATTTTATTTTTATATAATAAAACATCAAAAAAATAAATAAATATTCATACCATATCAAAGAATAAAATAATTTTTTTTTCAAAATGATCAATTAAAAACAATTTTTTTTTACAATTTTGAAGGCAAAAATATCAATCAAATTAACATAATCAAATTATTTGAATATTTTTTTTAATAGACAAGATAGTCTATCCATTCAATCGGTCTTGTCACATAATATATTCCAAATGATTAACTATTGCGTGTGTGTACGTCTTAGCACACTCTCTGATCAACTAATACAACATTTTAATCTATTTACGTATTGTAATTAATCTCAACTTTTAGACAATACTAAATCAGCAACATCAACAAATACACACACACACACACACACACACATATATATATATAATGAGTTTAGGGTTGAGCAGGGATCAAACCCAATTGGTTGTGGCATTATAAAAGTGTTAAAAGAAAAAACAATTATTGAGTTTTAACTATAATAAGGAAAATTAGTGATTTACATTGGTGTTTTTGAGAGAGTAAGAGGGAGAAAGAGAGAGATTATAAGAGAGAGAGAAAAAGAGAAATGTTAGGTGTTCTACAAATTTTGGGGAGAGAGAAAGACTTTATACAAGGGCAAAATTGTCACTTTAAAATAGGGGTAAAATGGTCAATTTATCCCCATATTTATGGGCCTTCTAAATTGATAGAATTTTTGGGCCCTGAGGTAACCGCCTCTTGGGCCACACTGTAGGTCCAGGCTTGCACAAGTTGAGAGGCTGAGCATAAAAAGATACATTAATTCCTCACAAAACTTTCCTAAACAACATTTCTAATTTGTTCAGAAACATTTACAGGGAATATCATTTAATATATCTTTCAAGGCACTCTTTTAACTTCTGGGAAGTAATAGGTTTTGAAATAAATGAATCCATACCATTTGTATAACACTTATCTGCGATTTCTGATAATGCATTTGTTGTCATATGCATTTATAGAAAGTGGACTTATCAATGGACATGTATATAAATACCAACACACTACATATTCATGGATTGCAAAAGGTAATGTAACTTTAAATCAAACACATATAGTTTCAAATTCCACAATTCCATAGCATATGATGATCTCAATTCTTGCCATTCTTTTTCGACGATACCATTGTTTCAATATGCCAATCTTGTTCTTGCCATTCTTTTTCGATGATCTCAATGTTTGGACAAATCTGGTCTTCTGTTTGGTTTTTTGTTGTTCGTCCAAACTTATCTTATTTCTTGATTCATATTCTTTCTTGATGGTGATGATCACTCCTAATTCATCTCCCTCATCGATGAGCAATTTCGCCATCAAATCCAGTCCGTATTTCCTTTATCATTGCGACAGCCCCAAGCTTTTCCTATAGTCTCTCAACCATTAACCAGAGGCAATTATGCTTTTTGGAGCCATGCGATGGTGATAACACTATCGGTAAAGAACAAATTAGGGTTCATCAATGGTTCAATTGCACAACCTACAAGTTGTAATGCCATGTTTTTCCCAAGCATGTGTTAACATGAAATTTTGGGGATATATATATATATATATATATTTTTACTATACACTCAAGCTAAATCAAATCCTGACAATCCCATTCTACCTTCTTAGTATATCAAATTTAAAATGAATAGGCTAAGATAGGTACATCATCACATTAGCGGAAGCAAGATCGAAACCTCAAATTTCACATAATCAAATTCACTTTATTTATAACGTAGAAATTGAACAACATCTACTAAACACCTCAAACATAGACAAAATATACACTAAAGATCACCAACGTAAATAACGACTACATCTCGATAACCCATTTTTCTTTAGCACCACTACTTTCACTTGGAACATTTGAATATTCCAGGAACATAGTCCAAATTAGATGTTGAATCATCTAAGTGAGAGTTCAAAACATTTTCATAAATATATGTAAGGCCAAGAAACAAATTGACATATCTTGACATGTCTCAATCCAAGAGAATCCCACACAGTGCTTAACCCGTACCTCGGGGAAAGAGCAATCTCTCTGAAGGCAATGCAACCACATCGACATATTGGCATAATACCATCCTAGCTTAAGAGGGGCAACATCAACGCATCTCTTCGATATCTCGGGAACAATCATTACCACTCTCGACACAGAAATGTCAACATTAATGTATGAACCTGGCTCACCACAATCACGTCAGAGATTACGTTCCCACTCAAAAGCATCTCGGAGACACTACCCATGTCTAACACATATGCCAATACCATAACCACAACATGTAATGATGTATTACACAAAACGACATTTCCATGCTCGTAATTTAAAACACAAAATTCAATGCATATGTAAATAACCACTTTGGATATACCATCCACATGAAAATAACCTATCATAGATCAAATCATTTGTATAAAACAAATCGAAAGTGTAATATCCTAGTATTTTGAGAATAATAATAATAATAATAATTAATTTTGCATTTAAAATATTTTTTAACATCAATTAGAAATTATAATTGAGAAAACTAATGGGCTTAGAGTTAGTTGGCTAATTTGAAAAAAAATAAATAAGTAAATGAGTTTAGAATTAGTGGCCTAAATTGAAAAAAAAAAAGATTAAGTAAATGGGCTTATAGTTAGTGGGCTAAGTTGAGAAAATAAAGGTTAAGTAAATGGGGTTAGAGTTAGTAGATTAAGAAAGTGGGCTTAAATTTATGGACTAAATGAAAGAATAGCCCATTCAAATAAGATTTAGTTGAAAATAATTAAAGTAAAAAAATAATCAAAGATAATGGGTGAATTAATGAAGAATGTGGGAGACAAAATATGGTGTGAATAAATAATAAAAGATAATGGGTGAATTAATAGAGAATGTGAGAGACAAAATATGGTGTGAATAAATAATCAAAGATAATGGGTGAATTAATGGAGAAATATGGGAGACAAAATATGGTATGAACAAATAATCAAAGATAAATGATGAATTAATGGGGAAATATGGGAGACAAAATAGAGTGTGGCCAAATAATCAAAGATAATGGGTGAATTAATGGAGAAATGTGGAAGATAAAGTAGTGTATGGACAAATAATTAAAGATTATGAGTGAGATTTAGTGAAAAATTAAATCAAAAAAATGATAAAATAATAAAAGATAGTGGATCACTATAATTAAACTAAATTTACTTCAACCTCTATAAATAGAGAAAACTTGAAAATTTTGAGAACTTGAATTAGAAAGAGAAAGGTTGTAAGAAAAACGGATTTGAGAGTAAGAGAGAGATTTGAGAAAGAGAAAGAAAAATATAGAGAAAAATACCAAAAATTTCTAGAAAAATCCTATAGGTTGGGTTTAGTAGTTCGTACAAAGATTTGTGGTAAAAGGTATTGTTGGATACGCAAAACAAGGCTTCATCACAATATAGAAGAATATCGAATCACTCCACGAGAAGGTAAGTTATCTTCAAAATTTTCTTTAAAAAATTTTGAAAATGTTAGAATGATATTTTAGAATTTTTGATAGTGAAATTGGAAGAGAAATACATGATTAGTATTTATTATGGATTTTTAAGGTAATAGATGCTTGAAAATCAAAGAGAAAATAAGAAATAAATAGAACATGAATTTTAAAAATTATGAGAAAATTTCTAGGGCTTTGGAATATTGTTTTAGGAATTATTGTGAAGATAAATTGAGAAAATTTTATGAGAAAGTATTTAATTCATAATCTTGAGGAAATAATAGGAGAAAATTGGAGAAATTAGAAAAAATTAGAAATATGATTTTCTTAAGTAATTATGATGTCAGGATATGTCAAGATTCATAATTAAGTAAAATTGAAAGTTTGACGCGAATTTTGAAGCAAAATTATGCTAAGAGCAAAATTGTCTTTTACAAGATAAGTGGTACTATTCAACTGAATTTAGTTTATGAAAATGACTTGTAAGTGGTTCCACCAAAACCTGATTTTATGTAAATATTTTCATCATATTGTCATGTTTTGATGTGAACATGTCATGTGAATTGCATTTACATGTATTGATGACAAAGTATGCATATGAGTATGATGAGATTCACAGTCATACGTTGTATGGGTTTGGGATTAGGTACTGGCACCGTTGCTTTGCCAAGAGTGCACCCATACACCCCCGTCTGGCAGGGAGATTGGAAAAATGACGAGTAATCTTAAGGTGCAGTCGACCCAAACATGAGAGTTATGATGTTATGTGCATTGCATTCATACATATGCATTATGATGTACTATTACTTAGATGATTCATCATCTAATGTAGGCCTTGTCCCTGGAACATTCAAACGTTCCAGATGAGGTTTGCAGCGAAGACATAAAAGTGGGCGAAATATAAAGATCCAAGGCAATATGAAGTTATTTTCTACATTTAGTTTCCGTATGAGGATTCTAATATGTACCAGTTATGTTATGTTTGAAGTCATGTTGAGAAACTTATGTTTGGTTTAAACTCATATTGAAAAACTTATATCATGTTACAGGTTATGTTTGGAAGACTTTTGTTATGATAATCTTGTATTATTAATTATGTTGAGACAATCATGTAATATTATTAGCGTTTGAGGTATGTTGAGGTTCGATTCTAACGTCCGCATTCAATATTTATGTTGATTCTCTTTGAGATAAATGTATGGAAATTTGGGATGGATAAGAGCAATGATATGATTAGTCATAGTTTATAGAAAAAAAATATTATCTCACAATTGTCCTAAGTTATAACATACTCGGAGAAAATGGGGTGTTACAGAAAGTATAGAGTCGAACCACCCAAAATAAAACCAAGTTTTTTAAGTAAGAACACTCACAATAAACAAAGTTTTCGGTAGAACCACTCATGATAAATCAAGTTTGAAGTGGAAACTCTCACAATAAAACCAAGTTTTTGGTAGAACAACTCACAGTAAAACAAAAATTCGGTTAGGAACTCTCACCTTGAACATATCTCAGACCACCTCGATTCTTGTGCACAACCTCAATTTTGCTCCGACCTTCTTTCTTCCTTTTGCAGATTTCTCTCATCTTTCTCAAGCTCAAATCCCTCACCTCAATCTTTCTCAAATGGAATGGTTTTAAGAACAACCC
The DNA here is from genome assembly GCA_036245055.1 of Diospyros kaki. Lineage (NCBI taxonomy): Eukaryota > Viridiplantae > Streptophyta > Magnoliopsida > Ericales > Ebenaceae > Diospyros > Diospyros kaki. The sequence continues at coordinate 1,173,670 of BSEG01000008.1, read as the reverse complement.
CATGGCCCTATTTATAGGCTTGAAAATATCAGGACTCCATAGTGATCTAAAGTTGGAATGAAATGAGTTTTGAAATCCGCAATCTTGCCTCTCACTTTTTTCTATTCCTAACACATCACCTCACCTCACCTCACCTTTCACTTTTTTCCATTCCTAACACATCACATCACCATACCTTTCATCTTTTCCCATTCTTAACACATCACCTTACTATACATTTCACTTTTCCCTATACCTAACACATCACCTCACCATACTTTTCACTTTTTCCCATACCTAACACTTCACCTCACCTCATTACTCTTCAAAATTAACCTCAATTAACTTCATAACTCCATTTTAGACTCTACGCAATCCTCAAATATTGAATTAATAATCATGGAGATACTTAAAATCCAATATTAATAAGTTCAAACTTACTCGATAAGGATGATTTCGCCCTAACGCCCTCACAAGACCTTTGTTTCATCATGAAACTACTTCAGGATTGATCCTTACATAAAATCGAAGCCCCTCTCAGGGTTCTGTTGGCTTCTACAAGGTCCCTTACGATCATTCAATTTTTTAGCCTGAATTACAATTGTACCAAAAATAGTCTCGATTCTGATTTCTTTTAACACCATAAATCCTAAATGTAATACCCCGGGAGCCTAGAGGAGAATATTATATATCGAGGATAAGTAAGGAAGAAAACAAAACCAGCTAGATATCTTTTGAGCTAAATGTTGGCAAAGAACTCCCAAGTTAAGCGTGCTTGACCTGGGATAATCCAAGGATGAGTGACCCCCCTGGGAAGTTCGGGTAAACCCATCAGGGTAAGTTATTATGGTCCTTCTATTGCTCGATGCGGGATGTTACACTATGTTAGGATGCTTGTTAATATCATATTATTTTCCTTAGACATCAAGGTTCCAGGTCACTCCCTACGATCGATTTGGTGACTTATTTTTACTATCAAGCCATTTTTTGGTATTTTAAACTCACTTAACTTAAGCGGCAACCTTATACCAATATGGGGTATTACACAAGTGATGATTCTCTTCTTAATGCCTGGATCAGGAATAATAACATTGTTATTTTTTGGATTCTTAATTCTATTTTTAAGGTCTTTACAAGTGTGATATACTTCGAGTCTGCACACTATTATGGAAGTAGAGCAATGGACCTAGGATTTTTTAATTAAGGCGTGAATTGATGAACCTAACTCAGGGACAACAATCTGTAAGTGCCTATTTTACCAAACTTAAAACCATTTGGGATGAACTCAACAATTTTAGACTTGTGTGTATTTGTGGAAAATGTTCATGTGGTGGTACTAAAGCACTTGTAGATCATCATCAAATGAAGTTTGTAATGTCATTTTTAATGCATTTTCTCAAGTTCGAGGTCAATTACTTCTTATGAATCCCATTTCTCCAATTAATAAGGTTTTTGCCCTAATATCTCAAGAAGAAAATCAAAGGAATGTAGTGAATTCTGCTGGTGGAAATGATTCAGTTTTGTTTTTTGTTAAACATGACATGAGTAGGTCTAGTTATCATAAATTTCAAAGGAAAGAATGACCTATATGCACTCACTGTGATTACAATGGACACATCATTGATAAATGTTATAAGATACATGGTTATCCTCTGGGATATAAGCCTAGACAAAGGAATAATGCTAATCAAATGAATCCTAATCAAGCAAATTATGCAATTGTTAATCAGGTGACTGATATTAGTCCTTATCAATCCAAGAATCAGGACATTGGAGATTTTATGCATTCTTTGAATCCTGCACAATATCAGCACTTATTGTATATGTTGAGCTCTCATCTATTTGCTATTAAGACAAGTGTAGAGGCACGTTGATGCTTCTCCTAATCAGGCATTAGGTACTTGTCTTTCAATTTCAATTAGTCCTAAACTTAGTCGTCCTAGGTTTTGGATAGTGGACTCAGGGGCTACAAGTGATATATGCTATGATCAGTCATCTTTTAATCAGTTGAGGCCTATTTAAAATGCATATGTGACATTACCTGATCATAGTCGGATTTATGTATCTTTTATTGGGATTTCTATATCTTTTATTGGGACTATGAAGTTTAATCTGCTATCTATGAGTGCATTAACCGAGAAGTCTTATTTATGTCTCAATTTCTTATCCCATACTTGTGTTATACAAAATGTGTGTCACTCAAGGATGATTGGCAGGGTGACCTCATTGACGGTTTGCATGTCATTGATGTTGGTCCATATACATTTGGTAATTAGCTCGTAGATAGGGTGTGTAATTCTACTGTTATGATAGCTCATGTAGTTAGTAGACATACTTGGCATAGTAGGCTAGGTCATATTTCTTTTGAGAAATTGGACAAATTGAAAGGGTTTGTCGAAGTTTCCTACTGATAATAAGAACACAAAACATGTTCCTTGTTCAATGTATCTTTTGGTTCAAACAGAGGAGGTTGCCTTTTGTTTCAAATAATCGTTTATCTCAAAATGTATTTGATCTTATTTATTGTGATACTTAAGGTCCATATCATGTTCCAACTCATGCTAGACATAGATACTTCCTACTCTAGTTGATGATTGCACATGTTTTACTTGGGTGTGTTTCTTATGAGGCAAAAATCTGATGCTAGGGTTATTATTCCTAAGTTTTTCACTATGGTTGAAATTCAATTTAACATTATGATCAAGAGTTTTGGGTCAGATAATGCTCTCGAGTTGCTATTCACTAACCTCTTTGCCTCTAAAAGGGTTTCCCACCAATTCTCTTATGTTGAGAGGCCAGAACAAAACTCAGTTGTAGAGCGTAAACACCAACATCTTTTCAATGTGGTTAGGGCCTTATTCATCAAATCTCAGGTTCTGATTACGTTTTTGGGGAGAGTGTGTTCTTACTGCTACTTTTCTGATCAATAGGACACCAGTTTCTATTTTACATCACTAATCTCCCTATCAACTCCTACATCATACTCTTGTTGATTATACTTCTTTTAAAGTGTTTGGTTGCTTGTGTTTTGCCTCCACCTCACCCTCTCATAGAAATAAATTTCACCCTCAAGCCACAAGTTGTGTTTTCATTAGGTATCCTCTAGGCATGACAAGGTACAAGCTATATGACATTATCACTAAGACTATGCTTATTTCTCATGATGTTATATTACATGAGCATATATACCTTTCATTTCCATTATGTTGCCACTTATATGAGGTGTTGGATCCATTCTCTGAATTTGTTTTCCTTTCAACTCTTCTTTTATTAGCCAAGATGGCCATTATTGACATTCATGGTCCGTCTTGGGAGGGAGTAACAAATATTAGCTAGCCTAATAATCGTATTGTTATGTTTTGTTGTTAGTTTTGTTTGTTGTACAGTTAGTGCAATTAGCAGTTAATTAGAGTAGGCGCATATATTGTATTTAAACTCACTGTAATGTAGCTTATTTCAAGTAATAAAAATTTTGAGGCATTCTTTTTCATTCTCTTTGTATCAATAGGGTCTTCTTTCTGGACAAGTTATACTCTTGATGCAAACTCGGAGGCACAGTTTGTTCTACTCCAGCTTTCACAGTAGCATCCCAATTACATGTGGACTTGCAACAACCACAACCATCAGGATATGCTCGTACAATGTACTGATCCTTCATATATAGGAGTGTCAGAGTATTTCGTAGCACTCCCTTAGATTCTCTCAACTCAAATAGCTCACCCTAGGCACTGCCGCACTCAAGAATACAATGATATTTGAAACGCATAAGAGAATAACAAACACAACAAGAAAACACAAGGATTTATCCTGGTTCGGTCTCAAAATGAGACCTACGTTCAAATTGCTAGAGCACCACTAATCCACTATCTTGATAACCCTTAGGATGATTACAATGAGAGCCTAAATTCTACCCGGCCCATATGCCCTGAAAGCTTAGTAGAATTCTGAGATTACAAGCTATACCCAACCTTTCAATCTCTTCCTCTTTCTCTCAATCCCAAACACAAGACAAAAACTGGAATGAACCCTTCTCGGAATGAGGTGCACTAATACTAATCTTTATCCCTATCCCACAATCTCTATTTATAAACCATAGAGCCGAGGATTACACGAAAATAACAAACTGTCCGACTGACTGGAAGATCACTTACACAATCGGTCAGTCATTCTCCTTAAAACCAAACCTTCTAGAAGACTAACATTATGACATGAAAAATACAAATGCTGCAATATAATGTTCTAATTACACATATATTCTAATCTAATACAAATGACATAAAAAATTCTTCAACCATTTGTAATTTGATTAGGCTTCTTCTTTAGTCCTTCACTATCTTCCACTACCCTTCACCTTCAATTTCCTCCTAGATCTATTTGTAGAATCCTCATGCAGAGCTTCAGCTTAGCTGTAGGAACTGGTTTTGTAAACATATATGGTTTGGTTAGAAAAACAGTTTTATTTTTAACAATTTGTCTTATAAAATGATGTCTTACATCTATATTCTTAGTACTTTCATGATGGGCTAGGTTTTTGGACAAATGAATGGCACTTTGGCTATCACACATCAAAGTGACCTTAACTTCTACCCCTAGGAGCTCACTTACTAGACCTTTAAGCCACATAGCTTCCTTGATTGCATCTGAAACAACTATGTATTCTGCCTCGATAATGGATAATGCTACCACATGTTGGAGGCCTAAATTCCAACTAATTGTGGAGTTCCACAACCTAAAGACATAATCGGTTCTGGATCTCCTTTTGTCTATGTTGGCTGCATAGTTGGCATCCAAGTATCTTAGGATGCTAACTTTCTCTCCTAATTTAGCTCCACCATAGGATAAAGCATTGTTTATAGACCCTTTAATGTATTTGAACATCCATTTCACTATCATCTAGTGAGACTTCCTTGGATTTGCCATAAATCGACTGATGACACTCATCCCATGTTGTAACACCCCGTCTTCCCAGAACGCACATTACCTCAAGATTTTGGGAATATTTTTTTTTTTCAACATCATACACATAACATAAGTCTCTCGATATACATACCCTCATCATATTCATTTTCCGACAATCCCGATTATACCTTCTCAGCATATCAAAATTTAAAACTTAATAGACTAAGACAGGTATTATCAATTACATCAGCGGAAGCAAGATCAAAACCTCAATGATATATAACCGACAAATTCCTTTTACAGATAAATAACTAAATTGATGTTTCACATGAAAATATCAAAATATTACATGACCTCTGAACTTCGTAATCATAGACAAAGACCTATGAAAACTAAACATATCAGCTACATCTCGACGACATCCTTTCCCTTGGCGTCACTACTTTCACCTATAACGTTTGAATATTCTAGGGACATAGTCCAAATTAGATGCTAAATCATCTAATTTAGAGCTCAAAAATATTTTTATGAATATATGCAAAATGATATATAAAATCGACAAATCCTGACATGCCCCAGCCTAAGAGAAACTCCCATAGCACTTAGCTCTAATCGGGAAAAATGTAATCTCTCTAAAGGCAACACGACCACGCCGACCCATTGGCAAACCAATCCTACTTAAAAGGGACAACCTCGACATATGAACCTGGGAACTATCCCATTGTCATCGTTAGGCATTACGCTCCTACTCAAAAGCATTTTGAAACCCAACACAACCCTAGCCCCAAGAGTATCACATTAGCACTATCCTCGAAATCAACGACACCTTGGTATTAATGCTATTGCTCAAAGAAACCTAGGGTGGTGTCCACTCTCAGCCCCGCCACTTGAGTACCGTAGGGTGAAATCCGTCCCAACCCCGTCCCAAGTTGGTCACATAGCATTAATCCTCGGCACGCATCTCGAGTGTTGTCACTCAGGGGCCACGTCACAGGATTACAACCAACGTCCCACATGGGCAACACATAACATGCCAATGCCGAAAATCATAACATACATGACATAAAATCAACATCTCAATGCATGCAATTTACCATACGAAATTTAATGTGGATTGAACAACTCACAGTAAACCATTCACATGCCACAACAAGTTTTTTCAGTAGAACCACTCACAATAAACCAAGCTGTAGGGATAAACACTCACCTTTAGACGCAACTCAAATTTTCTTGAAAAACACAATACATCTCGATTTGCATGCCCACCTCAAACTTCGCACGAGTCACTTCACCTTAAGTTTCAAGGCACCCTAAGCATCATATTTGTTCATAAAAGCATATCAATATCTATTTTCTCCAATTTTCTTCTTATTTCCTCTATATTTTTCTTCAAAAATTCAAATAAATATCTAATCAAGGTTTTTCCTCAATTTTTCTTCACAATATTTCATAAACCAATATTCCCTGTCTTCTAGAATTTTCTGAAAATTTTCCTATACTTTCTTCTATTTTTCATGAGCCTCATTTCCCTTGAAAATTACAAAATGACCATTTCTTCCAATATTTTTCAAAATTTTCTTCCACCATAATTTCTAATTTATTTTTCTCAAAATAATAAAAAATTCCAAAAATACCTGAGCCTTCACGTGCCCTCACGCGCGGGTGAGTGGTGCTGCGCGTGGCAATCGCGTGTGTATTACACACGCTCTTTCTTCTCAGTCGTCGGCCGACCCCGAAATCCTCCCCCGATTACACCAACATGAAGCTCTCTCCTAGTTGATCACGAGGGTACCCTTGGGTGCCTGAAACGACCACCAAAGGGCCTCCAAATCTGACAAAATCAATCTCGATCTGGCCACCGTGCGTGATTTTTTTGCCACCCTCGAAAAACTGCCAAACCACCTTTACTCAAGAAACTTTCCAGAAACGCTCATCTCGACTCAAGGATCAAAAGCCCCTTATTGGCTCCATTTAATTCGGCCTAAAACTTGAGCAATTTTTTGCTCTAAAATCGGCCAAGAACCCTCGCTATTTATAGGCCAAAACTGACCCCCACGTGGCAAATCTCCGACCATATCTTTTCCCACACATCTCTTGGACCATCCTTGGCCATACCCTGACAAACCTTGACTGCCATTTCTCCGGATTTTCTAGCCAAAAATCGCGGCCAGATCTACCATGCTTTAGCAAATTTTTGAAAATTGCATTTTAGCCCATTTGAAACTTTCTTTTGCATTTTGGCCCTTATTCTCAAGCTCTTGATCTTCCCAACACCATCACCAAGACCCACAAGATTAGTACTTCTCATTTCGCCCTTGAAACTTCCAAAAAATTACCGTTTGAACCTCCCTCGAGCAAATTTAAAAAATTACACTTAGGCCCGACTGATCGTTTTGACCCTAAATCCATTCTATTTAACCAGAAATCACTTAAGGGTTGTTCTATACATAAAATATTAGTCATTGACACGCTGCGTTGACTTTTTGGACGTCTCCTACACCGATTTGATTTTCTTAGCCCGATCAACAGTTATATCGAAAACTGTTCCTGATTCAATTTCTTTCATCACCAAAAATCATAACTTATATTACTCGATGATACTATACCATTTTTCTTAATCATCTAGGGTCCGAGCTACTCCTTTCGATCGATTCGGTGATCTATTTTACTATCAAACCCACTTTTCGGTATTTTAAACTTACCGAAATTACACGGTGACCTTACACAGACATGGGGTATTACACATGTGCCAAGTTAAATCGAGTACACACCATGATATACATGATGCTACCTACTGCACTCAAATAAGGGATATAATCCATTTCCTTCTTCTCTTCTTCATCTTTTGGGGACTAATCTAAAGATAACTTAAAGTGGACAGCAAATGGCAGACTGACTACCTTTGCCTCAGCTATTCCAAATCTAGTTAACAACTTTGTTAAGTAGGATTTATGAGAAAGATATATCTTCCTATGATACTTATCTCTTGAGATTTTCATCCCTAGAATTTTTCTAGCTTCCCCTAGCTCCTTCATCTCGAATTCAGCCCTCAGTTTTTCCTTAAGGAGCTGGATTCCTTGTGTGAATTGACTTGTTATAAGCATGTCATCTACATAGAGTAGTAAATATATGGAAATACTAGAAGAGATATATTTAAAATAGATACAACAATCATAGAAGCTTCTAAAATACACTTGGCCTAACATGACCGAATCAAATTTTCAGTACCATTGCCTTGAGGACTGCTTAAGTGCATACAAGGACTTTCTAAGCAAGCATACCTAATTCTCCACCTCTCCCTTAGCTTCAAAACCTTTTGGTTGATCCATAAAAATCTTTTTCCTCTAAGTCCCCATGAAGAAAGGAAGTTGTTACATCCATTTACTCAAGATATATAAGTCTAATTAAGTAGTGATGGCTAAGAGAATTCTTATGGAAGTGTGTCTCACAACCGGAGGGAACACTTCATTGAAATCAACTCCCAACACTTGAGTGAAACCCCTACCACCAGCCTTGCCTTAAACCTAGGCTTAGAATTCTCTCATGCTCCCTCTTTAATTTTATACAGCCATTTGCAACGTACCACACACTGTCTTCTTGGTTTTTCAACCAATTCCCATGTGTGATTCTTCTTAAGGGATGCAATTTTAGATTGCATGGCTTCCAACCACTTATTTGCATCCTTTGAGGCCATTGCTTCTTCATAGGTAAGAGGCTCATCTCCTATGGATTCTGCTGCACTATTGAATGCATAAGTTATCAAGTCTAAGTAACCATACCTTTGGAGAAAGCTACGGGATCTAGGTTGCCTATCTCTTGCCATGTTATACCTATCAGGATTAGGGAGGTCTCTCAGGTTTGAATCTGCGTCACTGCCACATTTTTCCTCTTCAATTTGGGAAGATCCTTGATCTCGATCATGGTCACTTAAAGATTCATGATTAAGAATCTCATGCTCGGATTCTGAGACATTTTGAGTCAGTTTTGGGATTGCATTAGGAATCTCCACCTAAAGTGATTCTCCAGGTTCTTCCTAATTAGGCTGAGGTTCATAAGTTCTTGATTTTATGGTAGAATCTTCATCAAATGTTACATCTCTAGTAACTATGGTCCTTGGTCCATCTAATTCTAAGTTCCATAGCTTATAGCCTTTAACACCTAATAGGTAACCAATAAACAGCCATTTCTTAACCCTAAGCTCTAGTTTACCTTGCTTTACATGAGCATAGGATAGGTAACCAAACACTCTAAGATGGGCTAATCTTGGTTTATGACTGGTTCATTTTTCATAAGGGGTTTGGAGGCTGATAGCTTTTGAGGGCGTTCTATTAAGAGCATAGGTTACAGCAGCAACCGTTCCACCCCAAAAAGTCTTGGGTAATTATGTATGAAACAACTTGCATCTTACCCTTTCCAAGAGGGTTCTATTCATTCTTTCGGAAACCCCATTTTGCTTGGGATTCCCAAGAGCTATAAGGTGTCTAATAATGTCACCATCTTTACACATTTGGTCAAACTCTCTATTACAAAATTCCAACCCATTATCAGTTCTTATTACCTTAAGAGACCTGCCCTTTTGGTTCTCTACCATACTCTTCCATGTCCTAAATGTTTCAAAAGTGTCATCTTTGATTTTAGAACATATACCCGCAACATTTTTGAGAAATCATTTATGATTGATAGGAAGTATCGAGAACCCCCATAAGTTTTGGATTGAGCTGGACCCATAAGTCTGAATGTATATAATCTAGGGGTGCTTTAGATGAATGGATTGTTGTTTTGCTAAATTTGACTTTAGCTGACTTACCTAAGATGCAAGATTCACATTTATTTAATTCTAGAAACTGTCCTAAATCTAGTATACCCTGGTTTAAAAGTTCCTTGAGCCCTTGCTCACTTATATGTGACATTCTTAAATGTCACATACTTGCTTTGGACCTAGAATTAACACTAACAGCTGCAGCTTCACCACATAAAGTGGTGGCCTGCAATAGGTAGATTCCATTCTTTAAAATAGCCCTCGTGCAAATTAAGGACCCCTTTGAAATCTAGATAGTTCCACTCTCACCTTTAAACTTAAGACCATTCCTATCTAGCTCTCCAAGAGAAATCATGTTTCTCTTCAAGTTAAGAACATATCTCACTGATGTGAGGGTTCTTAAGGAGCCATCTCATGAAGATTTAACCTAATATCTCCTACCCTTGAACCTTACATTCATGGTCATTACCAAGCAAGACCTTTCCACCATTGATTTCCCTAAAGTTTTACAACCACTATTTTCTTGGGATCATGTGGAAAGAGCAGCCAGAGTCCAGGACCCACTCTAGGCTATCTGAACATTCACTTACAATTAGAGCTTCCGAACTATCATAATCAGAGTTACAATAGTTTGCTCCTCCTCCTAAATTTTCTTTATTAGCTAAGTCCTTCTTTCTCTTTAGGCAAAGTCGTTTAATGTGTCCTTCTTGTTGATAGTAATAGCACTTGATTGGGACTTTTCCATTCTTCAGTCACCACCGATACTTCTTTCCCAATAGTTGTGTCTGTTATCTTGGCTTCTTGTTCTAGAGCTCCTTCGAGTCCTTGACTATAGAGAAAAGCTTCCATCTTTATCCTCCATAAATCGAAGTCATTTGACCCATCGAATTTATCAATGTCAAATTTGGAGGTAGATGGTGCCATATCGTTTTCTTGAGATGAGTGAGTTTCCTTGAATTTTTTTAAAATCTTGATCGTTGAAAAAGTCTTCTTAGCTCTGATACCACGTTGTTAGAGTATTTCGTAGCATTCCCTTAGATTCTCTCAACTCAAATAGCTCACCCTAGGCACTATCACACTCAAGAACACAACGATATTTGAAACACATAAGAGAATAACAAACACAGCAAGAAAACACAAGGATTTATCCTGGTTCGATCTCAAAATGAGACCTACGTCTAGACTACTAGAGCACCACCAATCCACTATCTTGATAACCCTTAGGATGATTACAATGAAAGCCTTAATTCTGCCTAGCCCATATGCCCTGAAAGCTTAGTAGAATTCTGAGATTACAAGTTATACCCAACCTTTCTCTTCCTCTCTTTCTCTCAATCCCAAACACAAGACAAAAACCAAAATGAACCCTTCTAGGAATAAGGCACACTAATACTGATCTATATCCCTATCCCACGATCTCTATTTATAAACCATAGAGTCGAGGATTACACGAAAATAACCAACTGCCCGACTGACCAAAAGATAACTAACACAACCGATCAGTCATTCTCCTTAAAACCAAACCTTCTAAAAGACTAACATTATGACATGAAAAATACAAATGCTACAATACAATGTTCTGATTACACATTGTTGAAGGAAAAAAAAAATAAGATGAGAAGAAACACAAGATGATCCAATCACACTCAAACACGAGGAATTTTTACATAGAAAACCCTAAAAGGAAAAAATCACGGCCGTCAAGACGACCGAGAAAAAATATCACTATGTAGTTAAATTTACAACTACGAAGCCCAATATTCTCTCTCTAAACCCAAGTTTCAGTTACACCCAGTTCCTAACTCTATTGGTCTCTCACAAGTGATTTGCTCTCCTTGACTAACAAGCCAACCATTCTATTTATAGACTAGTTTCCTTGTTCAATAAGATTAAGGTTTCCTTGTTCACTAAGACTAAGGTTTCCTTACCTAACAACAAATTTTAACTAACTATAAAATAAGATTACAAACTAAACAAGAAACCAATTAGGAATAGGAAATAATCTTTAAGACTAATTAGGATTTCTCGCTGAAAATCCTAACAAACCACCACCTCAGCAAGAATTCCTAAAAACATGTGTCTATTCTCTAACGACAATCATGACTATCTGTTACCAATAATCACCACGATCTCTATCACCAAGATCATTGTACCTCACCATAAAAGGTACAACTACTTAGGCACATACCACCTTGAGATTTTCATGGCATAATGTCGAAAAATACCTTGCTGAAAAACTATGGTGCAACCCCCATGCTTGACTTTTTTAGAAGCTCTTCAACCATTGACATTCTTTCCACCACACAACTTGCATCATTGCCAAGCCAATGCTCGTGCGCAAACTTTGTGGACTTGCTAGAAGTATAACATCCTCTTTCATGGCAACTTTGGCGGTCTAGCAACATGCCATAAGGATGTATCCATCTCTTTAGAGAACATCATCTCCCATAAAATTGAGAGACGAACTTCCAGCGTCACAATCTTTGGAGCCATTTGCTAGACTTGTTCTACTAGATTTTTCAGAGCCTCCAGGAGTTGGTTTTCCTTTCAACACCTTGTATAACCTGCATTGGATCAAGATATCCTTGACTTGTATTTGCCACAAGCCAAAATTGATCTTCCCATCGAACTTTTCAAAATCAAACTTCATCATGCTTGGCATATCCTTTACGTATTAGGCGACCAATTACCAAAGCTCTGATACCACTTGTTGAAGGAAAAAAAAAATAAGATGAGAAGAAACACAAGATGATCCAATCACATTCAAACATAAGGAATTTTTACGTGGAAAACCCTAAAAGAAAAAAATCACGGTCGTTAGGATGATAGAGAAAAAATATTACTATATAGTTAAGTTTACAACTACAAACCCTAATATTCTCTCTCTAAACTCAAGTTCCAATTACACCCAATTCTTAACTCTCATTAGTCTCTCACAAGTGATTTGCTCTCCTTGATTAACAAGTCAACCATCCTATTTATAGAATAATTTCCTTGTTCAATAAAATTAAGGTTTTCTTGTCCACCAAGACTAAGGTTTCTTAACCTAACAACAATTTTTAACTGACTAAATAAGAAACTAAACAAGAAACTAATTACGAATAGAAAATAATTTTCAAGACTAATTATAATTTCTTGCTAAAAATCCTAACATACATATATCTTAATCTAATACAAACGACACAACAACGAGTCTAAAAGTCTTCTTGAAAGAAGGGTAAGCATGACAAGTGACTAAAATAACAAATAAAGTAATAACAGTCAAAGAAAACACTTTTTTTGGGTTCTACTTAAATTACCATAAGAATGAGATCGCACCTACAGCTAGCGCTGAACAGCATGCACGGCTTCAACCCCATTATTCACAGCGTCCATGCTATGGCCCAGCTGTTTCATTTGCGTAAACCCGTAAATGAACAAATTAATAATTAAATTGATAATTAACTTATAATATTTTATATCCAAATGGTTATTTAATCCCGACACCAAATTGACCAGGCGCTAGAGGGAGGGAGGGGAGTGTTGACTGGCTGCATGGGGTCGTTGTACAGTTTGGCTGGAAATTGAAGAACGACACCGCCAATGAATGTAATGCAACGTACCTACACAATTAATATAATATATGTATATATATATATATTAATATATATATATATATATGAAAGATACTGAAACGTCAAATCATCTCTCTCTGATTAGCATCGCTGAAGTCTTTCAAGCCGACTGATCATATGGACTGGACTAAGTCCATTTCATAGTTGCTGGCTGGTAGCTTAATTTGAGAAAAAGTCGCATCAGTCAAGTCTCCATCACTTGCTATAGTTTTCAATAATTAAGTCCGTCTATCTATTCGGTGATCAAATAATCAATACGGTGTGAAGCATAATACATTAACTACGTACTTGTCTCCTCCCTTGAAAGAGGGGTACTTTTGTCCTTTCCCCTGTGATCAAAATATCTCTAGTAATTAAAAATGATTAGAATATGCACCTTGGGTAAGTCAAACTCTATTTTTAGTAAATGTTTATAAAATGATGATAAATTTAATGAAAAATATATATTATAAAAATTTTCACTAAAACTTTTGTAAGTATCTCCCATCCAAAATGATTAGAGTCAATCATCATTAATTGTGTCCAAAATCAAATGTGTCTGATAGTTGCTTTCTAGCTTAATGTTGTCCAAAACAAATTTAATTAAAAGTAATGCTTAATTTTTTTATGTATCTTATGACGATCAAGTTAGATTCAATATAAAAAATAAATTACATGAATTTTATTATAAAACTCGTGCCCTTAATATAGGCATATTGTGATGTAAGGGAGAGTTATAACCGTGGCATGCCACGTAGGCAATCAGATTTCAACCCAAAAGCCAAATTAACAAGCATAGGGATATACATATAGGAGTTTTGGTTTCAAGAAAATTTAAATATTTAATATAGCTCTAATTTAAAATAGTTTAAAACACTTGATAAAAAACTCTTGAGGAGTAGTTTTACTAAAAAGATTCTCCATCAATCCCTATTATTTCATTGAACGTTGTCAATCACTGTTTTCTCCATCACTCCCAGTTATTTCATTGAACGGTATTATTTATTCATTCTGCAAAGTTTCATAGGTTGACTTGGTCAAGTTTCATTCTGCGAAGTTGTCAGTATTATTTATTTCATATGAAGAAAAAGGCATGCAGTTGTCGGTTAAGTGACAAAATCAGCGAAAATCTTTGGGATGGACCTACAGCTCTTAATGTTAAGTGTACAATATTGTATTGATAAACACTTTCTGTTAAGTAAAAGTCAATAATTTTTCTTTTCATTGCTAATCAGAAGTGGTTGCTTGGACGGGGGATGCCATCCTCATAAGAAACTTTAAAGCCTGTCTCTCATTATTTTAATACACATCAATCAGCCTCATAGAATGGTTGATTTGGTCAAGGTGGTCTGTGCATGACAATGGCATGCATATAGCGACAAGTGAAAGCTTTGAGCTTGAGGAGAGGGTGCTTCTCCGAAGGTTCAGGGCAAAATCCTGCTTCGGCGACAGCAACATTTTTGCTTGAAATTTGAGTCTCTCGGAGGTTACCAAGTCACATCAATGAAATTTTTTTCATATTTATATACTTGATTATTTAATATTTTTTTATAAAAAAATTATAATACAACACATTAAAACATATTTTAACACATTTTCTATAAAAAAAATATAATTAGGAGAGATGGGAATTATTTTTTTAAATTAAAAAATATTTTTTTATCTTTTTTCAATCAAACACACCCTTAGAACAACAGTAAGGTGCAATTGATTGGTCTCATGCAACATGGTGAAAATTCAAAAATTCCTAGTTGTGCTCCCTTTGTTTGAGGCAAATACCAAAAATAACTTAAGCCTTTTCACCAATTTCTAATTTAATTCAATCGTTTTAATTTTAACAATTAGATTCAAATTAGTTTAATTGGGTACAATTTTATCTAATACGTAAAATTAATTCAAATAAAGTATGTTTATGTTGATGTAGAATAACATGTATTATATAATAATAATATTTATAAGATACACATGTAGTAAAAAAAAAGATAAACAATCGATGACAACTCCTGGCCATTCTACTCTAGTTGTTGTAACAAAGTCCATCCAACCCTTTTTGGTGTGTTCCCAAAGGAAGTCCAAAGCACCACCAGCGGAATCAAATAGAGCCCGCTCCGCCCTAGCCTCGTTTCTAGGGACTCCACAAGACTGATTGGCATGGAAATGGGAAAGATTAAGTTCTTGATTCTGTTGGAATTGTGGCAGAGTCCGCCGACTAATGCCTTATCAAGAAGTTCTACGTCCTTTCCGAGGGGGTGATCGTGAAGGCCTCGTCATTGGGGGTAGCTAGGGCTTCAAAGAAAGCCAAAATCTCATATTTGGAAGTGAAAGCTATGGTAGTGAAGCGTTTGAGATGGGAAGTAGCTTGGTCACCATTGGGGTGGGATAGGTGGAGATGAATGGAAGCCTCGATTGTGAGGCATGGTTTGGATGAGAATGGTGGTGCACCATAGGGGTTGCTAGCCATGGAGACGAAAATGGTGGGAAAGCCTCGGCGTGTAGTTTTGAGGCGTCGGGAAAGCGATAATGCAATCTGTAGAACTTTTGAATAAATAACAAACGGTATGTAAAATACCTAGATCGTAGCAGAATAATCGAATCTGATTTTCCTAACAACATTCGTGGAAGAAAACTATAAAATCTTTCTTATACGTCCACCCCTTGTCCGCCCAAGACTTGAATAGTGATGCCGAAGACAGTATATGAGCGATCAGAAACTAATTTTGATTGTCATCGTTTTTTTTCATTAGGTTCTATGCCTATTTATAAGTATCACACAGATATAGATAAGTATATTCCTATAGGAATTTGAATCTAATTCAAATTCCAATTACTTATCTCATTATATTGTTAAAAAATTTAAATATTAATAAATTTAAAATAAATTTAAATTTATAACATTTATCTTATCATGCACTAGGGAACTTATCCCATTGTAATCACAATTCTAACACAATGGATAGTGGCACTAATGTTATGGGGGTGATAGTTGACTATTAATTTTGGAAAGTTGGGGATTGCTTCTAGTTTTGGTAGCCCATGGTATGAGAGTCACCAAGCCCTTCTACCACCATTTTTATATTATTACATAAGACTTATCATGTCAAGTCAACATTAATACATGTTATTTAAATTGATGTATGTTGGATAAAATTATATTTAATTGAGTCAATTTTAATCTAATTATCCAAATTAAAATGATTTGATTAAATTACAAATTCATAAAAAGATTTAAGTTATTTCTTGTTAATAGCCTCCTTTTTTTTTATGTATTCTTCTTCTTTTTTAAGATCTTTCAGGGTTTATTCATTGTGTGTCGAATATTATATTCTATAGTTGCTATATAATAGTGAGATTGCTGAGTTTTGACCAATTCAAAGGTTGATCTATATTAGATGATCACATTTGTGCTTTGTATAAAATATTTCTAATCAACTTAGTGTACTTTGTGGTGGAGGGTAAGTTTAGAATGTTTGTTTGGGCTACAAGAAAAGTATATACAGATTAGGGTCTTGGGAATTGTCGTGAGGTGTTTATTGCGTACCATATATTTATTAATAAATTCTAATTTTTTTTTAAATAAAGACAAAACATTTTATAAAAATAAACTACATTATTATAAATATTAATTATGTTATATAAAAATAAAAAATAAATAAGATACGAAGCAAAAATGGAACAAAGCACCACCTAAAATACAAAAGTACTTTCTATGAGGGTGGTTTGATACTTTTGATTGCTTTTATTATTAACTAATAGAATAAAATTAAGGCTTAAGGCATTTTTTAGTGTCTCGATTAATCAAAAAAATGGCTTTAAGGATATTAATTAAATTTAGCTCACTATTCATTTTTGGACAAAATAATTGTATACACTTTTAGTTCTTGACTTAACCAACGTTAATTGAGATATTAATTTTGTCTCGTCATGCTGCCACGTCACTGACACGTCACTCTTTAGCACTATCACATCACCACATATCCTATAGGCTTAATGCATTTTTTAGTCTCTGAACTAATAAAAAAATAATTTTAAGAATATCAACTAAATTGTGCTCACTATTCATCTTTAAACAAAATAATTTTATACACTTTTAGTCTTTGCCTTAATCGACGTTAACTGAGATGTTAACTTTGTCTTGTCACATTGCCACGTCACTGACAAGTCATTGCCACATCACTCATAATATCCACGTCTGTTGTCCATATTTTTATTAAAAAAAAAATCAACAACAACAACAACAACGTTTACACATACCCAGCGGCAGAGACAAGAAGCAGCAGTGATTGGTAGGTGAAATTGTGAGTTGCAAATTTGAGAACGAGAAGCAAGGCTGACAGTCAAATGGCAAGGCAACGACGAGGACGACAGAGGTAATAGAGGCAAACGGCGATGGTGGTCACACTACTATTGCATCCGAGGCGACTGGTAATGGCTGAATTGATGACGGGTGCAGAGGCAAGAACGGTCCAGAATGAGGAGAAAGGGAGAAGGGCTCCCCCGGTAGCCATGGCCGGGTGTGTGTAGAAGTTTTTTTTTTATTTTTATAAAAATATGCAAAGCAGATGTGGGTATTATGAGTAATGTGGTGATGACGTGTCAGTGACATGACAGCGTGACGAGGTAAAGTTAACGTCTCAATTAATGTCGATTAAGCCAGGGACTAAATTAAAGTGTATAAAAATATATTATCCAGGGATGAAAAGTGAGCACAATTTAGTTGATATCCTTAAAGTCATTTTTTTATTAGTTCAGGGACTGAAAAATACATTATGCCATGTGTGTATATGTGGTATCGTGGCAGCATGACGAGGCAAGTCTCAGTTAATGTTGGTTAAATTAGGAATTAAAAATGTATAAAATTATTTTATCTAAGGATGAATATTGAGCACAATTTAATTGATATCCTTAAAGCCATTTTTTGTATTAGTCTAGGGACTAAAAAATATATTAAGCCTAAAATTAACTATAATTACCATTCAAATATGGGTAAAAGGAGAAGAAAACTAATTAATGGTAAGTATAATAACATAAATTTTTTGTTGTAAGCCTAAGCATAGCTAATAATAGTTGCGTCCAATGTTATATATGTATTTAGGACGGGAGTATACTATTCTTATTCTTGGCTCAGCAGCTGATGTTGACTTTTCTAGCCCCCCCACCCCCCCCGGGGAGCTGACTTTTCTAGGCCCCCCCCCCCCCCCCCCCAGCTGTAGTGTATATATGGTGATGAGTTGGTTTGGATAGCCATTCCCTGCTTAAGCAAGAATTCGAACTCTCCGGAAAAGAGGCTCAATTAGCCAGGATGAGAAATCTAAGCCCACAAGTCAACTTCTTCTTCATTGCATTTGTTCTGATCATGATCTTGCCAAGCATGGCCATGGCGTATGATCAGCTTAATAACAGTAGCGGAGCAACTGCGGTACATGTGGGAGTGGTTCTCGACATGAAGGGAATGCTTGGGAAGATGGGGCTGAGCTGCATCCACATGGCTCTCTCTGACTTCTATGCCTCTCATGCCTCCTACAGGACTAGGGTAGTCCCAAAGCCCAGGGACTCCAAAGGCGACGACCTTGGCGCTGCTGCTGCAGGTTCTCTCTCTCTCTCATGCTTGTTTTGGGCAATTAATGCAATTAGAAATGGTAGTAGTTCAAATGCCATAGAGGTTAGCGCCTCTCTCTCTATCTATCTCTCGTGCTTGTTTTGGGCAATTAATGTAATTAGAAATGATAGTAGTTTAAATGGCATAGAGGTTAACTGTTAAAAACTCTCTCTCTCTCTGTCACTCTAGATAGTTACTTTCCTCCCATAAAAGAATTAATAGTTTAGTAAAGATTACTATAATTACCATCCATAATGTCTAGTGTATAGAAAAAGTCTAATGCATTTAAAATCAATGGCGTTGGAAATAATCTAATAAGGAAGATATAATCTAAAATAGTATCAATATATAAATGGTGGAAAGTATTCTAATAATATTTTTATTAGATTGTTTGTTAAATTTTTTAAAATATACGAACAATTGTATTTTTTTTTCATATATTTATGAAATTATATATGATAAAGATCGAAATAAGAATTTTTTTTATCAAATATCACTCTCATTATAAAAAAATATAAAGGTTTTATGAGATGAGTGAGCGTATGAATCTTTTTCTCTTATTTATAAAATTATAGATAAATTTATTTAGAGAAGGAAAAAGATTTGCTTATATAATTTTTGACAGATAAGAAGGTGTGATTACTTATTTTGAGTGGATTGCTAAATAAATTTAACAAATATAATGAAAAATATTTTTATATGAAATATAATGAAAAATACTTATATGATTAACAAACACTATTTAAGTAGATGGAATAAGGTAAATTTGCTCTTTTACATAAGGTTTCGCTTATATTATTTGGTTGGGAAATGTTGTACTCGCAAATAATTATTTTTATAAATTCATGTGACGTGTACAAATTTATAATAATATTTAAATTCATAATATAGAAGTCTATTTAAATTTAATAATAAATCTACTTGCTATTATAAATTATTATTATTTTTGAATAAAAATATTATAAATTTATATATATTATGTCAATTTATGAAAAGTATCTATTAAACTTATTTATAAATATAACATTTCTCTCTTCATCTTCTTTCCCTAGAAATGATTTTGGCAATAAAGTTTCACTAAAAACCCATCTTTTCAAAGATGGAGTTTCACCAGAAAACGCCACCTTCAGTGCTATATATAAAACCCATATATATTAAAAACCTCATCTATAGCTAAAAATAATGAGAATTTTAGTTAAAAGAAAAAACCTTATCAATACATCTTCAACTAACATTCCAAATCTACAGTCAACCCCTCCACCATCTTGAACAGAGCCATATGATCGCTATTTAAAACTCACAAACCCATTGATTGATTGATTGATGACCATTAAAGTCTAACAACAAACATTAATTTTATAATACATTCAAATAAAATAAATAATTATTTAATTTTAAAAATAAATACCTTTTTGTAAATATATTTTTTAAAATAAAAAATTATAAAAAAATAATTATTCAATCTAAAAATAAATATAAATTTTTTAACACATTCAAACAAATTTTTAAAAAAATAAAATTTTAAGTTAGAGACTAAAACAATTCAGTCATAGAATTTTATCATCTCTAATCTCTTCGTGATTGGAAATGTATTTTTGATATTTTTTTAATTTTATGAAATAGTCTCTAAATATTTTTAAAATTATATAAATGGTCTAAAAATATTTTTTTTTACTTTTTAAAATTTTAAAAACATCAAAAGGATACCCTCAACTCATTTCCGTGTATCATAGCTAGGACAATAGCTACCTAAGCATCACATTTTATATGCCCAAAATAAGAGAGAAAGATAGATAAAAGAAAGGGGTAAAGAGCGGAAAATAAGGAAAAGATGATCAATTCATAAAATTTATGCAAAAGATTTGTGTATAGTTGGTGCCTTTGGTCAAACCTTATCATTATCAGTTATAAATTTTCAATTTTGCTGTTTTTAAGTTTCTCCTTGTATAAAGCCTTCTACCGCCAAGTTACCCTTCACCGTCGTAATCCAACACCTCTGCCATTACGCGCACTGGTGGTGGGGTGGTTGGGGAACCATGGTTTGGCCACCGTCATCTCTATTGTTGGGTGAGGTTTCGACGTAGATATAGAGGGCAGCCATTTCATTTGCTAATTAATCAACAGAATATTTGATTAGTTTCCTGTAAAATGGTGCAGCTCTATACCTGCTGAAATATGCTCGAGTGCATGCCATTGTTGGTCCATCAACATCCATGCAAGCTCACTTCGTAATTGATCTTGGCACCAAAGCTCAAGTGCCCATTATTTCCTTCTCTGCAACAAGCCCTTCTCTATCACCACTTCGGACGCCATATTTCGTTCGAATCGCGCAGAACGATTCCTCTCAAGCTAAAGCCATTGCTGCCATCGTTCGAGCCTTTGGATGGCGAGAAGTTGTTCCAATCTATGTAGACAACGCATTTGGGGAGGGAATAATGCCTTCCATGGCCGATGCCCTGCATGAAATCGACGCTTGGATACCTTACAGGAGCGTCATTCCTCCCTCGGCCACAGTCGATCAAATTGCTGCCGAGCTTTACAAGTTGAAGACAAAGCAAACTAGAGTGTTCATTGTCCACATGTTTCCTGAACTGGCCTCTCAGCTGTTTATGAAAGCAAAAGAGATTGAAATGATGAGCGAGGAGTATGTTTGGATCATAACTGATGCAGTGGGAAATTACTTGACATCGTTGCATCCCCAAGTCATTGATTCAATGCAAGGAGTATTGGGCGTAAAGCCTTATGTCGTCCCAACAATACAGTTTGAGAATTTCAGAGTTAGGTGGAAAACCAAGTTTAAGCAAGAGAATCCCACTGTGCTTGATGCTGATCTAAATGTTTTCGGACTATGGGCATATGATGCTGCTACTGCACTGGCTATGGCGGTGGAGGCAGTTGGCGCCACAAATACTACTGCCTTTCTGGAGACAAACACATCAAGAAATTCAACAGATCTTGAAACTTTGGGAGTCTCTCAAATGGGCCCAAAACTTCTCCAAGCTCTTAAAAATACTAAATTTAAAGGACTCAGTGGACATTTCCAAATGGTTAATGGGCAGCTACAAACATCAGCATACCAGATAGTCAATGTGATTGGCAATGGTCAAAAGGGAATTGGATTTTGGACAGCAAAAAAGGGACTCACCAAAGTCTTCGACCTCACTAGTACAACTACTGCGGGTTATTCCACTTCCAAGGACAATCTTCGATCGATTATATGGCCAGGTGACACTACATCTCCGCCCAAAGGTTGGGTGGACAATCCCTTAGATGGTCAGAAGTTGAGAATAGGAGTTCCAGTCAAGACTGGCTTCACTGAATTTGTGAAAGTGTATGGCAATAATAAGACTAGGCCTGAAGGTTACTGCATCAAAGTGTTTGATGCCGTAATGGCCAAGCTACCATATCCAGTTGCATACGAATATGTTCCATTTGCAGCTCCTGACGGGAAGAGTGAAGGCAACTACAATGATTTAGTGGAGCAGGTTCATAATGGGGTAATTCTCCTTCTCTTCTCGTTCCCAGTATTTCCAGTTTTATATGTCCATGTTGTGAGGATCAACTCGCACACACATCGCACGTAGAAATTAAGAGAAGAGGAAGCTGAAATTTAACGTGGTTCACTTTCAATGCCCCTATATATAATGTCCATGATCCTACAATAATATGTGAAAAAACTTCTCAGTCAATGGTGGTGGGTAGTTTTCAAATGAAAAAATTATCATTCCCCGCACAGCTACCATTTGACAAAGTTAAAAACTCTTGCAATCCTCTTTCAAATAACTAGTCACTTACTCACATGACACTAGTTACTGAATTGTAGCACCCATCATGGGCATGTGTCCCTTTATCAAATTTTTCTATTTTCCCCGGAAATAAGTTTCCTATACATACTTAGATTTAATGTTCCCAAAAACTTAATCGCGTTTACTTTGGAATTTGAGGACCAGTTTTCAAACACATATTAAAGTGCACACGAGGTTAAATTTTTGTGTCAATTAGTTATAATTCTCTAACTAAAATTAATAGTAATGTTGACTATTTTACGAGGAACAGAAGTTTGATGCAGCGATTGGAGATATTACTATTATTGCAAACAGGTCAAAATACGTGGACTTCAGTTTGCCTTTCACTGAGTCTGGAGTGGCAATGGTGGTGCCACTTAAGGACAAGAAGAAGAAGAATGCATGGGTGTTCTTAAAGCCTCTGACTTGGGATCTTTGGTTAACAAGTTTTTGTTCATTTGTTTCCATTGGCTTTGTCATTTGGGTTCTTGAACATCGGATAAATGTGGACTTTCGAGGGCCTCCTTCTCATCAGGCTGGAACCATTTTTTGGTTCGCCTTCTCGACCATGGTCTTTGCCCAGAGTAATAACTTCTTAACATTTTTCTTAATTAAGTGAGCCACGTTTCATATCATATTATCAAATAATATGTATATATTGGTGTTAATCATAAATGATTATTTAAAAATCAATACTTTTGCAGGGGAAAGGATTGTGAGCAACTTGGGCAGGTTTGTAGTGATTGTGTGGTGTTTTGTGGTGCTGATACTGATTCAAAGTTACACGGCGAGCTTAACTTCAATGTTAACAGTTCAACAACTTCAACCCACTGTTACCGATCTAAGTGAAATTCTAAAGAAAAATGAGAATGTGGGTTGCCAAGATGGTTCTTTCGTCAAAAACATCCTAAAACAGTTGGGTTTTAATGAGTTTAGATCAATCAAGATCTACAAGTCTTCTGATGAATTGGATGAACTCCTTGGAAATGGCAGTATTGCTGCTGCTTTCGATGAAATCCCCTACATCAAGGTCTTTCTCTCCAAATATTGCTCCAAATACACTATGCTTCCACCAACTAATAGAACAGACGGCTTTGGCTTTGTACGTCTCTTTCTCTCTCTCTCTCTCTCTCTCTCTCTGTTCATGAGGGTACATAACTAATCATAATTTGCAGGCGTTTCCAATTGGTTCCCCACTAGTAAATGATGTTTCAAGAGCAGTCTTGAGTGTGACTGAGGGACAGAAAATGGTGGACTTAGAGAAAGTCCTCTATAACGAAAGTAATTGCCCAGATTCTAGCAACTCGCTTTCTTCCAACAGTGTCAGCCTTGGCGTTGAGAGCTTCTGGGGCTTGTTCCTCATTGCTGGCTTGGCTTCACTTTCAGCTCTCGTAATATATACCATCATGTTTGTACATGAGCATACGCACGTATTAAACCAGCTTGAGCCCAATGCTTCAACAAGGGAAAAGATCATCGCGCTGGTTAATAACTTTGACAAAAAAGACCTCTCTAGCCATACTTTCAAGAAGCCTGGATTTCAAGACGGGAACACTACCAGTAGTGTAGATAGTGGTGAACCTAGTGTTGGTAATCTCCCACTAAGTCCTTCAAGCCTCTGATTCTATCCTTCCCCTTATATGAACTCTCTTCCATCTTGAACTCCATTTAGCTTTTCAAACCACCCAGATGGCAATTCTGCTTCTAGGATATTAATCCCATGAATTTGGAGAACCAAGTTCGAGACAGCAAAGAAGAAGAGAGATTGTTGAAGCAAGTGAAGTTGGTGATCCAAATAAAGAGACACCAAACAGTGCCCCAGACTCCACAAATGAAAGCCATTGATCTAGATGTAGACTTTGTTGCACTGTGATCTCTTATTGGATATCTAATTATGTTGTAGTTTTGCCGCCATATGGATTTACAGCTTAGCTCATACACTTAAAACTAATTTCACATATTCTCTTGCTAGATTAGGCCCAGTCTAGTCATATATGGGGTTTCCTCACTTTTCTTTCATAGATTACAGAGGGTGTGTTTCTCTTTGATTTTGTGTGTACCTAAATCCCAACGAGTGGTTTCCCCTGTGTTGCTGCTATTTGAAAATAAAAAAGGCGAGGTCTGGCAGCGGGCTTTAAGAGAATAGGTTATGGAGCAATGGTTTAGAGATCAAAATGAATTATTGTTGATTGCTCCAGAATTGGGACCAAATGAATTTGCAGAGAACAGAGAAATGGTAAAACAAGAAACTAAGCCAGAAACCAGAAATAAACAGAGAATTGATCGACGGAAAGTTGAGCCAGACATCAGAGATCAAAAGGAGCCTCAGATTCCATGTTAGAAGAGACAAAAACAACTCAAAAGAGTGAATTTTGTATTGCTTTGAATGATTTCCATGGCTTTTGTACAGTTATTTATAGGGAAAATTATACAAAGGATAAAGCTTATGCAAAATATAAATGCTATCAAGAGTTAAACACACACAAAAAAAAAAAAAAAAAAAAATTCTTAAAGAGAGATAAACCCCAATTCAAATTAAGTCAAATCATCTCTGTCTCTCATTAGCATCACTGAAGTCTTTCAAGCCGATTGATCATAGTTGCTGGCTGGTAGCTTAATTTGAGAAAAAGTCGCATCATCAGTCAAGTCTCCATCACTTGCTATAGTTTTCAATAATTAAGTCCGTCTCTGTATTCGAGATAGAATCTAATAATCAACACGGTGTGAAGCATAATACATTAAGTACGTACTTGTCTCCTCAAGAGGGGTACTTTTGTCCTTTCCCCTGTGATCAAAATATCTCTAGTAATTAAAAATGATTAGAATATGCACCTTGGGTAAGTCAAACTCTATTTTTAGTAAATGTTTATAAAATGATGATAAATTTAATGAAAAATATATATTATAAAAACTTTCACTAAAACTTTTGTAAGTATCTCCCATCCAAAATGATTGGAGTCAATCACCATTAATTGTCCAAAATCAAATGTGTCTGATAGTTGCTCTCCAGCTTAATATTGTCCAAAACTTACTTAATTAAAAGTAATGCTTAATTTTCTTATATATCTTAATAACAATCGAGTTAGATTCAATATAAAAAATAAATTACATAAATTTTATTATAAAACTCGTGTCTTTAATATAGGCATATTGTGATGCAAGGGAGAGTTATAACCGTGGCATGCCACGGAGGCAATCAGATTTCAATCCACGAGCCAAATTAACAAGTATAAGGATAGGAGTTTTGGTTTGAAGAAAATTTAAATATTTAATATAGCTCTAATTTTAAATAGTTTAAAACACTTGAAAAAAAACTCTTGAGGAGTAGTTTTACTAAAAAGATAAAAAGATTCTCCATCAATCCCTGTTATAATTCATTGAACGTTGTCAGATGGAATTAATGATTAATCCCAGTTATAGTCAATCACTGTTTTCTCCATCAATCCCAATTATTTCATTGAACGTACGGTATTATTTATTCATTCTGCGAAGCTTCATAGGTTGATTTGGTCAAGGTAAACTAGGAAGAAGAAGGCGCGCACTTGTCGGTTACGTGACAAAATCAGTGAAAATCTTTGGGATGGACTTACAGCTCTTAATGTTATGGGTACAATATTGTTAAGTAAAAGTCAATAATGTTTCTTTTCATCGCTAATCAGAAGTGGTTGTTTGGACGGGGGATATATGTCATCCTCATAAGAAACTTTAAAGCCTGTCATTAATTTAATACACATCAATCAGCCTCATATATAATGGTTTATTTGGTCAAGGTGGCCTGTGACAATGGCATGCGCATAGCGACAAGTAAAAGCTTTGAGCTTGAGTGGCAGAGCCGGCGCTACAGTGAAGCGAAATAGGCGGCTGCCTAACGCGTCCAAATTAGGGAGGCCCCATAATTTTAAAAATTTATAATTTATATATTTCTTATTTTTTTAATAATAAACATTTGATTACAAAATTAAATACAAAATATTAAATTTTTATCTTCCTCATCCTCTTCCCAATAGTTTGACTATTCTAAACCCACTTTTATCTTCCACTAAACCCATTCCACCCTCCCCCTCTCCTCTCCTCACTCTCTATCTCTCTCTTTATTCAATCTGCTTCTTCTTCACTCTTTAGTTTATTTCCTTATTCTCAGTGCTTCTCTCTATATCGCGTGCGCCTTCACTGATTCAGCATCTATGTGCAATTTACAGCCTCGCTTCAACCTTCAGGGTTCGACAAACAACAGCATCTCTGTTTGATATACCAATCGAACTGGCAGATGGAGACTGGAGGAGATGACACGGGCGAAAGAGAGAAGGTCGACAGGACACGGTTGCTGGCATGCGCACGCTCACGCCCGCGCACGAGAAAGAGAGCCTGCGCCGCTGCCTCTGCTGACGCCAACCTCGGCTGTCGAAGTCGTTGGACTGTCGCTACAAGCCCCTTCCCTTCCATGCGGTGGCCATAAATGTGGGTGAGGGCCCCTTAACTAGTTACCGCTTAGGGCCCCAGAACCCCTTGAGCCAGCTCTTTTGAGAGGGTGTTTCTCCGAAGGTTCAAGGCACAATCCTGCTTCGCGCAACAGCAACATTTTCGCTTGAAATTTGAATCTCTCAACCACGTGTCACATCAATAAAAAAAAATTTCACTTGCATGTTTGATTACTTAATATTTTTTATAAAAAAAAATTATAGTATAACACATTGAAGTATGTTTTGATCTATTTTTCATAAAAAATTATATTTAGGAGAGATAAAAATTATTTTCTATAAATTAAAAAATATTTTTCTTTTTCTTCTTTTTTCAATCAAACACACCCTTAGACCAACGATAAAGTGCATGATTGATTGGTCTCATGTGACATGGTGAAAATTCAAAAATTCCTAGTTGTGCTCCCCTTGTTTGGGGCTAATAGCAAAATAACTTAAGCCCTTTCACCAATTTGTAATTTCATTCAATCGTTTCAATTTTGATAATTAGATCTAAATTAGATTAATTGAATACAATTTTATCTAACACGTAAAATTAATTCAGAAAAAGTGTGTTTATGTTAATGTGGAATGACATGTATCATATAATAATAATATTTATGAGATTCACATCTACATATAAGTACAAAAAAATATGAACAGTCAACGACAACTCTTAGTCGTTCAACTTTTGGTTGTCGTGACCAAGCTATCCAGCCCTTCCCGGTGAGTTCCCGTAGGAAGTTCGAACAAAGCATGCTCTGCCCACCATCAGGGGAACCGAACAAAGCCCTCTCCGCCCTAGCCCTACTCCTATCGACTCCGCAAGATTGACTGGCTTGGAGATGGGAAAGATTAAGTTCTTCATTCAATTAGAATTGTGGCAGAGTTCGTCGACTAATGTCTCATCAAGAAGCTCCGCGTCCTTGCCGAGGGGGCGATTGTGAAGGCCTCATCATTGAGTGTGGCGAGGGCGTCAAACAAAGCTAAAATCCCATATTTGGAAGTGAAGGTTTTGGTAGCGAAACAGTTGAGAGGGGATAAGTAGCTTGGTCATCGTTGGGGTGGGAAAGGTAGAGATGAAGCCTTGGTGTGGGGCATGGTTTGGACGAGGATGGTGGCACACCATAGGAGTTGTCAACCATGGAGGCGAAAGAGGTGGGAAAGCCTCGACGTGTAGTTTTGAGGCGTTGTGAAAACGACGACGCAATTGATAGCAACACTGATGCTGTAAGGGAGAGATGGGGTTGAGAGTTGACTATTAATTTTGGAAAGTTAGGGGTTGCTTCACTACAAGAATTTTGACTTTTAGTGGAGGCCATGATCGTCACTAAAAGTATAAAAACTTGTCATTAAAAGTTTTAGTGGTCGTCGAATTGGCCTCCACAAGCTGTCACTAAAAAGTCTGTCACAAATAGTATTAGTGACGATTATTGGCTGGCTGTCACTAAAAATACCCCTTTAGTGGCGACTAAGTGTGACTGTCACAAAAAAAATTTTAGTGACAACCACGATCTTTCGCCACTAATGTTATTTTTTGTGACGGTCATGGTCGTCACAAGTAATCACTCTTCAGTGATAGCCACTAATTATATACTTTTGGTGGCCACTTGTACTGACCCTCATAAATAATCTTATTTTTCTGTTAGAAATAATCTACTTTTAGTGGCCGCCACAGATGTCCGTCACAAATAATCCATTTTTAGTGGCAGCCACACATGGTCGTCACAAATAATGAGCTCTTTAGTGGCCAATTTTTTCGGCCGCCACTAAACATGCTTTTTTAGTGACAAACAGTTTATAACCGCCATTAATAATTGTATCTGTGACAAATATCTTTTGGTCGTCACTAAAAGTGGCCACTAAAAACTACTTTTCTTGTAGTGCTTCTAGTTTTGGCTGCCCATGATAAAGGAGTCACCAACTCCATCCGCTATCATTGTTATATTACTATATAGCATTTATCATGTCAACTCAGCATGAATATACATCATTAGCATGTTGGATAAAATTACATTTAATTGAGCTAATTTTAATCTAATTATCAAAATTAAAATGATTTAATTAAATTATAAATTTGCAAAAATATTTAAGTTATTTCTTGCTATTAGCCTTTTCTATGTATTCTTCTTCTTCTTTTTTAAGATCTTTCAAGGTTTATTCATTGTGTGTCCGATATTCTATTCTATTGTTGCTATATAATAGTGAGATTGCTGAGTTTTGACCAATTCAAAGGTTGTCAAGATATGCTTTGTATAAAATATTTATAATCAACTGAGTGTACTTTGTGGTAGAGGTTAAGTTAGAATGTTTGTTTGGGCTACAGGAAAAGTATAAATTAGGGGTCATGGGGAAGTGTCGTGAGGTGTTTATGGCGTACCATATATTCATTAATAAATTTTGATATTTTTATTTTAAAATAAAAATAAAACATTTTATAAAAAAAATAAATTACATCCTTATAAATATTAATTATGTTGCATGAAAATGAAAATAAAAATTAAAAATAAATAAGATAGGAAGCAAAAACGAAACAAAGCACCACCAACAATACAAAAGTACTTTCTAACCGCCGGGGGGGGGGGTTGATACTTTTGATTGCTTTTATTACTCACTAATAGAATAAAAT
This sequence comes from Diospyros kaki, assembly GCA_036245055.1. Taxonomy (NCBI): domain Eukaryota; kingdom Viridiplantae; phylum Streptophyta; class Magnoliopsida; order Ericales; family Ebenaceae; genus Diospyros; species Diospyros kaki. The sequence continues at coordinate 1,143,973 of BSEG01000008.1, read as the reverse complement.
TAACTATAATCACCATTCAAATTGGGGTAAAGGAGAAGAAACTAATTAATGTTTTTAAGTATAATAACATAAAATTTTCATTGTCAGACTAAGCATGACTAATAATAGTTGCGTCCCATGTTATATATATGCAATTAGGATGGGAGTATACTATTCTTATTCTTGGCTCAGCAGCTGATGGTGGACTTTTCTAGCCCCCTAATCTGTCGTGTATATATATATGGTGATCAGTTGGTTTGGACAGCCATTCCCTGCTTAAGCAAAAATTAGAACTCTCCGGAAAAGAGGTCCAATTAGCCAGGATGAGAAATCTCAGCCCACAAGTCAACTTCTTCTTCATTGCCTTTGTTCTGATCATGAACTTGCCAAGCATGGCCATGGCGGATGATCAACTTAATAACAGTAGCGGAGCGACTGCGGTACATGTGGGAGTGGTTCTTGACATGAAGGGAAGGCTTGGGAAGATGGGGTGGAGCTGCATCTCCATGGCTCTCTCTGACTTCTATGCCTCTCATGCCTCCTACAGGACTAGGGTAGTCCCAAAGCCCAGGGACTCCAAAGGCGACGACCTTGGTGCTGCTGCTGCAGGTTCTCACCCTCTCTCTCTCGATAGTTACTTCCGTCCCATAACAGAATTAATATTGGTTTAGTGAAGATTACTACATATAAATACCATCCATAATGTCTAGTGTAGAGAAAAATTCTAATGTATTTAAAATCAATGGCGTTGGAAATAATTTAATAAGAAAGATAAAATAGTATCAACATATAAAAGGTGTGAAGTATTCTAATATTTTTATTAAATTATTAATTAAATTTTTTGAAATGTAATAACAATTGCACTTTTTCTTTCTATATATTTGTTAAAATATATATGATAAACATCAAAATAAGGATTTTTTTTATCAAAATATCACTCTCATAAAAAAACGTAAAGATTTTATGAGATGATTGGGCATACGAATCTTTTTCTTTTATTTATAAAATTATAAATAAATTTATTTAGATGGAGGAAAAGATTTACTTATATGATTTTTGACGGATAAGAAGATATAGATGACTTATTTTGAGTGGGTTGTTAGATAAATTTAACAAATATAATGAAATATAATTTTGTGTGAATTATTTTTTTATCCTATTTTTTTTAACACATATCTTGATTAACAAATAGTAGGTGGAATAAGGTAAGTTTGTTATTTTACATGTTGATATACAATAAAGAGTTAGAAATGAAAATAGTGGTTAATTTTGCATGGGGTTTCCTTATATTATTTGGTTGGAAAATGAGGTACTCACAAATAATTTTTATAAATTGATATGACACACATAAATTCATAATAATTTTATTTAAATTCATAATATATAAGTCTGTTTAAATTTAATAATAAATCTACTCACAACTATAAACTATTATTAGTTTTGAATAAAAATATTATAAATTTATATATATCATGTCAATTTATAAAAATTATCAGTTAAACTTATTTATAGAAATGATTTTGGCAATGAAGTTTCACTAAAAACCCCATCTTTTCAAGAACTTAATCTATAAGTGATCGATATATATAATTCATTTAGGTAGCTAGCGTGCTATATTTTCTTCATTTGGCATTTAGTTATGGTTTCTAATGGGTTCAAAGTTTTACAGTAATAATAATTCACTTTGTTATCTACAAACGGGACAATTAATTTCATTTTCATATCGGTACCCGTTATAAATGAATTGTGTCTTATTTTGCTGATATATTTATGTGCTTTGTTTCTGTGTGTGTGTGTGTGTCTCCATTTGGTTAGTTTCATCTTGAAAATAAATAATCACCACATTTTATTTATCTGAAAGGCTCTTTTAAAATAAATAATCACCACATCTAAAAATGATGGTATTAATTATTCTAAAAACGGGATAGTTGTAATAATAAATGAGTGAAGAAAATAAATGTTAAATTATATTATTTAAATAATATTAAAAATTATAATTGATGATAATATCATCAATTATATATGTGATATTATTTTTTTTATGACATTATCATTACTCATGTCTTCTAATATTATTCTTATTATTTAAGTCAATTTTCAAAATATTCACTTCTTTATCCAAACAAGTGTAAATGAGTGAATGATATAATTCATTCGTTCATTTTCCTATCTCGGTCGACAAAACGGTATTAATTTTGATGTACACTTGTTTGGATTTAATTTTCAAGAAAACGTACGCCACCTTCAGTGCTATATATAAAACCCATATATATTAAAAACCTCATCTATAGCTAAAAATAATGAGATTTTAATTAGTTAAAAGTAAAAAAACTTATCAATACATCTTTAACTAACATTCCAAATCTATAGTCAACCCCTCCACCATCTTGAACAGAGCCATATGATCGCTATTCAAAACTCACAAAACCATTGATTGATTGATTGATGACTACTAAAGTTTAGAAATAAACATAAATTTTATAATACATTCAAATAAAATAAATAATTATTTAATTATAAAAAAATAAGAATTTTTTTGTAAATATAATTTTTAAAATAAAAAATAATTATTTAATTTAAAAATAAATATAAATTTCATAATACATTCAAACAAATTATAAAAAAATAAAATAAAATATTTCGAAAACATCGATTCGGTGTATCCAAAGGATCACATTTATATGCCCGAAATAAGAGAGAAATATAGCTAAAAGGAAGGGGGTAAAGAGCGGGAAATAAGGAAAAGATGGTCAATTCATAAAATTTATGCAAAAGATTTGTGTATAATACCTTTTCATTATCAGTTGTAAATTTTCAATTTTGCTGTTTTTCTACTTCTCCGCTACCATTAATACACGTGCACTGGTGGTGGGAGAACAGTGGTTTGGCCACCGTCATCTCTTCGTCACCGACAACATCCGAAATTGCAGAGGTCTGCGGGTTGTAAGGCTAGGGTCTTCAGAGCCCTAGTGGGCTTTCTCTCTAGGACGGGCCATAGGACTTCTCAATTGTTGGCTGAGGTTTCGACATTGATATAGAGCGCAGCCTTTTCATCTGCTAATTAATTAATCAACAGAATATTTGATTAGTTTCCTTTAAAATGCTGCAGCTCTATACCTGCTGAAATATACTCAAGTGCATGCCATTGTTGGTCCATCAACATCCATGCAAGCTGACTTCGTAATTGAACTTGGCACCAAAGCTCAAGTACCCATTATTTCCTTCTCTGCAACAAGCCCTTCTGTATCACCACTTCAGACGCCATATTTCGTTCGCGTCGCGCATAACGATTCCACTCAAGCGAAAGCCAATGCTGCCATCGTTCAAGCCTTTGGATGGCGAGAAGTTGTTCCAATCTATGTAGACAACGCATTTGGGGAGGGAATAGTGCATTCTATGGCCGATGCCTTGCACGAAATCGACACTTGGATACCTTATCGGAGCGTCATTCCTCCCTCGACCACATGCGATCAAATTGTTGCCGAGCTTTACAAGTTGATGACAAAGCAAACTAGAGTGTTCATTGTCCACATGTTTCCTTATCTGGCCTCTCAGCTGTTTATGAAAGAAAAAGAGATCGGAATGATGAGCGAGGAGTATGTTTGGATCATAACCGATGCGGTTGGAAATGACTTGACTTCGTTGGATCCCCAAGTCATTGATTCAATGCAAGGAGTATTGGGCGTAAAGCCTTATGTCGTCCCAACAAAACAGTTTGAGAATTTCAGAGTTAGGTGGAAAACCAAGTTTAAGCAAGAGAATCCCAATGTCCTTGATGTTGATCTAAATGTTTTTGGACTATGGGCATATGATGCTGCTACTGCACTGGCTATGGCGGTGGAGGCAGTTGGCGGCACAAATACTACCGCCTTTCTTGAGACGAACACATCAAGAAATTCAACAGATCTTGAAACTTTGGGAGTCTCTCAAATGGGCCCAAAACTTCTCCAAGCTCTTAAAAATACTAAATTTAAAGGACTCAGTGGACATTTCCAAATGGTTAATGGGCAGCTACAAACATCAGCATACGAGATAGTCAATGTGATTGGCAATGGTCAAAAGGGAATCGGATTTTGGACAGCAGAAAAGGGACTCACCAAAGGCTTCAACCTTACTAGTACTACAACTATGGCTCATTCCACTTCCAAGAACAATCTTGGATCAATTATATGGCCAGGTGACACTACGTCTCGGCCCAAAGGTTGGGTGGATATTCCCTTAGATGGGAAGAAGCTGAGAATAGGAGTTCCAGTCGTGAATGGCTTCACTGAATTTGTGAAGGTGTATGGTGATAATGAGACTAGGCCTGAAGGTTACTGCATCAAAGTGTTTGATGCCGTAATGGCCAAGCTACCATATCCAGTTGCATACGAATATGTTCCATTTGCAAGTCCTGACGGAAAGAGTTCAGTTAACTACAATGAATTGGTGGAGCAGGTTTATAAAGGGGTAATTCCTTCTCTTTTCGTTTCCAGTGTTTCCAGTTGTATATGTCCATGTTGTGGGGATCAACTCGCACACGCATCTCACGTAGTGGGTAGTTTTCAAATGAAAAAATTATCATTCCCGTACTGCTACAATTTGACGAAGTTAAAAACTCTTGGAATTCTCATTCAAATAACTACTCACTCACATGACACTAGTTACTGAATTGTAGCACTCATCATGGGCATGCATCCCTCTATCAAATTTTCCTATTTTCCCGAAAATATGTTTCCTATACATAGATTTAATTTTCCAAAAAACCCATCTTTTGCTTTGGGATTTGAGAATTAGTTTTCAAACACATCAAAGTGCACGTGCGGTTAAATTTTGTGTCAATTGGTTATAATTCTCTAACTGGTATTAACAGTATAAGTTGACTATTTTACGAGGAACAAAAGTTTGATGCAGTGGTTGGAGATATTACCATTGTTGCAAACAGGTCAAAATACGTGGATTTCAGTTTGCCTTTCACCGAGTCTGGAGTGGCAATGGTGGTGCCACTTAGGGACAAGAAGAAGAAGAATGCATGGGTGTTCTTGAAGCCTCTGACTTGGGATCTTTGGTTAGCAAGTTGTTGTTCATTCGTTTCCTTTGGCTTTGTGATTTGGGTTCTTGAACATCGGATAAATGTGGACTTTCGAGGGCCTCCTTCTCATCAGGCTGGAACCATTTTGTGGTTCGCCTTCTCCACCATAGTCTTCACCCAAAGTAATAACTTCTTATCATTTATTTTAATTAAGTTAGTCAGGTTTCATATCATATCATCAAATAATATGAACTGGCATTAATCATGAATAATTATTGAAAAATCAATACTTTTGCAGGGGAAAGGATTGTGAGCAACTCAGGCAGGTTTGTGGTGATTGTGTGGTGTTTTGTGGCGCTGGTACTGATTCAAAGTTACACAGCGAGCTTAACTTCAATGTTAACAGTTCAACAGCTTCAACCCACTGTTACAGATCTAAGTGAACTTATAAAGAAAAATGAGAATGTGGGTTGCCAAGATGGTTCTTTTGTCAAAAACATCCTAATACAGTTAGGCTTTGACGAGTTTAGATCAATCAAGATGTACAGCTCGCCTGAGGACTTAGATGAACTCCTTAGAAATGGCATTGTTGCCGCTGCTTTCGATGAAATCCCCTACATAAAGGTCTTTCTCTCTAAATATTGCTCCAAATACACAATGCTTCCACCAACTTATAGAACAGATGGCTTTGGCTTTGTACGTCTCTCCCTCTCTCTCTCTCTTTCTCTCTCTTTCTCTCTCTCCAGGTTCATAAGGGTACATAACTTATCGTAATTTGCAGGCATTTCCAATTGGATCCCTACTAGTACATGATGTTTCAAGAACAGTCTTGAGTGTGACCGAAGGAGAGAAAATGGTAAGGATAGAGAAAGCTCTCTATAACGAAAGCATTTGCTTAGATTCCAGCAACTCGCTTTCTTCCAACAGTGTCAGTCTTGGTGTTCAGAGCTTCTGGGGCTTGTTCCTCATTGCTGGCTTGGCTTCACTTTCAGCTCTCGTAATACATACCATCGTGTTTGTGCATCAGCATATGCACGTATTAAACCAGCTTGAGCCCAATGTTTCAACGTGGGAAAAGATCATTGCGCTGGCTAATAACTTTGACAAAAAAAACCTCTCTAACCATACTTTCAAGAAGCCTGGATTTCGAGACGAGAACACTGTCAGTAGTGTAGATAGTGATGAACCTAGTGTTGGTAATCTCCCATGAAATCTGTTACGTTACATGCCTCATAAACTTCTTGCTAAATGGTTGAGAGTGCACGCACGTGATACAGTCAACTTGACCAAATTTTTAGGAGTTTGTTATATAATTGTTTATTTATATTTTTGTAATGAGAATATGGACAACGTTGCAGTTTGTTTGATGAGAACATGGACAATGTTACAGTTTGTTTGCTGAGTTTTTTATGTATTTAAAGTGTTTTTCAATTAAATTAAAGGTAAGCATCCTTGCAGCAACATTGATTTTCTTTGCGAGTTAAGTACTTTTCTGCCAACAGAGGGTATTATAGCATTTTTCTTAAAGGAATTGTGAGGAGTTGAGGGTACACCACAAATCACATTTTTTTAAAATTAATCCAATAATGGATTCTGAAGCAGCTTTCACAATTGCTTCCTCTGCTGTGTTTAAGGGAGAAAATTACCAACTTTACGCAGTCAGGATGGAGGCATACCTTGAGGCAAGTGACCTTTGGAAAGCTGTGGAGAAGGACTATGAGATTCCTCCCTTGCCAAACAACCCAACTATGGCACATATTAAGAATCATGAGCAGAAAAGACAGAGAAAATGAAAGGCAAACGCATTCTTGTATTTAGTAGTCTCACCAGCAATTTTCACCAGAATCATGACCCAAAATTTAGCAAAGGCCATTTGTGATTTTCTCAAGAAGGAGTATGAAGGTAATGAGAGAATCAAAGAAATGCAAGTGCTCAATCTGATAAGGGAATTTGAGATGCTAAGGATGAATGAGTAAAAAATAGTGAATGAGTATTCTGACAGACTTCTCAACATTGTCAATAGGGTAAGATTGCTTGGAACAGGATTTTGTGATTCTAGAATTGTGTAAAAAATTCTCGTCACTGTCCTTGAAAGGTTTGAATCAACCATATTGTCCCTAGAAAATACTAAAAATCTGTCAAGCATTATCTTGGAAAAATTGTTGAATGCTTTATGGCTCAAGAGAAAAGAAGACTCATAAGACAAGAAGGTTCCATTGAGGGGGTTCTATAGGCCAAGCTTGAAATTGGTCAAAGTAGCAAAGAGAAGAAAAAGACAACAAAAGGCAACAATTGTGCCCAAACAAAAGGCGCGAACAAAAACAACATCAACGGAGGTGATAATAAACAAAGTTACCCTCATTGTCAACATTGTGGCAAAAGAAATCATCCTCGTTATAATTGTTGGATGAGGCCGAATGTGAAATGCCATAAATGCAATTAGCTAGGTCATATTGCAAAGTTATGCAAAAATAAAAACCAACAGCAACAAATTGAAGCACATATTACAAGTCAAGAAGAGAAGCAATTATTTGTATCTTCCCTGCTTCGTAACCAACAATTCAAGTGAAAGTTGGTTAATAGATAGTGGATGCACACAACACGTGACTTACAATGAGGAGTTCTTCAAAGAGCTTGACAAGACTATTAATGTCTCCAAAGTCAAGATAAGAAATGGGGAACTCATAGCTGTTAGAGGAAAATGGACAATCGCAATTGAAAGTGGCACAGGTACCAAAACCATCATTGATGTTCTTTATGTACCTGATATTAACTAAAATCTGTTGAGTGTTATCACTTGCTGCGAAAAGGGTACAAAGTCTTATTTGAAGACAACTACTGCCAAATCAAGGATGTAAAGTGATAGGTACTATTCAAGGTGAAAATGAAAGGCAAAAGCTTTTCATTAGACTTACTAGAAGAAGAGCAGGCAAATTCCATGAGCACAGACACCAATGATGAACGTTGACATAAAATGATGGGGCACTTCTGTAACACCCTATTTTTCCCAAAGTGTGCGTTAACCCGAGATTTTGAAGATATTTTTTTTTTTTGTAATACACTCAACATAATTTAAATCTCGATAATCCTGATCTATCGTCTCAGCATATCAACTTAAAGAATAAGCTAAGACAAGTAATATCATTAAATCAATGGAAGAAAAAATCGAAACCTTGATAATACAAAACCATAATTTCTTTATTCATAATATAGAATTCGTAACATCGATGTTCAACATGACATCACCAAAATAATACGCCTACAACTAAATATCTTGTACATAATAAAAAACTACAAAAGATCTATTATGTCACTATCAGTTACATCTTAATAACACCTTTTCCCTTAGTGTCGTTGTTTTCACCTAGAACATTTGAATATTCTAAGGACATAGTTCAAATTAGATGTTGAATCATCTAAGTGAGAGTTCACAAACATTTCATGAATATATGCAAGACTATGAAACAAATCAACATATCTCGACATGTCCAAGCCCAAGAGAATCTGACGTAGCGGAAGCCTTCTAATAATCTGTTGATTCACTCACGAATACCGGATTATAAGACTCAATCAATAACTCGTTGATTCTTAAAGAATACCGAATAAATTGAAGAGAATTAAGGGAAAATCTTAACAGAAATTTTATTCAAAATCAATCAATTGATTCAAAATCTCCTATAACAAAGAATTTATAGTCTATAATTTGGAAAACATTCAAAAACCCTAAATCTCGAATCTTACCAAAAAAAAACAAGATTGAGATTTTATTACAAAATTAAAAATCAGCAAGAAATAAGGAAAATCTCTCAAAACGGCATATAAAAATTCACTTCCTAATGAAAGTTATTAGGGAATCCATTATTTCCAAAAATAGAAAAATTGCTAATTCCGAGGCTTAAACGAAGGAATTTGCTCGAAAAAGCATAGGCCTCATCAGCAAAGCTGATGACTCGAAATCATTAGCCCGATTTCCTTCAAGTTAGCCTTTAAAATCGCCCAAATCACACTTGTCATAAAATGCTAAGGCCATCTCATCCACATCAGAATCCCACACAGCATTTAACCTTAACTGGGAAAAATGCAATCTCTCTAAAGGAAACACAACCGCATCGACATATTAGCATAACACCATTCTACTTAAGAGGGACAACCTCAACGCATGAACCCAGGTATCACTCCTAAATCATGTTAGGTATTACACTCCCACCTAAAAGCATTCTGGATTTCAACATAACCCTGGCCATAAGAGGATCAACATTATCCGCAGAATTAATGTTCACCTAGGCAATAATGCTATTTCTCAAAGGAATCTAGGGTAATGTCCACTCTCAACCCTACCACTTGAGCCAACATTCGGGGTGGTGTCCATTCTCAGCCCCGCCACTTGAGTACCATAGGGTGAAATTCGTCTCAGTACTATCCCAAGTGGGTCACATAGCATTAATCCTTAGCACGCATCCCGAGTACTATAACTCAAGTGCCATAACACAGGTTGACTATAATACCCAGGAAATTCTTGAGGTTATAAATGAAATTTTATGAAGGGTACAAATGAAATTTTTGAAATAATAAGGTTGTAGGGTACACTAACACAATTTTAAGCGACCGAATCGACCAAATGGAGTACCCCAGACCTTAGATAGTTAAGGAAAATGTAATGGTACTGATGAGTGATTCGAGACATGATTTTATGTGTTAAAAAAAGTTGGATCGGGAATAATTTTCGGTATAGTTTTGGAATAGACTGAGAAAATTGAATCAATGTAGGAAACTTCTGAAAAGTCAACAGAGTGCTTTGAGGATCAATATTTTATATGTAGAACAACCCTTGAACGATTTTGGGTTGAAATGATAGAACTTAGTGTCAAATCGATCAACCAGGCCAAAGTGTAATTTACTGATTTTAACTGAAGGAGGTCAAAAGGATAGTTTTTTGGAACTTTCAAGGATGAAATGAGAAGTACAAAACTTGTGGGACTTAATGAAAGTATTAGAAAGATCAGGGCTATTATGGAAAGGGCTGAAATGACATTTGAAGAAATAAGGGGCTAAAGTGTAATAAACCAAACTGTAGTGTAAATGCAACCAAAAAATAGCTTGGAGGCTAGGGCTTGGCCGTTGATTGGTGGAAAAATTGTCGAATTTCGCCTATAAATAGCTAGGTTTTCGGTCGAGAATGAGTACACAAATTGCACACGATTGAGAGTGATTCAAAGAGAGTGGATAGAGGAATTTTGATTGTTGCATCAAGGAGGGAAAATCTAGAGAATTTGGTGCGGTTTGGTGTGCATTTAAAGTGGGTTTGAAGCTCGATCAGAAACACGAGGCGATCGACGGAGGCCGACCTATAATTACCTATTTGGGGCATTTTTTTGTGGTATTTCGACTGGCAAGTGGTGCTAACGTGATCGACTAAGGAAAGGCTTCAAGGAGGTGTGCTTGGTTTGGCCATCGGAGCAGTTGCTGGCGGTTGGAAGCTAGGAAAAAGACTGGCGCATGGTTGCACGCACCATCTTTCACACGTAGACACGCGCAGGGTGCGTGAGGGCTCGTGGGATAGGAGTATTTCCTAAAATTTGTTTCATTATTTTTCTAAAATTATTTTAGGAATTATCATATTGAAAAATTTGGCAAAAAGTTTGAGGAAATAATTATTTTGGAATTATCGAGGTGAAAACTAGGAGAAAACAATTATTGAGTTTTAACTATAATAAGGAAAAAGTAGTGATTTACATTGGTGTTTTTGAGAGAGTGAAAGAGGGAGAAAGACAGATTGCAAAAGAGAGAGAAAGAGAGAAATGTTAGGCGTTCTACAAATTTTGGAGAGAGAGAGAGAGAGACTTCATACAAGTGCAAAATTGTCACTTTAAAATAGGGGTAAAATGGTTAATTTATCCCCATATTTATGGGCCTTCTAAATTGATAGAATTTTTGGGCCCTGAGGTAACTGCCTCTTGGGCCACACTGTAGGTTCGGGCCTACACAAGTTAAGAGGCTGAGCATAGAAAAATACATTAATTCCTCACAAAACTTTCCTAAACAACATTTCTAATTTGTACAAAAACATTTACAGGGAATATCATTTAAAATATCGTTCAAGGCACTCATTTGCGATCTCTGATAATGCATTTGCTGTCATATGCATTTATAGAAAGTGGACTTATCAATGGACATGTATATAAATACCAACACACTACATATTCATGGATTGCAAAAGGTAATGTAACTTTAAATCAAACACATATAGCTTCAAATTCCACAATTCCATAGCATATGATGATCTCAATTCTTGCCATTCTTTTTCGACGATCTCATTGTTTCAATATGCCAATCTTGTTCTTGCCATTCTTTTTCGACGATCTCAATCTTTGGACAAATCTGGTCTTTTGTTTGGTTTTCTGTTGTTCGTCCAAACTTATCTTATTTCTCGATTCATATTCTTTCTTGATAGTGATGATCGCTCCTAATTCATCTCCCTCATCGATGAGCAATTATGCTATTGAATCCAATCCATATTTTCTCCATCATTCCGATAGCCCCAAGCTTTTCCTATAGTCTCTCAACTGTTAACCAGAGGCAATTATGCTTTGTGGAGCCCTGCGATAGTGATAACACTATCGATAAAGAACAAATTAGGGTTCATCAATGGTTCAATTGCATAACCTACAAGTTGTAAGGCCCCGTTTTTCCCAAGCATGCGTTCACATGATATTTTGGGGATATATATATTTTTTACCATACACTCAACCTAAATCAAATCTCAACAATCCCATTCTACCTTCTCAGTATATCAAACTTAAAATTGTTGTTGTACTTTTTGTATATTTGTTTTGATGATGAAAAACATATTTTGTTTAATCCCTAAGTCATGAGTCAAGGTTGTGGTTTTCAACATAAATCAATTTCAATATCAAGTATTACATTGTGAGAATGAAAACCAAATGAATTTCAAGTATTGAGATTCAAAGTCATATTTTTTCTAAGTCTGGAAGGTTAGCACCTTATAAGGAGACCTATAAGAAAATGTTTTCTTTTTAGAAAACTATCTCCTGATATTTTGATATATAGTATTCATTGTTGTTAAAATGATTTTTAATGAATTTTTCAAGAAATGGAAAGTATGTATTTTGGAGGTGGTACTATTGCTAAATCTTGAGTTTGTACTAAAACTCAAATTCTACTTTCTTATTGATAAGGATTTTAATTTTTTAGATATTTTTATTGAATCCAAATAGGGGGTATTTTGTTATTTACATTTATGTATTAAAGTAAATGGAAGGTAAAATATAAATTAAGGAAAATGAGGACATTTACTTTAACTTATAATGTTTTGTATCTTCAAACTTCACTTTGTCGACTACATGCTTTCATTTTGTTGACTAATATATTGACTTGGTCGACTAAGTTATAGCCTTGGTCAACTAACTATAAGCATTGGTCAACTAACAATATATATGTTATGGTCTTAGTTGACTAACCTTCAACCTTAGTCGACTAACAGTGCTTTTGATATGACTTGGTCGACTAACTCTTTGAGTTTGTCGATAGATGGGTACCCTTGGTCGACTAACTTCCATGCCTATTTTTATCTTGGTCGACTAAGTGCCTTGTTGTCTTTATGACTTGGTCGACCAACCTATTTTATCTGTTGACGAAGCTTATTATTTTCCTCATTCTGTCGACTAAGTTTCTTTCGCATAAAGCACAATGGCTAGTTTTTCAAATCCCAACGGTCACAAACATCTAGTTTCCTCTTCAATCTTTTGGGATGCCTATACATACACTCAAGGATGATCAAGAAGAGGCTAATGGATGGGAATGAAGTGAAGTGAGCTTAAGGATTATTTCATACTTCTCGATTTACATTTGTGCTTCAACTTTTCTCTCAAAAGGCTTTGTACTAAATCTGTTTCATTTGATTCAAGCCTTGTATCTTTATTGAGAGACATTGTAACTAAGAGTGCATACTCTTAGAAACTTTCTTTTGTATCTTTCTTGTTTTTCCTAGCTTGTATTGCTAGAGGGCTTGCTTGAAAGTAAGAGGTTGTATTTCCTAGCTTGGTGCTAGAGGGCCTATCCGAAGTGATAAGATGTTTTAGTGAATTATTTGTAAAATCCTTAGTGAAGAGTTAAGGTAATGGATTAAGCTTGGATTAAGCCGAACCACTATAAATCCTTTGTATTCTTTTGTGCTTGTGTTATTTGTTCATTTATCTTTCCAAAGCATTTGCTTATTCCTCAGTAGATTTGTATGTTTAACCTCTTATCTAAAAGTTTTCATATTTTTCAATTTTGTGCTCTCCATTGTCAAAACGAGATTGTCTTTATACGGTTGATACCTCAGCGTGCCATTTCAAGGTCTTGAGGTTTAATGAAGTCGTGTTCTTCATAGAAAACGTCTCTTTTTATCAAAAGAATTTTTAAGGAAAAAGAAGAATTTTTTTTTATATACCAATTCACCCCCCCTCTTGGTGTGTGCCATAACACTTCTATTCTAACAATTGGTATCAAAGCCTAACTCCTTGTTTCAAGATCTAACAACCTAAGGAGAGATCTATGGCTCTTAAGGAAGGTTATCCTATAAATGTGGCACCTTATTTTGATGGTTCTTATTATGATTTTTGGTGAAAAAGAATTTGTATTTTTATAGCATCCATCGATTCTTATTTGTGGTATATTGTGGAAAATAGTTTTGTTTTAAAAGCAAAGATGGAATGGGATGATCGTGATAAAATGATTTTTTCTTTAAATATTAGAGTTATGCATATTTTACAACATGCCCTCAGTGATAATGTTTATGCTAAAATTTCTAAGTGTTCTAATGTTAAAGATATATTGAATACTCTTGATTCAATTTACCTCTCTAACAAATGTTGTGAGCATGTTGATGAAATTGTACATGTTGAAAATCCATTGAATTATCAATAAAGAGAGGAGGAAGAAAACTCAAAGCCCATCATGTGCTTCATGGTAAAGAAGAAGATGAGGTAACCTCTACTTCTACTTATGATTTTGATGATATTAATAATATTGAAAATGATCATGAATCTAGTTCTTTGAATGATAAAAATAATGATCACGATACTTTTACAAATGAAGAGTTGTTGAATGCTTTAAATGAATTATATGTCAATTTTGATAAACTATACTTAAAGAACAAAACTCTTCAAAATCAATTAGATTTACTGTCAACTGAATTGGAAGGTTTGAGATTAGAGAATGAATATTTGATTACTTCCAATAAAGAATTTTCAAAGGAAAATGTTTTGGAAGAATTTGAATTGAAATCCTCAAATAGTGCATTAAATGAGAAACCTATTTTAAAAGAGGAAATTTCAAAGTCTTGCGACCATGACAAAGGTGTTTAAAACCTTAACAGTCAATGAGCTAATGTCAAAAGCTCATCTTTACACACCTCTCATGATATTAAATGTTTTTATTGTTGTAAATTAGGTCACATTGCATATAATTGTCCTTAAAAAGGAAATTATATTATGGACCTAAAATGAAATGGATTCCAAAGGGAACTAAGATATCTAGTAGTTCTCATGCTAAACCCCAAGGATCCAAGTATGTTTTGAAACCTAAAAATTCTCATTTTAAGAGGAACATGTATAAGGATAAGAAGCAACAATCTTCATAAAAAGAAATCAAAAATCCTTTGCTTCACATCCTAGCTATTGGTATCATTTTATAAATAAAGGTTTTGTAAGAAACAATCCACATAAGCTTAAACAAATTTGGGTTTCTAAGGAGGAGCTCTATGCTAACATTGGTGAACCCAAAGTGGTTTCGGCCCCAAAGGCTTGTGGATGATCTCTTTTTGCAGAGTTGTCTGACATCCAAATGGAATTCAAAGTGAAATTTGTATGGATGTATCAAGCATGAAGAGAATAGTAAGGTGAAGAAGAATATCACCTCTCACTTTACCAACCAAGAGTAAAAGATATTTGAATTTCATCCTTGGTGGTATATTCCCTAAACTCTATGTTTATAATTTTGATAATTTTGATTTATGAATTTTTCATTATGATTTTGTTGAAAATTTTTATTCATAATGTCAAATATATTGGTTTCTCAAAATTAAGGGATATTTATAGTGATTTGATATAAGCATTGACTAAGGGGGAGAATAAAATTTGTTTCCCTAATTTTTGTGCTATAAAATATTGCCTTGATAAATGGTCTTAACCACAACCTAATTAGCATATGTCAATTGTGTGTCAAAAGATATTAAATATGCTTTAATGCCTAATCATGTGAAGTATCTTGTCTCAAAATGAAGGAAATAAAGATTATAGGTAATATGATAGAAAATGTGTATAGATACATTCTTACCTAGTATAGAAAAATGTCTAGTATCGTCTATTGCTAAAAATTCTTGGATACGGCATAATAGGTTAAGGCATACTAGTATGAGTGTCATAAATGAATTATGCAAACATGATCTTATTAGAGGATTGCCTAATGCCAAATATGAAAGAGATCGCATTTGTGGTGCATGTATAAAAGGAAAATAAATAAGGATATGATTTAAGCCTACAAATGAAGTTTCAACCTCTAGGCCTTTAACTTTACCTCATTTAGATCTTGTTGTATGTATGAGAATCCAAACTTAGATGGAAAACATTATACTTTTGTCATTTTAGATGACTTTTCTAGATTCAATTGGAAATGTTTCTTGCTTCAAAAAGGTCAAATGTTTAGACAATTTGAAATCTTTTTATTAAGGTATATATATATTTAAAAAAAAATTAGAAGCAATCATGGGGAGAATTTTAAAATGAACAATTCAAGCACTATTGTAAGGAAAATGATATTGATCATAATTTTTCTAGTGCTAGAACAAAATGAGGTAGTTGAGAAGAAAAGTAAATCTTTAACAAGAAATGGCTAGAATTGTGCTATGTGATTAAAATCTTTTGATATAAGCCATTAACACCTCATGCTATATCTTAAATGGGGATTCTATAAAGCCTATCTTAAAGAAAACTCCTATGAGTTATATAGAGAAAGCAAACCAAATATTTCATACCTTCATATTTTTAGTATTGCATGTTTAATCTTTAACAATGATAAAGACTTGTGTGATTGATGAAGAAATTAATAATAGGACTCTAACCTTAGAAGAATCTATTCAAAGTAAAGCATAAAGAGTATTTAATAATAGGACTCTAACCTTAGAAGAATCTATTCTTCTTATAGTTAATTTTGTGAGTGTTAAAGTTCCAAAACCTATGAAAGGTGGTGATGAAGAATTAGGATAAAAATCTAAAAAATTCTCATTAGATCAAAAGAATCAAATCTATTAAATGATAATATGTTTTAATGCTTAATGAAAAAAAAAATGTAGCTCATGAAAAGAGAAAATCATCATCTCTAAGAGAAAATATGTGCAAGATAATGAGATCATAGAAAATCTTTCTAGAGAAATTAGAATACAATCATCTCTTAGAAATAAGTGTCAATATGATGCCTTTATATCTCAAGTAGAGCCAACAAGCATTAAGGAAGTCTTGAATGATGAAAATTGGACCATTGCCATGAAGAGCTAAATCAATTTGAAATAAATGAAACGTGGCAATTGGTTCCAAGAACAAATAGACATATATTGTTTATTAGAACCCATGACAAGGATATTTTATGAGTCCAAATTTATGGACATCATTTTTTGGTTCAACAAATAAATACCTATGGAATCAAATTTATCAATCTAATGCAAAGGAAATTTGAGATGAGTATTATAAGAAAATTGAAATATCAATCTCTAGGATTGCAAATTAAGCAAGAAGATGAAGGGATCTATATGTCTCAACAAAAATGTGTCTTCTTAAGGAATTCAATATTCTTGAAAGCAAATCATTGGCCACTCAAATGAGTAGTTCATCAAGCCTAGACAAATATGGGAAAGGCCAAATGGTGGATTATAAGCTATATAGAAATATGATTGGATTATTGCTATACTTGACAAAAAGTAAACCAGACATCATGTTTAGTATTTACCTATATGCTAGATTTCAATCCAATCCTAAGAAATCTCATCTTGAAGGCAATATAGCGAAAAACAACACTAGTGGCTCATGCAATTTTTTTTTTTAAATAAATTTCCTAGTGTCCTAGTTTAGAAGGAAGCAAAATAACATTCCATTCTCTTTCACTAAAGGTGAATATGTAGTTGCTCAAATCTTAAAGATGGAACATCAAGACTATGGCATAAAATCCCCAATGTTCCAAATCAAATGTGCCAATACTAGTGCTACAGTCCCTAATAAAAATTCTGGTTTTCATGCTCAATATATTGAAATCAAGCTTCATTTCATAAGGGATCATGCTCAAAGAGAAAATATCATTTTGGAGTGAGCAAAGTTTGAACACTTTAGAATGTGTCTAAACTTGTTAGAAATCAAATTCTAGATAAATCCCTATCAATCTTTGAGTTCAAGTGTTTTTATTTGAAGAAGTTTTGAAACATCATATCTTCTATTTCGAAACACAATTTCCAAAGAGTTCTATTTTGAAACATATTGTTCTAAGTTTCGAAACCTTTGATTTCAAAGATAGATCAACCTTTCATTTCTCTCAAATCCATCATTGGTTGAATCAAAGAACAACGCCGTCAGACTCTTAGATCTTTAAATGATGTATTTTGATGGCATATGCTATTCATGTCTTGAATCATTTACAATGCTATTTTTTCTTATATGAAATAGCTTGCTTATTTTTATGACAAAAAGAATACTTGAGTAAGAATTTTTGCTTTATCTTTATTTTATTAAAGGATCATCTTGCTTCTTGAAGTAATCTATATGTAATGATCCTATGTGCTTACAAGTATGGTTATATTTATCAAAAGACAAACATATGTTCTTAAAGCCTATCTTTAATGTCTCTTGCATGAAAAATCTTCTATGATGTTAATTATGCCATAACTTCACTACAAAAGAACAGCATTTTAGCGGCGGTTATTTTGTTATTTAGCGGCGGTTTTTAACCGCCGCAAAGTGCTTTAGCGGCGGTTTTGAAAACCGCCGCTAATACAGCCGTCGTGAGGTATTTAGCGGCGGTTTTCAACAACCGCTGGAATAACCACCACTAAATGTTGTTTTTTGCGGCGTTTTACAAACCGTCGCTAAGTCTTGACATTTAGCGGTGGTTTTGTAAACAATTAGCGGCGGTTTGGTAACCGTCGCTAAATATTTAGATATTATTTTATTTCCAGCGGCAGTTTTGTTAAACCGTCGCTAATTGAACTTTCGTGGCGGTTTAGCAAACCGCCGCTAATATTTTTAGTGAGTATTTTATTTTTAGCGGCGGTTATTTAACCGTCACTAAAATCATATTTCGTAGCGGTTTAAAGAAACCGCCACTAAAATAAAATAATTTGTAAAAAAAAATAACGGCAGTTTTCTTTTCATTTTAGCAGCGGTTATATAACCGTCGCTGAAATAAAATAATTTGTAAAAAAAAAATAACGGCGGTTTTCTTTTCATTTTAGCGACGATTTTGAAACTGCTGCTAAATTTTCTCGCTTGATTTTTGGCACTTTAGCGGCGGTTTTAATTTTGATATCGTGGCTTTTAGCGGCGGTTTTGAAACCGCCACTAAAAGCCTAACAGAATGTCTCCCTGCTTGCTTTTTTGTTCACCAAAACAAAAACCTGTGCCAAATTACTCACAATGCAACTCACAAATAACCTAAAATTTATAACATATATACAAAATTCACATACACAATATTTCAATCCATTTAATCAATAAACCATAAATATTTAATACAACTTAAATATCCAAATATGTAACATATTTTAAACAATTTAATATCCAAAATGAAGTTCCATATCATCACATCAACTTTGTTGGTTTGGATTTTGATGGGTCTGATGAATGTCATGACTTGCATTAGAAGAGAGCCTTCCTGCTGGTGACACTGGTCCACTATGTGTGTAATACCCGAGAACGATGGATTAATTAAGAAATAGTATTTTATTAGAAAAATTGAATTTTGAGGAAATTAGGTATCAGAATAGCCCGATGTATTGACTGAATCGACTGCCGGGAGTACCCTAGAGCCGAGATACCAAAAGAAAATAATATGAAAATGTTGAGTACCTCGAGATATGATTTATGGCATCGAAATAATTTGGATCGGAAATAGTTTTCGGTACAGCGAAAATACAGCTAGGAGTAAGGCCGAAAAACGGAATAATCGCAGGGGGCTTCCGAGAAGTCAACGGAATGCCGAGGAAGGTCACATTTGGTGTATAAAACAACCCTTAAGTGGTTTTTGGAAGAAACAAAAGGATTAAAGGCCAAACGAAAATTTGGGCTAAAGTGTAATTTCTTAAAGTTTACCGAATCGGCCGGAGGGAGGTCGAAATGATGATTTTTCAGAATCTTCCAAGAAGGAAAGAATGATTTTAGGACATGAGGGTCCTAATGGTAATAAAAGAAAGTTGAAAATGGGTCAAAGTGAAATTTGGAAAATGTCAAGGGCTGAAATGTAATTTCGCAAAAATGAGAACCAGCCATGGCCGACCAGCATCTCGGAGGTGGTCGATCGAGGCATCCGACCAAAGGGACATCGAGAGAATGGTCGGGGGAAGCTCGTGGACCAAGTCTTGACCGTTGGGGAGCATCGAGGTGGCCGGATTTTCGAAAAACCCGACCGAGTCTTGGTCGATTTGTCGCGGCCATGCCCGACCTATAAATCAGCCATTCGAGGCCGTTTGTCGATGGATTTTGGTCACCCAAGGGATGGGTTAAACATTTAAGGCGTCGGGCAAGGCATCCATGGGAGTTTCGAGGGTCGATTGTGGCTATAAATAGCCAAGTCGCGAGTTAGGTTTTGGCAGAGAGTTCGCGATTTTTGAGCTTCAAATCGGAGCTTCAAACGAACGAATTAAGGGCTTAGATCATAGGGCTTTTGAAGCCCATGACTTGAAGAAGTTTTCTGGAGATTTTCATTCATTTTCGTGAAGGTATGAGAGGGTAATCGAGCAAATCAGAGTTCGGAGGCGGTGGATGTGGCCGAGACTTTCGACGGCCAGTTGAAGGCTTTTTCAACCTCCTTTCGGGCATCAAGGGGTGGCGTTGGGATTGACTAAGAGAGGGCTATCGTGTGGTGGAGTCGGGGGTGAAATCCGGTGACCGGCCGGCGAACCAGTTCGCAGGAGAAGATGAAGCGCGTGCATCACACGCGCTGGCTTCACGCGCAGGCGCGTGGGGAATGTTCCTTGAGCGTGTGAGAGCGCGTTACTTGCTGGAAAAATTTGGAGAAAATTTCTAAATTCCTGAAAAATAGAGATCTTGAAGTGTGTGCAATTAGTTTTGGATTTGGAGCTTCTGTCGTCTCGGTTCTAGAATCAAAGTGCCTCATTTTGCATGCAAATGCACCATCCGGGTAAGTCCAGTATTTTTATCTTGAAGTTCATAGGTTATAATGATTTGTTGTGAAGAAATATTGAAGAAAATAGTTTGATAACTATTTATTTGGAATTTCTAGAGAGAAAATGGGAGAAAATAAGGAAATTTTGAGATAAATCAGATTTATGATATTTAAATGATGTTTAGGGTACTTTGAGGCATAGAGTTGAGTGTTGGTGCAACTTTTGAGATTGGCACAAAAATCGAGGTCGGGCACTCAAATCGAGACAGTGCGCGCTTTTCGAGGTATCCTGATATTTTGTCCCGAAATGGTTTATGCATGTGCATTGAATTTTTGTGATAAAATTATGTGCATGAAATGTTGTTTCGCATGATCATTAGCATGTTTTTGGGTTGGGATGTCAACTTATGAGGTGGCACTTGAAGTGGTAGCACTAGGGAAACGTGCCAAGGGAAAATACTCACTTGTGACGGGGGCTGAGAGTGGACACCACCCTTGCGAGGAAAAATACTCACTTGTACACCACCTCGGACCGGCAAGAGGGGGCTGCGAGTGGACACCACCCCAGATGCCTTGCGCGGTAGTATTGTTTCCAAGGTGGACGTGGATAGTGTTGATCATCATTTGGCCAAGATTAAGTTTGACGTGTGCTCCGTAAGCTTCTGAGTGGGACGTAATGATGACGGGGTGATTCCCAGGTTCATGCATTGACGTTGCTTCATCTTAAGCCAGGACTGTGTTGTGCCAATGTGTCGATGTTGTTATGATGCCTTTAGAGAGATTGCATTTTCTCCAGTTAGGGTTAAGTGTTGTGTGGGATTCTCTTGGGTCGGGTTTTGTCATGATATTATGTTGTTTCATATTTTGCATACATTCATGAAAATGTTTTTGAATTCTCACTTTGATGATTCATCATCTTATGTTGGACTTTGGTCCCTGGAATATTCTAACATTCTAGGTGGTAGCAGCTGTTCTAAAGGGAAAGGAATTGCCGAGGACTGACGGCAACTAGTAGGTGGATAGTAGCATATATTTGGATTATATGTATTTCCTTTTTAAAGATGTTAGACGATGATACAATTTTGATGTTATAAAATGATTTCGATTATGTATCATATCAGGTTTCGATCTAGCTTCCGCATTTGTTTATTGTTGATATTACCTGTCTTAGCTTGATGTTTTTAAGTTTGATATGCTGAGAAGGTAATTGGAATTGTCGGGGAAGTTATGGATTTAAGTGTTATGTGGTGAAATGTGCATGTCTAGGCTAGTTCTGGTTAAGGAAAGATTTGGTACTTAAGTGTGTCCGTTTGTGACCCACCTCTCTTTCCTGGGAACTTACCTGGTGTATTATTCACGAGCAGACGTTTTTATTACATATTTATGAAAAATATTTCCTCAAAATTCATGATGGTTTATTCCGCATATATTAACGCTCCTCGGTTGGAGCGGGGTGTTACAATGTGCATCTGGTGCCTAAAATAATTAAAATTATATTAGATATGTATACAAACAGAAAAAACATACTTTGATGAATATTTGTGGAGATAAACATAAACAATCACTTGAAATGAAAAATTAAAATTCATAATATAAGAATTAATATATTAACATACCATTGTATTGAGCATAGTAGCAAACTCAGGTGGTATATTCCCCACAATATTGGTGAAAATATAAGCCATTGCACTCTTTAAACTTCGAACCTCTTGTTGACTAGTCTCTGATTTTTCCTCTAATTTTTTCACATATTGTACAACAAGTGTACTAGTATTATTGGATGACGAGGATGTCCCACTGAATTGAGCAGTGGTCCCAAAAACTTGGTTTGGACTAGGACCGAAGCCCAAACCTCGAACTCGGCCTGAATGTTCTTTTCCTAGCACACGAGCAAGTGAATCATTTAAGGAGACTGACTGTGAAGATGTGCCTTGGCTCTCAATCTCAGAAATTTTCTCCTATATGGATTAAAAAACAATACCAATCATAAAAATCTCAAAAAAAGACTTGGGTCTTACTTAAAGGTTTCAATGTCACATTCACCTTTATCATTACATGTCTATTGAGCAACACACACACAAAAAAGGTGAGAAAATTGCCACAAGGAAAACTTCAACAAAATATAAGAAAATGTGAAGGGCATTATGTAATTGGTTATAGTACTGCTTACATCTAGACGTAGTCAAAGACTCAAAGCACATGCAAGAATTTTAACAAGAAGTTAAAAACATCCAATCCAATGTTGTGTTTCCATATTGTACTTGTTGGTTTCACCATGTCAACTAAGTTATGGAACACAACTATATCAATTATCTTCATTCACCACCATCTCATGAAATTTCTCCATGTGAAGATGGTGTTCAAACTTCATTTCATCATTACTCCGCCAGGGGATATTATCCACTGCCGGTCCCAAGCCCGGATAAAGGAGGAGGGTTGCGTTAGGTAGCCGACAACCAGCGTAAAACCTAGTCGGATCCAAATATGAATTCTAGACAAACTATCTGTTGGGATGTAAGCCACATAGAAGTCTAGAATTCATGTAGCCAACCCCACATAGTGGGATAACGGCTGGATATGTTGTTGTTGTATGTTGTTTTTTAAAAACATCCAATCCAGCTAACCAATGCATCAAATCAATATATATATATGTGCGTGTTAAAAAGCTGGATGATATGAATTAGAAGCCCAAATAAGACCAGGCAAATGCTACCTGGCTGACTGCCTTCCTAATATTGCTTCAAAACTATCCCTTCATCATCTTCAACCTCTCTCATCTAAATTTCCTAACCCTAATTTCAGCTGAAATTGCAGTTTTGAGTTCATTCTCTATTCTTGAACAAGTAATCTCCATAACATTTCATAAAGAAGAAAATATATTATCCAATCTAAGAACCAATCTAAGAACTAATGAAGTAGGATGACATATTTTGAACAGTTGGAATCTACATGAAAAAAATGTGCTTTGAGTCTAAATTATATATTTTTTAAAAGCTTCCTTCAGAATACAAAAAGAAACATTTATATATGATGTCATCAAACCCTATTTAGAAGCAAACAATGAAAATTAAAATAAAAACTAATTAGGAAATTCAATCAAAATACCAATTGTTAATTTTTTAAATTGTACCGTGATTTGATTTCCCTAAGATCAAGAGTAGACTCTCTTTGAAGTCCTAAATCCTTGATTTAGGCTGGCCATCATACTCCCCCAGTTGGGAAGAACATAATTTTGTTTGTTGGATGACAATGACTACTTCAAGAGTTCTGTGTCAAAGAGTTAAAAGTTGGCTGTAAGAAACCAAGTTGCATTTTAATTAGGACAACCTTTCCAGCTGACTAAGAATCTCATCAAGCCACCATGAGATGAAGCGGTAATTCAGCATTGAGTACAACTATAATGATATTCCTGTGCTGTTGAAGAGGCAATATATAGGAGTCTGGTGACATGCAAAACAGTAGTAGGCCAAAAATGCAGCTCAAGTTTTCTTTGGTGAGGTTTCAAATCCTTAACATGGAAAACATCATTAGTATTCATGTCATAAGATCAAACATGTATTGATCTGGATGGATATGAACCATGAGATAATCATCTTGATTCTAGTCCCTAGCTGTAGTGCACATCAATAACAAGTTTATGATCAACATTACTTGTCACTGTGTTTTGCCTAATCTTGACATGGAAATCATGGATGTTATCTAAATTTTACTAAAATCAAGAGTTGACTTTCCTAAAAATTCCAAATCCCTAGATTTAGGTTCGTCTTCATGCATCCTAATATAGTTATATGTATTATTTATCATGGTAGTTGTTATGCCATTTTATTCCTCTGTTCTCCCTCGTGGTTTGAGACTAAAAATTAAAGCAATGAACCTCAAGTTTAATCAAACTTACAAGCCTGCTGATGCAAAGTCTAGATAACTCAATGAATGTATTCTTTCTCATTAAAGCACTGATTTTTGTTTATAAACCTCTTATATTTTTCCTGCAGGTTGTGGACTGCTTGATTAAATTGATAGGTCCCAATGGTGGTGAAATTTGTGATAATGCCTTTATATTTTTGGCTTGTGATACAGTCATGAATTTGCTTTTGAAGGTAGTATACTATATTACAGACTTGCAGATCTCTGTCAATTTTGTAGTTGTTTCTAGAAGATATTGCTGATATTTGTATTTCTTTTATGAATGGAGTGAAGAAATCGATGTTCCATTAGATGGTGATTATTTTGTTCATCTGTTGGGAGCATTGTCATATTGGGCAGGTATCTGTTCAGTCACTGCATTTAAAAATTGCTTGGTTTCTGAATATTGACTGGAAGACTTGGTTCCCAAAATATCTTACTATTTAATCTTTTCTTTTTTTATTACTGCTTGCCTTCATTACTTCAGATTCCATCTTTTAAATGATATCTGCTATTGTGAAACAGAAAGTAAGCCAATAGGAAGAAACCTTTCCTGTATTCACCCTGTATGGGGTTTTAGTGAGCTGTGGGGTATGGGAAGGCATCTCTAAGGTTGTTTTTCTTCATTTAAGAGTGAATTTTCCCATATTCTTTTGAGCATGCTTTCAGATCAAGAAAACTTGTGCTTGATTCTGAAACTAGTGTTGACTTTTATTAAAAAATTAAAGTTCAAGAAGAATGTAATGCAACGGTAAGACTCTTATTGATTACACCTCTCAAAAGACATGAGTTATTTATTACCCAACTTGAGGATAATTGTTACTTGATTTTCGTAACTCATAAGCTTCCTGTTTTTAAGGCCCAGGTGGATGTTTGTGTCTACTAGAAATGGCAATAGCCTGATTGTGTTGAATTATATCAGATCATATGCAGCGGGAAAATTAATTTTTACGTATAACTTTTTTTTGATTTTACGATTTACTAAATGAGGAAGAAAACGGATAAATATCTTTTCGTCGCAATCCGATTTTAGTGTATGTTCACCCGCCTTATAATCCTCTACATGTAGGATGCCAAGTCTATCCACTTGAAATCACCTTGATCCAAGAGAGGTTTAAGAAGAAAGAAGAGTGGTAAAAACTTTTTTCAAAAGTTTCTGTATAATTTTTATATACACTAAGGTTATGTGTTATGTTCCTATTTATAAGGAACCCGCACAAAACCCTAGGGTGCATTTGGTTTAGGATTTAATGTGCTAGCATTAACACATTAAATCCTAATCCAGCGTTGAATAATACTAGTAATTTTATTTATAATAAAATTACTTTATTATTCTTATTTTCCTTTTAAAATAAACGCTCCAAAATTGTACTGTGATTTGATTTCCCTAACTTTAGGTTTTATTATATTTTTTAAAATAAGCAAATACATATATTTTTTAGTATATGTATGTTTTCTGCTAACAAGTTCAACTAAACTTATAACTCATTTACTAATAAAGCATAATATAGATAAAAGCTTCTTCTATGATTCAAAAAGTGGAATGGTTATGATATAAAAAAAACTTACGCTTATAGTTCGTGCTCCTTCATTCACAAAAGATCCATCTTTCTTCTTATGCGTCGCAATGTATAATAAACCCCTACTCACAGGCTGACCACTCTCAATTTCCTATAATTTAGAATAATTTCACATAAATATTAGTTGATGTTAGAATAAAAAAATTCATATTAAGGATAAATTTTTGCAATATTACCATATCATATTTTTTCCTTGCTAGACTCTTCGACCCTCCTGTGTGTGGAATTGTCAATTTGAATCGATTTTTAGCATTTTTTTGACTTATCTCCTAGATATCCAACAAAAACATCATTAGTTTAATCTTAACCACTTAGTCGTATAAATATTAGTAATCTTATAAGCAAGATTAGTAACATCACCTTAGTCTTATCTCGTGCACGATAGTCAATAAAACTTGCCCATTGGTCTTGAGATATTCCCGGTGGATGCTTTGTAATATTTGTTTCTCGACCAATATTGGGATCATACCACTCATGGTATAATTTACATCTATTGTCCTTCCATTTCTTCCGAATGTTCTTCAAAATAAAATTTTTAGCAAGCCCCTCGTCAACATTAAATTTTTCCTTCAAAAAACAACAATATTAGTTACAATAACATATTCAAAAAATATATCAAAAAATACAATATTAGTTAATTACCATGATTCTATTTTTGTAAATTTCTTCTTTGTATGTCTTCGATACTTTGTGCCAACTTTCATAGTTGACAGGAAAAGCAACAAAATCAGAGGCTAATTCTCCTAAAATCCCTCCAAGAAGTCCAGCTGGATCTCCAATTGGTTGGAATGATTCATTGAACTCTAACATAACACGCCTT
Organism: Diospyros kaki; assembly: GCA_036245055.1. Lineage (NCBI taxonomy): Eukaryota > Viridiplantae > Streptophyta > Magnoliopsida > Ericales > Ebenaceae > Diospyros > Diospyros kaki. Next base: position 1,117,296 of record BSEG01000008.1, on the reverse strand, counting down.
CCACGTGCTAGTAACCAAACATCTTTAACCCTTAGTTTTTCCTGTTTTATAAGCCCTTCTTCATCTGTTAATCAAAATACATATACCTAATTTAATAATTAATGTAAGTATATAATAATTACATGCAATTTAAATATTTTGTGCATACCTATCACATTAACTGTCCAGTAACGATGTGATGTAGATGAGGCTGTCGATGGAATATCCTGAGAGAGATGTGGGGTGGATGATTCCGATGGAGTCTACCTAGATCCTGGAGGTTGTGATGGGGCATGTCCAAATAATGGAGGTTGCGGTGGAGTTGGGGAGGATACTATAGGTTGTGGTGGAGCTGGGGATGATGCTGGGGGTTGTGGTGGAGCTGACAATGATGCTGAAGCATGTGTGGGAAGTGAGATATCTCCACCTAAATCAGTAATGCCTGTCTTTCTTAGATGTTTCTTCCTAATCATGGCTGCAATTTTTTATACATGAGAAAAACATGCACATATATATAAAGCAAAGCAAAAAAAAAATAATAATAATAAAGGAGAAGGAGAAACATAATAATAAGCGACGTAAAATGCAATATAATTTTCTACGTTTAAGAGTGTGTAATGACCGTTAGATGATTACATGATTTTAAAAGTGTTTTTTTAAACTAAATCACTAATCATAATTTGACTATTTCTTAAAGTATAATAAAATCATCACGTGTTTTGAACTATCTAAGCCATTACTTAGTGGTTTAAGTGGTTTGAGGAATGTAAGAAACATGGTCAAAACGTCAAATAATTAATTTAAACTTAACAAAATCAAAACAATCTCATAAAATACCAAAAATTACAAAACAAATGGCATTCCAAATTACAAAAATCATATGTCAATGCATCCAAACTGCCACAACTATAAAAAAAACTCCACAATATATTTTTCCAGCAATCTAAATTATCACTGATTACCCAAATCAAAAACCTAACGATTTGGCAGAACTAGTCCCACGTTTAGCTTTCTTTTGTTAGGTATCCCTGCTAGATTTTAGCCATAATATCATTAACCTCCTTTTATCTTAAATTTGAATAATAATAGTGTTATAAAGAGCAACCTAGCTATCTGTAAGCCCCTTGGGACAAAGAGGTCTCATTAAAGCGGGGATAATCTATTTTAAATCAAATCTCGTGTCATTTGGACTATTTCTTTTGAGTTTGAACATGTATGTTTGTGGTACATGTGAGCACAGTAAATCAAAGATAAACAACAGAACATGCAATGGATGGCTGCAGTACTTCTTGGTGGCCCATGAAGTATGTATTCCATGGCTTCTAAGCAACCAGCAGTTGCATTTCATGTGGGAGAAGTGATCAAGTGAATACATAAAGAAGAAAATATATATATATATATATATAGAAAAGGACATTACTCATGAGTGTAAGGTGAGATAAATTGATCTAATCTGCCAAACCCTCAATGCCCAGACAGGAAAATTTTACAACCAAGGAAGTGAACTAATAAGCAGAGTTGCTATATATCTTTGTGCAATGCCCACTTCTTAATTTCTTATGCACATGATTTCAGAGAGAGAGAGAGATAGAGAGATGGGCAAAGTAGATATATGAGTATGAAGTTAGCAATGATGATAAGTGCCCATATGGGTGTTGGTATTGGTGGTCACAGTTTTGCAAGTGATGCAAACATTTTTGTTTCTTTTTTGTTTACTTGTCGAAGGGCATCAACCTCTAGTAACATAAAATAATTCTAATATAGCTACAAGTAGTTTTGATTGTTATTTTTGTTAAGATAAATCTAATTTTGATCAAACACGAAAACAGATTAGAGAATAGATGCTTGTATTTATAGTTTTTACATCACATTAAAGGTTTCATTAGGTTAGCTTGTATTCGAATGTGCTACTTCTTCCCAGTCTACATTGACCAACTGCCATGAAAATAGCTCTGTTTTTGTCCTAAGTGGTTATGTATTTATTGTCTAATTAGTCTAAACCCTTCTAGTAAGACATGTGAGGTGATGGTGAAAAAAAAAATCTTAAACCTTTATGTTGTGTTTGCTTATTATATTGTTGTTACCACTTTTCTATTGGTACCTCTTAGACGTTTCTTCCTAATCATGGCTGCAACTTTTTATAAATGATAAAAACATGCACGTATAGATAAAGCAAAACAAAAGGAAAGGTAAAATAAAAAAAAGATAACAACAATATAATAAGCAAAGTAAAATGTAATATAATATTCTACATTTGCATTAATTAAATCCATAGAATTACATATCCTCATAATCCTCATCATCAACATTTTCAACATTAGGCATTGGATCATCATCTATTTGTGCTCTTGCAAGTGACAGAATTCCAGTATCATTAGGAAAAAATAACCCTAAGTCTTATGCTTGATATGGCTCGTTCTCATAGAATGTCTCTTCAGTGTCTTCACCCATATCATACAAATCTCTTGGTTTTAAATGTACAACAGCACTCCAATCCTTTTCTACAATATCTTCAACATAGTACACTTGTTGTGCTTGTGAAGCTTCAATATAAGGTTCATCTTCTTCACGTTCACCAGTATGTATCAATCGAGAGAAATTCACTAAAGTAAACTGCAAAGCATCTTGTCTGATCCCTCTATCAGTTATGGTATTGGCCCATTTACACTTGAATAGAATAATCTTGAATCGACCATAGTAATTACGCTCGATTATATCTACCAATTTTCCATAATAATTAACATCTCCATTAACTGGGTTGTTGTCACTGATTCTAGAATGACTTCTTGTTCCAGAAATTACAAAAACTCCACTGTTTTGAGTTTTCAAGCTATGTTCTCGTTCCATTGTTCGAAATTTGAATCCATTGACATTATATGCACTAAATCGTCTGGCACGTTGAAATGGCCCTTGTGCAAGGAACTTAAGATCATCTGAATGGGATTCATTTTCATCATTCATAATCTAAAATGAAACAAAAAGAAATCGATAAGTACAATTTTTCATGATTGAAATATTGTTCTTAATAAAATATATCAATGGTAAACCTACACGCTTAGAGAACCAATCAACGAATTCCTGATGTACTGTTCTTTCGATCTCTATAGTTGATCCTGTTCGATTCCTGAGCCTTCTCTTGGTTATCTCTCTAAATTCCCTATATAAAATTAAGTCATTAATGCAACAAGATAGGAAAATAAGGGATTTTGATAAATTATATATCTTTTATGTACGAACTCACTTCACAAACCGATTGACTAGTTCTGAATTCATCAACACATATCTGTGTGCTTGTCGTTTCTCAATATGAGTAAGGTTGAAATATGAAGTACTCCCAACTGATTTCCCTATTTCAGTAAAAAACATTGAAACTTGAGACGATTCATTGTTTGTCGTTTAATCATCAGCACGTCCAAGCTAGTTGAATCTTGTCTCAATGCCCTCCAAGTATCTTGAACAAAAGGTCAAACATTCTTCAGCCAAATAACCTTCAGCAATGGAACCTTCTGGTTGTGCCCTGTTACGTACATAGGACTTCAAATGTCCCAAGTATCTAAAATAAAAAACACAATTAGAAAATAGTGTTATATATATATACCTGCAAACCCAATGGCAAATAGCAATTACAATATATAAAATATTTACCTTTCTATAGGATACATCCATCGATAATGTACTAAGCCTCTAAGCTTCAGTTCATTCACTAGATGCACAACCAAATGAACCATGACTGTAAAGAACCCAGGCGGAAAAAGCATTTCCATATGGCATTGTGTGAGAATGACTCGACGTTGGAGCTTGTCAGAGTCTAGAGGATTCAACACCTTGCCACATATTTGCCTAAATATTGAGCACAAATCAACTAAAACAACAGACACTTGGTTAGGCAACACATTTCTAATTGATATTGGTAGCAGTTGCTCCATAAGAATATGTGAATCATGACTTTTCAAACCAAATATCTTCCGATGCTTTAGATCAATACACCTAGCAATGTTACTTGAGTAACCATCAGGCACTAAAACATTCTTCGAAGTTGTAAGGAATACATCTTTTTGGGCATTTGACATTGTAAATAAAGCAGGTCGATACTGTCCATTTTCATTTGGCCAAAGATCACTTCTTACGCCCATCTCTTTCAAGTCTTTTCGAGCATTGAGATTATCTTTTGTTTTTCCACTTTCATTGAGAATGGTGTACAAGACATTATCACACACATTCTTCTCAATGTACATAACATCAAGGTTATGGCGCAACAAGTTGTACTCCCAATAAGGAAGTTGGAAAAATATACTTTTCTTTCTCCATTGTTGACAACCACTTTCTACAATATTTTTTCGGTGAGTTCTTTTTCTGTTATCTTCAACCTCCATCCCTTTCCCAAATGTAACATGAACATTTTCCAACTGCTTGAATATCTCTGAACCTGATAGTGCCACTGGTGAATTCCTAAACTCTATATTACCATCAAAGTGAACACGGTTAAACCTGAATCTATGATTTGGCTCTAAAAATCGACGATGACCCATAAAACTCCACTTTCTACTATGAGGTAGACGATGGGCAATAGTGTCAAGATTGCAAGTTGGACAAGCTGAACTAGTGTGTGTGTGTTCCATCCAGATAGATTACCAAGCCCAGGAAAATTGCTAATTGTCCACATCAATGCAGCGCGCATATTAAACATTTGATTGAGTGAAGCGTCAAATGTTTCCACACCACCATCCCACAAATCCTTCAAGTCTTTAATCAAGGGTTGTAAGTAAACATCGATATCATTCCCTAGCATTTGCTTTCCCGGAATGATCATTGAAAGGATGAAGGAAGTCTGCTTCATACACATCCAAGGGGGTAAGTTGTACGGTATAAGAATCATAGGCCAAATGCTATAGTTGGTACTCAAAGTTCTGAAAGGATTGAAGCCATCACTAGCTAACCCAAGCCTAACATTCCGTGGATCTGATGCGAATTCAAGGTGTGTTTCATCGAATCTCTTCCAAGCCTCAGAGTCTCTCGGGTGCCTCATCAAGCCATCTTTATTACTATCCACAGAATGCCACCTCATATGTTCAGCAGTTTTAGAAGACATAAATAACCTTTGCAAACGTGCTTTAAGTGGAAGTACCGTAAAACTTTGACAGGTTTCTTTTTTCTTTTCTTGCCCTCACTAGACATGTTTGTCGGGTTACCTTTCCTACTTTGTTTCCATCTTGATGTGTTACATACTTTGCATGTTTCCCTACTTTCATCTTCTCCCCAATACAACATACAGTCATTTGGACATGCATGTATATGACTGTAATTAAGACTAAGCTTGATAATTAATTTCTTCGCCTCATAAAAAGAATCAGGAATCTCTGCATGTTCGAAGGCATCTTTTAACAATTCTAAAATCATAGACATTGCTTTGTTACTCAATCCGCACAAGCACTTGATGTGATATAGTTTTACTAGGAATGATAATTTCGAGTACTTCGTACATCCTTCATACAATGCTTGATTTCCATCCCTAACTAGATCGTAAAATGCCTTAGCTTCCTCATTAGGTCCTTGATTCAATTCTGGCATCCTTTCTTCACCTTCATGTACTGGTTGATGCGAGGTCCAGGCTTCTACATTCACATGGTCCCTAGATATCTCAAAAGCATCGTTGATCATATTGTGTATTGGATCATGACTGTATAAGGGATTTTGTATCGAGGGTGTGCTATTAGAAGTTTCCCCTGTAGTTGACTCCCCATGCCAAAACCAAGTAGTGTATGTGGTTGGAAACCCTCTACAAATCAAATGATCATACACCATTGCTCTGGTCTCCCAATTTCTAAAACACACAATCCGGACAAGGACATTTGATTTTGCCTTCAACAGACCGATGGGCAAAGGCAAATTCCAAAAATCCTTGCACCCCTTCCTGAAATTCATGTGTATTTCGTGGCTTTGTAATCCAAGACTTATCCATACAGCTAAAACAGAGCTTGTAGCTTGTATTCTGCTTCTCTAATCTACACCTCAATATGCAAAACATTACATCCATATTAGTTTTAAGATGCGTACTTCATACATAAAAGGCATTTAAAAACTACAACAATTTTCCAATAGAGACCCTAATTATTGTCAGTCTATAAGACACTCAACTTTTGTCTCTTTATACATCAATTTTTTGTGTATTGACCTAATGTGCAAGGTTTGTTGGTTATTGCATGTGATGGTTTCATGCCTTACATGATAGTATATAGACACAAAATTAATACAATATAAATACTATAATTTTTTTTTCTTGTAATAACTCATTAAAAAATATCAATAATGTTAAAACTGAATTATTAATATAATTGAAATCTTGCATATACAATGAAATATAGAATAATTTGAAATATCAATACAATCAAAATCTTACATAGACAATTGAAATTCTGCATTTTTAATTAATCCAACAATCAAAATCTTACATTTTTAACCAAAGGATTTGAAATCTTACTTATACAATACAATTGAAATCTTGTTTATACAATCAAATACAAGATGACTACTAAGATCTCTGGTTATAAATTAATTAGTGTGTACATGATGGCTAGTAAGTATTTAGTTGAAGAAAGTTAAATGAAAATCTTCCATTTAACATACTTGTCATTAATATATTAATATCTATATTAGTTGGTATTAAATATATTATATTCTAAAAGATTTTTTTAATTAATAAATATATTCAAATATTAAAAATTAAATACGCTGTGGAAGGATGACCCGCTATGGAAGGATGACCCTTCCTTTTAAGTTACCAGATGATCCTATGAAAGTAGTTAAGTGGGCTGGTACCGTACAAATAAACCAAATGAAAAGTCTTAGGGAATGAATCAGTATTATGATTATAATTTTAAATTTAATTTGTTTTTAATTATAATATTTGTTATGTAGTTGCCATTAGATTTTTTTTACACATAAATAAAATTAACTTTATTTAATTTTTAACATATATTTGAATGTTATATGATTTTTTGAAATTAAATGTACAACCGCATGGAGTTGAAATTAAATGTTAAAACTGAATTTCAGCTTAAGGTCACACATGAAAATGAACTATTGTAGCAGCCCCGCCTTCTACTGCAGTGTCGTTATTCTCAATTTTTTTTTTATCATAAATTTCTCAATATAAAATCTTATATATAAATACATTTAGCAATTCATATAAAAGTTGAGAAAGTTATATACTTGCAAAAGTTAGAATCGAAACCTAAAACAATACATATTACCTTAATTGTGTTTCTCACATTTCATTTCATATTCAACAAACACCATTTTGAAAATGAATTTGACATCCTAAAACAATGGCAACTTAAGAAAAGACAAACATACATATGTGTGTGTGGGTGGGTATGGTATGAATGAGTGGATATAATCTGCAGGCCATATCCAAACAACACCAGGTCCACATCAAATGGACATAAAATACAAGAGCACGACAGTTGGACGGCCACTTGAGTGAGAGGTATTGAGCTTAAGTGAGAACCTAATCATCGGTATAATTATTATATAGGGTAAACCATGTTTATTTTATAAAATCATTAATCATCTGTAGATCGATGGATTTGATGATTTGACTAAACATCCTCGTTTAGTTTTTACAGGGACAAAATTAGGCACGTCTCAATAACAAATACCAGGACTCTTAAAAGACAATCAATTATTATACCAAGATCTTCTCTCTTATATTAAAATCGAACTAACCTGAGGAACTGCGAGAGGCGAGAGCGAGTCAGCGACTGCGAGAGGCGAGAGCGCAAGCGACGGCGGGTGAGAGGCTGAGGGTGAGCGCGATCGACTGCGAGCGAGGGGCCAATGGCAAGCACGAGCGAGGGGAGGGCGAGAGCGAGCGAGCGAGGGGCCGAGGGCTAGCGACGGCGGCCGAGCGACCGAGGGCGAGCTCAAGTGAGGAGAGGGCAAGAGCGAGCGAGGGTCCGAGGGCTAGCGACGGCGAGCGAGCGGTCGAGGGCGACCTCGAGCGAGGGGAGGGCGAGAGCGAGCGAGGGGGCGAGGGCTAGCGACGCGAGGGAGAATGAGAGACAGAGATCGAGAAGGGTTCCCAGAGAAAGAGTAAAGTTCGGGGAGGGAATTTGGGAAATTGGGGGTGCCTTGGCGCAGGCGGGTAATGGGAAATTGGGGGAGGGAATTTGGTATTTTTCAGTTAAGTAATTTATTTTATTTTTTAATTAATTATTTAACTGTGACATTTAAAGTAATTATATTTAATATACATAATTTAATATAAAAATTAATATTGTTGACTAATTTATATTTTTAAATAATATAAAAATATTAAATTTAATTATGTGTAAAACTTAATTCATATTAGACATTATCTGAAAAAAAAGATTAAAAGAGTGTAAAACTTAATTCACGGATTAAGCCTGGTCAAGTTCTTTTGGATTAAGCCTAATTAAGTTTTTTAAAACTTACACTATTGCAAGTCATCTGAACATTGACTACAAAGAACTCAGTGGCTGTGGCTATTGTTGTGACAAGAGACATTTGAAATAAAGAAAGAGTTAAAAGAAAAAATCGAAAAGGAAGTGACATGCCATGGATTTGGGGAAGTGACCGGCTGTCTGTCTCGCTGCCTGTCTCTCTGATAATGGTTATGATACTTGTGAGGTGATGGGGGATGGGATGGTTTTGGGGAGAAAATATGTCAAGTATTTGATCTCAACCATTGACACTATTGGTGTTTTTTTAAACTTCATGTCTCGACCATATGAATTTAAATTAATTCATATATATTTATGATTAATCAAACATTGTAATGCTTAATTAATCAAACACAACACAATGCATTGCATTTATTGATTAATCAACACACAATATAGATAAAGATAATACTAAATATATTATTAATCAAAGTCATGTTTGATGTATACTATATATATAGAGATTCTTGTATATTATATAGAGAAATGTACATTCTGATCATATTAGATGTATTGTTATTTTTAATTCAAAAAATTATTATAAAATTATGTGATATAACAAGTTTTTTGAGATTTGATGTGTTTTTCTTGACTCTATCATCAATCTAAAAATATTTATATCATCTTTTCAATATAAGAATAGTATTTATATATATATTCTCTAAATATTATTCAATTCAATTTTAATATACTTTTTCCCATTAAAAAAATATAATTCATATACTAACTTCTTTTTTAAAATATGAAAGCGCCCCTTTCTTTCTCTCCTCTCATTTTTTTCATTTTGTATATATTTGATAACTATTACAAATAGTTAATTATTATACATTTAATATATATTTTAATTTATAAATTTTTATATAAATTAGTTTACATGTATATATATTTTATTTTATATTTTATGCACATTAAATATAATAATTTATATATTTAGAATTTAATTTCTACATTTATAGATAAAAAAATTATATTTTATAAATTAATATTTTAAAATTTTACATTTTATAAATTTGAGAGGGAAAAAAATTAATTGATAAATTAAAAATTTAATTGATAAATTAACTGATAAATTTACATTTTATATATTATTTAATTGATAAATTTAAAATAAATTAATTAATTGATTAAAAAATTAAAAAAATTAGATTATATTGCAAAATTTAATTTAATTTTAATTTTAAATTATTAATTTTTTTTGAAATTTATTTTTTGATTTTTTTAATTTCTGAATTTGGCGGCAGTTTTGTCAAAACCGCCGCTAAATTTAATTTTTTTATTTTTTAATTTCTAAATTTTGTGGCGGTTATTTAAAACCGCCACAAAATTTATTTTTCAATTTAATTTTGCGGCGGTTTTGACAAAATCGCCGTTAAATTCAATTTTTTTGAATTTTTTTATTAATGAATTTGGCGGCAGTTTTGACAAAACCGCCGCTAAATTTAATGTTTTATTTTAAATTAATTAATTTGGCGATGATTTTTCAAAATCGCTGCAAAATGTTGGATAAACCGCCGCAATAAACCCGTTTTTTTGTAGTGTTAGGTTGTGAAACTCCACAATTAGTTGGAATTTAAGCCTCCAACATGTGGTAGCATTGTCCACTACCGAGGTAGAATATAGCAATCAAGGAAGTTATGTGGCTTAAAGGTCTAGTAAGTGAGCTCCTAGGGGTAGAAGTCAAGGTCACTTTGATGTGTGATAGCCAAAGTGCCATTCATTTGTCCAAAAACCTAGCCCATCATGAAAGAACTAAGCATATAGATGTAAGAAATTATTTTATAAGACAAATTGTTGAAAATAAAATTGTTTTTCTAACGAAACCAGATATGTTTACAAAACCAGTTCCTATAGCTAAGCTGAAGCACTACATGAGGATTCTACAAATAGATCCAGGAGGAAATTGAAGGTGTAGGGTAGCAAAAGATAGTGAAGGACTGAAGACGAAGCCTAATCAAATTACTAATGGTTGGAGAATTTGTTGTGTCATTTGTATTAGATTAGGATATATGTGTAATCAAAACATTGTATAACAGCATTTGTATTTTTCATGTCATAATGTTAGTCTTCTAGAAGGTTTGGTTTTAAGGAGAATGATTGACTAGTTGTGTAAGTGATCTTCCGGTCAGTCGGGTAGTTTGTTATTTTCATGTAATCCTTGATTCTATGGTTTATAAATAGAGATTGTGGGATAGGGATAGAGATTAGTATTAGTGCACCTCATTCTGAGAAGGGTTGATTCCGGTTTTTGTCTTGTGTTTGGGATTGAGAGAGAGAGAGAGAGAGGAATCGAAAGGTTGGGTATAGCTTGTAATCTCAGAATTCTGCTAAGCTTTCAGGGTATATGGGCTGGGTAGAATTCAGGCTCTCATTGTAATCATCCTAAGGGTTATCAAGATAGTGGATTGATGGTGCTCTAGCAATCTAGACGTAGGTCTCATTTTGAGATCAAACCAGGATAAATCATTGCGTTTTCTTGCTGTATTTATTATTCTCTTATGTGTTTCAAATATCGTTGTGTTCTTCAGTGTGGTAGTGCCTAGGGTGAGCTATTTGAGTTGAGAAAATCTAAGGGAGTGCTACGAAATACTCTAACACTCCTATATATGAAGGATCGGCACATTGTACGATCATATCCTGATGGTTGTGGTTGTTGCAAGTCCACAGGTAATTGGGATGCTACTATGAAAGCTGGAGTTGAACAAACTATGCCTTCGAGTTTGCATCAAGAATATAACTTATCCAGAAAGAAAACCCTATTGATATAGAGAGAATGAAAAGAATGCCTCAAAATTTTTATTACTTGAAATAAGTTGCATTATAGTGAGTTTAAATACAATATATGTGCCTGCTCTAATTAATTGCTAACTGCACTAACTATACAACAAACAAAACTAACAACAAAACATAACAATACAACTGTTAGGCTAGCTAAAATTTGTAACTCCCTCCTAAGACGAACCATGAATATCAATAATGGCCATCTTAGCTAATAAAAGAAGAGTTGAAAGAAAAACAAACTTAGAGAATGGATCCAACACCTCATATAAGTGGTAATATAAGGGAAAGGAAAATATATGTGCCCTTGTAATACAACATCACGAGAAATAAGCATAGTCTTAGTGCTAATGTCATATAGCTTGTACCTTGTCATGCTTGGAGGATACCCAATGAAAACACAACTTGTGGCTCAAGGGTGAAATTTATTTTTGTGAAAGGGTGAGGTGGAGGCAAAACACAAGCAGCCAAACACTCTAAAAGAAGCATAATCAACAAGAGTATGATGTAGCAGTTGATAGGGAGATTGGTGAGGTGGAACCTGAGATTGGAAGAATAAGGCCCTAACCACATTAAAAAGATGTTGGTGTTTACGCTCTACAATTGAGTTTTGTTCTGGCCTCTCAACATAAGAGAATTGGTAGGGAACCCTTTTAGAGGCAAAGAGGTTAGTGAATAGCAACTCGAGAGCATTATCTGACCCAAAACTCTTGATCATAGTGTTAAATTGAATTTCAACGATAGTGAAAAACTTAGGAATAATAACCCTAGCATCAGATTTTTGCCTCATAAGAAACAAACCCAAGTAAAATGTGTGCAATCATCAACTAGAGTAGGAAGTAACTATGTCCAGCATGAGTTGGAACATGATATAGACCCTAGATATCACAATGAATAAGATCAAATACATTTAGAGATAAACGATTATTTGAAACAAAAGACAACCTCATCTGTTTAGCTAAAGGACACATTGAACAAGGAACATGTTCTGTGTTCTTATTATCAGTAGGAAACTTCAACAAACCTTTTCAATTTGTCCAATTTCTCAAAAGAAATATGACCTAGCCTACTATGCCAGGTATGTCTACTAACTACATGAGCTATTGTAATAGTAGAATTACACACCTTATCTATGGGCTAATTACCAAATGTATATGAACCAACATTAATGACATGCAAACCGTCAATGAGGTCACCCTTGCCAATCATCCTTGAGTGACACACATTTTGAATAACACAGGTATGGGATAAGAAATTGAGACATAAAGAAGACTTCTTTGCTAATGCACTCACAGATAGCAGATTAAACTAAACAGTCCCAATAAAAGATACAGAAATCCGACTATGATCAGGTAATGTCACAAATACATTTTGAATAGGCCTTAACTGATTAAAAGATGACTGATCATAGCATATAATGCTTGTAGCCCCTGAGTCCACTATTCAAAACCTAGGACGACTAAGTTTAGGACTAACTGAAATTTAAAGACAAGTACTCGATGCCTGATTAGGAGAAGCATCAACACGCCTCTACATTTGTCTTAATAGCAAATAGATGAGAGCTCAACATATTCAATAAGTGCTGATATTGTGCAGGATTCAAAGATTGTATAAAATCTCCAATGTCCTGATTCTTGGATTGATTAGGACTAATATCAGTCACCTGATTAGGATTCATCTGATTAGCATAATTTAATTTACTTTATTAGGATTCATCCGATTAGCATTATTCCTTTGTCTAGGCTTATATCCCGAAGGATAACCATGTATCTTATAACATTTATCAATGATGTGTCCATTGTAATTACAATGAGTGCATATAGGTCGTTCTTTCCTTTGAAATTTACGATAACTAGACCTATTCATGTCATGTTTAACAAAAAACAAAACTGAATCATTTCCATTAGAAGAATTCACTACATTCCTTTGATTTTCTTCTTAAGATATTAGGGTCCATAAGAAGTAATTGACATCAAACTTGAGAAAATGCATTAAAAACGACATTATATACTTCATTTGATGATGATCTGCAAGTGCTTTAGTACCACCACATGAACATTTTCCACAAATACAGACAAGTTTAAAATTGTTGAGTTCATCCCAAATGGTTTTAAGTTTGGCAAAATAAGCACTTATAGATAGTTGTCCCTGAGTTAGGTTCATCAATTCACGCCTTAACTGAAAAATCCTAGGTCCATTACTTTGCCGGTACCTTTCTTTGAGATCTATCCATATATCGTGTGTGGACTCGAAGTATATCACACTTGTAAAGACCTTAAAAACAGAATTAAGAATCCAAAAAACAACAATGTTATTATTCCTAATCCAGGCATTAAGAAGAGAATCATCACTTGTGTAATACTTCATATTGGCATAAGGTTTCCACATAAGTTAAGTGAGTTTAAAATACCAAAAATTGGCTTTATAGTAAAAATAAGTCACCAAATTGACCGTAGGGAGTGCCATAGAACTTTGATGTCTAAGGAAAATAGTATGGTATTAACGAGCATCCGGAGATAGAATTTATGGTATTAAAAGAAATTAGAATCGATACTATTTTCGGTACAGTTGTAATTTAGCCTAAAAAATTGAACGATCGTAAGGAACCTCCGGGAAGTCAACGGAACCCTAAGGAAGGCTCCAATTTTATGTAAGGATCAATCCTGAAGTGTTTCGTGACGAAAACAAGGTCTTGTAAGTGTGCTGGGGCAAAATCGTCCTTATCGAGTAAGTTTGAACTTATTAATCTTAGATTTTGTTGACACACATTTTTGTAACACCTCGCATCGAGCGACAGAAAGGATCAGGACAACTTAACCTGATGGGCCTACTCGAACTTCCCAAGGGGTTCACCTATCCTTGAATTTCCCTGGCTCAAGCATGCTTAACCCAGGAGTTCTTTGCTTGCATTCAGCCTAAAAGGTATCCAATTAGTGTTTTTTCCTTCCTTACTTATCCTCGATGTATACTACCCTTCTCTGGGCTCTTGGGGTATCACACATCATGTCATCATGGGCCCACAACCACAGATCAGCTCTCAGCTTTTGCACTTCAAAGGACAAGAGCTCAACCACACTTATGAGCCCCTCAATCGCCCTTCTAGGCGATCAATGTGGGACAAACCTTCTCAGGCTTAGGCTCTAGCAGTGGTGCGTTAGCACCAGATTCATCCCACATTGATCGCCCAGAAGGGAAACTAAGGGGCTCATAAGTGTAGTGGCGTTCTTACATTTGAAGGGCGAGAGCTGAGACCTGATTCGTGGCCATGGGCCCATGATGACATGATGTGTGATACCCCAAGAGCCCAGAGAAGGGTAGTATACATCGAGGATAAGTAAGGAAGCAAACAATACTAGCTGAATATCTTTTGGGCTGAATACAAGCAAAGAACTCCCGGGTTAAGCATGCTTGAACTAGGAAAGCTCAAGGATGGGGACCCCTTGGGAAGTTTGCGTAGGCCCATCAAGGTAAGTTGTTTTGGTCTTTCCTATCACTCGATGTGGGGTATTACAAAAATGTGTGTCAACATTTGGTGCTGTCTGTGGGAACCCCCTTGGCCAAACTATCCTCTGTCACCCCTGAGATGGTCCACGCCCATGAGTGCCATCGCACTTAGGGGGAGGCTCTGGTGGTGATGCGTTAGCACCAGGTTCGTCCCACATCGATCACCCAAAAGGGCGACTAAGGGGCTCATAAGTGCGGTAGGGCTCTTGTCATTTGAAAGGCAAGAGCCAAGAGCTAATCCATAGTTGTGGGCCCATGATGACAAGATGTGTGATACCCCAAGAGCCCAGAGAATGGTAGTATACATCGAGGATAAGAAAGGAAGAAAATAATACCAGTTGGATACCTTTTAGGCTGAATACAGGCGAAGAACTCCCAGCTTAAGCGTGCTTGAGCTAGGGAAGCTCAAGAATGGGTGACCCCCTTGTAAAGTTGCGTAGGCCCATTAAGGTATGTTGTCCCGGTCCTTCTTATCGCTCGATGCGGGATGTTACAAAAATGTGTGTCAACAGATTTTAAGTATCTCCATGATTATTAATTCGATATTTGAGGATTGTGCAAAGTCTAAAATGGGGTTATGAAGTTCATTGAGGTTAATTATGAAGAGTAATAAGGTGAGGTGATGTGTTAGGTATAGGAAAAAAGTGAAAAGTATGGTGACGTAATGTGTTAGGTATGGGGAAAAGTGAAACGTATGGTGAGGTGATGTGTTAGGAATAGGAAAAGATGAAAGGTATGGTGATGTGATGTGTTAGGAATGGATAAAAGTGAAAGGTGAGGTGAGGTGATGTGTTAGGAATTGAAAAAAGTGAGAGGTATGATTGCGGATTTCAAAACTCATTTCATTCCAACTTTGGATCACTTTGGAGTCTTGACATTTTCAAGCCTATAAATAGGGCCATGGGGTTGTTCTCAAAACCATTCCATTTGAGAGAGATTGAGGTGAGGGATTTGTGCTTGAGAAAAATGAGAGAAATTTTAAAAAGGAAGGAGGAAGGTCGGAGCGAAATTGAGGTTGTGCACAAGAATCAAGGTGTTCTGAGATACGTTAAAGGAAAGAGTTCCTAACCGAAGTTTTGTTTTACTGTGAGTAGTTCTACCAAAAACTTTGTTTTATTGTGAGAGTTTCCACTTTAAACTTGATTTATTGTGAGTGGTTCTACCGAAAACTTGGTTTATTGTGAGTGTTCTTACTTAAAAAAATTGGTTTTATTTTGGGTGGTTCGACTCTATACTTGATTTGTTTTATACAAATGATTTGACCTATGATAGGTTATTTTCATGTGGATGGTTTATCCAAAGTGGTTATTTACATGTGCATTGAATTTTGTGTTTTAAATTATGTGCATGAAAATGTCGTTTTGTGAAATGCATCATTACATGTTGTGGTTATGGGATTGGCATATGTGTTGGACAAGGGTAGTGTCTCCGGGATGCTTTTGAGTGGGAACGTAATCTCTGACGTGATTGTGGTGAGTCGAGTTCCTGTGTTGATGTTGACCTTCCCGTGTCAGGAATGGTAACGATTGTTCCCAAGATGTCGGAGAGATGCATTGATGTTGCCCCTCTTAAGCTAGGATGGTGTTATGCCAATGTGTCGATATGGTTGCGCTGCCTTCAGAGAGATTGCTCATTCCCCAGGGTACTGGTTAAGTGTTGTGTGGGATTCTCTTGGGTTGGGACACGTCGGGATATGTCGGTTTGTTTCTTGGCCTTAGATATATTTATGAAAATGTTTTGAACTTTCACTTAGATGATTCAACATCTAATTTGGACTATATCCCTAAAATATTCGAACGTTCCAGGTGAAAGCAGTGGTGTAAAAGAAAAATGGGTTATTGAGATGTAGTTGTTATTTACACTGGTGATCTTTAGCCTATATTTTGTTTATGTTTGAGGTGTTTAGTAACTGTTGTTGAGAGATGAGTCTCTATGTATTTTTTTTTAAGATGTTATGTCAAACGATGGTTCAATTTCTACGTTATAAATAAAGTGAATTTGGTTATGTGAAATTTGAGGTTTCGATCTTTCTTCCACTAATGTGATAATGTACCTGTTTTAACTTATTCATTTTTGTTAGAATAGAAGTGTTATGGCACACACCAAGAGGGGGGTAAATTGGTATATAAAAAAAATTCTTCTTTTTCCTTAAAAATTCTTTTGATAAAAAGAGATGTCATCTATGAAGACCACGGCTTTACTAAACCTCAAGACCTTAAAATGGCACGATGAGGTATCAACCGTATAAAGACAATCTCGTTTTGACAATGGAGGGGATAAGATTGAAAAATATGAAAACTTTTAGATAAAAGGTTAAATATACAAATCTAATGAGGAATAAGCAAATACTTGGAAAGATAAATGAACAAATAACCGATGAGGGGTTAATATTTCCTAAATCTTAATTAATTATATCCTCATTTTGATTTTATAATTATGCTCAAAATAAATAATTATTTGCATTACATATTATTACAAGATGAAGTAAGGAAGCTGACTTCTACAATTAATTAGGGGCATAAATCGAAGACGTTGGATTACCCATTATTGTTGTTCAAAATCATGGGCTAACTATGGAGTCTAGAAGATGTTTCAAGTGCACTTTGCCCAACTATCAAATAGAATCCAACATAAGAAAGGCCCAAGACCAATCAAAGGCCTAAGACCAATCAAAGGCCCAACAAAGCCCAATTTGTAAAAGACTTTTCTTTGTTTTGAATTTTTATAAGTGTTTTATCACCTAAAGTCTTTTGTGTTCTTATGAGAAGTCTACCACCTAAAGTCTTTTGTATTCTTATGAAAAGTCCACCACCTAAAGGCTTTTGTCTTTTACCTAATTTTCTTCCACTAGTTAGGTGAATGTTTTGTTGAATAATTGTGTGGCTTGTATTACATCTTGTGAGCTATAAATAGCTCACTTGTTGCATTTGTGAGGAGGTTGTTATCACTTGAATCAAAGTTTAGTTTTGTTCTTAGAGTTTCTCTTAGAGAATTGCTCTTAGTCCCTCTCTTGTTTTCTCTTATAATCCTACTTCCTTTCTTTCTTCTTTTAAATTCTTATGTCATTTATTATTACTTTATTATCCACCGCTTAAATGGCCGGTTAGTTTATGCCTTTAAATTTCTGTAATTTTAATTCTTGTCTTTTAATTATCCACCACCTGAATGACCGATTAGTTTCCTCTATTTTAATTCTTGTCATTTAAATTCTATTATTTAAATTATTCCATTTAAATTTTTGTTAATTAACTTTTAAATGGAAATGAGTAGCTAAACCTAATCTTGGGTTAAGGAAAGGACAGTGTCCAACGCCAATGATTCCCAAAGAAAGCTGCGCTTTAAATGAGTAACATTAATTTAAATTTCAATATGAGTGAGTTTTAAATATTGAAAAATCACTAGGTTTGGATTGGAGCGTAAGCCTAACTTAGAGCTTTCATGTCACGCATGAGAGTTACTAGAACTGGAAATGCTATCATACCCAAATCCGGATGATTAATTTAGTTGTTTTGTATATTAATTGTAATTGGATTTATGGTAGCTGCTTAAATTAGAATCTCGCATATTCATGTATGGGGATTGCTTAAACTAAAACTATCATCATCTCTAATTGCATTTAGTAACAAACCCTCATATCTGAAATTAAATTAATGTTACTAAACCTTGTTTGCTAAAATTTGGGAATCAATGGGTTGGTACTGAAATTGTCTTAACTCAAGTGCTATCCAATCCTCACATTGAGCATTTATTTCAACTTCTACCTTACTTTATTTTTTAGTATTTGTTATCTAAAAAGAAAATCATAAAAAAAATCTTATTACCAATCCATCTAAATGTGTGCGCATGTGTGTGACATTCTTTTGTTTTGTCGTAAAATAAATCTCTCAGTGGACGATCTGGACTCATCCAAAAAATATAAATTTAAATTTAGACTACAACTACACTCGTACACTGACGAGTATAAACCTCTCATCTAAATAAAAAAAACATATATATATATATAATGTTTATTTTGTTTCGTTTTGTGTTTTAATTGCCGGGTGAGAGTGTAGCCAATAACACAAGCACAAAAGAACACAAAGAATTTATAGTGGTTCGACTTAACCCAAAGCTAATCCACTACCTTAGCTCCTCACTAAGAATTTTGCAAACAATTCACTAAAACCTCCTATCACTTCGGATAGGCCCTATAGCACCAAGCTAGGAAATACAACCTCTTGCTTTCAAGCAAGCCCTCTAGCAATACAAGTTAGGAAAAATAAGAAAGCTACAAAAGAGAGTTTCTAAGAGTATGCATTCTTAGTTACAATGTCTCTCAATAAAGATACAAGGCTGGAATCAAATGAAACAGATTTAGTACAAAACCTTTTGAGAGAAAAGTCGAAGCACAAATGTAAATCGAGAAGTATGAAATAATCCTTAAGCTCACTTCATTTCATTCTCATCCATTAGCCTCTTCTTGATCATCATTGAGTTGTATATATAGGCATCCCAAAATATTGAAGAGGAAACTAGCCGTTTGTAACCGTTGGGATTTGAAAAACTAGCCGTTATGTTTTTTGTGAAAGAAACTTAGTCGACAGATGAGAATGGTTAGTCGACAGAATGAGAAAAATAACAAGCTTGGTTAACAGATAAAATAGGTTGGTCGACCAAGTCATAAAGATAACAAGGCACTTAGTCGACCAAGACAAAAATAGGCATGGCAGTTAGTCGACCAAGGGTACCCATCTGTCGACAGACTCAAAGAGTTAGTCGACCAAGTCATATCAAAAGCACTGTTAGTCGACCAAGGGAAAAACAAATACACTGTTAGTCGACCAAGTCAATATATTAGTCGACAAAATAAAAGCATGTAGTCGATAGAGTGAAGCTTGAAGATACAAAACATTATAAGTTAAAATAAATGTCCTCATTTTCCTTAATTTATATTTTACCTTCCATTTACTTTAATACATAAATGTAAATAACAAAATACACCCTATTTGGATTCAATAAAAATATCTAAAAAATCAAAATCCTTATTAATAAAAAAGTAGAATTTGAGTTTTAGTACAAACTCAAGATTTATCAATGTACCACCTCCAAAATACATACTTTCTATTTCTTGAAAAATTTATTAAAAATTATTTTAACAACAATGAATATTATGTATCAAAATATCGGGAGATAGTTTTCTAAAAAGAAAATATTTTCTTATAGGTCTTCTTATAAGGTGTTAACCTTCTAGACTTAAAAAAAATATGACTTTGAAATCTCGATACTTGAAATTCATTTGGTTTTCATTCTCACAAAATAATACTTGATATTGAAATTGATTTATGTTGAAAACCACAATCTTGACTCATTACTTAGGGATTAAACAAAATATGTTTTTCATCATCAAAACAAATATACAAAAAGTACAACAACAATCTCCCCTTTTTGAGGATGACAAAACATGAAATCAATTTCACATATTTATCTCCCCCTTTTTGTCATAAATAAAAAAGGTAAGTCTTGAAAGAGACTCCTCTTTTAAAGAAACAATCTTTCTCCCCCTTTTTAACTCTTCCCCGACAATAGTTTGAAAAACTTTGCTTTTAAATAAAACATGAAAAACAAAAAAGATTTCACACAGCTCCCCCTTAAGATGACATAAATCACATCATAATAGATTTTTGAGCACATGCCATATACATAAATCTTTCCCTTGAGATGCCAAATAAGATTGCATACAATATTGCATACTCATGATTATATCAAAGCCAATCTATATCTTTTCAAGTAATCACTCATATTTAAACAATCAAAGTGCTAGATCAAATGCATAGCCATTCACCATAAAAGAGGCATATATATCAAATGATCAATATAAGAGTGAAATATATTATTTCAAGCAAATAGAAAGGACTCTCTTTGAAAAACTCCTCCTTAAACTCACATGGGAGGTTTTAGCGTAGAGACATTTTTCATATAAAAATTTGTAATTGTCTCAATTCAAAAGATTTTCACAAACATATCAATGGCCATAAATTTTTAGGAATGAACCACACAAACTTACTTTCCAAATATTAAAAAATAATGGTCATCTAAAAGTATAACTCTAAACAAGCACTACAAAAAAACGGGTTTATTGCGGCGGTTTTTTTGCGGCGGTTTTCCAATCCCCACAAAATAGGTTTTTTGTGGCGGTTTATCTAACATTTTGCGGCGGTTTTGAAAAATCGTCGTCAAATTAATTAATTTAAAATAAAATATTAAGTTTAGCGGCAGTTTTGTCAAAACCGCTACCAAATTCATTAATAAAAAAATTCAAAAAAAATTGAATTTAACGGCGATTTTGTCAACACCGCCGCTAAATTAAATTGAAAAATAAATTTTGCGGCGATTTTAAATAACCGCTGCAAAATTTAAAAATTAATAAATAAAAAATTAAATTTAGCGGCGGTTTTGACAAAACCGCCGCAAAATTCATTAATAAAAAAATTCAAAAAAAATTGAATTTAGCGACGGTTTTGACAAAACCGCCGCTAAATTCATTAATAATAAAATTGGAAAATAAATTTTGCGGCGGTTTTAAATAACCGCTGCAAAATTTAGAAATTAAAAAATAGAAAATTAAATTTAGCGACGGTTTTGACAAAACCACCGCCAAATTCAGAAATTAAAAAAATCAAAACATAAATTTCAAAAAAATTAATAATTTAAAATTAAAATTAAATTAAATTTTGCAATATAATCTAAATTTTTTAATTTTTTAATCAATTAATTTATTTATTTTAAATTTATCAATTAAATAATATATAAAATGTAAATTTATCAGTTAATTTATCAATTAATTTTTTTCCCTCTCAAATTTATAAAATGTAAAATTTTAAAATATTAATTTATAAAATATAAATTTTTTATCTATAAATATAGAAATTAAATTCTAAATATATAAATTATTATATTTCATGTGCATAAAATATAAAATAAAATATATATACATGTAAACTATTTTATATAAAAATTTATAAATTAAAATATATATTAAATGTATAATAATTAACTATTTGTAATAGTTATCAAATATATACAAAATGAAAAAAAATGAGAGGAGAGAGAGAAAGGGGCGCTTTCATATTTTAAAAAAGAAGTTAGTATATGAATTATATTTTTTTAATGGAAAAAAGTATATTAAAATTGAATTGAATAATATTTAGAGAATATATATATAAATACTATTCTTATATTGAAAAGATGATATAAATATTTTTAGATTGATGATAGAGTCAAGAAAAACACATCAAACCTCAAAAAACTTGTTATATCACATAATTTTATAATAACTTTTTGAATTAAAAATAACAATACATCTAATATGATCAGAATGTACATTTCTCTATATAATATACAAGAATCTCTATATATATAATATACATCAAACATGACTTTGATTAATAATATATTTAGTATTATCTCTATCTATATTGTGTGTTGATTAATCAATAAATGCAATGCATTGTGTTGTGTTTGATTAATTAAGCATTACAATGTTTGATTAATCATAAATATATATGAATTAATTTAAATTCATATAGTCGAGACATGAAGTTTAAAAAAACACCAACAGTGTCAATGGTTGAGATCAAATACTCAACATATTTTCTCCCCAAAACCATCCCATCCCTCATCACCTCACAAGTATCATAACCACTATCAGAGAGACAGGCGGCGAGACAGACAGCCGGTCACTTCTCCAAATCCATGGCATGGTCACTTCCTCTTCGATTTTTTTTTTTTAACTCCTTCTTTATTTCAAATGTCTCTTGTCACAACAATAGCCACAACCACTGAGTTCTTTGTAGTCAACGCTCAGATGGCTTGCAATAGTGTAAGTTTTAAAAAACTTAATTGGGCTTAATCCAAAAGAACTTGACCAGGCTTAATCCGTGAATTAAGTTTTACATTCTTTTAATAATTTTTTAATCTTTTTTTCAGATAATGTCTAATATGAATTAAGTTTTACATATAATTAAATTTAATATTTTTATATTATTTAAAAATATAAATTAGTCAACAATATTAATTTTTATATTAAATTATGTATATTAAATATAATTACTTTAAATGTCACAGTTAAATAATTAATTAAAAAATAAAATAAATTACTTAACTGAAAAATACCAAATTCCCTCCCCCAATTTCCCATTACCCGCCTGCGCCAAGGCACCCCCTGTAATACCCAAGAACGTTGGATTAATTAAGAAATAGTATTTTATTAGAAAAATCGAATTTTGAGGAAAATAGGTATCAGAATAGCTCGATAAATTGACCGAATCGACTGCCGGGAGTATCCTGGAGCCGAGATGCCAAAATAAAATAATATGAAAATGTTGAGTACCTCGAGATATGATTTATGACATCGAAAGAATTTGGGTCAGGAATAGTTTTCGGTACAGCTAAAAATACAGATTTGAGATAGGCTGTAAAATTGAATTATTGTAGGGGCCTCCGAAAAGACAACGGAACCCCGAGGGTATTCATATTTGATGTGTAGAACAACCCTTCAGTGGTTTCAGAAAGAAACTAATGGATTTGGGGCTAAAACAGAGATTCGGGCCAAAATGTAATTTCTTAAAGTTTACCGAATTGGCTAGGGGGACGTCAAGATGGTGAGTTTTTGGAATCTTCCAAGAAGGAAAGAATGTTTTTGTAACTTGAGGGATGTATTGGCAATATTAGAAAGTTCAGGGGTTTAGTGGAAAATGGCCAAAGTGAAAATGTCAAAATTAGAGGGTGAAAGTGCAATATTTGAAACTTGAAGCTAGGAAGCTTCCTGCCATGGCTGAGAGACCAAATCTGGTCGCCGACCAGCGCCTACCGATGGTGGGGATTCGTGCCAAATGGGTCAAGGATTGCTTTGGGTCGGCTTTGGGTCGACAATAGGGCTTGAGGTGGTCGGATTTGATGGATTTCCGACCAAGCTTTCGGTCAGATTTTGGAAGTAACAAAATGTTGTTTTGTGGTCAGATTTTGGTGAGATTAGGTTGATCCAGGGGCGATAGGAGCCTCAGAGGGGTCGGTTTAAGCATCCTTGAGCGTTTGGAAGCTCGGGGTCGCCTATAAATAGAGATAGCCGAGAAGAGAAAGAAAATTAATTTTGTAAATTGGTGAGTTTGTGAACGAATTGAGAGTAATGGATAAGAGGCTTTTGTTGCCCATGTCTCAAGCTTCATTTCTGCCAAATTTGAGCTATTTTGGTTGAGATTTGAGGGAGATCCGAAGCTTCGTCAGAAAAACGAGCTTCGCCAGAAAATCGCTTGGAGTAGTCTGAAAATGGCTCGGTTTGTGGGTTTTTTGGTACCATATTGTAAAGGGCGAAGAGAGGAAGGTGTAGGAACAAACGGGGGGCAAAACGGAGTTCGGAGGAGGAAGATATCGTGTTTAAACCAGGCGAGGCGCGGCTGTCCGGCGAACTGCTGGAGGAAGAAGAAAAGGCGCGTGCAGTACACACGCCGAGAATGGAGGTGTGTGAGCCAACTTCTAGCGGAGCGCGAGGGCGGTCCAAGGTCAGAAAAATGTGAAATAAATTTTTAAATTCCTCTAAATTCAATTTCTAGCTCCTGTAGAAAAAGATTTGAATTTGGAGTTCTCTAGGTCTCGTTTCTAGAATCAAAGTGCCTTGTTTTGGGTGAAAACGCACCATCCGGGTAAGTCCAATATTTTTCCTATGATGTTCATAGCTTATTATGATTTTTTGTGAAGAAAGATTGGAGAAAATAGCTTTGGAGGGATTTATTTGGATTTTTAGAGGCAAAAAATGAAAGAAAATAGAGAAAATATGAAAATTATGAGAAAAATAGGTTTTTGATTATTATATGTTGTTTAGGGTGCCTTGAGGATTAAAGTGATGTGATTGGTGCAAATTTTGAGATTTACACGAAAATTGAGGTCAAGCATGCAAATCGAGGCAGTGCGTGCTTTTCGAGGTACTTTGGAGTTTGTCATAAGGTGAGCTGTTCTGACCCCAAAAATTGTTTATTCAAAGTTATTCTCTTAAACTTGATTTAATCCATGCAAATGTTTTGCTGCATGTGAATGTTTTGTACCTGTTATGGTGGGTTTCATAGGGATTTATCCCGAAATGGTTTATACATGTGCATTGAATTTTTTGTGATAAAATTATGTACATGAAATGTTGTTTCACATGATCATTGGCATGTTTTTGAGTTGGGATGTCAACTTATGAGGTGGCACTTAAAGTGGTAGCACTAGGGAAACGTGCCAAGGGAAAATACCCACTTGTGACGGGGGCTGAGAGTGGACACCACCCTTGCGAGTCGATAAGTGGCGGGGCTGCGAGTGTACACCACCTCGGACTGGCAAGAGGGGGCTGCGAGTGGACACCACCCCAGATGCCTTGCGCGGTAGTATTGTTTCCAAGGTGGACGTGGATAGTGTTGATCATCATTTGGCCAGGATTAAGTTTGACGTGTGCTCCGTAAGCTTCTGAGTGGGAACGTAATGATGACGGGGTGATTCCCGGGTTCATGCATTGACGTTGCTTCCTCTTAAGCCAGGACTGAGTTGTGCCAATGTGTCGATGTTGTTGTGTTGCCTTTAGAGAGATTGTATTTTCCCCGGTTAGGGTTAAGTGTTGTGTGAGATTCTCTTGGGCTGGGTTTTGTCATGATATTATGTTGTTTCATATCTTGCATACATTCATGAAAACGTTTTGGACTTTCACTTTGATGATTCATCATCTTATGTTGGACTTTGGTCCCTAGAATATTCTAATGTTCCAGGTGGTAGCAGCTGTTCTAAAGGGAAAGGAATTGCCGAGGACTGACGGTAACTAGTAGGTGGATAGAAGCATATATTTGGATTATATGTATTTCATTTTAAAGATGTTAGACGATGATACAGTTTTGGATGTTATATATATAAGATGATTTCGGTTATGTATTACATCAGGTTTCGATCTAGCTTCCGTAGTTGTTTATTGTTGATATTACTTGTCTTAGCTTGATGTTTTTTAAAGTTTGATATGTTGAGAAGGTAATTAGAATTGTCAAGGAAGTTATGGATTTAAGTGTTATGTAGTGGAATGTGCATGTCTAGGCTAGTTTTGGCTAAGGAAAGATTTGGTACTTAAGTGTGTCCGTTTGTGACCCACCTCTCTTTCCTGGGAACTTACCTGGTACACTATTCACGAGCAGACGCTTTTATTACATATTTATGGAAAAAAAATATTTTCTCGAAATTCATGATGGTTTATTCCGCATATATTAACGCCCATCAGTTGGAGCGGGGTGTTACACCCCCAATTTCCCAAATTCCTTCCCCCAATTTTACTCTCTCTCTCTACGAACCCTTCTCGATCTCTGTCTCTCCTTCTCCCTCGCGTCGCTAGCCCTCGCCCCCTCGCTCGCTCTCGCCCTCCCCTCGCTCGAGGTCGCCCTCGGCCGCTCGCCCGCCGTCGCTAGCCCTCGGACCCTCGCTCGCTCTCTCTCTCTCCTCGCTCGAGCTCACCCTCGGTCGCTCGGCCGCCGTCGCTAGCCCTCGGCCCCTCGCTCGCTCGCTGTCGCCCTCTCCTCGCTCGTCGTTGCTCGCGCTCACCCTCAGCCCCTTGCTCGTAGTCGATTGCGCTCACCCTCAGCCCCTCGCCCGCCATTGCTTGAGCTCGAGCCTCTCGCAGTCGCTGACTCGCTCTCGCCTCTCGCAGTTCCTCAGGTTAGTTCGATTTTAATATAAGAGAGAAGATCTTGGTATATTAATTGATTGTCTTTTAAGAGTCCTGGTATTTGTTATTGAGACGTGCCTAATTTTGTCCCTGCAAAAACTAAACGAGGATGTTTAGTCAAATCATCAAATCCATCGATCTACAGATGATTAATGATAGTATAAAATAAACATGGTTTACCCTATATAATAATTATACCGATGATTAGGTTCTCACTTAAGCTCAATACCTCTCACTCAAGTGGTCGTCCAACTGTCTTGCTCTTGTATTTTATGTCCATTTGATGTGGACCTGGTGTTGTTTGGATATGGCCTGCTGATTATATCCACTCATTCATATCATACCCACCCACACACACATATGTATGTTTGTCTTTTCTTAAGTTGTCATTGTTTTAGGATGTCAAATTCGTTTTCAAAATGGTGTTTGTTGAATATGAAATGAAACGTGAGAAACACAGTTAAGGTAATATGTATTGTTTTAGGTTTCGATTCTAACTTTTGCAAGTATATAACTTTCTCAACTTTTATATGAATTGCTAAATGTATTTATATATAAGATTTTTTATTGAGAAATTTATGATAAAAAAAAAATTGAGAATAACGACACTGTAGTAGAAGGCGGGGCTGCTACAATAGTTCATTTTCATGTGTGACCTTAAGTTGAAATTCAGTTTTAACATTTAATTTCAACTCCATGTGGTTGTACATTTAATTTCAAAAAATCATATAACATTCAAATATATGTTAAAAATTAAATAAAGTTAATTTTTATTTATGTGTAAAACAAATCTAATGGATTATCTGGTAATACTGATTCATTCCCTAAGACTTTTCATTTGGTTTATTTGTACGGTACCAGCCTACTTAACTACTTTCATAGGATTATCTGGTAACTTAAAAGGAAGGGTCATCCTTCCACAGCGGGTCATCCTTCCACAGCGTATTTAATTTTTAATATTTGAATATATTTATTAATTAAAAAAATCTTTTAGAATATAATATATTTAATACCAACTAATATAGATATTAATATATTAATGACAAGTATGTTAAATGGAAGATTTTCATTTAACATTCTTCAACTAAAATTGATGTATAAAGAGACAAAAGATTATAGTATTTATATTGTATTAATTTTGTGTCTATATACTATCATGTAAGGCATGAAACCATCACATGCAATAACCAACAAACCTTGCACATTAGGTCAATACACAAAAAATTGATGTATAAAGAGACAAAAGCTGAGTGTGTTATAGACTGACAATTTAGGGTCTCTATTGGAAAATTGTTGTAGTTTTTAAATGCCTTTTATATATGAAGTATGCATCTTAAAACTAATATGGATGTAATGTTTTGCATAATGAGGTATTGATTAAAGAAGTAGA
Organism: Diospyros kaki; assembly: GCA_036245055.1. Classification (NCBI taxonomy): domain Eukaryota; kingdom Viridiplantae; phylum Streptophyta; class Magnoliopsida; order Ericales; family Ebenaceae; genus Diospyros; species Diospyros kaki. The sequence continues at coordinate 1,089,476 of BSEG01000008.1, read as the reverse complement.
ATACAAGCTACAAGCTCTGTTTTAGCTGCATGGATAAGTCTTGGATTATAAAGCCACGAAATACACATGAATTTCAGGAAGGGGTGCAAGGATTTTTGGAATTTGCCTTTGCCCATCGGTCTATTTAAGGCAAAATCAAATGTCCTTGTCCTGATTGTGTTTTTAGAAATTGGGAAACCAGAGCAATGGTGTATGATCATTTGATTTGTAGAGGGTTTCCAACCACATACAATACTTGGTTTTGGCATGGGGAGTCAACTACAGGGGAAACTTCTAATAGCACACCCTCGATACAAAATCCCTTATACAGTCATGATCCAATACACAATATGATCAACGATGCTTTTGTGATATCTAGAGACCATGTGAATGTAGAAGCCTGGACCTCGCATCAACCAGTACATGAAGGTGAAGAAAGGACGCCAGAATTGAATCAAGGACCTAATGAGGAAGCTAAGGCATTTTACAATCTAGTTAGGGATGGAAATCAAGCATTGTATGAAGGATGTACGAAGTACTCGAAATTATCATTCCTAGTAAAACTATATCACATCAAGTGCTTGTGCGGATTGAGTAACAAAGCAATGTCTATGATTTTAGAATTGTTAAAAGATGCCTTCGAACATGTAGAGATTCCTGATTCTTTTTATGAGGCGAAAAAATTAATTACCAAGCTTGGTCTTAATTACAGTCAAATACATGCATGTCCAAATGACTGTATGTTGTATTGGGGAGAAGATGAAAGTAAGGAGACATGCAAAGTATGTAACACGTCAAGATGGAAACAAAGTAGGAAAGGTAACCTGACGAACATGTCTAGTGGGGGCAAGAAAAGAAAAAAGAAACCTGTCAAAATTTTACGGTACTTTCCACTTAAACCACATTTGCAAAGGTTATTTATGTCTTCTAAAACTGTTGAACATATGAGGTGGCATTCTGTGGATAGTAATAAAGATGGCTTGATGAGGCACCCGAGAGACTCTGAGGCGTGGAAGAGATTCGATGAAACACACCTTGAATTCGCATCAGATCCACGGAATGTTAGGCTTGGGTTAGCTAGTGATGGCTTCAATCCTTTCAGAACTTTGAGTACCAACTATAGCATTTGGCCTGTGATTCTATACCATACAACTTACCCCCTTGGATGTGAATGAAGCAGACTTTCTTCATCCTTTCAATGATCATTTCGGGAAAGCAAATGCTAGGGAATGATATCGATGTTTACTTACAACCCTTGATTAAAGACTTGAAGGATTTGTGGGATGGTGGTGTGGAAACATTTGATGCTTCACTCAATCAAATGTTTAATATGCGCGCTGCATTGATGTGGACAATTAGCGATTTTCTTGGGCTTGGTAATTTATCTGGGTGGAACACACACACTAGTTCAGCTTGTCCAACTTGCAATTTTGACACTGTTGCCCATCGTCTACCTCATAGTAGAAAGTGGAGTTTTATGGGTCATCGTCGATTTTTAGAGCCAAATCATAGATTCAAGTTTAACCGTGTTCACTTTGATGGTAATACAGAGCTTAGGAATCCACCAGTGGCACTATCAGGTTCAGAGATATTCAAGCAGTTGGAAAATGTTCATGTTACATTTGGGAAAGGGATGGAGGTTGAAGATAATAGAAAAAGAACTCATCGAAAAAATATTGTAGAAAATGGTTGTCAACAATGGAGAAAGAAAAGTATATTTTTTCAACTTCCTTATTGGGAGTACAACTTGTTGCGCCATAACCTTGATGTTATGCACATTGAGAAGAATGTGTGTGATAATGTCTTATACACCATTCTCAATGAAAGTGGAAAAACAAAAGATAATCTCAATGCTCGAAAAGACTTGAAAGAGATGGGCGTAAGAAGTGATCTTTGGCCAAATGAAAATGGACAGTATCGACCTGCTTTATTTACAATGTCAAATGCCCAAAAAGATGTATTCCTTACAACTTTGAAGAATGTTTTAGTGCCTGATGGTTACTCAAGTAACATTGTTAGGTGTATTGATCTAAAGCATCGGAAGATATTTGGTTTGAAAAGTCATGATTTACATATTCTTATGGAGCAACTGCTACCAATATCAATTAGAAATGTGTTGCCTAACCAAGTGTCTGCCGTTTTAGTTGATTTGTGCTCAATATTTAGGCAAATATGTGGCAAGGTGTTGAATCCTCTAGACTTTGACAAGCTCCAACGTCGAGTCATTCTCACACAATGCCATATGGAAATGCTTTTTCCGCCTGGGTTCTTTACAGTCATGGTTCATTTGGTTGTGCATCTAGTGAATGAACTGAAGCTTGGAGGCCCAGTACATTATCGATGGATGTATCCTATAGAAAGGTAAATATTCTATATATCGTAATTGCTATTTGCCATTGGATTTGCAGGTATATATATATAACACTATTTTCTAATTGTGTTTTTTACTTTAGATACTTGGGACATTTGAAGTCCTATGTACGTAACAGGGCAAAACCAGAAGGTTCCATTGCTGAAGGTTATTTGGCTGAAGAATGTTTGACCTTTTGTTCAAGATATTTGGAGGGCATTGAGACAAGATTCAACCAGCTTGAACGTGTTGATGATCAAACGACAAACAATGAATCGTCTCAAGTTTCAATGTTTTTTACTGAAATAAGGAAATCAGTTGGGAGTACTTCATATTTCAACCTTACTCATATTGAGAAACGACAAGCACACAGATATGTGTTGATGAATTCAGAACTAGTCGATCGGTTTGTGAAGTGAGTTCGTACATAAAAGATATATAATTTATCAAAATCCCTTATTTTCCTATCTTGTTGCGTTAATGACTTAATTTTATATAGGGAATTTAGAGAGATAACCAAGAGAAGGCTCATGAATCGAACATGATCAACTATAGAGATTGAAAGAACAGTACATCGGGAATTCGTTGATTGGTTCTCTAAGCGTGTAGGTTTACCATTGATATATTTTATTAAGAACAATATTTCAATCATGAAAAATTGTACTTATCGATGTCCTTTTGTTTCATTTTATATTATGAATGATGAAAATGAATCCCATTCAGATGATCTTAAGTTCCTTGCACAAGGGCCACTTCAATGTGCCAAACGATTTAGTGCATATAATGTCAATGGATTCAAATTTCGGACTATGGAATGAGAACATAGCTTGAAAACTCAAATTAGTGGAGTTTTTGTGATTTCTGGAACAAGAAGTTATTCTAGAATCAATGACAACAACCCAGTTAATGGAGTTGTTAATTATTATGGAAAATTGGTAGATATAATCGAGCTTAATTACTATGGTCGATTTAGGATTATTCTATTCAAGTGTGAATGGGCCAATACCATAACTGATAGAGGGATCAGACAAGATGCTTTGTAGTTTACTTTAGTGAATTTCTCTCGATTGATACATACTGGTGAACGTGAAGAAGATGAACCTTATATTGAAGCTTCACAAGCACAACAAGTGTACTATGTTGAAGATGTTGTAGAAAAAGATTGGAGTGCTGTTGTACATTTAAAACCAAGAGATTTGTATGATATGGGTGAAGACACTGAAAAGACATTCTATGAGAACGAGCCATATCAAGCATAAGACTTAGGGTTATTTTTTCCTAATGATACTGGAATTCTGTCACTTGCAAGAGCACAAATAGATGATGATCCAATGCCTAATGTTGAAAATGTTGATAATGAGGATATGTAATTCTATGGATTTAATTAATGCAAATGTAGAATTTTATATTACATTTTACTTTGCTTATTATATTATTGTTAGCCCTTTTTTATTTTGCCTTTCATTTTGTTTTGCTTTATCTATACGTGCATGTTTTTATCATTTATAAAAAGTTGCAGCCATGATTAGGAAGAAACGTCTAAGAGGTACCAATAGAGAAGTGGTAACAACAATATAATAAGCAAACACAACATAAAGGTTTAAGATTTTTTTTTCACCATCACCTCACATGTCTTACTAGAAGGGTTTAGACTAATTAGACAATAAGTACATAACTGCTTAGGAAACCTTTAATGTGATGTAGATTGGTCAATAGCTATTTTCATAGCTATTTTCATGGCAGTTGGTCAATGTAGATTGGGAAGAAGTAGCACATTCGAATACAAGCTAACCTAATGAAACCTTTAATGTGATGTAAAAACTACAAATACAAGCATCTATTCTCTAATCTGTTTTCATGTTTGATCAAAATTAGATGTATCCTAACAAAAATAGCAATCAAAACTACTTGTAGCTATATTAGAATTATTTTATGTTACTAGAGGTTGATGCCCTTCGACAAGTAAACAAAAAAGAAACAAAAATTTTTGCATCACTTGCAAAACTGTGACCACCAATACCAACACCCATATGGGCACTTATCATCATTGCTAACTTCATACTCATATATCTACTTTGCCCATCTCTCTATCTCTCTCTCTCTCTGAAATCATGTGCATAAGAAATTAAGAAGTGGGCATTGCACAAAGATATATAGCAGCCCTGCTTATTAGTTCACTTCATTGGTTGTAAAATTTTCATGTCTGGGTATTGAGGGTTTGGCAGATTAGATCAATTTAGCTCACCTTACACTCATGAGTAATGTCCTTTTCCATATATATATATATATATTCTTCTTTATGCATTCACTTGATCACTTCTCCCACATGAAATGCAACTGCTGGTTGCTTAGAAGCCATGGAATACATACTTCATGGGCCACCAAGAGGTACTGCAGCCATCCTTTGCATGTTCTGTAGTTTATCTTAGATTTACTGTGCTCACACGTACCACAAACATACATGTTCAAACTCAAAAGAGATAGTCCAAATGACACGAGATTTGATTTTAAAGAGATTATCCCTGCTTTAATGAGACCTCTTTGTCCCAAGGGGCTTACAGATAGCTAGGTTGCTCTTTATAACATTATTATTATTCAAATTTAAGATAAAAGGAGGTTAATGATATTATGGCTAAAATCTAGCAGGGATGCCTACCAAAAGAAAGCTAAATGTGGGACTAGTTCTGCCAAATCGTTAGGTTTTTGATCTGGGTAATCAGTGATAATTTAGATTGCTGGAAAAATATATTGTGGAGTTTTTTTGATAGTTGTGGCAGTTTGGATGCATTGACATATGATTTTTGTAATTTGGAATGCCATTTGTTTTGTAATTTTTGGTATTTTATGAGATTGTTTTGATTTTGTTAAGTTTAAATTAATTATTTGACGTTTTGACCATGTTTCTTACATTCCTCAAACCACTTAAACCGCTAAGTAATGGCTTAGATAATTCAAAACATGTGATGATTTTATTATACTTTAAGAAATAGTCAAATTATGATTAGTGATTTAGTTTAAAAAAACACTTTTAAAATCATGTAATCATCTAACGGTCATTACACACTCTTAAATGTAGAAAATTATATTGCATTTTACGTCGCTTATTATTATGTTTCTCCTTCTCCTTTATTATTATGATTTTTTTTTTTGCTTTGCTTTATATATATGTGCATGTTTTTCTCATGTATAAAAAATTGCAGCCATGATTAGGAAGAAACGTCTAAGAAAGACAGGCATTACTGATTTAGGTGGAGATGCCTCACTTCCCACACATGCTTCAGCATTATTGTCAGCTCCACCACAACCCCCAGCATCATCCCCAGCTCCACCACAACCTCTAGCATCCTCCCCAACTCCACCGCAACCTCCATTATCTGGCCATGCCCCATCACAACCTCCAAGATCTAGGCAGACTCCATCAGAATCATCCATCCCACATCTCTCTCAGGATATTCCATCGACAGTCTCGTCTACATCACGTCATTACTGGACAGTTAATGTGATAGGTATGCACAAAATATTTAAATTGCATGTAATTATTATATACTTGCATTAATTATTAAATTAGGTATATGTATTTTGATTGACAGATGAAGAAGGGCTTATAAAACAAGAAAAACTAAAGGTTAAAGATGTTTGGTTACTAACACGTGGAAGGCGTGTTATGTTAGAGTTCAATGAATCATTCCAACCAATTGGAGATCCAGCTGGACTTCTTGGAGGGATTTTAGGAGAATTAGCCTCTGATTTTGTTACTTTTCCTGTTAACTATGAAAGTTGGCACAAAGTACCGAAGACATACAAAGAAGAAATTTACAAAAATAGAATCATGGTAATTAACTAATATTGTATTTTTTGATATATTTTTTGAAAATGTTATTATAACTAATATTGTTGTTTTTTGAAGGAAAAATTTAATGTTGATGAGGGGCCTGCTAAAAATTTTATTTTGAAGAACATTGGGAAGAAATGGAAGGACAATAGATGTAAATTATACCATGAGTGGTATGATCCCAATATTGGTCGAGAAGCAAATATTACAAAGCATTCACCAGGAATATCTCAAGACCAATGGGCAAGTTTTATTGATTATCGTGCACGAGATAAGATTAAGGTGATGTTACTAATCTTGCTTATAAGATTACTAATATTTATACGACTAAGTGGTTAAGATTAAACTAATGATGTTTTTGTTGGATATCTAGGAGATATGTCAAAAAAATGTTGAAAATCGATTCAAATTGACAATTCCACACACAGGAGAGTCGAAGAGTCTAGCAAGGAAAAAATATGAGATGGTAATATTGCAAAAATTTATCCTTAATATGAATTTTTTATTCTAACATCAACTAATATTTATGTGAAATTGTTCTAAATTATAGGAAATTGAGAGTGACCGGCCTGTGAGTAGGGGTTTATTATACATTGCGACGCATAAGAAGAAAGATGGATCTTTTGTGAATGAAGGAGAACTATAAGCGTAAGTTTTTTTTGTATCATAACCATTCCACTTTTTGAATCATAGAAGAAGCTTTTATCTATATTATGCTTTATTAGTAAATGAGTTATAAGTTTAGTTGAACTTGTTAGCAGAAAACATACATATAATAAAAAATATATGTATTTGCTTATTTTAAAAAATATAATAAAACCTAAAGTTAGGGAAATCAAATCACGGTACAATTTTGGAGCGTTTATTTTAAAAGGGAAATAAGAATAATAAAGTAATTTTATTATAAATAAAATTACTAGTATTATTCAACGCTGGATTAGGATTTAATGTGTTAATGCTAGCACATTAAATCCTAAACCAAATGCACCCTAGGTTTTGTGCGGGTTCCTTATAAATAGGAACATAACACATAACCTTAGTGTATATAAAAATTATATAGAAACTTTTGAAAAAAGTTTTTACCACTCTTCTTTCTTCTTAAACCTCTCTTGGATCAAGGTGATTTCAAGTGGATAGACTTGGCATCCTACATGTAGAGGATTATAAGGCGGGTGAACATACACTAAAATCGGATTGCGACGAAAAGATATTTATCCGTTTTCTTCCTCATTTAGTAAATCGTAAAATCAAAAAAAAAGTGATACGTAAAAATTAATTTTCCCGCTGCATATGATCTGATATAATTCAACATAATCAGGCTATTGCCATTTCTAGTAGACACAAACATCCACCTGGGCCTTAAAAATAGGAAGCTTATGAGTTACGAAAATCAGGTAACAATTATCCTCAAGTTGGGTAATAAATAACTCATGTCTTTTGAGAGGTGTAATCAATAAGAGTCTTACCATTGCATTTCATTCTTCTTGAACTTTAATTTTTTAATAAAAGTCAACATTAGTTTCAGAATCAAGCACAAGTTTTCTTGATCTGAAAGCATGCTCAAAAGAATATGGGAAAATTCACTCTTAAATGAAGAAAAACAACCTTAGAGATGCCTTCCCATACCCCACAGCTCACTAAAACCCCATACAGGGTGAATACAGGAAAGGTTTCTTCCTATTGGCTTACTTTCTGTTTCACAATAGCAGATATCATTTAAAAGATGGAATCTGAAGTAATGAAGGCAAGCAGTAATAAAAAAAGAAAAGATTAAATAGTAAGATATTTTGGGAACCAAGTCTTCCAGTCAATATTCAGAAACCAAGCAATTTTTAAATGCAGTGACTGAACAGATACCTGCCCAATATGACAATGGTCCCAACAGATGAACAAAATAATCACCATCTAATGGAACATCGATTTCTTCACTCTATTCATAAAAGAAATACAAATATCAGCAATATCTTCTAGAAACAACTACAAAATTTATAGAGATCTGCGAGTCTGTAATATAGTATACTACCTTCAAAAGCAAATTCATGACTGTATCACAAACCAAAAATATAGAGGCATTATCACAAATTTCACCACCATTGGGACCTATCAATTTAATCAAGCAGTCCACAACCTGCAGGAAAAATATAGGAGGTTTATAAACAAAACTCAGTGCTTTAATGAGAAAGAATACATTCATTGAGTTATCTAGACTTTGCATCAGCAGGCTTGTAAGTTTGATTAAACTTGAGGTTCATTGCTTTAATTTTTAGTCTCAGACCACGAGGGAGAACAGAGGAATAAAATGGCATAACAACTACCATGATAAATAATACATATAACTATATTAGGATGCATGAAGAAGAACCTAAATCTAGGGATTTGGAATTTTTAGGAAAATCAACTCTTGATTTTAGTAAAATTTAGATAACATCCATGATTTCCATGTCAAGATTAGGCAAAACACAGTGACAAGTAATGTTGATCATAAACTTGTTATTGATGTGGACTACAGCTAGGGACTAGAATCAAGATGATTATCTCTTGGTTCATATCCATCCAGATCAATACATGTTTGATCTTATGACATGAATACTAATGATGTTTTCCATGTTAAGGATTTGAAACCTCACCAAAGAAAACTTGAGCTGCATTTTTGGCCTACTACTGTTTTGCATGTCACCAGACTCCTATATATTGCCTCTTCAACAACACAAGAATATAATTATAGTTGTACTCAATGCTGAATTATCGCTTCATCTCATGGTGGCTTGATGAGATTCTTAGTCACCTGAAAAGGTTGTCCTAATTAAAATGCAACTTGGTTTCTTACAGCCAACTTTTAACTCTTTGACACAGAACTCTTGAAGTAGTCATTGTCATCCAACAAACAAAATTATGTTCTTCCCAACTGGGGGAGTATGATGGCCAGCCTAAATCTAGGGATTTAGGACTTCAAAGAGAGTCTACTCTTGATCTTAGGGAAATCAAATCACGGTACAATTTAAAAAATTAACAATTGGTAATTTGATTGAATTTCCTAATTAGTTTTTATTTTAATTTTCATTGTTTGCTTCTAAATAGGGTTTGATGACATCATATATAAATGTTTCTTTTTGTATTCTGAAGGCAGCTTTTAAAAAATATATAATTTAGACTCAAAGCACATTTTTTTCATGTAGATTCCAACTGTTCAAAATATGTCATCCTATTTCATTAGTTCTTAGATTGGTTCTTAGATTGGATAATATATTTTCTTCTTTATGAAATGTTATGGTGATTACTTGTTCAAGAATAGAGAATGAACTCAAAACTGCAATTTCAGCTGAAATTAGGGTTGGGAAATTTAGATGAGAGAGGTTGAAGATGATGAAGGGATAATTTTGAAGCAATATTAGGAAGGCAGTCAGCCAGGTAGCATTTGCCTGGTCTTATTTGGGATTCTAATTCATATCATCCAACTTTTTAACACGCACATATATATATTGATTTGATGCATTGGTTGGCTGGATTGGATGTTTTTAACTTCTTGTTAAAATTCTTGCATGTGCTTTGAGTCTTTGACTACGTCTAGATGTGAGCAGTACTATAACCAATTACATAATGCCCTTCACATTTTCTTATATTTTGTTGAAGTTTTCCTTGTGGTAATTTTCTCACCTTTTTTTTGTGTGTGTTGCTCAAAAGACATGTAATGATAAAGGTGAATGTGACATTGAAACCTTTAAGTAAGACCCAAGTCTTTGTTTTTTGAGATTTTTATGATTGATATTGTTTTTTAATCCATATAGGAGAAAATTTATGAGATTGAGAGCCAAGGAACGTCTTCACAGTCAGTCTCCTTAAATGATTCACTTGCTCGTGTGCTAGGAAAAGAACATTCAGGCCGAGTTCGAGGTTTGGGCTTCGGTCCTAGTCCAAACCAAGTTTTTGGGACCACTACTCAATTTAGTGGGACACCCTCGTCATCCAATAATACTAGTACGCCTGTTGAACAATATGTGAAAAAATTGGAGGAAAAATTAGAGACTAGTCGACAAGAGGTTCGAAGTTTAAAGAGTGCAATGGCTTATATTTTTACCAATATCGTGGGGAATATACCACCTGAGTTTGCTGCTATGCTCAATACAATGGTATGTTAATATATTAATTCTTAAATTATGAATTTTAATTTTTCATTTCAAGTGATTATTTATGTTTATCTCCACAAATATTCATCAAAGTATGTTTTTTCTTTTTGTATACATATCTAATATAATTTTAATTATTTTAGGCACCAGATACACATAGTGGACCAGTGTCACCAGCAGGAAGGCTCTCTTCTAATGCAAGTCATGACATTCATTAGACCCATCAAGATCCAAACCAACAAAGTCGATGTGATGATATGGAACTTCATTTTGGATATTAAATTGTTTAAAATATGTTACATATTTGGATATTTAAGTTGTATTGAATATTTATGGTTTATTGATTAAATGGATTGAAATATTGTGTATGTGAATTTTGTATATATGCTATAAATTTTAGGTTATTTGTGAGTTGCATTGTGAGTAATTTGGCACAAGTTTTTGTTTTGGTGAACAAAAAAGCAAGCAGGGAGCCATTCTGTTAGGCTTTTAGTGGCGGTTTCAAAACCGCCGCTAAAAGCCACGATATCAAAATTAAAACCGTCGCTAAAGTGCCAAAAATCAAGCGAGAAAATTTAGCGGCGGTTTCAAAACCGTCGCTAAAATGAAAAGAAAACCGTCGTTATTTTTTTTACAAATTATTTTATTTCAGCGACGGTTATATAATCGCTGCTAAAATGAAAAGAAAACCGCCATTATTTATTTTTACAAATTATTTTATTTTAGCGACGATTTCTTTAAACCGCTGCGAAATATGATTTTAGCGACGGTTAAATAACCGCCGCTAAAAATAAAATACTCACTAAAAATATTAGTGGCAGTTTGCTAAACCGCCGCGAAAGTTCAATTAGCGACGGTTTAACAAAACCGTCGCTGGAAATAAAATAATATCTAAATATTTAGCGGCGGTTACCAAACCGCCGCTAATTGTTTACAAAACTGCTGCTAAATGTCAGACTTAGCCACAGTTTGTAAAATGCCGCAAAAAACAACATTTAGCGGCGGTTATTCCAGCGGTTGTTGAAAACCGCCGCTAAATACCTCACGACGGCTGTATTAGCGGCAGTTTTCAAAATCGCCGCTAAAGCACTTTGCGGCGGTTAAAAACCGCCGTTAAATAACAAAAAAATCGCTGCTAAAATGTTGTTTTTTTATAGTGTAAAGATATAACCAGTTGTGGATCTCCTTTTGTCTATGTCGGCTACATAGTCGGCATCCAAGTATCCTAGGATGCTAGCTTTCTCTCCTAATTTAGCTCTACCATAGGATAAAGCATTGTTTATAGACCCTTTACTGTATCCGAACATCCATTTCACTGTCATACAGTGAGACTTCCCTGGATTTGCCATAAACCGACTGATGACACTCATCCCATGTGCTAAGTCGGGTTGAGTACACACTATGCTATAAATGATGCCACTTACTGCAATCGAATAAGGGACATGATCCATTTCCCTCTTCTCTTCTTCATTTTTTGGGGACTGGTCTAAAGATAACTTGAAGTGGGCAACAAATGACAGACTGACTGCCTTTGCCTTAGCCATTCTGAATCTAGTTAACAACTTTGCTAAGTAGGATTTCTGATAAAGATATATCTTCCTATGATGCTTATCTCTTGAGATTTCCATCCCTAGAATTTTTCTAGCTTCCCCAAGCTCCTTTTCATCTTGAATTCAGCCCTCAATTTTTCCTTGAGGAGCTATATTTTTTATGTGAATTGACTTGCTATAAGTATGTCATCTACATAGAGCAATAAATATATGGAAATACTAGAAGAGATATATTTAAAATAGATACAATAATCATAAGAGCTTCTAAAATACCTTTGGCCTAACATGACCGAATCAAATTTTTAGTACCCTTGCCCTGAGGACTGCTTAAGTGCATACAAGGACTTTCTAAGCAAGCATAACTTCTCCACCTCTTCCTTAGCTTCAAAACCTTTCGATTGATCCATAAAAATCCTTTCCTCTAAGTCCCCATGAAGAAAGGCGATTGTTACATCCATTTGCTCAAGATATAAGTCTAATTGAGTAGTGATGGCTAAGAGAATTCTTATAGAAGTGTGTCTCACAACCGGAGAGAACACTTCATTGAAATCAACTCCTGGCACTTGAGTGAAACCCCTATCACCAGCCTTGCCTTAAACCTAGGCTTAGAATTCTTGCCTACTTCCTCTTTAATTTTATACAGCCATTTGTAGCCTACCACACACTGTCCTCTTGGTTTTTCAACCAATTCCCAGGTGTGATTCTTCTTAAGGGATGCAATTTCAGATTGCATAGCTTCCAGCCACTTATTTGCATCCTTTGAGGCCATTGCCTCTTCATAGGTAAAAGGCTCATCTCCTATGGATTCTGCTACACTATTGAATGCATAAACTACCAGGTCTGAGTAACCATACCTTTGGGGAAGGCTACGGGATCTAGGTTGCCTATCTCTTGCCACGTTATAGCTATCAAGATTAGAGAGGTCTCTCAAGGCTGAATCTGTGTCACTGTCACCTTTTTCCCCTTCAATTTGGGAAGATCCTTGATCTCAATCATGGTCATTTAAAGATTCATGATTAAGAATCTCATACTCAGATTCTGAGACATCTTGAGTTAGCTTTGGGGTTGCATTAGGAATCTCCAACTGAATTGATTCTCCAGATTCTTCCTAATTAGGCTAAGGTTCATAGGTTCCTAATTTTATGGTAAAATCTTCATCAAATGTTACATCTCTAATAACTATGGTCCTTGGTCCATCTAATTCTAAGTTCCATAGCTTGTAGCCTTTAACACCTCATAGGTAACCAATAAATAGGCATTTCTTAGCCCTAGGCTCTAGTTTACCTTACTTTACATAAGCATAGGCTAGGCAACCTAACACTCTAAGATAGGCTAAGCTTGGTTTATGATCGGTCTATTTTTCATAAGGGGTTTGGAGGTTGATAGCTTTTGAGGGTGTTCTATTAAGAACATAGGCAGCAGTAGCAATTGCCTCCCCCCAAAAAGTCTTGGGTAATTGTGCATTAAACAACATGCATCTTACCCTTTCCAAGAGGGTTCTATTCATCCTCTCGGCAACCCCATTTTGCTTAGGATTCTCAAGAGCTATAAAGTGTCTAATAATGCCACCATCTTTACACATTTGGTCAAACTCTCTATTACAAAATTCCAATCCATTATCAATTTTTATTACCTTAATCGACCTGCCCTTTTGGTTCTCTACCATACTCTTCCATGTCCTAAATGTTTCAAAAGTTTTATCTTTTGATTTTAGAACATATACCCATAACATTTTTGAGAAATCATCTATGATTGATAGGAAGTATCGAGAACCCTCATGAGTTGTTGATTGAGTTGGACCCATAAGTTTGAATGTATATAATCTAGGGGTGCTTTAGATGAATGGATTGTTGTTTTGCTGAATTTGACTTTGGCTGCCTTACCTAAGATGCAAGATTCACATTTATTTAACTCTAGAGACTGCCCTAAATCTAGTATACCCTAGTTTGTAAGTTCCTTGAGCCCTTGCTCACTTATATGTGACATTCTTAAATGCCACAGACTTGTCTTGTACCTAGAATTAACACTAATAGTTGCAGCTTCACCACATAAAGTGGTGGCCTACAATAGGTAGATTCCATTTTTTAAAACAACCATCATGCAGATTAAGGACCCCTTTGAAATCTGGATAGTTCCACCCCCACCTTTAAACTTAAGACCATTCCTATCTAGCTCTCCAAGAGAAATTAGGTTTCTCATCAAGTTAGGGACATACCTCATTGATGTGAGGGTTCTTAAGAAGCCATCATGAAGCTTTAACTTAAAATCTCCTACCCCTTGAACCTTACATTCATGGTCATTGCCAAGCAAGTCCTTTCCACCATTGATTTCCCTAAAGTTTTGCAACCACTATTTTCTTGGGGTCATGTGGAAAGAGCAGCCAGAGTCCAGGACCCACTCTAGACTGTCTGAACATTCACTTACAATTAGAGCTTTCGAACTATCATAATCAGAGTCATAATAGTTTACTCCTCCTCCTAAATTTTCTTTATCAGCTAAGTCCTTCTTTCTCTTTATGCAAAGCCGTTTAATGTGTCCTTCTTGTTGACAGTAATATTACTTGATTAGGCCTTTTCCATTCTTTAGTCACCACCGATACTTCTTTCCCAATAGTTGTGTATGTTGTCTTGGCTTCTTGTTCCAGAGCTCCTTCGAGTCCTTGACTATAGAGAAGAGTTTCCATCTTTATCCTCCATAAACCAAAGTCATTTGACCCATCGAATTTTTAGATGTTAAATCTAGAGGTAAATGGTGCCATATCGTTTTCTTGAGATGAGCGAGTTTCCTTGAGTTTTTTGAAAATATTGATCACTGAAGAAGTCTTCTTGGCTTTGATACCACGTTGTTAGAGTATTTCGTAGCACTCCCTTAGATTTTCTCAACTCAAATAGCTCACCCTAGGCACTACCACACTCAAGAACACAACAATATTTGAAACACATAAGAGAATAACAAACACAACAAGAAAACGCGAGGATTTATCCTGGTTCGGTCTCAAAATGAGACCTATGTCCAGACTACTAGAGCACCACCAATCCACTATCTTGATAACCCTTAGGATGATTACAATGAGAGCCTTAATTATGCCTAACCCATGTGCCCTGAAAGCTTAGCAGAATTCTGAGATTACAAGCTATACCTAGCCTTTCTCTCCCCCCCCTCTCTCTCTCTCTCTCTCAATCCCAAACACAAGACATAAATCAGAACGAACCCTTCTTGGAATGACGAGTACTAATACTGATCTATATCCCTATCTGACGATCTCTATTTATAAACCATAGAGTCAAAGATAACACGGAAATAACCAATTGCTCGACTGACTGGAAGATAACTAACACAACCGGTCAATCATTCTCCTTAAAACCAAACCTTCTAGAAGACTAACATTATGACATGAAAAATACAAATGCTACAATACAATGTTCTGATTACACATTGTTGAAGGAAAAAAAAAATAAGATGAGAAGAAACACAAGATGATCCAATCACACTCAAACATAAGGGATTTTTATGTGAAAAACCCAAAAAGGGAAAAACCATGGCCGTCAGGACAATAGAGAAAAAATATCACTATGTAGTAAAGTTTACAACTACAAAGCTCAATATTCTCTCTCGAAACCCAAGTCCCAATTACACCCAATTCCTAACTCTCACTGGTCTCTCACAAGTGATTTGCTCTCCTTGACTAACAAGTTAACCATCCTATTTATAGGCTAGTTTTCTTGTTCAACAAGATTAAGGTTTTCTTACCTAACAATAATTTTCAACTGACTATAAAATATGATTACAAACTAAATAAAAACCAATTAGGAATAGGAAATAATCTTCAAGACTAATTAGGATTTCTTGCTGAAAATCCTAACAAACCATGTAGGAGCCCCTAACTAGGGACTCACAAAAAAATGACATAATTGTAAAAACCCATAAAAACATTACACATCCTTCTTGATATCAACAACGGAAGCCATACTCATACGCTCATAGACAACACAATAATGTCCACTTGCCTACATAAACAAGAGTAACCCGTGATTACTCACTACAATAGGGTCCATGAACCCATCATATCCCCTCAGGGATACAATATAAACAAACAAAACTTAATATTACACACTACAAAACACTCTTCAATGACCTTTGATTGAGATAGCTCTGTACACATTGCTATCCCATGGCTTCTGACTTACTTGACTCGCCCTTTACTTTAGCCTTACCCTTACCTGGAATGATGCAACCAAACATGAGCCACAAGGCCCAACAAGTATAACTGGAAGAAAGTAAGCATAAGAGTCATGGGTATCAAGAAACAAAAGAGACATGAATGCCATTTAGGGTACTTTCACATGATAATACATGCATCCATGCTCATATGCTATACTTTCACATGATGATACATGCAATCATGCTCTTGTGCACTACTTTTTAGAACTATAAACATGAGTCTGAAGTCTGAAACCTTGGGGCCGAAGTCCATAACGTAAACTTGGGACCGAAGTCCAACTTTGAGCTCAACACTTTCTCTGCAGATATATCCTGCAAACTTGTTCTTTGCGCACATCATGAGACCTTTACACATTTGTTTAAAAACCATTTTCATGAACATGCTTCATGCATCCTCATAACATGCATATTTGTAATAACTTCTCATATATAATTGGCATGCAATTAACGAAACAATATGCACAATGAGGCAACATTCATGCAAAACAACATCAAACTCTTGCATGTCCACAATAAAGCATCATTCCCAAGGAAAGATAGGGTGATACAAACCCTATTCGAGATTTAATAGGTATAAATGTAAATTATGGAATAACATGCATATTCATAATAACTTCTCATATATAACTGACATGCAATTAACGAAGCAAGATACAAAATGAGACAACTTCATGCAAGACAACATCAAACCCTTGCATGTCCACAATAAAGCATCATTCCCAATAAAAGATAGGGTGATACAAACCCTATTTGAGATTCAATAGGTATAAATGTAAATCATGAAATAATTTACTGGCAAAGAAAAAATAATAAGAAAATATCATGGAATCTAGAAAATTTCATGGCAACTTTGGTGGTCTAGTGGCATGCCATGAGGATGTATCCATTTCATTAGAAAACATCTTCATCTCCCACAAAATTGAGAAACGAACTTCCAACGTCACAATCTTTTGAGCCATTTTCCAGACATGTTCTACTAGATTTTTTAGAGTTTTCAAGAGTTGGTTTTTCTTTCAACACCTTGTATAACTTACATTGGATCAAGATATCCTTGACTTGTATTTGCCACAAGCAAAAATTGATCTTCTCATCGAACTTTTCAAAATCAAACTTCATCATGCTTGGCATATCCTTTGCATACTAGGCGACTGATAACCAAAGCTTTGATACCACTTGTTGAAGGGGAAAAAAAATAAGATGAGAAGAAACAGAAGATGATTCAATCACACTCAAACACAAGGGATTTTTACATGGAAAACCCTAAAAGGGAAAAATCACGACCGTCAGAACGACAAAGAAAAAATATCACTATGTAGTTAAGTTTACAACTACAAAGCGCAATATTTTCTCTCTAAACCCAATTTCTAATTATACCTAATTCCTAACTCTCATTGATCTCTCACAAGTGATTTGCTCTCCTTACCTAACAAGTCAACCATTATATTTATAAACTAGTTTTCTTGTTCAATAAGATTAAGATTTTCTTGTTTACCAAGATTAAGGTTTCCTGACCTAACAATAATTTTCCACTGACTAAACAAGAAACTAATTAGGAATAGAAAATAATCTTTAAGACTAATTAAGATTTCTAAATCCGGACACACATATATCTTAATCTAATACAAATGACACAATAAGAAGTCTAAAAGTCTAATTAAAAGAAGGGTAAGCATGACAAGTGACTAAAATGACAAATAAAGTAATAACCGTAAAAAAAATTGAAGAACACACCGCCGATGACTAATGCCACGTAACGACACAATTGATATATATATATATATATATGAAAGATACTGAAATGCGAAATCATCTCTCATTAATTAGCATCACTGAAGTCTTTCAAGTCGACTTATCATATGGAGTGGACTAATTCCATTTCATGGTTGCTGGCTGGTAGCTTTGAGAAAAGTCGCATCAGTCAAGTCTCCATCACTTGCTATAGTCTTTAATAAGTATTCGATATAGAATCTGGTAATCAATACAGTGTGAAGCATAAGAGGGGTATTTTCGTCCTTTCTCCTGTGACCAAAATATCTCTAGTAATTAAAAATGATTAGAATATGCACCTTGGATAAGTCAAACTCTATTTTTAGTAAATGTTTATAAAATGATGATAAATTTAATAAAAAATATATATTATAAAAACTTTCACTAAAACTTTTATAAGTATCTCGGATCCAAAATAATTTGAGTCAATCACAATTAATTGAGTCTAAAATCAAGTGTGTCTAATAGTTGCTCTCCAGATTGATGTCTAAAACTTACTTAATTAAAAACAATACATAATTTTTTTATATATCTTATGACAATAAATTTAGATTTGATATAAAAAAATAAAATAAAATAATTGTATGTAATAAATAACATAAATTTTTTTTGTAAAGCTTGTGCCTTTAATATAGACATATCGTATCACGTATGCAATGAGATTTCAACCCACAAGCCAAATTAACAAGTATAGGGATAGGAGTTTTGGTTTGAAGCAAATTTAAATATTTAATTAAGCTCTAATTTTAAATAGTTTAAAACAGTTGAAAAAAGTTGTACTAAAAAGATGAAAATAAGATTCTCCATCAATCCCCCTGTTATTTCATTGAACGTTCCGTTATAGTCAATCACTGCTTTCTCCATCAATCCCAGTTATTTCATTAAACGGTATTATTTATTCTGCGAAGCTTCATAGGTTGATTTGGTCAAGGTACGTAAACTATGAAGAAGAAGGCCTGCAGTTGTCCGTTACGTGACAAAATCAGTGAAAATCTTTGGGATGGACCTACAGCTCTTAATGTTAAGCGTACAAAATATAGCATTGACAAACACTTTCTGTTAAAGTAAAAGTGAATAATTTTTCTTTTCATTACTAATCAGAAGTGGTTGCTTGATGTAATCCTCGTAAGAAACTTTAAAGCCTGTCTATCATTAATTTAATACACATCAATCAGCCTCATACAACGGTTGATTTGGTCAAGGTGGCCTGTGACAATGGCATGCATGTTGCGACAAGTGAAAGCTTTGAGCTTGAGAATGAGAGGGTGCTTCTCCGAAGGTTCAGGGAACAATCCTGTGACAATATTTTTGCTTGAAATTTGAATCTCTCGACCATCAGTCACATCAATAAAAAAAATTTCACTTGCATGTTTGATTACTTAATTTTTTTTATAAAAAAAATTTACAGTATAACACATTGAAGTATGTTTTGATCCAATTTTTATAAAAAAATATATTTAGGAGAAGTGAAAATTATTTTCTATAAAATTAAAAAATATTTTCTTTTTCATCCTTTTTCAATCAAACACACCTTTAGAGCAACGACAATGTGCATGTTTGGTTGGTCTCATGTGGCATGGTGAAAATTCAAAAATTCCTAGTTGTGCTCCCTTTGTTTGGGGCTAATAGCAAAAATAATTTAAGTCGTTTCACCAATTTGTAACTTCATTCCTTCGTTTCAATTTTGATAATTAGATCTAAATTAGATTAATTGAATACAATTTTATCTAACACGTAAAATTAATTCAGAAAAAGTGTGTTTATGTTAATGTGGAATGATATGTCATATATATAATAATAATATTTATGAGATTCACATGTATATATAAGTAAACAAAATAGATGAAGACTAGTGACTCCGCAAGATTGACTGGCTTGGAGATGGGAAATATTATGTTCTTGATTCAATTGGAATTGTGGCAGAGTCTGTTGACTAATGTCTCATCAAGAAGCTCCGCGTCCTTGCCAAGGGGGCGATTGTTAAGACCTCGTCATTGAGGGTGGCTAAGGTGTCGAAGAAAGCTAAATCCTAGATTTGGAAGTGAAGGTTATGGTAGCGAAGTGGTTGAGAGGGGATAAGTAGCTTGGTCGTCGCTGGGGTGGGGGAGGTAAAGATAAATGGAAGCCTCGATGTGGGGCATGGTTTGGACGAGGACGATGGCGCACCATAGGGGTTGTTAGCCATGGAGGCAAAAGAGGTGGGAAAGCCTCGATGTGTAGTTTTGAGGAGACGTGAAAGCGACTACACAATTGATAGCGACACTGATGCTGTAGGGGAGAGATAGGGTTGAGAGTTGACTGTTAATTTTGAGAAGTAGGGGGTTGCTTCTAGTTTTGGCTGCCCATGGTAAAGGAGTCGCCAACTCCTTCCGCCATCATTGTTATATTATTATATAACATTTATCATATCAAGTCAGCATGAATACACGTCATTAGCATGTTAGATAAAATTACACTTAATTGAGCTAATTTTAATCTAATTATCAAAATTAAAATATTTTAATTAAATTAAAAATTTGCAAAAAGATTTAAGTTATTTCTTGCTATTAGCCTTTTTTATGTATTCCTCTTCTTTTTTAAGATCTTTCAAGTTTTATTCATTGTGTATCCGATATTCTATTCTATTGTTGCTATATAATAGTGAGATTGCTGAGTTTTGACCAATTCAAAGGTTGTCAAGATATGCTTTGTATAAAAGATTTGTAATCAACTGAGTATACTTTGTGGTGGAGGTTAGAATGTTTGTTTGGGCTACAAGAAAAGTATAAATTAGGGGCCTTGGGGAAGTGTCGTGAATTGTTTATGGGGTACCATATATTCATTAATAAATTTTAAAATTTTTATTTTAAAATAAAAATAAAACATTTTATAAAAACATGAATTACATCCTTATAAATATTAATTATGTTGTTCAAAAACAAAATTAAAAATTAAAAATAAATAAGATAGGAAGCGAAAACGAAACAAATTAAAGCACCACTAACAATAGTACTTTCTAACGGCCCCGCGGGGGGGGGGGGGGGGTTGATACTTTTGATTGCTTTTATTACTCACTAATAGAATAAAACTAACTATAATTACCATTCAAATTGGGGTAAAAGAAGAAGAAAACTAATTAATGGTTTTAAGTATAATAACATAAAATTTTCATTGTCAGACTAAGCATGACTAATAATAGTTGCGTCCATGTTATATATGTAATTAGGATGGGAGTATACTATTCTTATTCTTGGCTCAGCAGCTGATGGTGGACTTTTCTAGCCCCCTAATCTGTAGTGTATATATATATGGTGATCAGTTGGTTTGGACAGCCATTCCTTGCTTAGGCAAAAATTAAAACTCTCCGGAAAAGAGGTCCAATTAGCCAGGATGAGAAATCTCAGCCCACAAGTCAACTTCTTCTTCATTGCCTTTGTTCTGATCATGATCTTGCCAAGCATGGCCATGGCGGATGATCAACTTAATAACAGTAGCGGAGCAACTGCGGTACATGTGGGAGTGGTTCTTGACATGAAGGGAAGGCTTGGGAAGATGGGGTGGCGCTGCATCTCCATGGCTCTCTCTGACTTCTATGCCTCTCACGCCTCCTACAGGACTAGGGTAGTCCCAAAGCCCAGGGACTCCAAAGGCGACGACCTTGGTGCTGCTGCTGCAGGTTCTCTCCCTCTCTCTCTCTCGATAGTTACTTTCGTCCCATAACAGAATTAATATTGGTTTAGTGAAGATTACTATATATAAATACCATCCATAATGTCTAGTGTAGAGAAAAAGTCTAATGTATTTAAAATCAATGGCGTTGGAAATAATCTAATAAGAAAGATAAAATAGTATCAACATATAAAAGGTGTGAAATATTCTAATATTTTTATTAAATTATTGATTAAATTTTTTAAAATGTACTAATAATTACACTTTTTCTTTCTATATATTTGTTAAAATATATATGATAAACATCGAAATAAGGAATTTTTTTTATCAAAATATCACTCTCATTATCAAAAAAACGTAAAGATTTTATGAGATGAGTGGGCATGTTAATCTTTTTCTCTTATTTGTAAAATTATAAATAAATTTATTTAGAGGGAGGAAAAGATTTACTTATATGATTTTTGACGGATAAAAAGATATAGATGACTTATTTTGAGTGGATTGTTAGATAAATTTAATAAATATAATGAAAAATAATTATGTGTGAATTATTATTTATATCCCATTTTTTTAACACATATCTTAATTAACAAACACTATTTAAGTAGGTGGAATAAGATAAGTTTGTTATTTTACATGTTGATACACAATAAAGAGTTAGAGATGAAAATAGGAGTACGTAATGTGGTTAATTTTGCTTGAGGTTTCACTTATGTTATTTGGTTGGAAAATGCGGTACTCACAAATAATTTTTATAAATTGATATGACACACATAAATTCATAATAATTCTATTTAAATTCATAATATATGTCTATTTAAATTTAATAATAAATCTACTCACAACTATAAACTATTATTAGTTTTGAATAAAAATATTATAAATTTATATATATCATGTCAACTTATAAAAATTATCAGTTAAACTTATTTATAGAAATGATTTTGGCAATGAAGTTTCACTAAAAACCCCATCTTTTCAAGAACTTAATCTATAAGTGATCGATATAATTCATTTAGCTAGCGTGCTATATTTTCTTCATTTGGCATTTAGTTTTGCAATAATAATAATTCACTTTGTCATCTACAAACGGGACAATTAATTTCATTTTCATATTGGTACCAGTTATAAATGAATTGTGTCTTATTTTGCTGATATATTTATGTGCTTTGTTTCTGTCTGTGTATGTCTCCATTTGGTTAGTTGCATCTTGAAAATAAATAATCACCACATTTTATTTATCTGAAAGGCTCTTTTAAAATATAAAATTATACAAACATCATCAATATGCCTTCAATCAAGCCAAAAAGAATAATGTCGGCGTCCTAAACAATAGTTACCAAAGCAATAGTTACCAAAGCATCACATTTATATGCCTGAAATAAGAGAGAAATATAGATAAAAGGAAAGGGTAAAGAGCGGGAAATAAGGAAAAGATGGGCAATTCATAAAATTTATGCAAAAGATTTGTGTATCATTTTTGTGCCTTTGGTAAAACCTTTTCATTATCAGTTGAAAATTTTCAATTTTGCTGTTTTTCTACTTCTCCTCTACCATTACGCTCACTGGTGGTGGGGGAACAGTGGTTTGGCCATCGTTATCTCTTTGTCACTGACAACATCCGAAATTGCAGAGGTCTGCAGGGTGTAAGGCTAGGGTCTTCAGAGCCCTAGTGGGCTTTTGTCTCTAGGACGGAGCCTCAGGACTTCTCTATTGTTGGTTGAGGTTTCGACATAGATATAGAGCGCAGCCTTTTCATCTGCTAATTAATTAATCAACAGAATATTTGATTAGTTTCCATTAAAATCTTGCAGCTCTATACCTGCTGAAATATACTCAAGTGCATGCTATTGTTGGTCCATCAACATCCATGCAAGCTGACTTCGTAATTGATCTTGGCACCAAAGCTCAAGTACCCATTATTTCCTTCTCTGCATCAAGCCCTTCTCTATCACCACTTCGGACGCCATATTTCGTTCGCGTCGCCCAGAACAATTCCACTCAAGCGAAAGCCATTGCTGCCATCGTTCAAGCCTTTGGATGGCGAGAAGTCGTTCCAATCTATGTAGACAACGCATTTGGGGAGGGAATAATGCCTTCTATGGCTGATGCCTTGCACAAAATCGACACTTGGATACCTTACCAAAGCGTCATTCCTCCCTCGGCCACAGGCGATCAAATTGTTGCTGAGCTTTACAAGTTGAAGACAAAGCAAACTAGAGTGTTCATTGTCCACATGTTTCCTTATCTGGCCCATCAGCTGCTTATGAAAGCAAAAGAGATTGGAATGATGATCGAGGGGTATGTTTGGATCGTAACCGATGCGGTGGGAAATGACTTAACTTCGTTGCATCCCCAAGTCATCGATTCAATGCAAGGAGTATTGGGCGTAAAGCCTTATGTCGTCCCAACAAAACAGTTTGAGAATTTCCAAGTTAGGTGGAAAACCAAGTTTAAGCATGCTGACCTAAATGTTTTCGGACTATGGGCATATGATGCTGCTACTGCACTGGCTATGGCGGTGGAGGCAATTGGCGCCACAAATACTACTGCCTTTCTGGAGACGAACACATCAAGAAATTCAACAGATCTTGAAACTTTGGGAGTCTCTCAATTGGGCCCAAAACTTCTCCAAGCTCTTAAAAATACTAAATTTAAAGGACTCAGTGGACATTTCCAAATGGTTGATGGGCAGCTACAAACATCAGCATACCAGATAGTCAATGTGATTGGCAATGGTCAAAAAGGAATCGGATTTTGGACAGTAGAAAATGGACTCACCAAAGTCTTCGACCTCTCTCGTACAACTATTGTGGGTTATTCCACTTCCAAGGACAATCTTCGATCAATTATATGGCCAGGTGACACTACGTCTCCGCCCAAGCTGAGAATAGGAGTTCCAGTTAAGACTAGCTTCACTGAATTTGTGAAGGTGTACGGCGATAATAAGACCAGGCCTGAAGGTTACTGCATCAAAGTGTTTGATGCCGTAATGGCCACGCTACCATATCCAGTTGCATACGAATATGTTCCATTTGCAACTCCTGACGGGAAGAGTGCAGGCAACTACAATGATTTAGTGGAGCAGGTTTATAATGGGGTAATTCTCCTTCTCCTCGTTCCCAGTACGTATTTCTAGTTTTATATGTCCATGTTGTGGGGATCAACTCGCACACACAACGCACGAAGAAATTAAGAGAAGAGAAAGCAGAAATTTAACGTGGTCCGCTTTCAATGCCCCTATGATGTCCATGATCCTACAATAATATGTGAAAAATCTTCTCAATCAATGGTGGTTAGTAGATTTTAAATGAAAAAATGATCATTCCCCGCATAACTACAATTTGACAAAGTTAAAAACTCTTGCAATTCTCATTCAAATAACTAGTCACTCACTTACTCACATGACACTAGTTGTTGAATTGTAGCACTCATCATGGGCATGCATCCCTTTATCAAATTTTCCAATTTTCCCCGAAAGTAAGTTTCCTATACAAACTTAGATTTAATGTTGCCAAAAACTTAAATCTTGTCTGCTTTGGGATTTGAGGACTAGTTTTCAAACACATATCGAAGTGCATGCGCTGTTAAATTTTTGTGTCAATTTGTTATAATTCACTAATTGGTTTTAACAATACGTATATGTTGACTATTTTATGAGGAACAGAAGTTTGATGCAGTGGTTGGAGATATTACCATTATTGCAAACAGGTCAAACCACGTGGACTTCAGTTTGCCTTTCATCGAGTCTGGAGTGGCAATGGTTGTGCCACTTAGGGACAAGAGGAAGAAGAATGCATGGGTCTTCTTAAAGCCTTTGACTTGGGATCTTTGGTTAACAAGTTTTTGTTCATTTGTTTTCCTTAGGTTTGTGATTTGGGTTCTTGAACATCGGATAAATGTGGACTTCCGGGGGCCTTCTTCTCATCAGGCTGGAACCATTTTTTGGTTCGCCTTCTCCACCATGGTCTTTGCCCAGAGTAATAACTTCTTATCATTTTTCTTAATTAAGTTAACCAGGTTTTATATTATATCATCAAATAATATGCATTGGTGTTAATCATGAATGATTATTCAAAAATCAATACTTTTTCAAGGGAAAGGATTGTGAGCAACTTGGGCAGGTTTGTGGTGATTGTGTGGTGTTTTGTGGTGTTGATACTAATTCAAAGTTACATGGCGAGTTTAACTTCAATGTTAACAGTTCAACAGCTTCAACTCACTGTTACCGATCTAAGTGAACTTATAAAGAAATATGATAATGTGGGTTGCCAAGATGGTTCTTTCGTCAAAAACATTCTAAAACAATTGGGTTTTGACAAGTCTAGATCAATCAAGATCTACGAGTCTTCTGAGGAATTGGATGAACTGCTTAGAAATGGCAGTGTTGCTGCTGCTTTCGATGAAATCCCTTACATAAAGGTCTTTCTCTCCAAATATTGCTCCAAATACACTATGCTTCCACCAACTAAGAGAACAGATGGCTTTGGGTTTGTACGTCTCTCTCTCTCTCTCTCTCTCTCTCTCTCTAGGTTCATGAGGGTACGTAACTTTAACTTATCATAATTTGCAGGCATTTCCAATTGGTTCCCCACTTGTAAATGATGTTTCAAGAGCAACCTTGAGTGTGACTGAAGGAGAGAAAATGGTGGAGATAGAGAAAGTCCTCTATAATGAAAGCAATTGCCCAGATTTCAGCAACTCGCTTTCTTCCAACAGTGTCAGCCTTGGTGTTGAGAGCTTCTGGGGCTTGTTCCTCATTGCTGGCTTGGCTTCACTTTCAATTCTCGTAATATATACCATCGTGTTTGTACATCAGCATAAGCACGTATTAAATCAGCTTGGGCCCAATGCTTCAACATGGGAAAAGATCATCGCGCTAGCTAATAACTTTGACAAAAAAGACCTCTCTAGCCATACTTTCAAGAAGCCTGGATTTCAAGACAGGAACACTATCTGTAGTGTAGATAGTGGTGAACCTAGTGCTGGTAATATCCCACTAAGTCCTTTAAGCATCTAATTCTATCCTTCCCCTTATATGAGCTCTCCTCCATCTTGAATTGTTATTGAAATGTTTAAATGTGCATGATGTTCATGATATGTACATTTCTATAATGGAGCATATATGTTATACTTATGTGAGACCCTATGAGCATTGCATGACATTATTATTTACACCCCTATTACTATTATTTTGGCACGGCGGTTATGTTCCGCGGATAAGAAAGAAAAGGATATCCTATGAAGTATCTGGCGCGAGTGAGGTGACCATATAGCCCGATAGGCAATACTCAAGCCAATGAGTGAAGAATTGACTTATATATATATATATATATATGCATAGATGCATGCATGTGAATAAATGGCTTTGAGAGTCAAGGTGATCCATGTATATGGAAAGCCGTGTAAGCCAACGCGATGTATGGAGATCTAACTGATTATGGGAAATGAAATATTGCATAAATCCATAATGATGATGGTATGGAATGGTATTAATAATAGAAATTGAATGATGGGTTTAAACTGTATTGGGGAATCGGGTGTATTCTATTTCTGTTATTCATCCTTTCTTGTTCCCTTTATTATATATATACTTACTGAACCTTATGACTCACCTTGTTTAATCTTTATCATTCTAGGTAAGGGCAAGGAGATCGTTAGGGGCGAGTCTAATAAGGTTTGATCCCAAGTTAGAAGTGTACAAGGACGTTCCCAACAAAAAGGTCTGTGCTGGTAGTTTTGCAGAAGGGACATTGTGAGGAGATTTTTATTTTGTTAATTCCATTAGTGCCCTTGTATTCATTTTGTATAGGCCATAGTGCCAAGATGATGTAAACTTATATTAATGCTTCCATTGATGATATCTAAGATTAGAAGTTGTGATGTTTTGTTATATTATTCTATATCATTTTTGTGACGACCTCCTTTTGGATGTCTTATGTTAACGGGATTATCTAGGAAAGGGCCGCTACATATGCATTAGAGCATTCGTGTGTATGAATTATTACGTGGACGTAACATGGCCTGATATATATTTAGCTTATCGGGGCATTGTCATCATGTTAATGTTGCAAGAGCCATTTCATTTCTTATGTGTTGCATTACATGGTGGTAATGGTGGTGAAGATTGGCTTGTGATTGCAATGCGTAAGACTATGGGTGGAGACCCACAATGGTTGGATCTTGTGATGCGTAAGACTGTGGATGGAGGCCCACAGTAGCTTGTAACCTTGATAAGATTGTGAGTGTTGTGACACATGATGACGGCAGTGATGGAGATGATATCTATGGATGTGGTATGGTAGCCTTGGGCTCAGGTGGTTGATTTGGTAGCTTGTCCTTGGCTGCTGGCAGGTTTGTATATCAATTTTTGGGTGTCAGTGTTTGCATTCTTGTGGACCCCAATGACCATATATGTGCATTTATGCATTTATGTTATGACTAGGTAACGTGTTATATAACTACATGGCATGGATTGTGTGTTGCTTATGTATATAAGACTGGCGTGTGTTTCCATATATGGCATGATATGCATGATGTTCAGGGAAAAACCCATCGTATCCATTTTTCGTTGTTCCATACACTTGTCGAGCCTTATGGCTCTCACCTTGAAAAATATGGTTTGATAAAAAAGTAAGAAATGGTAATTTTGTGAGGTTGTTGTTGTCGAGAGTAGAAGGCATGATCCCAATCAATGTCTATATGTCGGGTAATGATTTTCCTTTTATTATGAGTAAATCATGTCTTCATATAGCGATCTATTGATGATTCTCTTTGCTATATAGTTGCTGAGCCTTATAGCTCACTTCATTCTTTTGTCATTCCAGGAAAGTGAAAGATAGATATTTGGGGTGAATTCTGGTTAGATGTGTACAGAGATGTCTCGGTCTCAAGATCCATGAGTGTAAATTTTGAGGGCATAAGTAGAGTGTTTTATGTTGAATTTAAAGTCTTAGTGCCCTTTTTATTTTGAAAATGTAAGGGTGGTAAGCTCGAGATGATAATGTAAAAAATGTATAATACTTATTATGGCTCCTATTGATAGTGAGCAAATATGGAAATGAAAAGAAATTTTCGACAAATTTTGAGTGATTGTTGTATCTATATTCATCTTGAATGGATCTTCTCTCAGACTTTCATGCTAGTGTGCGAGAAAATTCAAGAACGGGCCCTGACAGTTTTAGTTCAAAAATAGTTTATAGTGACTGTAACATGTCGACATTTCTTTAGAACAGTCGACCTTATGCCTAAAACAGTCGATAGTTTATTTATCTAAATCGACTTCTTTTTAAAATGTTGAAAGATCTTTTTGAAAATTAAAATGTTTGAAAAGAAACAGTTGATCGATTTTATGCATCTGTCGGCAGTTTCTATTTTGACATTATTAAAATGGCTAGTTTTCAAGCATTTAATCTGGGGTAACAGTCATTTATTTCAATTTTCTTGTTTGGTTGACCAGAATACTATAAACAGAGAATGAAATAACTTGTGAGAGAGTTAATGAAGAAAGTACAATTGCTCAAGCTCATCTTTAATCTTATATCTCTCATTAAGCTTTCATTTTTCACATTCAAATTAAGGCAAAGCATATGTCTTGTAACATTTAATTTAGCATTTGATTTCTGTATTTTATACTCATTGTAGCTAAGAGTACTATCTTTTAAATTCTCATTTATTGTAAAATTTACTGTTATATTGCTTAGTTTATGAACTAGAGGACTTACCAAGTGTTAGTAAGAGAATTTGTATCTATTTAACTGGTTGCTAGAGGGCTACTTGAGTTGAATTTGGAGGTGTTAATGGATGTGAGAATTTTTAGTGAGAACTTAAGGTAATGGATTAGGTTGGCTAATCCGAATCAGAACAAATCTCTTGCGTTATTTGTTTTATTCTTACTTTAAATTCTTTCATACTTTGCAAACTCCAATGTACACTCACTATTTCAGAGCACTTCTTCCTCATTTAAGAAAAAAAATTTCAAAACTCTTTTTGGATGGTCCCGCAGCTCTTAATGTTAAGGGTACAATATTGTATTGATAAACACTTTCTGATAAGTAAAAGTGAATAATTTTTCTTTTAATTGCTAATCATAGGTGGTTGCTTGGACGGGGGATGTCATCCTCATAAGAAACTTTATAGCCTGTCTGTCATTAATTTAATACACATCAATCAGCCTCATAGAATGGTTGATTTGGTCAAGGGGGCCTGTGACAATGGCATGCATATAGCGACAAGTGAAAGCTTTGAGCTTGAGAGGGTGCTTCTCCGAAGGTTCAGGGCACAATCCTGCTTCGGCGAAAGAAACATTTTTGCTTGAAATTTGAATCTGTGGGAGGTTACCATGAGTCTATCAATGAAAAATGTTTTATACTTACATGTTGATTGCTTAATATTTTTTATGAAAATTTTTTATAGTACAACACATTAAAATATATTTTAACTTATTTTTTTTTATAAAAAATTATAACTAAGATAGGTGAAAATTGTATTTTATGAAATTAAAAAATAATTTTTTTCATCTTTTTCCAATCAAACTCACCCTTAGAGCAACGACAAGGTGCATGTTTGATTGGTCTCATGCAACATGGTGAAAATTCAAAAATTCCTAATTGTGCTCCCTTTATCTGGGGCTAATAGCAAAAATAATTTAAGCCTTTTCACCAATTTGTAATTTAATTCAATAGTTTCAATTTTGATAATTAGATACAGATTAGTTTAATTAGGTATAATTTTATCCAATACGTAAAATTAATTCAGAAAAAAATATGTTTCTGTTGATGTGGAATGACATATATCATATAATAATAATATTTATTTATCAGATACATATATTGTAAAAAAAAAAAAATATGAACAATTGATGGCAACTTTTGGCCATTCTACTCTAGTTGTCGTGACCAGGCCATCCAACCCTTCTTCGGTGAGTTCCCAGAAGAATGGATGTTTGAAGGGTATATTTAGAATATATAGATGGTTGTAAAAAGTAATCAATCTGGTTGTAAATAGCAAAAATTAAAATTTTACTTATGTTAATTGCAAAAAACAAAAATTGTGGTTAGAAATAAAATTTTTCAAAATAATAACCATAAAAGAAAACACTTTTTTTGGGTTTTAGTTAAATTACCTTGAGAATGAGATCGTACCTAAAGCGCTGAATAGCATGCACGGCTTCAACCCGGCCCATTACTCACAACGTCCATGCTATGGCCCAGCTGTTTCATTTGCGTAAACCCGCAAATGAACAGATTAATAATTAAATTGATAATTAACTTCTAACATTTTATATCCACATGGTTATTTAATCCCGAAACCAAATTATCAATCACATATTAGAAGTTATTTAGTCCCAGCTGTTACACTTTGGCTGGAAATTGAAGACCGACATCGCCAATGACTGTAATGTCACGTAACGACACAATTGATATATAGATACATGTGAAAGATACTGAAACGCCAAGTCATCCCTCATTAATTAGGATCACTGATGTCTTTCAAGCCGACTCATATGGACTGGACTAAGTCCATTTCATGGTTGCTGGCTGGTAGGTTTGAGAAAAAGTCGCATCAATCAAGTCTCCATCACTTGCTATAGTCTTCAATAATTAAGTCAATCTATGTATTCAAGATAGAATCTAAGTAATCAATAGCGTGTGATGCATAATGATAATACATTACGTATGTACTTGTCTCCTCCCTTGAAAGAGGGGTATTTTTGTCCTTTCCCCTGTGATCAAAATATCTCTAGTAATTAAAAATGATTAGAATATGCACCTTGGGTAAGTCATCTTTAATTAAGTCAAAACTCTATTTTCAGTATATGTTTATAAAATGATGATAAATTTAATAAAAAATATATATTATAAATTTTTTTATTAAAAACTTATAAATATCTGTAGATGATTGGAGTCAATCATTATCAATTTTATCTAAAATTTAGTGTGTGATAATTGCCCTAAGCTCGGTTGTCTAAAATTTACTTTTAACTTACAAAAATGACAGTTAAAATTTTTTTATATCTTTTATAATAATCAAGTTAGACTCGATATAAAAAATAAAATTAAATAATTATATATAATAAATGACATGGACCTTTTCGTAAAATGCCTACCCCGAATATAGCAAGGCAAGAGAGACACACAATCATCCCACGTGGACAATCAGATTTCAATCCAGTGGCCAAACTAGCTGAATATAGGAAAGGAAGTTTGGTTTAGAGGATTATTCAAGTCAAGTCGAGACTTAAACTCTAATTTTAAATAGTTTAAAACACTTGAAAAAAAACTCTTGAGGAGTAGTTTTACTAAAAAGATAAAAAGATTCTCCAACAATCCCTGTTAATTATTTCATTGAACGTTGTCAGAAGGAATTAATTAATCCCTGTTATAGTCAATCACTGTTTTCTCCATCAATCCCAGTTATTTCATTGAACAGTATTATTTATTCTGCGAAGCTTCATAGGTTGATTTGGTCAAGGTAAACCATGAAGAAGGAGGCGTGCAGTTGTCGGTTACGTGCCAAAATCAGTGGAAAAAAATCTTTGGGATGGACCTACAGCTCTTAATGTTAAGGGTACAAAATATTGTATTGATAAACACTTTCTGATAAGTAAAACTGAATAATTTTTCTTTTAATTGCTAATCAGAAGTGGTTGCTTGGACGGGGGATGTCATCCTCATAAGAAACTTTAAAGCCTGTCATTTATTAATACACATCAATCAGCCTCATATAACGGTTGATTTGGTGAAGGTGGCCTGTGACAATGGCATGCATATAGCGACAAGTGAAAGCTTTGAGCTTGAGAGGGTGCTTCTCCGAAGGTTCAGGGCACAATCCTGCTTCGGCGAAAGCAACATTTTTGCTTGAAATTTGAGTCTCTGGGAGGTTACCATGAGTCCATCAATGAAAAATGTTTTGTCCTTACATGTTGATTGCTTAATATTTTTTATGAAAGATTTTTATTGTACAACACATTAAAATATGTTTTGACTTATTTTTTTTATAAAAAATTACAATTAAAGGAGATGAAAATTGTATTTTATGAAATTAAAAAATATTTTCTTTTATCTTTTTTCAATCAAACACACCCTTAAAGCAACGACAGGGTGCATGTTTGATTGGTCTCATGCAACATGGTGAAAATTCAAAAATTCCTAATTGTGCTCCCTTTGTTTGGGGCTAATAGCAAAAATAATTTAAGCCTTTCACCAATTTGTAATTTAATACAATAGTTTCAATTTTGATAATTAGATCCAAATTAGTTTAATTAGGTATAATTTTATTCAATACATAAAATTAATTCAGAAAAAATATGTTTATGTTGATGTGGAATGACATGTATCATATAATAATAATATTTATTTATGAGATACATATATAATAATAAAAAAAAAAGATGAATAGTTGACGGCAACTCTTGGCCATTCTACTCTAGTTGTCGTGACCAGGCCATCCAACCCTTCTCAGTGAGTTCTCGGAGGAAGTCCGAACAGAGCATGCTCTGCCCACCACTAGGGGAACCGAACAAAGCCCGCTCCACCCTAGCCCCGCTCTTGGCGACTCCGTAAGACTGACTAGCGTGAAAATGGAAAAGATTAAGTTATTGATTTAGTCAGAATTGTGGCAGGGTCTGTCGACTAATGCCTCATCAAGAAGCTCTGCATCCTTGCCAAGGAGGTGATCGTGAACACCTCGTCATTGGGGGTGGCTAGGGCTTCAAAGTAAGTCGAAATCCCAATTTGGAAGTGAAGTGGTAGCGAAGCGATTGAAAAGGGAAGTAGCTTGGTCGTCGCTAGGGTACATGGGAGAGGTGGAGATGAATGAAAGCCTTGATATGGGGCATGGTTTGGACGAGAGCGGTGGCACACCATAGAGGTTGCCAGCCATGGAGGGGAAAGAGGTGGGAAAGCCTCAGAGTGTAGTTTTGAGATGTCATGAAAGCGACGATGCGATCAATAGCAGCACTGATGCTACAAGAGAGAGACAAGTGTGATAGTTGACTATTAATTTTGAAAAGTTGGGAGTTGCTTCTAGTTTCGACAGCCCATGGTAGAGGAGTCGCCAACTCTTTCTGCCATCATTGTTATATTATTACATAACACTTATTATGTCAAGATAGCATGAATGCAAATCATCTAAATCAATTTAGCATGTTGGATAAAATTATGCTTAATTGAGGCAATTTTGATCTAATTATCAAAATTAAAATGATTTGATTAAATTATAAATTTGCAAAAAAAATTAAGTTATTTCTTGCTATTAGCCTTCTTTTTTCTTTTTATGTATTCTTCTTCTTTTTTAAGATCTTTCAAGGTTATTAATTGTGTGTCGAATATTCTATTCTATTGTTGCTATATAATAGTGAGATTGCTGAGTTTTGACTTATTCAAAGGTTGATCTATATTAGATGATCACATATATGCTTTGTATAAAATATTTCTAATCAACTGAGTGTACTTTGTGGTGGAGGGTAAGTTTAGAATGTTTGTTTGGGCTACAAGTATATATAGATTAGGGTCTTGGGAAGTGCCCTGAGGTGTTTATGGCGGATCATATATTTATTAATAAATTTTGATATTTTTTTTAAATAAAAACAAAACATTTTATAAAAAATAAATTACATTCTTATAAATATTAATTATGTTATACAAAAACAAAAATAAAAAATAAATAAGATACGAAGCAAAAACGATACAAAACACCACCAACAATTAATATTACAAAAGTACTTTCTATGGGGTGGTTTGATACTTTTGATTGCTTTTATTACTAACTAATAGAATAAAATTAACTATAATTACCATTCAAATTGGGGTAAAAGGAGAAGAAAACTAATTAATGGTTTTTAAGTATAATAACATAAAATTTTCGTTGTATGCCAAAGCATAACTAATAATAATTGCGTCCCATGTTATATATGCAATTAGGATGGGAGTATACTATTCTTATTCTTGGCTCAGCAGCACATGGTTGACTTTTCTAGCCCCCTACTTAATCTGTAGTGTATATATGGTGATGAGTTGGTTTGGACAGCCATTCCCTGCTTAAGCAAGAATTCGAACTCTCCGGAAAAGAGGTCCAATTAGCCAGGATGAGAAATCTAAGCCCACAAGTCAATTTTTTCTTCATTGCCTTTGTTCTGATCATGATCTTGCCAAGCATGGCCATGGCGGATGATCAGCTTAATAACAGTAGCGGAGCAACTGCGGTACATGTGGGAGTGGTTCTTGACATGAAGGGAATGCTTGGGAAGATGGGGTTGAGCTGCATCTCCATGGCTCTCTCTGACTTCTATGCCTCTCATGCCTCCTACAGGACTAGGGTAGTCCCAAAGCCCAGGGACTCCAAAGGCGACGACCTTGGTGCTGCTGCTGCAGGTTCTCTCTCTCTCTCTCTCTCAGTCTTGTTTTGGGCAATTAATGCAATTAAAAATGATAGTAGTTCAAATGCTATAGTGGTTAGGTTGCATTGATAAGGGTGAAAAATTGAAGGTATTTATTTTTCATTCAAATTTTAAGAAATTATATCAAATAACTTTTTATTTTCATGAAATTTGAACTCTATCTTAATTCAAAAAGTGAAGATTTTTCTTGCAATCAAGGAATTGAAATTCCTATAGAGTAGGGGTGAGAATTGAAATTTCATGACATTGAAATTTCACCTTACTTTCCACCCTCCAATTAAACACACCATTCGTTGTTAAAAACTCTCTCTCTCAAGATTACTTTGTCCCATAAAAGAATAACAATTTTGTGAAGATTAACCATCCATAATGTCTAGTGTAGAGAAAAATTCTAATGTATTTAAAATTCATGGCGTTGGAAATAATCTAATAAGGAAGATAAAATAGTATCAACATATAAAGGGTGGGAAATATTCTAAGTTTTTATTAAATTATTTGTTAAATTTTTTGAAATGCATTGACAAATGCACTTTTTCTTTTCATATATTTGTTAAAATATATATGATAAACATCAAAATTAAATTTTTTTTACCAAAATATCTCTTATTATCAAAAATTGTAAAGGTTTTATGAGATGTGTGGGCGTAAAAGTCCTTTTTCTCTTATTCATAAAATCATAAATAAATTTATTCTGAGAAAAAGAGATTTATTTATATGATTTTTGACAGATAAGAAGGCAAGTGACTTATTTTGAGTGGGCTAATAGATAAATTTAACAAATACAATAAAAAATATTTTTGTATGAAATATTTTTCATATCCCACTTTTTTCAACACATATTTTAATTAACAAACACTATTTAAGTAGGTGAAATAAGGTAAGTTTGCTCTTTTATATGTTCATACACAATAAAGAGTTAGAGATAAAATAGCACTAATGTGGTTAATTTGCATCAGGTTTCGCTTATATTATTTGGTCGAGAAATGCTGTACTCACAAATAATTTTTATAAATTGATGTAATGCACACAAATTTATAAAAATATATAAATACATAATATATAGGTCTATTTAAATTTAATAATAAATCTACTTGCAACTATAAATTATTATTAGTTTTGAATAAAAATATTATAAATTTATATATATCATATCAATTTATAAAAATTATCTATTAAACTTATTTATAGATATAGCATTTCTCTCTTCATCTTCTTTCCCAAGAAATGATTTTGGCAATGAAGTTTCACTAAAAACCTCATCTTTTCAAAGATGGAGTTTCACTAGAAAATCCCACTTTTAGTGCTATAAAACCCTATTAAAAACCTCATCTATAGCTAAAAATAATGAAATTTTTAGTGAAAAGAAAAAACCTTATCGATACATTACAAATCTACAGTCAACCCCTCCACCATCTTGAACAGAGCCATAGGATCGCTATTCAAAACTCACAAACACATTGATTGATTGATGACCATTAAAGTTTAAAAATAAACATAAATTTTATAATGCATTCAAATAAAATAAATAATTATTTAATTATAAAAATAAAGATTTTTTTGTAAATATATTTTTTAAAATAAAAATTATAAAAAAAGTTATTTAATTTAAAAATAAATATAAATTTTATAATACATTCAAACAAATTTTGAAAAAAATAAAAATTTTAAGTAAGAAACGAAAATTTTTTTATCATCTCTAACCTCTTCATGAACGGAAATGTATTTTTGATATTTTTTTAATATTATGAAATAGTCTCAAAATATTTTTAAAATTATATAAATCATCCAAAAATATTTTTTCTTTTACATTTCTAAAATTTTAAAAATAAAATATTTTAAAAACATCGAAACAATACCCTCAAACTTATTTTCGTGTATCATAGGACAATATTTACCAAAGCATCACATTTTATATGCCCAAAATAAGAGAGAAAGATAGATAAAAGGAAGGGGTAAAGAGCAGGAAAGAAGGAGAAGATGGTTAATTCATAAAATTTATGCAAAAGATTTGTGTACAATTGGCGGTGCCTTTGGTCAAACCTTTAAATTTTCAATTTTGCTATTTTTCTACTTCTCCTCGTATAGAACCTTCTACCGCCAAGTTACCCTTCCCCGTCGTAATCTAACACCTCTACCATTACTCGCATTGGTGGTGGGGGAACCGTGGCTTGGCCGCCGTCATCTCTTCGTCGCCGACAACATCCGAAATTGCAGAGGTCTGCGGGGTGTACGACTAGGGTCTTCAGAGCCCTAGTGGGCTTTGTCTCTAGGACGACACCTTAGGACTTCTCTATTGTTGGCTGACGTTTCGACATAGATATAGATTGCAGCCTTTTCATCTGTTAATTAACAAACAGAATATTTGATTAGTTTCCTGTAAAATGGTGCAGCTCTATACCTGCTGAAATATGCTCAAGTGCATGCCATAGTTGGTCCATCAACATCCATGCAAGCTGACTTCGTAATTGATCTTGGCACCAAAGCTCAAGTACCCATTATTTCCTTCTCTGCAACAAGCCCTTCTATATCACCAATTCGAACGCCATTTTTCATTCGCATAGCGCAAAACGATTCCTCTCAAGCGAAAGCCATTGCTGCCATCGTTCAAGCCTTTGGATGGCGAGAAGTGGTTCCAATCTATGTAGACAACGCATTTGGGGAGGGAATAATGCCTTCTATGGCCGATGCCTTGCACGAAATTGACGCTAGCATACCTTACCGGAGCGTCATTCCTCCCTCGGCCACAGTCGATAAAATTGCTACCGAGCTTTACAAGTTGAAGACAAAGCAAACTAGAGTGTTCATTGTCCACATGTTTCCTGATCTGGCCACTCAGCTGTTTATGAAAGCAAAAGAGATTGGAATGATGAGCGAGGAGTATGTTTGGATCATAACCGATGCAGTGGGAAATGACTTGACTTCATTGGATCCCCAAGTCATTGATTCAATGCAAGGAGTATTGGGCGTAAGGCCTTATGTCGTCCCAACAAAACAGTTTGAGAATTTCAGAGTTAGGTGGAAAACCAAGTTTAAGCAAGAGAATCCCACTGTACTTGATGCTGATCTAAATGTTTTCGGACTATGGGCATATGATGCTGCTACTGCACTGGCTATGGCGGTGGAGGCAGTTGGCGCCACAAATACTACTTCCTTTCTGGAGACGAACACATCAAGAAATTCAACAGATCTTGAAACTTTGGGAGTCTCTCAAATGGGCCCAAAACTTCTCCAAGCTCTTAAAAATACTAAATTTAAAGGACTCAGTGGACATTTCCAAATGGTTGATGGGCAGCTACAAACATCAGTATACCAGATAGTCAATGTGATTGGCAATGGTCAAAAGGGAATCGGATTTTGGACAGCAGAAAAGGGACTCACCAAAGTCTTCGACCTCACTAGTACACCTACTGTGGGTTATTCCACTTCCAAGGACAATCTTGGATCAATTATATGGCCAGGTGACACTACGTCTCCGCCCAAAGGTTGGATGGACAATCCCTTAGATGGTAAGAAGTTGAGAATAGGAGTTCCAGTCAAGACTGGCTTCACTGAATTTGTGAAGGTGTATGGTGATAATAAAACTAGGCCTGAAGGTTACTGCATCAAAGTGTTTGATGCCGTAATGGCCAAGCTACCATATCCAGTTGCATACGAATATGTTCCATTTGCAACTCCTGACGGGAAGAGTGCAGGCAACTACAATGATTTGGTGGAGCAGGTTTATAATGGGGTAATTCTCCTTCTCTTCTCGTTTCCAGTATTTCCAGTTTTATATTTCCATGTTGTGGGGATCAACTCGCACACAAATCGCATGTAGAAATTAAGAGAAAAGGAAGCAGAAATTTAACGTGGTCCGCTTTCAATGCCCCTATAATGTCCATGATCCTACAATAATATGTGAAAAATCTTCTCAATCAATGGTGGTGTGTAGCTTTCAAATGAAAAAATTATCATTCT
The DNA here is from genome assembly GCA_036245055.1 of Diospyros kaki. Classification (NCBI taxonomy): domain Eukaryota; kingdom Viridiplantae; phylum Streptophyta; class Magnoliopsida; order Ericales; family Ebenaceae; genus Diospyros; species Diospyros kaki. Next base: position 1,050,649 of record BSEG01000008.1, on the reverse strand, counting down.
CCGCACAGCTACAATTGGACAAAGTTAAAAACTCTTGCAATTCTCATTCAAACAACTAGTCACTTACTCACATGACACTAGTTGCTGAATTGTAGCACTCATCATGGGCATGCAACCCTTTATCAAATTTTCCTATTTTCCCCAGAAATAAGTTTCCTATACATACTTAGATTTAATGTTCCCAAAAACTTAATCTCGTCTGCTTTGTGATTTGAGGACTAGTTTTCAAACACATATCGAAGTGCACATGCAGTTAAATTTTTGTGACAATTAGTTATAATTCTCTAACTGATATATTAACATAATGTTGACTATTTTATGAGGAACAGATGTTTGATGCAGCGATTGGAGATATTACTATTATTGCAAACAGGTCAAACTATGTGGACTTCAGTTTGCCTTTCACTGAGTCTGGAGTGGCAATGGTGGTGCCACTTAGGGACAAGAAGAAGAAGAATGCATGGGTGTTCTTGAAGCCTCTGACTTGGGATCTTTGGTTAGCAAGTTTTTGTTCATTCGTTTCCATTGGCTTTGTGATTTGGGTTCTTGAACATCGGATAAATGTGGACTTTCGGGGGCCTCCTTCTCATCAGGCTGGAACCATTTTCTGGTTTGCCTTCTCCACCATGGTCTTTGCCCAGAGTAATGACTTTTTATCATTTTTCTTAATTAAATTAACCAGGTTTCATATCATATCATCAAATAATATGTATATATTGGTGTTAATCATGAATGATTATTCAAAAATAAATACTTTTGCAGGGGAAAGGATTGTGAGTAACTTGGGCAGGTTTGTGGTGATTGTGTGGTGTTTTGTGGTGCTGATACTGATTCAAAGTTACACGGCGAGTTTAACTTCAATGTTAACAGTTCAACAGCTTCAACCAACTGTTACTGATCTAAGTGAACTTCTAAAGAAAAATGAGAATGTGGGTTGCCAAGATGGTTCTTTTGTCAAAAACATCCTAAAACAGTTGGGTTTTGACGAGTCTAGATCAATCAAGATCTACAAGTCTTCTGAGGAATTGGATGAACTCCTTGGAAATGGCCGTGTTGCTGCTGCTTTTGATGAAATCCCCTACATGAAGGTCTTTCTCTCCAAATATTGCTCCAAATACACTATGCTTCCACCAACTAATAGAACAGATGGCTTTGGCTTTGTACGTCTCTCTCTCTCTCTCTCTCTCTCTCTCTGTGGGTTCATGAGGGTACGTAACTTATCATAATTTGCAGGCGTTTCCAATTGGCTCCCCACTAGTAAATGATGTTTCAAGAGCAGTCTTGAGTGTGACTGAAGGAGAGAAAATGGTGGACTTAGAGAAAGTCCTCTATAACGAAAGCAATTGCCCAGATTCCAGCAACTCGCTTTCTTCCAACAGTGTCAGCCTTGGTGTTGAGAGCTTCTGGGGCTTGTTCCTCATTGCTGGCTTGGCTTCACTTTCAGCTCTCGTAATATATACCATCATGTTTGTACATGAGCATAAGCACGTATTAAACCAGCTTGAGCCCAATGCTTCAACAAGGGAAAAGATCATCGCGCTGGTTAATAACTTTGACAAAAAAGACCTCTCTAGCCATACTTTCAAGAAGCCTGGATTTCAAGACGGGAACACTATCAGTGGTGTAGATAGTGGTGAACCTAGTGTTGGTGATCTCCCACTAAGTCCTTCAAGACTCTGATTCTATCCTTCCCCTTATATGAACTCTCCTCCATCTTGAATTCCATTTAGCTTTTCAAACCACCCAGATGGAAATTCTGCTTCTAGGATATTAATCCCATGAATTTGGAGAACCAAGTTCAAGACAGCAAATAAGAAGAGAGATTGTTGAAGCAAGTGAAGTTGGTGATCCAAAATAAAGAGACACCAAACAGTGCCCCAGACTCCACAAATGAAAGCCATTGATCTAGATGTAGACTTAGTTGCCCTGTGATCTCTTATTGGATATCTAATTATGTTGTAGTTTCGCCGCCATATGGATTTACAGGTTAGCTTATACACTTAAAACTAATTTCACATATTCTTTTGCTAGATTAGGCCCAGTCTAGTCACATATGGGGCATCCTCACTTTTCTTTCACAGATTACAGAGGGTGTGTTTCTCTTTGATTTTGTGTGTCCCTAAATCCCAACGGGTGGTTTCCCCTGTGTTGCTGGTTTCTGAAAATCAAGAAGGAGAGGTCTGGCAGCGGGCTTTAAGAGAACAGGTCTCTTATGGAGCAATGGTTTAGAGATCAAATGAATTATTGTTGACTGCTCCAGAATAGGGACCAAATGAATTTGCAGAGAACAGAGAAATGGTAAAACAAGAAGCTAAGCCAGAAACCAGAAATAAACAGAGAATTGATAGACAGAAAGTTGATCCAGACATCAGAGATCAAAGGGAGGCTCAGATTCCATCTTAGAAGAGACAAAAAAAACTCAAAACAGTGAATTTTGTATTGCTTTGAAAGATTTCCATGGCTTTTGTACAGTTATTTATAGGGAAAATTATACAAAGGATAAAGCCTATACAAAATATAAATGCTATCAAGAGTTAAAAAACAAAAAACAAAAAAAAAAAACTTAAAGAGAGATAAACCCTAATTCAAATTTCATCTGATTCTAATCTTAATACTAACAATAGTTGTGTTTAAGGTATGTATAGTCAAGGGCCACCTCTTGTAACTGCATCTCCTGGGGAAAGTATGTATTCTCTCTCACATCCCTACATGGAAAACAATTTAACTGTGAATTGCAAAAAAAGTCTAAGAAAGAAAGGAAAAAAGAAATACATCAAAGATGATACTGATATACACGAGTTAAGAGGCTCTGGCTGAGCATACGAAGATACATTAATACCTCACAAAACTTTCCTACAGAACATTTCTAATTTGTACAGAAACATTTACAGGGAATAACATCTAATATATCATTCAAAGCATTCTTTCAACTTCTGGAAAATAACAGGTTTTGAAATAAATGAATCCATACCATTAGCATAACGCTCATCTGCGCTCTCTGACAATGCATTTGCTGTCATCTGCATTTTTAGAAAGTGGACTTATCAATGGACATGTATATAAATACCAACACACTGCATATTCATGGATTGCAAAAGGTATGCAACTTTAAATCAAGCACATATAGTTTCGTATTCCACAATTCCATAGCATACGGTCTGTCTAAAATTTACTCATGTTTTTGTTTTTAAATTCCTGTTTCTTGTAGTACAATTAAGAATACTACCTACATATGGCCACAATTCAGATGATTGGCTAATCTTCTTCCATTAAATGGGATGTGAAATTTCTATTATAATAGTTAATAGTATGGCATTATTATGATGGCACGATCACTTACGCATTCTATGATTTTCAATTGATATTTTGATCAGTTGAGATATTTCCTTTGTTAGCTTTTTTCAGGCCCCATTTTCAAAGGCCGCGACCGGCACTATCCTTAGAAATCGTAGCGTCCAATAAGGAATAGATGCTCCCATACATACCATAAATTTATCACAAAATTACCATAAATTCATTTAACAATTCAAGTTCTCAGTGGAAGTCATCATCTAATTGCATTGCCAACATTATTTAGAACACAAAAGAAAAGAATATAAATGCTCCCATACATAAATTCAGTGAAATGTAATGAACGTGATATAGCCCGAAGCATATCTAAGGTAAATGCAGTTTAAATCGCCTACTACTATTTTATCGCTAGAGTTGATACTAACCTACAAATATGAAAATATTAAAGGGTAAGTCTATTATTGATTTTGTGAGGGGTAAAGAGTATAATGGGGAAATATAGAATCAATATATCAATAATAAATCATCATGCCATGATATGCCAAGTAATAATTAAGACAAAATAGGAGATGACGAATAAATATACATATTTAAGAGTAAATAGATTAGAACTATAATTCACATATTCCATTATTTTGGGGCCCAATGACTCTTACTCACAAGATCCACTTTGGCCAAACCACTCTCGCCGGACTTATGCATAATGGCGGAACCACTCTCGCCAAATAAGGACGGATCCACTCTTATCGTAATGTATATGTGGTGCATCAACAGTTAACTTTTACTGTTGTTAGCAATATAGGGTTCTAGCTAGTTACTCCCTTTAATACAACATTTATTATGCTATCATTTAGTATTAACAAGTGCTACATGCACTAGATCAAATATAAGTACTACATGCTTGATTTACATTCTTCTCAAACACAAATTAAAGGAAATGATAATGTTTGTGATGAATCCCATGAACCAAGTGCAAGACAGCAGCCAGTAGCAACAGACACTGTTGAAGTTTGCGAAGGTGACGACGATCATTCACATGAACAGACCACCAGCTCGTACTGATCCATAGCCCACAAATTAATAATGAAATTTAACCACTGATCTGAATGTACCCATATGTTATATGTGGTTGCATGCATTATTGTTTTATAATACAATATGGATCCATTACTTTGCTGATACCCATTTGCAATGACCAACAGATGGATAGATTTTTATTATGGAAGGCATACAAATAATAGTTTTTGATGTTTGTGAAAATTATGACTCGAAGAATTATCTGTTAACTCCTATAAGTGGGGTTTTTGTTTCCAAAGTAATTTTCGTTAGTACCTAAATTTTAAAGAACAAACAAAAGAAAAGAGTAATAGGCAAGTTAGGTTTATCTCCTTTTTTTAATCTCTAGAGGATTTAAAGTTTATATAATTCGATCCAATATGGAGACACCAGAATGATATATGTCATTAAATGTTTTATATCTTGAAATCCTAAGAAACATTAAAAAGACGTTTTTAGGTCATTTTGTAATTTTAAAAATATTTTAAGATTATTTTATAATATTAAAAAATATTAGAAACACGTTTATGTTCTACAAATACATTAAAGGCAAAAGTAATTTCCTCTTTGTTATTCTAGCCACCACGTTAAAAACAAAAAAAAAAAAAAAATTGTGTTTATTTTTTTAAGATTATGATTACATATTTCTCCCACAGTTCCATGTCTTACTTTTTTAAAAATGTTATTTTTTCATTTTTTTTTCATATCATATATGTTTGCCATTTCCATTTCCATTCTACATACCCCATGAGTGTAATCTTAGATAATACTTGATTCGTGCCCCTCATAGCATTCTAAAATTCATGTCTCATTAACCAAAAAGAGATGGAAAATTCTATGTTGAACCTAGTTCACCAAGTCCACTCTTTTATGTTTAAAAGTAAGTTTGATGATGAATTTTTTTTTTCTTTTTTCAAGTAAAAGAGATATATATAGATAGAACTAAAATGTTTATACAATACACAACCTAGGGCATACCCTAGAGAACACAATCATATAAGTGAAAATAGATACTCAAGATCTACACATGACATGATCAAAACAACATAACAGGAATACAAGTGAGGTACATGGAATAGAAAAAGGAACAACTCTAGATAAGATCAAAGTCTGAGGCGAAAGACACTCCAAAGCACGCCATCATGGTCAGAAAAAAGACCAAAAACAAACAATAAATTTGAAGACAACCACAGAAGAGCTACCAATCTAACAATGCGAACAGAGAGAAACCAAAGGACAAAGAGGATGAGCATGTATCAATTGGTCCTAGGACCAAAACAAAAACACACACTCAGGACCATAACCGTTAATTTATGGACCTAAGCCAAGAGTGCTCACTACAGAAAAACAAGTTTATTGCGACGGTTTTTTTTGCAGCAGTTTTGAAAAATCGTCACCAAATTAATTAATTTAAAATTTAGAAATTAAAAAATAAAAAATTAAATTTAGCAACGATTTTGTCAAAATCGCCACCAAATTCATTAATAAAAAAAATTCAAAAAAATTGAATTTGGCGGCGGTTTTCTCAAAATCGCCGCAAAATTCATTAATAATAAAATTGAGAAATAAATTTTGAGGCGATTTTAATCAACCGTCGCAAAGTTCAGAAATTAAAAAATAAAAAATTAAATTTAGCGACGGTTTGGTTAAAATCGCCGCCAAATTCAAAAATTAAAAAAATCAAAAAATATATTTAAAAAAATTAATAATTTAAAAATTAAATAAAATTAAATTTTACAAAATAATCTAAATTTTTTTTATTTTTTAATCAATTAATTTATTTAATGTAATTAATTAGTTTAAAATATTTTATGTTCAATTAATTAATTTAATATGTTAACTCTTTTTTAGGTGTTTTGAGAATTCAATTAATTTAATTCAATTCAATAAAAAATAAAATTATTTTTTATTTTATTTAATTTGGGGTCAAGTGTAATTTCAAAAACATGAGTTTGTGGCTCCAAAGAGAATTCTGAAAAATAGTGGTTCGATTAGTTTATAGTTAATATGTGTAAATATATTACAAGGTGACTTTGAGACGGATTTTGAGACGGAAACTAATCCGTCTTTGATTTGAGATGGATTTTTGAGTCAATTTTTTTTTTCTCAAAATCACTCTCAAATTGAGATAGAAATTTTTTCCCTCTCAAATTTATAAAATGTAAATTTTTTATCTATAGATATAGAAATTAAAATCTAAATATATAAATTATTATATTTCATGTGCATAAAATATAAAATAAAATATATATTAATTGTATAATAATTAACTATTTGTAATAGTTATTAAATATATAAAAAATGAAAAAAAGGAGAGGAGAGAGAGAAAGGGGCACTTTCATATTTTAAAAAAGAAGTTAGTATATGAATTATACTTTTTTTAATGTGAAAAAGTATATGAAAACTGAATTGAATAATATTTAGAAAATATATAAATACTATTCTTATATTGAAAATATGATATAAATATTTTTAGATTGATGATAGAGTCAAGAAAAACACATCAAATCTCAAAAAACTTGTTATATCACACAATTTTATAATAACTTTTTGAATTAAAAATAACAATACATCTAATATGATTAGAATGTACATTTCTCTATATAATGTACAAGAATCTCTATATATATAGTATACATCAAACATGACTTTGATCAATAATATATTTAGTATTATCTTTATCTACATTGTGTTTGATTAATCAATAAATGCAATGCATTGTGTTGTGTTTGATTAATTAAGCATTACAATGTTTAATTAATCATAAATATATAAATTAACTTAAATTCATATGGTCGAGACATGAAGTTTAAAAAAACACCAACAGTGTCAATGGTTGAGATCAAATACTCAACATATTTTCTTCCCAAAACCATCCCATCATCCGTCACCTCACAGGTATCATAACCACTGTCAGAGGGACAGGCGATGAGACAGACAGCCAATCACTTTCCCAAATCCATGGCATGGTCACTTCCTTTTCGATTTTTTCTTTTAACTCCCTCTTCACTTCAAATGTCTCTTGCCACAACCACAGCCACAGCCACCGAGTTCTCTGTAGTCAACGCTCAGATGGCTTGTAACAGTGTAAGTTTTAAAAAAACTCAACTGGGCTTAATCCAAAAGAACTCGACCGGGCTTAATCCGTGAATTAAGCCCGATCGAGTTACTTCGCTTATTCATTTGTTGTGTCTTGGAGGTTATAAAATCAAATTAAGAATTAGCTTATTCATTTGTTACCTTTTCTTAAGAAAATAAATAAATTAATAAATAGATGATATTTTAAAAAATTAAAAATCTAATATTACGTTGTAATGTCAAATTTGATGTCTACTTTAGGAGTATTCATTCGATTTAAACTGGTTTGGTTTGATCTTAATTAGTCCAAACAATTTTATTTTTTTTGTTTTTAATATAATTTTTTTAAAAAATATACATATACATATCATCCAAACAAAAAATTTTATAAACAATATATGTACATCAAAATAGAGGAAAAAGAAAGGGATGGAATAGGAATTTTAATATTTATTATAAATGTATATTATTAATAAATAATTAATATTGTTTATTATGATAATTTAAAATAATATATATAAATATAATTATTAAAAATAAGTAATCCCAATTAGTTTTCAATCTTAATTAGATAAGTGGCCAGATTAGACAAAAACTAATTACAACCAACAAGGGAAGGGGATGGATAGAGGTTCGATAGATTTATAATATATTTTTAAATAAATATTAATTTGATTAAATAATTTAAATTATTTTATTAATTATCATAATTATAAATTATTTATTTTTATCAATTAAATAATTAATAATATTATTTTTATAAATTATTTTATTGTTATTTAACAAATAAATATTAAAAAAACAAAAAAAAACTAAAAATGTGGGTGGGAATTACTCCTGCCGTCTCTCTCTCCCTCTCTCCCCCCCATTCTTCCCCAAATATAACCCTAACTCACCCTTCTGCCCCCATCTCTCTCTCTCTCTCTCTCTCTCTCTCTCTCCTATGAACTACTCCTGCCATCGACCCATCTGTCGCCACTTCTGCCTCCGTCGCTGTCGCCTCTTCCAGCTCGATCAGGCTCCGCCTTCACCGCTGTCAAATCTGCCTTCGCCACTGCCAAATCCGCCTCTGGTCGTCGTCGCTGCCTTCGCCACTGCCAAATCCGCCTCTGGTCGTCGTCGCTGCCTTCGCATCTGGTTGCCACAACTGCCGCCGCCTCCAGCTCGATTGGGCTTCGCCTCTGTCGTTTCTAGATCCGCCTCCACCTTCATCGTTACCAGATTCGCCTCAAAGGTATATATATATTGTGTGTGTGTGTATGTATTCTGTGTGTATGTATATTTTGTGTGTGTATATATTTTGTGTGTGTATATGTTAATAGTTGGACTTTGAGTTGTATGTGGTTCAGTTTTTTAATACACAAATTTTACTACAAATATTATGAATAAAAGTCCAAATAACATCTCAAATATATATAATCACTATCAAAATTGTCCTAGACATCTATACTTACTTTAGTTTCTGCAATGGTGTGCATATCGTGTGGCCATAAATCCACAAAATGGTAGTTTTCTTGAGTTTTCAACAATGATAATACAACTTATTTCATGTATTTATGATACTTATAAGTTAATTTTCAGACGCGACAACAGGAGGCATCATCACACCATTGAAGGTAGGTTGCCACCATTGTCGAGCTCATTGGTAGAACAGATTCAAGAAGCTATTAAGACAGTTATGAAATCTTTTCACAATCACCTGTCAGCCATTCAAGGTAGATTGTCTCCCCCGTCACTATCTTCATCATCACCACCCCTAGATCCTTCGGATTATTAAGAGTATTCGTTATTTGTATGGATGATAGAATTTATTATGTATTTTACTATTTATGAATGTGTAATTAGTATAGATAGATTTTATAATATATTTTTAATATTTATGGATGATGTGTATTACATTATGGATTTATTGTATAGTATGAATGATTTTTTTTAGTTCGTATATTGTGTTTATTAGGTTGAATTTTGAAATTTTTAAAAAATTATTATTTTTTAATTATATTTGTATTTGAGACAAATTTAGACACGAAAAAATTCGTCACAAAATCTCTATTAAATTATGGAAAATCATTTTGTGAAAAAATTCGTCTCAAATTTGAGACAGATTTAGAGATAGAATTTTTTGTATTTAAATTCTTTTTAAATTGAGACGGATTTTGAGACGGAAAAATTCATTTCAAATTTAAGACGGAAAATTTTGTCTAAAAAATTCCTCGTATTTCAAGACGGAAAAAGCGACAGTTTCAAAACTATTGCAAAAAACTACTAAAACTGTCGTTAAATTATTTTTATAATTAAATTTAATATTAAATTAAATAATTTAATATTAAATTCAGTTAATTTTAACGGCGGTTTTAAAACTACTGCTAAATTTTAAAAACCACTGCTAAAAATATCACTTAGTGGCGGTTATACCAGCAGTTACTAAAAAACGTCACTAAATGCTGCGCAACAGTTGTATCTACGATGATTTTGAAAATCGCCGCTAAATGCAAAAAAAAACACCACTAAATGTCAGTTTTTTTGTACTGGCTAGTCGACAGGGAGCCGCTAGACATGTTGAAGCGCACAACTCTATTGAGTATGTGAAAAAGGGATGGTGACCAACTGAGCCCACATTGTACACTGTATCTGATAGGCGAGCTGGTTCGCAGACCGCTCGGAATCTCGCTAACACCGATTGTTGCGCTCACACCACCAAAATAGACCATCGCTTGCAAAACTAAACGATTAGCAATATGCCAAGGATTGTTACCTTTCCATCGAGTCGTCGCCTATAGGACCCCCGTCTCCCATCGACGCCAGGGCCATGCAAACTTCATTACGCGTCAAAAAAAGTACACCACCTGCCTAGAATAAGAACAATCAAAGAATAGATGGTTATGACTCGTGGACTCTGCCTTGCAAAGAAAACAACTATTGGGAAATGGAAGAAACAGATTAACACGATCAAGAGTATATAATCGTTCCCTAACTACTAACCATAGAATAAATGAACGCGCAGGGACTCCATACCCAAACCACACAAGCTGATACCAAGGAAACTGATCTCATTGCTCTAACAACCCTTGTAAGACAAACTTAACAGAGAAGGCACCATCTTGAGCTGGGGTCCAAAAAAGCACATCGTGGCAATCCATCCTAGGGGGGCCTAGCATCCGATCCTGGATAAGCTCTAAGGATGGAGATGTCCAGTCCGATGACCACTCCCACCTACCATCAACAATGATTTTGGAGACATGAGTTGTAATCGAGATATCAAGCAACAGAGGGAGCTGGCAGGAGAAACGATCAACAAGGATCCCAAGGGGTGCCATTTATCATACCACAGAAAAACACGACTGTTATCCCCCACCTTCCACCCAAACTTATCTCTAACCACCCGTCGGACAGATAAGAGTTTCCTCCAGTACCAGGGACACAAATGCGGCATTGGGAGCATCCACAGGCACTTGTTCTTGATTTGAAACGTGTGAATCCACTTAACCCACAAGGACTTGCTCTCGCCCGACAAGAGCCTCCAAATTAACTTAGACAGCATAGCCTGATTCCACAGATAAAGAGGTTTGAATCCAAGACCTCCCTGCTATTTGGGATAACACACATCACGCCATGCGACCTTAGCTTTGTGGGAATCCTCACCTGACCCACTCCAAAGGAAATTCCTAATGATGCACTCTAACTTCTTAATCACCTGCTTGGGCAACAAAAAGATAGATGCCCAATATAGATAAATCGTAGCAAGGACAGAATGAGCCAGCTGAAGTTGGCCTACCCCCAAACGACAATGACTGACTGTGCCATGAGCACACCCGACTCCTAACTCTATCCAAAATGTGCTTACAGTCCCCATAGGCCAGCTTCGTCGATAATAAAGGGACACCCAGGTATCTTATGGGGAGCTAACCTTTGCGGAATGCTAAGGCAAGGAATAGACTCTCCCTCAATGCCTCATCCTGGCAGGACACAAAGCAATCACTCTTCGCTAGGTTAGCGCACAGACCAGACATCTGAGCAAAATTCTCTAAGCATTCTTTGAGGATTCTAATGGAAGCAACATCTCTGTGAGAGAAAAATAATAGGTCATCAGCAAACATGAGCATCACCGTCTTGGATTGCTCACACTTCTAATGAAACTTGAAGTTGGGAGACTGGGCGTGCCGGCTAACAATACTGTGTAACACTTGCATGACCAATACAAACAGATAGGGCAATAAAGGGTCCCCCTGCCTAAGGCCTCAATCCTCCCCCCCCTCCCCGGGAAAAACCCATGAGTTGGTAATTAATCTTGATTGAGAAATGAGGGGTGGTGACATACTCACGAATCCAACCAAAAAACCTAGGCAGGAAGTTCATCAATTGAAGGACAACTAAAAGGAAATCCCATTCCACCATATCATAAGTCGATGACAACTCAACTTTCATAGCACACCTTGGCTGACCCTTATGAAGGTGGTATTAATGTACTAGCTCCTAGACCAGTAAGATGTTATCACCTATGGATTGCCCTGACACAAACACTGTCTGGGACTCATCAACTAAGTCTGGAAGCATTGTCTTCACCTTATTCGCCAAGATCTTTGAAATGATTTTATAGACAACATTACAGCTCGAGATCGGCCTAAACTAAGTCGAGGACTCTGGATAGGGAACCTTAGGGACTAGGCTAATCACGGTGGCGTTTACTTCTCCCAATAAATGACCTATACCAAAAGAAATTCCTAACGGCCTTTACCACATCAGATCCCACCACATCCCAGGCTTTCCTAAAGAACTTGACCGTAAAACCATCAGGCAGGGGCTTTATCATCTCCCATATTAAACAAGACTAGCTTAATCTCTTTTGGAGTCACAGAAGCCATGAGACCCTCCCAACTATCACCAGTCACCTGGTTAACCACATATGGGGCAATATCACTCAAGTGGATACCCGAGCACTACTCCCCAATAGATTCTAGTAATGGCTAACTAGCATCCCAACTACTTCCTCACTTGATTCTGTCGTGGTACTGTCTTCCCTCTCCAGACTCATAATCTTCCCGTGATTATGATGGGCTATCATAGACCGGAAGAAGTATCAGGAGCATCGATCTTCCTTTTCCGACGATTGAACCCAAGCTCTCACCTTAAAAAAATCCGACTCTTGGGATAAGAAAGCCAATAAATTACCACTCAACTCAGACTATCTCTGATTAAGATCAACATCACTAGGGTTATCAATGAGGCTTTGCTGAACCTAGAATAACCTATCCCTAAGCTCGATGACTCTCTCAATAACATGACCATGGGCACGATTAAGGGTCTTTAAAGCCCCTTTAACAACCTTGAGCTTACAGACCAGGTGATACATTGGGTAACCGCGCACCACCACGCCCTAGGATGATCTCACTTTGTCAAGAAATAAGGGGTGGTCTGTTAAATGGTTAAGAAAACGAAATGGGCCTCCCTTAAGCTGGACAGGCTCGAACAAGCTAACGACCGTAGGACTATGATCTGATACCCTTGCTTACATGAAGATGGCCTTACTATTCGAGAATATACTTAACCAAGAGTCATTCACAAGAATCCTATCAAGCTTTCGAAAAATACTATCATCACTCGAACGCTTATTATTCCAGGTTAAGGTGGGGCCACTATAGACTAAGTCCTGAAGCGGGATCTCCAACAAGAAATTATTGAAACGACACATACTTAGGGAGACTCCAATATTTCCACCACGTATCTCTGAGACATACCGACAGACATTAAAGTCACCAATGAGGACCCACGACTCACTCAAGATGGCCATACCCACTCTCCTAAGGGAACACCATAACCTACCCTAGTCCACTTCCTCGTTCTTAGCATAAACACCAGTTAGAAAACAGGGGAGGAGAGACTATTGCTAGAGACACAAAAATGAAAGAACTGATCGGACATCTCTAGATACTCGATGTGGACAAACGTCGGATCATACCCAACCCAAATTCGCCCATTGAGGTAGAAATCATAATCAAACACCCACTCCCAAGAAGGCATAATGAGCCGTGAGATAGCGTGCGCCTGGGCTTTTTGAACTTTGGTTTCTAAAAGCACCACTATAGACAACTTATGTTGGGAGATGAGAGATCTAACCTCCCATTACTTCAGGGCTTGATTTAGCCCCTAATATTCCATGATGTTGCTCGCATCATGAAACCCTCTCCTGTTGGGAACTCCTTGGGCCCCCACCATCGGGCCTCACGACCATCTTCCTATGGTCTTGCCTCTTCTTACTCTCCCCATTAGCCTTGGGCTTTGGGGTTTTTTGATCAAGTCTATTATAGCTTGGGTTATCAAATTGTTCCAAACTGACTAATTCCTCTCCCTTGATATATGAGATGCATTCCCTAGCAGGCTCTCTCTCACCTTTACCAGCCCTATACTCCTCAAGTTGAAGCGATCTAACCATAGGCTCCAAAAGAGATGGGTCCACCTCTAATAAAATAAAGAACTGGTTGCTACTCATAGGATCTTCCAAGTTAAGTTCGGGGACTATCCTTAATGCCTCATTTATGACCTCTCTAGGCTGCGTGGGCACCGAATCCCTCCTAACCCATCAAGCAAAATTTTTTTGCTACTATTTTAGACTTTTCGCTAACTTTCTCAAGGCTTTTTAACTTCCCATCAGATATCAACCTAATTGCATTTGCTGGGGCCTTATGATTATTTACAATCGATTCCTTGGGCCTATTTGGGCATTTGGCCATGAAATGACCAAACACCACACAATAAGGACAAATTGAAGGTAGACCCTGAAACTCTACCGCTAGGCTCAAAACTTTGGGTTCCCCATATAGGTTATCAACCCCCTGGACTAACTCGACATGGTCAATGAGCCTCGACGATGCTTTAATCTTAACACACACTCTAATAAAGTCAAGTCTAAACCTCCCATCAGTCACATGATCCATGTACAGAGGCTTACCCAAAGCGCTCGCCACAGTAGAGAATCCCTCATGACTCCAACCCTCTAGAGGGACTCTATAGATTTTGGCCCACACAGGTATGACATCAAATGATTCCTTTAATAAAGGCATACCTGGCTCCCAGCATAAAAGAAAAATAAGATAATCTGCACAGTGATGCGAGCCAGCATTAAATATTTTCAACATGTTCTCATAATTATCAAATCGAAAGAAGTAAAAGCCCGAATTGTTAGATAATACCTCAATGAGACCGTGTTGCTGCCACAGTCTCCGAGCCAATGACTAAACCACCTGAAATGGAAGGCGATTCTCGATGAAGTAGCCCACAAGTGTGCTCCTCTAGTGTTGGGATCCCTCTTAAACGACATCTTCTGAGAATTGAATCCTAGGGATGCCGCTCTCCTGAATGCAGGAAGGGATATATTCTAACTTTTATTACACGAAGTCCCACACTTGACAATGTTCGCCCACGACACTGAATGACCCTTACTCCCAGAAGATATCTTGTTTGGGTCTACACCTAGCTTTCCTCTACCATCTATTTCACTGTGAGGTATTTTATTTTTTGACCCACTTTCCCTTGCATGAGACCCATGCATGTCGCCCTTTCTTATATTGTCACCATGTGTAAACCCATCACATGAGAAGGCCAACGAGGCTGCCACATTTCCAATCGTGATATCATTTAAGCTTTTTTTTTTAATGCGTCTTTCTAAGTTTGGCTATCATTCATGTTGGCCCCACGACTTTGCTCTTATTTGTTGCCCACAACCACACCTGGGCACTCCTTACTTTCAGATTTAGATACGTTTGAGCTTGCTGCCACCTTATGCTCATAAGTCACAAGAGACAGTCCCATAAGATGTTCCCTACTAACATGCCTCAGGGGATAGGGTGGAGAATTTAAAACTTGTTGTGGCCCACCAGCACTTGCATGTGCATGGGACAGAGGAGCTTCAACAAGTTTGTGGTTTGGTGATGTGGCGGTCGGATTCCCTCTTGTTGAAGCCGTTACCGCTTGTGTCGTCTCCAATGAGCACACCCCCGCAGCCACTTACCCCACCTTCCTCTTGCCCCGATCACGCTCTTCTTCTCCATCCTTGGTCATTCTTTCAGTATTTTCATGCCCCTCCTCTACTTCTAGAAGCCCTATTTTGTGTCTTTCATCGTCGATTACAGCATCCAAAATCGACTCCTTATTAACCTCCCCTTAACATATTAATTGAGGTGGATTTGATGACTAAAGATGCACCTCAGGGACCTAGACCGAAGCTTACTCGAGGGTCGTCACCACAGTAGCTGGGTCGGCCATTCTTCCTCATGAAATCAAGTAATCTGTTTTCTTCTCCACACCCCATTTTTCTCCTCCCCTATTTCCAGTGCTTCATCACAAGCATCTGACGCCACTAAACTGAGATCTTTGCTCGTCTTCTCCCTTGTCATGCTCGAGATGATGTCTGGATTCAAGGAAACATCCCTGATATACCCTAGAAAGCCCTCGCTCTTACTGGCATTCCCTCGAGTTGAGATTTCAACAGAACCATAGGGTCGAGAACCAGCTTCCTTACCTTTCGCCTTAGATTTTGGTCTTTTGGAGCCATCTCCATCTTGTTGTAGAGCACTAATGAACTCCATTATAGAGCCTCTTGTCAACCTTTGCTTCATTGCCTTTTCCTTAAACTCCTCTGCTTGAGCAAAATAGAGCCTCCTGAGTTTTTTTATCATTGCAAGACACTCAAGACTGTTAGGAACTGCCGACCGTAAAGGCTTTGATTCTGCTTGATTTCCATCCGTAGAGTCGCAAACGCGATCTCCTCCAAGTCAATCCTACACGATCGACCTTTTCCACGGATGCCTCAAGAAGTGCTAGCAACCCAATGTGCCTTTTCCTTTGAGAGACATGAATTTTCTTATCCCTTTTCCAACTTCTTAAGTGGCATATAAATAGAGTTCAAAACCCTAATCGTGCCTTGGAAAAACCCTAAATAATTTAGGCTCGGCCCTTAATCACATTGGACTGACTCTCTCTTTTAAATAGTGGAATGGGCTTGACCTAAGTGTGTGACCCCTTAAGTCCACCATTAGACTAGATGTAGCTCCAATTATATTGGGCTATATCAAGGCTCAACTCATTAGATTAATTAAACTCTTTTATTAAACTCGTGGACTTTTTAATTAACACGTCTCATGAGCTTCTTAATTAAACTCTTTAATTAATAGTTTTAGAATTAATCAAATTAATTCTAAGACCCTACATATCATGGTTAACGTCTAGCAACATACCATGAATACCTAGCCAACGATGAAAAACACAGACCTTTTCAATTGCAATTACTGTGCAGTAAAATTCTTTAATCGATCTATGTCCCGATTGAATTTAGGGTATGGTTTTATGACGAAACCTTAATCATTCAATAACTATGTATCCATTCAAAATTTATGACTTGATAGACGAAATCAAAACACATTTTGATTTCCACCTCACCTTGGCCAAGGATTTCCTCAGTCATCAAATCATCGAAATACATAGGACATCCTTCATCTTAACGATAAGCGATGAATCATATTTTGACATTCACAAGCCTTCATACATGATAAAGCCACGTCCAGTGATAGTTTGTCAATGACTCCATTAGAATCCAAAAAAATACCAAAGCATAACTAGTTAAATATAAGACTACCATGATGTCTCAAGTCTAAGGACCAATCTGCACTATTGCAACACAAAAATTCTAATTTGACATTAAATAATAACCATTAGGAATTCTATAGCGGGTCAGTTCAGTGTGCTTATTCTTATAATAAACATCCACATATATGCACTAGTGTCCTCACACCAATGTCCATAAAACAAGACATTCTCCTAATTAAGCATACATCGTATGTATTGGTCTATCCGAGTTATTAGTGTCCAGTCCTAATAACTCTATAACTAGGAACATTTAATATCAAGGTTTGAAAGGAATATGTTTCATGATCGTCATCTCTATGCACGACCATATTCCATGAGCCTATTTGATCTATGGACTTTGTTAAGTATGGATTGCAATAAATAATGATGGCAACCATCAATGATAAATAAAAATATAATGTCTTGCAATAATAATTGATTGAAAATAAATAATTACAATATAAAGTATGATCAATTACATATAAATATAATTGGCTTGTGGGGTATAACTCTAACAGAGACCCCATCGGTATATTGTCCGACGGCTTTAATGTTGAACGCTTTGAAAACATCCTCAAATAATGACCAAACCGCCTTAACTTCCTCAGTCACCTTCTTCTTACCCGTCGTCGCTGGTTGCTTATAGGGTTAAGCAAATCAATCGTTGTTACAACAACAGTGGTGAAAGAACCAGAGAATCGCCGAAGCTTTACATTCTCTCTCTCATGTGATTTCTGCCTCTAAAAAAGGTCAAAGGTTATCAATATTTTGTTTAGAATTTGAAAATGATATAGTTTATACATGTTTGAAATTTCCAAATGAAAAATTCATGGGAAAAAGATGTCATTTTCCTTCTAAAAACTTATCAATAAAAATTTTGTGAAGAGAGTGTGTTGAAATTTTGTCAACTTTATTCTTTAAATCACATACAACTTTTAAAAGAACAAGTAAAAAATGTTGACTTTTTTTTAGCAAATGTCAACTTTTCCATGCCTTTGTTTTATAAGTCTTTGTGAAATCAAAATCTATGGACTTTCTAAATAACAAAGTAAACTTTTATTCTTTGAGAAAAATAAATCGACAGTTTTTATAATCTGTCGATAGGCAAATTTCAGTCTCACTCCAAATTGTTTTAGTACAAAAATAGTTGATGGTAGTGATTGTAACATGTTGACATTTCTTTATAACAGTCGATAGTTTATTTAAGTCGATTTTTTTTTTTAATGTCAAAAGATCTTTTTGAAAATTAAAATGTTTGAAAAGAAACAGTCGACTTATTTTATGCATTTGTTGGCAGTTTCTATTCTAACATTATTAAAATAGCTATTTTTCAAGAATTTAACATGGGGCAACAATCATTTATTTCAATTTTCTTGTTTGGTTGACCAAAAAATTATAAATAGAGTATAAAAGAGCTTGTGGAAGAGCTAATGAAGAAGTACAATTGCTCAAGCTCATCTTTAATCTTACATCTATCGTTAAGCTTTCATTTTTCACATTCAAATTAAGGCAAAGCGTATTTATTGTAACATTTATTGTAGCCTTTGATTCCTGTATTTGATACTCATTGTAACTAAGAGTACTATCTCTTAGATTCTCATTGATTGTAAAATTTATTGTTATATTGCCTAGTTTATGAACTAGAGGGGCTACCAAGTATTGGTAATTAAGAGGATTTGTATCTATCTAGTTGGTTGCTATAGGAGTACTTGAGTTGAATTTGGAGGTGTTAATTATAACACCCCATTTCAGGATAAGGCTACCACGTCATTTAAGTGGGAATTAAATACCAAAAATAGGCTTAATAGCAGAAATAAGTCGCCGAATCAATCAAATGGAGTGCCCTGAGACTTAGATATCAAAGGAAAATAGGATAGTGCTAATGAGCAGGTCAAGAAGTGATTTTTAGCATCGAAAGAAATTGGATTGGGAACAGTTTTCAGTACAGCGAAAATACAGCAGGGTGTAAGGCCGAAAAACTGAATAATCGCAGGGGGCTTTCGGTAAGTCAACGGAATGCCAAGGAAGGTCATATTTGGTGTATAAAACAACCCTTAAGTGATTTTTGGAAGAAACAGATGGATTTAAGGCCGAAAGAAAAATTCGGGCCAAAGAGCAATTTCTTAAAATTTGCCGAATCGGCCGGAGCAAGGTCGAAATAGCGAATTCTCAGGATCCTCAAAAGAGGAAGTATGAGTTTTGAAATATGAGGGTCCTAATGGTAATAAAAGAAAGTTCAGGGGTTGATGAGAGGGGCCTAAGTGCAATAAAAGAAAGTTGGAGGGGCAAAATCATAATTTTACAAAAATGCAAGCTGCCATGGCCGATAGCCATGTTCGGTCGTCGAAAAGGGGCTTCCGACCGGTGGGATCTTGAGGCCTTGGGTCAGGGAAGCTCAGGGGTCGAAGCTTGGTCGGCGGTTAGCATCGAGGCGGTCGGATTTTCGAAAAATCCGACCGTGGCTTGGTCTGATTGTCGCGGCAATGCCGCGACCTGCAATCGACCGTTCGAGGCCGGTTGTCGACGTTTTAGGGTAGCCCAAGGGATGGGCAAGATGTTTAAGGCATCGGGCAAGGCTCCCATGTCGGTCTTAGGGTCCAATTGAGGTTATAAATAGCCGAGCTTCACATTAGAGCTTGGTCAAGAGTTTGCACTCTTTGAGCTTCAAATTGAAGCTTCAAACGAACAAATTGGAGGCTAATATCATAGGGCTTTTGACGCCCATGTCTTGATTGATTTTTCTGGAGAGTTTCATGCATTTTAGTTAATGTTTGAGGGGTTAATCGAGGAAATCGGAGTTCGAAGGCGGTAGGTGTGGCCGAGAGTTTGGCCGGCCGGTTGAAGGCCTTCCCGGCCTCTTTTCGGGCATCAAGAGGTGTCTTTAAGATCGACTAATAGTGGGCTATCGTGTGGTGGAGTTGGGGTCGGATTCCGGTGTCGGCCGGCAAACCAGATCGCCGGAGAAGACAAGGCGCGTGCATCACACGCGCTAGCTTCATGCTCAAGCGCGTGGGTGGTCTTGTGGTAGCGCGTGTAGGAGCGCGCGCCATCAGAAAAATTGGGAAAAATTCTGTAAATTCCTGAAAAATTGAGATCTTGAAGTGTGTGCAATTAGTTTTGGATTTGGAGTTTCTGGTGTCTCGATTTTAGCATCAAAGAACCTCATTTTGCATGATATCGATGCATCGAGGTAAGATCAATAATTTTATTTTGAAGATATTCAATTATTATGAATTTTGGTGAAGTAAGATTTGAGGAATTATTAAGGGAGTATTTATTTGGAATTTATTGAGGAAAAATTGAGAAAATAAGAAAAATGCGAATAAATTAAGGAAAAATGATATGTTGCTTCTTATGGAGATAAATATGATGTCTAGGGTACCTTGAGATAAGTTGAGATTGGGTGCGGTAATCGAGGCTCTGCGCGCTTTTCGAGGAAAAGTTAAGTTGCATCTGAATGTGAGTAGTTCAACCCCAAAACTGGATTTGTTCATACAAATGATTTGATATGTGGAAATGTCTATTACAAACTTGATTTGATTTCACGGAAAAGATTTTGTTGCATGTGAACGATTTTAACATGAGATGATGGTTTTAAAAGAGAGTAGTTCATCCCTAAATGTTTTACGCATGTGCATTGATTTTATGCGATAAGTTATGTCCATGAAATGATGTTTAAGCGATGCATGGTTTATGATGTTAATATTGGCATGTTTTGTGATGTTATGTGGGATGTGTGTCGTCAACCTGTGTGAGGTACTTGAGTGATAGCACTAGGGTAGTGTGCCAAAGGAAAATACCCACTGGGAGAGGGTTGAGACCGAACTTCACCCTAATGGGACCAGGTGGAGGGAAATACCCACTGGGAGAGGGCTAAGACCGGATTGCACCCTAATGGGACCAGGTGGCGGGGCTACGAGTGGACACCACCCCGGACTGGCTCAAGTGGCGGGGCTGAGACAGACTTCACCCCGGGACCATTGAGCGGTAGTATTGTTCCCGAGGTAGACGTGGATTCCTAGTGATAGTGTTGATCATCTTGTGGCCAGGGTGTGACGAGATCCGAACTGCTTTTGGGTGCGAGCGTAATGCCTAACATGATAGGAGGTGATACTCGAGTTCATGCGTGAGGTTGTCCCCCTTAAGTAGGGTCATGGTCATGGCATTGGCATATAGATCCAGGTGCTTTTGAGTGGGAACGTAATCTCTGACGAAATAGTGGTGAGAGTCGGGTTCCTGCATTGATGTTGACCTTCCCGAGTAGGGAGAGGTAACGATTGTTCCCGAGATGTCGGAGAGATGCGTTGATGTTGCCTCTCTTAAACCGGATTGTGTTATGTTAGTGTTCGATGTGGATGTGTTCCCTTTAGAAAGATTGCATTTTCCCCAGTTAGGGTTAAGTGCTTCGTGGGATTCTCTTGGGCTGAGGTATGTTGGGATGAGTTTATGTTAAATGAATGTTAAAGGATTTTCGATGTTATTTATGTTGCATACATTCATGAAAATATTTTTGAGCTCTCACTTAGATGATTCAGCATCTAATTTGGACTATGTCCCTAGAATATTCAAACGTTCTAGATAAAAGTAGTGACGCTAAAAGAAAACGAATTGTCAAGATGTATCCATTAGCGTATATTTTGTTATGCTCGAGATGTTATTGAGAAATGAGAGTTGATGTATTTTCTTTGAAGATGTTATGTCAAATGATGGTTCAAAGGTATGAATAAAGTGATTTCGGTTATGTATGTCAAGGTTCGATTCTACTTCCGCTAATGTGATGATTATGTTAGCCACAACTTATTCTTAAGTTAATATGTTGTGGAAATGACTCGGGATTGTCGGGATTTCAGATTATGTTGAGTAAATGATGGGCGATTAATGAGGAAAAAATTTATGTGCCCGAAATTCCGAGAATAACGCTCATTTCTCTCCTTTCAAGAAACTGGGGCGTTACATTAATGGATGTGAGAATCTTTAATGAAAACTTAAGATAGTGGATTAGGTCGGTTGATCTGAACCACTATAAATCTCTTGCGTTATTTATTTTATTCTTACTTTAAATTCTTTCATGCTTTGCAAACTCCAATGTGCACTCACTGTTTCCTAACTTAAATATAACATTCAATCACCACTACAAGAATTTTGGATTTTAACGACAGAACGTTTCCGTCGCTAAAGCCTAAAAATCTGTTGCTAAATCAAGTTAGCGACGGATACTTTCCGTTGCTGAAGTGCTCGTCGCTAAATGTTAGTAGCGACGAATCCATCGCAGATTTAGCGATGGATCAATGACGAAAAGTTTTCGTCACTAAAATTAATTTTTTTTTTCAAATTTAGCGACAAAAATTTTCGTCACCATTCAGTCTCTAATTCAGTCGTCTGCTACGACGACCAAATTTAATAGCGACGAAAAATATTTGTCGCTAAAAAAATAAAATATATAAAAATAAAAATTTAATTTTAGTGACGGAATTTGCCGTCGTTATTTTCCGTCGCTAAAAATAGAGACAGAAAATAGCGATGGAAAATTTCATTGCTAAAATTAATTTTAAATTTTTTATTTATATTTTTTATTTTTTAGTGATGAAAACAATCCATCACTAAAAAAATAAATTAATTATTATTTTTTTAATTAATTATTAAATTAATCTAAATAATCTAAAATAATTTTAATTCTAATATAATTTAAAACAAAATTTATTATAAAAATTATAAAATTAAAAGTCAAACAAAATATTCATAAAAATTAAAATATCATCCTGACGAAAAAGAACATAACATAATCGTTTGACATTTAATATTAAACATAACTGTCTAAAAAACTAAATATTAATATCATACTGACATTTATATCAAAATAACTACGAAAAATTAATCGTCTGAATCATCACCAGCATTAAGCGAATTAGGCTGGTGAGTCGACTGTGGATGAGAAAAAAAAGAAGAAGGAAACATATCACGAGTAGATGTAGTTAGTCATTTAATCAAAGTTCGCTTCTCAGATATTTTTCGTCGAAAGTCGTTCAACTCCTGAGTTTGCGAATTTAACTTCTCGCTCATTTCTTGCATAGTGACATTTTTCTGGCTAGATAAGATAGTAGATGAGCTATCGATGTTGAAAAACTTTGATTGGGATAAGCAACTCAAGCTGTAAATCCTCTTCTTCTTGTTTTTCTCGCTGGCAGCCTAGATGAATTTCTGATCGCAATCTGGCTGATCAAATCCCTCATCCGGTTGAGTTGTCTACTCCAGCAACTATCCATACGTTTCCTACGACAGTTTAACAAAAAAAAAAAATAGAATAAGTTAATTAATTAAATTTTGCGTTAATTAAAACAT
Source organism: Diospyros kaki (assembly GCA_036245055.1). Classification (NCBI taxonomy): domain Eukaryota; kingdom Viridiplantae; phylum Streptophyta; class Magnoliopsida; order Ericales; family Ebenaceae; genus Diospyros; species Diospyros kaki. Next base: position 1,027,267 of record BSEG01000008.1, on the reverse strand, counting down.
TCACATTATTTACAATAAAAAAACTTACAGCGACGCTCACAGAACGTCTATTAACATATATCTTCTCTCCTTCTTCATTTTTTTTTTGAATGTTTTCGTTCAAAAACTTCAATCAACGTGGGCTCCCTTCCAAACTTCCCTTTCTAAAAAAAATAATATGTAAAATTTTATTAAATTTTACAAATATTAACAAATTAAATAAAATAATTTTCTTACCATTCGTCTCTTATGCTTCGCTGAGGATATGGAGCCCCCAGTGTGGCGAGAAGGACCGACGCCAAGGCCACTCATCTCACTCAATCGATTCAGCGACACTTGTGCAAACTATTTTTTAAAAGTTTCATCTTGTTCCCACTTTTGCATCCAACGATCTCATACATCATCTAGCACAAAAGTCAGTTTTCCATTAAAATGTCACCTACGAATGTTGTCGATATATCGTTTAGCTGCCTTTTGTGCCCACTGTCTACTCACTAATGCATTAATCGTAGGATCCCACTGAAAAATTTTCTACAAACAAAAATAAGATTAAATAGCTGAAACATTTATACATTGATAATTAATAAAAAAATTAAATTTAATACCGCAAATTCATTCCAGTACAAGCTCTTCGTTTCCAAAGGTATTTATTTCCAAATGTGACCCTCCTTATGAAGACGTTTCTTGAATATTATCGATATAATATGGGAGATATTCACTATACGACAAAAAATGCTCCTGTATACAAATAATAATAATTAGTATAAAAACTAACACGTCATAATATAAAATAAAAAAAAAATTTACCCATTGCCATCTTGGTCTATAACATGCGATGATTCAGACATAGAAGGGCTGACACCTAAGTGAGATGATGGATGCACCAGTGACTCTGCAACAAGGATCGGTGCAAAAGCAACTGCAGTAGTAGCAACATGAGATGCTGGTAGGGAGGAGGCTAATGGAACGTCCCTCGAAATATGCGGTGTTGTAGTAGATGAGGTGAAAGTAGCAGTAGATCTAGAAGAGTTAAGTCTAGAACCATTGCGTCCTGCACAATAACGTTCTCTAACTCCTATCATACCTACAATGAAATAAATCAATTAGCAAATTCAATATCATTAATAATTAAACATAAGTATTTAAATCATAGAATTTACCTCTAATCACTATCATATAAGTCTACATCTATGTTATTAGATTCTAAGTCATTATCAAAATCTAATTGAAGAACTTGTTCATCCTCTGATTCAGAGTCATATTCAAAGTCTGGTCGCAGGACTTGCTCATCATATAATTCAGACTTATCTTCAGAATCAGATCTCAAAACTTGCTCATCATTCAACTCTGGGGCTTCGTCAAATTCTGATTCCATAATTGACTCATCATTGTCTCAAGGATTTGGGCATTATTAATCGTGATATCGTGTAGTTCAACGTCATCCTCTTAATAAGGCAGCGCTTCTCATGGAAGGGTCGCCTTTTGATTATTAAAAGATTATGGAACATCTACTATAAACCTCAATTTGACTTTGGTTACAACCAACCAATCGCTTTTGTTGCGCCTCAAGCTTGGATATTCGCAAAAATATACTTAAATCACTTAAGAAGCTAATATAAATTGCTCGTTTGTATTCCATTTCTTCTTTACATTGACCTCGACAATCTTTTATGCATGATGAATCTTAACCCCCTCGTTCAAAGTTGGAATAAACCAATCGGCCTTGAAGAATACAACTTTCTTGAATGATGACACTGAAGGATACTCGAGCTAGACAATCTCTATTATTCGACCATAATAATCTTTCTTGGGATCATCGTAATTGGATCCTTTAACACAGATGCCACTGTTTATAGTGTCTTTATTCAAACCGTGGCTAATTGTGTGAAATTTTGACCAAAGTATAGAAGGTGTTGTTTTTTTTACCAAAGTATTCTTGCGGAATCCATACCTATTCCGTCAATACGGATGATCTCAACACAAGAACTTCCGATGATTGTCAAACCATGAAATCGTTCGACTCTTCGACAGGTAAAATGTGTCCGAGTGAATCATGCAATAAGGACATGCCAACTTTCCTGTCGTGGTGTACCCCGAGACCATTGAATATGTAGGAAAATCACTGATGGTCCACATCAAAGCCACTCTCAGTTAAAAATTTTGATTTAATGAGAAATCATATACATGCACACCAACATCCCACAAATGTTTCAACTCGACAATAAAGGGTTGTAAGAAAACATTAAGTTTTGCCTTAAGATTCTCTAGTCTTGGCACTAGCACCGTTAAGAATATTGTTGTATCCTTCATACACATCTAGGGTGGTAAATTATACACCGTGACAATGACAGGCCAACAAGAATATTGTTTCCCAGATTGACCAAATGGCTGAAACCCATCAGTACAAATGTAACGCCCCACTTTTCCCAAGCGTGCGTTAATTCGAGATTTCGAGAAAAATTAAATCAAACATCACATAAATCCCTCGATAGCCATTATTTCCCGACAATCTCGATCGTACCTTCTTAGTATAACAACATTCAATAAATAAACTAAGACAAGTGTCATCAATCACATCAGCGGAAGCAAGATCGTAACCTCAAATATATACATATCGCTGACAATTTCTTTTACAACGACTGAATCGATGTTTCACACGAAAATACATTACATAATCTCTGAACATTGAAATCATAGACATAACCTACAAAAAAACAACCGTATCTGCTACATCCTGATGGCCTTCTTCCTTTGACGTCACAGCTTTCACCTGGAACGTTTGAATATTCCAGGGACATAGTCCAAATTAGATGCTGAATCATCTAAGTGAGAGTTCAAAAACGTTTTCATGAATGTATGCAGAGTCATGTACACAAAATCGATAAATCTCAACATGCACCAGCCTAAGAGAATCCCAACGCATTTAACCCTAACCGGGGAAAACGCAATCTCTCTAAGGCGACACGACCAAATCGACCCATTGGCAAACCGGTCCTGCTTAAGGGGGACAACCTCGACACATGAACCCAGGAACCAACCCACGGTCATTGTCAGGCTTTACGCTCCCACTCAAGCATTCCAAACATAACCCTAGCCCCAAGAGTGTCACAACAGCACTATCCTTGGAATCGACGTCACCTAAGCATTAATGCTACCGCTCAAAGGATCCTGGGGTGGTGTCCACTCGCAGCCCCGCCACTTGAGCCATCAACCGGGGTGGTGTCCACTCGCAGCCCCGCCACTTGAGTCCCGTAGGGTGAAGTCCGTCTCAGCCCCGTCCCAAGTGATCACCAAACATTAATCCTAGGTACGCATCCCCGAGTACTGCCACTCTAGGCCACGTCACAGGTCAACAACCCACATACCACATGAACGACACAAAACCAGCCAATGGTCGAAAAATCATAACATGCATCACTTAAACTCATAACATGCATCATCAATTCTTAAATCAACTTTTAATGCACATGTAAACAATCATTCGTCACAAACCGAGCATGAAAACCATTTACATGTCACTTGAAATCTTTTTGGGTAGAACAACTCACAGTAATCAATTTTTAGAGAAGAACTTCTCACAAGTCAAAACAAAGTTTGGAAGCGAACACTCACTTTTAGACGGATTCCAACTATCAAGCGCAGTCAACCTTGCTTTGCGCGTCTGCCTCGATCTGCGTGCCTGGCCTCGTTTCTCGCACCTGATGCTCTTGTACTTCAACCTCGAGCCTCTAGTCATCATATTTGTTCAAAATCATATCAATATCTATTTTCCAAATTTTCATAATTTCTTCCTATTTTCTATGTATTTTTCCTCAAAAATTCTAATAAATGCCTACTCAACATTTTTCCTTGATTTCTCTTCATAATAATTCCTAAATAATAAATTCCTATCTCCCAAAAATTTCTAAGGATTTTCTAATTCCTTTTCCTATTTTTCCTAAGCCTTATTCACTTTGAAAATTACAAAATAACCATTTCCTCAAACATTTTTCCAAATTTTATTGCATCATAATTCATAAAATAATTTTTCAAAAATAATAAAAAAAATACGAAAATACCTGATGTCTCACGTGCCCTCACGCGCGGCGCGTGGGTGGCCTCGTTTGAACTGGCGCGTGCCAGTCACGCGCCAGTCATCTTCAACCTCTAGCCGCCGCAGGCGACTGTTCTGATGGCCAAAATTCGGGTGCCGTTCGAAAGCCCTTGCCTAATCGATCACAACCCCACCGATTTCAGGCCGAAAGGAATCCAAAAGGTCGATTAAAATGCCAGTTGCAGGTCTCGGTCGCGGTCCGCCTAGGGCTTTTTCGGCCTTCTTCGAATCACCATCAAACCTCCACCAAAATGCTTGAAACCGGTGCCAAAATGATCCTTGGCTCTGAGAGATCAAAAGCCCTCTATCAAAGCTCCAAGATTCATTCAAAATCGAGCTCGATTTGTGCCTTCTTCTTGGCCGAACCCCTCGGCTATTTATAGCCAAAAACCCACCCCACGTGGCCGATTTTCCGGCCATGCTTCTTCCCCACGCCTCCTAGGACGCCCTAGACCATGCCCTGACGACCCTAGGTCGTCCAGGTGGTCGGATTTTCCGGCCACAATGGCGGCCAAATCTGTCCATGCGCGGCCAGCTTTTCCGAAAATTACAGTTAGGCCCCTGAATTTTCTCTTTTGCATTTTGGCCCCTTTTCTCAAGCCCCTGATCTTTCTAAGATTATCACTAAGACCCTCAAGATCATTATTTCCCATTTCACCCTTGAAACTTCCAAAAAATTGCCGTTTAGACCTCCCTCGGGTATTTTTAGAAAATTACACTTTGGCCCGACTGATTTATTTGACCTCAAATCCACCCGATTCAACCCGAAACCACTTAAGGGTTGTTCTACACATCGAATACTATTCCCTGACACTCTCTGTTGACTTTTTGGACGTCGTTTACAGCGATTCGGTAATACGACCTAAATGGGCAACTGTATTTCGCTGTACCGAAAATTATTCCCGATCTTCTTTCTTTCATCACTAAAAATCATAATTTATATTTCTTGTCGATACTATACCATTTTCTTGGTCAATCTAGGGTCCGAGGTACTCCCGTTGGCTAATTTGGTCGTCCAAAACTGGGTTAGTGTGCCCTAAAGTCTCATTTTTCTCAAATTTCCAATTTTGCCCTTTACCAAATATCATTTTATCCTCAAAAAATTTCTCGGGTGTTACAACAAAGACCAAGTCTGACATTATTTTTCTCAATAGTAAATTCCCTATGAGTCTCATTGAAATGAATCCACACAGGGGAATTCGATGGATGACACATGACGCCATCTTCGACCACATGATCTGTTTGCCACCTCATTTCCACTGGTGTTGAATTGGATGCATATAGTCTCAGAAGTCAAGGAGTTAAAGGAAAGTAATGCATCTTCTTGTGAGGAACACAAGTTTTTTGTTGTTTGCTATTGTCGGGTTGATCAACTTGCTTGTACCGATTCTCATGACAAAACTTGCAGACTGTTAAATCACTATCATCACCCTAAAAAATCATATAGTTGTTTCTACAACAATCAATTTTCTCAATAGGAAGGCCCAACCCTCGTACCAGCTTTTTGGTGCTGTAAAAATTATCAATCACCGTATTAAGTTAAGGAAGAACCTCCTTGCATAATTCACAAAGTTGATCAGATCCCTTCTCAGATAAATGGTGCTCCGACTTAAAGCTAAGCAATCTAGCAACAAGCAACAACTACGTATGTTTTTGACAACTAGGATGTAACTCTTTTTTTGCAGCACTAAGCATGTCATAGAATGCTTGAACTTCCAGATTCGAAGGTTCCTCCTTCATATTCAGATTGAAATCAGGCCCGGCAACATCCATTACCATAGTCTCAAATAAGTTACTTGGCTCTTCTTTAAGCGTCAATGCTAAGTACAGTATATCTATTGAATCTACCGTAGCGACAACTTCCCCATGAAGTTTCCACTCGTAATACCCCAGTACGAAACATTTGGTGAGTAAGTGACTTGTCATAGTTTCCTGATCACGAAAAGTCGTGTTCCTGCATTTTCGTTGATTACAGGGACATTTAATCTTATTCCCGTCCATCCACTCTAGTTGACTTTTAACAAAGTTAACAAACTCCTCAATACCCTTGATAAATTTCGTAGAAACATAACCATCCTCCTTACGCCTGATATACATCTATTGACGATCTGATCTCATTTTTTTCTTGTGGTAATTAAATAAAAAAAATTATTAAATTATAATAACATTTTTTTTTATTCGAGTTGTTTTAATATTCTTTCACTGAACCACTTCTTATAACTCCTCCTTAAAATTTAAAGGTTATGACCTATCCCATCTAGAAATGAGTTGTGATATGACCACTAGCGAACGCATTTACTCATGGTATGAAATTTCGGCAGCATCTCAGAGCAATTCTCCAGAAGCACAATAAGGATTATGTTCCAATTCATACGAATTAAACTCAATTTGAGTCAATTGCATGAATCATAACATATTCCTATATGCAAGCGGAGAACATGAGATGCTACCGAATTTTTGTACCATGCATGAGTAAATTAATGCGTATTCGCTGGTCACACAACACGGCATCAAATTTCCAGGCTGTCCAACTGGACAATTTAGTGATCTCCTCTCTCCATCGAGAAAGTCACCGAATGAGAATTTAAGGCTAACTTCTAGCAAATTTAATTAAATAGCTAAAAATTATTTAATTAATTATATTTTTTATTTAATATAATTTTTAGAGAAATTTGACAGAGTCTCCCCTATAGCTGGACTACACCCCATGTAAGAAAAAAAAAAAAACACAAAAATATAACACTTCAATATATGCAACATCATCAATTCTTAACGCACCATATACTTCATAACCATCCTATAATATAAATAAATTTGATAAACGATGACCAAATTTGAGTAAAGTCAAAACTCTAACAAGGGAGAGCAAAATCAAAACTCTAACAATTTAATAAATACAATTTGATAATTAAAGAAATCAATCCAAATTTAAGCACTCAATTGCAGTTTAATATATTTGTGTGTGTGTATATATATATATATATTAACAATTTACCTTGGCAAATAAACCCTTAAGGCACAATAAAACTACGTTAATATATTTGTGTTTATGATAAATATTAAATGCAATTAATAAAATATATTAAGATTTAAGTGAACTTATTAAAAAATCACAAAATATTTAAAACTTTTATGTCCGTTAACTGTACAGAAAAAAGAAGAAGAAAATGATTGATGATATTTATGAAATGGTAGGAATGCAATCCTTAATGGTTAGGAAGTGGAAGTCTAATTTCAGATTTGGATCTTCACATTATACAAATCCATACTTTTAAAAATCGAACTAATTCCATCAATTAGATTAATTAACCGATTGATAATCAAAAAGGCAAAAAAAAAAAGTCCGTTCTTAAAAAATAATTCAAATTTTTAAAATAGCAATTTGGTCCCTCAATTGCTAGTCCGTCTGGTCATTATTATTATTATAAGGTTTTGTGGATAAACTAATAGCAGTGTATTATCACATAATACACTGCTATTACATAATGGCAGTGTAATTTTGCTTAGGCGGGCAGTGTGTCCGCCTAAGCAAAATTTATTATCACATAATAGCATAGAAAAATATAAAAAAAGATTTCAACCGCACAATAAACCATAATATTGAATTCCATACTAGCGTATTGAATTCCATAAGTTAGAAGCCAAACAATAAACCATAAATTGAATTTAAAATCAAACAGAACAACAACAATAAACTTCAAAAGATTGAACCAACCTCTCCAGCTATGGATCGAGTGCGAGCGAGGGTGAGGCAATTACGGGCCGAGGGGCTAGATTGACAGTGAGAGTGAGACAGCAAGCGAGGGGCGAGGCAGCGAGCGAGAGCGCGAGGAAAGGGTGAGAGGCGAGATTAAGGACGAGAGCGAGTTGCGAGAACGAGGGCAAGCCAATGAGCGAGGGTGAAGGTGAGAGCGAGAGATCGAACCAGAGAAAGGGAGAAGGGAGAAGGGCGAGAGATCGAGGGAGAAGGGAAACAAGAGAAAGACAGATTTTATAGAGGGAGAGGGAAAGAGGCGGGGGAGATTCCCGCCTCTTACCATTTATTTTATATTAAAATTATTAAAATAATAATTAGTATTATTTAATTAATAAAAATATACTAATTTGTATTATTTAATTAGTATTATTTAATTAATTTCATCATAATTTAAAATTATGATAATGAATAAAATAATTTAAATTATAATAATTATTAAATAATTTAAATAATAATTTATTATATTCGTTTAAAATGTCGTAATAAAATAATTTAAATCATTGCATTTCAAATTAATATTAATTTAAAAATATACTTATATTCTAAATCTAATAATTATAATAAATTAATTTGATATATTATATTATTTATTATTAATTTTTTACATCAAATAATTAATTTTTTTAATAAATAATATTTACATTAAACGAATGCCGCAGAATACCTTCCAACCGACCTCTCTTTCACGTCGGTCAAATCAGAGCCATCTGTCAAGCCAGAGTTCCCTCTCCATGAAATCCCATTATTCTTTGGCAACTTTCCAGCTAATCACCCACTTCAATTAGAATATTTAATTTTTGTTTTAATAAAAGATTTTAAAATAAATATTTTATTGGTTATAGATATTATTGATGGGAAGATAATATAATTTTTAGTTCAAGGAATTAAATGGTGTTAAAGTATTTGTAAATTAATTTTTTTTGTTATGAAGGGTAAAGTTACGATTTTACTTTTCATTTATACCTTATTTACTCCTATTATTGTACATTACATGCATTTTCATAATACAAGAACATTATATAAAGAAATTAATGGGTTCATTCATAATCAACCCTTGGCGTATCTGAGAGGCTTGTAAAGAAAAAAATAAATTTAGGGTATAAATGAGATTACTTGTAATTTTTTTGATACATAAATCGGTCTTGTGTTCAAAGTGAAATTATAATTTCACTAAGATTGTGACATATATTAACTTAACATTAAGTTTTCTTATTTATAGAGAGTAAGAGACTGATAAAGTAACCCTAGATTCCTTTCTAATACAATCTTCCGATATTATTTCATTTTTGAGATTTCTAAAATTTAGAATAATAAAAACTTTAACAATATTATAATTTTATACTTTTTATCTATTTTTCAAATATAGTGTTTGTTTAGCATTTTGTACACATTTAGAATTTAACAATATTATGATTTTTAAAATTAATATATTTATTTAAATTAAAAATTTTAAATTTATAAATTAATTTTTTTATATTCATCTCATGTTTAAATGTATATTTAATTTTTTTGAATATATTTATATATTTCATTTTTTATATAATTTAAATATTTATATATATTTAAATATTCCTTTAAATACTTATAAATTAATTGACTAAAAAATAAAAAAAATTAAAACTTGCAACAGATTATCCAAATCGCTCACTAAAAGTAAATTTGCATTTGTTAAATTTTTTTTGTTATATAAATAAATATTAAGATTAATTTTTTATTTTTAATTTTATCCACGAATTAATATTTCCAACGTTAAATTTAGTGACGAAATAGTATTCCCATAACTAAATTTTGATAAATAAAAAAACTAAAATTAAATTTTAATTCAACGACGAAATTATTTTTTTATCATTGAATTTAGTGACAAGAAATTGTTTCCGTTGCCAAAATTAACGATGGAATTAATTTTCTGTTGCTAAAATTAACAACAGAAAACCAATTTTGTTGCTAACTAAAAAAATTTTATTTTTATTTTTTTCTTATGAAAATTTAGAGACAAAAAAAAGTTTTTATCGTTGAATTTAGCGATGGATTAATATTTCCATCACTAAAATATAAAGAACTTTTAATTTCTTAATTTTTTAAATTAGTTTAGCAATGGAGTAATTATCTGTCCCTAATTTGTGTCGCTATCCATCGCTAATTTCACAAAATTTTTTTCTTCTAATTTGTCACTGTTTCATCTCAAAATAGTAAAAGAAATGTCCGTCACTGAAAATTCGTCACTAAATCCTAATTTTCTTATAGTGTTCACCCTCTTTTTAGTGTGATTAACATATTTCTGCAAACCTAACATGCTCTTGTTGGACTGGACTAGTAGAGGCGTGCCACATATCCTATGGTAGACGCACCCTCTCTCTCTCTCTCTCTCTCTCTCTATATATATATATATATATATCTCCCATTTAATAGTCTCCTCTACTTTTCCCTATCTCTCTCTTTCACTCTTAGGTTGCAAAATGGCTTTACAAATAGTCGAAAAACATGATTAAATATAAAGACAAAGGATGAAAGAATAAAATCTTATATTATTATATGTTAATAAAATTCTTATCCAAAACTCTTATTATAACTAAATATATATTTATTGAAAGTTTGACAATATATATATTCACTATCTAATATTTTTTATATTTTCAACTTCTAATAACTTAAAATGTAACGAAAACTTACCTGTTGGTGATTTAAAATTAAAATCTAGACTCTTTTTAATTATTAAACCCTCCTGATTAACAATTTTAGAACAAAATTTTAAATTCATATATTATTTGTGTATATTTACGAGTCTATAACATCATTTTATAATCTTTTTTTTTCTATAATAACTTATTAAAAAAACATCAATAGACAAGACGTTGTAGATGTGCATGGGTCATCGGATAGAGAGAGGAGATGCCGGAAGAGACGCAAAGACGTCCGATAGAAAGAGGATACACCATAGATATGCAGTAGACGCAAGAGGGAGGGGGAGAGAGAGAGAGAGAGAGAAGAGTAGAGGAAGAGAGAAAGAAAAGTGGGGAGGGCCTACCACATGACATGTGGCGTGCCCCTATTGGCCAATAGGAGAAAAATCAAGCAAGGGAGAAGTAGCGTAGGGGCTGCGTGCCACAGACACGTGGCACGCTCCTACTAGCCTTGTCCACAAGTGGGCCCGATGGACTGGGTCCAACATAGAATCTTCCCAAAAGAGAGAGAGCGTGTGACATTCAACAATTTATTAGAAAGAACGCGTGTTATCTAATTGGTGGTTCATTTGCAAATGAACAAATTAATAAATTGATAATTAACTTGTAATAGTTTATATCCAAATAATTACTTAATCCCGAAGCCAAACGAGTTTGACTGGCTGCATGGGGTCGTTGTACAGTTTAGCTGGAAATTGAAGAACGATACCGGCAATGACTGTAATGCGACGTGACAACACAATTAATATATATATATATATATATGAAAGATACTGAAACGCCAAATCATCTCTCTCTCATTAGCATCACTGAAGTCTTTCAAGCCGACTGAATATGGACCGGACCAAGTCCATTTCATGGTTGTTGTGAGGCAAACTGTGAAAATCGTCGTTTATTCTACGAAACTTCATAGGTTGATTTGGTCAAGGTAAACTATGAAGAAGGCCGCGTGCAATTGTCCGCTACGTGACAAAATCAACGAAAATCTTTTTATATAATGGTTAATTTGGTCAAGGTGGCCTGTGGTCAATAACGGCGTGCATATAGCGACAAGTGAAAGCTTTGAGCTTGAGAGGGTGCTTCTCCGAAAGTTGAAGGTGCATGTTTGATTGGTCTCATGCGACATGGTGGAAATTCAAAAATTCCTAATTCTGCTCCCTTTGTTTTGGGGCTAATAGTAAAAAGTAATCAAATCTTTTCACAAATTTGTAATTTAATCCAATTATTTCAATTTTAATAATTAGATCCAAATTAATTTAATTTGATGCAATTTTATTCAACACATAAAATTGATTCAAGGTAAATGTGTTCATACTGACGTAGAATGGTAAATGTAATATAATAATAATATTTGTGAGACTTATATATATATATATAAAGAAATAAAAAAAAATGAACCGTCTACAACAACTCCCAACCACTTTACATCCTTGTCAAGGGTGACGATGGTGAAAGACTCATCGTTGAGGGTGCTTAGGGCTTGGGAGAAAGCTGAAATCCCAAAGTTTGGAAGTAAAGGCTATGGTGGCGAAGCAATTAAGAAAGGAAGTAGCTTGGTCACCATTAGGGTGGGAGAGGTGGTGATGAATAGAGGTCTCGGTGTAGGATGTGGTTTGGATGAGGACTGTGAGGAATTAGAGAGGTTGTTATAGCCATGGAGGCGAAGGAGGTGAGAGAGCCTCGGTGAGTAGTTTTGAGACGTCATGAAAGCAATGACGTGATCAGTAACGGTGATGATGTTGTGGGAGAGAGAGGGGGTGAGAGATGGTTGTTAATTTTGAAAAGTTAGGGGTTGTTTCTAGTTCTGACAACCCATGGTAAAGGAGCTGCCAACTCTTTCCGCCACCGTTGTTGTTGACTTTATTTTATTTTATTTTTACTTATGTGTACATGCAAATGTCATTCATAATATTATTATATGACATCTGACATGTCAACTTAACATGAGCACACGGCCTCTAAATTAGTTTAACATATTAAATAAAATTGCACTCACTTGAGTTAATTTGAATTTAATTATCAAAATTATAATGATTGAATTAAATCGTAATTTCACAAAAAGAGATTCGAATTATTTTTGCCATTAGCCTTTTTTTATAATTTTTTTCTTCCTTTTTAAAAGATCTTTCCGGGTTTGTTCATTGTCTGTCAAATTAATATTATATTCTATCGTTGCTAATTGTGAGATTGCTGAGTTTTGAGCTATTCAAAGGTTGATCTCTATTAGATGATCTCAGGTATGTTTCGTGCTTGCTTTGTATAAAATATTTCTAATCAATTGATATACTTTGTGGTGAAGGGTAAGTTTAGAATGTTTGTTTGGGCTGCAATAAAAGTATAGATTAGGGTTTTGGGAAATATATGGATGGGCATGAACTGGGTCGTGAGCTGTTTATGGCGTATGATATATTTATTAATAATTTTTTATGTTTCTTTATTAAAAATAAAAGCAAAACGTCTTATAAGGAATGAATTACATCCTTAGGAAATAGATATGATACAAAGTGAAAATATAATGATATTTTTTAAAAAAAAGTAAGAAATGAAAACGCGTAAGTAAAAAAAAAATGTAAGAATATTTTATAAATATAATTTTTAATATAAAAAATTATAAAAAATAATTATTTAATTAAAAATAAATATAAATTCTATAATATATTTAAACAAATACAAACATGAGTTTTATCATCCAAAACCATGATTTACTAATTAAAAATAAAAAATAAATTTAAAAATTATGAGACAGAAAAAATTGTCTCTAAGCTCTTCGCAAACGGAAATACGTTTTCAAAATTAGAAACACATTTTTTATATTTTTCTAATATTACAAATGGTCCTGAAATATTTTTAAAATTATAAAAATAGTCCAAAAATATTTTGGTATTTTTGACGTTTCGAAACAACACCCCTAAGATGTTTTCGTGTATCATAGAGTATTAGGTGTCATATATATTATTAATGATTAAAACTAACTTGAAATAGTAAATTAAGTAAGCATTTTACTTTATTACTTTTGCTTGATCGACTATTTCTATTAAATAAAATCTTTTGTTAAAATCTTTTTAATAATATCACAGCTCATACTTATTTAAACTCGTAAATTGAATGAACAAAGAACCACCAACAATACAAAAGTACTTTCTAACCGCTGCCCGGGGGGGGGGGTGTGATACTTTTGATTGCTTTTATTACTCACTAATAGAATAAAATTAACTATAATTACCATTCAAATTGGGGGTAAAAGATAAGAAGAAAACTAATTAATGGTTTTTAAGTATAATAACACAAAATTTTCGTTGTATGCCTAAGCATAACTAACAATAATTGCGTCCCATATTATATATGCAATTCGGATGGGAATATACTATTCTTATTCTTGGCTCAGCAGCTGATGGTGGACTTTTCTAGCCCCCTAATCTGAAGTATATATATATATATATATATATATGGTGATCAGTTGGTTTGGACAGCCATTCCCTGCTTAAGCAAAAATTAGAACTCTCCGGAAAAGAGGTCCAATTAGCCAGGATGAGAAATCTAAACCCACAAGTCAACTTCTTCTTCATTGCCTTTGTTCTGATCATGATCTTGCCAAGCATGGCCATGGAGGATGATCGGCTTAATAACAGTAGCGGAGCAACTGCGGTACATGTGGCTGTGGGAGTGGTTCTTGACATGAAGGGAAGGCTTGGGAAGATGGGGTGGAGCTGCATCTCCATGGCTCTCTCTGACTTCTATGCCTCTCATGCCTCCTACAGGACTAGGGTAGTCCCAAAGCCCAGGGACTCCAAAGGCGACGACCTTGGTGCTGCTGCTGCAGGTTCTCTCTCTCTCTCTCTCTCTCTCTCTCTCTCTCTCATGCTTGTTGCTTGTTTAGGGCAATTAAGAGGGTGTTTGGCTTTCCAATTTGAGCACTTATAAGTTATTTATTTAACTTATAAGCTATCAAACTTATTTTGTTAAATGTTCTGTATGTCTCAAGAGTTTAAAAACTTATTAAACTTAAAAACTCCCATACCAATGTTTGAAGAAAGCTTCAACACCCCCCCCCCCCCCAACTTTTTTAAAAATGCTAATATGTCTAATTTATTCTCAAACAAAACCGTGATTTCTAACTTACATACTCTATCTTCTTTAATTCCCTGCTACAAAGCCCATCTCCAGCCATCGACATTGTCCGTCACCATTGTTATTGCCCCAGCCTATAACAGTCACCCTAGTTGTTCGCATCTCGCCATCCATCGTTATTTATCTGTGATTCTTACGTTTACTATATATATATATATATGTTAACATATATATTAATGTATATTGAATTAATATATTTAATATTTTTATTAAAAAATTGTATTTTTATGAATTTTATTTGCATTATTCAATAATATATCTATTTTTGTTTTTTTTGTCAAGTTCTAATAACTTATCTAGTCTTTCAAAGTAAATACATAACTATTAACTATAGCTTAAAAGTATATTTATGCAAACATATTATCAGTTTAAACACTACTCAACTTTTAAACTTTACACAACTTAAAAGTTCAATAACTTAAAAATTGCTAAAAAAAGGATAAGCCAAACAACATCTAATGCAGCTAGAGATAGTAGTTCAAATGCAATAGAGGTTAGTTGTTAAAACTTCTCTCTCTCTCTCTCTCTCTCTCAAGATTGTTAGTCCCATAAAAGAATTAATGGTTTAGTGAAGATTACTATAAATACCATTCATAATGCCTAATGTAAGAGAAAATGTCTAATGTACTTAAAATCAATCGCATTGGAAATAATCTAACAAGGTAGCATTATTTAAAATGAGTAAAGATAATGTAGAGTAAAGATAAAGTAGAATCAAGATAAAGTTGAAATATTTTTCACATCAAAATATAGAATGATAAGGTTAGGAAGTATTTTAAGATTTCTATTATATTATTTGTTAAATTTTTTAGAATGTATTAATAATTGTATTATTTTTTTTCATCTGTTTGTTAAAATACATATAATAAACACTAAGATAAGAATTTTTTTACAAAAACATCCCTCTCATTATCAAAAAACGCGAGGGTTTTATGAGATAAGGGGACATACAAGTTTTTTTTCTTTTATTTTAAAACCCTAGATAAATTTATTTAGAGGTGGGAAGAGATTTGTTTATCTGATTTTTGATAGACAAAAAGTTAGGTGACTTCTTTTAAATGAGTTAACAGATAAATTTAATAAATATAATAAAAATAATTTTATTTAAAATATTTTTCATATTTCACTTTTTTCACCTCATATCTTAATTAACAAACACTACTTAAGTAGGTAAAATAAGAAAAGTTTGCCCTTTTACACTTTGATATATCATAAAGAGTTAAAAGATGAAAATAGCACTAATGTAATTAATTTGCATTAGGTTTCGCTTACATTATTTGGTTGGAAAATGTTATACTAATAAATAATTTTATAAATTGATGTGCGTGACATACACAAATTTATAATAATTCTATTTAAATTCATAATATATAAGTCGATTTAAATTTAATAATAAATCTACTCACAACTATAAATTATTATTATTGAATAAAATTATTATGAATTTAAAAAAATATATTATAAATTTATATATATCATGTCAATTTATAAAAATTATTTGTTAAACTGATTTATAGATATAACATTTCTTTCTTCATTTTCTTTCCCTAGAAATGATTTTGGCAATGAAATTCCACTAAAAACCCCATCTTTTCAAAGAGGGGTTTCACCATAAAATCCCAAACCTTCAGTGCTATAAAACCCCATTAAAAACAATGGGGTTTTCGAAGTGGTTTTTAGTCAAAAGAGAGAAACATATTGGTACATCTTCAACTAACATTGCAAATCCGCAGGCAAACCCCTCCACCATTTTGTTAACAAAGCCTTGTCACCACTAATGAAAGCCCACAAACCCACCCATTGATCGGTTGATGACCATCGGGGTTTCAATTGGAATTTCATGGGTTTGATTCTACGAAGGACATGAAGATAAGGAAAGCAAGAGAGAAATAAAAGGAAAAAGGAGGGAAAAGATAATAGATAGTAAAATGACGAAACCTTTTCATTTGCTAATTGATCAACAGAATATTTGATTAGTTTCATATAAAATGCTGCAGCTCTCTATCTGCTGAAATATGCTCAAGTGCATGCCATTGTTGGTCCATCAACATCCATGCAAGCTGACTTCGTAATTGATCTTGGCACCAAAGCTCAAGTACCCATTATTTCCTTCTCTGCAACAAGCCCTTCTCTATCACCACTTCGGACGCCATATTTCGTTCGCGTCGCGCAGAACGATTCCTCTCAAGCGAAAGCTATTGCTGCCATCGTTCGAGCCTTTGGATGGCGAGAAGTTGTTCCAATCTATGTAGACAACGCATTTGGGGAGGGAATCAAACCTTCTATGGCCGATGCCTTGCACGAAATCGACGCTCGGATACCTTACTGGAGCGTCATTCCTCCCTCGGCCACAAGCGATCAAATTGTTGCCGAGCTTTCCAAGTTGAAGACAAAGCAAACTAGAGTGTTCATTGTCCACATGTTTCCTGATCTGGCCTCTCAGCTGTTTATGAAAGCAAAAGAGATTGGAATGATGAGCGAGGAGTATGTTTGGATCATAACCGATGCAGTGGGAAATGACTTGACTTCGTTGGACCCCCAAGTCATCGATTCAATGCAAGGAGTATTAGCCGTAAAGCCTTATGCCGTCCCAACAAAACAGTTAGCGAATTTCAGAGGCAGGTGGAAAACCATGTTTAAGCAAGGGATTGATGCTGACCTAAATGTTTTTGGACTATGGGCATATGATGCTGCTACTGCACTGGCTATGGCGGTGGAGACAGTTGGCGCCACAAATACTACTGCCTTTCTGGAGACGAACACATCAAGAAATTCAACAGATCTTGAAACTTTGGGAGTCTCTCAAATGGGACCAAAACTTCTCCATGCTCTTAAAAATACTAAATTTAAAGGACTTAGTGGACATTTCCAAATGGCTGATGGGCAGCTACAAACATCAGCATACCAGATAGTTAATGTGAATCGCAATAGTCACAAGGGAATCGGATTTTGGACAGCAGAAAAGGGACTCACCAAAGGCTTCAACCTCACTAGTACTACAACTGTCGCTTATTCCACTTCCAAGGACAATCTTGGATCAATTATATGGCTAGGTGACACTACGTCTCCGCCCAAAGGTATTACCTTAGGTGGGAAGAAATTGAGAATAGGAGTTCCAGTCAAGAATGGCTTTACTGAATTTGTGAAGGTGTATCGTGATAATAAGACTAGGCCTGAAGGTTACTGCATCAAAGTGTTTGATGCCGTAATGGCCGAGCTACCATATCCAGTTGCATATGAATTTGTTCCATTTGGAACTCCCGAGGGAAAGAGTGCAGGCACCTATAATGAATTGGTGGAGCAAGTTTATAATGGGGTAATTCTCCTCCTTTTCTCGTTCCCAGTTTATAATGGTGCACACATCGCACATAGAAATTAAGACAAGAGGATGCAGAAATTTTGACACGATCCACTTTCAATGCACCTATAATCTCCATGATCATGCCAAAATATGTGAAAAATCTTCTCAATCAATGATGGTGGGTAGTTTTCAAATGAACAAATTATCATTCCCCGGCCCGCACGGCTACAATTTGACAAAGTTAAAAACTCTTGCAATTATCATTCAAGTAACTAGTCAGTCGCTCACTCACATAACACTAGTTACTGAATTGTAGCACTCATCATGGGCATGCATCCCTTTATCAGATTTTCCTATTGTCTCCGGAAATAAGTTTCCCATACATACTTAGATTTAATGTTCCCAAAAACCTAATTATTCTCGTCTGTTTCAAGATTTGAGGACTAGTCTTCAAACACATCAAAGTGCATGCATTGTTAAATTTTTGTGTCAATTGGTTATAATTCTCTAGCTGGTATTAACACTATATGTTTACTATTTTTCAATAGAAGTTTGATGCAGTGGTTGGAGATATTACCATTGTTGCAAACAGGTCAAATTACGTGGACTTCAGTTTTCCTTTCGCCGAGTCTGGGATGGTAATGGTGGTGCCACTTAGGCACAAGAAGGAGAATGCATGGGTGTTCTTGAAGCCTCTGACTTGGGATCTTTGGTTAACAAGTTTATGTTCCTTCGTTTCCGTCAGCTTTGTGATTTGGGTTCTTGAACATCGGATAAATGTGGACTTCCGGGGGCCCCCTTCTCATCAGACTGGAACCATTTTCTGGTTCGCCTTCTCCACTATGGTTTTTGCCCAAAGTAATAACTTCTTATCATTTTTCTTAATTAAGTTAGCTAGGTTTCATATCATATCATCAAATAAAATGCATTGGCGTTAATCATGAATGATTGTTCAAAAATCAATGCTTTTGCAGGGGAAAGGATTGTGAGCAACTTGGGCAGGTTCGTGGTGATTGTGTGGTGTTTTGTGGTGTTGATACTGACTCAAAGTTACACGGCGAGCTTAACTTCAATGTTAACAGTTCAACAGATTCAACCCACAGATTTAAGTGAACTTATAAAGAAAAATGAGAAAGTGGGTTGCCAAGACGGTTCTTCTATCAAAAACATCCTAAAATAGTTGGGTTTTGATGAATCTAGATCAATCAAGATCTACAAGTCTTCTGAGGAATTGGATGAACTCCTTAGAAATGGCAGTGTTGCTGCTGCTTTCGATGAAATCCCCTATATCAACGTCTTTCTCTCCAAATATTGCTCCAACTACATTATGCTTCCACCAATTAATAGAACAGATGGCTTTGGCTTTGTACGTCTCTCTCTCTCTCTCTCTCTTATTTATCTATCTATCTATCTCTCTCTATCTCTCTCTCTCTGTCTCGCTCTCACACTCCCTCTCTCCAGGTTCATGAGGGTACTTAACCTATCATAATTTACAGGCATTTCCAATTGGTTCCCCACTAGTAAGTGATGTCTCAAGAGCACTTTTGAGTGTGACTGGAGGAGAGAAAATGGTGGAGATAGAGAAAGCCCTCTATAATGATAGCAATTGCCTAAATTCCAGCAACTCGCTTTCTTCCAACAGTGTCAGCCTTGGTGTTGAGAGCTTCTAGGGCTTGTTCCTCATTGCTGGCTTGGCTTCACTTTCAGCTCTCGTTATATATACCATCGTGTTTGTACATGAGCATAAGCAGGTATTAAACTAGCTTGAGCCCAATGCTTCAACATGGGAAAAGATCATCGCGTTAGCTAATAAGTTTGACAAAAAATCCCTCTCTAGCCATACTTTCAAGAAGCCTGGATTTCAAGACAGGAACACCAATGCCGAGTTCCAAAATGAAGTTCATGAAATCTTAGGACGCCATGAATCTAGTATGGAACAAATCCATGCTACCCTGCAGATCGTGTTATCTGAGCTTCAATCCCTTCGTGCCTCACAAAATTGTATCAATAACCACCCCGAAACAAACTCCTTTGCTCCTAGTGAATCAACAAGTTAACCTATTGTCAACTAATCACTCCCAACCTTCCATGGACCGTAGTCTTCATCATCTCAGACTGAATTTCCCCAAATTTAATGGAGAAGACCCACAAGGATGGATCTATAAGGCAAAGCAATATTTTGACTTCAAGGAGGTAGCTACCGAACAACAAGTCCAACTTGCCTCCTTTCACCTTGAAGGAATTAATAGCACTTCAATGGCATAGGTGGATCACCAAGTTCAGAGGACCAATAACTTGGACAGAATTCACAAAGGCCCTACTCCTTCGTTTCAGTTCAACCAACTATGACAACCCTTTTGAAGCACTCACAAAACTCAAGCAAATCACCATTGTTTCAGCATATCAAGAAGAATTCGAGAACCTCTCCCATTGAGTCAATGACTTACCAAAAATGTTTTTAATCGGTTGTTTTGTCGCAAGGCTCAAAGACGAAATCAAGTTGGACATCAAAATCAAACAACCACGCTCACTAGTTGATGCTATTAGAGTGGCCCAAGTGGTGGAAGAATGCAAGAGCTTGCAAAGAAATGGGGATAGTTCCTTCAAGTCCTCCATCCTTGACACCGCACCCAAGTCAAGGAACAGCAACACAGCTAGAGTTTTAGGTCCCCCACCAATGCTCAAGACTGACACCGACATCATTAACAATGCTAGTCCCCCCAAAGGAATTATGAGTCAAAAAGCCCGAAAGCATAGGGGAAAAGGCCTATGCTATTTCTATGGTAAGAAAATCCTTCCCAAACATCGGTGTTAATGAGTTCATCTACTCATGCTTAAAGACATACCCGACTTCATCCTTATGGACAAGGATAATCTGAGAGGGGGAATGATACGTGCAACAGCCATGCAAGACACAAACTGGAGTTTGGTTAGTGGAAAAGTGAGAGTTCAGCATGACTTGGTCGACTCTATTTAGTTTTTTTAGTGGATGTTTAATTGTTTTAGTGAATTAGTATTGCATTGATTTTCAGCATGAGTGGCAAATGTTTTCTCTATTTTGTAATTTTATTGTTATCCTTGTACGTCTATAAATATAGACTGAATATGAAGTGAATGGGGGTGGAGAATTAATCTCAATATATTCTACTCATCTTCTCTCTCAATTTTGCTATTCTCTCTTTCTCTTAAAATTATATCCATCAACGTCAAGCCTCTCATTCTATCCCTCCCCTTATATGACCTCTCCTCCATTTAGCTTTCCAAACCTCCCGGCCAGATGGCAATTCTACTTTTAGGATATTAGTCCCATGAATATGGAGAACCAAGTCCAAGACAACAAACAAGAAGAGAGATTGTTGAAGCAAGTGAAGTTGGTGATCCAAATAAAGCGACACCAAACAGTGTCCCAGACTCCACAAATGAAAGTCACTGATCTAGATGTAGACTTAGTTGCAGTGTGATCTCTTATTGGATATCTAATTATGTAGTAGTTTTGCCACCATATTGGATTTGCAGCTTAGCTTATACACTTAAAACTAATTTCACATAGGGTCAGGTCTATATGTGACTTGCCCTGGGCTGAAGCCTAGGGCCCGCTACCAAATCTAATTTTTTAGTATAATTATTTTTTTTAATAATAGTTTAGTTTAAAAAAAAATCATAGCCCACTCTAAAATTTATGATGTGTAACTCTCCACTCTAGAACATAACCTATTTACAAGTAAAAAAGTGCAAGTTCAAGATCAAATCCACTCAAATTTTATCATTAATTTCAAATATGTTCAAATAATAGGTTCAATAGTTGCTTTCTTTCTAGTTTGACGTTTGAATTGTGCCTATTTAGCTTTCACGTCTCTTCAATTTTGTTTTTTCAATTGGCTTTCACTTTTCAACCAATTAAATCATCTCCCCCTCTGTAGGGTGCATCATTACACCCGAGAATGGAATTGAATATTGATAAAGGAAGGATTGGAATTGAACTCAAATTATCTCCCCCTCGTATCCCCTAGCTCTCTCCTAATGATGTTCATTGCAACTCCTTCATCTTCCTTCTCCTTAATTTCCTAGCCATTGTCACTGGTATCTATCTGCTCCTCCTTAGTCCAACCAACTTGACCATTGCTCGCCTTCTCTTCAGTGATGTCATTTTCCTCCTCATCCTCCCCTTATGTGACCTAAGAGGCACGGCTCACTTTTTTTTCATATATATTTTTTTAATTTTCTGTATGAATGAATGGTGGCTCTCGATTTTTCTTATTTACCCTTAAATTATCAATTGATTTTGTGTATATATTTCAATATTTGTGATCCCTATATTATTATTACTATTTTTGAAAACAAGCTTTTTGTTTTTCTTGTGTTTTCCCAAATTATTAATCGATTTTGTGTATATTTCAATATTTGTGAAGTCTTTGGTGATCTTAAGGGAATTGTGTTTAATAGATTATGAGATTCCTTTGGTTTCTGTTTTGGTCAATTGGAATTGTTCTTTTTTGGTCAATTGGAATTGGACATAAGGTGTCCGCCTGCTGTTTTGAATTACAATGTATTTGTGAATTATATTTTTTAGTTATTTGAGGATTTCAATCTGTTATTTAAGAATGAAAATTATGGAAAAATGTTTTTTACAAGTTAATCTTAATTTATATTAAAATGCACTTATCTTAATCTTGAGTTAAACATTTCAATTATTCAATTATTGAATTGTGCTATTTTTTTTGTTTGTATGTCTTAAAATTTAGAATGTAACAACAATCATCTACAAAGAAAAGAAAAATATTATTATTCTTTTTCAGAAAAAAAAATTGTCAAACTAGTGAAAGTTTTCAATTCCTAGTACGCAAAATCAATCTAGTGCATCTACATCAATTGCTATTGTGCAACTTCCTTGTTCCACCCTTAGATGGACAATTTCAATCTAGTGAATTTTTTGTTTCAAAATCTTGTCAAGTACAAGTTTAGTAAAAATTTGTTGTATTAACTTTTTAGTTACATAAAAATTTTATTACATTAATTTTTTTAAATTTTAACCTCTCCTGACATAGAATCTTGTGTCCACCCTTGATTTCACATATTCTCTAGCTAGATTAGGACCAGTCTAGTCACATATGGGGTATCCTCACTTTTCTTTCACAGATTACAGAGGATGTGTTTTTCTTTGATTTTGTGTGTCCCTAAATCCCAACGGGTGGTTTCCCCTGTGTTGCTGGTTTTTGAAAATCAAAAAGGAGACGTCTGGCAACGGGCTTTAAGGAAACAGGTCTCTTATGGAACAATGGTTTAAAGATCAAATGAATTATTGTTGACTGCTCCAGAATAGGGACCAAATGAATTTGCAGAGAACAGAGAAATGGTAAAACATGAAGCTAAGCCAGAAACCAGAAATAAACAGAGAATTGATACACAGAAAGTTGATCCAGACATCAGAGATCAAAGGAAGGCTCAGATTCCATGTTAGAAGAGACCAAAAAAAACTCAAAACAGTGAATTTTGTATTGCTTTGAATGATTTTCATGGCTTTTGTACAGAGTTAGTTATAGGGAAAATAATACAAAGGATAAAGCCTATGCAAAATATAAATGCTATCAAAAGTTAAACTCAAAAAAAATTCTTAAAGAGAGATACCCTAATTCAAGTTTCATCTGATTCTAATCTTAACACTAACAATAGTTGTGTTTAAGGTAAATGTACAGTCAAGGGCCACCTCTTGTAACTGCATCTCCTGGGGAAAGCATGTATTCTCTCTCACATCCTTACATGGAGAATAATTTAACTGTGAATTTCGTAAGCAGTCGTTGGGAAGAAAGAAAGAAAGGAAGGAAGAAAGAAATACATCAAAGATGATACTGACATACACAAGTTAAGAGGCTCTAGCCGAGCATAGGAAGATACATTAATTCCTCACAAAACTTTCCTAAGCAACGTTTCTAATTTCTACAGAAACATTTACAGGGAATATCATTCAATATATCATTTAAGGCATTCTTTCAACTTCTGGAAAGTAACAGGTTTTGAAATAAATGAATCCATACCATTTGCATAACACTCATCTGCGCTCTCGGACAATGCGTTTCCTGTCATCTGCATTTGTAGAAAGTGGACTTATCAATGGACATGTATATAAATACCAACACACTGCATATTCATGGATTGCAAAAGGTAATGTAACTTTAAATCAAGCACATATAGTTTTGTATGCCACAATTCCATAGCATACGGTCTGTCTAACATTTTACTCATGTTTTTGCTTTTAAATTTCTGTTTCTTGTAGTACAATTAAGAATACTGCATACATATGGCCACAATGCAGATGACTGGCTAATCTTCTTCCATTAAATGGGATGTAAAATTTCTATTATAATAGTTAATAGTTAATATTATGGCATTGTTATGATGGCACGATCACTTACTCATTCTATGATATTCAGTTGATATTTTGATCAGTTGAGATGTTCCCGTTGTTAGATTTTGGGTATTGATGGTATTGATCACAGGTTTACATACTTTGAGACTTTCCCTAATGGGGCCCGCAACCTATTAGGGGGTAGTAGTTGGTCACAACCCCCACATTTGGGCCATGACATTGTCGCCTTGAGCATGGAACAGTTGAAAAATTCAAACTCTTAGGAAAGACAAAGGTTAAAGCCTTCCAAAGTTTGAGGTAGACAACCCACCAAATAGGTTATGTTCTTTGTTAACGTTCAAGGATTGAGAGCTTACAGCAATTATGGGGGTCCTCTTTCTGGACAAGTTATATTCTTGATGCAAATTCTGAGGCATAGTTTGTTCAACTCCAGCTTTCACTGCAGCATCCCAATTGCCCGTTTCCTCAAAAGAACGAATCAGTCTTGCAGCTTCAAGGCCATTCATCACTGGCATGCATACATCTTGAATCCAGAAACAAAGTAATCTGAGATTATTTGCAATTTCCTAGTATTAATTGCAATATAAGAGGGGTCTGTCAATTAGAAGAAGGAAATAAAAATGAGGTTCGCCTTTGCCTGGCATTTACAGAGGCGATGCTAACTTTACGTGAAAACTCAACTTTGATCTCTCATAGAATAAGGGGAAGAAGAATGATGGTTTTGGGACCCGGAAGAAGGATAGGATGGTCTTAAAAAAAAACAACTATATGAACTTAAATAATATGAAATAGACATAGACAATGACGTCACAAACATCAGAAGATAATTGTTAGATTGATGGCAGGATCAGTACTAGACCAATTCCCTGTGGACTTGCAACAACCATCAGGATAAGCTCGCACAATGTGCTGATCCTTCATAAGAGTCAAAAAGTCTTCTTGAAATAAGGGTAAGCATAGCATGTGACTAAAATGACAAATAAAGTAATATCCATACAAGAAAACACTTTTTTGGGTTCTAGTTAAATTACCATGAGAATGAGATCGTAACTACAGCGCTGAACAGCGTGCAAGGCTTCAACCCCATTATTCACAACGTCAATGCTATGGCCCAGCTGTTTCAATGTTGGCATGGATTGCAAAAGGTCTGTAACTTTAAATGAAGCCCACTACAACAAAATAACTTTTTTGCTATGATTTTATTTTTCTACATAACAAAATACTACTAAATTGAAGGCAATTCAAAGAAGTCAAAAATTTTCCCACCAAATAATGTTAACTCATTGGAAGTCTATTAAATGCTATGCAACAAAATCAGACTTGATCTATCACCACTCTTCTTCCTCCAAACACTCCATTGGTTGCAAGTGAGTATATAAAGTTAAGTACAAATATGATGGGACTATAGAACATCACAAAGCTCGTTTAATAGCTAAAGGATACACTCAACAAGAGGGTTTAGATCTCTTTGACACTTTTTCCCTTGTTTGCTAAATTAGTTACTGTCAAAGTTTTACTTGCATTTGCTTCCATTCACAAGTGGTCCCTTGTTCAGCTTGATGTTAATAACGATTTTTTTAAGAGTAACCTTTTTGAGGAGGTGTACATGGACCTTCCTCTTGGTTGTCAACCCTAAGTTTATGCTTTATCTCAATGGGAGAGGTTATACATAAGCTGCACAAGTCAATTTATGGTTTAAAACAGGCATCTTAACAATAGTTTTCTAAGTTCTCTAGTGTTCTTGTTCAGCATGGTTTTCATCAGTCTTGCTCTGATTATTCCCTTTCACTAAAGGCACTACATTTCTTTTGTGGCTCTACTTGTTTACGTTGATGATATCATTATCATCGATCCTAATGTTGCAGCTATAGACTCTCTCAAGGTGTTTCTTGATAGTCAATTTAAACTAAATGATCTTGGCTAGTTGAGATATTTTCTTGGACTAGAGATAGCTCAATTTTCTAAAGGTATATTTTTCTCCCAGAGGCATTACACTCTCTAAGTTCTTGAAGATATAGGTTTTCTAGCTTGCAAGCCAGCATCTTTGCCTATGATTCCTAATTCCAAGTTATGTTCTTTTGAGGGAGATTTACTAATAGATCCATCTGTGTATAAGAGAATTATTAGTAGGCTGTTTTATCTAACTATCTCCTAGTTTGATATTACCTTTGTTTTACACAAGCTAAGACAATTTGTTTCTCAGCCTCACCAGCCTCATCTAGATATTGCACATCATCTCCTATAATATCTTAAGGCAGCCCCCGGTCAAAGTTTGTTCTTCTCAAATTCTTCCTCTGTAACAGTCTGCTTTCTCGGGGATGTTATGCCTTAGGAAAATTGGGTCTTATTTTTTTTTTTTTTCTTTTCATTACATTATCTCGAAATTCCCTAAGGCCTATCTAGTGTTTAATTTACACACTAGAGATAAATACAATTTACAAAGCGGAAGCTGAATCGAACCTGTTCATGGCAATATATACATGAATAACTAGACAAGTACTTATTACAAACGTTGTTACATAACCTTAGAAAAGTAAAACAAATGTATATAATCCTTAACTATTCATATCACATCATCATCATATCTTACATCATGAATTTTCAAGCGTTCAGACTTCGTAGTAGCAGGACTTAAACACATGGGCTACATCACATTCATTCATCTTATCGTTCATTTATCATGCACTTAGCTAAGTGCCATTTCATGCCTCATTCATCCTCATACCTGCTACAGTCTCCATCTGGAACATTTGAATGTTCCAGGGGCAAAGCCCGATTAGATGATGAATCATCTAAATAAGGGTACGTAATGCTATGTCATGAGTGTATACAATGTCTTTCCTCGTAGGTGTCAACTGCACCCCTCATGCTACCTACCATTTTAGCGGCCACCTCTTTCGAAGCTGGGGTGTATGGGTGCACCCTTGGTAAGGCAGCGGTGCCAGTTCGTACTCCCTACGGCCTCATATGCGTGTGATCAATGGTATCAACGTGTAATTATGCATTTCATAGTCATGTACGCATTCTACGTGATAGATACATATCAGGGCATGTCAATATGATGAAAACATTTTCGAGGAAGTACCACTTACCTTTTAGAGCTTATCGGGCTACCTCGTAATCCGTGCCTTGCCTCAAAATTCGCGCCAAACACCTCAACTTTGACTTCAAAGTATCCTAATCATCATAGGTATTTAAATAAACATTAAAACCTATTTTTCCATAATTTTTGACATTTTCTTTAATTTTTTCTCTATTTCTTTCTATTTTTCCTCAATAATTCCAAATTAAATATTTCTAAAAATATTTTCTCAAATATTTCACTACGAAAATTCATAAAATAATATTTTGGAATTTCTAAAATTTTCTAGAGAATTTTACTCACCTTGGCTTAGCATTTCTGATTTTTTCGATTTGCGTGCAATATTCTCGAAAAGCGTGCCCGAGCCGTTTTTCTCACCAAAAATCTTTGGGTCATCACCGAAACATAATTTCTGATTTTTCAGGATTTTTCTAGGAATTTTTCCCCTAATTTTTTCTATTTTCTTTTTCTTTTCTTTCTTTTCTTTTTTCTTTTTTCTTTTTTTCTCTCTCCTCTCTTCTTCTTCTTCCTCCTCGCGTCTCCCCTGCTCCCGCGCCTGCAACCCTTCCCTCCTTCTTTCTTTCTTCTTCTTCTTTCTTCTTTTCTTCTTCTTTTCTTCTTCTTCTTCCTTCTTTTCTTCTTCTTCTTCTTCTTCTTCTTCCTTCTTTTCTTCTTCTTCTTCTTCTTCTTCTCTCTCTTCCTTCTTCCCTGCAACTGTCGCGCGCCTGCACCTTGCTCCAGCCGCCGCACATCCCTCTGTCGGCCTCTTCCTGGCCCTCCGTCGGTCGCCTCGTCCTCGCCGGACCGCCGCCAGCCTCGCTGCACCCGCCCGCTGGCCGCCGCTTGCGGCCATTGATGGCCGCGGCTGGTTGCAGCCTTGCTGCAACTGGTCGCGGCCATGGCTTCCATGGCCGCGACCGCTTCCTCCGGTCGCTTCCCGAGCCTTCATCGAGCTCTCTTCATGATTCCATACCGCCGCCAACATCCGCAACCGACTCCCTTGCTGCTGCCCTGCTTCTTCTTCAACCGGGCTGCCATGGCCGTGACTTGCAGTTCGCGGCCATGGCGGCTTGCTGTTGCCACCCTTTGGCTTCAGCTCTCTCTCTCTCTCTCTCTTCCTCTCGATCTCACTTGCTTGGTGCTCCTCAATCGACCGATCTTTTGCCTATTTATAGGCAGCCTCAGCTTGCTCTCTACGTGCATATATATATATATATATATATACACACTGTTACATGTTTGCTCGTTACGCATGACATTTAATGCGAAAATCTCTACATTAATTACACATTAATTTCATACGCCACCTATCCACAGATCACGTGGCCATAATCTCTCATTTGCAGCCCCAAATCGCGGGCATTAAAAGCTTCTCATAAGCTTCCTCAAGAACATGCACACACGCACACAGCCAGGAATACATATACATATATATACTTTATATTATATATTACATTTAACATATATAAAAATTATGTATTAACCCCAATTTTTTACCTTAAATTCATTAGAACAATTATCTGATTACAATAATATTCTTGAACACTGAATTAATCAACATTTCGATACTGAAAACACAAAATTAATACTTTAAATCTTAGTCGAAAATGACGATTCGCCCCAGTGTCCTTATCGGGCCATCGTTTAATCCCGAAACCACTGAAAGGTTTCTCATTGCGCAAAATCGGAGCCCCCTAGGGTCCCGTTAATTTTTCGGGAGTCTCCTACGATGATTCGGTTTTACAGCCTAATTAGCAGCTGTATTTTAGCTGTACCGAAAACTATTCCGAATTCGATTTCTTTCGATATCATAAATCCTATCTCGATACGCTCGTCGAGACCATATAATTTCCTTTAGATAATTTCACTCCGAGGCATTTCTTATAGTTGATTTGGTACTTTAAATTGCTATAAAACCAACTTTTCGGAGTTCTAAACTCATCGAAATTACGTGACAACGTTATACGAACATGGGGTATTACATTCTCCCCTCCTTACAAAAATTTCGTCCTCGAAATTTGCCACATGTCTTAAATCTCAAGATTTCATCATCAACATCTGACTAACCAATTAACTAAAGAAGATCGAAACTTGTGAATACCAATGCACATATCAAAATTTGAACCCTTGATTTGACCATGCTCCTCAACCTATTGACAAGTTCACTTGTCAGCGATGCATACCTTTTAAATTATAATCGCATAACTCGGTCCTTGGGCCAAGAATCTCCACTCGAGCTTCTATCTAAGTCGGTACTCACATCATTATAATAAGCCTACGACTCTCATATCCACATTCCCAATTTTTTTTTATGACATTTCTTTAATTCTGATTTCCTACGACGTCATCTATTTTGAATCAATCGATCATGCTTTGATAGTTTCCAATCTTGACGCAAAGTCCCTGATCTTGATACATCTTAACTTTTATCGAATCGATCCTCAAAAATATTTTTTATGTCATCATGCATCCTTAAATCCTCAAATCCTCAAACATCACATATCTTGTCATCACAAAGTTGTTTCATAGGCTTCCAGACTGCCATAACAAGTCAGTGTTTATCACATGTCCTCGAAACTAGCTATGTCTCACCTTAAGTCATCATTGCTTAATCTTTACT
Source organism: Diospyros kaki (assembly GCA_036245055.1). Classification (NCBI taxonomy): domain Eukaryota; kingdom Viridiplantae; phylum Streptophyta; class Magnoliopsida; order Ericales; family Ebenaceae; genus Diospyros; species Diospyros kaki. Next base: position 997,262 of record BSEG01000008.1, on the reverse strand, counting down.
TGTGCTAATCTATTCGAGATTTCTGTTGTTTTCTCGCTCTTATAGGTATTCATTTCCCAATATAACCTCAAGTTTCTGACAATTGACCACAATTATGCACAATAAATTCTATCTGTCTCCAAAACTTTGACCAAAATTTAACGTTGTCTTCCAAGTCTAGCAATACTAATTTATTTGCATCGCTTGTTCCTTTGTTACTTGGTTGCTAATCTAATACCTATTTATCCATATACCCATAACTTAAATAACTCCTCGAACTTTTCGAAGTGATCCTCAAACAACATTTTATATCATCAAATTAATCATTTAATCCTCAAATTATTCTTCTGGTAATAACGTTTTATGTCAACTCATTTCAATCATGCTCGATCCTTTTGGAACTATTTACTCAAGTTACTGACTTTTGCTTGAACCAACATCTACTCAAAACATTGGGTTCGTCTCTTGAAACCTACTGGAATATCTGACCTTTCGGAACTTTCAATCATCGACCTTGACTTCACATTCCTGACACAGAGCCTTATGCTCTCATCATTTCTGACTTGGCAAACAAGTCTTAGTCTCAACATCTATCGCGATGTTCCCTAACATTATCCTCAATGTTTTTCATGCGTCTCTCTATCTGAGGCAGACACCATTATCACGTGACTTTAATGCAATTGGTACTTTGGTCAAATCATCAAATCATGATTCCATTGCTGATTTTTAGAATGTCTCATCCCTCGATTGCACATCAATCATAATTAGCCCAGCCTCTTGTAACTGTTCATCAAATTTGAGGTAAAGATATCGACTCTTAATTATCACATCTTTCAAAACTCAAAAATTTACGTCCTCAATTGAGCTACTTATAACTAAGCGTCTAATAACCTCAAGCAATTTATTAGCAATTTCATCACTAAGAAATAATTCCAATAAATCTTCCGAGAGCACATTCTGACATTTTTCTCACTTTCTTAATTTTCTCACGGCTTTTCATTGACCACGAGTGGCCGTACCACATATTGACAAGTTCCTTATTTTCATAACTTGCTTACATCACTTTAGTGATCGTCTAGCTACACATCTCCTGATTTGCCCATTAAGGTTATCTAGACTAACCGCTTAGCCCAACAGGAGTTCCATTCTCCCAAAATTGAAAATTCTAGATCTCCAATAGATTTCGATCTATTACTAATTACTTGTCTTCTCAAACATGTTAAAGATTTTCAAATACCTCAATCCGTAACCATCCCGCTAACTGGAGTGGATAAGTACCTACGTCTCCCATGGTACTCCAATCCTTAGGAAATTTCTCGAAAATCTAAAATCGATTCATCTTTAAAGATCTCTATTCAGATCACGTTAATTGGCTCCAATCATTTTTTATAAAGAACCGAACCTCAAAAATTTCCTGGGACTCTTTACCTAAAGATACCTTAAACCTCAAATAATGATTCAGGTCCCCATACCGATGCACAAGGCATGACTTATCTTCAAGACTTTCGATTCCTCATCGTCGGGGCCTTGAACTGGCTATGTTGTACTTCCCAAAATCTCATTTATCGAGAATTTACTGACCCTCACATTTCGATCTTTAGATCTCGCTGACTATCGACGTACGACCATTCGTGATCCCATTGTCATACTAGATACCGAGGTATTCTACTCCTTAAGTCTCGAAATGTTTGTCGTGTCACCCTCTCCCAAGATGACCGCGAACCTCGATGCAATTCTCAGTCTATATTAAATTCATCTCATTTCGGGTTGATTCTTCGGCCTCGATTAATCATAGCTAGTGGTACACCTTGCCCCTAGATCATTGGGACTTAGACCTATACAAGGTACAGACCCTACTAGGCTGTCCCAGATCTTTAGCATCTAATTGTCTCCCAAGCAGTCAACTAGGATGCTTTAATCGACGGGCTTCTCGTACCTTATCGTAAGCCATTTATCAACTATCTGCACGTGGGTCCTTAGACCCAGATTTGTTACTGTGAACACCGAACCAGTAATTTTGCCACACTGATAGGGTTCCTTATCTTGTCACATCGGTTATACCACTGCCAGCTCATCGATTGACACAACTCATACGCCATCATTTGACCATCTTTGGCCTCTCGCTTGACTTAATCCATCGGATCTCTGATCTACACATCCTATTTTCGAGATACTAAATGATACTCGAAATACTTATAATTTGATCCTAACTTGGTCAGGTCACCTTAGACTAACCATTCATGATCCAATCATTCTTGACAACCATAGTTATCCTATCTCATTATAGAGATTTCAACTAATGACCTCAACTTGACAGTCTCTAGATAATCATGGTTACCAGTCAACCTTACACCCGAATCATATAATCAGATCCTAACATCAATAGCTGGATTATCTCGACCAGTCGTTCTATTTCTTAACAAGATTAGATCCTCAAGTCAATAACCTCTAAGACTTCAATCGACCATTCCCAAATCTCCAAATAGGGATTTCATTTTACGAACCCTTAGTTTCTTTCCCCTGAGCCTCCACTTCGGGTTCCTACTAACTGGCTCTACCAGATTCTCTAAAGTCTTCAAATTACTATTTCCTAATCTCCAAATAGGGTCTAATCAACTATATCTGAGTCACTTAGGGCTTCCAATAATCTTAAGCTCTGATACCAACTGTAACAGCCCGCTTTCTCGGGGATGTTATGCCTTAGGAAAATTGGGTCTTATTTTTTATTTTTCTTTTCATTACATTATCCCGAAATTCCCTAAGGCCTATCTAGTGTTTAATTTACACACTAGAGATAAATACAATTTACAAAGCGGAAGCTGAATCGAACCTGTTCATGGCAATATATACATGAATAACTAGACAAGTATTTATTACAAACGTTGTTACATAACCTTCGAAAAATAAAACAAATGTACATAATCCTTAACTATTCATATCACATCATCATCATATCTTACATCATGAATTTTCAAGCGTTCAGAATTCGTAGTAGCAGGACTTAAACACATGGGCTACATCACATTCATTCATCTTATCGTTCATTTATCATGCACTTAGCTAAGTGCCATTTCATGCCTCATTCATCCTCGTACCTACTACAGTCTCCATCTAGAACGTCTGAATGTTCCAGGGGCAAAGCCTGATTAGATGATGAATCATCTAAATAAGGGTACGTAATGCTATGTCATGAGTGTATACAATGTCTTTCCTCGTAGGTGTCAACTGCACCCCTCATGCTACCTACCATTTTAGCGGCCACCTCTTTCGAAGCCGGGGTGTATGGGTGCACCCTTGGTAAGGCAGCGGTGCCAGTTCGTACTCCCTACGGCCTCATATACGTGTGATCAATGATATCAACGTGTAATTATGCATTTCATAGTCATGTATGCATTCTACGTGATAGATACATATCAGGGCATGTCAATATGATGAAAACATTTTCGAGGAAGTACCGCTTACCTTTTAGAGCTTATCGGACTAGCTCGTAATCCGTGCCTTGCCTCAAAATTCACGCCAAACACCTCAACTTTGACCTCAAAGTATCCTAATCATCATAGGTATTTAAATAAACATTAAAACCTATTTTTCCATAATTTTTGGCATTTTCTTTAATTTTTTCTCTATTTCTTTCTATTTTTCCTCAATAATTCCAAATTAAATATTTCTAGAAATATTTTCTCAAATATTTCACTACGACAATTCATAAAATAATATTTTAGAATTTCTAAAATTTTCTAGAGAATTTTACTCACCTTGGCTTAGCATTTCCGATTTTCTCGATTTGCGTGCAATATTCTTGAAAAGCGTGCCCGAGCCGTTTTTCTCACCAAAAATCTTCGGGTCATCACCGAAACATAATTTCTGATTTTTCAGGATTTTTCTAGGAATTTTTCCTATTTTCTTTTTCTTTTCTTTCTTTTCTTTTTTCTTTTTTCTTTTTCTTTTTTTCTCTCTCCTCTCTTCTTCTTCTTCCTCCTTCTTCTTCCTCCTCGCGTCTCCCCTGCTCCCGCGCCTGCAACCCTTCCCTCCTTCTTTCTTTCTTCTTTTCTTCTTCTTCTTCTTCTTCTTCTTCTCTCTCTTCATTCTTCCCCGCGGCTGCCTGCAACTGCCGTGCGCCTGCACCTTGCTCCAGCCGCCGCACAGCCCTCCGTCAGCCTCTTCTCGGCCCTCCGCCGGTCACCTCGTCCTCGCCGGACCGCCGCCAGCCTCGCTGCACCCGCCCGCTGGCCGCCGCTTGCGGCCATTGATGGTCGCGGCTGGTTGCAGCCTTGCTGCAACTGGTCGCGGCCATGGCTTCCATGGCCGCGACCGCTTCCTCCGGTCGCTTCCCGAGCCTTCATCGAGCTCTCTTCATGATTCCATACCGCCGCCAACCTCCGCAACCGACTCCCTTGCTGCTGCCCTGCTTCTTCTTCAACCGGGCTGTCATGGCCGCGACTTGCAGTTCGCTGCCATGGCGGCTTGCTGTTGCCACCCTTTGGCTTCAACTCTCTCTCTCTCTCTCCCTCTCGATCTCACTTGCTTGGTGCTCCTCAATCGACCGATCTTTTGCCTATTTATAGGCAGCCTCAGCTTGCTCTCTACGTGCATATATATATATATACACACTGTTACATGCTTGCTCGCTACGCATGACATTTAATGCGAAAATCTCTACATTAATTACACATTAATTTCATACGCCACCTATCCACAGATCACGTGGCCATAATCTCTCATTTGCAGCCTCAAATCGCGGGCATTAAAAGCTTCTCAGAAGCTTCCTCAAGAACATGCACACACGCACACAGCCAGGAATACATATACATATATATACTTTATATTATATATTACATTTAACATATATAAAAATTATGTATTAACCCCAATTTTTTACCTTAAATTCATTAGAACAATTATCTGATTACAATAATATTCTTGAACACTGAATTAATCAACATTTCGATACTGAAAACACAAAATTAATACTTTAAAGCTTAGTCGAAAATGACGATTCGCCCCAGTGTCCTTATCGGGCCATCGTTTAATCCCGAAACCACTGAAAGGTTTCTCATTGCGCAAAATCGGAGCCCCCTAGGGTCCCGTTAATTTTTCGGGAGTCTCCTACGATGATTCGATTTTACAGCCTAATTAGCAGCTGTATTTTAGCTGTACCGAAAACTATTCCGAATTCGATTTCTTTCGATATCATAAATCCTATCTCGATACGCTCGTCGAGACCATATAATTTCCTTTAGATAATTTAACTCCGAGGCATTTCCTATAGTTGATTTGGTACTTTAAATTGCTATAAAACCAACTTTTCGGAGTTCTAAACTCATCGAAATTACCTGGCAATGTTATACGAACATGGGGTATTACATCCTCTCTTCAACTTCGAGCTTTTTCTGATGCTAATTGAGGATTATGTTTGGACTCAAGGAAGCCCACTACTTGGGTTCTGTATTTTTCTTGGCTAGTCTTTGCTCTCCTGGAGAGCTAAGAAACAGAGCATTGTCTCTTGTTTAACAACTAAAGTTGAATACCAGGCTCTTGCATCCATTGTTAGTGAGCTTGTATAGCTCACTCAGCTATTATTGGACTTCCAAGCTATTTATCCAACTCCTGCTCTACTTTTCTGTGATAATGAAGCGACGGTCCATATTGCCACTAATTCAGTGTTTCATGAATACACGAAACAATTTGAGTTGGACTGCCACTTTATTTGCGAGAAGATTGTTACTGGTCTTATTAAGCTACTTTCTATCCACACTCAGCATCAACTAGCTGATGTGCTCACTAAACCCTTGCTAGCAGCTCAACTCTTTCCTTTGTTAGTCAAGATGGCCATTATTGACATTCATGGTTCATCTTGAGGGGGAGTAACAAATATTGGCTAGCCTAACAATTATATTGTTATGTTTTGTTGTTAGTTTTGTTTGTTGTACAATAGCGTCATCAGCAGTTAATTAGAGCAAATGCACATATTGTATTTAAACTCGTTGCAATGCAGCTTATTTCGAGTATTGAGAATTTTGGGACATTCTTTTCATTCTCTCTGTTTCAATAGGGGTCATCTTTTTGGACAAGTTATATTCTTGATGCAAACTCAGAAGCATAGTTTGTTCAACCTCCATCTTTCACTGTAGCATCCCAATTACCTGTGGACTTGCAACAACCATCAGGATATGCTCGGACAATGTGCTTATTCTTCATATATATATATATATATATATAGGCGTCTAAAAGTCTTCCTGAATGAGGGTAATTAAGCATGACAAGTGACTAAAATGATAAATAAAGTAATAACCATAAAAGAAAACACTTTTTTTGGGTTATGCTTAAATTACCATGAGAATGAGATCGTACCTACAACGCTGAATAGCATGCACAACTTCAACCCCATTATTCACAACGTTTATATATGCTATGGCACAGCTGTTTCATTTGCGTAAACCCGCAAATAAACAAATTAATAATTAAATTGATAATTAACTTCTAATATTTTATATCCAAATGGTTATTTAATCCCTAAACCAAATTAACCAGGGTATTAACCAATGTTTTGAAAATCAGACTGGATAATGAACCGACTTATTAACTGGACCACGGATCACTTGGTCTAACCGATTGGACCGAAGTGGTCCAACTCCAATCCAACCGAATGATGTCATATATATTTTTTATAATTAAATAATATATATAATAAATATATAATTAAAATATTAGTGTTTTATATTTTATTATGATAAATGTTATTAATAACTAATATATAATTAATATTTTATATATAATTATTATATATATTATTAAAAAATTAATTAATAATTAAAAATTTAAAAGTAAGTGATGAGAGTGAAAAAAATCGGGATCAACTCAATTCCTGATTCATCAGTTCGGCCGAATTTTGATCGAATTGAAACTTTTACTAAAACTTTTATAAGTATCCTCCATCCAAAATGATTGGCGTCAATTACCATTAATTGTGTCCAAAGTTAAGTGTATCTAATAGTTGCTCTCCAGCTTAATGTCCAAAACTTACTTAACTAAAAGTAATGCTTAATTTTTTTTTATATGTCTTATGACAATCAAGTTAGATTCAATATAAAAAATAAAATACTCATATATAATAAATGACATAAATTTTATGATAAAACTCGTGCCCTTAATATAGGCATATATATATATATATATTGTGACGCAAGGGAGAGTTATAATCGTGCAAGTAGATAATCAGATTTTAACCCACAAGCCAAATTAACAAATATAGGGATAGGAGTTTTGGTTTGAAGCAAATTTAAATATTTAAGCTCTAATTTTAAATAGTTTAAAACACTTGAAAAAAAACTCTTTGAGGAGTAGTTTTACTAAAAAGATAAAAAGATTCTCCATCAATCCCTGTTATAATTCATTGAACGTTGTCAGAAGGAATTAATTAATCCCTGTTATAGTCAATCACTGTTTTCTCCATCAATCCCAGTTATTTCATAAGCTTCATAGGTTGATTTGGTCAAGGTAAACCATGAAGAAGAAGGCGTGCAGTTGTCCGTTACGTGACAAAATCAGTGAAAATCTTTGGGATGGACCTACAGCTCTTAATGTTAAGCGTACGAAATATTGCATTGATAAACACTTTCTGTTAAAGTAAAAGTGAATAATTTTTCTTTTCAGTACTAATCAGAAGTGGTTGCTTGATGTAATCCTCGTAAGAAACTACAAAATCAGTGAAAAAATATCATTATCTAGTAAAATTTATAACTACAAAGACTAATATTTCTCTCTAAAATTAAATCTCAATTACACCAAATTCCTAACTCTCACTAGTCTCTCACAAGTGATTTACTCTCTTTAACTAACAAGTTAATCATCCTATTTATAGACTAGTTTCTTTGTTCAATAAGATTAAGGTTTCCTTGTCCACCAAGACTAAGGTTTCTTTACCTAACAATAATTTTCAACTGACTATAAAATAGGATTACAAACTAAACAAGAAACCAATTAAGAATAGAAAATAATCTTCAAGACTAATTAGGATTTCTCGCTGAAAATCCTAACAAACCACCACCTCAGCAAGAAATCCTAAAAACAAGCGTCCATTCTCCAACGACAACCATAACTATCTGTTACCGATAATCACCATGATCTTTATCACCAAGATCATCGTACCCCACCATAAAAGGTACAACCACTTAGGCACATACCGCCCTAAAATTTTCAAGTCACAATGTTGAAAAATACCTTGTTAAAAAACTATGGTGCAACCCCCATGCTTGACTTTTTTGGGAGCTCTTTAGCCATCAATATCCTTTCCACCACACACCTTACATCACCGCCAAGCCAATGCTCATGCTTAAACTTTGTGGACCTGCTAGAAGTATCACATCCTCTTTCATGACAACTTTGGTGGTCTAGCGGCATGCCATGAGAATGTATCAATCTCTTTAGAGAACATCTTTATCTCCCACAAAACTGAGAAACGAACTTCCAGTGTCACAATCTTTAGAGCCATTTGCAAGACTTGTTCTACCATATTTTTCAGGAGTTGGTTTTCCTTTCAACACCTTGTATAACTTGCATTGGATCAAGATATCCTTGACTTGTATTTGCCACAAGCCAAAACCGATCTTCCAGTTGAACTTTCAAAATCAAACTTCATCATGCTTGGCATATCCTTTGCATACTAGGCGACCGATAACCAAAGCTCTAATACCACTTATTGAAGGAAAAAAAAAATAAGATGAGAAGAAACACAAGATGATCCAATCACACTCAAACACAAAGAATTTTTATATGAAAAACCCTAAAAGGAAAAAATCATGGCCGTCAGGACGATAAAGAAAAAATATCATTATATAGTTAAGTTTACAACTACAAAGCTTAATATTCTTTCTCTAAACTCAATTTCCAATTACACCTAATTCCTAATTTTCATTGGTTTCTCACAAGTGATATGCTCTCCTTGACTAACAAGTCAACCATCCTATTTATAAACTAGTTTTCTTGTTCAACAAGATTAAGGTTTCCTTGTCCACCAAAACTAAGGTTTCCTTATCTAACAATAATTTTTAACTGACTAAACAAGAAACTAATTAAAAATAAGAAATAATCTTCAAGACTAATTAAGATTTCTCGCTGAAAATCCTAACACATATATATCTTAATCTAATATAAATAACACAACAAGAAGTCTAAAAGTCTTCTTGAAAGAAGGGTAAGTATGACAAGTGACTAAAATGACAAATAAAGTAATAATCGCAAAAGAAAACACTTTTTTTGGGTTTCTAATTAAATTATCATGAAAATGAGATCATACTTACAGCACTATGGCCCAGCTGTTTCATTTGTGTAAACCCGCAAATGGACAAATTAATAGTTAAATTGATAATTAACTTCTAATATCTTATCTCCAAATGGTAATTTAATCCCGAAACCAAATTAACCAGGCGCTAGAGGGAGGGAGGGAGGGTGTTGACTGGCTGCATGGGGCCGTTGTACAGTTTGGCTGGCAATTGAAGAACGACACCGCCAATGACTAATGCCACGTAACGACACAATTGATATATATATATATATATATGAAAGATACTGAAATGCCAAATCATCTCTCATTAATTAGCATCACTGAAGTCTTTCAAGTCTCCATCACTTGCTATAGTCTTTAATAATTATATTCGATATAGAATCTGGTAATCAATTCGGTGTGACGCATAAGAGGGGTATTTTCGTCCTTTCTCCTGTGACCAAAATATCTCTAGTAATTAAAAATGATTAGAATATACACCTTGGGTAAGTCAAACTCTATTTTTAGTAAATGTTTATAAAATGATGATAAATTTAATAAAAAATATATATTATAAAAATGATTTGAGTCAATCACAATTAATTGAGTCCAAAATCAATACATAATTTTTTTATATATCTTATGACAATAAATTTAGATTTGATATAAAAAATAAAATAAAATAATCGTATATAATAAATGACATAAATTTTTTTTGTAAAGCTCGTGCCTTTAATATAGACATATCGTATCACGTATGCAATGAGATTTCAACCTACAAGCCAAATTAACAAGTATAGGGATAGGAGTTTCGGTTTGAAGCAAATTTAAATATTTAATTAAGCCCTAATTTTAAATAGTTTAAAACACTTGAAAAAAGTTGTACTAAAAAGATGAAAATAAGATTCTCCTTCAATCCCCCTGTTATTTCATTGAACGTTCCGTTATAGTCAATCACTGTTTTCTCCATCAATCCCAGTTATTTCATTTAACGGTATTATTTATTCTGCGAAGTTTCATAGGTTGATTTGGTCAAGGTACGTAAACTATGAAGAAGAAGGCGTGCAGTTGCCGGTTACGTGACAAAATCAGTGAAAATCTTTGGGATGGACCTACAGCTCTTAATGTTAAGCGTACAAAATATTGCATTGATAAACACTTTCTGTTAAAGTAAAAGTGAATAATTTTTCTTTTCATTACTAATCAGAAGTGGTTGCTTGATGTAATCCTCGTAAGAAACTTTAAAGCCTCATATAACGGTTGATTTGGTCAAGGTGGCCTGTGACAATGGCATGCATGTTGCGACAAGTGAAAGCTTTGAGCTTGAGAATGAGAGGGTGCTTCTCCGAAGGTTCAGGGAACAATCCTGCTTCGGCGACAGCAATATTTTTGCTTGAAATTTGAATCTCTCGACCGTGAGTCACATCAATAAAAAAAATTTCACTTGCATGTTCGATTACTTAATATTTTTTATAAAAAAATTTTATAGTACAACACATTAAAGTATGTTTTGATCCAATTTTTATAAAAAAAATTATATTTAGGAGAAGTGAAAATTATTTTTTTATAAAATTAAAAAATAATTTTCTTTTTCATCTTTTTTCAATTAAACACACCCTTAGAGCAACGACAATGTGCATGTTTGGTTGGTCTCATGTGGCATGGTGAAATTCAAAAATTCCTAGTCGTGCTCCCTTTGTTTGGGGCTAATAGCAAAAATAATTTAAGCCTTTTCACCAATTTGTAATTTCATTCAACCGTTTCAATTTTGATAATTAGATCTAAATTAGATTAATTGAATACAATTTTATTTAGCACGTAAAATTAATTAAGAAAAATTGTGTTTATATTAATGTGGAATAACATGTGTCATATATATAATAATAATATTTATGAGATTCACATGTACATATAAGTAAACAAAATAGATGAACACTAGTTGACGACAACTCCTAATTGTTCTACTTTTGGTTGTCATGACCAGGCCATCTAGCCCTTCCCCGTGAGTTCCTAGAGGAAGCTCGGACAAACCATATGCTCTGCCCACCACCAGGGGAACCAAACAGAGCCTGCTCCGCCCTAGCTCCGCTCTAGAGACTTTGCAAGACTGATTGGCTTGGAGATGGGAAAGATTAGGTTCTTGATTCAATTAGAATTGTGGTAGAGTCCGTCGACTAATGTCTCATCAAGAAGCTCCACGTCCTTGGCGAGGGAGCGATTGTGAAGGCCTCGTCATTGAGGGTGGCTAAGGGGTCGAAGAAAGCTGAAATCCTAGATTTGGAAGGGAAGGTTATGGTAGCGAAGCAGTTGAGTGGGGATAAGTAGCTTGGTCGTCGTTGGGGTGGGAGAGGTAAAGATGAATGGAAGCCTCGATGTGGGGCATAGTTTGGACGAGGACGGTGGTGCACCATAGGGGTTGTCAGCCATGGAGGCGAAAGAGGTGGGAAAGCCTCCACATGTAGTTTTGAGGCGGAGTGAAAGCGACGACGCAATTGATAGCGACACTGATGCTGTAGGGGAGAGATGGGGTTGAGAGTTGATTGTTAATTTTGGAAAGTAGGGGGTTGCTTCTAGTTTTGGCTGCCCATGGTAAAGGAGTCGCCAACTCCTTCCGCCATCATTGTTACATTATTATATAGCATTTATCATGTCAAGTCAGCATGAATACACGTCATTAGCATGTTGGATAAAATTACACTTAATTGAGCTAATTTTAATCTAATTATCAAAATTAAAATGTTTTAATTAAATTATAAATTTGCAAAAAAATTTAGCTATATTTTCTTCATTTGGCATTTAGTTTTGCCCGCTTATGGTTTCTAATGGGTTCAAAGTTTTACAATAATAATAATTCACTTTGTCATCTACAAACGGGACAATTAATTTCATTTTCATATTGGCACCGGTTATAAATGAATTGTGTCTTATTTTGCTGATATATTTATGTGCTTTGTTTCTGTCTGTGTGTGTCTCCATTTTGTTAGTTGCATCTTGAAAATAAATAATCACCACATTTTATATATCATGCAAAAAAATTTAAGTCATTTCTTGCTATTAGCCTTTTTTATGTATTCTTCTTCTTCTTCTTTAAGATCTTTCAAGGTTTATTCATTGTGTATCCGATATTCTATTCAAGGTATAATAGTGAGATTGCCGAGTTTTGACCAATTCAAAGGTTGTCAAGATATGCTTTGTATAAAAGATTTATAATCAACTGAGTGTACTTTGTGGTGGAGTTTAAGTTAGAATGTTTGTTTGGGCTACAAGAAAAGTATAAATTAGGGGTCTTGGGGAAGTGTCGTGAGGTGTTTATGGCGTACCATATATTCATTAATAAATTTTGATATTTTTGTTTTAAAATAAAAATAAACACTACAAGAAAAACGGGTTTTAATGACGGGAAAATCAGTCGTTAAAAGTTAATTTTCGGTTGTTAAAAAGTTTTAACGACGGGAATTTTCCTGTCGTCGGTCGTCGTTATTGCCTCCGAGGATAAAAGTCTTTAACGACGGGAATGATAAACCCGTCGTTAATTGTATTAGCGACCGTATGATTCCCATCGTTAAAAATAATTATTAGCGACCAAATTATAACTCAATAACGACAATATTTCCCGTCGTTAATAGTGTGAATAATTAACGATAGTATGATTTCCGTCGTTAAAAATAATTATTAACGACCAAATTAAAACTCAATAACAACAATATTTCCCGTCGTTAAAAGTGTGAATAATTAACGACCATATGATTCCCGTCATTAAAAATAATTTTTAGCTACCAAATCCTTTAATAATAACGACAATATTTTGTCGTTAATAGTGTAAACAATTAGCGACTGTGTGATTTTTGTCGTTAAAAGATGTTATTTAGCTACTAAAATATAGAACAATAACAATAGTATTTCTCATCGTTAATAGTGTAAAACCAACGAGTAGTCATCAATGACGATGACATCCTATTTTGATGAAAACCACCACACCTATATATCATTATCCATATCAAATTGAAATAAAACTCATAAAATTAAACCTGTCATTCAACTAATTAACTTTAAAGTAATATATGTTCAACCAAAATAAAAAGTATCATTATCCATTAACATTTACACATCAAAAGTAGTATCTATACAAGTGTTAATTGCCAACAAACTACACCAACAAATATGTTTAACTAAAAGCAACACTTTGACAATCATATATACTATACAAAAATGTACACCAAAACATTGTAGTCAAATAGTTGATTGAAATTATAATTATAGAACTGTTCATGTAGTCCAACACAGAAGTTGCTTCCTTTAGAGTTCTGTTGTTTCATTAACCTACAAAAAAAAAAAAATAAAACATGAAATTAGAGTCAAAGATCGATGTGTTCATGTTTTCTTTATAAAAGAATTGAAATAAAATTAATAAAGCACAAAAACGTCTCCATCACAAGCTACAAAACATACAACCATTAAAATGCACCAAAACACAACAAAATTTCACAAACACATTCTAAATTTTGTAATTGATGCTATCTGAACAAGACTTAAATGCTCATAAGCTTCTAAGTAAAAAAAATTGCACTTACAAGGATAACAATTATCGTAATATAATTTGTTTAAAAACAAAATCTACAACATTTCCAGTGGTTCATAAGTCCTTTGTTATATAAATAACTTTGTCATATTTGGAACAATATTATCAATAACTTTCACGTTAATATTTTGTTGAAGGTTTATGTAAAATGATGTAAAATAAAGTCTAAATTACCATAGATGGGTAGATGATGTGCAAATGATACTACCAGTGGTGTTTGCACTAAATGATTTACCTACTCCCAGAATCAATCACTAATTAGACAAAAGAAAATAAGATGATATCGTACTAAGGACAACCATCAGTAGGTCACCAACAAGAGGAAACAGATTAAGAAGTAAAAAAGACTAAACAAAACAACATAAAGCAAATAAAAGCAAAAAACTAAAGAAAATAAATGCCAACATTGTCCAGTGGATAGCACATGAAACACGGGAAACCATTGCATAGTGCATACATTTCACACTCTAATCTATCAGCTAAGAATTGTGGGCTAATCCATTCCCCCCATTGTTTATAAATGAAAAGATAAACCAAATTAAAAATGCCTACAGTCCCCTGAATAATCCAAATTTTGGCATATTGAACCAGCTAACAACTTTCTAATTTCAGCAATGTTATATATCATATAAGCAAGTCAAAATATGCAGTAACCTCAGGAAATTTAGGATTTCATACCAAAGAACATATGAAATCCTAAACACATCTAATCAAGATTAAAAAAAAAAGAATAAAAAGACATGCGAACAGTGAAATGAAAAGAGGTTAGTGCGCTATCTTATCCTATCAAAAAGAATTACAATTGTTTACAATGCTAATAAAATTAAAAACTTAGAACTATAATTATGTGCATCAAAATGTATATATATAATTAACAAGGATAATCCCCGAATGAAGCAGATAATTAAACTGTCAGGCAGGGACAAAGCCATAGAAGGAATGAGATTCCAATGCAACTGTTAACTTGCTTGGAAAACATAAAAGTCCCTCATACAAATTGAAACAATGTATTTTGAGACATAACATATTCAGATACCTTGCATTTAAACAACTAAAAGCTTATTGTAGTTGCCACGAAAACGCATTTAAAGCTTCTTTAACCAAATATAGAGACAACAAAGCTCAAAATAGATCAGAGCACTTCTTAAGACATGATGCTATCCTTAAACCCAAACAATGAGAAAGAACAAAACAATGCCTTTAAAGGGATGTACAACCAGAATTTCTGGGAGAAGTGAAGGTTTTAACATGCTAGTTTTTTTTTTTTTTTAATTTATGTTCATCTAAAGATAGTGAATTGGAAATAACTAAAGCACGAGATACTGAAGGTCATTGGAGGAGGTTCACAGGAGCAATATAAGCCTCCATGAAGCTTCATTTCCAAAGAAACAACAACAAAGCCCAAGGAGACAAGACTACTTTGAGGTACAGTGCAATCTGTAGTACAGAACTATTGAAGGCATCATATCACAACAATCACCTCAAAAGATAGTGATTAAATAGATAAATTAGGGGGGGGGGGACACAAAACAAAGGCCATCACCAAGAATAAGTAAAAAAGCAAAACTGCAGGGAACAAAATTTGATTGCCCTAATCTTGAATACAAAGCTGCCAAGATCCAAAATCAGATTGCTTAAGAACCTTACCGTACAACAACAGTATGTTCTGGTCCCTCATTCTAAATGCATCATTAAAACTACTTAATTTGGTAACAAACTGCATTCTTAATGATAGCAAGTACACTGACAATGACTCATTAATAGAAACAAATTTGATATGCCTTAGGTGTAACTTAAGTTTTCAGGGGCAGGGGAATTCATAACATTAATACCTTTACAGGACACAAAAAATCCCAGATGGGGAACTTATTACATTAATACCTCTAGAGGACACAACAAATACCAAGTTAAGTAACCAAAAGATATAGTAGAAAATCATTTGTTATGCCAATGACACCCATTTTTTTGAACGTTGCTATTAATTTAATGGAAACCCAGCCTTGGTCATCCATCTTCTGCCACAAGTATGTATCTTTAATTAAATTCTCATTATTGCAAGGAATAGATAAGAGGCATAAATCGTTCAATTCCTAACTAAAAATAATTAACTAGCAAATTAGCAATGATTACCAATGAAAAGTAATGAAAGCCATTAATAAGATACCTAAAATAATAGTTTATCTGATTCAATATCTTAACAGGAAACTGTGGGTCTGGGAAATGGAAAAACATTGCAGGGGGTGATATTGGCGGCATAAAAGGTATGGCTCTAAATGAATTAGGTGGTGGACCTGTAACATAAAACACTGGATGCTGCCCTTCTGCAAATAGATGGGCACATTTACTGGAACATATATAACTAACCTAAATCGGTAATATACAAGTATAGAAATATCACACAAAATATATATACAAAAACATCCAGAACAAGAAAAGAACCCGTTTCGAACATCAACGGCGTCCTCGTGAGGCAAAGCTGGGGCAGTTCGTCATAGATGCGATTGGCCCCACTGTCGGCTCAAACACGAAGATATGTTGCTCTACACCGACAACAACAACAAGAACAACGAGACGGAAGCATCAGACAACCAAATCGCACAAAAACGACAAAATCGAATGAACCAAGAGAGAAGAAGGACGTACCGTACTTCCAAAGTAGAGGAGTGAATCGGGGGAGGCATTGGTTGAGCAAGACGAGGGCATAGGTCTGGAGGTGTCCATTGTCGGCGCTAATCAAGGGAGGGGAAAAGGCGGCAGCAATGTTGAGGAAACGGAGGGAGGCGGCCGGGAGAACAGAGGGTCAGGTTGTGATTTGGGGGATTAAGGCTTGGGGGAATTCTGATTTGGGAATAGGAATTGAAGGGGAAAACGCGGGGCAGCTTCCACCAACATTTTGATTTTTTATTAAATATTTAATTGTTAATTGATAAAAACGAAAATAATTTATAAAAATAATATTAATAATTATTTAATTAATAAGAATAAAATAATTTAACATTATGGTAACTGATAAAATAGGTTAAATTATTGCATCAAATTAATAATTATTTAAAAATAAAATTATATTATAAATAAATCTATTAATTATAATAAATTCGTTTGATATATTGTATTATTTTTAATATGTTCATAAATTTTTAATATATTTTATTATCAATAAATTAAATAAGTAATGTTCAATTATAATAATACATTTACAGAAAAATAATTTATGAAATTAATATTAATAATTATTTAATTGATAAAAATAAAATAATTTAAGATTATAATAATTGATAAAATAATTTAAATTATTATATCATATTAATATTTATTTAAAAATATAGTTATATTATAAATAAATCTAATAATTATAATAAATTAGTTTGATAAATTGTATTCTTTTTAATATGTTCATATTTTTTTAATATATTATATTATCAATAAATAACTAATGCTCAATTATCATAATTTAATAAATATATTTGTTCATTTATAGAAAAATATAATTATATTAAGAATTGCTTATATAAGTGTTAGTTAAATTTTAATAAAATTTTTTATTGTTTTATGATTTGAATTAAAAGTTTTAGTCATTAACGACGGGAAAATGATATATTAACGACGACTTATTTTGCCTGTCGTTAAAAGTTATCTTATAACGACGGGATTTATATTTAGTCGTTAATAGTACTACATTAACGACCAAAACTAATGTCGTCGCTAATTTTTTGTCGTTATTGCTTGTTTTTGTTGTAGTGAAAACGTTTTATAAAAAAATGAATTACATCCTTATAAATATTAATTATGTTGTACAAAAATGAAAACAAAAATTTAAAATAAATAAGATAGGAAGCTAAAACGAAACAAAGCACCACCAACAATACAAAAGTACTTTCTAACCGCCCGGGGGTGGGGGGGGGGGGTTGATACTTTTGATTGCTTTATTACTCACTAATAGAATAAAATTAACTATAATTACCATTCAAATTGGGGTAAAAGAAGAAGAAAACTAATTAATGGTTTTAAGTATAATAACATAAAATTTTCATTGTCAGACTAAGCATGACTAATAATAGTTGCGTCCCATGTTATAAATGTAATTAGGATGGGAGTATACTATTCTTATTCTTGGCTCAGCAGCTGATGGTAGACTTTTCTAGCCCCCTAATCTGTAGTGTGTATATATATGGTGATCAGTTGGTTTGGACAGCCATTCCCTGCTTAAGCAAAAATTAGAACTCTCCGGAAAAGAGGTCCAATTAGCCAGGATGAGAAATCTCAGCCCACAAGTAAACTTCTTCTTCATTGCCTTTGTTCTGATCATGATCTTGCCAAGCATGGCCATGGCGGATGATCAACTTAATAACAGTAGCGGAGCAACTGCGGTACATGTGGGAGTGGTTCTTGACATGAAGGGAAGGCTTGGGAAGATGGGGTGGAGCTGCATCTCCATGGCTCTCTCTGACTTCTATGCCTCTCATGCCTCCTACAGGACTAGGGTAGTCCCAAAGCCCAGGGACTCCAAAGGCGACGACCTTGGTGCTGCTGCTGCAGGTTCTCTCCCTCTCTCTCTCGATAGTTACTTTCGTCCCATAACAGAATTAATATTGGTTTAGTGAAGATTACTACATATAAATACCATCCATAATGTCTAGTGTAGAGAAAAATTCTAATGTATTTAAAATCAATGGCGTTGGAAATAATTTAATAAGAAAGATAAAATAGTATCAACATATAAAAGGTGTGAAGTATTCTAATATTTTTATTAAATTATTAATTAAATTTTTTGAAATGTAATAACAATTGCACTTTTTCTTTCTATATATTTGTTAAAATATATACGATAAACATCAAAATAAGGATTTTTTTTATCAAAATTTCACTCAAAAAAAACGTAAAGATTTTATGAGATGATTGGGCATACGAATCTTTTTCTTTTATTTATAAAATTATAAATAAATTTATTTAGATGGAGGAAAAGATTTACTTATATGATTTTTGATGGATAAGAAGATATAGATGACTTATTTTGAGTGGGTTGTTAGATAAATTTAACAAATATAATAAAATATAATTTTGTGTGAATTATTTTTTTATCCTATTTTTTTTAACACATATCTTGATTAACAAATAGTAGGTGGAATAAGGTAAGTTTGTTATTTTACATGTTGATATACAATAAAGAGTTAGAAATGAAAATAGCAGTACGTAATGTGGTTAATTTTGCATGGGGTTTCCTTATATTATTTGGTTGGAAAATGAGGTACTCACAAATAATTTTTATAAATTGATATGACGCACATAAATTTATAATAATTTTATTTAAATTCATAATATATAAGTCTATTTAAATTTAATAATAAATCTACTCACAACTATAAACTATTATTAGTTTTGAATTAAAATATTATAAATTATATATATATCATGTCAATTTATAAAAATTATCAGTTAAACTTATTTATAGAAATGATTTTGGCAATGAAGTTTCACTAAAAACCCCATCTTTTCAAGAACTTAATCTATAAGTGATCGATATATATAATTCATTTAGGTAGCTAGCGTGCTATATTTTCTTCATTTGGCATTTAGTTATGGTTTCTAATGGGTTCAAAGTTTTACAATAATAATAATTCACTTTGTCATCTACAAACGGGACAATTAATTTCATTTTCATATCGGTACCCGTTATAAATGAATTGTGTCTTATTTTGCTGATATATTTATGTGCTTTGTTTGTGTGTGTGTGTGTGTGTCTCCATTTGGTTAGTTTCATCTTGAAAATAAATAATCACCACATTTTATTTATCTGAAAGGTTCTTTTAAAATAAATAATCACCACATCTAAAAATGATGGTATTAATTATTCTAAAAACGGGATAGTTGTAATAATAAATGAGTGAAGAAAATAAATGTTAAATTATATTATTTAAATAATATTAAAAATTATAATTGATAATAATATCATCAATTATATATGTGATATTATTTTTCTTTATGACATTATCATTACTCATGTCTTCTAATATTATTCTTATTATTTAAGTCAATTTTCAAAATATTCACTTCTTTATCCAAACAAGTGTAAATGAGTGAATGATATCTGTTGATATAATTCATTCGTTCATTTCCCTATCTCGGTCGACAAAACGGTATTAATTTTGATGTACACTTGTTTGGATTCAATTTTCAAGAAAACATACGCCACCTTCAGTGCTATATATAAAACCCATATATATTAAAAACCTCATCTATAGCTAAAAATAATGAGATTTTAATTAGTTAAAAGAAAAAAAACTTATCAATACATCTTTAACTAACATTCCAAATCTATAGTCAACCCCTCCACCATCTTGAACAGAGCCATATGATCGCTATTCAAAACTCACAAAACCATTGATTGATTGATTGATGACTACTAAAGTTTAGAAATAAACATAAATTTTATAATACATTCAAATAAAATAAATAATTATTTAATTATAAAAAAATAAGAATTTTTTTGTAAATATAATTTTTAAAATAAAAATAATTATTTAATTTAAAAATAAATATAAATTTCATTACACATTCAAACAAATTATAAAAAAATAAAATAAAATATTTCGAAAACATCAATTCCGTGTATCCTAGGACAATAGTATTCAAAGGATCACATTTATATGCCCGAAATAAGAGAGACATATACATAAAAGGAAGGGGGTAAAGAGCAGGAAATAAGGAAAAGATGGTCAATTCATAAAATTTATGCAAAAGATTTGTGTGTAATTGGTGCCTTTGGTCAAACCTTTTCATTATCAGTTGTAAATTTTCAATTTTTGCTGTTTTTCTACTTCTCCTCTACCATTAACACACGTGCACTCGCCGTGGTTTCGCCACCGTCATCTCTTCGTCACCGACAACATCCGAAATTGCAGAGGTCTGCGGGGTGTAAGGCTAGGGTCTTCAGAGCCCTAGTGGGCTTTCTCTCTAGGACGGAGCCTCAGGACTTCTCTATTGTTGGCTGAGGTTTCGACATAGATATAGAGCGCAGCCTTTTCATCTACTAATTAATTAATCAACAGAATATTTGATTAGTTTCCTTTAAAATGTTGCAGCTCTATACTTGCTGAAATATACTCAAGTGCATGCTATTGTTGGTCCATCAACATCCATGCAAGCTGACTTCGTAATTGATCTTGGCACCAAAGCTCAAGTGCCCATTATTTCCTTCTCTGCAACAAGCCCTTCTCTATCACCACTTCGGACGCCATATTTCGTTCGCGTCGCCCAAAACGATTCCACTCAAGCGAAAGCCATTGCTGCCATCGTTCAAGCCTTTGGATGGCGAGAAGTTGTTCCAATCTATGTAGACAACGCATTTGGGGAGGGAATAATGCCTTCTATGGCTGATGCCTTGCACGAAATCGACGTTTGGATACCTTACCGGAGCGTCATTCCTCCCTCGGCCACAGGCGATCAAATTGTTGCCGAGCTTTACAAGTTGAAGACAAAGCAAACTAGAGTGTTCATTGTCCACATGTTTCCTTATCTGGCCCATCAGTTGTTTATGAAAGCAAAAGAGATTGGAATGATGATCGAGGGGTATGTTTGGATCATAACCGATGCGGTGAGAAATGACTTAACTTCGTTGCATCCCCAAGTCATCGATTCAATGCAAGGAGTATTGGGCGTAAAGCCTTATGTCGTCCCAACAAAACAGTTTGAGAATTTCAGAGTTAGGTGGAAAACCAAGTTTAAGCATGCTGACCTAAATGTTTTCGGACTATGGGCATATGATGCTGCTACTGCACTGGCTATGGCGGTGGAGGCAATTGGCGCCACAAATACTACTGCCTTTCTGGAGACGAACACATCAAGAAATTCAACAGATCTTGAAACTTTGGGAGTCTCTCAATTGGGCCCAAAACTTCTCCAAGCTCTTAAAAATACTAAATTTAAAGGACTCAGTGGACATTTCCAAATGGTTGATGGGCAGCTACAAACATCAGCATACCAGATTGTCAATGTGATTGGCAATCGTCAAAAGGGAATCGGATTTTGGACAGTAGAAAATGGACTCACCAAAGTCTTCGACCTCTCTAGTACAACTACTGTGGGTTATTCCACTTCCAAGGACAATCTTCGATCAATTATATGGCCAGGTGACACTACGACTCCGCCCAAGCTGAGAATAGGAGTTCCAGTCAAGACTGGCTTCACTGAATTTGTGAAGGTGTATGGCGATAATAAGACCAGGCCTGAAGGTTACTGCATCAAAGTGTTTGATGCCGTAATGGCCACGCTACCATATCCAGTTGCATACGAATATGTTCCATTTGCAACTCCTGACGGGAAGAGTGCAGGCAACTACAATGATTTGGTGGAGCAGGTTTATAATGGGGTAATTCTCTTTCTCTTCTCGTTTCCAGTATTTCCAGTTTTATATTTCCATGTTGTGGGCATCAACTCGAACACACATCGCACGTAGAAATTAAGAGAAAAGGAAGCAGAAATTTAACGTGGTCCGCTTTCAATGCCACTATAATGTCCATGATCCTACAATAATATGTCAAAAATCTTCTCAATCAATGGTGGTGGGTAGCTTTCAAATGAAAAAATTATCGTTCTCCGCACGGCTACAATTTGACAAAGTTAAAAACTCTTGCAATTCTCATTCAAATAACTAGTCACTTACTCACATGACACTAGTTACTGAATTGTAGCACTCATCATGGGCATGCAACCCTTTATCAAATTTTCCTATTTTCACCGTAAATAAGTTTCCTATACATACTTAGATTTAATGTTCCCAAAAACTTAATCTCGTCTGCTTTGTGATTTGAAGACTAGTTTTCAAACACATATTGAAGTGCACACGCGGTTAAATTTTTGTGACAATTAGTTATAATTCTCTAACTGATATATTAACAGTAATGTTGACTATTTTATGAGGAACAGAAGTTTGATGCAGCGATTGGAGATATTACTATTATTGCAAACAGGTCAAACTACGTGGACTTCAGTTTGCCTTTCACTGAGTCTGGAGTGACAATGGTGGTGCCACTTAGGGACAAGAAGAAGAAGAATGCATGGGTGTTCTTGAAGCCTCTGACTTGGGATCTTTGGTTAACAAGTTTCTGTTCATTCATTTCCATTGGTTTTGTGATTTGGGTTCTTGAACATCGGATAAATGTGGACTTTCGGGGGTCTCCTTCTCATCAAGCTGGAACCATTTTCTGGTTTGCCTTCTCCACCATGGTCTTTGCCCAGAGTAATGACTTCTTATCATTTTTCTGAATTAAATTAACCAGGTTTCATGTCATATCATCAAATAATATGCATATATTGGTGTTAATCATGAATGATTATTCAAAAATAAATACTTTTGCAGGGGAAAGGATTGTGAGTAACTTGGGCAGGTTTGTGATGATTGTGTGGTGTTTTGTGGTGCTGATACTGATTCAAAGTTATACGGCGAGTTTAACTTCAATGTTAACAGTTCAACAGCTTCAACCCACTGTTACTGATCTAAGTGAACTTCTAAAGAAAAATGAGAATGTGGGTTGCCAAGATGGTTCTTTCGTCAAAAACATCCTAAAACAGTTGGGTTTTGACGAGTCTAGATCAATCAAGATCTACAAGTCTTCTGAGGAATTGGATGAACTCCTTGGAAATGGCAGTGTTGCTGCTGCTTTTGATGAAATCCCCTACATGAAGGTCTTTCTCTCCAAATATTGCTGCAAATGCACTATGCTTCCACCAACTAATAGAACAGATGGCTTTGGCTTTGTACGTCTCTCTCTCTCTCTCTCTCTCTCTCTCTGTGGGTTCATGAGGGTCGTAACTTATCATAATTTGCAGGCGTTTCCAATTGGCTCCCCACTAGTAAATGATGTTTCAAGAGCAGTCTTGAGTGTGACTGAAGGAGAGAAAATGGTGGACTTAGAGAAAGTCCTCTATAACGAAAGCAATTGCCCAGATTCCAGCAACTCGCTTTCTTCCAACAGTGTCAGCCTTGGTGTTGAGAGCTTCTGGGGCTTGTTCCTCATTGCTGGCTTGGCTTCACTTTCAGCTCTCGTAATATATACCATCATGTTTGTACATGAGCATAAGCACGTATTAAACCAGCTTGAGCCCAATGCTTCAACAAGGGAAAAGATCATCGCGCTGGTTAATAACTTTGACAAAAAAGATCTCTCTAGCCATACTTTCAAGAAGCCTGGATTTCAAGACGGGAACACTATCAGTGGTGTAGATAGTGGTGAACCTAGTGTTGGTGATCTCCCTCTAAGTCCTTCAAGACTCTGATTCTATCCTTCCCCTTATATGAACTCTCCTCCATCTTGAACTCCATTTAGCTTTTCAAACCACCCAGATGGCAATTCTGCTTCTAGGATATTAATCCCATGAATTTGGAGAACCAAGTTCAAGACAGCAAATAAGAAGAGAGATTGTTGAAGCAAGTGAAGTTGGTGATCCAAATAAAGAGACACCAAACAGTGCCCCAGACTCCACAAATGAAAGCCATTGATCTAGATGTAGACTTAGTTGCCCTGTGATCTCTTATTGGATATCTAATTATATTGTAGTTTCGCCGCCATATGGATTTACAGGTTACCTTATACACTTAAAACTAATTTCACATATTCTCTTGTTAGATTAGGCCCAGTCTAGTCACATATGGGGTATCCTCACTTTTCTTTCACAGATTACAGAGGGTGTGTTTCTCTTTGATTTTGTGTGTCCCTAAATCCCAACGGGTGGTTTCCCCTGTGTTGCTGGTTTCTGAAAATCAAAGAGGAGAGGTCTGGCAGCGGGCTTTAAGAGAACAGGTCTCTTATGGAGCAATGGTTTAGAGATCAAATGAATTATTGTTGACTGCTCCAGAATAGGGACCAAATGAATTTGCAGAGAACAGAGAAATGGTAAAACAAGAAGCTAAGCCAGAAACCAGAAATAAACAGAGAATTGATAAACAGAAAGATGATCCAGACATCAGAGATCAAAGGGAGGCTCAGATTCCATCTTAGAAGAGACAAAAAAAACTCAAAACAGTGAATTTTGTATTGCTTTGAAAGATTTCCATGGCTTTTGTACAGTTATTTATAGGGAAAATTATACAAAGGATAAAGCCTATGCAAAATATAAATGCTATCAAGAGTTAAAACACAAAAAAAAAAAAAAAAAAAGAACTTAAAGATATATGAACCCTAATTCAAATTTCATCTGATTCTAATCTTAATACTAACAATAGTTGTGTTTAAGGTATGTATAGTCAAGGGCCACCTCTTGTAACTGCATCTCCTGGGAAAGTATGTATTCTCCCTCACATCCCTACATGGAAAACAATTTAACTGTGAATTGCGAAAAAAGTCCAAGAAAGAAAGGAAAAAAGAAATACATCAAAGATGATACTGATATACACAAGTTAAGAGGCTCTGGCTGAGCATCCGAAGATACATTAATACCTCACAAAACTTTCCTACAGAACATTTCTAATTTGTACAGGAACATTTACAGGGAATATCATCTAATCTATCGTTCAAAGCATTCTTTCAACTTCTGGAAAGTAACAGGTTTTGAAATAAATGAATCATACCATTAGCATAACACTCATCCGCGCTCTCTGTCAATGCATTTGCTGTCATCTGCATTTGTAGAAAGTGGACTTATCAATGGACATGTATATAAATACCAACACACTGCATATTCTTGGATTGCAAAAGTTATGCAACTTTAAATCAAGCACATATAGTTTCGTATTCCACAATTCCATAGCATACGGTCTGTCTAAAATTTACTCATGTTTTTGTTTTTAAATTCCTGTTTCTTGTAGTACAATTAAGAATACTACCTACATATGGCCACAATTCAGATGATTGGCTAATCTTCTTCCATTAAATGGGATGTGAAATTTCTATTATAATAGTTAATAGTATGGCATTATTATGATGGCACGATCACTTACGCATTCTATGATTTTCAATTGATATTTTGATCAGTTGAGATGTTTCCTTTGTTAGCCTTTTTCAGACCCCATTTTCAAAGGCCACGACCGGCACTATCCTAAGAAATCGTAGCGTCCAATAAGGAATAGTAAGACTTACGGTGAACCGTATCATCTATTATTTCAAACATTTCAAATTTATCACAAAATTACCATAAATTCATTTAACAATTTAAGTTCTCAGTGGAAGTCATCATCTAATTACATTGCCAACATTATTTAGAACACAAAAGAAAAGAATATAAATGCTCCCATACATAAATTCAGTGAAATGTAATGAACGTGATATAGCCCGAAGCATATCTAAGGTTAATGCAATTAAAATTGCCTACTACTATTCTTATCGCTAGAGTTGATACCAACCTACAAATATGAAAATATTAAAGGGTAAGTCTACTATTGATTTTGTGAGGGGTAAAGAGTATAATGGGGAAATATAGAATCAATACATCAATAACAAATCATCATGTCATGATATGCCAAGTAATAATTAAGACAGAATAGGAGATGACGAATAAATATGCATATTTAAGAGTAAATAGATTAGAACTATAATTCACATATTCCATTATTTTGGGGCCTAATGACTCTCACTCACAAGATTCACCTTGGCCAAACCACTGTCACCGGACTTATGCATAATGGCGGAACTACTCTCGTCAAATAAGGACGGATCCACTCTCACCCTAATGTATATGTGGCGCATCAACAGTTAACTTTTACTGTTGTTAGAAATATAGGGTTCTAACTAGTTACTCCCTTTAATACAACATTTTATTATGCTATCATTTAGTATTAACAAGTGGTACATGCACTAGATCAAATATAAGTATTACATTCATGATTTACATTCTTCTCAAACACAAATTAAAGGAAATGATAATGTTTGTGATGAATCCCATGAACCAAGTGCAAGACAGCAGCCAGTAGCAACAGACACTGTTGAAGTTGGCGAAGGTGACGACGATCATTCACATGAACAGACCACCAGCTCGTACTGATCCATAGCCCACAAATTAATATTGAAATTTAGCCACTGATCTGAATGTACCCATATGTTATATGTGGTTGCATGCATTATTGTTTTATAATACAATATGGATCCATTACTTTGCTGATACCCATTTGCAATGACCAACAGATGGATAGATTTTTATTATGGAAGGCATACAAATAATAGTTTTTGATCTCCGTGAAAATTATGACTCGAAGAATTATCTGTTAACTCCTATAAGTGGGGTTTTTGTTTCCAAAGTAATTTTCGTTAGTACCTAAATTTTAAAGAACAAACAAAAGAAAAGAGTAATAGGCAAGTTAGGTTTATCTCCTTTTTTTAATCTCTAGAGGATTTAAAGTTTATATAATTCGATCCAAGATGGTTTAAGTATGATTTTCATTGATTTTTTTGGTGATGTGACCCATTAGCTTTGATACACGGAGACTCTGGAATGATGTCATTAAATGTTTCATATCTTGAAATGCTAAGAAACATTAAAAAGACGTTTTTGGGCCATTTTTATAATTTTAAAAATATTTTGAGATTATTTTATAATATTAAAAAATATTAGAAACATGTATATGTTCTACAAATACATTAAAGGCAAAAGTAATTTCCTCTGTTATTCTAGCCACCACATTAAAAAAAAAAATTGTGTTTATTTTTTTATGATTATGTTTACATATTTCTCCCACGGTTCCATGTCTTACTCTTGCTAAAAATGTTGTTTTTTCGTTTTTCTTTCATATTATATATGTTTTCCATTTCCATTTCTATGCTACATACCCCATGAGTGTAACCTTAGATAATACTTGATTCATGCCTCTCATAGCATTCTGAAATTCATGGCTCATTAACCAAAAAGAGATGGAAAATTCTATGTTGAACCTAGTTCACCAAGTCCACTCTTTTATGTTTTAAAGTAAGTTTGATGATGAATTTTTTTTTCTTTTTTTAAGTAAAAGAGATATATATATAGATAGAACTAAAATGTTTATACAATACACAATATAGAGCATACCTTAGAGAACACAATCACATAAGTGAAAATAGATACTCAAGATCTACACATGACATGATCAAAACAACATAACAGAAACACAAATGAGGTACATGGAATAGAAAAAGGAACAACTCCAGATAAGATCAAAGTCTGCGGCGAAAGACACTCCAAAGCATGCCATCATGGTTAGAGAAAAGACCAAGAACAAACAACAGATTTGAAGGCAGCCACAGAGGAGCTACCAAGCTAACAATGCGAACAGAGAGAAACCAAAGGACCGGGAGGATGAGCATGTATCAATTGGTCCTAGGACCAAAACAGGAACACGCACTCACACTACAAGAAATTTAGTATATTGTGACAAAAATAATTGTGATGGATTAAATTTTGTCACGAAAAGTATCTTTTTTGTGACAAAATAGAGTTTTCTCATGCAAAATTCAAAAAGTGAGTAAAGTTGTGACAAACAATATTTTGACAAAATATTTTGACATAATATAGTGATGTAGATAATTTATAATGACAAAATAATTTGTCATAAAATTTTGTCACATCAAGTTGGCGCCAAATTTTTGGCGGCAATTTAACTTACATAATATGACAAAATAATTTTGTCACAAAATTTTTTTTCACAATATTAATTATATAAGATGTAATTACAAAAAATTTTAGTCACAACAAGTAATAATTTTTATAACAAAAATAGTTTGTCACAACATAGTATTATAAAAAAAATATATGACAAAAATATGTATGTCATAAGAAATTCAATTTTTTTTTGACAAAAAAAATTTTAATGACAAAAATAATTTTATTAAGTTTAATTTTTCATAAAAATACATCATATTAGGCATAAAAAATAATAATCTGATGACAAAAAAACTCAAAATATTTTGTCATAATAAAAAAAATAAAAGACGTGTAGTGATAAAAATATTTTATTATAATATTTTGCCATAAATTTTTAGACCCAATATTAATTAGATATCCTAACAAACAATTTTTAGACCCAATATTTTGTCATACATTTTAGTATATTGTGACAAAATAATTGTGATGGATTAAATTTTGTCACAAAAAGTATTATTTTTGTGATAGAATAGATTTTTCTCATTCAAAATTCAAAAAGTGAGTAAAGTTGTGACAAACAATATTTTGTCATAATATAGTGAGGTAGATAATCTATATTGACAAAATAATTTTTGTTACAAAATTGTCACATCAAGTTGACACCAAATTTTTTGCACCAATTCAACTTACATAATATGACAAAATAATTTTGTCACCAAAACTTTTGTCACAATATTTAATCATATAGGATGTAATTACAATTTCTTTTAGTCACAATATAGAATCATAAAAAAAATATAACAAAAATATGTATGTCACAAGAAATTTAGTTTTTTGTAACAAAAATAATTTTATTGAATTTAATTTTTTTATAAAAATACATTATATTAGGCACAAAAAATAATAATCTAATGACAAAAAAATTCAAAATATTCTGTCGTAATAAAAAACAAAAGACATGCAGTGACAAAAATATTTTGTTATAATATTTCGTCATAAAATATTTAGCCTCAATATTAATTAGATATATTGACAAACATATTAATAAATTATAAAAGAAACACTAGAAAATGAAAATAATAAAATAATATTTAACTTTTGTCTAATTTAATTTTCCTTAAAAATCTCCTTCCGTCCTTTCCCTCTTTAAAACTTTTATTCCACCTTTACTATTTTAATTTGACACAAAATATTAAGTTTCTTATTTAAAAATAAAACCCACGAAATTTGACTTTTGTTAAAATATTTTTTCATAAAATATTGACGCCAAATTTTTTATGCCAATATTAATTAGATATCTTGAAAATTAATAAAATAATATTTAACTTTTGACAAATTATACTTTTCGTTAAAATTTTTCCCCCATCCTTTCCCTCAAAAAATTTTATTCCACTTTTGTTGATTTGATTTTATCCATAAAATTAAATTTCTTATTTAACAACTAAAATTTTTAAATTTTGGCTTTTGTTTAATATTAAGATATTTTATTATAATATTTTTTCATAAAATATTGATACCAATATTAATTAGAAATATTGAAAAGTATTAAAATAATATTTAACTTTTGATAATTTTTAATTTTTATTAAAAATTTTGAGAATAAAAAAAAAGTCAAATATATCAAAGATATCAAATATATAATATAATAAAGAAAGAGAGAGAAAACAAGGCGTAGCACCCCACAGCCACGCCTAGTGTGCCCCCAACGCACCAGCCACATTATGTTGCGCCCCAAGAACGCCATATCGCATCCATGCAAGTGCCAATGCGCCCACACACTATTTTGGCCATACAATCTCTCTCTCTCTGTCTCTCTTTATTTGTCTGGATTACTTATATGAGGATTCCATCTACATGACACACTCATATACTATATCTTTACTTCATTAATACCAATTTTCTGTCATTATTAATTAAAATTTTTAATTCTAACAATGAAATAATAGAAAATACTTATTAAAATTTAACTAACACATATATAAACAATTTGTAATATAATTATTAAAGAAATATAATTGAACATTAATTTTTTATTGATAATACAATATATTAAAAAGTTATGAATATATTAAAAAGAATACAATATATCAAACTAATTTATTATAATTAATTGATTTATAATCTAATTAAATTTTTAAATAAATATTAATTAGATGTAATAATTTAAATTATTTTATCAGTTATCATAAGATAATTTCTAACAACAGACTAAATAAATCATGTTAATATATTACTTTT
The DNA here is from genome assembly GCA_036245055.1 of Diospyros kaki. Lineage (NCBI taxonomy): Eukaryota > Viridiplantae > Streptophyta > Magnoliopsida > Ericales > Ebenaceae > Diospyros > Diospyros kaki. Next base: position 966,663 of record BSEG01000008.1, on the reverse strand, counting down.
TTGTTTAATTAAAATTTTTAGTTTTAAGAACTAAATGTTTAAAAAAATAAAAAATAATGGCGGGAGAAACCCCGCCTCTTTTCCTCCAGCAAATCCCCATAACCGTTAATTTATGGACCTAAGCCAAGAGTGCTCACTACAAAAAAACGTGTTTATTGCGGCAGTTTTTTTGCGACGATTTTGAAAAATCGTCGTCAAATTAATTAATTTAAAATTATAAAATTAAATTTAGCGACGATTTTAAACAACCACTGCAAAATTCAGGACTAAAAAAATAAAAAATTAAATTTCGCGAAGGTTTTGTTAAAACCGACACCAAATTCATTAATAAAAAAAATTCAAAAAAATTTAATTTGGCGACAATTTTCTCAACACGGTTGCAAAATTCATTAATAATAAAATTAAAAAATAAATTTTGCAGCAATTTTAATCAACCGCCACAAAATTTAAAAATTAAAAAATAAAAAATTAAATTTAGCGACGGTTTTGTCAAAACTGCCACCAAATTCATTAATAAAAAAATTCAAAAAAATTGAATTTAGCGGCAATTTTCTCAAAACCGCCGCAAAATTCATTAATAATAAAATTGAAAAATAAATTTTGTAGCAGTTTTAATCAACCGCTGCAAAGTTCAGAAATTAAAAAATAAAAAATTAAATTTAGTGGCTGTTTGGTTAAAACTGTCGCCAAATTAAGAAATTAAAAAAAACAAAAAATAAATTTCAAAAAAAATTAAATTAAATTAAATTTTACAATATAATCTAATTTTTTTTATTTTTTAATCAATTAATTTATTTAATTTAATTAATTATTTTAAAACATTTTATGTTCAATTAATTAATTTAATATGTTAACTCTTTTTTAGGTGTTTCGAGAGTTCAATTAATTAATTTAATTTAATTCAATTCAATAAAAAATAAAATTATTTTTTATTTTATTTAATTTGGGGTCAAGTGTAATTTCAAAAACTTGAGTTTATGCGTCCAAAGAGAATTCTAAAAAATAGTGTTTCGAATACTTTATAATTAATATGTGCAAATATATTACAAGGTGGCTTTGAAACGGATTTTGAGACAGAAACTAATTCGTTTCTAATTAGAGACAGATTCAGAGACGGAAACTAATCCGTCTCTGATTTGAGATGGATTTTTGAGTCAATTTTTTTTTTTTCAAAATTCATCTCAATTTGAGACAGATATTTTTCTGTCTCAAAATCTCTCTCAAATTGAGACGGATTTTGAGACGGAAATTTTTTTCCCTCTCAAATTTATAAAATGTAAATCTTTTATCTATAGATATAGAAATTAAATTCTAAATATATAAATTATTATATTTCATGTGCATAAAATATAAAATAAAATATATATACATGTAAACTAATTTATATAAATATTTATAAATTAAAATATATATTAAATGTATAATAATTAACTATTTGTAATTGTTATTAAATATATACAAAATGAAAAAAAAAAGGAGAGGAGAGAGAGAAATGGGCACATTCATATTTTTAAAAAAAAAGTTAGTATGTGAATTATATTTTTTTTAATGTGAAAAAGTATATTAAAACTGAATTGAATAATATTTAGAAAATATATAAATACTATTCTTATATTGAAAAGATGATATAAATATTTTTAGATTGATGATGGAGTCAAGAAAAACACATCAAATCTCAAAAAACTTGTTATATCACACAATTTTATAATAACTTTTTGAATTAAAAATAACAATACATCTAATATGATTAGAATGTACATTTCTCTATATAATATACAAGAATATCTATATATATAGTATACATCAAACATGACTTTGATTAATAATATATTTAGTATTATCTTTATCTACATTGTGTTTGATTAATCAATAAATGCAATGCATTGTGTTGTGCTTGATTAATTAAGCATTACAATGTTTAATTAATCATAAATATATGAATTAACTTAAATTCATATGGTTGAGACATGAAATTTAAAAAAACACCAATAGTGTCAATGGTTGAGATCAAATACTCAACATATATTTCTCCCCAAAACCATCCCATCCTCCATCACCTCACAGGTATCATAATCACTGTCAGAGAGACAAGCGGCGAGATAGACAACTGGTCACTTTTCCAAATTCATGGCATGGTCATTTCCTTTTCGATTTTTTCTTTTAACTCCCTCTTCACTTCAAACGTCTCTTGCCACAGCCACAGCCACAGCCACAGCCACAGCCATCGAGTTCTCTATAGTAAACGCTCAGATGGCTTGCAATAGTGTAAGTTTTAAAAAAACTCAACTGGGATTAATCCAAAAGAACCCAATCGGGCTTAATCCATGAATTAAGCTCGATCGAGTTACTTCACTTATTCATTTGTTGTGTCTTGGAGGTTATAAAATCAAATTAAGAATTAGCTTATTCATTTGTTATCTTTTCTTAAGAAAATAAAAAAATTAATAAATAGATGATATTTTAAAAAATTAAAAATCTAAAATTACGCTGTAATGCCAAATTTGATGTCTACTTCAGGAGTATTCATTCGATTTAAACTGGTCAAGTTTGATCTTAACTAGTCCAAACTATTTTATTTTTTTTGTTTTTAATATAATTTTTTTTAAAATATACATATATATATATCATCCAAACAAAAAATTTTATAAACAATATATGTACATCAAAATAGAGAAAGAAGAAAGGGATGGAATAGGAATTTTAATATTTATTATAAATGTATATTATTAATAAATAATTAATATTGTTTATTATGATAATTTAAAATAATATATATAAATATAATTATTAAAAATAAATAATCCCAATTAGTTTTCAATCTTAATCAGATAAGTGGCCAAATTAGACAAAAACTAATTACAACCAACAAAGAAAGGGGGTGGATAGAGGTTCGATAGATTTATAATATATTTTTAAATAAATATTAATTTGATTCAATAATTTAAATTATTTTATTATTATTGTATTAATTATCATAATTATAAATTATTGTATTTTTATCAATTAAATAATTCATAATATTATTTTTATAAATTATTTTATTGTTATTTAATAAATAAATATTAAAAAACAAAAAAAACTGAAAATGTGGGCGGGAATTACTCTCGCTGTCTCTCTCTCCCCCCCTCCTTCCCCAAATATAACCCTAACTCACCCCTTTCCCCCCTTCTCTCTCTCTCTCTCTCTCTCTCTCCTGTGAACTACTCCCGCCGTCGACCCATCCGCCGCCGCTGTCGCCTCCACCTCCGCCTCTACCGCTACCGCCTCCTTTAGCTCAATCGAGCTCCGCCTTCGCTGCTACCAAATCTGCCTTCTCCGCTGCCAGATTCACCTCTGGTCGTTGCTGTTGCCTCTGCCTCTAGTCGTCGCAATTGTCACCGCCTCCAGCTCGATCGGGCTTCGCCTCCGTCATTTCCAAATTCGCCTCCGCCTTCATCGCTGCCAGATCTGCCTCAAAGGTATATATATATTGTGTGTGTGTATATGTATTCTGTGTGTATGTATATTTTGTGTGTGTATATGTTAATAGTTGGACTTTGAGTTGTATGTGGTTCAGTTTCTAATACACAAATTTTACTACAAATATTATAAATAAAAGTCCAAATAACAACTCAAATATATATAATCACTATCAAAATTGTCCCAGACATCTATACTTAGTTTAGTTTCAGCAATGGTGTGCATATCGTATGGCCATAAATCCACAAAATGGTAGTTTTCTTGAGTTTTTAGCAATGATAATACAACTTATTTCATGTATTTATGATGCTTACAGGCTGACTTTCAGACGCAATAACAAGAGGCATCATCACACCATTGAAGGTAGATTGCCACCATTGTCGAGCTCATTGGTAGAACAGATGCAAGAAGCTATTAAGACAGTTATGAAATCTTTTCACAATCACTTATCAGCCATTCAAGGTAGATTGTCTCCCCCGTCGCTGTCTTCATCATCACCACCCCTAGATCCTTCGGATTATTAAGAGTATCCGTTATTTGTATGGATGATAGAATTTATTATGTATTTTACTATTTATGAATGTGTAATTAGTATAGATAGATTTTACAATGTATTTTTAATATTTATGGATGATGTGTATTACTTTATGGATTTATTGTATTGTATGAATGATTTTTTTAGTTCATACATTGTGTTTATTAGGTTGAATTTTGAAATTTTTAAGAAATTATTATTTTTTAATTATATTTATATTTGAGATAGATTTAGAGACGGAAAAATCCGTCACAAAATCTCTATTAAATTATGGAAAATCATTTTGTGGAAAAATTCGTCTCAAATTTGAGACAGATTTAGAGATAGAATTTTCAGTCTTTAAATTTTTTTTAAATTGAGAAGAATTTTGAGATGAAAAAATTCATTTCAAATTTAAGACGGAAAAATTTGTCTAAAAAATTCCTCATATTTAGAGATGGAAATAGCGACGATTTCAAAATTGTTGCAAAAAACTACTAAAACTATCGTTAAATTATTTTTATAATTAAATTTAATATTAAATTCAATTAATTTTAGCGACGGTTTTAAAACCGCCGCTAAATTTTAAAAATCGTCCCTAATTGTGGTGGTTTCCAAACTGCCGCTAATTTAATATTAAATTCAATTAATTTTAGCAGCGGTTTCAAAACCGCCACTAAATTTTAAAACTGCCACTAATTTAATATTAAATTCAATTAATTTTAGCTGCCGTTTTAAAATCGTCGTTAAATTTTAAAAACCGCCGCTAAAAATATCATTTAGCGGCAGTTATACCAACGGTTACTAAAAATCGTCGACAAATGCTGCGCGACGGCTGTATCTGCGGCGGTTTTGAAAACGCCGCTAAATGCAAAAAAAACTACTGCTAAATGTCAGTTTTTTTGTAATGGCTGGTCGACAGGGAGCCGCTAGACATGTCGAAGCACGCAACTCTGTTGAGTATGTGAAAAAGAGATGGTGACCAATTGAGCCCACACTGCACATTGTATCTGATGGGCGAGCTGGTTCGCAGACCGCACGGAATCTCGCTAACACCACAAAAAATAAACCATCGCCTGCAAAACTAAATGATTATCAATATGCCAAGGATTGTTACCTTTCCATCGAGTCGCCGCCCATAGGACCCTCGTCTCCCATCGACGCCAGGGCCATGCAAACTTCATTGCGTGCTAGAAAAAGGACACCACCTGCCTAAAATAAGAACAATCAAAGAATAGATGGTTATGACTCTCGGACTCTACCCTACAAAGAAAATAGCTATTGGGAAATGGAAGAAACAGATTAACACGATCAAGAGTATATAATCGTTCCCTAACTACTAACCATAGAATAAATGAACACGCAGGGACTCCATACCCAAACCACACCAGTCGATACCAAGGGACCCAATCTCATTACTCTAACAACCCTTGTAAGACAGACTTAACAGAGAAGGAACCATCTTGAGGCGGGGTCCAAACAAGCACATCGTGGCAATCCATCCTAGGGGGGCCTGGCATCCGATGCTGGATAAGCTCCAGGGATGGAGATATCCAGTCCGATGGCCACTCCCACCTACCATCAACAATGATTTTGGAGACACAAGCTGTAATCGAGATATCAAGCCGCTGGGGCAGCTAGCAGGAGAAACGATTAACAAGGATCCCAAGAGGGTGCCACTTATCATACCATAGAAAAACACGATTGTTATCCCCCACCTTCCACCCAAACTTATCTCTGACCACCCGTTGGACAGATAAGAGTTTCCTCCAGTACCAGGGATACGAATGCGGCACTGGGAGCATCCACAGGCACTTGTTCTTGATTTGAAACATGTGAATCCACTTAACCCACAAGGACTCACTCTCGTCCGACAAGAGCCTCTAGATTAACTTAGACAACATAGCCTGATTCCACAGATAAAGAGGTTTTAATCCAAGACCTCCCTGCTCTTTGGGATAACACACATCGCGCCATGCGACCTTAGCTTTGTGGGAATCCTCACGTGACCCACTCCAAAGGAAATTCCTAATGATGCACTCTAACTTCTTAATCACCCGCTTGGGCAAAAAAAAGATAAATGCCCAATATAGATAAATCGTAACAAGGACGGAATGAGCCAGCTGAAGCTGGCCTACCCCCAAAGGACAACGATCGACTGTGCCATGAGCACACCTGACTCCTAACTCTATCCAAAATGTGTTTACAGTCCCCATAGGCCAGCTTCGTCGATAATAAAGGGACACCCAGGTATCTCATGGGGAGCTAACCTTTGTGGAATGCTAAGGCAAGGAATAGACTCTCCCTCAATGCCTCATCCTGGCAGTATACAAAGCAATCACTTTTCGCTAGGTTAGCCCACAGACTAGACATCCGAGTAAAATTCTCTAAGCATTCTTTGAGGATTCTAATGGAAGCAACGTCTCCATGAGAGAAAAATAATAGGTCATCAACAAACATGAGCATCACCGTCTTGGATTGCTCACACTTCCAATGAAACTTTAACTTGGGAGACTGGGCATGCCGGCTAACAATACCGTGTAACACTTTCATGACCAACATAAACAGATAGGGCGATAAAGGGTCCCCCTGCCTAAGGCCTCTACCCTTCCCCTCTTCCAGGGGAAAAAACTCATGATTTGGCAATTAATCTTGACTAAGAAGCGAGGGGTGGTGACATACTCACGAATCCAACCAAAAAACCTAGGCAGGAAGTTCATCAATTGAAGGACGACTAAAAGGAAATCCCATTCCACCGAATCATAAGTCGATGACAACTCAACTTTCATAGCACACCTTAGCTGACCCTTATGAAGGTGGTATTGATGTACTACCTCCTGAGCCAATAAGATGTATGACCTATGGATCGCCCTAGCACAAACGCTGTCTGGGACTCATCAACCAAGTCTAGAAGCATTGTCTTCACCTTATTCGCCAAGATCTTTGAAATGATTTTATAGACAACATTATAGCACGAGATCGGCCTAAATTGAGCTAGTGACTCGGATGGGGAACCTTAGGGACCAGGTTAATCACGGTGGAGTTTACCTCTCCTAATAAATGATCTGTACCAAAGAAATTCCTAACAGCCTTTACCACATCAGATCCCACCACATCCCAAGCTTTCCTAAAGAACTTGACCGTAAAACCATTAGGCAGGGGCTTTATCATCTCCCATATTAAACAAGACCAGCCTAATCTCTTCTGGAGTCACAGAAGCCATGAGATCCTCCCAACTATCACCAGTCACCTGGTTAACCACATATGGGGCAATATCACTCAAGTGGATACCCGAGCACTACTCCCCAACAGATTCTGGTAATGGCTAACTAGCATCCCAACTACCTCCTCACTTGATTATGTCGTGGTACTGTCTTCCCTCTACAGACTCATAATCTTCTTGTGATTATGATGGGCTATCATAGACCGGAAGAAGTATCGGGAGCATCGATCTCCCTTTGCCAACCATCGAACCCGGGCTCTCACCTTAAAAAAAATCTAACTCTTGGGATAAGGAAGCCAATAAATTACCACTCAACTCAGACTCTCTCTGCCTAATATCAACATCACTAGGGTTATCAATGAGGCTCTGCTGAACCTGGAATAACCTATCCCTAAGCTCGGTGACTCTCTCAATAACATGACCATGGGCACGATTAAGGGTCTTTAAAGCCCCTTTAACAACCTTGAGCTTACAAACCAGGTGATACATTGGGTAACCGCACACCACCACGCCTCAAGATGATCTCACTTTGTCAAGAAATAAGGGGTGGTCTGTTAAATGTTTAAGAAAACGAAATGAGCCTCCCCTAGGCTGGACAGGCTTGAACAAGCTAACGACCGTTGGACTATGATCTGATACCCCTGCTTGCATGAAGATGGCCTTACTGTTCGAGAATCTACTTAACCAAGAGTCATTCACAAGAATCCTATCAAGCTTTCAAAAAATACTATCATCGCCCGAACGCTTATTATTCCAGGTTAAGGTGGGGCCACTATAGACTAGGTCCTGAAGCGGGATCTCCAACAAGAAATTATTGAAACGACGCATACTTAGGGAGACTCCAATATTTCCACCATGCATCTCTGAGACATACCGACAGACATTAAAGTCACCCATGAGGACCCACGACTCACTCGAGATGGCCGCACCCACTTTCCTAAGGGATCACCATAACCTACCCTAGTCCACTTCCTCGTTCCTAGCATAAACATCAGTTAGAAAAATATGAGATGAAAGACTATTGCTAGAGACACAAAAATGAAAGAACTGATCGAACATCTCTAGATACTCGATGTGGACAAACGTCGGATCATACCCAACCCAAATTTGTTGTAATACCCCAAATCTGTGTGAAGTCACCGTGTAATTTAAGTGAATTTAAAATACCGAAAAAGGAGTCTAATAGCATAATAAATCGCCGAATCAACTAAAATGAGTACCCTGGGACTTAGATGTCTAAGAAAATGGTACATCGCAATGAGCGTCCCGAGAAAAGAATTATGGCATCGAAAGAAATGAGATCGGGAACAGTTTTTGATACAGTAAAAATACAGCTGTCGATTAGGTCTTAATACCGAATTGTTATAGACGACGTCCAAAAAGTCAACAAAACATGTCAAGGACTAGTATTTTATGTATAGAACAACCCTTAATTAATTTCGGGTTGAATCGAGTGGATTTAAGGTCGAAACGATCAATCGGGCCTAAGTATAATTTTATAAATTTTCCTGAGGGAGGTCAAAATGGTAATTTTTTAGAAGTTTCAAGGGGGAAACGAGAAGTCCTAATCTTAGGAGTCCTAGTGATGGTACTGGGAAGATCACGGGCCTGAGGATAAGGACCAAAATGCAAAAGGAAATTTCAAGAGGGCCAAACTGCAATTTTTGAAAATCTGCCAAAGCATGGCAGATCTGGCCGCAAATTTGGCCAGAAAATCCAAAGATTTGGTAGCCTATCTTCGTCAGGGCATGGCCGAGGATGGTCCTGGTGGTGTGTAAGAGAAGATATGGCTGGAAATCGGCCACGTAGGGGTTGGTTTTGGCCTATAAATACCAAGAGTTTTTGGTTAATTTTGAATCATCAAATTGCTCTGTTTTGAGGGTGAATCGAAGGAAGCCAATAAAGGGCTTTTGATCCTTGAGGCAAGAGGAGCATTTCTGGTAAGTTTCGTGAGTTTTCGAGGTATTTTGAGAGTGATTCGAGAGATGATCAAAAAATCAAGGCGGACCGCCACACTACGCCTGAAACTGCCCGATCAGGGGATTTTTTGGTGGCCTTTCGGCCTAAAATCAGTGGCATCATGATCGACTAGGGATCGACTTTCGATCGGTGTTAGAAAATCGAGCATTGGAGCATCGCCAGCGACCGGAAAAACGAAAAAGACGATCGACGCGTGACTGTCACGCGCCAACCGAATCCTTTAGCTCACTTGCTCGTGTGCGGGGGCACGTGCCACATAGGTATTTTCTGATTTTTTTTCCAAAATTCTTGGAAAATTATTTTACGAATTATTATGTACAAATATTTGAGAAAATAGTTGTGTAGATAATTATTTTGGATTATTAGTGATAAAAAAATAGGAGAAATATGAGAAAATTAAGGAGAAAATTATATTTTGATGGTCATTGGATGGTTAGGGTGCCTTGCAGCTTGAGGTGAAGTGACTCGTGCGAAGTTTGAGGTAGACACGCAAATCGAGGTATATCGCGCTTTTCAAGAAAAAATTGAGTTGCTTCTAAAGGTGAGTGGTTCTACTCGAAAAGACTTATAGTAGCATGTGAATGGTTACTGTGAGTGTTCATCCCTATGGCTTGGTTTATTGTGATGGTTTGTCCAAACGATTATTTACACATGCATTAAATTTCATACTATAAATTGCATATATCGAAGTGTTGATTTTAAGTTATGTATGTTATAACTTTCGGCATTGGCATGTTGTGTGTTGTCCATGTGGGACATGGGTTGGTAACCATGGTGTAGCCCTGAGTGATAGCACTCGGGATGTGTACTAAGGATTAATGCTAGGTGACCCACTTGGGATGGGGCTGAGACGGACTTCACCCAAGTTAGAAGTGTACAAGGACGTTCCCAACAAAAAGGTTCGTGTTGGTAGTTTTGCCGAAGGGACATTGTGAGGAGATCTTTATTTTGTTAATTCCATTAGTGCCCTTGTATTCATTTTGTATAGGCCATAGTGCCAAGATGATGTAAACTTATATTAATGCTTTCATTGATGATATCTAATATTAGAAGTTGTGATGTTCAGTTATATTATTCTATATCATTTTTGTGACGACCTCCTTTCGGATGTCCTGTGCTAGCGGGATTATCTGGGAGAGGACCGCTACATATGCATTACAGCATTCGTGTGGTTGAATTCTTATGTGGACGTAACATGGCCTGATATATACTTGGCTTATCGAGGCATTGTCATTATGTTAATGTTGCAAGAGCCATTGCATTTCTTATGTGTTGCATTACATAGTGGTAATGGTGGTGAAGATTGGCTTGTGATTGCAATGTGTAAGACTATGGGGGAGGCCCACAACAATTGGATCTTGTGATGCGTAAGACTGTGGGTAGAGGCCCACAGTGGCTTGTGACATTGATAAGATTGTGAGTGTTCTGACACATGATGACGACAGTGATGGAGATGATATCTATGGATGTGGTATGGGAGCCTTGGGCTCAGGTGGTTGATTTCCTAGCTTGTCCTTGGCTGCTGACAGGTTTGTATATTGATTTTTGGGTGTCAGTGTCTACATTTTTGTGGGACTCAAGGACCATATATGTGCATCTATGCATTTATGTTATGGCTAGGTAACGTGTTATATAACTACATGGTATGGATTGTGTATTGCTTATATATCTGAGACTGATGTGTGTTTCCATATATGGCATGATATGCATACATATAGGAAATAACCGATCCTTAGCTCAAAATTTTAACCGCAACCACAGCCTTTTCTGGTCCCGTGACAGTACCCCTCCCATCAACATTTCTTGTCCTCAAGAAATACTCAAGAGGTAGGTCGTCCTTGGAAATTGCTGCATTAACATAGTTAGGTACTCCCAAGTGTCCTCCTCGGGTGGTTTTCCTTGCCAGCTGACCTGACTTGAATGAGGAGGGCCCCTTGATAGTAGATTACCCTCCTTTCTATTATAGCCTCAGGTTCCCTTGGGCCCTCTTTCTCTACAGGTAGAGTTGGTAGCTCTTGGCTAACTCTCTCATTTCCAGTGGACTTTTTGAGCAAGGAGACGTGAAAGACGGGATGGATCTTGGTTCCCTCTAGCAGCTGCAACCGATAGGCCACCATGCTTATTCAGGCTGTGATAAGGAATGGTCCAAAGTACTTAGGGCTAAGTTTAGATACCTGCCCTTGAGTGATGGCCTTCAGATGTGGGTATCTTAGTCTTAAGTAGACTCTTTCCCCTACTACAAATTCCCAGTCACTTTTCTGTTTATCCGCATTTTGTTTCATCCTGTTTTGGGCTGCTGCTAGCTCTTGTTTCAGTTATTCTAGCACCTCTCTTCTCTATTGTAGGTATTCTCCTATGACGGTGGCTGTTGTTTGCCCTCCTGTGGCTGGTAGGGGTGGGGGTTTATACCCATAGACAGCCTTAAACGGAGTCATTTTGGTAGAGGCATGGTGGCAAGAGTTGTACCACCATTGCGCCATGGTCAGCCACCTATGCCAACTCTTAAGCTATCTCATACACATGAACCTTAGATAGGTTTCTAAGCTTTGGTTAACCCTTTCAGTCTGGCCGTTAGTTTGTGGGTGGTATGTTGTTGATAAGCTGAGTTCAATACCCATATTTTTCATTAATTCCCTCCAAAAATGGCTCGTAAACACCTTATCCCTATTTGAAATAATGGTCTTGGGAACCCCGTGTAAGGCCACCACCTGATCCATAAACACCCTGGCCACCTCTTGGGCCGTGTAAGGATGAGATAATCCTGCAAAGTGTGCCAATTTAGTTAGTCGATCCACTAACACTAACACACAATCCTTCATTTCTGATCTTGGTAGGCTCTCTATGAAGTCCATGGACAAACTCAACCACAGTTGTTCTAGAATCTGCAAAGGCTGGAATAACCCCAGGTAGGCTACATTTTCATGCTTGCACTTCCAACATATGTCACAACTCAGCACATGTTCCTTCACAGATCCCTTAAGTTGAGGCTAAAAAAATAATTGCTTAACCCTCAAATAAGTATTTTGGATACCTGAATGTCCTCCCATGGGAGATTCGTGTAATGATTGCAAGATACTCCTCTTAAGCTCAGCCTTATCGCCCACGACTATTCGACCCTTGTACCTCAACAATCCATCCTTGAGAACATATCCTTCCACTTCACTACCCCTCGCTGCTACCTTCTCTAGAATTCCCCTGATGTGTCCATCCCCATCATAACAGCTCACCACTTCACTGCACCACTCGAGTACCACCATAGTGATGGCAACTGTTTCCCCTTCTTCGTGACACCTTGATAGAGCATCTGTAGCCTGATTTTCCTTGCCCTTCTTGTATTATATGGAGTTGTCAAGTCCCATTAACTTGGCCATTCCTTTCTTTTGTAACTGAATTTGCAGCTTTTGTTGCAACAAGAATTTAAGAGACTCATGATCAGTCTTAATTAAAAACCTTCTAATCTCTAAATAATGCCTCCACTTCTCCAATGCCATGACAACAACCAAAACTTCCTTCTCGTAGATGCTTAGATTCAAGTGTCTTGGGCTTAGAGCTTGGCTGAGGAATGCTAGGGGCCGACCATCCTGCATAAGTACTGCCCCAATACCTAAACCGCTAGCATTCGTTTCTAGCACAAACGGCTTGCTGAAGTCTGGCAGTCCCAAGGTTGGGACTTTACTCATTACAACCTTCAATTTACCGAAGGCTACATCAGCCTCAGGACCCCAGTAGAAGTTTCTCTTCTTCAACAACTCGATGAGGGGCTTACTTATGACTTCATTTTTAGATATGAGCCCTAAATACCAGTTCTAGTGACACAAAGGGACTCGATCTTGTAATTCTTTAAATATTATTTAAATGGCAAGTTTATGTTTATGTTTTATTTAAATTGCAATATGGTTTAAATTATAAAAACATATATCCATTAGTATAATAAGAAGTGGATACCATTCTTAAGAGTTAAGAATACGAGTTACGGATAATCCACAATTTGTTATACTATAAACATGTTCTTGGCCATAGAATTCCTATCATAGATGATAGCAACTCGTAAAGGCCAGCACATTGTCTTCCTCCTTGTTTCAGTATGAGATACTAAAAGATAAGGTTGGTGAGTCTCGTGCCATTCTGTATGAGCTATAGAAGGAAGATAAGTGGGTGCTCATTACAAGAACGAGTTCACTGAACGGGACTGTTAACATTAAATCACATGGGTTATTTCTCACGGGTCAATGATTTAATGTTAGCTGCGATTTTACAACTAGTGCTTAGACCTGAGATGACATGGATATCTGTGTATTGGTGGATTAGGATATCAGCGATATTATATGGTTGTTCTAATCAAGGATAATCATACGTATTTATGAGCCTGATTCAATGATACATGAGGTATGTGTGCATCAGACATGAAATCTATCACCTCGAGATTTATGAGGAAGATATCTTATACGATCCAGTAATCACTTGACGATAAATCCTTGGCCAAGGTAATATGACGATGGAATTTGTTCCATACGGGTTGTGTCATAATTTGTCAAGATTGATTTTGGATTTGGTCATATGACAAGATTAAGATATTCGACCTACTGACCATGATCTCATATCTTGTCGGGATATAGGATGATAGAAGGACTGTATTGTATGGTAACGTAGTAAAAGGTTCACAATACCCGCTTCACAATAAATTGGGTAATCATGATATATTGCTAGGTGTCACTCATAATTTACGAGAATTAATTATTGATTATTCTTGTTGCCAATTTATTTATGAACTCAGAAAGTCCCACCCAAAAGAAATTACTTTCAAAGAGAAAATAAATAAATTAGTAATTTTATAATTACTAATAATAGTACATTTATTTATTGGATAAATAAGAATAATTAAATAATTATATTATGAATACAATTATTTGATTATTAATTGGGTTAGGCCTTTTGCTAGTACATTAGGCTTGGTCCAATGGCACTATTGGATTCAAATAAATACTATTGGATTGGGCTTGTTCCAATTGCATTAAATGGAATGGACTTGAGAAGCCCAACCCATTTAATGGAGAATAGTTATTTAATTGGAACTATAAATAGCTCCAACTTTAGTAAAGGGCTTGGTCGGAGAAAGCCACTGTGGTGGCCGCAAATCGAGAAAAACCGACCGGATGTTCGGTCGTTTTGTGCCGCGCCTGCAACTTGGTTTCTTGGTCGCCAAGGGTCGTTTAAGGGTCGATCCAGGGGCGGTTTATGCTCTAAGGCAAGTAGGAAGGTCGGCCAAGGGCCTTTGGACGCTCGGATTTGGCTATAAATAGCCAAGTCGCGAGTTAGGGTTTGGCCGAATCTAGAGCATTTTTGAACTTCAAATTGAGGGGGCAAAAGAATGAATTGGAGGCTCAAATAATAGGGCTTTTGAAGCCCATGAGAGGTAGAGCAATCTTGGAGAAAATGAACCATTTTGGTTAAGGTTTCATGGTGTTTCGAGGAGTCGCCGGAAAACGAGGCGGACGCCTTAGCCGAGCCTTTGGCCGGCCGGTTGAGGGTGCTCCGGACCTCCTTTGGGGCATCCAAGCATGCCAAATGGATCGACTGGAAGAGGGGAAGCTTCTGGTGGAGAGATCGGAGTTCGCCGGAAAAAGATGGCCTGAGAAGATGACCGGCGCGTGGCCAGCACGCGCTGGCTCCCACGCGCCACCACTCGCCCTAGGCACGTGCAGGCGCGTGAGGGCGTGTGAATGCTCGGAAAAATATGAAAAAAAATCCTAGAAAATAGAAAAAAATATTTTATGGAGGTTTGTGCAAAAAGATTGGGATTTGGGATTCCCTATGCCTCAGTTTCTGCACCAAAGAGCCTCGTTTTGAGTGAAAATGCAATATCAGGTAAGTCCAGTATTTTTCCTTGAAAGTTCATAGCATATTATGATTTGTTGTGAAGATAGATTTGAGGAAATAGTCTTGATATAATTATTGGGATTTTTAGAAGGAAAAATGAAGGAAAATGAAAGGAAATAGGAAATAAATAGAATATTGAGGGTATTTAGTAATTAAATATTATTTTATGATTGAGGAGATCGAGATGATGATGTTGGTGCAACCTTTGAGAGTTAGCACGAGAATCGAGGCAGGGCACTCATATCGAGGCGATACACGCTTTTCGAGGTGTCTTGATTTTTGGGCAAATGTGAGTGGTATTCTCACAAGAACTTATATTCATGATATAATTGTTATATGTATGCTATCTATGAATTGCAATATTCATTTGTCATATTGCATTGAAAGTCGTGATATTTACTTTGCACGACATTATTGTCATATTGAAACTTGTGCATGGGGATGGGATGATACCCTCAGAGTGTAGCCGTAATTCTCCTATGGCATTGAGGGAATAACGTTAGGCCTATCCCGCAGAGGTTCGGGATTTGCCTAGGATTCCTAGCCGGGCTGGGGATGCCTGGGAAGTTACATTATGGGTATATGTTTATTCATGTTATTGCATCATGCATCATATATATGTTTTTGGACCCTCACTAGAAGTTTCATCTTCTAATGGGTTATGCCCCTGGAACATTCAACATTCCAGTTGATACTTGCAGTTAGAGCAAGGAGCAGATTGAAGTATGACGGCACGTGATGGCGTGGCCGATGAATTCAGCAGGAGATTTCTGTATTTTATTTATTGAGAATTTCTTATGTATGTATTCGAGGTTTCATATGATTACACCTAGGGTGTTAGATGTTATCTCGGAAGATGTGTATCAATGTATTTATGTACTTGACGATTTGATGGTAATATATGGTACGAATTCGTTATGATATTATATAAAGTGAATTCAAGTATGTACCGTATCAGGTTTCGATTAACGCTTCCGTATTGTGAATGATTTGCTGGGGGGTTTCCCTTTGAAATACGGTATTTGATGTATCAGGAAAGGGATTATGTATGGATATGATGGACCCCAGCATAGTGGCACGCCCTCCGATGGGACGGGGTGTTACACATATGCCCTGAAAGCTTAGCAGAATTCTGAGATTACAAGCTATACCCAATCTTTCTCTTCCTTTCTCTCTCTCAATCCCAAACACAAGACAGAAATTGGACCGAACTCTTCTTGGAATGACGCGTACTAATACCGATCTATATCCCTATCCCATGATCTCTATTTATAAACCATAGAGTCAAGGATTACACGGAAATAACCAATTGCCCGACTGATCGGAAGATAACTAACACAACCGATCAGTCATTCTCCTTAAAACCAAACCTTCCAGAAGACTAACATTATGACATGAAAAATACAAATGTTACAATACAATGTTCTGATTACACATTGTTGAAGGAAAAAAAAAATAAGATGAGAAGAAACACAAGATGATCCAATCACACTCAAACATAAGGGATTTTTAGGTGGAAAACTCAAAAAGGGAAAAACCATGGCCTTCAGGACAACAGAGAAAAAATATCACTATGTAGTAAAGTTTACAACTACAAATCCCAATATTCTCTCTCTAAACCCAAGTCCCAATTACACCCAATTCCTAACTCTCATTGGTCTCTCACAAGTGATTTGCTCTCCTTGACTAACAAGTTAACCATCTTATTTATAGACTAGTTTCTTTGTTCAATAAGATTAAGGTTTTCTTGTCCACCAAGACTAAGGTTTCTTTACCTAACAATAATTTTCAACTGACTATAAAATAGGATTACAAACTAAATAAGAAACCAATTAGGAATAGGAAATAATCTTCAAGACTAATTAGGATTTCCCGCTGAAAATCTTAACAAACCACCACCTCAGCAAGAAATCCTAAAAACAAACGTCCATTCTCCAACGACAACCATGACTATCTGTTACCGATAATTACCATGATCTTTATCACCAAGATCACTGTACTCCACCATAAAAGGTACCACCACTTAGGCACATACCGCCCTAAGATTTTCACATCACAATGTCGAAAAATACCTTACTGAAAAACTATGGTGCAACCCCCGGGCTTGACTTCTTTGGGAGCTTTTCAGCCATCGATATCCTTTCCACCACACACCTTACATCACCGCCAAGCCAATGCTCATGCATAAACTTTATGGACCTGCTAGAAGTATCACATCCTTTTTCATGACAACTTTGGTGGTCTAGCAACATGCGCGCCATGAGGATGTATCCATCTCTTTAGAGAACATCTTCATCTCCCACAAAATTGAGAAATGAACTTCCAGCGTCACAATCTTTGGAACCATTTGCCAGACTTGTTCTACCAAATTTTTCAGAGTTTTAGGAGTTGGTTTTCCTTTCAACACCTTGTATAACTTGCATTGGATCAAGATATCCTTGACTTGTATTTGCCACAAGCCAAAATTGAACTTCCAGTCGAACTTTTCAAAATCAAACTTCATCATGCTTGGCATATCCTTTGCATACTAGGCGACCGATAACCAAATCTCTAATACCACTTGTTGAAGGAAAAAAAAAATAAGATGAGAAGAAATACAAGATGATCCAATCACACTCTAACACAAAGAATTTTTACATGAAAAACCCTAAAAGCGAAAAATCACGGCCGTCAGGACGATAGAGAAAAAATATCACTATATAGTTAAGTTTACAACTACAAAGGCTAATATTCTTTCTCTAAACCCAATTTTCAATTACACTTAATTCCTAACTCTCATTGGTTTCTCACAAGTGATATGCTCTCCTTGACTAACAAGTCAACTATCCTATTAATATACTAATTTTCTTGTTCAACAAGATTAAGGTTTCTTTGTCTACCAAGACTAAGATTTCCTTACTTAAAAATAATTTTCAACTGACTAAACAAGAAACCAATTAGGAATGAAAAATAATCTTCAAGATTAATTAGGACTTACCGCTGAAAATCCTAACACACATATATCTTAATCTAATACAAATGATACAACAAGAAGTCTAAAAGTCTTCTTGAAAGAAGGGTAAGCATGACAAGTGACTAAAATGACAAATAAAGTAATAACAGTAAAAGAAAACACTTTTTTTGAGTTTCTAATTAAATTATCATGAAAATGAGATCATACTTACAACACTATGGCCCAGCTGTTTCTGTTTCATTTGCGTAAACCCGCAAATGAACAAATTAATAATTAAATTGATAATTAACTTCTAATATCTTATCTCCAAATAATTATTTAATCCCGAAACCAAATTAACCAGGCGCTGGAGGGAGGGAGGGTGTTGACTGGCTGCATGGGGCCGTTGTACAGTTTGGCTGGCAATTGAAGAACGACACCGCCAATGACTAATGCCACGTAACGACACAATTGATATATATATATATATATATATATGAAAGATACTGAAATGCCAAATCATCTCTCATTAATTAGCATCACTGGAGTCTTTCAACTCGACCGATCATATGGAGTGGACTAATTAGTCCATTTCATGGTTGCTGGCTGGTAGCTTTGAGAAAAAGTCGCATCAGTCAAGTCTCCATCACTTGCTATAGTCTTTAATAATTATTCGATATAGAATCTGGTAATCAATTCGCTGTGAAGCATGAGAGGGGTATTTTCGTCCTTTCTCATGTGACCAAAATATCTCTAGTAATTAAAAATGATTAGAATATGCACCTTGGATAAGTCAAACTCTTTTTTTAGTAAATGCTTATAAAATGATGATAAATTTAATAAAAAATATATATTATAAAAACTTTCATTAAAACTTTTATAAGTATTCTCGATCCAAAATGATTGGAGTCAATCACAATTAATTGAGTCCAAAATCAAGTGTGTCTAATTGTTGCTCTCCAATTGATGTCCAAAACTTAATTAAAAGCAATACATAATTTTTTTATATATCTTATGACAATAAATTTAGATTTGATATAAAAAATAAAATAAAATAATCGTATGTAATAAATAACATAAATTTTTTTTGTAAAGCTTGTGCCTTTAATATAGACATATCGTATCACGTAGGCAATGAGATTTCAACCCACAAGCCAAAATTAACAAGTATAGGGATAGGAGTTTTGGTTTGAAGCAAATTTAAATATTTAATTAAGCCCTAATTTTAAATAGTTTAAAACACTTGAAAAAAGTTGTACTAAAAAGATGAAAAGATTCTCCATCAACCCCCCTGTTATTTCATTGAACGTTCCGTTATAGTCAATCACTGCTTTCTCCATCAATCCCAGTTATTTCATTAAACGGTATTATTTATTCTGCGAAGCTTCATAGGTTGATTTGGTCAAGGTACGTAAACTATGAAGAAGAAGGCGCGCAGTTGTCGGTTACGTGACAAAATCAGTGAAAATCTTTGGGATGGACCTACAGCTCTTAATGTTAAGCGTACGAAATATTGCATTGATAAACACTTTCTGTTAAAGTAAAAGTGAATAATTTTTCTTTTCATTACTAATCAGAAGTGGTTGCTTGATGTAATCCTCGTAAGAAACTTTAAAGCCTCATATAACGGTTGATTTGGTCAAGGTGGCCTGTGACAATGGCATGCATGTTGCGACAAGTGAAAGCTTTGAGCTTGAGAATGAGAGGGTGCTTCTCCGAAGGTTCAGGGAACAATCCTGCTTCGGCGACAGCAATATTTTTGCTTGAAATTTGAATCTCTCGACCGTGAGTCACATCAATAAAAAAAATTTCACTTGCATGTTCGATTACTTAATATTTTTTATAAAAAAATTTTATAGTACAACACATTAAAGTATGTTTTGATCCAATTTTTATAAAAAAAATTATATTTAGGAGAAGTGAAAATTATTTTTTATAAAATTAAAAAATAATTTTCTTTTTCATCTTTTTTCAATTAAACACACCCTTAGAGCAACGACAATGTGCATGTTTGGTTGGTCTCATGTGGCATGGTGAAATTCAAAAATTCCTAGTCGTGCTCCCTTTGTTTGGGGCTAATAGCAAAAATAATTTAAGCCTTTTCACCAATTTGTAATTTCATTCAACCGTTTCAATTTTGATAATTAGATCTAAATTAGATTAATTGAATATAATTTTATTTAGCACGTAAAATTAATTAAGAAAAATTGTGTTTATGTTAATGTGGAATGACATGTGTCATATATATAATAATAATATTTATGAGATTCACATGTACATATAAGTAAACAAAATAGATGAACACTAGTTGACGACAACTCCTAATTGTTCTACTTTTGGTTGTCATGACCAGGCCATCCAGCCCTTCCCCGTGAGTTCCTGGAGGAAGCTCGGACAAACCATATGCTCTGCCCACCACCAGGGGAACCGAACAGAGCCTGCTCCGCCCTAGCCCCGCTCTAGAGACTTTGCAAGACTGATTGGCTTGGAGATGGGAAAGATTAGGTTCTTGATTCAATTAGAATTGTGGTAGAGTCCGTCGACTAATGTCTCATCAAGAAGCTCCACGTCCTTGGCGAGGGAGCGATTGTGAAGGCCTCGTCATTGAGGGTGGCCAAGGGGTCGAAGAAAGCTGAAATCCTAGATTTGGAAGGGAAGGTTATGGTAGCGAAGCAGTTGAGTGGGGATAAGTAGCTTGGTCGTCGTTGGGGTGGGAGAGGTAAAGATGAATGGAAGCCTCGATGTGGGGCATAGTTTGGACGAGGACGGTGGTGCACCATAGGGGTTGTCAGCCATGGTGGCGAAAGAGGTGGGAAAGCCTCCACATGTAGTTTTGAGGTGGAGTGAAAGCGACGACGCAATTGATAGCGACACTGATGCTGTAGGGGAGAGATGGGGTTGAGAGTTGATTGTTAATTTTGGAAAGTAGGGGGTTGCTTCTAGTTTTGGCTGCCCATGGTAAAGGAGTCGCCAACTCCTTCCGCCATCATTGTTACATTATTATATAGCATTTATCATGTCAAGTCAGCATGAATACACGTCATTAGCATGTTGGATAAAATTACACTTAATTGAGCTAATTTTAATCTAATTATCAAAATTAAAATGTTTTAATTAAATTATAAATTTGCAAAAAAATTTAGCTATATTTTCTTCATTTGGCATTTAGTTTTGCCCGCTTATGGTTTCTAATGGGTTCAAAGTTTTACAATAATAATTCACTTTGTCATCTACAAACGGGACAATTAATTTCATTTTCATATTGGCACCGGTTATAAATGAATTGTGTCTTATTTTGCTGATATATTTATGTGCTTTGTTTCTGTCTGTGTGTGTCTCCATTTTGTTAGTTGCATCTTGAAAATAAATAATCACCACATTTTATATATCATGCAAAAAAATTTAAGTCATTTCTTGCTATTAGCCTTTTTTATGTATTCTTCTTCTTCTTCTTTAAGATCTTTCAAGGTTTATTCATTGTGTATCCGATATTCTATTCAAGGTATAATAGTGAGATTGCCGAGTTTTGACCAATTCAAAGGTTGTCAAGATATGCTTTGTATAAAAGATTTATAATCAACTGAGTGTACTTTGTGGTGGAGTTTAAGTTAGAATGTTTGTTTGGGCTACAAGAAAAGTATAAATTAGGGGTCTTGGGGAAGTGTCGTGAGGTGTTTATGGCGTACCATATATTCATTAATAAATTTTGATATTTTTGTTTTAAAATAAAAATAAAACGTTTTATAAAAAATGAATTACATCCTTATAAATATTAATTATGTTGTACAAAAATGAAAACAAAAATTTAAAATAAATAAGATAGGAAGCTAAAACGAAACAAAGCACCACCAACAATACAAAAGTACTTGCCCCCAGGGCACAGCTCGGATGGTTGAGGGACGGCAGAACTGGTACCAAGGATCCAGGGTCGAGACTAGGCAGCCGCAGTGTGGGATAAACCTGCTCCATGTGGGGTGGGGTCCTTGTGGGCACCTAGCACTGGCCTCCCGTTAACCGAGGCCTCCGAGTTCCTGATTAACCTCCTCCCCCGTGGCGTGGGGTAGTCTGGGGGGGGCCCACAGGGTGAGGGATATCACCTTTTGGTACCAACAATACAAAAGTACTTTCTAACCGCCCCGGGGGTGGGGGGGGGGGTTGATACTTTTGATTGCTTTATTACTCACTAATAGAATAAAATTAACTATAATTACCATTCAAATTGGGGTAAAAGAAGAAGAAAACTAATTAATGGTCTTAAGTATAATAACATAAAATTTTCATTGTCAGACTAAGCATGACTAATAATAGTTGCGTCCCATGTTATAAATGTAATTAGGATGGGAGTATACTATTCTTATTCTTGGCTCAGCAGCTGATGGTAGACTTTTCTAGCCCCCTAATCTGTAGTGTGTATATATATGGTGATCAGTTGGTTTGGACAGCCATTCCCTGCTTAAGCAAAAATTAGAACTCTCCGGAAAAGAGGTCCAATTAGCCAGGATGAGAAATCTCAGCCCACAAGTAAACTTCTTCTTCATTGCCTTTGTTCTGATCATGATCTTGCCAAGCATGGCCATGGCGGATGATCAACTTAATAACAGTAGCGGAGCAACTGCGGTACATGTGGGAGTGGTTCTTGACATGAAGGGAAGGCTTGGGAAGATGGGGTGGAGCTGCATCTCCATGGCTCTCTCTGACTTCTATGCCTCTCATGCCTCCTACAGGACTAGGGTAGTCCCAAAGCCCAGGGACTCCAAAGGCGACGACCTTGGTGCTGCTGCTGCAGGTTCTCTCCCTCTCTCTCTCGATAGTTACTTTCGTCCCATAACAGAATTAATATTGGTTTAGTGAAGATTACTACATATAAATACCATCCATAATGTCTAGTGTAGAGAAAAATTCTAATGTATTTAAAATCAATGGCGTTGGAAATAATTTAATAAGAAAGATAAAATAGTATCAACATATAAAAGGTGTGAAGTATTCTAATATTTTTATTAAATTACTAATTAAATTTTTTGAAATGTAATAACAATTGCACTTTTTCTTTCTATATATTTGTTAAAATATATACGATAAACATCAAAATAAGGATTTTTTTTATCAAAATTTCACTCATAAAAAAAACGTAAAGATTTTATGAGATGATTGGGCATACGAATCTTTTTCTTTTATTTATAAAATTATAAATAAATTTATTTAGATGGAGGAAAAGATTTACTTATATGATTTTTGACGGATAAGAAGATATAGATGACTTATTTTGAGTGGGTTGTTAGATAAATTTAACAAATATAATAAAATATAATTTTGTGTGAATTATTTTTTTATCCTATTTTTTTTAACACATATCTTGATTAACAAATAGTAGGTGGAATAAGGTAAGTTTGTTATTTTACATGTTGATATACAATAAAGAGTTAGAAATGAAAATAGCAGTACGTAATGTGGTTAATTTTGCATGGGGTTTCCTTATATTATTTGGTTGGAAAATGAGGTACTCACAAATAATTTTTATAAATTGATATGACGCACATAAATTTATAATAATTTTATTTAAATTCATAATATATAAGTCTATTTAAATTTAATAATAAATCTACTCACAACTATAAACTATTATTAGTTTTGAATTAAAATATTATAAATTTATATATATATCATGTCAATTTATAAAAATTATCAGTTAAACTTATTTATAGAAATGATTTTGGCAATGAAGTTTCACTAAAAACCCCATCTTTTCAAGAACTTAATCTATAAGTGATCGATATATATAATTCATTTAGGTAGCTAGCGTGCTATATTTTCTTCATTTGGCATTTAGTTATGGTTTCTAATGGGTTCAAAGTTTTACAATAATAATAATTCACTTTGTCATCTACAAACGGGACAATTAATTTCATTTTCATATCGGTACCCGTTATAAATGAATTGTGTCTTATTTTGCTGATATATTTATGTGCTTTGTTTCTGTGTGTGTGTGTGTGTCTCCATTTGGTTAGTTTCATCTTGAAAATAAATAATCACCACATTTTATTTATCTGAAAGGTTCTTTTAAAATAAATAATCACCACATCTAAAAATGATGGTATTAATTATTCTAAAAACGGGATAGTTGTAATAATAAATGAGTGAAGAAAATAAATGTTAAATTATATTATTTAAATAATATTAAAAATTATAATTGATAATAATATCATCAATTATATATGTGATATTATTTTTCTTTATGACATTATCATTACTCATGTCTTCTAATATTATTCTTATTATTTAAGTCAATTTTCAAAATATTCACTTCTTTATCCAAACAAGTGTAAATGAGTGAATGATATCTGTTGATATAATTCATTCGTTCATTTCCCTATCTCGGTCGACAAAACGGTATTAATTTTGATGTACACTTGTTTGGATTCAATTTTCAAGAAAACGTACGCCACCTTCAGTGCTATATATAAAACCCATATATATTAAAAACCTCATCTATAGCTAAAAATAATGAGATTTTAATTAGTTAAAAGAAAAAAAACTTATCAATACATCTTTAACTAACATTCCAAATCTATAGTCAACCCCTCCACCATCTTGAACAGAGCCATATGATCGCTATTCAAAACTCACAAAACCATTGATTGATTGATTGATGACTACTAAAGTTTAGAAATAAACATAAATTTTATAATACATTCAAATAAAATAAATAATTATTTAATTATAAAAAAATAAGAATTTTTTTGTAAATATAATTTTTAAAATAAAAATAATTATTTAATTTAAAAATAAATATAAATTTCATTACACATTCAAACAAATTATAAAAAAATAAAATAAAATATTTCGAAAACATCAATTCCGTGTATCCTAGGACAATAGTATTCAAAGGATCACATTTATATGCCCGAAATAAGAGAGACATATACATAAAAGGAAGGGGGTAAAGAGCAGGAAATAAGGAAAAGATGGTCAATTCATAAAATTTATGCAAAAGATTTGTGTGTAATTGGTGCCTTTGGTCAAACCTTTTCATTATCAGTTGTAAATTTTCAATTTTTGCTGTTTTTCTACTTCTCCTCTACCATTAACACACGTGCACTCGCCGTGGTTTCGCCACCGTCATCTCTTCGTCACCGACAACATCCGAAATTGCAGAGGTCTGCGGGGTGTAAGGCTAGGGTCTTCAGAGCCCTAGTGGGCTTTCTCTCTAGGACGGAGCCTCAGGACTTCTCTATTGTTGGCTGAGGTTTCGACATAGATATAGAGCGCAGCCTTTTCATCTACTAATTAATTAATCAACAGAATATTTGATTAGTTTCCTTTAAAATGTTGCAGCTCTATACTTGCTGAAATATACTCAAGTGCATGCTATTGTTGGTCCATCAACATCCATGCAAGCTGACTTCGTAATTGATCTTGGCACCAAAGCTCAAGTGCCCATTATTTCCTTCTCTGCAACAAGCCCTTCTCTATCACCACTTCGGACGCCATATTTCGTTCGCGTCGCCCAAAACGATTCCACTCAAGCGAAAGCCATTGCTGCCATCGTTCAAGCCTTTGGATGGCGAGAAGTTGTTCCAATCTATGTAGACAACGCATTTGGGGAGGGAATAATGCCTTCTATGGCTGATGCCTTGCACGAAATCGACGTTTGGATACCTTACCGGAGCGTCATTCCTCCCTCGGCCACAGGCGATCAAATTGTTGCCGAGCTTTACAAGTTGAAGACAAAGCAAACTAGAGTGTTCATTGTCCACATGTTTCCTTATCTGGCCCATCAGTTGTTTATGAAAGCAAAAGAGATTGGAATGATGATCGAGGGGTATGTTTGGATCATAACCGATGCGGTGAGAAATGACTTAACTTCGTTGCATCCCCAAGTCATCGATTCAATGCAAGGAGTATTGGGCGTAAAGCCTTATGTCGTCCCAACAAAACAGTTTGAGAATTTCAGAGTTAGGTGGAAAACCAAGTTTAAGCATGCTGACCTAAATGTTTTCGGACTATGGGCATATGATGCTGCTACTGCACTGGCTATGGCGGTGGAGGCAATTGGCGCCACAAATACTACTGCCTTTCTGGAGACGAACACATCAAGAAATTCAACAGATCTTGAAACTTTGGGAGTCTCTCAATTGGGCCCAAAACTTCTCCAAGCTCTTAAAAATACTAAATTTAAAGGACTCAGTGGACATTTCCAAATGGTTGATGGGCAGCTACAAACATCAGCATACCAGATAGTCAATGTGATTGGCGATGGTCAAAAGGGAATCGGATTTTGGACAGTAGAAAATGGACTCACCAAAGTCTTCGACCTCTCTAGTACAACTACTGTGGGTTATTCCACTTCCAAGGACAATCTTCGATCAATTATATGGCCAGGTGACACTACGACTCCGCCCAAGCTGAGAATAGGAGTTCCAGTCAAGACTGGCTTCACTGAATTTGTGAAGGTGTATGGCGATAATAAGACCAGGCCTGAAGGTTACTGCATCAAAGTGTTTGATGCCGTAATGGCCACGCTACCATATCCAGTTGCATACGAATATGTTCCATTTGCAACTCCTGACGGGAAGAGTGCAGGCAACTACAATGATTTGGTGGAGCAGGTTTATAATGGGGTAATTCTCTTTCTCTTCTCGTTTCCAGTATTTCCAGTTTTATATTTCCATGTTGTGGGCATCAACTCGCACACACATCGCACGTAGAAATTAAGAGAAAAGGAAGCAGAAATTTAACGTGGTCCGCTTTCAATGCCACTATAATGTCCATGATCCTACAATAATATGTCAAAAATCTTCTCAATCAATGGTGGTGGGTAGCTTTCAAATGAAAAAATTATCATTCTCCGCACAGCTACAATTTGACAAAGTTAAAAACTCTTGCAATTCTCATTCAAATAACTAGTCACTTACTCACATGACACTAGTTACTGAATTGTAGCACTCATCATGGGCATGCAACCCTTTATCAAATTTTCCTATTTTCACCATAAATAAGTTTCCTATACATACTTAGATTTAATGTTCCCAAAAACTTAATCTCGTCTGCTTTGTGATTTGAAGACTAGTTTTCAAACACATATTGAAGTGCACACGCAGTTAAATTTTTGTGACAATTAGTTATAATTCTCTAACTGATATATTAACAGTAATGTTGACTATTTTATGAGGAACAGAAGTTTGATGCAGCGATTGGAGATATTACTATTATTGCAAACAGGTCAAACTACGTGGACTTCAGTTTGCCTTTCACTGAGTCTGGAGTGGCAATGGTGGTGCCACTTAGGGACAAGAAGAAGAAGAATGCATGGGTGTTCTTGAAGCCTCTGACTTGGGATCTTTGGTTAACAAGTTTCTGTTCATTCGTTTCCATTGGTTTTGTGATTTGGGTTCTTGAACATCGGATAAATGTGGACTTTCGGGGGCCTCCTTCTCATCAAGCTGGAACCATTTTTTGGTTTGCCTTCTCCACCATGGTCTTTGCCCAGAGTAATGACTTCTTATCATTTTTCTTAATTAAATTAACCAGGTTTCATATCATATCATCAAATAATATGCATATATTGGTGTTAATCATGAATGATTATTCAAAAATAAATACTTTTGCAGGGGAAAGGATTGTGAGTAACTTGGGCAGGTTTGTGATGATTGTGTGGTGTTTTGTGGTGCTGATACTGATTCAAAGTTATACGGCGAGTTTAACTTCAATGTTAACAGTTCAACAGCTTCAACCCACTGTTACAGATCTAAGTGAACTTCTAGAGAAAAATGAGAATGTGGGTTGCCAAGATGGTTCTTTCGTCAAAAACATCCTAAAACAGTTGGGTTTTGACGAGTCTAGATCAATCAAGATCTACAAGTCTTCTGAGGAATTGAATGAACTCCTTGGAAATGGCAGTGTTGCTGCTGCTTTTGATGAAATCCCCTACATGAAGGTCTTTCTCTCCAAATATTGCTGCAATTGCACTATGCTTCCACCAACTAATAGAACAGATGGCTTTGGCTTTGTACGTCTCTCTCTCTCTCTCTCTCTCTCTCTCTGTGGGTTCATGAGGGTCGTAACTTATCATAATTTGCAGGCGTTTCCAATTGGCTCCCCACTAGTAAATGATGTTTCAAGAGCAGTCTTGAGTGTGACTGAAGGAGAGAAAATGGTGGACTTAGAGAAAGTCCTCTATAACGAAAGCAATTGCCCAGATTCCAGCAACTCGCTTTCTTCCAACAGTGTCAGCCTTGGTGTTGAGAGCTTCTGGGGCTTGTTCCTCATTGCTGGCTTGGCTTCACTTTCAGCTCTCGTAATATATACCATCATGTTTGTACATGAGCATAAGCGCGTATTAAACCAGCTTGAGCCCAATGCTTCAACAAGGGAAAAGATCATCGCGCTGGTTAATAACTTTGACAAAAAAGATCTCTCTAGCCATACTTTCAAGAAGCCTGGATTTCAAGACGGGAACACTATCGGTGGTGTAGATAGTGGTGAACCTAGTGTTGGTGATCTCCCACTAAGTCCTTCAAGACTCTGATTCTATCCTTCCCCTTATATGAACTCTCCTCCATCTTGAACTCCATTTAGCTTTTCAAACCACCCAGATGGCAATTCTGCTTCTAGGATATTAATCCCATGAATTTGGAGAACCAAGTTCAAGACAGCAAATAAGAAGAGAGATTGTTGAAGCAAGTGAAGTTGGTGATCCAAATAAAGAGACACCAAACAGTGCCCCAGACTCCACAAATGAAAGCCATTGATCTAGATGTAGACTTAGTTGCCCTGTGATCTCTTATTGGATATCTAATTATATTGTAGTTTCGCCGCCATATGGATTTACAGGTTACCTTATACACTTAAAACTAATTTCACATATTCTCTTGTTAGATTAGGCCCAGTCTAGTCACATATGGGGTATCCTCACTTTTCTTTCACAGATTACAGAGGGTGTGTTTCTCTTTGATTTTGTGTGTCCCTAAATCCCAACGGGTGGTTTCCCCTGTGTTGCTGGTTTCTGAAAATCAAAGAGGAGAGGTCTGGCAGCGGGCTTTAAGAGAACAGGTCTCTTATGGAGCAATGGTTTAGAGATCAAATGAATTATTGTTGACTGCTCCAGAATAGGGACCAAATGAATTTGCAGAGAACAGAGAAATGGTAAAACAAGAAGCTAAGCCAGAAACCAGAAATAAACAGAGAATTGATAAACAGAAAGTTGATCCAGACATCAGAGATCAAAGGGAGGCTCAGATTCCATCTTAGAAGAGACAAAAAAAACTCAAAACAGTGAATTTTGTATTGCTTTGAAAGATTTCCATGGCTTTTGTACAGTTATTTATAGGGAAAATTATACAAAGGATAAAGCCTATGCAAAATATAAATGCTATCAAGAGTTAAAACACAAAAAAAAAAAAAAAAATCTTAAAGATATATAAACCCTAATTCAAATTTCATCTGATTCTAATCTTAATACTAACAATAGTTGTGTTTAAGGTATGTATAGTCAAGGGCCACCTCTTGTAACTGCATCTCCTGGGAAAGTATGTATTCTCCCTCACATCCCTACATGGAAAACAATTTAACTGTGAATTGTGAAAAAAGTCCAAGAAAGAAAGGAAAAAAGAAATACATCAAAGATGATGCTGATATACACAAGTTAAGAGGCTCTGGCTGAGCATACGAAGATACATGAATACCTCACAAAACTTTCCTACAGAACATTTCTAATTTGTACAGGAACATTTACAGGGAATATCATCTAATATATCGTTCAAAGCATTCTTTCAACTTCTGGAAAGTAACAGGTTTTGAAAAAAATGAATCCATACCATTAGCATAACACTCATATGCGCTCTCTGTCAATGCATTTGCTGTCATCTGCATTTGTAGAAAGTGGACTTATCAATGGACATGTATATAAATACCAACACACTGCATATTCATTGCAAAAGGTATGCAACTTTAAATCAAGCACATATAGTTTCGTATTCCACAATTCCATAGCATACGGTCTGTCTAAAATTTACTCATGTTTTTGTTTTTAAATTCCTGTTTCTTGTAGTACAATTAAGAATACTACCTACATATGGCCACAATTCAGATGATTGGCTAATCTTCTTCCATTAAATGGGATGTGAAATTTCTATTATAATAGTTATTAGTATGGCATTATTATGATGGCACGATCACTTACGCATTCTATGATTTTCAATTGATATTTTGATCAGTTGAGATGTTTCCTTTGTTAGCCTTTTTCAGACCCCATTTTCAAAGGCCACGACCGGCATTATCCTAAGAAATCGTAGCGTCCAATAAGGAATAGTAAGACTTACGGTGAACCGTATCATCTATTATTTCAAACATTTCAAATTTATCACAAAATTACCATAAATTCATTTAACAATTTAAGTTCTCAGTGGAAGTCATCATCTAATTACATTGCCAACATTATTTAGAACACAAAAGAAAATAATATAAATGCTCCCATACATAAATTCAGTGAAATGTAATGAACGTGATATAGCCCGAAGCATATCTAAGGTAAATGCAATTAAAATTGCCTACTACTATTCTTATCGCTAGAGTTGATACCAACCTACAAATATGAAAATATTAAAGGGTAAGTCTACTATTGATTTTGTGAGGGGTAAAGAGTATAATGGGGAAATATAGAATCAATACATCAATAACAAATCATCATGCCTTGATATGCCAAGTAATAATTAAGATAGAATAGGAGATGACGAATAAATATGCATATTTAAGAGTAAATAGATTAGAACTATAATTCACATATTCCATTATTTTGGGGCCTAATGACTCTCACTCACAAGATCCACTTTGGCCAAACCACTGTCACCGGACTTATGCATAATGGCGGAACCACTCTCGCCAAATAAGGACGGATTCACTCTCACCCTAATGTATATGTGGCGCATCAACAGTTAACTTTTACTGTTGTTAGAAATAGGGTTCTAACTAGTTACTCCCTTTAATACAACATTTTATTATGCTATCATTTAGTATTAACAAGTGGTACATGCACTAGATCAAATATAAGTATTACATTCATGATTTACATTCTTCTCAAACACAAATTAAAGGAAATGATAATGTTTGTGATGAATCCCATGAACCAAGTGCAAGACAGCAGCCAGTAGCAACAGACACTGTTGAAGTTGGCGAAGGTGACGACGATCATTCACATGAACAGACCACCAGCTCGTACTGATCCATAGCCCACAAATTAATATTGAAATTTAGCCACTGATCTGAATGTACCCATATGTTATATGTGGTTGCATGCCTAATTGTTTTATAATACAATATGGATCCATTACTTTGCTGATACCCATTTGCAATGACCAACAGATGGATAGATTTTTATTATGGAAGTCATACAAATAATAGTTTTTGATCTCCGTGAAAATTATGACTCGAAGAATTATCTGTTAACTCCTATAAGTGGGGTTTTTGTTTCCAAAGTAATTTTCGTTAGTACCTAAATTTTAAAGAACAAACAAAAGAAAAGAGTAATAGGCAAGTTAGGTTTATCTCCTTTTTTAATCTCTAGAGGATTTAAAGTTTATATAATTCGATCCAAGATGGTTTAAGTATGATTTTCATTGATTTTTTTGGCAAAAGTAATTTCCTCTCTGTTATTCTAGCCACCACATTAAAAAAAAAAAATTGTGTTTATTTTTTTATGATTATGTTTACATATTTCTCCCACGGTTCCATGTCTTACTCTTGCTAAAAATGTTGTTTTTTCGTTTTTCTTTCATATTATATATGTTTGCCATTTCCATTTCTATGCTACATACCCCATGAGTGTAACCTTAGATAATACTTGATTCATGCCTCTCATAGCATTCTGAAATTCATGGCTCATTAACCAAAAAGAGATGGAAAATTCTATGTTGAACCTAGTTCACCAAGTCCACTCTTTTATGTTTTAAAGTAAGTTTGATGATGAATTTTTTTTTCTTTTTTTAAGTAAAAGAGATATATATAGATAGAACTAAAATGTTTATACAATACACAATATAGAGCATACCTTAGAGAACACAATCACATAAGTGAAAATAGATACTCAAGATCTACACATGACATGATCAAAACAACATAACAGAAACACAAATGAGGTACATGGAATAGAAAAAGGAACAACTCCAGATAAGATCAAAGTCTGAGGCGAAAGACACTCCAAAGCATGCCATCATGGTTAGAGAAAAGACCAAGAAC
This sequence comes from Diospyros kaki, assembly GCA_036245055.1. Lineage (NCBI taxonomy): Eukaryota > Viridiplantae > Streptophyta > Magnoliopsida > Ericales > Ebenaceae > Diospyros > Diospyros kaki. The sequence continues at coordinate 934,449 of BSEG01000008.1, read as the reverse complement.
AAACAACAGATTTGAAGGCAGCCACAGAGGAGCTACTAAGCTAACAATATGAACAGAGAGAAACCAAAGGACCGGGAGGATGAGCATGTATCAATTGGTCCTAGGACCAAAATAGGAACACGCACTCACACTACAAGAAATTTAGTATATTGTGACAAAAATAATTGTGATGGATTAAATTTTGTCACGAAAAGTATCTTTTTTGTGACAAAATAGAGTTTTCTCATGCAAAATTCAAAAAGTGAGTAAAGTTGTGACAAACAATATTTTGACAAAATATTTTGTCATAATATAGTGATGTAGATAATTTATAATTACAAAATAATTTGTCATAAAATTTTGTCACATCAAGTTGGCGCCAAATTTTTTGCGGCAATTTAACTTACATAATATGACAAAATAATTTTGTCACAAATTTTTTTTTCACAATATTAATTATATAAGATGTAATTACAAAATTTTTTAGTCACAACAAGTAATAATTTTTATAACAAAAATAGTGTGTCACAACATAGTATTATAAAAAAAAAATATGACAAAAATATGTATGTCATAAGAAATTCAATTTTTTTTTGACAAAAATAATTTTATTAAGTTTAATTTTTCATAAAAATACATCATATTAGGCATAAAAAATAATAATCTGATGACAAAAAAATTCAAAATATTGTCATAATAAAAAAAATAAAAGACATGTAGTGACAAAAATATTTTATTATAATATTTTGTCATAAATTTTTAGACCCAATATTAATTAGATATCCTAACAAACAATTTTTAGACCCAATATTTTGTCATACATTTTAGTATATTGTGACAAAATAATTGTGATGGATTAAATTTTGTCACAAAAAGTATTATTTTTGTGATAGAATAGATTTTTCTCATTCAAAATTCAAAAAGTGAGTAAAGTTGTGACAAACAATATTTTGTCATAATATAGTGAGGTAGATAATCTATATTGACAAAATAATTTTTGTTACAAAATTGTCACATCAAGTTGACACCAAATTTTTTGCACCAATTCAACTTACATAATATGACAAAATAATTGTCACCAAAACTTTTGTCACAATATTTAATCATACAGGATGTAATTACAAGTTTTTTTAGTCACAATATAGAATCATAAAAAAAATATAACAAAAATATGTATGTCACAAGAAATTTAGTTTTTTGTAACAAAAATAATTTTATTGAATTTAATTTTTTTATAAAAATACATTATATAGGCACAAAAAATAATAATCTAATGACAAAAAAATTCAAAATATTCTATCATAATAAAAAACAAAAGACATGCAGTGACAAAAATATTTTGTTATAATATTTCGTCATAAAATATTTAGCCTCAATATTAATTAGATATATTGACAAACATATTAATAAATTATAAAAGAAACACTAGAAAATGAAAATAATAAAATAATATTTAACTTTTGTCTAATTTAATTTTCCTTAAAAATCTCCTTCCATCCTTTCCCTCTTTAAAAATTTTATTCCACCTTTACTATTTTAATTTGACACAAAATATTAAGTTTCTTATTTAAAAATAAAACCCATGAAATTTGAATTTTGTTAAAATATTTTTTCATAAAATATTGATGCCAAATTTTTTATGCCAATATTAATTAGATATCTTGAAAATTAATAAAATAATATTTAACTTTTGACAAATTATACTTTTCGTTAAAAATTTTTCCCCATCCTTTCCCTCCTTAAAAAATTTTATTCCACTTTTGTTGATTTGATTTTATCCATAAAATTAAATTTCTTATTTAACAACTAAAATTTTTAAATTTTGGCTTTTGTTTAATATTAAGATATTTTATTATAATATTTTTTCATAAAATATTGATGCCAATATTAATTAGAAATATTGAAAAGTAATAAAATAATATTTAACTTCTGATAATTTTTAATTTTTATTAAAAATTTTGAGAATCAAGAAAAAAAGTCAAATATATCAAAGATATCAAATATATAATATAATAAAGAAAGAGAGAGAAAACAAGGCGTAGCACCCCACAGCCACACCTAGTGTGCCCCAACGCACTAGCCACATTATGTTGCGCCCCAAGAACGCCATATCGCATCCATGCAAGTGCCAATGCTCCCACACACTATTTTGGCCATACAATCTCTCTCTGTCTGTCTCTTTATTTGTCTGGATCACTTATATGAGGATTCCATTTACATGACACACTCATATACTATATCTTTACTTCATTAATACCAATTTTCTGTCATTATTAATTAAAAATTTTAATTCTAACCATGAAATAATAGAAAATACTTATTAAAAGTTAATTAACACTTATATAAACAATTTGTAATATAATTATTAAATAAATATAATTGAACATTAATTTTTTATTGATAATACAATATATTAAAAAGTTATGAATATATTAAAAAGAATACAATATATCAAACTAATTTATTATAATTAGTTGATTTATAATCTAATTAAATTTTTAAATAAATATTAATTAGATGCAATAATTTAAACTATTTTATCAGTTATCATAAGATAATTTTTAACAACAGACTAAATAAATCATGTTAATATATTACTTTTTTGCTTAATTAAAATTTTTAGTTTTAAGAACTAAATGTTTAAAAAAATAAAAAATAATGGTGGGAGAAACCCCGCCTCTTTTCCTCCAGCAAATCCCCATAACCGTTAATTTATGGACCTAAGACAAGAGTGCTCACTACAAAAAAACGGGTTTATTGCGGCGGTTTTTTTGCGACGATTTTGAAAAATTGTCGTCAAATTAATTAATTTAAAATTATAAAATTAAATTTAGTGACGATTTTAAACAACCACTGCAAAATTCAGGACTAAAAAAATAAAAAATTAAATTTCGAGGCAGTTTTGTTAAAACCGACACCAAATTCATTAATAAAAAAAATTCAAAAAATTTAATTTGGCGACAATTTTCTCAACACGGTCGCAAAATTCATTAATAATAAAATTAAAAAATAAATTTTGTGGCAGTTTTAATCAACCGCCACAAAATTTAAAAATTAAAAAATAAAAAATTAAATTTAGCGACGGTTTTGTCAAAACTGCCACCAAATTCATTAATAAAAAAATTCAAAAAAATTGAATTTGGCGGCAATTTTCTCAAAACCGCCGCAAAATTCATTAATAATAAAATTGAGAAATGAATTTTGCAGCAGTTTTAATCAACCGCTGCAAAGTTCAAAAATTAAAAAATAAAAAATTAAATTTAGCGGCTATGTGGTTAAAACTGTGGCCAAATTAAGATATTAAAAAAATCAAAAAATAAATTTTAAAAAAATTAATAATTTAAAAATTAAATTAAATTAAATTTTACAATATAATCTAAATTTTTTTATTTTTAATCAATTAATTTATTTAATTTAATTAATTATTTTAAAAAATTTTATGTTCAATTAATTAATTTAATATGTAACTCTTTTTTAGGTTTTTCGAGAGTTCAATTAATTAATTTAATTTAATTCAATTCAATAAAAAATAAAATTATTTTTTATTTTATTTAATTTGGGGTCAAGTGTAATTTCAAAAGCTTGAGTTTGTGGGTCCAAAGAGAATTCTAAAAAATAGTGGTTCGAATACTTTATAATTAATATGTGCAAATATATTACAAGGTGGCTTTGAAACGGATTTTGAGACAGAAACTAATTTGTTTCTAATTAGAGACGGATTCAGAGACGGGAACTAATCCGTCTCTGATTTGAGATGGATTTTTGAGTCAATTTTTTTTTTTTTCAAAATCCATCTCAATTTTTCTGTCTCAAAATCCCTCTCAAATTGAGACGGATTTTGAGACAGAAATTTTTTTCCCTCTCAAATTTATAAAATGTAAATTTTTTATCTATAGATATAGAAATTAAATTCTAAATAAATAAATTATTATATTTCATGTGCATAAAATATAAAATAAAATATATATACATGTAAACTAATTTATATAAATATTTATAAATTAAAATATATATTAAATGTATAATAATTAACTATTTGTAATTGTTATTAAATATATACAAAATGAAAAAAAAGGAGAGGAGAGAGAGAAATGGGCACTTTCATATTTTTTAAAAAAAGTTAGTATGCGAATTATATTTTTTTTTAATGTGAAAAAGTATATTAAAACTGAATTGAATAATATTTAGAAAATATATAAATACTATTCTTATATTGAAAAGATGATATAAATATTTTTAGATTGATGATGGAGTCAAGAAAAACACACCAAATCTCAAAAAACTTGTTATATCACACAATTTTATAATAACTTTTTGAATTAAAAATAACAATACATCTAATATGATTAGAATGTACATTTCTCTATATAATATACAAGAATATCTATATATATAGTATACATCAAACATGACTTTGATTAATAATATATTTAGTATTATCTTTATCAACATTGTGTTTGATTAATCAATAAATGCAATGCATTGTGTTGTGTTTGATTAATTAAGCATTACAATGTTTAATTAATCATAAATATATGAATTAACTTAAATTCATATGGTTGAGACATGAAATTTAAAAAAACACCAATAGTGTCAATGGTTGAGATCAAATACTCAACATATATTTCTCTCCAAAACCATCCCATCCTCCATCACCTCACAAGTATCATAATCACTGTCAGAGAGACAAGCGGCGAGATAGACAACCGGTCACTTTCCCAAATCCATGGCATGGTCATTTTCTTTTCGATTTTTTCTTTTAACTTCCTCTTCACTTCAAACGTCTCTTGCCACAGCCACAGCCATCGAGTTCTATGTAGTAAACGCTCAGATGGCTTGCAATAGTGTAAGTTTTAAAAAAACTCAACTGGGATTAATCCAAAAGAACCCAATCGGGCTTAATCCGTGAATTAAGCCCGATCGAGTTACTTCACTTATTCATTTGTTGTGTCTTGGAGGTTATAAAATCAAATTAAGAATTAGCTTATTCATTTGTTATCTTTTCTTAAGAAAATAAAAAAATTAGTAAATAGATGATATTTTAAAAAATTAAAAATCTAAAATTACGTTGTAATGCCAAGTTTGATGTCTACTTTAGGAGTATTCATTCGATTTAAACTGGTCAGGTTTGATCTTAACTAGTCCAAACTATTTTATTTTTTTTGTTTTTAATATAATTTTTTTAAAAAAATATACATATATATATCATCCAAACAAAAAATTTTATAAACAATATATGTACATCAAAATAGAGAAAGAAGAAAGGGATGGAATAGGAATTTTAATATTTATTATAAATGTATATTATTAATAAATAATTAATATTGTTTATTATGATAATTTAAAATAATATATATAAATATAATTATTGAAAATAAATAATCCCTATTAATTTTCAATCTTAATCAGATAAGTAGCCAGATTAGACAAAAACTAATTACAGCCAACAAAGAAAGGGGATGGATAGAGGTTCGATAGATTTATAATATATTTTTAAATAAATATTAATTAGATTCAATAATTTAAATTATTTTATTATTATTGTATTATCATAATTATAAATTATTGTATTTTTATCAATTAAATAATTAATAATATTATTTTTATAAATTATTTTATTGTTATTTAACAAATAAATATTAAAAAACAAAAAAAACTGAAAATGTGGGCGGGAATTACTCCCGCTGTCTCTCTCTCCCCCCCTCCTTCCCCAAATATAACCCTAACTCACCCCTCTCCCCCCTTCTCTCTCTCTCCTGTGAACTACTCCCGCCGTCGACCCATCCGCCGCCGCTGTCGCCTCCACCTCCGCCTCTACTGCTACCGCCTCCTTTAGCTCAATCGGGCTCCGCCTTCGCTGCTGCCAAATCCGTCTTCTCCGCTGCCAGATTCACCTCTGGTCGTTGCTGTTGCCTCTGCCTCTAGTCGTCGCAATTGTCGCCCCCTCTAGCTCGATCGGGCTTCGCCTCCGTCATTTCCAAATCCGCCTCCGCCTTCATCGCTGCCAGATCTGCCTCAAAGGTATATATATATTGTGTGTGTATATGTATTCTGTGTGTATGTATATTTTGTGTGTGTATATGTTAATAGTTGGACTTTGAGTTGTATGTGGTTCAGTTTTTAATACACAAATTTTACTACAAATATTATAAATAAAAGTCCAAATAACAACTCAAATATATATAATCACTATCAAAATTGTCCCAGACATCTATACTTAGTTTAGTTTCAGCAATGGTGTGCATATCGTATGGCCATAAATCCACAAAATGGTAGTTTTCTTGAGTTTTCAGCAATGATAATACAACTTATTTCATGTATTTATGATGCTTACAGGCTGACTTTCAGACGCAATAACAGGAGGCATCATCACACCATTGAAGGTAGATTGCCACCATTGTCGAGCTCATTGGTAGAACAGATGCAAGAAGCTATTAAGATAGTTATGAAATCTTTTCACAATCACTTATCAGCCATTCAAGGTAGATTGTCTCCCCCGTCGCTATCTTCATCATCACCACCCTTAGATCCTTCGGATTATTAAGAGTATCCGTTATTTGTATGGATGATAGAATTTATTATGTATTTTACTATTTATGAATGTGTAATTAGTATAGATAGATTTTACAATGTATTTTTAATATTTATGGATGATGTGTATTACTTTATGGATTTATTGTGTTGTATGAATGATTTTTTTAGTTCATACATTGTGTTTATTAGGTTGAATTTTGAAATTTTTAAAAAATTATTATTTTTTAAATATATTTATATTTGAGATAGATTTAGAGACGGAAAAATCTGTCACAAAATCTCTATTAAATTATGGAAAATCATTTTGTGGAAAAATTTGTCTCAAATTTGAGACAGATTTAGAGATAGAATTTTCAGTCTTTAATTTTTTTTTTAATTTGAGACGAATTTTGAGACGAAAAAATTCATTTCAAATTTAAGACGGAAAAATTTGTCTAAAAAATTCCTCATATTTAGAGATGGAAATAGCTACGGTTTCAAAACTGTTGCAAAAAACTACTAAAACTGTCGTTAAATTATTTTTATAATTAAATTTAATATTAAATTCAATTAATTTTAGCGACGGTTTTAAAACCGCCGCTAAATTTTAAAAATCGTCCCTAATTGCGGCGGTTTCCAAACTGCCGCTAATTTAATATTAAATTCAATTAATTTTAGCGGCGGTTTCAAAACCGCCACTAAATTTTAAAAATCGCCACTAATTTAATATGACATTCAATTAATTTTAGCTGCGGTTTTAAAACCGTCGCTAAATTTTAAAAATCGCCGCTAAAAATATCATTTAGCGGCGGTTATACCAGCGGTTACTAAAAATCGTCGACAAATGTTGCGCGACGGCTGTATCTGCGGCGGTTTTGAAAACGCCGCTAAATGCAAAAAAAACCACTGCTAAATGTCAATTTTTTTGTAGTGGCTGGTCGACAGGGAGTCGCTAGACATGTCGAAGCGCACAACTCTGTTGAGTATGTGAAAAGAGATGGTGACCAACTGAGCCCACACTGCACACTGTATCTGATGGGCGAGCTGGTTCGCAGACCGCACGGAATCTCGCTAACACCACAAAAAATAGACCATCGCCTGCAAAACTAAACGATTATCAATATGCCAAGGATTGTTACCTTTCCATCAAGCCGCCACCCATAGGACCCTCATCTCCCATCGACGCCAGGGCCATGCAAACTTCATTGCATGTCAGAAAAAGGACACCACCTGCCTAAAATAAGAACAATCAAAGAATAGATGGTTATGACTCTCGGACTTGACCCTACAAAGAAAATAGCTATTGGGAAATGGAAGAAATAGATTAACACGATCAAGAGTATATAATTGTTCCCTAACTACTAACCATAGAATAAATGAACGCCCAGGGACTCCATACCCAAACCACACCAGCCGATACCAAGGGACCCAATCTCATTACTCTAACAACCCTTGTAAGACAGACTTAACAGAGAAGGCACCATCTTGAGGCGGGGTCCAAACAAGCACATCGTGGCAATCCATCCTAGGGGGGCCTGGCATCCAATGCTGGATAAGCTCCAGGGATGGAGATATCCAGTCCGAAGGCCACTCCCACCTACCATCAACAATGATTTTGGAGACACGAGCTGTAATCGAGATATCAAGACGTTGGGGAGCTAGCAGGAGAAACGATCAACAAGGATCCCAAGAGGGTGCCACTTATCATACCATAGAAAAACATGATTGTTATCCCCCACCTTCCACCCAAACTTATCTCTGACCACCCGTTGGACAGATAAGAGCTTCCTCCAGTACCAGGGATATGAATGCGGCACTGGGAGCATCCACAGGCACTTGTTCTTGATTTGAAACGTGTGAATCCACTTAACCCACAAGGACTCACTCTCGTCCGACAAGAGCCTCTAGATTAACTTAGACAACATAGCCTGATTCCACAGATAAAGAGGTTTTAATCCAAGACCTCCCTGCTCTTTGGGATAACACACATCGTGCCATGCGACTTGTAACAGCCCGCCTTCTTGGGCATGTTATGCCTTAGGAAATTTGGTCTATATTTTTTTTTTTAAACATTATTTTAAAATTCCCAAAGACCGTATCTAGTGCCAGATGAAATATCTAGACTAGAAATAAATGTAAAGCGGAAGCTGAATCGAACCTGCTCATGGAAATGCAAAATTTAATTACTGTACATGGCATTAAATATAAATTAATACATAAAGCATTTGATTACAGAATAATGTACACAAATCTTAAGCTAGTCATATTATAATATAGTACATCCTGATGTCTCGTATCCCTACATAATACCAACCTCTGAATCATCTCTGCAAGTCATAGCTGGAACATTGAATGTTCTAGGGGCAAACCCATGTTAGATGATGAATCATCTAAGTAAGAATACCAATGCAATGTCATGAGTGCATGCAATGTCTTTCATCGCAGGTGTCAACTGCACCCCTCATGCTGCCTATCATTTTAGCGGCCACCTCTTTCGAAACCGGGGTGTATGGGTGCACCCTTGATAGGCCAGCGGTGCCAGTTCGTACTCCCTACGGCCTCATATGCGTGTGATCAACAATATCGTTGTGCATGTATGCATTTCATAGTCATGTCATTGATGCAAACTACGTGATGATTCATATCATGGCATGCCAATATGATAAAAACATTTACATTCACAACAGTATTAAATTCAGGCAGCATACTTACTGTTAATTTGTCTCAAACTACGTGCTAGGCGGCTATTCCTTAATCTCTTTGCTCAAAAGGACCCCTACAACATAAATTTATTTTTAGAATACCATTTGCTAGTTTTTCATAATTTCTTCCATTTTTTCTTTTATTCCTAAGCTTTATTTCTTCCAAAATTACATAATAATTATCTAGGCTTCATGAAAATTTACTTTATTTTTACCAATATTCCTTAAATAATATTCTTAGTATTCTAGAATTTTTCTTGTAATTTTATAACTTTAATTCCTAGTTTCTCTTATTTCATAATAGTTAAATATGTAATTATTACATAATAATTACCTAATCTTTCAATTTATTAAATTTATCTTCACTAATATTTCTTAAATAACACTTATAACATTCTGTAATTTCCTTGGAATTTTCAGAATTAAAATCCTATTTTTCTTTATTTCTATAATAGGAAAATCTACTTAAATTACATAACAATTTCCTAATATTTCATTTTATTCAATTTCTTTTCACTAATATTTCTTGAACAACACTTATAACATTCTAAAATTTTATTGGAATTTTCAGAATTTAAATCCTATTTTTCATTATTTCTATAATAGAAAAATCTACTTAAATTACATAATAATTACCTAATATCTCATTTTATTCAATTTATTTTCACTAATATTTCTTAAATAATACTTCTAACATTCTAAAATTTTCTAGAAATTTTTTTGAATTAAAATCCTATTTTTTCTTTATTTCCATAATAGAAAAATCTACTTAAATATTTAATAATTTTGGCATTTTTAGAAAATTGCTTTACCAATATACCATAAACAACATTTCAAATTAAATAAAAAATTTTCAAAATTTTACTCTTTTTTTGTTTTTTTTTTTAATTTCTCTAGCAGGCGCGTGTGGACCACGTGCCTTCGCCTCAATCGCGGGCGCGGGCGATCACGCGTCCGACCCCCCCTCGCGGTCGTCTTCTCCGGCGGCTGGTTCGCCACCGGCGATGCCTCGGCCGCTCCAAGCTTCAAAAGAAGCTTCCATCCTCGATGATTTCGACCTCCTAAACTCGAATCTACCCTCAAAAACTGGAAAAAAAACATTAAAATTACCTCGTTTTGGCGATTAAACTCTCGGCTCCGGCGAGGCACGATTTTCCGGCGAGTGCTTGGGTCTTCTTCTCCACTGCTCCGTTGGCCTCCAAATTTTTCTGAAATGACGCCTACGACTTGAAGATCGAAACCCCACTCACCACTCACCAATCTCTCAAACTCTCTCCCAATCGACCGATCTAAGCCTCGAAATTTTCAGATGAAATGGGCAGCGCGAACTTGGCTATTTATAGCCCATTTTCGACGTGCCTTGCCTCACCATCGTCGGCCACGCGTTCCTGAGGCCACTCCGGCGTCATTTCAGCATTTAATGCCCTCCTTTGCCCGCAAGAAATCATTTGCAGGCGCGACCATGCTCTGGCCGTGCACTACTCTACAAAATCTGATTTTTGGATATTTTTTTTATTACAGATATATATATATATACACAATATACATATTTACATAAAATGATTTCTTTTAATCATATTATAATTTAATCACATTAATCTTACTATATTTATACATATACATACTTAAGCTAATCACATAATTAATTTAAATCAAATAAACTTAATACCATATAGACTAAATTAATTTGATTTATTTAATGTGACTTAGGGTATTACACTCTCTCCTCCTTACAAAATTTCGTCCTCGAAATTTGATCTTTCTTCACTCATACTAACTATAGGGTCTTCAAACAGGTATGGAAAGTTGAGTTTCATATCTTCTTCTCGTTCCCAAGTTATTTCTTCGCTTACGGGGTTTCTCCACAAAACTTGCACCAGGGGTATTGATTTGTTCCTTAGGACTTGATCCCTACGATCCAAGATGCTGACTGGTTTTTTTACATACGAGAGATTTTCTTGAATCTCGATAGCTTCAGTTGGCATTATCTGGGAAGAATCTGGCTCATGCTTTCATAGTTGCGATACGTGAAACACGTCATGGATGTTTGATAGAGCCAAGGGTAGAGCGAGTCGATAAGCGACTGATCCAATTCTTTCCACTATATCATATGGCCCTATGTATCGAGGGCTTAACTTGCCCTTTTTCTTGTTGCTTCTAGTCACCATTCTTAGTGGAGATATCTTCAGGTATACTTTGTCGCCCACTTGAAATTCCAATTTCCTTCTTTTTGTATCTGCGTAGGACTTCTGGCGATTCTGAGCTTCCTTAATTCTTTCTTGAATGATTTTTATCTTTTCTGTTGTTTTCTGAACTATCTCGGGTCCCAAGATTTGCCGTTCGCCTACTTCAGTCCAGCACACCAGGGATCTACATTTTCGGCCATACAAGGCTTCATAGGGAGCCATTCCAATGCTGCTGTGGTAGCTGTTATTGTAAGCGAATTCTACTAATGGTAAATACTCTTCCCAACTACCTGGAAAATCAATCGCACAGGCTCGCAACATATCTTATAGGGTTTGAATGGTCCTTTCTGATTGACCATCTATCTGGGGATGATAGGCTGTACTTAGCCTAAGCTGAGTACCCAAACTCTCTTGCAGACTTCCCCAAAACCTAGAAGTGAATCTTGGGTCACGGTCTAATACAATGCTTACTGGCACTCCGTGTAATCTGACAATCTCATTTACATACTGTTGAGCTAATTTGCTGATTGGTTGACTTACCCTTACAGCCAAGAAATGAGCAGACTTAGATAGTCTGTCAACTATCACCTAGATAGCATTGTTTCCCTTAGGACTCCTTGGCAGTCCAGTCACGAAATCCATCGTAATGTGCTCTCATTTCCACTTTGGAACTTCCAATGGTTGCAAGCTCCCACCAGGCTTTTGGTGCTCAATCTTAATTCTCTGGTAGGTGTCACATTGATTAACGTACCTTGCCACGCTTTTCTTCATTCCTGGCCACCAATACACAGCTTTCAAGTCTTGGTACATCTTGGTGGCTCCGGGATGGATCGAGTATCTGGATCGATGGGTTTCTCCCAAAATTGTTTGTCGCAATTTCCTCACACGAGGCACATATATTCTCCCTTGAAACCGAAGAATGTTTTCTCTCACCTCAAATTCTGGTTTCTTTGCTTGCCCATACTCGTCAACCCACATTTTGATTTGGGAGTCTTCGGGGTAGGCTTGCTGTATCTGTTCCATTAACTCTGGCTGTACTGTAAGACTAGCTACGTAGGCTGAGTTTCCTCGGGAAACTACTCCTACTGTCATCGGGCTAAATGCTTCAACTAGCTTCCATTCTGCTACCATCATTTCAGCCACACAAGCAATTTTTTTCCTGCTTAGGGCATCTGCCACAACGTTAGCTTTATCGAGATGATATTGAATAGTACAATCGTAATCTTTTAACAGCTCCATCCACCTTCGTTGCCTCATGTTTAACTCTTTCTGTGAGAAGACGTACTGTAGGCTCTTATGATCAGTAAAAATTTCGAACTTCTCACCATACAAATAATGTCTCCAAATCTTTAGAGCAAATACTACTGCAGCCAATTCCAAATCATGAGTCGGGTAGTTTCTTTCATGGTTCTTTAGCTGTCGAGATCCATAAGCAATGACTCTCCCGTGCTGCATTAATACACACCCTAAACAGTTTCTCGAGGAGTCAGTGTAGACCATAAAACCTCCTGATCCGTTCGGCATAGCCAGGACTGGAGCGGTTGTCAGCTTAGCCTTAAGTTTCTGAAAACTTTCTTCACACCGTTCGTTCCAGTCGAACTTTACCCCCTTCTGAGTTAACTTGGTAAGGGGTGCCGCAATTTTTGAAAATCCTTCCACAAACTTTCTATAGTATCCTGCGATCTTGATTGGGTCGACCGATACTCCTTCCGCCGATATCACATGTCCCAAAAACGCCACCTGGTACAACCAAAATTCACATTTCGAGAACTTGGCATACAACTTATGTTCTCGCAACATTTACAATATTATCTTTAAATGTGATTCATGTTCTTCTTCCGAGGGAGAATATATCAGTATGTCATCTATAAACACGATCAAGAACTTGTCCAGGAATGGCCTGAAGACTCGATTCATAGTGTCCATAAAAGCTGCTGGGGCATTGGTTAGTCCGAACGGCATCACCAAAAATTCATAGTGCCCATATCGAGAACGAAACGCTATCTTTGGCACGTCTTCGGCCTTGATCCTTAATTGATAATATCCTAATCTTAGGTCAATTTTTGAGAAAACCTTAGCCCCTTGCAACTGATCGAACAGTTCCTCGATTCTGGGGAGTGGGTACTTATTCTTGACCGTTATCTTGTTGAGCTGTCGATAATCGATGCACATCCTCAGACTCCCGTCTTTTTCTTGATAAAAAGTACTGGTGCTCCCCCTGGCGACATGCTTGGCCTGATGAACCCCTTATCTAACAGTTCTTGAAGTTAGGCTTTTAATTCTCTCAATTCTGCAGGAGCCATTTTATACGGGGGTATCGAAACCGGACCTGCTCCTGGTACGATCTCTATTGAGAACTCAATCTCTCATTGGGGTGGCAGTCCAGGCAATTCTTCGGGAAACACATCCCCGAATTCTTTAACGAGTCGCACTTCTTCGATTTTTAAGGGCTCTTTGCAATTCTCTTGAACACAAGCCAAGTATCCTTGTGCTCCTTGACGTAACAGTCTTTCAGCCTTCAGAGCCGAGATCCACTTCTTTTCACTTACCTTTCTTTGTCCTCGAAACTTGACGTTCAAGTCGCCGCTCTTGAGACAGACTGTCTTAGCTTTACAGTCCAATGTGGCATTGTACCTAGTTAGGAAATCCATTCCTAGAATCATATCAAAATCCTGAAATTCTAGAAGAATTAAATGCACTGGGAACTCAACCTCTCCTATTTGAATCTTTCTATCTTTGTACCCTGATGAAGTTTCTCGAGACTTCCCCATTGGGATTGCGACAATCATTCGACAATTCAAATTTTATGGTTTGTCTCCTACTACTTTAGCAAATGCATGCGAAATAAATGAGTGACTTGCACCTGAATCTATTAATGCATGCATGGGGATACTAGATAGGAACATAGTACCTTCAATTATTGTTGGATCCTCTGCCACATCCTGCCTTGTCAGATGAAACACTCTCCCTTGATGTGCTCTGGCATTCCTGGATGTCCCCTAGGGTTGACTTATCAGTCGTGGCTTGGGACAGTCCTTCGCGAAATAGCCCGTCTGCTGGCAGTTGAAACAAGTAATTCCTTTCTTTGGGCAGTTCTGGTTGAGATGCCCAATTTCCCCACAATTGTAACAACCTTTTGTCCCAAACTGGCATGGCTTTTTAGGGTGCTGTTTCTGGCATTTTGCACATGGGGTGCCGGGCTTGAACTTCGGCTTCTGGGGTCCCAGCTTCTTGCCTGCCCTGTGGCTGCTTCCCTGCTGACTTTCTCCTTGAATAGCATCGATCCGGTTTTGATTAGCCTCGGTGGTATAGGCTTGTAGTACCGCTTCTGCATAGGTCTGGGTACTTGCACTACTCAACGCTCTCTGAAGCTTCAAATTTAACCCTCCCAAAAATTTCTGAGCCTTGATCCTTTCGTCTCCTTCGTAAATCGGTATGTATCGGATCAATCGACTGAAAGCATCCTCGTACTGGGCGACAGACATGTCCCCAGTCTGTCTTAGCTCCATGAATTCTCTTTCTTTCTTCATTCTTAAATTCAAAGGGAAGTACTTCTCATTAAAAAGTTCCTTGAATCTTTCCCAAGTGACGTAAGGTGCCCTGGCTCGAGGGGTCATTGTTCTCTTGACTCCTCTCCACCATTTGTCTGCCTCTCCTTGTAACATAAAGGTGGCACAATTAACTTTCTCTTCTTCGCTGCAGTGAAGGTGGTCCAGCAACTTTTCTGTTTGCTCGATCCAATATTCCACTTCACTAGGGTCAGCACCAATCTTCCCCTGAAAGACGGGAGGGTTCTACCATCGGTATAAGTCCAGCATGTTGGCCCCATGACCATCCCTGGAGTGAGTCTCATGTATGAAACCCACCACACTTCCCAGAATTCGCTCCATCTGATCCAGTCTGCTACTTCCGGTATCTTGGTTGGAGTTGTCTTCTGGGTGCCTACTGGTATTTCCCTCGGTGTTACCAGCTTGTGAGTTGGGCGTCCCAGGCCCAACTGCTAACCTTCTTTGAGTGTTTACCATCTGAAAGAAAAAACAGCATTCAAGATTAGACAACAAGATCTTACCGTCCGATTAGTTTTATATTATACATTCGGCTACAAAACGTTATATGTACATGCTGCATATTTACATAGATTACACATAGCACTATACAAGTCATGTAAGTAGTTAGAGTGTTTCTAAGATGGATCTATTTCGGTCCTGACGACCTCCAGATCCAAACATTCTCTTCATCTTCGGAGTCATATGGGGGTGCCTCGGGGTCGTCCACTATTTCCACAACCTCCTCCTCATCCTCCGAGTCTGAGACCTCGAAGTGGTCTTCGGCCCAGAACACAGGTATGTTATCCTCTTCTTCTTCTTCTTCTTCTTCTTCTTCTTCTTCTTCTTCTTCTTCTTCTTCCGCATTAGCTGGATTTCCCACTTCTTCTGTCTCGGCTGGGTCCTCCACTACCTCTTCCTCTCCCTCCTGGAGTGGCTCCTCCATGTCTTCGTCAAACTCGTCTGCTGGTACCGGCTCGTACATCTTGACCAACAACTCGTGAACCCAAGTGCAGTAATGATGGAAATCAGGGAACTGCTCGTCTTGATGCCGGACCCAATCTGCGAATTCCTGCAGCCCACCTTCTAAAACACCGACCATCATATCTATCTGAAACTGAGTGAGATCGGGCCAAAGTCCGTGGCTTGGAGGCACATCGTCAATAATCTCTTCCATCTGGACGAGGTGTTCCATGATTCCTTCGTTTGGTTCTGGAACTCGGTGCGCTATACGATGAGCCCAGTGATCAACCAAGATCTGCTCTGAGAAATTGCCAGCCATCTGCCATCACAACTTTCGTTAGTACCCCTAACTGTCTTTGAATTGGTACTTGCACCGACTAGGCCTAGTTTGGATTTCCTTCCTAGGTACTCTTCTAAGTTGAGCTCTGATACCAACTGTAACAGCCCGCCTTCTTGGGCATGTTATGCCTTAGGAAATTTGGTTTATATATTTTTTTTAAACATTATTTTAAAATTCCCTAAGGCCGTATCTAGTGCCAGATGAAATATCCAGACTAGAAATAAATGTAAAGCGGAAGCTAAATCGAACCTGCTCATGGAAATGCAAAATTTAATAACTGTACATGGCATTAAATACAAATTAATACATAAAGCGTTTGATTACAGAATAATGTACACAAATCTTAAGCTAGTCATATTATAACATAGTACATCCTGATGTCTCGTATCCCTACATAATACCAACCTCTGAATCATCTCTACAAGTCCCAGCTGGAACGTTAAATGTTCTAGGGGCAAACTCATGTTAGATGAGGAATCATCTAAGTAAGAATACCAATGCAATGTCATGAGTGTATGCAATGTCTTTCATCGCAGGTGTCAACTGCACCCCTCATGCTACCTATCATTTTAGTGGCCACCTCTTTCGAAACCGGGGTGTATGGGTGCACCCTTGATAGGCCAGCGGTGCCAGTTCGTACTCCCTACGGCCTCATATGCATGTGATCAACAATATTGTTGTGCATGTATGCATTTCATAGTCATGTCATTGATGCAAACTACGTGATGATTCATATCATGGCATGCCAATATGATAAAAACATTTACATTCACAACAGTATTAAATTCAGGCAGCATACTTACCGTTAATTTGTCTCAAACTACGTGCTAGGCGGCTATTCCTTAATCTCTTTGCTCACAAGGACCCCTACAACATAAATTTATTTTTAGAATACCATTTGCTAGTTTTTCATAATTTCTTCCATTTTTTCTTTTATTCCTAAGCTTTATTTCTTCCAAAATTACATAATAATTATCTAGGCTTCATGAAAATTTACTTTCTTTTTACCAATATTCCTTAAATAATATTCTTAGTATTCTGGAATTTTTCTTGTAATTTTACAACTTTAATTCCTAGTTTCTCTTATTTCATAATAGTTAGATATGTAATTATTACATAATAATTACCTAATATTTCAATTTATTAAATTTATCTTCACTAATATTTCTTAAATAACACTTATAACATTCTGTAATTTCCTTGGAATTTTCAGAATTAAAATCCTATTTTTCTTTATTTCTATAATAGGAAAATCTACTTAAATTACATAACAATTTCCTAATATTTCATTTTATTCAATTTCTTTTCACTAATATTTCTTGAACAACACTTATA
This sequence comes from Diospyros kaki, assembly GCA_036245055.1. Taxonomy (NCBI): domain Eukaryota; kingdom Viridiplantae; phylum Streptophyta; class Magnoliopsida; order Ericales; family Ebenaceae; genus Diospyros; species Diospyros kaki. The sequence continues at coordinate 916,886 of BSEG01000008.1, read as the reverse complement.
ACATTCTGAAATTTTCTTGGAATTTTCAGAATTTAAATCCTATTTTTCATTATTTCTATAATAGAAAAATCTACTTAAATTACATAATAATTACCTAATATCTCATTTTATTCAATTTATTTTCACTAATATTTCTTAAATAATACTTCTAACATTATAAAATTTTCTAGAAATTTTTTGAATTAAAATCCTATTTTTTCTTTATTTCCATAATAGAAAAATCTACTTAAATATTTAATAATTTTGGCATTTTTAGAAAATTGCTTTACCAATATACCATAAACAACATTTCAAATTAAATAAAAAAATTTCAAATTTTACTCTCTTTTTTTTTTAATTTCTCTGGTGGGCGCGTGTGGACCACGCGCCTTCGCCTTAATCGCGGGCGCGGGCGATCACGCGCCCGACCCCCCCTCGCGGTCGTCTTCTCCGGCGGCTGGTTCACCGCCGACGATGCCTCGGCCGCTCCAAGCTTCAAAAGAAGCTTCCATCCTCGATGATTTCGACCTCCTGAACTCGAATCTACCCTCAAAAATTGGAAAAAAACATTAAAATTACCTCATTTTGGCGATTAAACTCTCGGCTTCGGCGAGGCGCGATTTTTCGGCGAGTGCTTGGGTCTTCTTGTCCACTGCTCCGTTGGCCTCCAAATTTTCCAAAAACGACGCCTACGACTTGAACATCAAAACCCCACTCACCAATCTCTCAAACTCTCTCCCAATCGACCGATCTAAGCCTCGAAATTTTCGGATGAAATGGGCAGCGCGAACTTGGCTATTTATAGCCCATTTTCGACGTGCCTTGCCTCACCATCGTCGGCCACGCGTCCCTGAGGCCACTCCGGTGTCATTTCGGCATTTAATGCCCTCCTTTGTCCGTAAGAAATCATTTGCAGGCGCGGCCATGCTCTGGCCGCGCACTGCTCTGCAAAATCTGATTTTCGGATTTTTTTTTTATTACAGATATATATACACAATATACAAATTTACATATTTACGTAAAATGATTTCTTTTAATCATATTATAATTTAATCACATTAATCTTACTATATTTATACATATACATACTTAAGCTAATCACATAATTAATTTAAATCAAATAAACTTAATACCATATAGACTAAATTAATTTGATTTATTTAACGTGACTTAGGGTATTACACGACCTTAGCTTTGTGGGAATCCTCACGTGACCCACTCCAAAGGAAATTCCTAATGATGCACTCTAACTTCTTAATCACCCGCTTGGGCAACAAAAAGATAAACGCCCAATATAGATAAATCGTAACAAGGACGGAATGAGCCAACTGAAGCTGGGCTACCCCCAAAGGACAACGATCGACTGTGCCATTAGCACACCCGACTCCTAACTCTATCCAAAATGTGTTTGCAGTCCCCATAGGCCAGCTTCGTCTATAATAAAGGGACACCCAGGTATCTCATGGGGAGCTAACCTTTGCAGAATGCTAAGGCAAGGAATAGACTCTCCCTCAATGCCTCATCCTGGCAGTACACAAAGCAATCACTTTTCGCTAGGTTAGCCCACAGACTAGACTTCCGAGTAAAATTCTCTAAGCATTCTTTGAGGATTCTAATGGAAGCAACGTCTCCGTGAGAGAAAAATAATAGGTCATCAGCAAACATGAGCATCACCATCTTGGATTGCTCACACTTCCAATGAAACTTAAACTTGGGAGACTGGGCGTGCCGGCTAACAATACCGTGTAACACTTGCATGACCAACATAAACAGATAGGGCGATAAAGGGTCCCCCTGCCTAAGGCCTCTACCCTTCCCCTCTTCCAGGGGAAAAAACTCATGATTTGGCAATTAATCTTGACTAAGAAGCGAGGGGTGGTGACATACTCACGAATCCAACCAAAAAACCTAGGCAGGAAGTTCATCAATTGAAGGACGACTAAAAGGAAATCCCATTCCACCGAATCATAAGTCGATGACAACTCAACTTTCATAGCACACCTTAGCTGACCCTTATGAAGGTGGTATTGATGTACTACCTCCTGAGCCAATAAGATGTATGACCTATGGATCGCCCTAGCACAAACGCTGTCTGGGACTCATCAACCAAGTCTAGAAGAATTGTCTTCACCTTATTCGTCAAGATCTTTGAAATGATTTTATAGACAACATTATAGCACGAGATCGGCCTAAACTGAGCTGGGGACTCCAGATGGGGAACCTTAGGGACCAGGTTAATCACGGTGGAGTTTACCTCTCCCAATAAATGACCTGTACCAAAGAAATTCTTAACAGCCTTTACCACATCAGATCCCACCACATCCCAAGCTTTCCTAAAGAGCTTGACCATAAAACCATTAGGCAAGGGCTTTATCATCTCCCATATTAAACAAGACCAGCCTAATCTCTTCTGGAGTCACAGAAGCTGTGAGATCCTCCCAACTATCACCAGTCACCTGGTTAACCACATATGGGGTAATATCACTCAAGTGGATACCCGAGCACTACTCCCCAACAGATTCTGGTAATGACTAACTAGCATCCCAACTACCTCCTCACTTGATTCTGTCGTGGTACTGTCTTCCCTCTACAGACTCATAATCTTCCTGTGATTATGATGGGCTATCATAGACCAGAAGAAGTATCGGGAGCATCGATCTCCCTTTGCCGACCATCGAACCCGGGCTCTCACCTTAAAAAAAATCCGACTCTTGGGATAAGGAAGCCAATAAATTACCACTCAACTCAGACTCTCTCTACCTAAGATCAACATCACTAGGGTTATCAATGAGGCTCTGCTGAACTTGGAATAACCTATCCCTAAGCTCGGTGACTCTCTCAATAACATGACCATGGGCGCGATTAAGGGTCTTTAAAGCCCCTTTAACAACCTTAAGCTTACAGACCAGGTGATACATTGGGTAACCGCACACCACCACGCCTCAGGATGATCTCACTTTGTCAACAAATAAGGGGTGGTTGGTTAAATGGTTAAGAAAACGAAATGAGCCTCCCCTAGGCTGGACAGGCTTGAACAAGCTAACGACCGTTGGACTATGATCTGATACCCCTGCTTGCATAAAGATGGCCTTACTGTTCGAGAATCTACTTAACCAAGAGTCATTCACAAGAATCCTATCAAGCTTTCAAAAAATACTATCATCGCCCGAACGCTTATTATTCCAGGTTAAGGTGGGGCCACTATAGACTAGGTCCTGAAGCGGGATCTCCAACAAGAAATTATTGAAACGATGCATACTTAGGGAGACTCCAATATTTCCACCATGCATCTCTGAGACATATCGACAGACATTAAAGTCACCCATGAGGACCCACGACTCACTCGAGATGGCCGCACCCACTCTCCTAAGGGAACACCATAACCTACCCCGGTCCACTTCCTCGTTCTTAGCATAAACATCAGTTAGAAAAATAGGAGATGAGAGACTATTGCTAGAGACACAAAAATGAAAGAACTGATCGGACATCTCTAGATACTCGATGTGGACAAACGTCGGATCATACCCAACCCAAATTTGTTGTAATACCCCAAATCTGTGTGAAGTCACCGTGTAATTTAAGTGAATTTAAAATATCAAAAAAGGAGTCTGATAGCATAATAAATCGCTGAATCAACTGGAAGGAGTACCTTGGGACTTAGATGTCTAAGAAAATGGTACATCGCAACGAGCGTCCCGAGAAAAGAATTATGGCATCGAAAGAAATGAAATCGGGAACAGTTTTCGATACAGTAAAAATACAGCTGTCGATTAGGTCTTAATACCGAATTGTTATAGAAGACGTCCAAAAAGTCAATGAAACATGTCAAGGACTAGTATTTTATGTATAGAACAACCCTTAATTGATTTCGGGTTGAATCGAGTGGATTTAAGGTCGAAACGATCAATCGGGCCTAAGTATAATTTTATAAATTTGCCTGAGGGATGTCAAAACGGTAATTGTTTAGAAGTTTCAAGGGGGAAACGAGAAGTACTAATCTTAGGAGTCCTATTGATGGTACTGGGAAGATCACGAGCCTGAGGATAAGGACCAAAATGCAAAAGAAAATTTTAAGAGGGCCAAACTGTAATTTTTGAAAATTTGCCAAAGCATAGCAGATCTGGCCGCAGATTTGGCCAAAAAATCCAGAGATTTGGCAGCCTATCTTCGTCAGGGCATGGCCGAGGATGGTCCTAATGGCGTATAGGAGAAGATATGGCTGGAAATCGGCCACGTAGGGGTTGGTTTTGGCCTATAAATACCAAGAGTTTTTGGTCGATTTTGAAGCATCAAATTGCTTTGTTTTGAGGGTGAATCGAAGGAAGCCAATAAAGGGCTTTTGATCCTTGAGGCAACAGGAGCATTTCTGGTAAGTTTCGTGAGTTTTCGAGGTATTTTGAGAGTGATTCGAGAGATGATCGAAAAATCAAGGCGGACCGCCACGCTGCGCCTGAAACTGCCCGATCAGGGGATTTTTTGGTGGCCTTTCGGCCTAAAATCGGTGGCATCATGATCGACTAGAGATCGACTTTCGATCGGTGTTAGAAAATCGAGCATTGGAGCATCGCCAGCGACCGGAAAAACGAAAAAGACGATCGACGCGTGACTGTCACGCGCCAACCGAATCCTCTAGCTCACTTGCTTGTGTGCGGGGGCACGTGCCACATAGGTGTTTTCTGATTTTTTTTCCAAAATTCTTGGAAAATTATTTTACGAATTATTATGTACAAATATTTGAGAAAAATAGTTGTGTAGATAATTATTTTGGATTATTAGTGATAAAAAATACGAGAAATATGAGAAAATTAAGGAGAAAATTATATTTTGATGGTCATTGGATGGTTAGGGTGCCTTGCAGCTTGAGGTGAAGTGACTCGTGCGAAGTTTGAGGTGGACACGCAAATCGAGGCATATCGCGCTTTTCAAGAAAAGTTTGAGATGCGTCTAAAGGTGAGTGGTTCTACTCGAAAAGACTTATAGTAGCATGTGAATGGTTACTGTGAGTGTTCATCCCTATGGCTTGGTTTATTGTGATGGTTTGTCCAAACGATTATTTACACATGCATTAAATTTCATACGATAAATTGCATATATCGAAGTGTTGATTTTAAGTTATGTATGTTATAACTTTCGGCATTAGCATGTTGTGTGTTGTCCATGTGGGACATGGGTTGGTAACCATGGTGTAGCCCTGAGTGATAGCACTCGGGATGTGTACTAAGGATTAATGCTAGGTGACCTACTTGGGATGGGGCTGAGACGGACTTCACCCAAGTTAGAAGTGTACAAGGACGTTCCCAACAAAAAGGTTCGTGTTGGTAGTTTTGCCGAAGGGACATTGTGAGGAGGTCTTTATTTTGTTAATTCCATTAGTGCCCTTATATTCATTTTGTATAGGCCATAGTGCCAAGATGATGTAAACTTATATTAATGCTTCCATTGATGATATCTAATATTAGAAGTTGAGATGTTCAGTTATATTATTCTATATCATTTTTGTGACGACCTCCTTTCGGATGTCCTGTGCTAGCGGGATTATCTGGGAGAGGACCGCTACATATGCATTACAGCATTCGTGTGGTTGAATTCTTACGTGGACGTAACATGGCCTGATATATACTTGGCTTATCGAGGCATTGTCATTATGTTAATGTTGCAAGAGCCATTGCATTTCTTATGTGTTGCATTACATAGTGGTAATGGTGGTGAAGATTGGCTTGTGATTGCAATGCGTAAGACTATGGGGGAGGCCCACAACAATTGGATCTTGTGATGCGTAAGACTGTGGGTAGAGGCCCACAGTAGCTTGTGACATTGATAAGATTGTGAGTGTTCTGACACATGATGACGACAGTGATGGAGATGATATCTATGGATGTGGTATGGGAGCCTTGGGCTCAGGTGGTTGATTTCCTAGCTTGTCCTTGGCTGCTGACAGGTTTGTATATTGATTTTTGGGTGTCAGTGTCTACATTTTTGTGGGACTCAAGGACCATATATGTGCATCTATGCATTTATGTTATGGCTAGGTAACGTGTTATATAACTACATGGTATGGATTGTGTGTTGCTTATGTATCTGAGACTGGCGTGTGTTTCCATATATGGCATGATATGCATACATATAGGAAATAACCGATCCTTAGCTCAAAATTTTAATCGCAACCACAGCCTTTTCTGGTCCCGTGACAGTACCCCTCCCATCAACATTTCTTGTCCTCAAGAAATACTCAAGAGGTAGGTCGTCCTTGGAAATTGCTGCATTAACATAGTTAGGTACTCCCAAGTGTCCTCCTCGGGTGGTTTTCCTTGCCAGCTGACCTGACTTGAATGAGGAGGGCCCCTTGATAGTAGATTACCCTCCTTTCTATTATAGCCTCAGGTTCCCTTGGGCCCTCTTTCTCTACAGGTAGAGTTGGTAGCTCTTGGCTAACTCTCTCATTTCCAGTGGACTTTTTGAGCAAGGAGACGTGAAAGACGGGATGGATCTTGGTTCCCTCTAGCAGCTGCAACCGATAGGCCACCATGCTTATTCAGGCTGTGATAAGGAATGGTCCAAAGTACTTAGGGCTAAGTTTAGATACCTTCATAGATGTGGGTATCTTAGTCTTAAGTAGACTCTTTCCCCTACTACAAATTCCCAGTCACTTTTCTGTTTATCCGCATTTTGTTTCATCCTATTTTGGGCTGCTGCTAGCTCTTGTTTCAGTTATTCCAGCACCTTCCTTCTCTATTGTAGGTATTCTCCTATGACGGTGGCTGTTGTTTGCCCTTCTGTGGCTGGTAGGGGTGGGGGTTTATACCCATAGACAGCCTTAAACGGAGTCATTTTGGTAGAGGCATGGTGGCAAGAGTTGTACCACCACTGCGCCATGGTCAGCCACCTATGGCAACTCTTAAGCTATCTCATACACATGAACCTTAGATAGGTTTCTAAGCTTTGGTTAACCCTTTCAGTCTGGCCGTTAGTTTGTGGGTGGTATGTTGTTGATAAGCTGAGTTCAATACCCATATTTTTCATTAATTCCCTCCAAAAATGGCTCGTAAACACCTTATCCCTATTTGAAATAATGGTCTTGGAAACCCCGTGTAAGGCCACCACCTGATCCATAAACACCCTGGCCACCTCTTGGGCCGTGTAAGGATGAGATAATCCTGCAAAGTGTGCCAATTTAGTTAGTCGATCCACTAACACTAACACACAATCCTTCATTTCTGATCTTGGTAGGCTCTCTATGAAGTCCATGGACAAACACAGCCACAGTTGTTCTAGAATCTGCAAAGGCTGGAATAACCCCAGGTAGGCTAAAACAGTTGATAGTTTATTTATTTAACTCGATTTTTTTTTTAAATGTCAAAAGATCTTTTTGAAAATTAAAATGTTTGAAAAGAAACAGTCGACTGATTTTATGCATTTGTTGGCAGTTTCTATCCTAACATTATTAAAATAGCTAGTTTTCAAGCATTTAATGTGGGGCAACAATCATTTATTTCAATTTTCTTGTTTGGTTGACCAAAAAATTATAAATAGAGTACAAAAGAGCTCATGGGAAAGCTAATGAAGAAGTACAATTGCTCAAGCTCATCTTTAATCTTACATCTCTCGTTAAGCTTTCATTTTTCACATTCAAATTAAGGCAAAGCGTATTTCTTATAACATTTATTATAGCCTTTGATTCTTGTATTTGATACTCATTGTAACTAAGAGTATTATCTCTTAGATTCTCATTGATTGTAAAATTTATCGTTATATTGCCTAGTTTATGAACTAGAGGGGCTGCCAAGTATTGGTAATTAAGAGGATTTGTATCTATCTAGTTGGTTGCTAGAGGAGCACTTGAGTTGAATTTGGAGGTGTTAATAGATGTGAGAATTTTTAATGAAAACTTAAGGTAGTGGATTAGGTCGGTTGATCTGAATCACTATAAATCTCTTGCGTTATTTATTTTATTCTTACTTTAAATTCTTACATGCTTTGCAAACTCCAATGTACAATCACTGTTTCCTAGCACTTCTTCCTTATTTGAAAAAATTTCAAAACTTAAATATAACATTCAATTCCCCACTACAAGAATTTTGAATTTTAACAACAGAACGTTTCCGTCGCTAAAGCCTAAAAATCCGTTGATAAATCAAGTTAGCGACGAATATTTTTCGTTGTTGAAGTGCTCGTCGTAAAATGTTAGCAGCGACGAATCCATCGCAGATTTAGCGACGGATCAGTGACGAAAATTTTTCGTCACTAAAATTAATTTTTTTTCAATTTTAGCGACGAAAATTTTCGTCGCCATTCAATCTCTAATTTAGTCATCTACTATGGTGGCCAAATTTAATAGCAATGGAAAAAATCGTCGCTAAAAATAACGACAAAAAATATTTGTCGCTAAAAAAATAAAATATATAAAAATAAAAATAAAAAATTAATTTTAGTGACGAAATTTGCCGTCACTAAAAATAGACACAGAAAATAGCAATGAAAAATTCCATCTCTAAAATTAATTTTAAATTTTTTATTTATATATTTTATTTTTTAGTGATGAAAATAATTCGTCGCTAAAAAATAAATTAATTATTATTTTTTAATTAATTATTAAATTAATATAAATAATCTAAAATAATTTTAATTCTAATATAATTTAAAACAAAATTTATTATAAAAATTATAAAATTAAAAGTCAAACAAAATATTCATAAAAATTAAAATATCATCCTGACTATTACATCAAAAGAACTACAAAACATAACTGTCTAGAAAACAAAATATTAATATCATACTGACATTTACATCAAAATAACTACGAAACATAATTGTCTGAATCATCACCAGCATTAAGTGAGTTAAACTAGTGAGTCAAATGTGGATGAGAAGAAGAAGAAGGAAACATATCACGAGTAGATGTAGTTAGTCATTAAATCAAAGCTCGCTTCTCAGATATTTGTCGTCGAAAGTCGTTCAACTTCTGAGTTTGCGAATTTAACTTCTCACTCATTTCTTGCATAGTGATATTTTCCTGGCCAGATGAGATAATAAATGAGCTATCAATGTTGAAAAACTTTGATTGGGATAAACAACCCATGCTGTAAATCCTCTTCTTCTTGTTTTTCTCGCTGGCAACCTAAATGAATATCTGATCGCAATTTGGCTGATCAGATCCCTCATCCGGTTGAGTTGTCTGCTCCAGCAACTATCCATACATTTCCTACGACAGTTTAACAAAAAAAAAAAGAATAAGTTAATTAATTAAATTTTGTGTTAATTAAAACATTCACATTATTTAAAATAAAAAAAAACTTACAGCGACGTTCACAGAACGTCTATCGACGTACGTCCTCTCTCCTTCTTTATTTTTTTTTTTAATGTGTTTGTTCAAAAATTTCAATCAATGCGAGCCCCCTTCCAAACTTCCCTTTCTAAAAAAAATAACATGTAAAATTTTATTAAATTTTACAAATATTAACAAATTAAATAAATTAAATTTCTTACTATTCGTCTCTTATGCTCCGCTGAGGATATGGAGCCCCCAGTGTGGCGAGAAGGACCGACGCCAGAACCACCCATCTCGCTCAACCAATTCAGCGACGCTTGTGCAAATTGTTTCTTAAAAGCTTCATCTTATTCCCACTTCTGCATCCAACGATCCCACACATCATCTGGCACAAAAGTCAGTTTTCCATTAACATGTCACCTACAAATGTTGTTGATATATCGCTTAGCTGCCTTTTGTGTCCACTGTCTCCTCACTAATGCATTAATCGTAGGATCCCACTAAAAAATTTTCTGCAAACAAAAATAAGATTAAATAGTTGAAACATTTATACATTGATAATTAATAAAAAACTTATTAATATGAATTTAATACCGCAAATTCATTCCAGTACAAGCTCTTCGTTTCCGAAGGTACTTCTTTCCAAATGTGACCCTCATTATGAAGACGTTTCTTGAATATTGTCGATATAATATGGGAGATATTCACTGTACGACAAAAAATACTCCTGTATACAAATAATAATAATTAGTATAAAAACTAACACGTCATAATATAAAATAAAAAAATAAATTTACCCATCGCCATCTTACTCTATAACATGCGATGATTCGAACATAGAAGGGCTGACACTCGAGTAAGATCATGGATGCACCAGTGACTCTGTAACAAGAATCGGTGCAGAAGCAACTGCAACGGTAGCAACATGAGATGTTGGTAGGGAGGAGGCCAGTGGAACGTCCCTCGAAATATGCGTTGCTACAGTAGATGAGGTGGAAGTAGCATTGGACCCAAAAGAGTTAGGTATAGAACCATTGCGTCCTGCACGATAACGTTCTCTAACTCCTATCATACCTACAATGAAATAAATCAATTAGAAAATTTAATATCATTAATAATTAAACATAAGTATTTAAATCATAGAATTTACCTCTAATCACTATCATATAAGTCTACATCTGTGTCATTAGATTCTAAGTCATTATCAGAATCTAATTGAAGAACTTGTTCATCCTCTGATTCAGAGTCATATTCAAAGTCTGATCGGAGGACTTGCTCATCATATAATTTAGACTTATCTTTAGAATCAGATCTCAAAACTTGCTCATCATTCAACTCTGGGGCTTCGTCAAATTCTGATTCCATAACTAACTCATCATTTAAATCAGTGTCGTCACCATCATTCACTGTCTCAGGGATTTGGGCATTATTAACCATGATATCGTGTAGTTCAACGTCATCCTCTTGGTAAGGCAGTGCTTCTCATGGAAGGGTCGCCTCTTGATTATTAAAAGATTGTGGAACATCTACTATAAACCTCAGTTTGACTTTGGTTACAACCAACCAATCGCTTTTGTTGCGCCTCAAGCTTGGATATTCGTAAAAATATACTTAAATCGCTTAAGAAGCTAATATAAATTGCTCGTTTGTATTCCATTTCTTCTTTTCATTGACCTCGACAATCTTGTATGCATGATGAATCTTAACCCCCTCGTTCAAAGTTGGAATAAACCAATCGCCCTTGAACAATACAAATTTCTTGAATGACGACAATGAAGGATACTCGAGCTCGAGAATCTCTATTATTCGACCATAATAATCCTTCTCAAGGTCATCGTAATTAGATCCTTTAACGCAAATGCCACTGTTCATAGTGCCTTTATTCGAACTGTGGCTAATCGTGTGAAATTTTGACCAAAGTATAGGAGGTGTTGTTTTTTTTTTACCAAAGTATTCTTGTGGAATCCATACCTATTCCGTCATACGGATGATCTGAACACAAGAACTTCCGATGGTTGTCAAACCATGAAATCTTTCGACTCTTTGACAAGTAAAATGCGTCCGAGTGAATCATGCAATAAGGACGTGCCAACTTTCCTGTCGTGGTGTACCCCGAGACCATTGATTATGTAGGAAAATCACTAATGGTCCACATCAAAGCCACTCTCAATTGAAAATTTTGATTTAATGAGAAATCATATGCATGCACACCAACATCCCACAAATGTTTCAACTCGACAATAAAGGGTTGTAAGAAAACATCAAGTTTTGCCTTAGGATTCTCTAGTCTTGGCACTATCACTGTTAAGAACATTGTTGTATTCTTCATACACATCCAGGGTGGTAAATTATATACCGTGACAATGATAGGCCAACAAGAATATTGTTTTCCAGATTGATCAAACGGTTGAAACCCATTAGTACAAAGACCAAGTCTGACATTCTTTTTCTCGACAGTAAATTCCCTATGAGTCTCATTGAAATGAATCCACGCACAGAAATCCAACAGATGACACATGACGCCATCTTCGACCACATGATCTGCTTGCCACCTTATTTCCACTGCTATTGAATTGGATGCATACAGTCTCAAAAGTTGAGGAGTTAAAGGAAAATAATGCATATTCTTGTTAGGAACACAAGTTTTTTGTCGTTTGCTACTGTCGGGTTGATCAACTTGCTTGTACCGATTCTCATGACAAAACTTACAGACTGTTAAATCACTGTCATCACCCTAAAAAATCATACAGTTGTTTCTACAACAATCAATTTTCTCAATAGGAAGGCCCAACCCTCGTACCAGCTTTTTAGTACTATAAAAATTATCAATCACTGTATTAGGCTCAGGAAGAACCTCCTTAAGTAATTCACAAAGTTGATCAGATCCCATCTCAGATAGATGGTGCTCCGACTTAAAGTTAAGCAATCTAGCAACAAGCAACAACTGCGTATGTTTTTGACAACCAGGATGTAACTCTTTTTTCGCAGCATTAAGCATGTCATAGAATGCTTGAGCTTCCAGATTCGAAGGTTCCTCCTCCATATTCGAATTGAAATCAGGCCCTACAACATCCATTACCATAGTCTCAAGTAAGTTACTTGGCTCTACTTCAAGCGTACGTCAATGCTAAGTACAGTATATCTATTGAATCTACCATAGCGACAACTTCCACATGAAGTGTCCACTCGTAATACCCCGGTACGAAACCTTTGGTAAGCAAATGACTTGTCACAATTTCCTGATCACGAAAAGTCGTGTTCCTACACTTTCGTTGATTGTAGGGACATTTAATCTTATTCCCGTCCATCCATTCTAGTTGACTCTTAACAAATTTAACAAACTCCTCAACACCCTTGATAAATTTCGTAGAAACATAACCATCTTCCTTACGCCTGATATACATCCATTGACGATCTGATCTCATTTTTTTCCTGTGGTAATTAAATAACAAAAAATTATTAAATTATAATTACAACATTTTTTTTTATTCGAGTTGTTTTAATATTCTTTCACTAAACCACTCATTATAACTCCTCCTTAAAATTTAAAGGTTATGACCTATCCTATCTAAAAATGAGTCGTGATATGACCACTAGCGAACGCATTTACTCACGGTATGAAATTTCATTAGCATCTCAGAGCAGTTCTCCAGAAGCACAATAAGGATTATGTGCCGATTCAAACGAATTTGAGTCAATTGCATGAATCAAAACATATTCCTATATGAAAACGGAGAACAACGTGAGATGCTACCGAATTTTCGTACCATGCATGAGTAAATTAATGCGTATTCGCTGGGCACACAACATGGCATCAAATTTCCAGGCTGTCCAACTGGACAATTTAGTGATCTCCTCGCTCTATCGGGAAAGTCATCGAACGAGAATCTAAGGCTAACTTCTAGCAAATTTAATTAAATAGCTAAAAATTATTTAATTAATTATATTTTTATTTAATATAATTTTTGAAGAAAATTCGACGGAGTCTCCCCTATAGCTGGACTACACCCCATGTAAGAAAAAAAAAAACACAAAAATATAACACTTCAATATATGCAACATCATCAGTTCTCAACGCATCATATACTTCATAACCATCCTATAATATAAATAAATTTGATAAACGATAGCCAAATTTGAGTAAAGTCAAAACTCTAACAAGGGAGAGCAAAATCAAAACTCTAACAATTTAATAAATACAATTTGATAATTAAAGAAATCAATCTGAATTTAAACACTCAATTGCAGTTTAATATATTTGTGTGTGTACATATATATATTAACAATTTACCTTGGCAAATAAACCCTTAAGGCACAATAAAACTACGTTAATATATTTGTGTTTATGATAAATATTAAATGCAATTAATAAAATATATTAAGATTTAAGTGAACTTATTAAAAAATCACAAAATATTTAAAACTTTTATGTCCGTTAACTGTACAGAAAAAAGAAGAAAATGATTGATGATACTTATGAAATGGTAGGAATGCAATCCTTAATGGTTAGGAAGTCTAATTTCAGATTTGGATTTCACATTATACAAATTTAGATTAATTAACCGATTGACAATCAAAAAGGCAAAAAAAAAAAAGTCTGTTCTTAAAAAATAATTCAAAATTTTAAAATAGCAATTTGGTCCCTCAATTGCTAGTCCATCTGATCATTATTATTATTATAAGGTTTTGTGGATAAACTAATAGCAGTGTATTATCACATAATACACTGCTATTACATAATAGCAGTGCAATTTTGCTTAGGCGGGCAGTGTGTCCGCCTAAGCAAAATTGATTATCACATAATAGCATAGAAAAATATAAAAAAAAAGATTTCAACCGCACAATAAACCATAATATTGAATTCCATAATAGCAGTGTATTGAATTCCGTAAGTTGGAAGCCAAACAATAAATCATAATATTGAATTTAAAATCAAACAGAACAACAACAAACCTCAAAAGATTGAACCAACCTCTCCAGCTATGGATCGAGTGCGAGCGAGCAAGCGAGAGAGTGAGCGAGGGTGAGGCAGCTGCGGGCCAAGGGTCTAGATCGACAACGAGGGTGAGGCAATAAGCGAGGGGCGAGGCAGCAAGCGAGAGCGCGAGGCCAGGGCGAGAGGCGAGATCAAGGGCGAGGGCGAGGGCCAGTGAGCGAGGGTGAGGGCAAGGACGAGCTGCGAGAGCGAGGGCGAGGGCGAGCCAGTGAGCGAGGGTGAAGGCGAGAGCGAGAGATCGAACCAAAGAAAATGAGAAGGGAGAAGGGCGAGAGATCGAGGGAAAATGGGAACCAGAGAAGACGGGTTTTATTGGGGGGGGAGAGGGAAAGAGGCGGGGGAGATTCCCGCCTCTTACCATTTATTTTATATTAAAATTATTAAAATAATAATTAGTATTATTTAATTAATAAAAATATACTAATTTGTATTATTTAATTAGTATTATTTAATTAATTTCATCATAATTTAAAATTATGATAATTAATAAAATAATTTAAATTATAATTATAATAATTATTAAATAATTTAAATAATAATTTATTATATTCATTTAAAATGTCATAATAAAATAATTTAAAGCATTGCATTTCAAATTAATTTTCATTTAAAAATATACTTATATTCTAAATCTAATAATTATAATAAATTAATTTGATATATTATATTATTTATTATTAATTTTTTACATCAAATAATTAATTTTTTAATAAATAATATTTACACTAAACGAATACCACAAAATATTTACATATTATTAGGATAGATCTCAAGTCTCATAACAAAAATAATGAGACAAAACTTGAAAATAATAAAAATAAAATTAAAAATTAAAAAGAGAATAAATTTTAAAAATTAACGATATACAACTGTCATACAAAGAGATCAAACAATAATTAACAAAACAACAAAGAGCCCGACGCACAAATATGAGCATTTAGAGAGTCAAGGAGATTCCTATCTCTTTAATTTATTAATATTTAATATTAAATAAAAATATATAATTTATTAAAATAATAATTAGTATTATTTAATTGATAAAAATAATATAATTTAAAATTATAATAATGGATTAAATAATTTAAATTATGACTACATATAAATAATTTAAATAATAATTTATTGTAACTCTAAAAAGGTTTAGTGGTATGATTTATCAATAATTGGAATGTTAAAGATGTTTTTAAGTAATAATTCTAGATGAATTAATTAAACTTTCTACACCTATATCTATTCTTTACTTAATTATAGTCAAATGGAGGATTCAAAGTTAAGTCAAATTTTATATATGACATTTAATTTCAATCTTAGATATAAATTTAAATAGTTAATTAACGAAGTTAAAGCTAGTGAAACTTTTGTGAGGTAAACAAGATTACCTGACTATAAATTTTGTTGATTTTGGAGGCGGAGGAGTTGAAGGTGAGGAGCAAGTAATCGGTGCCCTACTTGATGAGGTCTGGAACGTGGTCATATTCGTCGATAACTTTGTACTTGTGGGGGTACTCTATAAGACTCCAACTGACCATTGTCATGGTAAAGGTCATCGGAAAGTGAAACTTAGTGTTGTATCTGGCGTCGTAATACCCTCCAACCAACGCCTCTTTCATGTCGATTAAATCAGAGTCATCTGTCAAGCTAGAGTTCCCTCTCCATAGAATCCCATTGTTCTTTTACAACTTTCCAACTAATCACCCACTTCAGTTAGAATATTTGATTTTTGTTTTAATAAAAGACTTTAAAATAAATATTTTATTGGTTATAGATATTAATGATGGGAAGATAATGTAATTTTTAGTTCAAGGAATTAAAAGGTGTTAAAGTATTTGTAAATTAAATTTTTATGTTATAAAGGGTAAAGTTATGATTTTATATTTCATTTATACCTTATTTACTTCTATTATTGTACATTACATGCATTTTCATAATACAAGAACATTACATAAAGAAATTAACGAGTTCATTCATAATCAACCCTTGTCGTCTCCGAGAGACTTGTAAAGAAAAAAATAAGTTCAGGGCATAAATGATATCACTTGCAATTTTTTTTATACATAAGTCAGTCTTTTGTTCAAAGTGAAATTATAATTTCACTAAAATTGTGACATATATTAACTTAACATTAAGCTTTCTTATTAATAAAGGGTAAGAGACTGATAAAATAATCCCTAGATTCCTTTCTAAAACAATCTTTTGATATTATTTCATTTTTGAGATTTCTAAAATTTAGAATAATAAAAACCTTAACAATATTATAATTTTATACTTTTTATCTATTTTTCAAATATAGTGTTTGTTTAGCATTTTGTACACATTTAGAATTTAACAATATTATGATTTTTAAAATTAATATATTTACTTAAATTAAAAAAATTTAATTTTATAAATTAATTTTTTTATATTCATCTCATGTTTAAAAGTATATTTAATTTTTTGAATATATTTATATATTTCATTTTTTATATAATTTAAATATTTATATATTTAAATATTCCTTTAAATACTTATAAATTAATTGACTAAAAAATAAAAGAAAAATTAAAATTTGCAATGGATTATCCAAATCCATCGCTAAAAGTAAATTTGCACTTGTTAAACTTTTTTGTTATTTAAATAAATATTAAAATTAATTTTTTATTTTTAATTTTAGCGACGAATTAATATTTTCATCGCTAAATTTAGTGACGAAATAGTATTCTCATCGCTAAATTTTGATAAATAAAAGAACTAAAATTAAATTTTAATTCAACTACAAAATTAGTTTTTCGTCACTTAATTTAGCGACGAGAAATTGTTTTCATAGCCAAAATTAATGATGGAATTAATTTTCCATTGCTAAAATTAACGACGGAAAACCAATTTAGTCGCTTACTAAAAAAAAATTATTTTTTATTTTTTTCTTATGAAAATTCAGAGGCTCAAAAAAGTTTCTGTCTCTGAATTTAGTGACGGATTAATATTTCCATCGCTAAAATATAAAGAACTTTTAATTTCTTAATTTTTTTAATCAGTTTAGTGACGAAGTAATTATCCGTCGCTAATTTGTGTTGCTATCCATCGCTAATTTCGCAAAATTTTTTCCTTTTAATCTGTCCCTGTTCCGTCACAAAATAGCGAAGGAAATGTTTGTCGCTAAAAATCTGTCACTAAATCCCAATTTTCTTATAGTGTTCATCCTTCCCTTTTGGATGTGTGATAACATATTTGTGCAAACCTAACATGCTCTTGTTGGACTGGACCAGCAGAGATGTACCACATATCCTATGGCAGACACATCCTTTCTCTCCCCCTTTCCCTTTCTCTTTCTCTTTCTCTCTCTCTCTCTCTATATATATATCCCCATTTAATAGTCTCCTCTACTTTTCTCTACCTCTCTCTTTCACTCTTAGGTTGCAAAAAGGCTCTACAAATAGTCAAAAAACATGACGAAATATAAAGACAAAGCATGAAAGAATAAAATCTTATATTATATTATATGTTAATAAAATCCTTATCCAAAACTCTTGTTATAACAAAATATATATTTATTGAAAGTTTGACAATATATATTCACTATCTAATATTTTTTATATTTTCAACTTCTAATAACTTAAAATGTAACGAAAACTTACCTATTGGTGATTTAAAATTAAAATCTAGACTCTTTTTCATTATCAAACCCTCCTGATTAACAATTTTAGAACAAAATTTTAAAATCATATATTATTTGTGTATATTTACGAGTCTATAAGATCATTTTATAATCTTTTTTTTCTATAATAACTTAATAAAAAAAATCAATAAACAAGACGTTGTAGATGTCAGGGAAGACAAGAAGACACCAGAGAGGTGCATGAGTCATCGAATAGATAGAGGAGATGCCAGAAGAGACGCAAAGACGTCCGATAGAAAGAGGATACACTATAGAGATGCAGTAGACGCAAGAGAGATGGGGGAAGAGAAAGTAGAGTAGAGGAAGAGAGAAAGAAGGGAGGGCCTACCACATGACATGTGGCGTGCCCCTATTGGCCAATAGGAGAAAAATCAAGGAAGGAAGAAGCAGCGTAGGGGGCACACCTGCCACAAAACACATGGCACGCTTCTACTAGCCTGGTCCACAAGTGGGTCCGATGGACTAGGTCTAGGAAAATGCTAGAAAGCCCGACAGGCTTACCGACGGGATGACAGAAAGGGGGCAAAAAGATGATTTTACCCCCACGCCTGCTCTCTCCTTCCCCCATGTATTTTCCCCTCCCCTGCTTCTCTCCCTCACCTCCCATGGCCGCTGCCTTATCCTCGCTGCCACCATCGCCTCGCTGCCATCTCTGCCTCGTCTCACCCGATCATCACTGCATCTTCAGCGACGATCGGGCGAGGCGACGGAGGCGCAACGGCGAGGAGAGGTGAGGGGGGCAGCAAGGATAGGGCAGCGGCCATGGGAGGCGAGGGGAGAGAAGCAAGGATTGGGGCAGTGGCCCACTTTGTAAATTTGCAAAGTGGACGGGGCAATTTTGTCTTTTTACCCCATATCTGTAAAGCTCTCTGTGACTCTCTCTGCCTTTATAGTGGAGTTCCTAGGTCCAATATTGAATCTCCCAAAAGAGAGAAATGGTGACATTCAACAATTTATTAGAAAGAACATATGTTATCTAGTCGGTGGTTCATTTGTGTAAACCTACAAATGAACAAATTGAAAAATTGATAATTAACTTGTAATATTTTATATCCAAATAGTTGCTTAATCCCGAAACCAAACCAGTTTGACTGGCTGCATGGGGTTGTTGTACAGTTTAGCTGGAAATTGAAGAACGATACCGACAATGACTGTAATGCGACGCAAAAACACAATTAATATATATATATATATGAAAGATACTGAAACGCCAAATCATCTCTCTCTCATTAGCATCACTGAAGTCTTTCAAGCCGACTGAATATGGACCGGACCAAGTCCATTTCATGGTTGTTGTGAGGCAAACTGTGAAAATCGTCGTTTATTCTACGAAACTTCATAGGTTGATTTGGTCAAGGTAAACTATGAAGAAGGTCGCGTGCAATTGTCCGCTACGTGACAAAATCAATGAAAATCTTTTGGGATGGTCCAACAGCTCTTAATGTTAAGGGTGCAATATTGTATTGATATTGTGACATATATAGCCATAAAAAATACAAATCTTAATAAATAAATAAAAAAGAAAAAATATTCTTTCATTAAATTAATTAGTTGTCACATGAGGCTGGATGATTTGGTTTTATAATTATTAGCTAGTGAAACCAAAAAAGTTAGGTCCACAAACGGACCCCACTTGAACGGGCCCATCATGGATGTAAAAGAATCTTTAGGTAAAATATTCTTTCATGAAATCTTTAATAAATAAACACTTTCGAGTGAATCATTTTTATTTTAATTGCTCTTTTAAGAAACGTTAAAGCCTGTCTGTCATTAATTTAATACACATGAATCAGACTCATATGGTTAATTTGGTCAAGGTGGCCTGTGGACAATAATGGCGTGCATATAGCGACAAGTGAAAGCTTTGAGCTTTAGAGGGTGCTTCCCCGAAAGTTAAGGTGCGTGTTTGATTGGTCTCATGCGACATGGTGGAAATTCAAAAATTCCTAATTCTGCTCCCTTTGTTTTGGGGCTAATAGTAAAAAGTAATCAAATCTTTTCACAAATTAATTTGTAATTTAATTCAATTATTTCAATTTTAGCAATTAGATCCAAATTAGTTTAATTTGATACAATTTTATTCAACATATAAAATTGATTCAAGGTAAATGTGTTTATACCATGTGAAATGACAAATGTAATATAATAATAATATTTGTGAGGTCCACACATATATATAAGTAAAAAAAATAAATATATGAACAGTCTACGATAACTCCCAACCACTTTACATCCTTGTCGAGGGCGACGATGGTGAAAGACTCGCCGTTGAGGGTGCTTAGGGCTTTGGAGAAAGCCGAAGTCCCAAGTCTAGAAGTAAAGGTTATGGCGGCAAAGCAGTTAAGAAGGGAAGTAGCTTGGTCATCATTAGGGTGGGAGAGGTGGTGATGAATGGAGGCCTCAGTGTAGTATGTGGTTTGGACGAGGACTAAGAGACATTAGAGGGGTTGTTATAGCCATGAAGGCGAAGAAGGTGAGAGAGCCTCGGTGAGTAGTTTTGAGACGTCATGAAAGCAATGACGTGATCAGTAGCAGTGATGATGTTGTGGGAGAGAAAGGGGGGGTGAGAGATGGTTGTTAATTTTGGGAAGTTATGGGTTGTATCTAGTTCTGACAGCCCACGATAAAGGAGCCGCCAACTCCTTCCGTCATTGTTGTTGTTGACTTTATTTTATTTTTTTTATTTATATGTACATGTAAATGTCATTCATAATATTATTATATGACATCTGTCATACCAAGTTAACATAAACACACGGCCTCTAAATTAGTTTAATATATTAAATAAAATTGCACTCACTTGAGTTAATTTGAATTTAATTGTCAAAATTATAATGATTGAATTAAATTGTAATTTCACAAAAAGAGATTGGAATTATTTTTGCCATTAGCCTTTTTTTATGATTTTTTTTCTTCCTTTTTTAAAGATCTTTCCGGGTTTGTTCATTGTCTGTCAAATATTCTATTCTATCGTTGCTAATTGTGAGATTGCTGTTTTGAGCTATTCAAAGGCTGATCTCTATTAGATGATCTCAGGTATGTTTCGTGCTTGCTTTGTATAAAATATTTCTAATCAATTGATTATACTTTGTGGTGAAGGGTAAGTTTAGAATGTTTGTTTGGGCTACAATAAAAGTATAGATTAGGGTTTTGGGAAATATATAGATGGGCATGAACTGGGTCGTGAGCTGTTTATGGCGTATGATATATTTATTAATAATTTTTTATGTTTCTTTTTTTAAAATAAAAGCAAAATGTCTTATAAGGAATGAATTGCATCCTTATAAGTATTAGCTAGATCGTATAAAAATAAAAATAGGAAATAGATACGATACGAAGCGAAAACATAATGATAGTTTTTTTAAAAAAAAAAGTAAGATATGAAAATATGTAAATAAAAAAAATATAAGAATATTTTATAAATATAATTTTTAATATAAAAAATTATTATTCAATCAAAAAATAAATATAAATTCTATAATGCATTTAAACAAATACAAACATGAGTTTTATCATCCAAAACCATGACTTACTAATTAAAAATAAATAATAAATTTAAAAATTTTGAGACAAAAAAAATTGTCTTGAAGCTCTTCGCAAATGGAAATACGTTTTTGAAATTAGAAACACATTTCTTATATTTTTCTAATATTACAAATGGTCTTAGAAATATTTTTAAAATTATAAAAATAGTCCAAAACTATTTTGGTATATTTGACGTTTCAAAACAACACCTCTAAGATGTTTTCGTGTATCATAGAGTATTGGGTGTCATATATATTATTAATGATTAAAGCTAACTTGAAATAGTAAAGTAAGCATTTTACTTTATTACTTTTGCTTGATCGACTATTGCTATATTAAATAAAATCTTTTGTTAAAATCTTTTTAATAATATCACAGCTCATACTTATTTAAACCCATAAATTGAATGAACAAAGAACCACCAACAATACAAAAGTACTTTCTTGGAGGGGGGGGGGTTGATACTTTTGATTGCTTTTATTACTCACTAATAGAATAAAATTAACTATAATTACCATTCAAATTGGGGTAAAAGAAGAAGAAAACTAATTAATGGTTTTAAGTATAATAACATAAAATTTTCATTGTCAGACTAAGCATGACTAATAATAGTTGCGTGTTATAAATGTAATTGGGATGGGAGTATACTATTCTTATTCTTGGCTCAGCAGCTGATGGTGGACTTTTCTAGCCCCCTAATCTGTCGTGTATATATATATGGTGATCAGTTGGTTTGGACAGCCATTCCCTGCTTAAGCAAAAATTAGAACTCTCCGGAAAAGAGGTCCAATTAGCCAGATGAGAAATCTCAGCCCACAAGTAAACTTCTTCTTCATTGCCTTTGTTCTGATCATGATCTTGCCAAGCATGGCCATGGCGGATGATCAGCTTAATAACAGTAGCGGAGCAACTGCGGTACATGTGGGAGTGGTTCTTGACATGAAGGGAAGGCTTGGGAAGATGGGGTGGAGCTGCATCTCCATGGCTCTCTCTGACTTCTATGCCTCTCATGCCTCCTACAGGACTAGGGTAGTCCCAAAGCCCAGGGACTCCAAAGGCGACGACCTTGGTGCTGCTGCTGCAGGTTCTCTCTCTCTCTCTCATGCTTGTTGCTTGTTTAGGGCAATTAAGAGGGTATTTGGCTTACCAATTTGAGCACTTATAAGTTATTTATTTAACTTATAATCTGAATGTCTCGAGAGTTTATAAACTTATTAAACTTAAAAGCTCCCATACCAATGTTTGAAAAAAGCATCAACCCGCCTCCCCCAACTTTTTTAAAAATGCTAATATGACTAACTTATTCTCAAACAAAATTGTGATTTCTAACCTATATACTCTACCTTCTTTGATCCCCTGCTACAAAACCCATCTCCAACAACCACCGTCAACATTATCCGTCATCATTGCTGTTGCCCCAGCCTACAACCGTCACCCCAATCGTTTGCATCTCGCCATCCATCGTTATTTATATGTTATTCTTACATCCACTATATATATATGTAACATATATAATATAAATTATAGTTAAATATATATATGTTAACATATATATTAATGTATATTGAATTAATATGTTTAATATTTTTATTAAAAAATTATATTTTTATGAATTTTATTTATATTATTCAATAATATATCTATTTTTATTTTTTTTATCAAGTTCTAATAACTTATCTAGTTTTTCAAACTAAATACATAACTATTAACCATAGCTTAAAAGTATATTTATGCAAACATATTATCATTTTAAACGCTACTCAACTTTTAAACTTTACACAACTTAAAAGCTCAATAATTTAAAAGTTACTGAAGAAAAGGATAAGCCAAACAGCATCTAATGCAGCTAGAGATGGGAGTTCAAATGCCATAGAGAGGTTAGCTGTTAAAACTTTTCTCTCTCTCTCTCTCAAAATAGTCAGTCCCATAAAAGAATTAATGGTTTAGTGAAGATTACTATAAATACCATTCATATATAATGCCTAATGTAAGAGAAAAGGTCTAATGTACTTAAAATCGATCGCATTGGAAATAATCTAACAATGTACTGTTATTTAAAATGAGTAAAGATAAAGTAGAATCAAGATAAAGTTAAAATATTTTTCACATCAAAATATAGAATAATAAGGTTAGGAAGTATATTTTTAAGATTTCTATTAAACTGTTTGATAAATTTTTTAGAATGCATTAATAATTATATTATTTTCTTTTCATGTGTTCGTTAAAATACATATAATAAACACTAAAATAAGAATTTTTTTACAAAAATATCCCTCTCATTATCAAAAAACGTGAGGGTTTTATGAGATAAGGGAACATACAATTTTTTTTCTCTTATTATAAAACCCTAGATAAATTTATTTAGAGGTAGGGAGAGATTTGTTTATTTGATTTTTGATAGATAAGAAATTAGGTGACTTTTTTTGAATGATTTACCAGATAAATTTAATAAATATAATAAAAAATAATTTTATTGAAAATATTTTTCATATTTTACTTTTTTCACCTTATATCTTAATTAACAAATATTACTTAAGTGGGTGAAATAAGATAAGTTTGCTCTTTTACAAGTTGATATATCATAAAGAGTTAGAGATGAAAATAGCACTAATGTGAGTAATTTTCATTAGGTTTCGCTTACATTATTTGGTTGGAAAATGCTATACTCATAAATAATTCTTATAAATTGATGTACGTGACATACACAAATTTATAATAATTTTATTTAAATTCATAATATATAAGTCGATTAAAATTTAATAATAAATCTACTCACAACTATAAATTATTATTATTTTTGAATAAAATTATTATGAAATATATTATAAATTTATATATATCATGTCAATTTATAAAAATTATTTGTTAAACTGATTTATAGATATAACATTTCTTTCTTCATTTTCTTTCCCTAGAAATGATTTTGGCAATGAAATTCCACTAAAAACCCCATCTTTTCAAAGAGGGTTGCACCATAAAATCCCAAATCTTCAGTGCTATAAAACCCCATTAAAAACAATGGGGTTTTCGAAGTGGTTTTTAGTCAAAAGAGAGAAACTTATTGGTACATCTTCAACTAACATTGCAAATCCGCAGTCAAACCCCTCCACCGTTTTGTTAACAAAGCCTTGTCACCACTAATGAAAGCCCACAAACCCATTGATCGGTTGATAACCATCAGGGTTTCAATTGGAATTTGATGGGTTTGATTCTACGAAGGACATGAAGATGAGGAAAGCAAGAGAGAAATAAAAGGAAAAAGGAGGGAAAAGATAATAGATAGTAAAATGAGGAAACCTTTCCATTTGCTAATTGATCAACAGAATATTTGATTAGTTTCATATAAAATGCTGCAGCTCTCTACCTGCTGAAATATGCTCAAGTGCATGCCATTGTTGGTCCATCAACATCCATGCAAGCTGAGTTCGTAATTGATCTTGGCACCAAAGCTCAAGTACCCATTATTTCCTTCTCTGCAACAAGCCCTTCTCTATCACCACTTCGGACGCCATATTTCGTTCGCGTCGCGCAGAACGATTCCTCTCAAGCGAAAGCCATTGCTGCCATCGTTCGAGCCTTTGGATGGCGAGAAGTTGTTCCAATCTATATAGACAACGCATTTGGGGAGGGAATAAAACCTTCTATGGCCGATGCCTTGCAAGAAATCGACGCTCGGATACCTTACTGGAGCCTCATTCCTCCCTCGGCCACAGGCGATCAAATTGTTGCCGAGCTTTACAAGTTGAAGACAAAGCAAACTAGAGTGTTCATTGTCCACATGTTTCCTGATTTGGCCTCTCAACTGTTTATGAAAGCAAAAGAGATTGGAATGATGAGCGAGGAGTATGTTTGGATCATAACCGATGCAGTAGGAAATGACTTGACTTCGTTGGATCCCCAAGTCATCGATTCAATGCAAGGAGTATTGGGCGTAAAGCCTTATGCCGTCCCAACAAAACAGTTAGCGAATTTCAGAGGTAGGTGGAAAACCATGTTTAAGCAAGGGATTGATGCTGACCTAAATGTTTTCGGACTATGGGCATATGATGCTGCTACTGCACTGGCTATGGCGGTGGAGGCAGTTGGCGCCACAAATACTACTGCCTTTCTGGACACGAACACATCAAGAAATTCAACAGATCTTGAAACTTTGGGAGTCTCTCAAATGGGACCAAAACTTCTCCATGCTCTTAAAAATACTAAATTTAAAGGACTTAGTGGACATTTCCAAATGGTTGATGGGCAGCTACAAACATCAGCATACCAGATAGTTAATGTGAATGGCAATGGTCACAAGGGAATTGGATTTTGGACAGCAGAAAAGGGACTCACCAAAGGCTTCAACCTCACTAGTACTACAACTGTCGCTTATTCCACTTCCAAGGACAATCTTGGATCAATTATATGGCCAGGTGACACTACGTCTCCGCCCAAAGGTATTACCTTAGGTGGGAAGAAGTTGAGAATAGGAGTTCCAATCAAGAATGGCTTCACTGAATTTGTGAAGGTGTATCGTGATAATAAGACTAGGCCTGAAGGTTACTGCATCAAAGTGTTTGATGCCGTAATGGCCGAGCTACCATATCCAGTTGCATATGAATTTGTTCCATTTGGAACTCCCGAGGGGAAGAGTGCAGGCACCTACAATGAATTGGTGGAGCAAGTTTATAATGGGGTAATTCTCCTCCTTTTCTCGTTCCCAGTTTATAATGTTGCACACATCGCACATAGAAATTAAGAGAAGAGGATGCAGAAATTTTGACACGATCCACTTTCAATGCACCTATAATGTCCATGATCATGCCAAAATATGTGAAAAATCTTCTCAATCAATGATGGTGAGTAGTTTTCAAACGAAAAAAATATCATTCCCCGGCCCGCACGGCTACAATTTGACAAAGTTAAAAACTCTTGCAATTATCATTCAAGTAACTAGTCAGTCGCTTACTCACATAACACTAGTTACTGAATTGTAGCACTCATCATGGGCATGCATTCCTTTATCAGATTTTCCTATTGTCCCCGGAAATAAGTTTCCCATACATACTTAGATTTAATGTTCTCAAAAACCAAATTATTCTTGTCTGTTTCAAGATTTGAGGACTAGTCTTCAAACACATCAAAGTGCATGCGTGGTTAAATTTTTGTGTCAATTGGTTATAATTCTTTATCTGGTATTAACACTATATGTTTACTATTTTTATGAGCAACAGAAGTTTGATGCAGTGGTTGGAGATATTACCATTGTTACAAGCAGGTCAAACTACGTGGACTTCAGTTTCCCTTTCGCCGAGTCTGGGATGGCAATGGTGGTGCCATTTAGGCACAAGAAGGAGAATGCATGGGTGTTCTTGAAGCCTCTAACTTGGGATCTTTGGTTAACAAGTTTATGTTCCTTCGTTTTCGTCGGCTTTGTGATTTGGGTTCTAGAACATCGGATAAATATGGACTTCCGGGGGCCCCCTTCTCATCAGACTGGAACCATTTTCTGGTTCGCCTTCTCCACTATGGTCTTTGCCCAAAGTAATAACTTCTCATCATTTTTCTTAATTAAGTTAGCTAGGTTTCATATCATATCATCAAATAAAATGCATTGGCATTAATCATGAATGATTATTCAAAAATCAATTCTTTTGCAGGGGAAAGGATTGTGAGCAACTTGGGCAGGTTTGTGGTGATTGTGTGGTGTTTTGTGGTGTTGATACTGACTCAAAGTTACACGGCGAGCTTAACTTCAATGTTAACAGTTCAACAGATTCAACCCACAGATTTAAGTGAACTTATAAAAAAAAATGAGAAAGTGGGTTGCCAAGACGGTTCTTTCATCAAAAAGATCCTAAAACAGTTGGGTTTTGATGAATCTAGATCAATCAAGATCTACAAGTCTTCTGAGGAATTGGATGAACTCCTTAGAAATGGCAGTGTTGCTGCTGCTTTCGATGAAATCCCCTACATGAAGGTCTTTCTCTCCAAATATTGCTCCAAATACACTATGCTTCCACCAACTAATAGAACAGATGGCTTTGGCTTTGTACGTCTCTCTCTCTCTTTCTCTCTCTCTCTGTCTCTCTCTCTCTCTCTCTCTCTCTTTCTTATCTATCTATCTATCTATCTATCTGTCTGTCTGTCTCTCTCTCGCTCTCGCTCCCTCTCTCTCTCTCCAGGTTCATGAGGGTACTTAACCTATCATAATTTACAGGCGTTTCCAATTGGTTCCCCACTAGTAAGTGATGTCTCAAGAGCACTCTTGAGTGTGACTGGAGGAGAGAAAATGGTGGAGATTGAGAAAGCCCTCTATAATGATAGCAATTGCCTAAATTCCAGCAACTCGCTTTCTTCCAACAGTGTCAGCCTTGGTGTTGAGAGCTTTTGGGGCTTGTTCCTCATTGCTGGCTTGGCTTCACTTTCAGCTCTCGTTATATATACCATCGTGTTTGTACATGAGCATAAACATATATTAAACCAGCTTGAGCCTAATGCTTCAACATGGGAAAAGATCGTCACGTTGGCTAATAAGTTTGACAAAAAATCCCTCTCTAGCCATACTTTCAAGAAGCCTGGATTTCAAAACGGGAACACCAATGCCGAGTTCCAAAACGAAGTTCATGAAATCTTAGGACGCCATGAATCTAGTATGGAACAAATCCATGCTACCCTGCAGATCGTGTTATATGAGCTTCAATCCCTTCGTGCCTCACAAAACTGTATCAATAATCACCCCGAAACAAACTCCTTTTCTCCTAGTGAACCCTCCCAACAAGTTAACCTATTGTCAACTAATCACTCCCAACCTTCCACGGACCGTAGTCTTCATCATCTCAAACTGAATTTCCCCAAATTTAATGGAGAAGACCCGCAAGGTTGGATCTATAAGGCAGAGCAATATTTTGACTTCAAGGAGATAGCTACCGAACAACAAGTCCAACTTGCCTCCTTTCACCTTGAAGGAATAGCGCTTCAATGGCATAGGTGGCTCACCAAGTTCAGAGGACCAATAACTTGGACAGAATTCACAAAGGCCCTGCTGCTTCGTTTCAGTCCAACCAACTATGACAACCCCTTTGAAGCACTCACAAGACTCAAGCAAATCACCACCGTTTCAGCATATCAAGAAGAATTCGAGAACCTCTCTCACCAAGTCGATGACTTACCAGAAATGTTTTTAATCGGTTGTTTTATCGCAGGGCTCAAAGACGACATCAAGTTGGACGTCAAAATCAAACAACCACACTCACTAGTTGATGCTATTAGAGTGGCCCAAGTGGTGGAAGAATACAAGAGCTTGCAAAGAAATGGGGATAGTTCCTTCAAGTCCTCCATCCTCGACACCCCACCCAAGTCAAGGAACAACAACACAGCTAGAGTTTTAGGTCTCCCACCAATGCTCAAGACTGACACCGACGTCATTAACAATGCTAATACCCCAAAGGAATTATGAGCCAAAAAGCCTGAGAGCATAGGGAAAATGGCCTATGCTATTTCTATGGTGAGAAAATCCTTCCCAAACATCGGTGTCAATGAGCTCATCTACTCATGCTTGAAGACATACCTGACTTCATCCTTGTGGACAAGGATAATCTGACAGGGGGGGAATGATACGTGCAACAGCCATGAAGGACACGAACTGGAGTATGGTTAGTGGAAAAATGAGAGTTCAGCATGACTTGGTCGACTCTGTTTAGTTTTTTTAGTGGATGTTTAATTGTTTTAGTGAATTAGTATTGCATTGATTTTTAGCATGAGTGGCAAATGTTTTCTTTATTTTGTAATTTTATTGTTATCCTTGTACATTTATTTTGTAATTTTATTGTTATCCTTGTACATCTATAAATATAGACTGAATATGAAGTGAATGGGGGTGGAGAATTAATCTCAATATATTCCATTTATCTTGTCTCTCAATTTTGCTATTCCCTCTTTCTCTTAAAATTATATCCATCATCGTCAAGTCTCTCATTCTATCCCTCCCCTTATATGACCTCTCCTCCATTTAGCTTTCCAAACCTCCTAGATGGCAATTCTGCTTCTAGGATATTAATCCCATGAATATGGAGAACCAAGTTCAAGACAACAAACAAGAAGAGAGATTGTTGAAGCAAGTGAAGTTGGTGATCCAAATAAAGCGACCCCAAACAGTGTTCCAGACTCCACAAATGAAAGTCACTAATCTAGATGTAGACTTAATTGCAGTGTGATCTCTTATTGGATATCTAATTATGTAGTAGTTTCGCCACCATATTGGATTTGCAGCTTAGCTTATACAATTAAAACTAATTTCACATAGGGACGGGTCTATATGTGAGTTGCCTTGGGTTGAAGCCTAGGGCCCGCTACCAAATTTAATTTTTTAGTATAATTATTTTTTTTAATAATAGTTTAGTTTTTTAAAAAAAAAAAATCTTAGCCCACTCTAAAATTTATGATGTATAACTCTCCACTCTAGATCATAACCTATTTACAAGTAAAAAAGTGCAAGTTCAAGATCAAATCCACTCAAATTTTATCATTAATTTCAAATATGTTCAAATAATAGGTTCAATTGTTGCTTTCTTTCTAGTTTGACGTTTGAATTGTGCCTATTTAGCTTTCACGTCTCTTCAATTTTGTTTTTTCAATTGGCTTTCACTTTTCAACCAATTAAATCATCTCTCCCTCTGTAGGGTGCAACATTACACCCGAGAATGGAATTGAATATTGATAAAGGAAGGATTGGAATTGAACTCAAATTATCTCCCCCTTGTATCCCCTAGCTCTCTCCTAATGATGTTCATTGCAACTCCCTCATCTTCCTTCTCCTTAATTTCCTAGCTATTGTCACTGGTATCTATCTGCTCCTCCTTAGTCCAACCAACTTGCTCGCCTTCTCTTCAGTGATGTCATTTTCCTCCTCATCCTCCCCTTATGTGACCTCAGAGGCATGGCTCACTTTTTTTTCATATATTTTTTTTTTAATTTTTTGTATGAATGAATGGTGGCTCTCAATTTTTCTTATTTACCCTTAAATTATCAATTGATTTTGTGTATATATTTCAATATTTGTGATCCCTATATTATTATTACTATTTTTGAAAACAACCTTTTTGTTTTTCTTGTGTTTTCCCAAATTATTAATCGATTTTGTGTATATTTCAATATTTGTGAAGTCTTTGGTGATCTTAAGGGAATTGTGTTTAATAGGTTATGAGATTCCTTTGGTTTCTTTTTTGGTCAATTGGAATTGGACATAGGGTGTCTGCTTGCTGTTTTGAATTACAATGTATTTGTGAATTATATATTTTAGTTATTTGAGGATTTCAATCTGTAATTTAAGAATGAAAATTATGGAAAAATGTTTTTTACAAGTTAATCTTAATTTATATTAAAATGCACTTGTCTTAATCTTGAGTTAAATATTTCAATTATTCAATTATTGAATTGTGCTATTTTTTTGTTTGTATGTCTTTGAATTTAGAATGGAACAACAATCATCTACAAAGAAAAGAAAAATATTATTATCCTTTTTCAGAAAAAAAAATGTCAAACTAGTGAAAGTTCTCAATTCCTAGTGCACAAAATCAATCTAGTGCATCTACATCAATTGCTATTGTGCAACTTCCTTGTTCCACCCAGATGAACAATTTCAATCTAATGAATTTTTTGTTTCAAAATCTTGTCAAGTATAAGTTTAGTAAAAATTTGTTGTATTGACTTTTTAGTTATAAAAATTTTATTAAATTAATTTTTTTAAATTTCAGCCTCTCCTGACATAGAATCTTGTATCCACCCTTGATTTCACATATTCTCTAGCTAGATTAGGACCAGTCTAGTCACACATGGGGTATCCTCACTTTTCTTTCACAGATTACAGAGGATGTGTTTCCCTTTGATTTTGTGTGTCCCTAAATCCCAACGGGTGGTTTCCCCTGTGTTGTTGGTTTTTGAAAATAAAAAAGGAGACGTCTGGCAGCGGGCTTTAAGAAAACAGGTCTCTTATGGAACACTGGTTTAAAGATCAAATGAATTATTGTCGACTGCTCCAGAATAGGGACCAAATGAATTTGCAGAGAACAGAGAAATGGTAAAACATGAAGCTAAGCCAGAAACCAGAAATAAACAGAGAATTGATAGACAGAAAGTTGATCCAGACATCAGAGATCAAAGGAAGGCTCAGATTCCATGTTAGAAGAGACCAAAAAAAACTCAAAACAGTGAATTTTGTATTGCTTTGAATGATTTTCATGGCTTTTGTACAGAGTTATTTATAGGGAAAATAATACAAAGGATAAAGCCTATGCAAAATATAAATGCTATCAAAAGTTAAACTCAAAAAAAAATTCTTAAAGAGAGATACCCTAATTCAAGTTTCATCTGATTCTAATCTTAACACTAACAATAGTTGTGTTTAAGGTAAATGTACAGTCAAGGGCCACCTCTTGTAACTGCATCTCCTGGGGAAAGTATGTATTCTTTCTCACATCCTTACATGGAGAACAATTTAACTGTGAATTGCGTAAGCAGTCGTTGGGAAGAAAGAAAGAAAGGAAGGAAGAAAGAAATACATCAAAGATGATATTGATATACACAAGTTAGGAGGCTCTGGCTGAGCATAGGAAGATACATTAATTCCTCACAAAACTTTCCTAAGCAACGTTTCTAATTTTTACAGAAACATTTACAGGGAATATCATTCAATATATCGTTCAAGGCATTCTTTCAACTTCTGGAAAGTAACAGGTTTTGAAATAAATGAATCCATACCATTTGCATAACACTCATCTGCGCTCTCTGACAATGCATTTGCTGTCATCTGCATTTGTAGAAAGTGGACTTGTAAATGGACATGTATATAAATACCAACACACTGCATATTCATGGATTGCAAAAGGTAATGTAACTTTAAATCAAGCACATATAGTTTCGTATGCCACAATTCCATAGCATACGGTCTGTCTAAAATTTACTCATGTTTTTGCTTTTAAATTTCTGTTTCTTGTAGTACAATTAAGAATACTGCATACATATGGCCACAATGCAGATGATTGGCTAATCTTCTTCCATTAAATGGGATGTAAAATTTCTATTAAAAAAGTTAATAGTTAATATTATGGCATTGTTATGATGGCACAATCACTTACTCATTCTATGATATTCAGTTGATATTTTGATTAGTTAAGATGTTCCCTTTGTTAGCTTTTGGGTACTGATGGTATTGATCACAGGTTTATGTACTTTGAGACTTTCCCTAATGGGGCCCGCAACCTATTTGGGGGAGTGCGATTTTGTTCACCCCTTTAACGGGGGTGACCATCATCCTCACTACTTTTGTAAGGGTGAAAAATAACGGAACGGCATCGGGGTAATATTTGTCGTTCTGTGAGTGAGGATGAAAAATAACGGAACGACATAGGGATAATATTTGTCGTTCCGTGAGTGAGGATGAAAAATAACTGAACAACATAGGGGTAATATTTGCTGTTCCATTATTTTCTACCCTCACAAATACAATGAGGGTGATGGTCACCCCCGTTAAAGGGGGTGAACAAAATCGCACTCATTAGGGGGTAGTAGTAGGTCACAGCCCCCACATTTGGGCCATGACATTGTCGCTCTGAGCATGGAATAGTTGAAAAATTCAAACTCTTCGGAAAGACAAAGGTTAAAGCCTTCCAAAGTTTAAGGTAGACAACCCACCAAATAGGTTATGTTCTTTGTTAACGTTCAAGGATTGAGAGCTTACAGCAATTATGGGGGTCCTCTTTCTGGACAAGTTATATTCTTGATGCAAATTCTGAGGCATAGTTTGTTCAACTCCAGCTTTCACTGCAGCATCCCAATTACCCGTTTCCTCAAAAGAACGAATCAGTCTTGTAGCTTCAAGGCCATTCATCACTGGCATGCATACATCTTGAATCCAGAAACAAAGTAATCTGAGCTTATTTGCAATTTCCTAGTATTAATTGCAATATAAGAGGGGTCTGTCAATTTAGAAGAAGGTAATCAAAATGAGGTTCGCCTTTGCCTGGCATTTACAGAGGCGAAGCTAACTTTACGTGAAAACTCAACTTTGATCTCTCCTAGAATAAGGGGAAGAAGAATGATGATTTTGGGACCCGGAAGAAGGATCAGATGGTCTTAAAAAAAAAACAACTATGAACTTAAATAATATGAAATAGACAATGACACAAACATCAGAAGATAGTTGTTAGATTGACGGCAGGATCAGTACTAGACCAATTCCCTGTGGACTTGCAACAACCATCAGGATAAGCTCGCACAATGTGCTGATCCTTCATAAGAGTCTAAAAGTCTTCTTGAAATAAGGGTAAGCATAACAAGTGACTAAAATGACAAATAAAGTAATAACTATACAAGAAAACACTTTTTTGGGTTCTAGTTAAATTACCATGAGAATGAGATCATAACTACAGCGCTGAACAGCATGCACGGCTTCAACCCCATTATTCACAACGTCAATGCTATGGCCCAGCTGTTTCAATGTTGACATGGATTGCAAAAGGTCTGTAACTTTAAATGAAGCCCGCTACAACAAAATAACTTTTTTGCTATGATTTTTTTTTTCTACGTAACAAAATACTATTAAATTGAAGGCAATTCAAAGAAGTCAAAAATTTTCCCACCAAATAATGTCAACTCATTGGAAGTCTATTAGATGCTATGCAACAAAATCAGACTTGATCTATCACCACTCTTCTTCCTCCAAACACTCCATTGGTTACAAGTGAGTATATAAAGTACAGTACAAATTTGATGGGATTATAGAACATTACAAAGCTCGTTTAATAGCTAAAGGATACACTCAACAAGAGAGCTTAGATTTCTTTGACACTTTTTCCCTTGTTTGCTAAATTAGTTACTGTCAAAGTTTTACTTGCATTTGCTTCCATTCACAAATGGTTCCTTGTTCAGCTTGATGTTAATAACGGTTTTTTTAAGAGTGACCTTTTTGAGGAAGTGTACATGGACCTTCCTCTTCATTGTCAACCCTAAGTTTATGCTTTATCTCAATGGGAGAGGTTATACATAAGCTGCACAAGTCAATTTATGGTTTAAAACAGACATCTTAACAATAGTTTTCTAAGTTCTCTAGTGTTCTTGTTCAGCATGGTTTTCATCAATCTTGCTTTGATTATTCCCTTTCACTAAAGGCACTACATTTCTTTTGTGGCTCTACTTGTTTACGTTGATGATATCATTATCATCGATCCTAATATTGCAGCCATAGACTCTCTCAAGATGTTTCTTGATAGTCAATTTAAA
The DNA here is from genome assembly GCA_036245055.1 of Diospyros kaki. Classification (NCBI taxonomy): domain Eukaryota; kingdom Viridiplantae; phylum Streptophyta; class Magnoliopsida; order Ericales; family Ebenaceae; genus Diospyros; species Diospyros kaki. The sequence continues at coordinate 882,212 of BSEG01000008.1, read as the reverse complement.
CTAAATGATCTTGGCTAGTTGAGATATTTTCTTGAACTAGAGATAGCTCAATTTTCTAAAGGTATATTTTTCTCCCAGAGGCATTACACTCTCCAAGTTCTTGAAGATATAGGTTTTCTAGCTTGCAAGCCAACATCTTTGCCTATGATTTCTAATTCCAAGTTATGTTCTTTCGAGGGAGATTTACTAGCAGATCCATCTGTGTATAGGAGAATTATTAATAGGCTGTTTTATCTAACTATCTCCTAGTTTGATATTACCTTTGTTTTACACAGGCTAAGACAATTTGTTTCTCAGCCTCACCAGTCTCATCTAGATGTTGCACATCATCTCCTACAATATCTTAAAGCAACCCCCGGTCAAAGTTTGTTCTTCTCAAATTCTTCCTCTCTTCAGCTTCAAGCTTTTTCTGATGCTGATTAGGGATTATGTTTGGACTCAAGGAAGCCCACTACTTGGGTTCTGTATTTTTCTTGGCTAGTCTTTGCTCTCCTGGAGAGCTAAGAAACATAGCATTGTCTCTTGTTTATCAACTAAAGTTGAATACCAGGCTCTTGCATCCATTGTTAGTGAGCTTGTATAGCTCACTCAGCTATTATTGGACTTCCAAGTTATTTATCCAACTCTTGCTCTACTTTTCTGTGATAATGAAGCGACGGTCCATATTGCCACTAATTCAGTGTTTCATGAATGCCCGAAACAATTTGAGTTGGATTGTCACTTTGTTTGCGAAAAGATTGTTACTGGTCTTATTAAGCTATTTTCTATCAGCACTCAGCATCAACTAGCTGATGTGCTCACTAAACCCTTGCTAGCAGCTCAACTCTTTCCTTTGTTAGCCAAGATGGCCATTATTGACATTCATAGTTCATCTTGAGGGGGAGTAACAAATATTGGCTAGCCTAATAGTTATATTGTTATGTTTTGTTGTTAGTTTTGTTTGTTGTACAATAATGCCATCAGCAGTTAATTAGAGCAGATGCACATATTGTATTTAAACTCGTTGCAATGCAGCTTATTTCGAGTATTGAGAATTTTGAGACATTCTTTTCATTCTCTCTGTTTCAATAGGGGTCATCTTTTTGGACAAGTTATATTCTTGATGCAAACTCAGAAGCATAGTTTGTTCGACCTCCATCATTCACTGTAGCATCCCAATTACTTGTGGACCTGCAACAACCATCAGGATATGCTCGCATAATGTGCTGATTCTTCATATATATGTGTGTATATATATATATATCGGAGTCTAAAAGTCTTCTTGAATGAGGGTAATTAAGCATGACAAGTGATTAAAATGACAAATAAAGTAATAATCATAAAAGAAAACACTTTTTTTGGGTTCTGCTTAAATTACCATGAGAATGAGATCATACCTACAACGCTGAATAGCATGCACGACTTCAACCCCATTATTCACAACGTCTATATATGCTATAGCCCTGCTGTTTCATTTGCGTAAACCCGCAAATAAACAAATTAATAATTAAATTGATAATTAACTTCTAATATTTTATATCCAAATGGTTATTTAATCCCTAAACCAAATTAACCAGGCGCTAGAGGGAGAGTGTTAACCAATGTTTTGAAAATCGGACTGGATACTGAACCGGCCTATTAACTGAGTCATGGGTCACTTGGTCCAACCGATTGGACTGGAGTGGTCGGTCTAACTAGATGATGTGATACATATTTTTTATAATTAAATAATATATATAATAAATATATATTTAAAATACTAGTGTTTTATATTTTATTAAGAGAAATGTTATTATTAACTAATATATAATTAATATTTTATATATAATTATTATATATGTTATTAAAGAATTAATTAATAATTAAAAATTTAAAAGTAAGTGATGGAAGTGAAAAAAAATCGGGATCAACTCGATTCCTAGTTCACCAGTCCAACCGAATTTTGACTGGGTTGAAACTTTCACTAAAAGTTTTATAAGTATCCCCCATCCAAAATGATTGGAGTCAATTACCATTAATTGTGTCCAAAGTTAAGTGTGTCTAATAGTTGCTCTCAGCTTAATGTCCAAAACTTACATAACTGAAAGTAAGGCTTAATTTTTTTTATATGTCTTATGACAATCAAGTTAGTTTCAATATAAAAAATAAAATACTCATATATAATAAATGACATAAATTTTATTATAAAACTCGTGCCCTTAATATAGGCATATATATTGTGACGCAAGAAAAAGTTATATTCGTGCCATGTAGATAATCAGATTTCAACCCAAAAGCCAAATTAACAAATATAGGGATAGGAGTTTTGGTTTGAAGCAAATTTAAATATTTAAGCTCTAATTTTAAATAGTTTAAAACACTTGAAAAAAAAACTCTTAAGGAGTAGTTTTACTAAAAAGATAAAAAGATTCTCCATCAATCCCCCTGTTATTTCATTGAACGTTGTCAGAAGGAATTAATTAATCCCTGTTATAGTCAATCACTGTTTTCTCCATCAATCCCAGTTATTTCATTAAACGGTATTATTTATTCTGCGAAACTTCATAGGTTGATTTGCTCAAGGTAAACTATGAAGAAGAAGGCGTGCAGTTGACAATTACGTGACAAAATCAGTGAAAATCTTTGGGATGGACCTACGGCTCTTAATGTTAAGGGTACAATATTGTAATGATAAACACTTTCTGTTAAGTAAAAGTGAATAATTTTTTTTTAATTGCTAATCAGAAGTGGCTGCTTGGACGGTGGATGTCATCCTCATAAGAAACTTTGAAGCCTGTCATTTAATACACATCAATCAGCCTCATATAACGGTTGATAATAGATTTTAGTATTGTTTGATTACTGTTTGTTGCTCCCTACTTTGCTTATTTTATTTTTTTATAGTTGCTGTATTTTGTCTTCAGTGGTAATTTTGTAATTCATTAAACATTATATTAATTTTAAGTATTTAAAGCTGAGATCAATAAAGTGAGATCAATGAAGCATTTTATAATTTTTCCTTTTCTCTCAATTGCGAGTTTACTCTCTGTTTCAAATAGTTGATTTGGTCAAAGCGGCCTGTGACAATGGCATGCATATAGCTGGCCTGTGACAATGGCATGTATATAGCGACAAGTGAAAATTTAATTGAAATTTTTATAAATTCTATATTTAACTATGATAATTTTCATTATCAAATCAGATATTAAATTTAATTTAAATATTTTATAAATTTTACATTAAATTTTTATAAATATTTTGCTAAAAGTTATTTTCAGTAACGTTACTAAATTTATGTGTAAACTCTTAAATTTCATAGCGTGACATCATCTAATTAATGATGAAATTTAAAACAAGTGAAATGTATCATCTCAACATCATGGATATTAAAAATTCTATCTGATATTATTCAATTAAAAAGATGGGTATCCACTAAAAAATAATATATTACTCAATAATGAAAATCAATATCTTTAAAAAATGTATGCGTATATAGGGCAAATCTAGATTTTTATTTATGTACTTTTACGTTTTTTGTATAGTCACTTGATTTTTTTGTTATTTAATTACACTTCTTTATTTATATTTTTAAGTTAATTTAATTTTTATATCTATATTTTTTAATCAATTTAACCATTTTACTTTGATGTGTAAATATATATATATATATATAAATACATGTACATAGATGTAATTAAAATAACAAAAAGTTTAAATTATCACAAAAAAATAAAGTTTATTTAATTAAATTGAGTAAAAAATATAAATTTAATTACTAAGATGTGAAATTAAAGTATGAATTTCACATTTTATAAATTTAGTTGCTAAAATATAATTTTTTTCTTTTTTTAGCCACAGATTTGTTCCCTCACTAATGTTTTAAATTTTTAATTTATTTTTTTTGCTACGGATTTATTCCGTAGCTAACGTTTTCATTTTTAATTTATTTATTTTTTTCTTTTTTAGTGATGGATTTATTTCATCGCTAAAGTTTAATATTTTTATTTTATTTTTTTCTTTTTTAGCAATGAATTTCTTCTGTCATTAAAGTTTTTAATTTTTAATTTTATTTTTTTTCTTTTTAGCGATGGGTTTATTCTATCACTAAATTCAAAAAATATTAGCAACAGAATAAAGCGTCGCAAATCTATTGTAAAAATTTAGCGACAGATATCTGTCACTAATTAGTGACGGATTTTTTTTATCGCTAATTCCATCGCTAAATAGTATTTTTCTTGTAGTGAATAGGCCTTTGCCAGTAGTTCAACTCTTTCCTTTGTTAGCCAAGATAGCCATTATTGACATTCATAGTCCATCTTGAGAGGGAGTAGCAAATATTAGCTATCCTAAGAGTGGTATTGTTATGTTTTGTTGTTAGTTTTGTTTGTTGTACAGTGAGTGCAGTTAGCCATTAATTAGAGCAGGCGCACGTTGTATTTAAACTCGCTGCAATGCAGCTTATTTCGAGTAATGAGAATTTTGAGGTATTCTTTTCATCATTTTCTCTGTTTCGATAGGGGCCTCTATCTGGACAAGTTATATTCTTGATGCAAACTCTGAGGCATAGTTTGTTCAACTCTAGCTTTCACTGCAGCATCCCAATTACCTATGGACATGCCACAACCATCAGGATATGCTCGCACAATATGCTGATCTTTCATATATAGGAGTCTAAAAGTCTTCTTGAAAGAAGGGTAACCATGACAAGTGACTAAAACGACAAATAAAGTAATAATCGTAAAAGAAGACATTTTTTTGGGGTTCTAGTTAAATTACCATGAGAATGAAATCGTACTTACCTACAACGCTGAACAACATGCACAGCTTGAACCTTATTATTCACAACGTCCATGCTATGGCCAAGCTGTTTCACTTGCGTAAACCCACAAATGAACAAATTAATAAATTGATAATTAACTTCTAATATTTTATATCCAAATGGTTATTTAGAGGCTGTTTGGCTTACCTTTTTTTTCAATAGCTTTTAAGTGATTTAGCTTTTAACTTAAAAGTTAAATAGTGTTTAAGTTGATAATGTGTTTGGATAGATGTGCTTTTAAGTTATCAATTTTAGTTATGTGTTTGGTTTGTAAAATCTGATAAGTTATCAGAACTTGACAAAAAGACTAAAATAGACGTGATACTGAATAATACAATTAAAAGCATAAAAATACTATTTTTATCAAATAAATTATAAATTAATTTATAATTAATAGAATACTTACAATTACAAGTTAATAAATTATATATAATTATCAAAAGAATATTAATACAATACTTTAGGTTGATAAATTTAGGTTTAGTGCATAAAAATATTAAATATATATTGATATATTATAAAAAATTCTTTATTTTTATATTTTATCATATAAAAATAAGTTGTACGTAAAAAATATATACATATAAATACAGGAAAAGCAAAATAAAATATACAACATATATATATATAAACTGATGAAGAAGGAGATATACCAGAGGGACGGATCGGGAAGAAGAAGATCGCTGGAAGAAGGAAGAAGGAAGAAGGAAGAAGGAGGTCGTTGGTCGCTGGAAGAAGGAAAAAGGAGGTTGCCCCTCGCAGTTATCTCATCGTCCAGCGACGGCCCGACTGGAAGCAGAGGCAGCGATGGCGCGACAAGGAGGAGACCCACCAGCGACGACGTCCGATCTGGAAAGGAAGCCCGACAGATCTGGAGAAGGAGGCAGCAACTACAGATTTGAAGAAGAAGGAGGCGACAGCGGCAGATTGAAGAAGAAGGAGGCGATAGGTGATGGCGCGACCAAAACCGAAGGTAGCTTGAGGGTATTTTGGTATTTTTCTTGGTCAACTTACCAGCATTTTCTTGCAAAGCTGGGGGGTACCAGCTTTTGCTAAACGCTGTTATAGCAGCTTTTCAATGGATAGCGTATAAGCTAAAATGCTAACCCAAATAGTTTAACCACAAACGCAGCATAGTGGATCCGCTGCATTATGGCTTATACGCAGTCAAACCGCTAAGCCAAACAACCTCTTAATCTCGAAACCAAACCAAGCGCAAGAGGAAGGGTGTTGACTGGCTGCATGGGGCCGTTGTACAGTTTGGCTGGAAATTGAAGAACGACACTGCTAATGACTGTAATGCGATGTAACGACACAATTGATATATATATATATATATATGAAAGATGTTGAAACGTCAAATCATCTCTCATTGGCATCCCTGAAGTCTTTCAAGCCGACTGAATATGGACTGGACTAAGTCCATTTCGTGGTTGTTGGCTGGTAGCTTTGAGAAAAAGTCACATCAGTCAAGTCTCCATCACTAGCTATAGTCTTCAATAATTAAGTTAGTCGATGTATTCTGTCAAGGCCTACTCCCGAATTTTCTCGCTATCACAGGAAGTTCGAGAGAAGGTTCATTCAAGATGGATACAGATACTCAAAATTGCTAAGAAATTTCTCTTTTGAATTCGCTCACCAATAATAAGAGCCAAAATATATTACATGACACTCATTACATTATCATCTTGAGCTTACCACCTATACATTTTCAAAATAAAAGGGCACTAACGTTTTTTTTAAAATATATATATATATAATAAGCCCTATGCTTCTTGCCCTCAACATACACCCACGAATCTTTGAGACTGGGACATCTCTATGCACATTTAAACTGAATTTGTCACAAAAATATCTAACTTCCATTACCTAGAATGACAAAAGAAATAACGTGAGCCACGAGACTCGGCAAATATATAGCAAATGAAGTATCAATAGCACAATACATGAAGGCATGAATAACTTAGAGTCAAAAGAAAATCATTACCCGACATCTACACCCTTTGGGTTCATGCCTTCTAGACTAGACATTAATATCCTCTAAGAATACACTTGCTTATGGTTTGTCAAACTCATATTTTAAAGTGAGCCATAAGGCTCAGCAAATATATATATATATATATATATATATATCAACGAAGTGAGAAGCACTACAAAAAAAATGATTTTTAGTGACGATTTTTTTGGCATTCAGAAACCGCCGCAAAGGGCTTTAGCCGCGATTTTGAAAACCGTCGCTGATACAGTCGTCGCGCAGCATTTAGCGACGATTTTTATCAACCGCTGGTATAACCGCCACTAAGTGCTATTTTTAGCGGCAGTTTGAAAACTGCCGCAATTAGCGGCGGTTTTTTAAATTTAGCGGTGGTTTTAAAACTGCCGCTAAATTTAATTGAATTTAATATTAAATTATTTAATTTAATATTAAATTTAATTATCAAAAATAATTTAACGGCGGTTTAATTTTTTGTGGAGGTTTTGAAACCGTCGCTATTTATCACATGCAAGCCAAAAACAAGCACGCGCCAGCCCCCGCCCCTGCGCACCCACCGTGCCGCGATTGCTAGCCATGCGCGTGCCCACCCGCCCACCACGCTTGCCGGAATTCTAATCCCCAAGTTTCGATCCCGTGACCAGCCCTACGCGCGTACGGGCGCGAAGCCAGCTGATCTACAAAGCCACCTTGTAATATACTTGTGCATATTAATTATAAAGCACTCGAACCACTATTTTTCAGAATTCACTTTGCACCCACAAACTAAAGTTTTTCAAATTACAGTAAGCCTCAAATTAAATAAAATAAAAAAATAATTTTATTTTTAATTGAATTGAATTAAATTAAATTAATTAATTAAAATCTCAAAACACCTAAAAAGGAGTTAACATATTAACTTAATTAATTGAACATAAAATGTTTTAAACCAATGAATTAAATAAAATAAATTAATTGATTAATTAATTTAAAATAAATAAATTAATTGATAAATTTAAAATAAATAAATTATTTAATTTAATTGAATGAAATTAAATAAATTAATTGATTAAAAAATAAAAAATTTCAGATTATTTTGTAAAATTTTATTTTATTTTATTTTGAAATTATTAATTTTTTTTGAAATTTAATTTTTTATTAATTGAAATTTTTTTATTACTGAATTTTGAAATTATTAATTTTTTATTACTAAATTTAATTTTTGATTTTTTTATCATTGAATTTTGCGACGATTTTTAAAAATCGCCACGAAATTTAATTTTTAATTTTTTTATTATTTAATTTTGCAGCGGTTTCAACGAAACTGCCTCTAAATTTAATTTTTTTATTTTTTTTATTATTAAATTTTGCAGCGATTTCGACAAAACTGCCGCTAAATTTAATTTTTGATTTTTTTATTATTGAATTTGCTGCGGTTTTCTAAAACCGCTGTGAAATTTAATTTTTGATTTTTTATCATTAAATTTCGCGACAGTTTTTAAAAACCGCCACTAAATTTAATTTTTTAAATTCTTTTATTAATGAATTTTGTGGTGGTTTTGCGAAAATCGCCGCTAAATTTAATTTTTTATTTTTTTATTATTGAGTTTAGCCGTAGTTTTTTAAAACCGCCGCTAAATTTAATTTTATAATTTTAATTAATTAATTTTGCTACAATTTTTTGAAATCACCCCAAAATATTGGATAAACCACCTTAAAAAACATATTTTGCCGCGGTTTTTAAACCGCCGCAAAATACCTTGTTTTGCGACGATTTTGAAAACCGTCGCAAAAAAACTTTTTTTTTTTGTAGTGAAGGAAGGGATGCATAACAAAATAGAGTACACCTAACTCCCAAATACAATTTAACCCATTCTTCAATTTCCATTTATAAAACCATCTCTTAAGCAAGCATATATTACAACAAAGAGAGAAATAGAGTTAAGGTATGGATAAATCAAAGTGAAATAGACCCTACTCCCTGAGTACAAGTAGCATTTCTTATTTAGCTCCCATCAATAAAATCATTCCCATGCCATTTTCATTATGCATTTTATGCACCGTTTCATTACTCATGAATACATAGATCTCCTTACTTAGTAACAAGGCACACATAAAACCCATCTCTTTTCATATGTGACTTATAACACAAGAAGTCACCAATTCATGCTCATGCAATTTTACATAATAATGAAAATATATGCACCACATTAGCCCTTCAGGCCTCCACATCCATGACTACAATGCTTACATATATATATAAAAATCCATCAGTCACTACAGTGGCAAGAACATCACCTGTCGGGTTTATGGCCACCTCACCCGTGTCAGGCGCTCAATGGGATATCTCGTCTCACACTTACGGAACTTAGCCGTCACGCCAAAATAATAATAAGAGGCGCTAAGATAATGATATCAATGCATCACACAAGATAAGAGAGTTCCACAGACATGCCACCCAAAAGCAAAACGTAAAAACTTTCCAAAACATGACCATTATGGGTAATATAGATTTAGGAAAGCCTTGAACCACTCAAAACATAACCAAAATATATCATATTATATATCAAATTAAAGCCCTTGAAGTCTAGTTTATAACGCTTCAAACGGATCGCCATTCTGAGTTCTACGTCAAAAGTTATGACCAAAAAAGAGAAGCATGCGCAGAGCAGCCAAAACTGCGGCCGAGTCGACTCGGCGGAAATCCGAGTCGACTCGGCCTGAGTCGACTTGACCTCCTAGACGAGTCGACTTGGCCAAGAACGATGGAAAAAGACAAAAAACCCACCGAAAACCCACAAAATGGCCAACAAACATTCCAAAACTTCCATTCTAGCTTTCCTTACCCATCAATGTCATTTCTTAAAGGAAGAATGGGGTGAATAAACCCCAACAAAACCATCAACAAGACCCAACAAAAGCTTGACATAACAATACGTAACATACGCATCAAAGGAAAAATGGCCAAAATATACAATTGATACCAACTGATGAGGGGAATACCCTCGAGTTCATAATTACTCCAATACCCCAGGCATGCAACCATTGGCAGCCGTGCCATGTGTTCGCCAAAGAGGTACTTCACCGATGTTATCTTGCTTGGGTCTAGGGGGGCACGTGACAGATATGTATCACCGTGCCAATTGGCCTGATGCTCGGTAAGGAAGTCTCCGAGTTCCTAGGGATCAACCATCCTACTGAGGATTGTGGAGACAGGAGCTATCTCGAATTCTTCGGAGGCGATTACGATTATGGAATCTTCATCAATAAGATTCCGAGAAGAGCGGGAGAGAGATCCCGAAGATCTTTTCAGGATCCTTATCTCAGCATGAGGATAAAAGAAAAGGGGAACAAGGAGGTAAAGGATCGAACTTCTGATTTATTAGAGCATAAGGAATGATACTGAGATAGAGTTTTCTGGTAATCTGACTTGATCGTCGGAGATAAACTGGGGAGTGAGTCTCCGTCTCCATTGCAGGTGCTCTGGTAGAGGCAAGAGAGGGTGATCGGCAACCGCATCATCACCAACAATACTTTTAACCATGAGAAGATAAAGAGTCATGAAGCATTTTGACATCACAATAAACAAGAAGGACAAGCTTGCACCAAAAGAAACCAAGAATGCAAGGAGAACTTGCCTTGAAAGATGCCTAAACGAAAGAAAAGAAAAAGCCTCCTCAGCTGCAACCTTAAAGCTCCCAGCAACAAGAGAAATATAGAAGAAAAAGAAGAAGAAGAAGAAGAAGAAGAAGAAGTTTCTGTCGTAAGGGAAAAAGAAAGAGGAAGGAAAGATTGGAGAAATAAGCAAAAGAAGAGAAAGCATGGGGAAAAATGGGTTGTCCATCCCAACCACCCCCTTTGCAATTTTATCCTTTTGCCCACCTTGCACACTCACACAAATTCAAAATATCCAATGCCCATTTTTGGAAATTTCTCATTTCATTTTTCATTCCTTTTCCATTTATTTCCTTCAACTTATATAAATGCATGGCCCAAACCTAAATCATAGGCCCAATGACAACCCAATCCATATCCTTTACTTAACTAAAATACATACCACACAACTTGCACTTGGGCTTAACCCAATTTTAGTAGCCCAATCCACCTTAGCCCACTAAGTGGGATTTTTCTAACATTTCCATTTTCTTTATTTCTCCTCTTTCATCAATTATGATAATAACATTTATAATTGTATTCACATAATTTACTTACATAAATTTGCCTCATAAAAATATTTTCCACATTTATTCTAATAGGGCAAAATTTCTAATGCTCAAAAATAAAATACCCATAACGTCTAAGTCCTCTAACGGGTCGTTACATATTCAACATAAAATTTAGTAATCAATATGGTGTGATGCATAATACATAACGTACGTATTTGTCTCCTTCGTTGAAAGAGGGGTATTTTCGTCCTTTCACCTGTGACCAAAGTATCTCTAGTAATTAAAAATGATTAGAATATGCACCTTGGGTAACTCATCTTTACTTAAGTCAAACTCTATTTTTAGTAAATGTTTATAAAATAATGATAAATTTAATGAAAAATGTATATTATAAAATTTTTTACTAAAACTTTATAAATTTCCCTCCTCATCTGAAGATATTTTGTTTAAAATCGAGTATGTCTAATAGTTGTCCTTGAACTTGAGGTTGTCTAAAATTTGCTTAAACCTGCAAAAGCAACGCTTAATTTTTCGATATATTTTATGAAAATCAAGTTAGATTTAATATGAAAAATAAAACAAAAATAATCGTATATAATAAATGGTATGAACTTTTTCGTAGAACTCATAGCCTTGATATAGGCAAACTGTGAGGCAAGAAAGAGTCATGGTCCTGTCATGTGAACAATTAAATTTTAACTCACGGGCCAAATTAGATGAATATAAGGATCAGAGTTTGATTTAAAGGATTATTCAAGTCAAGTCGAGACTTAAACTTTGAACCGTGTTAGATGGAGTTAATTAATTTTGGGCTAGGTGGCGGATTTTGGTTGGTGAAGGGGTGAAAATCGTCATTTATTCTACGAAATTTCATAGGTTGATTTCGTTAAGGTAAACTATGAAGAAGAAGGCGTGCAGTTGTCGGTTACTGACAAAATCAAAATGAAAATCTTTTGGGATGGTCCCACAGCTCTTAATGTTAAGGGTACAATATTGTATTGACATTGTGAAATAGCCATAAAAAATACTCATAAGTGGTAAAATATTCAACATGTTAAAATATTCAAAACCACAGCTCTTAATGTTAGGTAAAATATTCTTTCGTTAAATCCTTAAAAAATAAACACTTTCTGTTAAGTAAAAGTGAATAATTTTTCTTTTAATTGCTAATCAGTTGTGGTTGCTTGGACGGGGGATGTCATCCTCGTAAGAAACGTTGAAGCCTGCCTGTCATTAATTTAATGCACATGAATCAGCCTCATATAACGGTTGATTTGGTCAAGGTGGCCTGTGGACAATAATGGCGTGCATATAGCGACAAGTGAAAGCTAAAGCTTTGAGCTCGAGAGGGTGCTTCCCCGAAGGTTCAGGGTACAATCCAGCTTTGGCGACAGCAACATTTTTGCTTGAAATTTGAGTCTCTCGGAGGTTACTTGGAGCAACCGCAAGGTGCATGTTTGATTGGTCTCATACGACATGGTCGGAATTCAAAAATTCCGCAAGGTGCATGTTTGATTGGTCTCATACGCCATGGGTGGGATTAAGACCTTGATTCAGTCAGAATTGTGGCAGAGTCTGTCGACCAACGCCTCGTCGAGAAGCTCCGCGTCCTTTTCGAGGGCAGCAATCGTGAAAGCCTTGCTGTCAAGGGTGGCTAGGGCTTCGGAGAAAGCCGAAATCCCAGATCTGGAAGTGAAGGCTAGCTATGGTGGCGAAGCGGTCTAGAGGGAAAGTAGCTTGGTCGCTGCTGGGGTAGGAAAGGTGTAGACGAATGGAGGCCTCGGTGTGGGGCATGGTTTGGACGAGGACACTGGGGCACTAGAGGGGTTGCCAGCCATGGAGGCAGAGGAGGTGAGAGAGCCTCTGAGAGTAGTTTTGAGGCGTCGTGAAAACGACGACGCGATCGGCAGCAGCACTGATGCTGCGGAGGAGAAATGGGGGTGAGAGATGGCTGTTAATTTTGGGAAGTTGGGGGCTGCTTCTAGTTCCAGCAACCCATGGCCGACGAGCTGCGCACTCCTCCTACCATCGTTGCCGTTAACTGTTATTTTTTATTTTTTTTACTTACGTCCACATCATGTACGTGCCACTCATAATATTATTATATGACACATGTTTAGAATGTCGGTTTGGGCTACAAGAAAAGTTTAGATTAGGGTCTTGGGAAGTAGATGGGTATGAACTGGGTCGTGAGGGTGTTTATGGCGTACCATATATTCATTAATAAATTCTGATGTTTTTTTTAAAAAAAATAAAAACAAAACGTCCTATATCGAATGAATTGTATCCTTATAAGTATTAATTAGATTATAAATTGTATCCTTATAAGTATTAATTAGATTATAAATACGAAACAAATACGATACAAAATAAAAACAAAATGATATTTTTAAAGAAGGTAAGAAATGGAAATGCTTAAATAAAAAAATATAAGAGTTTTTTTATAAATATAAATTTTAATATAAAAAATTATAAAAAATAATTATTTAATTAAAAAATAAACATAAATTCTACGATACATTCAAATAAATACAAACATAACTTTTATCATCCAGAACGATGGACAATAAATTTAAAAATTTTAAGTCAAAAAAATTTCGTCTCTAACTCTTCTCAAATGGAAAAGCATTTCAAAAATCGAAAACACATTTTTGATATTTTTTTTAATATTACAAATTGTCCTAAAATATTTTTGAAATTGTAGAAACGATTTGAAAATATTTTTTGATATTTTTAACGTTTTAAAAATGTCAAAATAACGTCTCCAAGATATTTACGTGTATCATAAAATATTAAGTGTCATATATTATTAATCATTTAAACTATCATGAAAAAGTAAAGTAAGCATTTTACCTTATTACTCTCGCCCGATGGACTATTGCTACTAACTAATTAAAATCTGTTGTTAAAATCCTTTTCATAATATCACAGCGCATACTTATTTAAACTCATAAATTGAATGAAGAAAGCACCACCAACAATAAATTGTAAGCCGCGTAATGTAATTAGGATGGGAGTATACTATTCTTATTCTTGGCTCAGCAGCTGATGCTTGACTTTTCTAGCCCCCCTTGACTTTTCTAGCCCCCCCCCCCCCCCCCCAATCTGCAGTGTGTATATGGTGATGAGTTGGTTTGAACAGCCATTCCCTGCTTAAGCAAGAATTCGAACTCTCCGGAAAAGAGGTCCAATTAGCCAGGATGAGAAATCTAAGCCCACAAGTCAACTTCTTCTCCATTACCTTTGTTCTGATCATGATCTTGCCAAGCATGGCCATGGCGGATGATCAGCTTAAGAACAGTAGCGGAGCAACTGCGGTCCATGTGGGAGTGGTTCTTGACATGAAGGGTAAGCTTGGGAAGATGGTGTGGAGCTGCATCTCCATCGCTCTCTCTGACTTCTATGCCGCTCATGCCTCCTATAGGACTAGGGTAGTCCCAAAGCCCAGGGACTCCAAAGGCGACGACGTTGGTGCTGCTGCTGCAGGTTCTCTTTCTCTCTCTCTCTCTCTCTCAAGATAATTATTTAAGATTATTTACCTTGCGCGGTATCCTATCGCTTGTGTTTTCAATTTCGATAAAAGAGGTAAATCGTAAGTGGAGACTTTACCTCACTACGTAGAACAAAGAATCGAATCCACAACCTACTGGTGCGAATCTCAACTTATCATAGTTCAATCATTTAACCTGTATCTTGGAGGTAAAATAGTTGCTTAGTCTAGTAAAAGAATTAATGGTTTAGTGAAGATTACTAGAAGTACTATCCATAATATCTAGTGTAGAGAAAAAGTCTAATGTACTTAAAATTAATTGCTTTGGGAATAATCTAATAAGATAACATTTATTAAAATGACTAAGATAAATAGTATCAATATAAAGACTACGAATTATTATAAGATTTTTATTAGACTGTTTGTTAAATTTTTTAAAATGCACTGGTAATTACACTTTTTTTTTTCATATGTTTGTTAAAATACATATGATAAACATTGAAATAAAGATTTTTTTAAACAAAATATCTCTCTTATTATCAAAAAGTGAAACGACTTTATGAGATAAGTGGGCATACGAGTTTTTTTTTCTTTTTATTTGTAAAATCATAGATAAATTTATTTAGAAGATGAGAGAGATTTGCTTATTTGATTTTTGATAGATAAAAAGACAGGTGACTTCTTTTGAGTGAGTTGTCAGATAAATTTAACAAATAGAATGAAAAATACTTTTGTCTGAAATATTTTTCATATTCCACTTTTTTTAACACATATATTGGTTAACAAAAACTACCTAACTGGGTGGAATGAGGTAAGTTTGCTCTTTTACATGTTGATATATCATAAAGAGTTAGAGATGAAAATAGCACTAATAATGAGGTTAATTTACATTAAGTTTTGCTTATATTATTTGGTTGGAAAATGTTGTACTCACCAATAATTCTTATAAATTGATGTGACATATAGAAATTTATAATAATATTTAAATTCATAATATATAAGTCTATTTAAATTTAATAATAAATCTATGTACTCACAACTATAAACACTTATTAGTTTTGAATAAAAATATTATAAATTTATATATATCATGTCATTTTATAAAAATTATTTGTTAAACTTATTTATAGATATAATATTTCGCTCTTCATCTTCTTTCCCTACAAATGATTTTGACAATGGAGTTCCACTAAAAACCCCATTTTTCAAGGAGGAGGTAGTTTCACTAGAAAACGTCAAACCTTCAATGCCATAAAACACTATTAAAAACCTTTTCTATAACTAAAAACAATGAGGTTTTTGGTGCATCTTTAACAAACATTACAAATCTTCAGTCAAACCCTAAACCCTAATCAAAACCCACAAACCCATTGATTAATTGATGATTATCAAAGTTTAAAATAAACATAATTCCATAATAAGTTTAAATAAAAACAAATAATTATTCAATTATAAAAATTAAGGATCTTTTTGTAAATATAATTTTTAAAATAAATTTTTTTATTCAATTTAAAAATAAATGTACATCCATAACACATTCAAACAAATTTCGAAAAAATTAAAAATTTTGAGTTAGAAACGTAAAAAATTTAGTCACGAAATTTTTTTCATCTCTAATCTTTTCGTGGACAAAAATACATTTTTGATATTTTTCAATATTACAAAATAGCCTCAAAATATTTTTTAAATAGCATAAACGGTCCAGATTTTTTTTTTTTTTTGGTTGGCTTTTTTGAAGTTTTGAAAACAAAAACATTTTGAAAACATTAAATTGACACTCTCAAAATGTTTTTATACATCATAGGATAATAATCACCTGAGCATAACATTTATATGCCTGAATTAAGAGAGAAAGAGAGATTAAAGGAAAGGGTAGAGAGCGAGAAATAAGGAAAAGATGGTTGATTCCTAAAATTTATTCAAAAGATTTGGGTATAATTGGGGCCTATAGTCAAACCTTATCATTATCAGTTGTAAATTTTCAATTTCACTGTTTTTCTACTTCTCCTCGTATAGAGCCTTCTACCGCCACGTTGCCCTGCACCGTCGTATAATCCAACACCCCTACCATTACGCGCACTGGTGGTGGGGGTACCGTGGCTTGGCCACCGTCATCTCTTCGTCGCCGACAACATCCGAAATTGCGGAGGTCTGCGGGGTGTAAGGCTAGGGTCTTCAGAGCCCTATTGGGGTTAGTCTCTAGGACCGAGCCTTAGGACTTCTCGATTGTTGGCTGACGTTTCGACGTCAGCCAACAATCGATCTTTTCATTTGCTAATTAATCAACAGAATATTTGATTAGTTTCATGAAAAATGCTGCAGCTCTATACCTGCTGAAATATGCTAAAGTGCATGCCATTGTTGGTCCATCAACATCCATGCAAGCTGACTTCGTAATTGATCTTGGCACCAAAGCTCAAGTACCCATTATTTCCTTCTCTGCAACAAGCCCTTCTCTATCACCACTTCGGACGCCATATTTCGTTCGCGTCGCGCAGAACGATTCCTCTCAAGCGAAAGCCATTGCTGCCATAGTTCAAGCCTTTGGATGGCGAGAAGTTGTTCCAATATATGTAGACAACGCATTTGGGGAGGGAATAATGCCTTCTATGGCCGATGCCTTGCACGAAATCGACGCTCGGATACCTTACCGGAGCGTCATTCCTGCCTCGGCCACAGTCGATCAAATTGCTGCCGAGCTTTACAAGTTGAAGACAAAGCAAAATAGAGTGTTCATTGTCCACATGTTTCCTGATCTGGCCTATCAGCTGTTTATGAAAGCAAAAGAGATTGAAATGATGAGCAAGGAGTATGTTTGGATCATAACCGATGCAGTGGGAAATGACTTGACTTCGTTGGATCCCCAGGTCCTTGATTCAATGCAAGGAGTATTGGGCGTAAAGCCTTATGTCGTCCCAACAAAACAGTTAGAGAATTTCAGAGTTAGGTGGAAAACCAAGTTTAAGCAAGAGAATTTCAGAGTTAGGTGGAAAACCATGTTCAAGCAAGGGATTGATGCTGATCTAAATGTTTTCGGACTATGGGCATATGATGCTGCTACTGCACTGGCTATGGCGGTGGAGGCAGTTGGCGCCACAAATACTACTGCCTTTCTGGAGACGAACACATCAAGAGATTCAACAGATCTTGAAACTTTGGGAGTCTCTCAAATGGGCCCAAAACTTCTCCAAGCTCTTAAAAATACTAAATTTAAAGGACTCAGTGGACATTTCCAAAAGGTTGATGGGCAGCTACAAACATCACCGTACCAGATAGTTAATGTCATTGGCAATGGTCAAAAGGGAATCGGATTTTGGACAGCAGAAAAGGGACTCACCAAAGTCTTCAACCTCACTAGTACAACAACTGTGGGTTATTCCACTTCCAAGGACAATCTTGGATCAATTATATGGCCAGGTGACACTACGTCTCCGCCCAAAGGTTGGGTGGACAATCCCTTAGATGGTAAGAAGCTGAGAATAGGAGTTCCAGTCAAGATTGGCTTCACTGAATTTGTGAAGGTGTATCGTGATAATAATACTAGGCCTGAAGGTTACTGCATCGAAGTGTTTGATGCCGTGATGGCCAAGCTACCATATCCAGTTGCATACGAATATGTTCCATTTGATACCTCTGACGGGAAGAATGCAAGCAACTACAATGAATTGGTGGAGCAGGTTTATAATGGGGTAATTCTCCTTCTCATCTCGTTCCCAGTATTTCCAGTTTTATATGTCCATGTTGTGGGGATCAACTCGCACACACATCGCACTTAGAAATTAAGAGAAGAGAAAGCAGAAATTTAACGTGGTCCGCTTTCAATGCCCCTATGATGTCCATGATCCTACAATAATTTGTGAAAAATCTTCTCAATCAATGGTGGTGGGTAGATTTTAAATGAAAAAATGATCATTCCCCGCACAACTACAATTTGACAAAGTTAAAAACTCTTGCAATTCTCATTCAAATAACTAGTCACTCACTTACATGACACTAGTTGCTGAATTGTAGCACTCATCATGGGCATGCATCCCTTTATCAAATTTTCTAATTTTCCCTGGAAATAAGTTTCCTGTACAAACTTAGATTTAATGTAGCCAAAAACTTAAATCTCGTCTGGTTTGGGATTTGAGGACCAGTTTTCAAACACATATCGAAGTGCAAGCGCGGTTAAATTTTTGTGTCAATTGGTTATAATTCTCTAACTGGTATTAACAATACGTATAATGTTGACTATTTTATGAGGAACAGAAGTTTGATGCAGTGGTTGGAGATATTACCATTATTGCAAATAGGTCAAACTATGTGGACTTTAGTTTGCCTTTCACCGAGTCTGGAGTGGCAATGGTTGTGCCACTTAGGGACAAGAAAAAGAAGAATGCATGGGTGTTCTTGAAGCCTCTGACTTGGGATCTTTGGTTGACAAGTTTATGTTCATTCGTTTCTGTTGGGTTTGTGATTTGGGTTCTTGAACATCGGATAAATGTGGACTTTCGGGGGCCTCCTTCTCATCAGGCTGGAACCATTTTCTGGTTCGCCTTCTGCACCATGGTCTTTGCTCAGAGTAATAACTTCTTATCATTTTTCTTCATTAAGTTAGTCAAATTTCATATCATATTATCAAATAATATGCATTGGTGTAATGATTATTCAAAAATCAATACTTTTGCAGGGGAAAGGATTGTGAGCAACTTGGGCAGGTTTGTGGTGATTGTGTGGTGTTTTGTGGTGCTAATACTGACTCAAAGTTACACGGCGAGTCTAACTTCAATGTTAACAGTTCAACAGTTTCAACCCACTGTTACAGATCTAAGTGAACTTATAAAGAAAAATGAGAGTGTGGGTTGCCAAGATGGTTCTTTCGTCAAAAACATCCTAAAACAGTTGGGCTTTGACGAGTCTAGATCAATCAAGATCTACAAGTCTTCTGAGGAATTGGATGAACTCCTTAGAAAAGGCAGTGTTGCTGCAGCTTTCGATGAAATCCCCTACATGAAGGTCTTTCTCTCCAAATATTGCTCCAAATACACTATGCTTCCACCAACTAATAGAACAGATGGCTTTGGCTTTGTACGTCTCTCTCTCTCTCTCTCTCTCTCTCTCTCTCTTCATGAGAGTACGTAACTTATCATAATTTGCAGGCGTTTCCAATTGGTTCCCCACTAGTAAATGATGTTTCAAGAGCAGTCCTGAATGTGACTGAAGGAGAGCAAATGGTGAAGATAGAGAAAGTCCTCTATAACGGATGCAATAGCCCAGATTCCAGCAACTCGCTTTCTTCCAACAGTGTCAGCCTTGGTGTTGAGAGCTTCTGGGGCTTGTTCCTCATTGCTGGCTTGGCTTCACTTTCAGCTCTCGTAATATATACCGTCATGTTTGTACATGAGCATAAGCACGTATTAAACCAGCTTGAGCCCAATGCTTCAACAAGGGAAAAGATCATCGCGCTGGCTAATAACTTTGACAAAAAAGACCTCTCTAGCCATACTTTCAAGAAGCCTGGATTTCAAGACGGGAACACTATCAGTAGTGTAGAGAGTGGTGAACCTAGTGTTGGTAATCTCCCACTAAGTCCTTCAAGCCTCTCATTCTATCGTTCCCTTTTTATGAACTCTCCTCCATCTTGAACTCCATTTAGCTTTCCAAACCACCCAGATGGCAATTCTGCTTAAAGGATATTAATCCCATGAAGTTCAAGACAGCAAACAAGGAGAGATTGTTGAAGCAAGTGACGTTGCTGATCCAAATAAAGAGACACCAAACAATGCCCCAGACTCCACAAATGAAAGCCACTGATCTAGATGTAGACTTAGTTACATTGTGATCTCTTATTGGATTTGTAATTATGTTGCAGTTTCGCCGCCATATTGATTTGCAGCTTAGCTTATACACATAAACTAATTTCGCATATTCTCTAGCTAGATTAGGCCCAGTCTAGTCACATATGGGGTATCCTCACTTTTCTTTCACAGATTACAGAGGGTGTGTTTCTCTTTGATTTTGTGTGTCCCTAAATCCCAACGGGTGGTTTCCCCTGTGTGGCTGGTTTCTGAAAATCAAAAAGGAGAGGTCTGGCAGCGGGCTTTAAGAGAACAAATCTCTTATGGAGCAATGGTTTAGAGATCAAATGAATTATTGTTGACTGCTCCAGAATAGGGACCAAATGAATTTGCAGAGAACAGAGAAATGGTAAAACAAGAAGCTAAGCCAGAAACCAGAAATAAACAGAGAATTGATAGACAGAAAGTTGATCCAGACATCAGAGATCAAAGGGAGACTCAGATTCCATGTTAGAAGAGACCAAAAAAACCTCAAAACAGTGAATTTTGTATTGCTTTGAATGATTTCCATGGCTTTTGTACAGAGTTATTTATAGGGAAAATTGTACAAAAGATAAAGCCTATGCAAAATATAAATGCTATCAAAAGTTAAACTCAAAAAAAAATCTTAAAGAGAGATAAACCCTAATTCAAGTTTCATCTGATTCTAATCTTAACACTAACAATAGTTGTGTTTAAGGTAAATGTACAGTCAAGGGCCACCTCTTGTAACTGCATCTCCTGGGGAAAGTATGTATTCTCTCTCACATCCTTACATGGAGAACAATTTGTTGGGTGTGCAAACTAAGTCCCACATCGGCTAGATAAGGGAAAGATCATGGGCATATAAAGTGTGGACAATATCTCCATTGGTATGAGGCCTTTTGGGTAATATCCAAAAGCAAATTCATGAGGGCTTAGGCCCAAAGTGGACAATATCATACCAATGTGGAGATTTAGGAAGTCTACAATCACAACAAGTGGTATCAGAGCCCAAGCCCAGACTTAGCCAGGAGAATGTGTGGAAGAAATTCTCAAAATGCCAGACAAAGGTGGTGGGCCCAGTTAATCTCACGATTGGATCCATAGTTGGGCTCTATTTGGAGCAGGCTCTTGAGACAGGGAGTACTCTAGAACTTCATAGACGTGTTGGCTGCCCACGGTGAAGACGAGTAATTGATCTCGATGGAGCAGACAAGATGGATAATCGTTGAAGGAGAGGCTCAGAAAAATATCACAATGATGTGGTCCTTTGTTTGAGGGGAGGATTGTTGGGTGTGCAAACTAAGTCCCACATCGGCTAGATAAGGGAAAGATCATGGGCATATAAAGTGTGGACAATATCTCCATTGGTATGAGGCCTTTTGGGTAATATCCAAAAGCAAATCCATGAGGGCTTAGGCCCAAAGTGGACAATATCATACCAATGTGGAGATTTAGGAGGTCTACAATCACAACAAGGGCTGCAAACACCAAGTTTAGCTCTTAAATCTTCAAACCGGCTAGCTGGCAAAGGTTTTGTGAACATGTCTGCCACTTGACATTCAGACTTGCAGTAGACTAGCTTCACTTCTCCAATTTGCTGTACTTCTCTTAGGAAGAAAAGCTTGATATTAAAGTGCTTTGTCTTCCCATGAAACACTGGATTCCTTGAAATGGCTATGGCAGCCTGATTATCAACAAGAATCTCAGTGTTCTCCTTCTGCTTTAGGTTTAGATCAATCAGAATTTTCCTTAACCATAGAGCTTGATTTACAGCTGCTGTAGCAGCAATGAATTCAGTCTCTGCAGTTGATTGAGCCATTATGTCCTGCTTCTTTGAGCACCAAGAGAATGCACCAGACTCAAGAAAGAAACAATATCCTGAAGTGCTCTTTAGATCATCTACAGAACCTCCCCAATCACTGTCTGAATACCCTATCAGCTTGAATTCCTCACACTTCTTGAACTTAATTCCAAAATTACAGGTATTTTTGACATACCTTAACACCCTTTTAGCTGCTTTGAGATGCATTTCAGTAGGACAATGCATAAACCTTGACAAAATGCTTACTGCATTCAAGATGTCAAGTCTGGTGGCTGTAAGGTACATGAGGCAGCCAACCATGCTTCTAAACTGCACCTGATCTACTCCTTCTGTTCCATCATTATTGCTTAGCTTTTCCTTAGCATTCATAGGAGTATTCATGCCCTTACATTCTTCAAGGTTGAATTTATTTAGAATCTCCTTGGCATACTTTTTCTGGCATATAAAGATTTCATGATCTTTTTGCCTAACTTCCATTCCCAAAAAGAAAGCCATCAACCCCAGGTCTGTCATCTCAAAAAGCTCCCTCATTTCCTGTTTAAACTGCTGAATCATGCTCAAATTGCTCCCAGTCACCAGTAGGTCATCAACATATAGTGAGACAACAAGAATCTCATATTCAACCTTCTTTACATATAAAGTTGACTCTGACAAGCTTTTAGAGAAGTTCAAGTTCTTCAAGTGCTCATCAATCCTGCTATACCAGGCTCTAGGAGCCTGTTTTAAACCATAAAGGGCTTTCTTTAGGAGATAAACCTTATCTTCTTCTCCCTTTTTCACATAACCCTCAAGCTGATCAACATAAATCTCTTCCTCCAAATATCCATTTAAAAAAGCAGACTTCACATCAAGTTGATACACCTGCCAACCCATCTGTGCAGCAATAGCAAGAAGAAGTCTGATGATGTCTAACCTTGCAACTGGAGCAAATGTATCAGAATAGTCAACTCCAGGTATTTGTGCATACCCTTTCACCACAAGTCTTGCCTTGTACTTGTTGACTGTCCCATCTGCATTGAGCTTTGTTCTGAACACCCACTTAACCCCAATAACCTTTCTGTCTTGAGGTTTATCAACAAGCTTCCAGGTCTGGTTCTTTTCTATCATGAACAACTCCTCTTCCATTGCTGCTCTCCATTCCTTGCTTTGTTTGGCCTCATCATAGCTGGTAGGTTCACAAACAGCTACATTGCACCTTTGATAAACATCAGTGAGTAGCCTGGTACCTCTCACAGGTCTATCATCCACAGCATCTTCATCATTCACCAAATTATGATCTGTAGATACAAAGTCAGTTAGCTTTAAATTCTCCCTCTCTTCTGCTTTGTCATTCCAATCCCACTCTTCTTCTTCAAAGAACTGAACATCTCGGCTTACAACTATCTTCTCATTCTGTGGTTGGAAGACTCTGTAGGCTTTGGATGTAGAGCTATACCCAATAAAAACTCCAGGTAGTGCTCTTTCATCCAATTTATCCCTCTTGACATGAGGCACATGAGTGAAACACAAGCTGCCAAACACTTTGAGATGGAGTAAACTTGGTTTGTAACCATACCAAGCTTCAAAAGGTGTCACATCTCCCACTGTCCTTGAGAGAAGCCTGTTTTGCAGGTACACAGCTGCATTTGCAGCTTCTGCCCATAGTTTTTTAGGCAGATTTTTCTCATGCAGCAACCATCTAGTCATTTTCAGTATATACCTGTTTCTTCTCTCACTCACTCCATTTTGTTGTGGAGTGTATGGGGCTGTTAACTGATGATGTATGTCTGCATCTTCACAGAAATTGTTGAAAGCTTCAGAAGTATACTCTCTTCCATTATCAGACCTCAAAACCTGAATCTTCACCCCACTTTCATTCTTAACCTTAGCTTTGAACTTCCAAAATGCTTGTGCAACCTCTGACTTGTGCTTCAAAAAATAGATCCAGCACATTCTAGTTAAATCATCAATGAAAATAGCATAATAAAGGCTGCCATTCAATGAAGGTGTTCTTTGAGGGCCAGCTATGTCTGTATGAACTAGCTGCAGCTTCTTAGTGGCTCTCCAAGCTACTTTAGGAAAGGGTTTTCTGGATTGTTTTCCTGTTTGGCAGGCCTTACAAGATGGGACTTGATTTACAAGTTCTGGAAGTCCCATAGCTACTTCCTTTGACTTCATTTGCAACAGGCCTTTATAATTAAAATGCCCTAACCTCTTATGCCACAACTCAGAGATGGTACCCTTTACTGAAAAAGCAATTTGCTCCTCCTCCAATGGATTTAGTGCAAAGCTTTTTCCACTCATCTTTATTCTAAACAAAGTTTTCCCTACTGCATCTTGAATTAGACAAGTTTTTCTCTCAAACAAAACTTTGTTTCCATTTTCAATCAACTGTCCCACACTTAGTAAGTTCTGATCTATTTCAGGTACATAAAGCACACCAGAAATTAACTTTGTACCAAGACAAGTTTGAATGGCTACAGTACCTTTTCCTCTTACTGCTATGTATTTGTCATCACCCACTTTGACCTTTGATGAGCTTGCCTTACCCAATTCAGTGAAGAGCTCTTTGTTGTGGGTCATGTGGTTGGTGCAACCACTGTCTATCAACCAGTTCTCACTTGAATTCATGTTGGAGAAGCCGGTTGCCACAAAGAGGTGATCTTCCTCCTCTTGATCAGCAGCTTTGGCTTCTTCTTCATGTTGCTGAGACTTGGATCTGCAAATGATTGCCACATGCCCTTTCTGGTTGCACTTAGAGCACTTTGCATCTGGCCTTCTCCAGCATTTGAAAGGTGGATGGCCTTTCCTGTTGCAATGCTGACATGGAGGATAGGACTTCTTTTGAGTCTCCTTTTTGCCGTTAGCATCAGCTGGTGTAGCATTAGTGGCACTGTTTTCAGCATCCTTTTTCTTGCCTTTCCACTTGCCTTTTGTTGTGCTTTGATGCTTGACAGTTAAGGCTCCTTCAACTTCAGTATCCTCCCTCATTTTCCTTCTCTGCTCTTGTGCTTGAAGAGCATTTAACAATTCTGTAAGAGTAATTTTTGACAAATCTTTAGTATTCTCAAGAGCAGTAATTGATGCTTCATACCTCTCAGGGACTGAGACAAGAATCTTTTCTACAATCCTTGAGTCTTTAAATTCTGCTCCTAGCAATCTAACTCTATTTGCTATGCCCAGCAACTTGTCAGAATAGTCCTTGATGGACTCAGACTCTCTCATCCTTTGAAGTTCAAATTCTCTGATTAAATTCAGAATTTGCATGCTCTTAATTCTCTCATCACCTGCATATTCACTCTTGAGATAGTCCCATATCTCTTTTGCTGATTTGAAGGACATAATTCGAGTGAAAACTGTTGGTGACACTGCTGCGAATAAGCAAGCTTTTGCCTTTGATTTCCTAGTCTTCTTCTCCTTATGTGCTTTTATTTGTGCCATAGTAGGATTAGCAGAAAGTGCAGGTACCTCATAGTCCTCTTCCACTGCCTCCCAGAGATCTAGGGCCTCCAAATAAGTCTCCATGCGCACTGTCCACATCTGGTAGTTGGTGCCATCAAATACCTGTGGAGCAATTGTAGTCAGGTTGGATTCAGACTCCATGGATGCACAGGTCCCTTAAAGAAAAAAGCTCTGATACCACTGTTGCAATTTGAAAGGAAAGAACACAGATAGAGAGAGAAAAATGTGCAGCACAAATGTGAGGAATAAGATGCATAAAAAATTAAATAACTTCTGAAATCCTTACAGAATAAATAGTGGACAGAAAATTCAAATCACTAAGATCATGGCTAGAAGTTATCCCATGATTAAGATCATGGCTAGAAGTTATCCCATGATCACAGCAAACAACTAACCACTTCCTAGAAAAGTGGAACTAACTTGACTTACTCAAATGTAAAGTAAAACAGAAACAAAACACTTTAAATCCACATCAGCATGCACTCCTAAACATGTCAGCTAACACTGATTTCCTAGTCTTCTTCTCCTTATGTGCTTTTCAAAATTTAACTGTGAATTGCGTAAGCAGTCGTTGGGAAGAAAGAAAGGAAGGAAGAAAGAAACACATCAAAGATGGTACTGATATACACAAGTTAAGAGGCTCTGGCTGAGCGTAGGAAGATACATTAATTCCTCACAAAATTTTCCTAAGCAACGTTTCTAATTTTTACAGAAACATTTACAGGGAATATCATTTAATATATCGTTCAAGGCATTCTTTCAACTTCTGGAAAGTAACAGGTTTTGAAATAAATGAATCCATACCATTTGCATAACACTCATCTGCGCTCTCTGACAATGCATTTGCTGTCATCTGCATTTGTAGAAAGTGGACTTATCAATGGACATGTATATAAATACCAACACACTGCATATTCACGGATTGCAAAAGGTAATGTAACTTTAAATCAAGCACATATAGTTTCGTATGCCACAATTCCATAGCATACGGTCTGTCTAAAATTTAATCATGTTTTTGCTTTTAAATTTCTGTTTCTTGTAGTACAATTAAGAATACTGCATACATATGGCCACAATGCAGATGATTGGCTAATCTTCTTCCATTAATTAAATGGGATGTAAAATTTCTATTATAATAGTTAATAGTATGGCATTGTTATGATGACACGATCACTTACTCATTATATGATATTCAGTAGATATTTTGGTCAGTTGAGATGTTCCCTTTGTTAGCTTTTGGGTATTGATGGTATTGATCACAGGTTTACATACTTTGAGGCTTACCCTAATGGGGCCCGCAGACCTATTAGGGCGTAGTAGTAGGTCACAGCCCCCACATTTGGGCCATGACTTGTCGCTCTGAGCGTGGAACAGTTGAAAAATTCAAACTCTTAGGAAAGACAAAGGTTAAAGCCATCCAAAGTTTGAGGTAGACAACCCACCAAATAGGTTATGTTCTTTGTTAATGTTCAAGGATTGAGAGCTTACAGCAATTATGGGGATCCTCTTTCTGGACAAGTTATATTCTTGATGCAAATTCTGAGGCATAGTTTGTTCAACTCCAGCTTTCACTGCAGCATCCCAATTACCCGTTCCTCAAAAGAAAGAATCAGTCTTGTAGCTTCAAGGCCATTCATCACTGGCATGCATACATCCTGAATCCGGAAACAGAGTAATCTGAGCTTATTTGCAATTTCCTAGTATTAATTGCAATATAACAGGGGTCTGCCAATTTAGAAGAAGGAGGTCAAAATGAGGTTCGCCTTTGCCTGGCATTTACAGAGGCGAAGCAAATACGTGAAAACTCAACTTTGATCTCTCATAGAATAAGGGAAGAAGAATGATGATTTTGGGATCCGGAAGAAGTATAAAATGGTCTTTAAAAAAAAACAACTATGAACTTAAATAATATAAAATACACAATGACACAAACATCAGAAGCTGGTTGTTAGATTGACGACACGATCAGTGCTAGACCAATTCCCTGTGGACTTGCAACAACCTTCAGGATAAGCTCGCACAATGTGTTGATCATTCATAGGAGTCTAAAAGTCTTCTTGAAATAAGGGTAAGCTTAACATGAGACTAAAATGACAAATAAAGTAATAACCATACAAGAAAACACTTTTTTGGGTGCTAGTTAAATTACCATGAGAATGAGATCGTAACTACAGCGCTGAACAGCATGCACGGCTTCAACCCCATTATTCACAACGTCAATGCTATAGCCCAGCTGTTTCAATGTTGACATGGATTGCAAAAGGTCTGTAACTTTAAATGAAGCCCACTACAACAAAATAACTTTTTTGCTATGATTTTTTTTTCTACGTAACAAAATACTATTAAATTGAAGGCAATTCAAAGAAGTCAAAATTTTTCCCACCAAATAATGTTAACTCATTAGAAGTCTAGATGCTATGCAACAAAATCAGACTTGATCTATCACCACTCTTATTCCTCCAAACACTCTATTGGTTGCAAGTGAGTATATAAAGTTAAGTACAAATTTGATGGGACTATAGAACGTTACAAAGCTCGTCTAATAGCTAAAGGATACACTCAACAAGAGGGCTTAGATTTCTTTGACACTTTTTCCCTTGTTTGCTAAATTAATTACTGTCAAAGTTTTACTTGCATTTGCTTCCATTCACAAGTGGTCCCTTGTTTAGCTTGATGTTAATAACGATTTTTTTAAGAATGGCCTTTTTAAAGAGGTGTACATGGACCTTCCTCTTGGTTGTCAACGCTAAGTTTATGCTTTATCTCAATGGGAGAGGTTATACATAAGCTGCACAAGTCAATTTATGGTTCAAAACAGGCATCTTAACAATAGTTTTCTAAGTTCTCTAGTGTTCTTGTTCAACATGGTTTTCATCAGTCTTGCTTTGATTATTCCCTTTCACTAAAGGCACTACATTTCTTTTGTGGCTCTACTTGTTTACGTTGATGATATCATTATCATTGATCCTAATGTTGCAACCATAGACTCTCTCAAGGTGTTTCTTGATAGTCAATTTAAACTAAATGATCTTGGCTAGTTGAGATATTTTCTTGGACCAGAGATAGCTCAATTTTCTAAAGGTATATTTTTCTGCCAGAGGCATTACACTCTCCAAGTTCTTGAAGTTATAGGTTTTCTAGCTTACAAGCCAGCATCTTTGCCTATGATACCTAATTCCAAGTTATGTTCTTTTGAGGGAGATTTACTAGCAGATCCATCTGTGTATAGGAGAATTATTAGTAGACTGTTTTATCTAACTATCTCCTAGTTTGATATTACCTTTGTTTTACACAGGGTAAGACAATTTGTTTCTCAGCCTCACCAGCCTCATCTAGATGTTGCACATCATCTCCTACAATATCTTAAGGCAGCCCCCGGTCAAAGTTTGTTCTTCTCAGATTCTTCCTCTCTTCAGCTTCGAGCTTTTTCTGATACTGATTGGGGATTATGTTTGGACTCAAGGAAGCCCACTACTTGGGTTCTGTATTTTTCTTAGCTAGTCTTTGCTCTCCTGGCCAGAGAGCTAAGAAACAGAGCACTGTCTCTTGTTTATCAACTGAAGTTGAATACCAGGCTCTTGCATCCATTATTAGTGAGCTTATATAGCTCACTCAGCTATTATTAGTCAGCTCTATTTTTCTGTGATAATGAAGCGACGGTCCATATTGCCACTAATTCAGTGTTTCATGAATGCACGAGACAATTTGAGTTGGACTGCCACTTTGTTTGCGATAAGATTGTTACTGGTCTTATTAAGCTACTTTTTATCCACACTCAGCATCAACTAGCTGATGTGCTCACTAAACCCTTGCTAGCAGCTCAACTCTTTCCTTTGTTAGCCAAGATGGCCATTATTGACATTCATGGTTCATCTTGAGGGGGAGTAACAAATATTGGCTAGCCTAACAATTATATTGTTATGTTTTGTTGTTAGTTTTGTTTGTTGTACAATAGTGTCATCAGCAGTTAATTAGAGCAAATGCACATATTGTATTTAAACTCGTTGCAATGCAGCTTATTTCGAGTATTGAGAATTTTGGGACATTCTTTTCATTCTCTCTATTTCAATAGGGGTCATCTTTTTGGACAAGTTATATTCTTGATGCAAACTCAGAAGCATAGTTTGTTCAACCTCCATCTTTCACTGTAGCATCCCAATTACCTGTGGACTTGCAACAACCATCAGGATATGCTCGGACAATGTGCTTATCCTTCACATATATATACATATATATAGGTGTCTAAAAGTCTTCTTGAATGAGGGTAATTAAACATGACAAGTGACTAAAATGACAAATAAAGTAATAACCATAAAAGAAAACACTTTTTTTGGGTTCTGCTTAAATTACCATGAGAATGAGATCGTACCTACAATGCTGAATAGCATGCACGACTTCAACCCCATTATTCACAACGTCTGTACATGCTATGGCACAGCTGTTTCATTTGCGTAAACCCGCAAATAAACAAATTAATAATTAAATTGATAATTAACTTCTAATATTTTATATCCAAATAGTTATTTAATCCCTAAACCAAATTAACCAGGCGCTAGAGGGAGGGTGTTAACCAATGTTTTGAAAATCGGACTGGATAATGAACCGACTTATTAACTGAGTCACGGATCACTTGGTCCAACCGGTTGGACCGGAGTGGTCCAACTCCAATTCAACCGAATGATGTCATATATATTTTTATAATTAAATAATATATATAATAAATATATAATTTAATATATATCTAAAATACTAGTGTTTTATATTTTATTATGAGAAATGTTATTATTAACTAATATATAATTAATATTTTATATATAATTATTATATATATTATCAAAAAATTAATTAATAATTAAAAATTTAAAAGTAAGTAATGGGAGTGAAAAAAATCAAGGTCAACTTAATTCCTAGTTCACCAGTTCGGCCGAATTTTGATCGAGTTGAAACTTTTACTAAAACTTTTATAAGTATCCTCCATCCAAAATGATTGGCGTCAATTACCATTAATTGTGTCCAAAGTTAGGTGTGTCTAATAGTTCCTCTCCAGCTTAATGTCTAAAACTTACTTAACTAAAAGTAATGCTTAATTTTTTTTATGTGTCTTATGACAATCAAGTTAGATTCAATATAAAAAATAAAATACTCATATATAATAAATGACATAAATTTTATTATAAAACTCGTGCCCTTAATATAGGCATATATATATATATATTGTGACGCAATGGAGAGTTATAATCGTGCCAAGTAGATAATCAGATTTTAACCCACAAGCCAAATTAACAAATATAGGGATAGGAGTTTTGGTTTGAAGCAAATTTAAATATTTAAGCTCTAATTTTAAATAGTTTATAACACTTGAAAAAAAACTCTTTGAGGAGTAGTTTTACTAAAAAGATAAAAAGATTCTCCATCAATCCCTGTTATAATTCATTGAACGTTGTCAGACGGAATTAATTAATCCCTGTTATAGTCAATCATTGTTTTCTCCATCAATCCCAGTTATTTAATTGAACGGTATTATTTATTCTGCGAAGTTTCATAGGTTGATTTGGTCAAGGTACGTAAACTATGAAGAAGGCGGCCTGCATTTGCCGGCCTATCACTTGAATTGATACATGAGTTATAATTTAAGAACCTCTTGAATTGTAGTTATTATATAGTTGATTAGGATTTTATGTTTGAATTTTGTCGTTAGATTTCGTAATTAATTTTTCCTGTAAAAATTTTGAGACTGAGCTATTGGAACTCTTAAGACGAGAAATTTCATCTTTTGAAATGTAAGAAAACGTGCAATTGTCGATTAGATGACAAAATCAGTGAAAATCTTTGGGATGGACCTACGGCTCTTAATGTTAAGGATATAATATTGTATTGATAAACGTTGTCTAAGGGGTCAAAATCTGTTTACTGAATCCATTAATTTATTTCTTATACTGGAATTATGGAGTCGAACAATAGAGACGTGAGTGATAACGTGTAATTAAAAAAAAAAGTAAATAATTTTTTTTTAATTGCTAATCAGATGTGGTTGCTTGTCATCCTCATAAGAAACTTTAAAGCCTGTCATTTAATACACATCAATCAGCCTCATATAACGGTTGATTTGGTCAAGGTGGCCTGTGACAATGGCATGCATGTAGCGACAAGTGAAAGCTTTGAGCTTGAGAGGGTGCTTCTCCGAAGGTTCAGGGCACAATCCTGCTTCGGCGAAAGCAACATTTTTGCTTGAAATTTGAGTCTGTCGGAGGTTACCATGAGTCTATCAATGAAAAATGTTTTATACTTACATGTTGATTGTTTAATATTTTTTATGAAAAATTTTTATAGTACACATTAAAACATGTTTTGACCTATTCTTTTTATAAAAAATTGCAACTAGGAGAGGTGAAATTTTTATTTTATGAAATTAAAAAATATTTTTTTTATCTTTTTCCAATCAAACACACCATCGACAAGGTGCATGTTTGATTGGTCTCATGCAACATGGTGAAAATTCAAATATTCCTAATTGTGCTCCCTTTGTTTGGGGCTAATAGCAAAAAAATTTAAGCCTTTTCACCAATTTGTAATTTAATTCAATAGTTTCAATTTTGATAATTAGATCCAAATTAGTTTAATTAAGTATAATTTTATCCAATACGTAAAATTAATTCACAAAAAATGCATTTATGTTGATGTGGAATGACATGTATCATATAATAATAATATTTATAGAATACACATGTAGTAAAAAAAAAAATATGAACAGTCGACGGCAACTCCTAACCATTCTACTCCAGTTGCTGTGACCAGGCCATCCAGGCCTTCTCGGTGAGTTCCCAGAGGAAGTTCGGATAGAGCATGCTCCACCTACCACCAGGGGAAACATACAGAGCTCGCTCCGCCCTAGCCCCACTCTTAGTGACTCCACAAGATTGACTAGCATGGAAATAGGAAAGATTAAGTTCTTGATTCAATCGGAATTGTGGTAGAGTCTGCCAACTAACGCCTCATCAAGAAGCTCTATGTCCTTGCCGAGGGGGTGATTGTGAAGGCCTTGTCATTGGGGGTGGCTAGGGCTTCAAAGAAAGCCAAAATCCCAAATTTGGAAGTGGAGACTATGGTAGGGAAGCAGTTGAGAGGGGAAGTAGCTTGGTCGTCGCTGGGGTGGAAGAGGTGGAGATGAATGAAAGCTTCAATGTGGGGCATGGTTTGGACGAGAGCAATGGCGCACCATAGGGGTTGCCAACCATGGAGGCGAAAGAGGTGGGAAAGCCATGACGTGTAGTTTTGAGGTGTCTTGAAAGCGACAACATAATCGATAGCGACACTAATGCTGTAGGAGAGATATGGGGGTGATGGTTGACTATTAATTTTGGAAGGTTGGGGTTTGCTTCTAGTTTCGATAGCCCATGGTAGAAGAGTCACCAACTCTTCTTGCCATCATTTTATATTATTACATAACACTTATCATGTTAAATCAGCATGAATACATGTTATCTAAATTGATTTAGTATGTTGGATAAAATTACATTTAATTGAGTTAATTTTAATTTAATTATCAAAATTAAAATGATTTGATTAAATTACAAATTCATAAAAAGATTTAAGTTATTTTTTACTAATAGCCTTTTTTTTATGTATTCTTCTTCTTTTTTAAGATCGTTCAAGGTTTATTCATTGTATGTCGAATATTCTATTCTATTGTTGCTATATAATAGTGAGATTGTTGAGTTTTGACCTATTCAAAGGTTGATCTATATTAGATGATCACATATATGCTTTGTATAAAATATTTCTAATCAACTTAGTGTACTTTGTGGTGGAGGGTAAGTTTGGAATATTTGTTTGGGCTACAAGTATATATAGATTAGGGGAAATTCTATCTGCAGTCTGTGAAATTACTCTTCACAACTCATACCATGCAAAAAGCTCTACTAATTTAAAATTCTCATTTTAACCTCAATCGTAGCAGAGAGAAGAGAGAGAGAGTGTGGGTTGACTGCCATGGCCGACCCACACACACACACCATTCCATGGCCGCAGCCATGGAAGCCGACCCACTGACGACCGTTACAGAGAGAGAGAGAGTGGGTCGGACATGGCCCACCCACATACACACACACACACATATATATATAGAGAGAGAGATACTCACACACACACATATATACATATACACACACGCATGGCCGCGGTAGTCATGGCTGCAGCCAAAACCAGCTTTAGTAGTCGGGGAAGCTAGGCTTCCCCGATTGCTGGCAGACGAGGAAATCTAATTTGCTCGACTACTGGCATCCAGCAATCGGGGAAGATGGTTTTATTTTATTTTATTTTATTTTAATTAAATTTTTTTATTATAATAAAATAAAATAAAAAACTAAAAAAAATAAATTTTTAGATAGGATTTTTAAAAAATTAAAATAAAAATTTATTTTAAATGATGATAGGATTTTTAGATATGTGTATCTTTAACTAATTTAATAACATAAATTAACTAATTTTTAATTTTTTTAAGTACTAAAAACTCAACACCTAATTACAATGATTTAAAATTTAAAATTAATTAAATTATAATTACTTGCAGATAATTAAAAATCAATGATATTTTAAAAAAGAGAAAAAATTTAAAAGCCTAAAATTAAAAAAAAATAAAAAATAAATACACCCCTGCACCTCGCAGTGCGGAGATTTGGGAAATCCCTGCACCGTGAGGTGCGAAAGTTTTCATGGCCGCAGCCATACAATGTGTGTGTAAATATATATATATATATATATATTTGTGTGTTTGTGTGTGAGTGTGAGGTTTTCATAGTTGCGGCTGGTGTGTGTGTGTAAATATATGTGTGGGGGGGGGGGGAGGGAAGGGGGGGTCGGCCATGGCAGCCGACCCATTCTCTCTCTTCTTTCTGCTACGACTAGGGTTAAAATGGAAATTTTAAAATTAGTGGAGCATTTTGCATGGCGTGGGTTGTGAAGAGCAATTTCACGAACTGTGGATAGAATTTCCTATAGATTAGGGTATTGGAAAGTGTCCTGAGGTGTTTATGGCGTACCATATATTTATTAATAAATTCTGATATTTTTTTATAAAATAAAAACAAAACATTTTATAAAAAATAAATTACATTCTTATAAATATTAATTATGTTATATAAAAACGAAAATAAAAAATGAATAAAATACGAAGCAAAAACGAAACAAAGCACCACCAACAATACAAAAGTATTTTCTATGGGGGTGGTTTGATGCTTTTGATTGCTTTTATTACTAACTAATAGAATAAAATTAACTATAATTACCATTCAAATTGGGGTAAAAGGAGAAGAAAACTAATTAATGGTTTTTAAGTATAATGACATAAAATTTTCGTTGTATGCCAAAGCATAACTAATAATAATTGCGTCCCATGTTATATATGCAATTAGGATGGGAGTATACTATTCTTATTCTTGGCTCAGCAGCACATGGTTGACTTTTCTAGCTCCCTAATTAATCTGTAGTGTATATATGGTGATGAGTTGGTTTGGACAGCCATTCCCTGCTTAAGCAAGAATTCGAACTCTCCGGACAAGAGGTCCAATATTAATTAGCTAGGATGAGAAATCTAAGCCCGCAAATCAACTTCTTCTTCATTGCCTTTGTTCTGATCATGATCATGCCAAGCATGGCCATGGCGGATGATCAGCTTAATAAAAGTAGCGGAGCAACTGCGGTACATGTGGGAGTGGTTCTTGACATGAAGGGAATGCTTGGGAAGATGGGGTTGAGCTGCATCTCTATGGCTCTCTCTGACTTCTATGCCTCTCATGCCTCCTACAGGACTAGGGTAGTCCCAAAGCTCAGGGACTCCAAAGGCAACGACCTTGGTGCTGCTGCTGCAGGTTCTCTCTCTCTCTCTCTCTCTCTCTCTCTCTCATGCTTGTTTTGAGCAATTAATGCAAGGAAAATTCTATCCACAACCCGTAAAATTACTCTTCACAACCTATACTCCCACTAAATCCGCTAACAATTTTAAAATATCTATTTTTGTAATACCCCATGTTCGTATAACGTTGCCACGTAATTTCGATGAGTTTAGAATACCAAAAAATTGATTTTATAGCAATTTCAAGTACCAAATCAACTGTAGGGAATGCCTCGGAGTGAAATTATCTAAAGAAAATTATATGGCCTCAACGAGCGTATCGAAATAGGATTTATGGTATCAAAAGAAATCGAATCGGGAACAATTTTCGGTACTGCTAAAATACAGTTATCATTTGGGCTGAAAAACCGAATCGTTGCAGGAGGCTCCCGAAAAATTAACGGAACCCTAGGGGGGGCTCCGGTTTTGCGTAATGAGCAACCCTTCAGTGGTTTCGGGATTAAACGATAGCCCGATGAGGACACCAGGGCGAAATTATCATTTTCAGCTAAGATTTGAATTATTAATTATGGAATTTCAGTATTATAATGCAAATTAATTTGAGGTTCAAGGTCGAAGCTTCAATTAGAGATATGCACTAGTGAAATAACGATGAAATTTAGGGTTTAATGTATAGTTTTTAAATTAATTTTCTATATATATATATTAATGTAGTTATATATATATGTATAAATCGTGTGTGCGTGGAAAGCTTCTGATAAGCTTTTAATGGCCGTGATTCTTGGCTGCAAATGGAGAGATCATGCCAACGAGAATTGAGGAAATAGCAGTGCGATCTGAGCAGTTGAATGGCAGCAAGATGGAGCAATTAATGGAGCAATTAATGTGGAGTAGCGGCCAAGGCAGGGACGTGTATAAATAGAGTGCTTTCGGCCGAGAGAAAAGCAGAGGAAGCTCGAGCTTGAGCTCGAGAGAGATGAGAGAGATGGAAAAGGGCTTGAGGAAGAAAGCTGGTGGTCTCGATGGCTGCATCCAAGGGGCCTTGGTGACCAGCGATGGTGGCAGGAAGCCATGGCCGCACGAGCGAGCAAGCAATCGCAGCAGAGGCAGCCGCGATGGAGCTGGGCAGTGAGCGACGGGGCGAGAAGGCACTCGCAGAGCATACGAGCAGCCACGAAGAGGCGGCCAGAAGCTTCGTCAATCGGCCATGGCAGACGAAGAGCAAACCGACGCGAGCACCAGCAAGCTCGGGAAGAAGAAGCAGGGCAGGCAGCGTTGCGGGCTTGGTTGATCGCGCGATGGGCCGCAAGGCAGCGAGGCAGCGCACGAGCGTGCGCGAAGGAGGCGTCGGGCGGAGCAGGCACGCGCCAGGTAGCCATGCGCGCTGTGCGTGTGTGCTCGGTGAAGAAGCCGCGACTTATAGAGGTTTCGCGGTGAAGAAGAAGAAGAAGAAGAAGAAGAGAAAGGAAAAAGGAAAGGAAGAAAGAACGAAGAAAGAAGAAGAAGAAGAAGAAGATGCAGGCGTTGGTTCGTTGGAGCAGAGAAGGTGAAGAAGATGAGTGAATAGTGGAGAGGAAAAAGAAAATGGAAAAGAAAGAAAAAAAGAAAGAAAAAAAGAAAGAAAAGGAAGGAAATAAGAAATATAAGGAAAAATTTGAGGAAGCTTCCGAAAAAAATTCTGGAAAAATAGGAAATGGTGTTGTAATGATATTCTGGAGATTTGGCAGAGAAAAATTGTCCGGGCACGCGTTTCAGGAATATGGCACGCATACCGAGATAGTCGAAGATGCTAAATCAAGGTGAGTAAAATTCTCTAGAAAATTTCAAAAATTATAGAATATTATTTTATGAATTGTCGTAGTGGAATATTTGAGAAAATATTTAGAAATATTTAATTTAGAATTATTGAGGAAAAATAGGAAGAAATAGAGAGAAAATTAAAGAAAATGCCAGAAATTATAAAAAATAGGATTTAATAATTATTTAAATATCTATGGTGGTTAGGATGCTTTGAGGTTTAAGTTGAAGTGGCTGGTGCAAATTTTGAGATTGGCATGCAAATCGAGGCGATGCACGAGTCAAGGCACGAATTTTGAGGTAGCCCGATAAGCTCTAAAAGGTAAGTGGTACTTCCTCGAAAATGTTTTCATCATATTGACATGCCCTGATATGTATCTATCACGTAGAATGCATACATGATTATGAAATGCATGATTACACGTTGATATCATTGATCACACGCATATGAGGCTGTAGGGAGTACGAACTAGCACCGCTGCCTTACCAAGGGTGCACCCATACACCCCGGCTTCGAAAAAGGTGGCCGCTAAAATGGTAGGTAGCATGAGGGGTGCAGTTGACACCTACGAGGAAAGACATTGCATACACTCATGACATAGCATTACGTACCCTTACTTAGATGGTTCATCATCTAACTTGGGTTCGCCCCTAGAACATTCAACGTTCCAGTCGGGACTTGCAGAGATGATTTCAAGATTGATGATGTGTGGTGACGCGAGACGTCAGGAAACGAGGAAATGTGCCATGTTATGTTGTGATATGAATAGTTAAGGATTATGTACATTTGTTTTACTTTTCGAAGGTTATGTAACAACGTTTGTAATAAGTACTTGTCTAGTTATTCATATATATATTGCCATGAGCAGGTTCGATTCAGCTTCCGCTTTGTAAATTGTATTTATCTCTAGTGTGTAAATTAAACACTAGATAGGCCTTAGGGAATTTCGGGATAATGTAATAAAAAAAAAATATAAGACCCAATTCCTAAGGCATAACACGCCCGAGAAAACGGGCTGTTACAATTTTACCCTCACAGCTCACAGTTCACTCTCTCCTCTGATCACCCTTGATCGTCGGTCGCCGCCTCGCGTCTTCTTTTCTCTCTCGCACCATATACACACAAACACATATATATATATACGCTATTGCTAGTCAACCCACATACACACAAATATATATATATATATATACACACACACACGCAAAGACACCTATATATATATATATATATATACACACGCACACACACATATTAGTGTGTTTATATATATATGTGTGTGTGTGTGTGTGTGTGTGAATGTGTAGTCGGCCACGGCGGCCGACTGTAATATCCGAAAATTTGGGTTAATTAAAAATAAGTAATTTATTAGAGAAATGGGGTTTCAGAGAAAATTTGTATCTGAATAGTCCAAAAAATTGACTAAATGGACTGCCGGGAGTACCCTGGAGTCGAAATGACAAAGGAAAATGATGTAGCATTAACGAGCACCCCAAGATATGATTTATAGCATCGAAATAAATTGGATCGGGAACAGTTTTCGGTACAGCTAAAATACAGCTACTAATTAGGCTGCAATACCGAATCGTCATAGATGACTTCCGAGAAGTCAACAGAAACTTGAGGGGGCTTCAATCTTTCGTAAGGAACAACCCTTCAGTGGTTTCAGGAAGAAACGAAGAGGTTTAGGGCCAAAACGGAGATTCGGGCCTAAATGCAGTTTTTTGAAATTACTCAAGAGAGGCCGAAACGATATTTTCTCAGAATCCTCAGGGGTCAAATTGATGTTTTAAGACTTTAGGGTCTTGAGGGAAATTATCAAAAGTCAAGGAACTTGGTGAAATGGGCCAAAGTGAGAAAACCAAAGTTTGAGGGGCCAAAGTGCAATTTTAAGAAAATCTCCAAGCAACCATGGCCGACCAACCCATCAAATCACCGAAATTGGCCACAGGGATGGCACGAGGGTTGCTCAAGGAGCATCTTTTGTAAAGGGCTTGACCGACAACAAGCAATGGAATTGCCAGAAATTGAAGAAAAAGTGGCCGAAAGTTTGGCCATTTAGATCGCGAAAATGGAGCTCTTTCGGTGGATTTTGGACTTGTTAAGGGCAATAGGGGACATCAGAGGCCTTGATTGAAGCGAGATCCGTCATTTATGGGGCCAAAATCGCCTATAAATAGAGGATATGGTGGCTTAGAGTTTTGCAAGATTTGAGTTTCAAATCGACCTCACTTTTGAACAAATTGAGGCACCAAACCATAGGGCTTTTGTTGCCCATGAGCTGGGGATCATTTCTGGAAAGTTTGAGAAATTTTGGAGTTCATTTGAGGGGTGATCGGAGCTTCGCCGGAAAAATCGGATCTCGCCGGAACCGAACTGAATTTTGCTCGGAGGGAGGTCTTCCAAGTGCTCTTTCAAGCTCAAATTTGGACAGAATGATCAACTCAAGGTAAGCTATCTTCTGGTATAGTCAGTTTAATTTTCCGGTGTGCCGGCGCCGGAGAAGATGACCGGAGATATTTTTTAATATTATTTAAATGCTGAAATAAAGAAAAATAGAGTAAAAATAGAAATAAAAGAGAGAAAATTCTGGAAAAATATCCAGAAATACAAGAAAAAGGAATAGTTCAGTTTTATAAAATTTTATTTGAGAAATGTTATGATGAAATAATTATTTTGAATTTTTGAAAGGAAACTTA
Organism: Diospyros kaki; assembly: GCA_036245055.1. Lineage (NCBI taxonomy): Eukaryota > Viridiplantae > Streptophyta > Magnoliopsida > Ericales > Ebenaceae > Diospyros > Diospyros kaki. Next base: position 842,393 of record BSEG01000008.1, on the reverse strand, counting down.
ATTAGAGAAAAATAGAAAGAGATTTTGGAAAATTCTCAGAAAACTCATAGAGATTAGAAATGTTATTTTAGGAATTTTCATGAAGAAAAATTAAATAAATTACCTGATTAGGTATTTATTTTGAATTTTGGAAGAAATTATGACTATGAAAAATAGAGAAAATAAGGAAAAAATATGAAAAAATTAGATTATTGATTTTACTTGGAAATGATTGGCCAGGAAGTGATTTGGCCATGGATCTTGATGGTTTATGTTATTTTCAAGGTTGGCACGCAAAACGAGGTTATACGCGTTTTTCGAGAAAATTTAAGTTTACGTCTAAAGGTAAGTGGTTTTATCCCGAGAACCTATATATGAAACGTTTGCTTCATTATGCATGATATTTATTGAAGTTATGATCATTTCATATTGCATGGAAAGAAGTTATTCTTGCATAGTACGATATTATTGGCATATTGATACTCATGCATGGGATGGGGATGTCGCCCTAAGAGTGTAGCCGTAATTCCCAAGGGCAATGATGGAACAACGTTAGGATTATCCTGCAGAGGTTCGGGATTCTGTCTAGGGTTCCGTGCCAGGCTGGTAGGCTAGGGAAGTTACACTAGGGCACATGATTGTTTATGTTATTGCATCATGTATTCATGTATCATGTTTTTAAACCCTTACTAGAAGATTCATCTTCTAATGGGTTATGCCCCTGGAACATTCAACGTTCCAGTTTAGACTTGCAGCTTAGGCAAGGATCAGGTTGAGATGAGACGGCACGTGATGGCGTAGCTGATGGATTCAGTAAGCTGACTCGGATATGTTTTGGCTGATGCTTTATTGATGATTAGTTTTGTTAGAACATTATGGAATCTCCGTGTATTTATGTATTTCAATATTGAGGATATGATGTTAATGTATGGTACGAATTCTTATACGGTTATAAAGTGAAATTGATTATGTACCATATCAGGTTTCGATTTTAAGCTTCCGCATTTATGATGATTACCTGTCTTAGCTTATTGATTCTTATTTAGTGAGTTGAGAAGGTAAAACGGGATTGTCGGGAGATGGTTTATAAAAAAAAAAAAAAATATTCCCGAAATTCCTAAGTTATTTAACGCTCAGAAAAGCGGGGCATTACACCGACCCTCTCTCTCTCTCTCTTTCTCTCTGCAACGGCCAGGAGATGGTCGGCTTCCATTGTCGTGGCTGCCATGGTCCCAGCCATGGAATCGTGTGTGTGTATGTGTGTGTGTGGGTCGGCCATGGCAGCCGAACCACACACACACACACACATACTCTCTCTCTCTCTCTACGACGGTCGCGAGGTGGCTGACCCACCGAAAGGGGAACCCCCAAACCCCATGATGCGGGGGTTTCTCGAACCCCCAAACCTCGCGATTCGGAGATCCTTCTAACCCCCGAACGCTGTGGTTCGGTGGTTCCCCCCTCCTCCGGTGGCTCGGCCATTGCTGACCCACCTTGGCAATGGTGGTGCCGACCTGCCTCGCAGCCATTGCACAGAGATAGAGTGAAAGAGAGAGAGAGAGAGAGAGAGAGAGCGAGAACGTGTGTAGGTCAGCTAATGGCGGTGGGTCAGCAGCAATGGTTGTCGCCCGTGTGTGTATATATATATATATATACGTATGTGTTTTTGTTTGTATGTGTGTATCTGATGAGGGAAAGAAAGAGAGAAATGAGGTGGTGGTCGAGGGTGGTCGGAGAAGATAGTGAGTTGTAAGGGTAAAATAGAAATTTTAAAATTAGTGAATAATTTAGCAAGGTGTCAGCTGTGAAGAGCAATTTTACCAGCTACGGATAGAATTTCCCTTAATATAATTAGAAATGATAGTAATTCAAATGCTATAGAGGTTAGTTGTTAACATGGGCGGATTTACTAGTGAGTTGTCCTCGGCTTGAAGCCCAGGGCAACCCATAAGAAAATTTATTTTTGTAATGTAAATTTGTTAATTTTTTAGTACTAGTCCACCCTTAATTTAGCCCAGCCCAGCCCATCCCACTTGGTTGGATCTGCCCCTGGTTGTTAAAAACACACACACTCTCTCTCTCTTTCTCTCTCTCTCTCTTTCAAGATAGTTACTTTCGTCCCATAAAAGAATTAATGGTTTAGTGAAGATTAACCATCCATAATGTTTGGTGTAGTGAAAAAGTCTAATGTATTTAAAATTAATGGCATTGGAAATAATCTAATAAGGAAGATAAAATAGTATCAACATATAAAGGGTGAGAAATATTCTAACATTTTTATTAGATTGTTTGTTAATTTTTTTGAAATGTAGTGACAATTGCACTTTTTCTTTTTATATATTTGTTAAAATATATATGATAAACATTGAAATTAGATTTTTTTTTTTTATCAAAATATTTCTCTCATTATCAAAAAACATAAAGATTTTATGAGATGAGTGGACGTAAAAGTCTTTTCCTCTTATTTGTAAAATCATAGATAAATTTATTTAGAGTGAAAGAGATTTGCTTATATGATTTTTGACATATAAGAAGGTAGGTAACTTATTTTGAGTGGGTTACTAAATAAATTTAATAAATATAATAAAAAATATTTTTGTATGAAATATTTTTTATATTTCATTTTTTTCAACACATATCTTGATTAACAAATACTATTTAAGTAGGTGAAATAAGGTAAGTTTGCTCTTTTACATGTTGATTTTGGCAATAAAGGTAACAAACACTATTTATATATATAACATTTCTCGCTTCATCTTCTTTCCCTAAAAATGATTTTGACAATAAAGTTTCACTAAAAACCCATCTTTTCAAAGATGGAGTTTCACCAGAAAACGCCACCTTCAGTGCTATAAAACCCTATTAAAAACTTCATCTATAGCTAAAAATAATGAAATTTTTAGTTAAAAGTAAAAACCTTATCAATACATTACAAATCTACAGACAACCCCTCCACCATCTTGAACAGAGCCATACGATCGCTATTCAAAACTCACAAACCCATTGATTTGATTGATGACCATTAAAGTTTAAAAATAAACATAAACTTTATAATACATTCAAATAAAATAAATAATTATTTAATGATAAAAATAAAGACTTTTTTGTAAATATATTTTTTAAAATAAAAATTATAAAAAAATAGATATTCAATTTTAAAAAAACATAAATTTTATAATACAATCAAACAAATTCTGAAAAAAAAAATTTAAGTTAGAGACAAAAAAAATCAGTCACAAAATTTTATCTCTAACCTCTTTGTTATTGGAAATGTATTTTTGATATTTTTTTAATAATATAAAATAGTCTTAAAATATTTTTAAAATTATTAAATCGTTCAAAAATATTTCCTTTTTATTTTTTAAAAATTTTAAAAATAAAATATTTCAAAAACAACGAAATGATACCCTCAACTCATTTTCATGTACCATAGGACTAGTGGTAAGAGAACTGTGGTTTGGCCACCGTCATCTCTTTGTCGCCGACAACATCCAAAATTGCAGAGGTCTGCGGGGTGTAAGGCTAGGATCTTCAGAGCCTTAGTGGGTTTTGTCTCTAGGACGGAGCCTTAGGACATAAAGGTAATAAAGGGAATAAGTTATTTTGAAATTATACAAAAAGAAATAAAATTGAAAATAAGATAAAAAAGAAAATTTGGTGTTGATGAATAGCATAATACCAAATTTGGTATTACACTATTCACTCAACACCAAATTTGAATATTAAAAGTTGTGCCCAACACCATTTTGATGTATTCATTAGAGATCTTTTGTGCGCCAAAATGCAGTTGGCGCTCCATTGGAGCTGCACTTAGGACTTCTCTATTGTTGGCTGACGTTTCGGCATAGATATAGACCGCAGCCTTTTCATCTGTTAATTAATAAACAGAATATTTGATTAGTTTCCTGTAAAATGGTGCAGCTCTATACCTGCTGAAATATGCTAAAGTGCATGCCATTGTTGGTCCATCAACATCCATGCAAGCTGACTTCGTAATTGATCTTGGCACCAAAGCTCAAGTACCCATTATTTCCTTCTCTGCAACAAGCCCTTCTCTATCACCACTTCGGACGCCATATTTCGTTCGCGTCGCGCAGAACGATTCCACTCAAGCAAAAGCCATTGCTGCCATCGTTCAAGCCTTTGGATGGCGAAAAGTTGTTCCAATCTATGTAGACAACGCATTTGGGGAGGGAATAATGCCTTCTATGGCCGATGCCTTGCACAAAATCGACGCTCGGATACCTTACCGGAGCGTCATTCCTCCCTCGGCCACAGTCGATCAAATTGCTGCCGAGCTTTACAAGTTGAAGACAAAGCAAAATAGAGTGTTCATTGTCCACATGTTTCCTAATCTGGCCTATCAGCTGTTTATGAAAGCAAAAGAGATTGAAATGATGAGCGACGAGTATGTTTGGATCGTAACCGATGCAGTGGGAAATGACTTGACTTCGTTGGATCCCCAAGTCATTGATTCAATGCAGGGAGTATTGGGCGTAAAGCCTTATGTCGTCCCAACAAAACAGTTAGAGAATTTCAGAGTTAGGTGGAAAACCAAGTTTAAGCAAGAGAATCCCAATGTCCTTGATGCTGATCTCAATGTTTTCGGACTATGGGCATATGATGCTGCTACTGCACTGGCTATGGCGGTGGAGGCAGTTGGCGCCACAAATACTACTGCCTTTCTGGACACGAACACATCAAGAAATTCAACAGATCTTGAAACTTTGGGAGTCTCTCAAATGGGCCCAAAACTTCTCCAAGCTCTTAAAAATACTAAATTTAAAGGACTCAGTGGACATTTCCAAATGGTTGATGGGCAGCTACAAACATCAGCATACCAGATAGTCAATGTGATTGGCAATGGTCAAAAGGGAATCGGATTTTGGACAGCAGAAAAGGGACTCACCAAAGCCTTCAACCTCACTAGTACAACATCTGTGGGTTATTCCACTTCCAAGGACAATCTTGGATCGATTATATGGCCAGGTGACACTACGTCTCCGCCCAAAGGTTGGGTGGACAATCCCCTAGATGGTAAAAAGCTGAGAATAGGAGTTCCAGTCAATACTGGCTTCACTGAATTTGTGAAGGTGTACGGTGATAATAAGTTTAGGCCTGAAGGTTACTGCGTCGAAGTGTTTGATGTCGTAATGGCCAAGCTACCATATCCAGTTGCATACGAATATGTTCCATTTGCAACTCCTAACGGGAAGAGTGCAGGCAACTACAATGATTTGGTGGAGCAGGTTTATAATGGGGTAATTCTCTTTCTCTTCTCGTTCCCAGTATTTCCAGTTTTATATGTCCATGTTGTGGGGATCAACTCGCACACACATCGCACGTAGAAATTAAGAGAAGAGGAAGCAGAAATTTAACGTGGTCCGCTTTCAATGCTCCTATAATGTCCATGATCCTACAATAATATGTGAAAAATCTTCTCAATCAATGGTGGTGGGTAGTTTTCAAATGAAAAAATTATCATTCCCCGCACAGCTTCAATTTGACAAAGTTAAAAACTCTTGCAATTCTCATTCAAATAACTAGTCACTTACTCACATGGCAGTGTTGCGGCTGCTTTCGATGAAATCCCCTACATCAAGGTCTTTCTCTCCAAATATTGCTCCAAATACACTATGCTTCCACCAACTAATAGAACAGATGGCTTTGGCTTTGTACCTCTCTCTCTCTCTCTCTCTCTCTCTCTCTCTCTCTCTCTCTCTCCATGTTCATGAGGGTACGTAACTTATCATAATTTGTAGGCGTTTCCAATTGGTTCCCCACTAGTAAATGATGTTTCAAGAGCAGTCTTGAGTGTGGCTGAAGGAGAGAAAATGATGGAAATAGAGAAAGTCCTCTATAACGAAAGCAATTGCCCAGATTCCAGCAACTCGCTTTCTTCCAACAGTGTCAGCCTTGGTGTTGAGAGCTTCTGGGGCTTGTTCCTCATTGCTGGCTTGGCTTCACTTTCAGCTCTCGTAATATATACCATCATGTTTGTACATGAGCATAAGCACGTATTAAACCAGCTTGAGCCCAATGCTTCAATAAGGGAAAAGATCATCGCGCTGGCTAATAACTTTGACAAAAAAGACCTCTCTAGCCATACTTTCAAGAAGCCTGGATTTCAACACGGGAACACTATCAGTAGTGTAGATAGTGGTGAACCTAGTGTTGGTAATCTCCCACTAAGTCGTTCAAGCCTCTCATTCTGTCCTTCCCCTTATATGAACTCTCCTCCATCTTGAACTCCATTTAGCTTTCCAAACCACCCAGATGGCAATTCTGCTTCTAGGATATTAATCCCATGAATTTGGAGAACCAAGTTCAAGACAGCAAACAAGAAGAAAGATTGTTGAAGCAAGTGGGTGATCCAAATAAAGAGACCCCAAACAGTGCCCCAGACTCCACAAATGAAAGCCGCTGATCTAGATGTAGACTTAGTTGCGCTGTGATCTCTTATTGGATATCTAATTATGTTGTAGTTTCGCCGCCATATGGATTTGCAGCTTAGCTTATACACTTCAAACTAATTTCACATATTCTCTAGCTAGATTAGGACCAGTCTAGTCACATATGGGGTATCCTCACTTTTCTTTCACAGATTACAGAGGGCGTGGCACTGTGGTTTCCCCTTGCTGGTTTCTGAAAATCAAAAAGGAGAGGTCTGGCAGTGGGCTTTAAGAGAACAGGTCTCTTATGGAGCAATGGTTTAAAGACAAATGAATTATTGTTGACTGCCCCAGAATAGGGACCAAATGAATTTGCAGAGAACACAGAGAAATGGTAAAACAAGAAGCTAAGCCAGAAACCAGAAATAAACAGAGAATTGATAGACAGAAAGTTGATCCAGACATCAGAGATCAAAGGGAGGCTCAGATTCCATGTTAGAAGTGACAAAAAGACTCAAAACAGTGAATTTTGTATTGCTTTGAATGATTTCCACGGCTTTTGTACAGAGTTATTTATAGGGAAAATTATACAAAGGGTAAAACCTATGCAAAATATAAATGCTATCAAGAGTTAAAACACACAAAAAAAAAAAAAAATTCTTAAAGAGAGATAAACCCTAATTCAAATTTCATCTGATTCTAATCTTAACACTAACAATAGTTGTGTTTAAGGTATGTACAGTCAAAGGCAACCTCTTGTAACTGCATCTCCTGGGGAAAGTATGTATTCTCTCTCACATCCTTACATGGTGAACAATTTAACTGTGAATTGCGAAAGCAGTCGTTGGGAAGAAAAAAAGAAAGGAAGAAAGAACTACATCGAAGATGATACTGATATACACAAGTTAGGAGGCTCTGGCTGAGCATACAAAGATACATTAATTCCTCACAAAACTTTCCTAAGCAACATTTCTAATTTTTACAGAAACATTTACAGGGAATATCATTTAATATATCGTTCAAGGCATTCTTTCAACTTCTGGAAAGTAACAGGTTTTGAAATAAATGAATCCATACCACTTGCATAACACTCATCTGCGTTCTCTGACAATGCATTTGCTGTCATCTGCATTTGTAGAAAGTGGACTTATCAATGGACATGTATATAAATTCCAACACACTGCATATTCATGGATTGAAAAAGAAAATGTAACTTTAAATCAAGCACATATAGTTTCGTGTGCTACAATTCCATAGCATACGGTCTGTCTAAAATTTACTCATGTTTTTGCTTTTAAATTTCTGTTTCTTGTAGTACAATTAAGAATACTGCATACATATGGCCACAATGCAGATGATTGGCTAATCTTCTTCCATTAAATGGGATGTAAAATTTCTATTATAATAGTTAATAGTATGGCATTGTTACGATGGCACGATCACTTATTCTATGATATTCAGTTGATATTTGATCAGTTGAGATGTTCCCTTTGTTAGCTTTTGGGTATTGATGGTATTGATCACAGGTTTTCATACTTTGAGACTTACCCTAATGGGGCCCACAGACCTATTAGGGGGTAGTAGTAGGTCACAGCCCCCCCCCCCCATTTGGGCCATGACATTGTCGCTCTGAGCGTGGAACAGTTGAAAAATTCAAACTCTTCGGAAAGACAAAGGTTAAAGCCGTCCAAAGTTTGAGGTAGACAACCCACCAAATAGGTTATGTTCTTTGTTAACGTTCAAGGATTAAGAGCTTACAGCAATTATGGGGGTCCTCTTTCTGGACAAGTTATATTCTTGATGCAAATTCTGAGGCATAGTTTGTTCAACTCCAGCTTTCACTGCAGCATCCCAATTACCCGTTTCCTCAAAAGAACGAATCAGTCTTGTAGCTTCAAGGCCATTCATCACTGGCATGCATACATCCTGAATCCAGAAACAGAGTAATCTGAGCTTATTTGCAATTGCCTAGTATTAATTGCAATATAATAGGGATCTGTTAATTTAGAAGAAGGAAATCAAAATGAGGTTCGCCTTTGCCTGGCATTTACAGAGGTGAAGCTAACCTTACGCGAAAACTCAACTTTGATCTCTCATAGAATTAAGGGAAGAAGAATGATGATTTTGGGATCCGGAAGAAGGATCAGATGGTCTTAAAAAAAAAAAACTATGAACTTAAATAATATGAAATAGACAATGACACAAACATCAGAAGATAGTTGTTAAATTGACGGCAGGATCAGTACTAGACCAATTCCCTGTGGACTTGCAACAACCATCAGGATAAGCTCACACAATGTGCTGATCCTTCATAGGAGTCTAAAAGTCTTCTTGAATGAAGGGTAAGCATAACAAGTGACTAAAATGACAAATAAGGTAATAACCATATAAGAAAACACTTTTTTTGGTTCTAGTTAAATTACCATGAGAATGAGATCGTAACTACAGCGCTGAACAGCATGCACGGCTTCAACCCCATTATTCACAACGTCTATGCTATGGCCCAGCTGTTTCATCATTGACTGTGCCACCATCACATTAATCTTGTTATCATCTACAAGAAGGATCCTAGGCTTCAATGTTGACATGGAAATGTCTGAACCACTGCTAGAAGTACATTGAGAGCTTCTATTAGATCTCTCTTGCATCTCAGTTTCTTCTTGGGCATCAATTGGCTGTTTTATTTGCCCGACTTCCTTGCTTTCTGTTGATCGATGAGTGGAAATCGTAGACAGATTATGGAATTGACCATTTTCTTTATGACGACTCTGTATCTCACTGCCCTCTGCTACTTCTCTAGTAGAGTGCGGGGTGTGCTTCATTGAGGATTCGTGTTCAGACAAAATCTTGCTACCATTAACAAGTGAACAGGAATCATCTAACATCATCATCTCCATTGGTGCAATATTGCCAGAGGGAAATGAATAAGAATCTTTTGTCCATCCATTAAGCCTCTGATTAAAAGCAATATTGGTTGACAATAAATTTTGACCCCTGCTTGAACCACTAGAAGAGAAGAGAGAACCCAAAGTCCGTGGTTTGAATTGGAAAAACCCAGAACTAATATCATCATCATTAGCACTCGCTAGAGCATCATGATCTGACAGATCTGAGAGTTCATCAGGATCATCTGAATTTTCAAGTGTAGGTGAAACCTTGTATGGTAGTACAAATGTAAAAGTAGATCCATGGTGCTCACGGCTGGAGACAGTGAGATGACCTCCCATTAGCTCAACCTGTTCCATATATGCATAGAAGATAATAAATAAATAAAATCATCAGATATTGGCATCTTATTATAAATCATCAGATATTAGCACCAAAGGATTTATTACACATGAACAATGAAGACAAAAATGAGATTAGTATTAGTTATAGACATTTTTAACAGTCAATGCAGTACTATTAATTTGTGGTGGCTTGGAAGAAGCAACAGATTCAAAAAAATAAAGCAAAATTTAGATTTTAATATCAAGCCGCTTGTAGGATTGAAGAACAGCATAGGAAGTTTGAATCATGTGCAGTGGAATGGCCAATCAGGCATGTAAGAGGTCCAGGGGACAACAATTATTCAGCTTGAGATCTCACTATCTTTAAAGTTCTACTGGACTTCTTGGGAGGAAAGTAGTTAATCCAGTATAACAAGATGATATAAAGTGTACAGATTTTTCAAGAAGACAATATGACTTCAAAAATAAAAAAGAAAAAAAGACATGAAGATGAATATAATGCTTGTGGTCCAAATAAATGAAATGAATACACCTTCGACATCCATTTGACCTTTAAGCCTGAATGCTAAGCAATTAAAGTAAATAGTTATGGAAAAACAAATGATGGTTAAATATGATCACCAGTTGTTTGCAGATTGCTAGGCCTAGTCCAGTCCCACCATACTTCCGTGCTGTGTCTGCACCTACTTGCATGTATTTCTTAAAAAGTGTAGGCAAAGCATTCTCTGTTAAGTCATAAAAAACAAAGAGTGATTATTACAATCAGGAAGTTTAGAGTAATAAAAAGTTACAGCTACAGTATAACCATTTGGGGATAAATAATTAACAGATGTAATAGCTTCAATACATAATTCATTACGAAGTGAGCATGAGAAAGATACCAGGTATTCCAATTCCAGTATCATAAACATCACATCGTAGCCACACTGTCGTTTCATGCAGATATGGGCAGTTCTCTTCAACTCCATGCATGGAAGCTCCATTTCTAACTGGAGTTTTTGGTTCATTCTCAAGTTTATGATTTTCATAAGGACCTTCCCCGTGTTTTCGGCCATGAAAACCATTTTGATCAGATGAGCCATGAGATGATGATAACCGTTTGTCTTGTTCCCGTACATTTGCTGAATCTGTTGACCTGTCTTCAGTGATCTTCCGACCAGACCCTTCTCCCAATTTTGAGGATGGATCTACTACCATGTACAGTTTTATCCCAACCTTCCCTTCATGGGTAAACTTGATAGCATTGCTGGAGATAATAAGAATTTGTAATTTAGAGTAGAAATTAATTGTTGGTAGATTATGCAAGAAAGGTGCAGCATAACAGGAAAGCATGTTGCATGTTTATTTAGTCGTGGAAATGTTCATATTCACTAAATTATATGTGGCCATTAATCATTTTGGTACCCTAATTGAGGTTACATTATCATTATATGTGAAAAAGCTACATTTTCATTGTTACAATCCCCGTGGATAATTTGGTTTTTGGAGGGCTATCATGGTGGTCTGGTTTGAGTTTAACCACTTAGCTTCAGGGCCAGTGCATCTATGGTCCTTTGGCCAAGCTTTTTCCTAGCCTTTAACAAAGAGGCTGTGATGGCTGATTGTTTCAGTGTCATCCTTAGTGGAGTGGTATGATCTCTCAGTTTGAGGAGGAATTTTGAGGATTGCAAATTGACACGTCGCTGGCTTTTGTTAACAAAGACGTCCAAGTTTGAAACCAGCTACTTTCTCAACATAGAGCGCCATAGATGATTGTAAATCCAGTCCAATGGTTTATATGGTTCCTTACTATTTTATCAACAGATAAACAAGTGCTTCTCAAAGTTGCACAAGGAGAAGTACAAGAAGCAGAAACAGAGGCATGAATAAGAATTCAAACATTCTTGCCTTTAAGTTGGAGAAAAAAAAATACAGAGGTTTCCAATTGTGAAGGACTCAACCATCACTTCCAACAAACAAAATTGAAAACAGGCTAGATATCTCAGCCAGGAAAATGTGTAACTTCCACTTCCCTACCGTGTCAAAGGGAATTTCTAGAGAATCATTTGCAGAAGAGTGCCAAGTTTGCAGCATGGTATTGGACAATCACAAAGAAGAAAATGCACAAGGCACTAAATAGTGCAGAGAAGTCATAAAGGGATTAATACAAATTGTAAGAACATAATTTATTTACGAAAGTCATGAGTAAAGATTAGATGGTTGTTATTTAACTTAGAATTGAAATTCAGGCAATATTAAATGGAAAGCTATGAAACTTGAAAATAGCAACCATAAAGGTTTATTTCAATTTTTTTCTCCATTCAAAATCTATTTTTTCACCCAGAAAATCCGAAAGGTAACAGAAAAACATAAAAAAGTACAAATTTTTGCCTCTTTCTACTGAAAAATGTTAGTCTCCTGCTGAACAGAAAACAATGTGGGCATGTCCAAAGGTCAAATGCCACGTAAACTGCAATTTACTTTATGTAGCGCATATACTTTGAACAATGTCACAAAAACATCCATATAATTCCCAGAAGGAGTGTTGAGTTCTTCAGAACACACCTGACCAAGTTGGTGAGAATCTGTCTGATCCTTAGAACATCTCCAATAACCTGAAATGGATGCATGGTAGTCAATTTGCAAATATATTTAAAACTGAATAAAACAACAGAACATTTTATGTGTTCAGACAATGTGACAATAAACCAAGCCCAATGTTCTAAACAACAACAATGACAACAATCACAAGTCATAATCCCACTAGGAGGGTTCGGCTACTTGGATTCTAGACCAAGCACAATGTTCTAAGGGCTCCTAAAATATAAGGTACTACAAAATTATCTAAAGTGTTTAAGAATGTCAAGCTAGCAATCTTCAGAAAATATGTTATTGAAATTCATCAGGGTTTTAGAGGGTATGTAACATGTGTCTACTTTTGTAATCACATATGATGGACTTCTGCTAGTTGTGATGTTATCAGCCAAGCATGACATCATACTTATTGTTGTGAAAGAATGCCTCGGCAGCTGATAAGCTGCTGAAACAGATTCAAATAGATAGCTTTCAAAGCTATCTCTTAACTGGTTTGCTAGAGAAAATTTAGCAGATAAGGATTAATTTAAAATTCCTAAAGTTTAGGCTATGTTTTTGAATTATTTGATTAATCTTAGCTGTAGCTTTTTTGATAGTTATCTCCTATAGTTGAGGAAGTATTTGAATAGATTGTTAGATAAGGATGACTTGTGTATTTAAACAATCTATTGAACTCAATAAGTGTGGTATCTTCTTCCGTTCTATGCTTTCAAGTTTTAGCTCAAATTCCTTTTACCTATCTGTTTTTCTTCCTTTACTATCTGTTCTATTATCTATTCCTAAGCTCAATCCTTCACGAAACCAACAAATTGGTATCAGAGCCAATATTCTTGAGGAGCCTGTGAGATTGTGAGAGTTTGATTGTCATCCAAAAAGACTATCAAGCTGTTTTTCATTAGTTTTTTCCTGATTAGCCTAATCATCATGCAATCCGAAGCACCATTCACTGCTATAGCACTGCTGGTGTTTCAAGGAACAAACTATCAGATTTGGGCTGTTAGAATGGAGGCTTTTCTAGATGCAAACGATCTCTGGGAGCTGGTAGACGAAGATTACAAAGTTCCTCCATTACTGGACAATCCTACAGTTGCACAACTCAAGAATCACAAGGAGAAAAAGCAGAGGAAATCAAAGGCAAAGTCATGCCTATTCTCTACTGTTTCCCCAGCCGTTTTCACAAGAATCATGACTCTGAAGACAGCAAAAGAAATCTGGGATTTTCTCAAGGAGTATGAAGGAGATGAGAAGGTCAAGGGGATGCAGATGCTGAATTTAATCAGAGACTTTGAGCTGCAACGAATGAAGGAATCAGAGACCATTCAAGAGTACTCCGATAGACTTCTAGAGATTGCAAACAAAGTGAGATTACAGGGAGGAGAATTTGCAGACACGAGGCTTGTCCAAAAGTTGCTGGTTTCAGTCCCTGAAAGGTTTGAGATAACAATTTCAGCCTTAGAAAATACAAAGGATCTGTCAAAGCTAACCTTAGCAGAACTCTTGAGTGCTTTTCAAGCACAAGAGCAAAGAAGATATATGAGGCAGGAAGGAACTATAGAGGGAGCAATGTACGTCAAGTCTCAACAAAAACAAAGTGACAAAGGAAAGAAGCAGGGGAAGAAAGAAGTTGATGCAACTAATGGGAAAGCAAGTAGCAGTGGGAAGAAGGAGTGTCCTCCATGCCAACACTGTGGAAAGAAGGGTCATCCTCCATATAGATGTTGGAAACGGCTGGATGTGCAGTGCCACAAGTGTAAACAATTGGGGCATATTGCAAAGTTTTGCAAGAATAAGTCTCAACAAGCTATAGAAGCAAAGGTAGCAGACCAACAACAGGAGGAGCAGCTATTTGTTGCAGCAGGTTTTGCAACAAGAAGTCCGAATGAAAGTTGGTTGATAGATAGTGCTTGTTCAAATCATATGAAAAGCAACCGTGAGTTGTTCAAAGTGCTTGACAAATCTGAGTCTACTAAATTCAAAATTGGGAATGGTGATTATATGGCAGTCAAGGGAGAAGGCACTATAGCCATAGACACTAGTGCAGGTACAAAAATGATCTCAAATGTTCTTTATGTACCTGATGTGAGCCAGAATCTACTAAGTGTTGGTCAGCTACTTGAAAAAGGCTTTAAGGTTTTATTTGAAGACAAGATGTGCTTCATACTTGATGCTAAGGGGCAGAAATTGTTTAGAGTAAAGATGAGAGGTAAATGCTTTCCTTTAAATCCAATGACGGATGAGCAAGTGGCTCAAATAGCCACAATCAGCGCTACTGAATTGTGGCATAAAAGGTTGGGGCACTGCCATCATGAAGCTGTGTTTCAAATGAGCAAAAAGAAATTGGTGCAAGGTCTGCCATTGCTAGATAAAGAGTTGGCAGCCTATAAGGCTTGCCACTATGGGAAGCAAACAAGACTTCCATTCAAGGCAACCTCTTGGAGAGCAAAACAGAGATTGCAACTCATCCACACTGATCTCAGTGGACCAAAACCAAAGGCATCTCTAAATGGAAGCAGGGATTACATTGTTTTCATAGATGATCTAACTAGATTTAGTTGGAATTATTTTATGAAATTCAAGTCTGAGGTAGCTGGTATTTTCTGGAGATTTAAGACATGGATAGAGAATCAAAGTGGGCGTAAATTCAGATGCTAAGGTCTAATAATGGGATTGAGTATACCTCAGATCAGTTCAATAATTTTTGTGAAGCAGCTGGCATTGAACATTAGCTCACTACACATTATTCTCAGCAACAAAATGGTGTAAGTGAGAGGAAGAACAAAACAATTATGAACATGGCTCGGTGTTTAATGCATGAGAAAGGATTACCAAAAAAATTTTGGGCTGAAGCAGCCAGCACTTCAGTGTTTTTGCTGAATAGGCTTCCTACTAAGGCTGTGCAAGGGAGAACACCTTTTGAGGCCTGGTATGGTTATAAACCTTTTTTGCAAAAACCTAAAAGTGTTTGGATGTGTTTGTTTCTCTTATGTTCAACAAGTTAAGAGGGACAAGTGATGTGAATCAGATTGCTAAAGCCTCACAAGATTTGTTGAGCATTCATGGAGGCCCAATAATAAGATTTGCAAGATTGCAAGATTGATTGAATGACTAATTGATTGACAAGATTTTCAAGATTACAAGATTTGGGATTAATTGATTGATTGAGAAGATTTACAAGATTACAAGATTTGGGGTTGATTGATTGAATGATTGATTAATTGAGAAGATTTACAAGATTGCAAGATTTGGGGTTGATTGATTGAATGGTTGATTGATTGACAAGATTGTAAGATTTGGGTTGATTGATTGACAAGATTTGGGGATTCATTTAACTCTTTTCTACTTTAGATAATTCTTGTTTCTTTATTATTAGATTATTGTTATTTTCTTCTTGTAATCAATTCCTACTATGCCTAGGATTTGATTTATTTCCTTCCAGTTTAGGATTTGTGTTTGGCTATATAAGCCAATGTAACCCAAGAGGAATTTAGTTTTTGATCAATATTATTTTGTGAGAGTTTTCTCTTTGGTTCTTCAACGAACTATTTTGAACTTATCAAGATTTTATCTTGTGGCGTTCATCCTTGACTTATCACTCACAACTCTTCTCATCTATCTTGAGTGTGGCGTCAACCCTACCTTCTTATACCTTTGGTTCTTATCTCTTTATAGATAACGGGTCAAGGTCATTTGTTTTCTTTATTATGAATCTGTTTTAGAACGATCCTTGGCAAAGGAACCATTATTGAGCGTCGGGTCTCACTTTCCTTCCTAAAAGTGTTTGGATGTGTTTGTTTCTCTTATGTTCAACAGGTTAAGAGGGACAAGCTTGATAGAAGAGTTGAACCAAGCATTCTCATTGGGTACAGCAATGTTTCCAAAGCATATAAGGTGTACCATCCTCAAACAAACAAAATTGAGGTGACGAGAGATGTGCAATTTAAAGAGAATCAACAGTGGAATTGGAATGAAGAAGAAGGAAAGAATTTTACAGCACCTCTATCAAGTGAACAACCATCAATGGAAGATGAAAACATTAATGACTTTCTTGTTAAAGGTACAAGAATGTTGTCAGATATTTATCAACGTTGCAACTTAACCTTTTTAGAGCCTGAAAGCTTTCATGAAGCCAAGAAAGATTCTCACTAGATGACTGCAATGGAGAAGGAGCTTAGTATGATTGAGAAAAACAACACTTGGGAGTTAGTTGACAGACCTAATGATAGGAAGATTATTGGAGTTCGATGGGTGTTCAGAACAAAGTTGAATCCCAATGGTTCGATCAACAAGCACAAGGCTAGATTGGTGGTGAAAGGCTATGCACAAGTGGCTGGAATGGACTACTTTGAAACTTATGCACCAGTGGCTCGTTTAGATACAATCAGGTTGGTATTTTCCATTGCAGCTCAAAAAAAAATGGAAGATATTTCAGCTTGATGTCAAATCAGCCTTCTTAAATGGCTATCTAAAGGAGGAGATTTTTATTGAGCAACTGGCAGGATTTGTTGTTGAGGGACATGAGAATAAGATGTATTTGCTTAAGAAAGCTTTATATGGATTGAAGCAGGCTCCAAGAGCCTGGAATGCAAGGATTGATGAGCATCTCCTAAGTTTGGGATTTAACAGAAGCTTGAGTGAACCTACTCTCTATACTAAGCACTCTGCTACAAATTCCTTGATTGTTTCACTCTATGTAGATGATCTCCTAGTAATTGGAAGCAAACTCAAGGAGATAGATCAGTTCAAGTTGGAGATGATGAGGGTATTTGAGATGACCGATTTAGGAGAGATGTTGTAATACCTGGGAAATCCTTAAGGGTATAAATGGAATTTTAATGAAGGGTATAAATGGAATTTTCGAAAGAATGAGGCTATAGGGTACACTAACACAGTTTAAAGTGACCGAATAGACCGAAGGGCGTACCCCGGACCCTAGATAGTTAAGGAAAATGGAATAGTACCAACGAGTGATTCGAGGCATGATTTTAGGTGTCAAAAGAAATTGGATCGGGAACGGTTTTTGGTATAGTTGTGGATCAGGCTGAAAAATCGAATCGACGTAGGAAACTTTCGAAAAGTCAACGGAGTGTCTTGAAGACCAATATTTTATATGTAGAACAACTCTTGAGCGATTTCAGGTTGAAACGAAAGGACGTAGGGTCAAATCGATCAACCGGCCCTAAGTGCAATTTTCTAATTTTGCCCGAAGGAGGTCAAAAGGATAGTTTTTCGAAAATTTCGAGGATGAAATGAAGAGTACAAAACTTGTGGGCCTTAATGGTAGTATTGGAAAGATCAGGGGCCTCAAGGAAAGGGGTAAACTGAGATTGGAAGAAACCAGGGGGCTGAAGTGCAAATAAGCAAAACCTATAGTGTGAACGCAGCAAGGAAATCGGCCACTGCACTGCCGCAGCACATGGCCGTCGTTTCCGACGATGGGAGGGCTGGGGAAGGTTGTATCCAGCGCTAGGATGCTTGGGAGCTAAGCCTTGGCCAATGATTGGTCGAATGGTGGTCGATTTATGGCTATAAAAGGGGGCCAAGGGTTTCAACATTTTTGCATCAAATTGGTCATGATTTTGGGTGTGTCTAAGAGAGTTGATAAGGGGCTATTGATCCTTGCATCAAGGGGAAGAATTCTAGAGGTTTTGAGAGGGTTTTCATCACGTTTGGAGGTTGTTTGAGCTTGGCCAGAAAACGCGAGGCGGACCGCCAAGCCTCGCCTGCAATTGCCCGTTTGGGGCGTTTTCCAGTGGCTTTTCGGCCTGCAAGTGGTGCCTCTGAGATCGACTACGTGAGGGCTTTAATGGGGTGAAATCAGATCGGCCATAAAAGGAGTCACCGACAACCGGAATCGAGGAAGAAGAACGGCATGCGCCACACTTCACGCGTAGACATGCGCTAAGCGCGTGAGGGCACGTGGGACAGGGGAAAATCTGGAATTTTCTTTCAATATTTTTCTTAAATTATCATGTTGAAAAATTTGGAAAAATGTTTTAGGAGATAATTATTTTGGAATTATCGAGGTGAAAACTAGGAGAAAAATAGAGGAAATTAAGGAAAATTAAGGAAAAATGGATTTTGATGCTCCTTTAAATAAATATGATGTCTAGGGAGTATCGTGGCTCGAGGTTGAGTATAAGTATGGGTGTTTAAGGTGTGGCACACCAATCGAGGCTATCCACGCGGATCGAGGTATTCCGAATACGTTCGAGGTGAGTGGTTTTATCCCAAAATTTGGTAGACTTGTGAGTGTGGGTGTTTCTACTCTGAAAACTAGGTATTTGTGCTACCTAAATGTGTTGTGATTTCATGTAAAATGGTTTTGTTGCATGCAAACGATAATCGGTGACGGTTGGTTTCATGTGGGAGATTCGTTCCTAAATGTTTTGTACTTGTGCATTGTATTTTATAAAATGTTGTTTATATGATGCATTGAGTTGTGGTATGTGGCATTATCATGCGTTTTGTATTATTCATATGGAATGTTAGTCGGGAATGTTGTCTGGATAGTGTAGCCGTAATTTCCCAAGGGTGTTGCCTGAATAATATATAGGGGTATCTTGTGCGGGTGCGCATGCCAAGATAGCCACTTAGATTTTCGTGTCGGGTCGTACGGCCAGGGAAGTTACACTAGAACGACTAGGTGGTCTATATGGGATTTGAGTTGGGATTGGGTAGTGGTTCCTGAATGCTTTTGAGTGGGAACGTAATCCCTGAAAAAATTGTAGCGAGCCAGATTCCTGCGTTAATGTGACCCTCCTAGGCCGGGAGTGGTAACGATTGTTCCCGAGATGTTGGGGAGATGCGTTGACCTTGCCCCTCTTAAGCTAGGACCGCATTGTGTCAATGTGTTGGTGTGATGGCGTGGCCTTTAGAGAGATTGCTCTTTCCCCGTGGTAAGGTTAAGCGTTGTGTGGGATTCTCTTGGATTAGGGCTTACCGGGTTGTGTTGGTTTATTTCATGTCTTGCATTCATTCATGAAAATGTGTTTTTGAACTCTCACTTAGATGATTCATCATTTAATATGGACTTTGTCCCTGGAATATTCAAACGTTCTAGGTGAAGGCAGCAGTGCGAAAGGAAAAGGGATTGCTGAGAAGTGACGGCAAATAGTGGATAGTTTATAGTATGTCGTTTTCAATTATATTGTTTATTTTGATGACGTCATCTAAAACGTTGGTTCGGCTTTATGATATGAATAAAGTGATTTCGATTATGTTCTATTGAGGTTTCGATCTAGCTTCCGCATTTGAGGTGATTTACCTGTCTTAGTTTATTAATGATTCTAAGTTGATATTCTGAGAAAGTGTAACAGGATCTTCAAGGAACGGTTTTTGTGTTGAGTTTCCGTTGGAAAAAAAATGTATTTCCTCGGAATCTTACGTTACCTAACGCCCTGGAAAAGCGGGGTGTTACAGATGTCTTATTTCCTTGGCATGGAAATCCAACAATTTCAACATGGTATCTTCATTCATTAGCTGAAATATGCCAAGGAGATCCTCCAAAAATTTCAGATGGAGAAATGCAAACCTATGAGTACACCTATGGAGCAAAAGGCCAGATTATGCAAAGAAGATGGGACTGAAAGAGCTGATGAAGCGGTTTACAGGAGTCTTGTGGGCTGTCTCATGTACCTTACAGCTACAAGACCTGACATTCTTCAAGCTGTAAGTATGCTTTCAAGATTTCTACATTGTGTTTCTTCAGAACACTATAAGGTTGCAAAAAGAGTGCTGAGATATATTAAAGGAACACTTGATTATGGTGTTCTGTTCTATAAGACAGAGGAATGCAGGCTTTATGGTTTTTATGACAGTGATTGGGGTGGATCATTGGATGGTATGAAGAGTACTTCAAGCTATTGTTTTATAATTGGCTCAGGAGTATTCTCTTGGAGCTCTAAAAAGCAAGAAATCATGGCTCAATCCATGGCAGAAGCAGAGTTCATTGCTGCTACAGCAGCAGTGAATCAAGCATTGTGGCTAAAGAAATTGCTAGCTGATTTAAACCTGGAGCAAGAAGGGAGTATAAAGCTGTTTGTGGACAATCAAGCAGCCATAGCTATCTCGAATAACCCGGTATTTCACAACAAAACTAAGCACTTCATCATTAAATTATTCTTTCTCAGAGAAGTGCAGCAGAAAGGTGAAGTCAAGCTATTATATTGCAAAACAGAGGATCAGCTGGCTGATTTATTCACCAAGGCTCAACCTAAGGCTAAATTTGAACAGCTAAGATCAAGATTGGGAGTGTGTTCAGCAGCCGATGCAAGGAGGAGTGTTGTGAAAGAATGCCTCGGCAGCTGATAAGCTGCTGAAACAGGTTCAAATAGATAGCTTTCAAAGCTATCTCTTAACTAGTTTGTTAGAGAAAATTTAGCAGATAAGGATTAATTTAAAATTCCTAAAGTTTAGGCTATGTTTTTGAGTTATTTGATTAGTCTTATCTGCAGTTTTTTTTATAGTTGTCTCCTATAGTTGAGGAAGTATTTAAATAGATTGTTAGATAAGGATGACTTGTGTATTTAAACAATCTATTGAACTCAATAAGTGTGGTGATCTTCTTCCGTTCTATGCTTTCAAGTTTCAGCTCAAATTCCTTTTACCTCTATCTGTTTTTCTTCCTTTACTATCTGTTCTACTATCTGTTCCTAAGCTGAATCCTTCACGAAACCAACACTTATCATGATTTAAGCACCAAGAAGGATGTTTCTTTTTTAACTACCATGCTTCCATGCAAGTGACTGAATGCACATTTTTTTTTGCCTCTAGCAGTGGTACTGTGCAATGGAGCATACACTCTTACAAATCAGAGAAGAATGCATCACGAGGGTGCTTAAGCCCCAAGCCCCAATTCACTGTCTAGAATATGATGTAGGCCCATTTGGAGCCTTACATAATTGCGTCCATAATTTTGAACAATCCTATTTTTTTTTTTTTCTTTAATCTATACCATTCCAATTTTATCAAAGGAACACGAGTTCACTTATTTCTTTCTAATTTAGAAGTCTGTTTCAAAAATCTATGGAAACTCCTGCATCAACTCTTCTAGCTGATTAGAGATCTATTCAGCAAAGTTCTTCAGCTTAAAAGAGCCTTACTGGGAATGTCTGATTCAACACACTGTGTAATGTCAAAGGGTTTGTGAGAGTGATCCCTAGTGGAAGAGGAAAGTTTTTGCTGAGGCGAGTATGCTTTCTATGAGAAAAATTAGCAGGCAGTAAATTGAAATCATTAAACATATAGAATGTAGGAAATGTAATTAACAGCTAAAAGAATCTAGGGCAAATTAACGGTTCTAGCATTTTCTTTAAATGTTCTACAATAGGGGAAAAATTACAATTTTGTTTTAATGTGGTGCAATTGATTGTATATTATGGATAGTTTCAATATCACCAGCTGTAAGTTGAACAGTAAGTTGGCTGACTGTGATGATGTAAATGAAAAGTAGAAAAAAACATCAGCATAGTAGCATAATAAGGAACATCCAGTATCTGCTTGAAGGACGCATTAAAAAAAAGGAGATAGGTAAGATTATTAACCAGGTTGAACATGTAACTGTATATAGAGAGAAGAAAAATAGCAGTCAATAGAGCATGCTCTGTGCATTAAGACCATGGCAGGGATCATATAACTTGTTAAAGCAAGGTAACAGTGTGTCGTAGAGCTCTCACCTCCACAGGGACATCATCTGCTACATAACCTTCTAAGGTCAGTATCTTCTGCAATGATGCTGCAGCAGTCTGGAGTACATGCCTTACTACTTCTCTTGGCCTGAATTTTGTAGCTTCCAATTTCATAACTCCTAAAGCAAGAGGCAAAAGGGGGACAAAGATTAGAAAATCCCCATGAATCAAAATACTAGGAGAATCAGCTTGTTTGTATTTCCTGATCTTCATACTCAATTATGAAAGCATGAACAAGGACTGGAACTGTAGAACATAGCAAAGATGGCTCTACAATTGGATACTAAACTACATTGTATAATCAATATGCCTGCATCAGCTAGACTGAAGCCAGCAAGTCTCCCACTTCCTCGTATGCAATCCCCTTTTTGATGCAAGAGAGATATACCAATGCATGGAATTATACAAGATGTAGAAAATGGATGGAATAGAGCAAGGAGTCACATACTATTGAGGGAACAAAGAACAAATAGATGAAAATGTGTCCTGAAACTAAGACCACTTAGAACCTCGTCTCCTTCCATGTTGTGTCATCAATTGTCCAACCGTGGATTGTCAAATAATACAAACGAAGATAAGCACGTTTAGACATAAGGAAGGGAAGAAACTTCAAACCTGACTCCACTTTGGAAAGATCAAGGATGTCATTTATAAGTTGAAGGACCAAATCCCCTGAAGACAACATGACTTTTAATAGCTGCCGTTGCTCCTTGTCAAGGTTTGTGGTGGCGAGAATCTCAGCCATGCTTACAACTCCTGACAGTGGAGATCGAATCTCATGGGACATTGTTGCCAGCATTTGTTTTGCTCGCATTGTTTCCTCTGGAAGAAGAATGAACTGGTAAAAACTGAGTACTTTTCTTCTACAGATGTTTGAACACCACCAAGAACTACTCTAAGGGATAAACCTGTTATATGAATGGTTTTGTTCAGTTCTGTCTCCTTGGCTTTTTGTACAGCTATTTCCTCTCGAAGTTTTGCCATCTTTTCCCTCTTTCTTACCTGTTATGTAATCATGAAAGAATTATATCCTTTCCTGTGACATTGCTTATAAAAGAAAAAATGATTGCTGACACCAAATTCTGAAACAAGATAGAATTACAGAAGGACGCAGATTAGACATACAAAAATTCAAGATTATCTAAACCATCATTTAAGGACGGATATATTTCGTGATCAACTACTTCTCCAACTTGAATCTAAAAATTCTGATTCTTCAAGCCTTTTGGTAAAAGTAGCCATTAAATTAAAATCTCAGCCGAAAAACTAATAAGATTTGCTCTGCCAAAGAGTAGTCAAGTGCTGAATTTAATGTAGAAGACCAGAAGGCAACTGCACATATCTGGATATTTTAAACAAGCTCACCTGGTCAGTTACATCCATTCCCATGTAATTCACACCAATGGTTTCTCCAGCTTTACTGAAGACAGGTTCAACATAAATCAAAAATGTCTTTGACCCAAATAGTTCTGTCTCAAAAGTAATTTCCCTCTTTGCAGGTAATCCTCGTTCCAGAACTTCTCTTTTGAAATCTTGGGATTCCTTAACACCAGCACCACTGAATATCTCCACATCCGTTTTTCCTATAATGTCCTGAAAATTCAGTGAATTTGAGGAATGCCAGTGCCAGATTTTGCAGAAGTGCTTTAAAAGACGAAGGGAATATAAAAGTAAACAAATCAGTAATGAAAGAGAGAGAGAGAGAGAGAGAGAGAGAAGGAGAGAGAGAACTGCCCCATCTAGTTATAATGCCATCAGGTTTCAAAAAACATTGAATAAGGGCTAAAGTTGCAGGGGAAAATGGAATCTCACAACAATCAACAAACTTGTAATGGGAATTTAAATGCATGCTGTTACCTCCTCTTGCAAACTTGGGAAATGATTATAGATGAATCGGTAGCGCAACTCTTTATCCTGAAATAGAAAATATGAATTATGAGATATCAGGAAAATTATTGCAAGGAGTATCTCTACAAGAAAATATATCGTAGTTCATCCCTGAAACTGCAATACTAAATATCATTTCCATACCAAGTTGAATCTATAATATCTGATGTATCATGAAAATGACGTGTCCAAAAACTAGGCGCGGTTCCCATTGTGAATGCTTTTAAAGGATTCAGCAATAAAGGTTTGTGGTGACCCTAAGCTCTAGCTCTGTTATACCTTCTTAATAATTTCAGAAACTATGGTTAATTTTAAGAGTGAAAGTGCACAGCTTGGTGTTACAAGGAATGCAGAATTTGAAGTGTCCAGATGCCAATAAAAGCAAACCAATGGTATTAGGAAAAGACGTAGACGAAACAGGATTTCATTTAGCAAACTAATTAGAATCTTTGCTTGAAGACAATTTACTTATCATTAGATCATTCTAGACCATAGTGGTGCGAGCAAAATTATGTGTCATGTACAAAACTAGAAGTGTGCGTAGCAATCTATAACAGTTATAGCTTACTGATCATAGTAAGCATCCACGGCCGGCCTTAAGGACTAAGGAGTAACCTCACCAAATACATTATTATATAAAGACAATGTCTTACCAATTATCTGTTGGTTGATGGTTAAGCCAGTGTCCATATGCTTTAAGTACAAATAACTCAAGATTGCTAGAAACAATTGGGTATTTAAACTGAATCTGACTTCATGACAAGTTTTAACTCCGGATTGTGTCCAAAGAAATTAAAAGCTGCATGATCTATGTGTTTCTGCAGAATCACATCAGTGCTGCCGAGTGACTCCTGGACTGTGACTCACCAACCAACTAGTACTGGAAAATGTTAATCAGCATTAGAAACCCAGTAGCAAGCAATGATCTGCTATACAGTAAGAACAGTTGGGGAAGGTGGATAATTTATGGTTTTACAACTTCAGTGTTGCAACCATTCAAGAAGTTATAGCTGTCATTGCTAGTATGAATATGCATATATGAAGCAAATAGTAAAAAGGCGCGAGTTTCTTGAAGAACAGTCACTAGTTTTGAAGAATATAAAGCAACCATGTTTATGCGATAGAATTGATTATTTACAGGGACATAACAAACTCATTCCAGGGAAAAAGGTACTTGAATAAGTGGCCTTGGGGTCATTTGATGGAAAATACAACATTTGAAGCAAATAACTTTACTAGCTATGATGTAGATTATTAACAACTTGGTTTTCTGTAGTCTTTGTATGATCAGCATCAATCCCTTGAGGAATCCATTTAACAGTGAAATGACCTACTGAAACAGCATAGGAAGACTTGAATGATTAGAGGTTTTTTTTTTTTTTTTACTTTTATTAAAACCCATTTCTTTTGTGATCAGCTTCCAAATCCACATTCATTTTCAAAAAGTCAAGTTATCTTAATTATCAATAAGGTTAATCATTAGAGCCACCGGAAAGAAGAAAGAAAAGTAAAAGGGAAAAGGAATAGGAAATCAGTTGAGAAACTTTGTATGTCAATAATCGTAGGACCAACAAATATCATTGTCACAAAGCAACAAACTAATCATCTAAAATGATCACCTGATGGCCTATGACAATTGGTGCAGTCTGAAGAATAAAATGTAGGAAATTATCAGCTCTTTTCAAAATCTGGGAGAGTTCTTCAACAGGTGAGGATTGCTTTTCTAAATTTTTTATGCTGTCCTGCATTTTCTCCATGAGTATCTGCTCCCGCTGGATGCTAGCCTCCAACAATTTCTCTAAATGCATGGCCCGCTGCTTCCAGTATACAACAGTATCATACTCGGCATCTATCTCTAGTCCTTTGTTTTGAACAGCCACATCATTTCTCCTCCGAGGAACCTTAGGCCAAATGTCGTAAACATCATCCAATATAGAAACTGGGCGTTTATCACCACCATAGCTTTCTTCCTCAAAACGATGTTGCTCCAAAATCTCCAACTGCTTGAGCTCAAATTCCAGCCTTTGTTTGGTAAGGCTGTCAAGCTCTTCTCTGAGAAGTCGTACAGCATTTGCCTGCTTATACTCCCAGTTTTTCACAAGATATGCCAACTGAGAAGACCCCTTTTCACTGTAATTAGTTAGCTCTAACAGACGCTTAAAATCAACGATTTTAGGCTCCTCAATGATTGTAACCTCCTCCAACATATCCTGATGATATGCTCCAGGCCTTTCTATATTGAATTGCTTCCCAGCTTCATTCATATCTTCAGGCCACATTGAAGAGACAACTTCAATGTCCATTTCTTCTACATTTTCAGTTTCCATTTCGCAAACCATTGATGTTATAATGTAGGTTGATACTAGAATGTCATTAAAGTATGTTTGCTTGCCTGTATAAATGCATAAACAGCAAGTTCAGGCTATGACTAGAGTTCCTAAGAACAGAATTAACAAATCAACGGGCAAGAAAGCGTATTAAAACACTGCAACAGAGGGTATTTGGAAAAGGTGAAGTTCCAAATCTGATTGAACATGCATAACAAAGAGGCATAATCGTTTTCTTAAGCAGGACTAGGTAATAAGGCGGTGCAAAATAAACAAATTGCAATATGAGGCAAACAGGAAAATTAGCCATACAAATGGAAGACTGATGATACTTAATAGTAGATAGCTACAAGTATGTAACAAAACAATGTAAAAACAATCAATCAATAGTCTTTAAACACAAAATGAGCAAGAAACACATATCGGTAATTTACTTGAGTTCCGTAAATACTCCTTGAAAACAATATAAAAGAAAGGTATCTGAAAAGACAAGTCAACCAGAATACCCAATTTAGTTTTGATTATTTTTGTTTCTTCCCAACCTTTGTTCCCTTTCTTTTTTTTTTTTTTTTCTTTTCATCTTAGACAAACCTCAATCTAAATAATACAAAATGAGGAAGTAAGTTTTTCTGTAAGAATTCCTACAAATAAATGTTCCAAAGTAAGAACGCAACCTTCTTAATTTGGGAATTCCTTAATGTCAATGGATACAACTTTGTAAAGCTGTGTCCTTTCTACTCCAAAAGCTCCAGAAACTTTTTTTTTTAATTTTAATCCTACTAATTATCAGAGGATTTTTTTTTTTTTTTTTGTATGTTGACGAGAACCCACAATATGTATGCCATATAAAAGGCTGTTATACATGGATTGGCAGCGACGTGCTCGACCCTGAGAGCCACCTAGTTGGCCCCAATGTGTAAGAAGGCAAAAGATCTCTTTGGATTGTGCATCACGTAACACGTTAGATCGAACCCCACAAGCTTATTACAACTTATGCCTACTAAATTAAGAATTTGGCTCATCCAAGTTCAAGTTTGCAAGTTTTCTGACTGAAAGAAAGAAGGCGGTTTCAGCAGGGAATCAAGTGAGATATAGAAGAGCAAGGACCAAGTCTGAGTCTTCCAAATTGTGAGAAAATAAAAATAATTAAATATGGAAAATAGCAATACAGAAAACAGTTATAAAGGTAAAAGAAAATTAAAGATTAATACCTAGCACTTTAGGTGTGTGCTGATTGAAAATGATATGCTCGTCAAAACAATCACAATCAACTGAAATTGGACTTCATATGTCCACATTGAAACGCTCTGAAATGTACAACATTCTTGCATTATTGAAACACTTTATGAGGAAGAAATTTGCTCCCCTGCGTCAGATACAGGGAGCAAAGAAAAAGAAATACTAAAATCAATGAGTTTTGGGGATGTCCAGAACCAGAAACTTGATGGCTAAAGAAATAAAAGAGATACTGAGACCAAAACCGAATTGTATGCAGTGAAATAGAGATTTACGAACCCAAAAACTCAAATTGCGGAAATGGTTCCCGATGGCGAATTACGAATGCATTGTTGAAGCAGAATTGTGAAAATAGAAATTTAAAAGGCGGAAAAAGACTAACCTTTGTGATCCCAGAACTATTCGAGAATCAAGACTACTCTGCTCCAAAGAGGATGAATTAGGTGCGGCTAAGCCTCTTGCTTTTTCCACTGTAGATCTGGAAGAATCTCGTGGGGAAGTGGTCGGTCAATCAAAAAAAAAAAAACTACCGAGTTTTTGGAACTATACATGTATCAACAGAGAGAGAGAGAGAGAGAGAGAGGAGTGCATGTGAGGAGAAAGAAAAGGGAGGGGAGGGGAGGAGAAGGTGAAGGAGGCATGTGGGCAGGGCCGGCCCAAGGCATAGGCCACTGAGGCCTATGCCTAGGGCCCCCCAAAATTTGGGGCCCCAAACAGCCCCCTAGCCCCCCCCCCACACACACACAGAATTTGGGCCCCTCAAAAAAATTCCCCCCCCCACACACACACAGAATTTGGGGCCCCAAAAAATCCCCCTCTCCCAATCCACATACACAGAACAAATCACCTCCTCTCTTAAAAAAATAAAAATAAATTAAGGCCTTCAAAAAATATAAAAAAAAAATTCGCCTAGGGCCTCACTGGGCCTTGGGCCGGCCCTGCATGTGGGTCAAAAATATTACTGTAATGCTGCTTCTGCGTGTTGTTTTCATCAGAAGCTTTTGTTTATATATATGTGTGCGCGCGCGCGCGCCTCTGAGTCTGAGACTCTTCTTTCGACTCTCCTCTCTCCTCTCTCTTCTCTTTGTTTGGTTCTTCCAGGTTTCCTATGGCTATCTTGCAATTGCACAAATCCATTCATAGATCCATCATATGTTTCGTGTTTCCTTTCCACCCAATCTCTCTCTCTCTCTCTCAGATTGAATATTATTATTATAATCGAATTGAATTGAGCTGTTATATGCATGAACAAACTGCACTGTTTTCTACAAATGAATCATTTGGAGAGAGAGAGAAAGAGAGAGCATATTTAAATGGGTTGCTGCCCGCCCTTTCCGAGGTGACGTATTTGTCCGCGCGTCGCCGCCACCCCTCGCCCTTCTTCTCTCTCTCACTGGATTGAGTGTTTTTAACGGTAAAAAAAAATATAGAAATTACATTTTATTTTGAAATTCTTTTATGATATTTTATATGGGTCGGAGCCAAACAAACTTAATAAGCGGTTATCGAGTGGGGGCAAAATGACGAAATTGTCCCCGCTCACTTTACAAATTTACAAAGTGGATCATTGTCCTGCTCTCTCCCCTCGCGCTCCCATGGTCGTTGCTTCGCCTCGCGCCTTGCTGTCGTAATTGCCTCACCTCACCTCCATCGCTGCATCTTCAGCGAGGCAAGGCAATGGAGGCTATGTGAGACAACTATCACATGGCAGCGAGGCGTGATGACAAGGTGAAGTAACGACGAGACAGTGGCCATGGGAGCGCTAGATGAGAGATAAGAGGAGGGGACAATTTCATCTTTTTAACCCTTTTTTTAAGTCTATCGGTTAGGGGTGTACATGGTGCGGTTTGGGCGATTTTTGGCCAAGAAAATGTGCCAAACCGCATATGCGGTTTGCACCTATAATCAAACCGAGCAGTTTGATTTGGTGCGGACAAACCGCACCGCATTATGCGGTGCGGTTCGGTGCGATTTCCGCAGTTTGCTGAAATTTGGTGTTTTGTGCAATTTAGGTGCGGTTTGATGCGGTTTAGGTTTGGTTTGGTGTGATTTTTGGTTCCAAAATGATAACAAAAAATGATTTAAAATGGAACTGTTAGTCTACTACAAAAAATAATCTAATTATTTTATATATTTTATTTTTATTTTTTATTTATTTTAATTATTAATATAGTCGGGCGGTTCGGTTTGGGTATTTTTCAAACTGCACCAGACCGCATCCTTAAAAAATCGCGCGATTCGGTGCGGTTTGGTTTGGTGCAGGCAATTTTCGCGGTCTACCGATTTTTTTGAACACCCCTACTATCGGTAAGGTTGTCTGACTCTCAAGCATTTTTTATTTTATATTTCTTATTATATTAATATAAACATATAAAATATGAATGCGAGTAAAAAACACCAAAATTGAGTGTTTAGATAGTATTTTCAAACAATTATTAGAGAAAATAATTTTTTTTAATTCTCAACCAAACAAGTTGTTGCCTTTTTTTTTTTTTTACTAAAAATATTTTGTTTTAATAATATAGGGTATCCAAATATTCGAGTTAACTAATCTTAAGGGTCATGCAATTTCACCTCATGATAAATAGACTTTCACAACAGCCACAAGGAGCATATAATGCCTACACAAACTCCAATGCATGGCCTGATAAATGAAATAGTATATGAACCACACAGAATTACACAAATTCCACCAATCACCGTGAGGAGCATAAACTTGTAAAAATTTAGCTAAAAAATATCTTTAACATTTGATTAATGAAATTGGTAACTAACTTCTACAACCAACTTTAAGAGGATGCGTATGGAATGTCAGAGTGACTAAGAGCTCTCAAAGACAAAAATTTACAGAAGATGATGTGGTAAAAAAAAGATGTGACGTGGCCTTTTGTGATAGGTTGACAACCTTAATTAACAAGAGGTGTACATGTTTAATAAGGGTAGAAATGGGTGATTAATTATTTAATATGGAAAACATCATATATAAAGAATTTTTAGTAGTTGTGTGCTCCCATCATATTTGGTGGACTTTTTTATAAAATCTCAATCACAAAGGAGATTGGATTAATATATTTCTAAAAATAATTAGAATTTAGGTCAACATTGTTAAGAAAAAAACATAGATAATTATTATCGTTTCTAATTTTTGTTTATAATTCTTTTTTAAAAAAATTGAAATTACCATTAAATGAGCTCTTAAACATTTATTTTGATGTTACAAAATTTTGTTAATATTTTTGTTAAGATAGAACAATTAATTTCTTTGTGTGGAAGAATATCTCGATTAAGGTGGTCTATAAGTGACTATAGAGTCTGCGAGAGATCTGTAGAGAAATAAACCGGTTAGGGGTACAAGTGAGTCTCACCTATAGACCCTTTAATGCTTAAGTCAGCCTCTTAGATAAAGTGCAAAAAGTCAATAAAATTATAATTTCTATAGCATTGTGAGTGTATTTTTGTTAGAAAATAAGTCTCTTATTTATAGGAGAAATAAGATTGACAAATGGAAGGAGAGCCGAAATTTTTGACAAACATTTTAAACTCTCTTTTGGATTTGTAGGCTAGCGCATTGAAAGTGAGTTTGCCTTGATCTTCTTAGTCTCTCTATACTAGTTCTCGGGTGACCTTACTAACCACTTGCAAGTAAGGCTTTTGCCAGTCTTTGTGAGTATGTCTCTCGTGAGCAAGCAGCTTATAGGTCTTCCATATGTCTCTCTTGAGTCTCCCATGGGTCTCCCTGAGTGTCTCATTTATGCCTCTTAGCCACTCGATCTTGGTCTTGGTCGAAGCATGAATCTCGAGAGGATCTCTCGAAGACCTTAAGAGAGGTTCTCATATGAGTTTACTAGTCCAAGTCTTTCTCGAGAGACTCTCAAACCATGTCTCTCAATGGGCTGGAGGCTTCCTTCATTATATTTAAATTTATCATTAGATATAAACTTATTTTTTTGGATACAACACTTAAAAAGTATTTAAGAGATTTTATGAGGTTTTTAATTTAAAAAATTATTTTACTTGTACCCTTTACTGTAAAGTTTTCAATGAATGGTGCCAGATTTAGAGAACAAGAACAAGGAAATGATATTTAATCAAGACTCACCTAGCTACTGGGCACTGTGAGATTGCATATACATATTATATCCATTAGGACAGTTTGTGCCTAGTATGTCACAACAGATTGTGCATGGTTAGTCCCAAAGAGTTTGGCAGGTGGATCTTGCAGCTTTTTATTAGATATCATTCCTAACTATGTTTGGGTTTAGTATGTCAATGGCACTATTGCTTTTAATGTTTTACTTCTGACCTTAAAACCTCCCATTATAGTATTGATGCCATAAAAATTATAAATAATTAATATTTTGACATGTAAAAATAGAATACATTTTAGATTTGCTCTTTAGATATAAAAACATACGTATTTGAACATATACTGTGTTAACGTGCTTCTCTAATAGCACGACTATATTTGAATCTTTTAACGCATAAGTTATATTAAGATAACTAACAACCTAATTGAACAATGATATTTGAATTGATTTGTTTGACGAATTGAGTAGATGTGCCCTTATTTAATTTTCAAATTAGATTTATTATTGTCAAATTAGCTTACTAGACCAATTGAACAAATTGAAAGACAAATCGTTGTTGAATGTGATTATGCAACTCTTTTTATAAATAACGAATAAAAGATTTAAGGATGATAATAAGAATACTACATTCACAATAAAATTATTTTTATGAATGATTACGAATGATATAGAGTTCTAATATGACAATACCTTTTTAAATATATAAAACACCTTTACATGTAACTCATTTTTGTTTCTTTTTTCTTTTTTTCTAAATGGCATATATAATGAAAAATAAGATGTTTTTATCAAAAAAATTTATATAAATTTCTATTTGTATATAAATCTTTACTCATTTTCATACTCATGGTAACAAATTAAATTGGTCAAATTCATATTTTTGTTTTTGTATTTTTACGTTTTTTCTTGTGCGACCATCCAAATTTTTCATTACTTCAATTATATCTCTAAACTTAATTTTCAATTCAATTTAACTCATATAGTAACTTTTTTTGTTTCATGTAGCAATTTAAAATTTTTATTATTTTGATTATTTCTCTAAACTTAATTTTCGAGTCAATTTAACTCATATACGATTCTTTTTTGTTTCGTGTAGTAATTTTTAAATTTTTTATTATTTTGATTACATTCTTGAACTAACATTTTTAAGTTAATTTAATTTTTATGAAAGTAAACAATACCCTAATAAATATAAGAGATACCCGGTAGCAAAACCCTTTTAAATATAACTCTTATTTATTTATGAGCAGCCAGGTTGGTCTACCTCCCAACCAAATGCTTCACTGTCACTTAAAAACTTGTTCCCCTACCACATAAGCTAATTCATATGTATAGTTTTTTTTTTTTCTTATTTTTATACCTTATTTATTAAGAATAAATTATACATAAAGAAAATTTAATATTAAATAAATAATTAATTATAATATATTTCTTATCTATTATTAAATGCTGCTATTGAAAAATACTTCTTTTGTGGGCAAGTTTATTGTTAAGGTACATAAAAATGAATGCTTTTAGGTCATTATTTATTATTTTTGTTGAAATCATTTCAAATAAAAATTTAAATTATTAGGTTGAGAAGGTTAAGTTTATCTTTTATATTATTATTTTTATTTTTAATACGTCCTCTCTCATGTGTGATTTGGTTTTATTATATAACTAATTTAAATAAGTGTAATAATTTAAATATTTGATTAACGATAAAATTTTAATTTAAAATATTTGCTTACTTTGATATTATATTAAATTATTAAACAAAAAACTAATTATATCTTTTATACTTAAATTATGATTTTCATATGTTAGGTGGAACTTGAATAGTTATTAATCATGATTAAGTAGCCAATTATGTTACCAATGAAGAGTCACGACTTCTCCCTACTACATAGTAGAGATGGCAAAATGGGCCCGGCCCGATACTGGGCTAGGGCCAGCATTTTGCTGGCTCGTTTAAGGCCGGGCCAATTTGGCCCCGCCCGCTTGACCCGGTGGGCCAAATGGAGGCGGGCTGGGCTGGCCCGCTTGGCCCGCCAATCGGCCAACCCCCCCAGCCTCACCTCTCGCCCTCGCCCTCGCCCTCACCCTCACTCTCACCCTCTGTCTCGCCCTCGCCCTCACCCTCACCCTCACCCTCACCCTCACCCTCACCATCGCTCGCCCTCTGTCTCGTCGTCGCCCTCACCCTCGTCCCTCGCTCTCGCCCTCTGTCTCGCCCTCGCCCCTGGCTCGCCGCCTTCGCCCTCGCTCGCCCTCACCATCGCCCTCACTCGTGCCCCTCTCTCTCGCCCTCTGTCTCGCTGTCGGCCTCACCCTCGCTCTCGCCCTCGCCCCTCGCTCTCGCCCTTGCTCGCCCTCTGTCTCGCCGTCGTCGTCGCCCTCGCCCTCGCCCGCGCCCCTCGCTCTCGCCCTCGCTGGCCCTCTGTCTTGCCGCCCTCGCCGTCGGCCTCGCTCGCCGCCCTCGCCTAGGCGGGCCCGCTTGGCCCGTGTAGGGCCGGGCTAGGGCCAGCAATTTGCTGGCCCGTTTTTAAGCGGGCCAATTTGACCCGGCCCGCTTGGCCCGCAGGCCACTTGGTGGCGGGCCGGGCTGGCCCGGCCCAGCCCGTTTGCCATCTCTACTACATAGACAACTCTTGGTGCATAATAAGTAACCAATTATATATACTAGACTGGTCTATTTAATCTAGTTTTGTGATTGAGACAAAAAGTCTAAAATTTTTATGCGACACTCTCAAATGAATATCGCTTATTTTTTTTAGATAATGTTCCATTACAGGTGCTTCCATATCTCAGTCTCACAAAATAATGGAGGAATAAATCAAAATTTTGACGATCTTAGATTTCGATTCCAAATGCTAAACGCAAACTTAATAATGATGTATGTATTAAACGGGAATGGTCAAAATCACCATATTATAGTTTTGGGACATCTCTTATTGAAGAGTGTAAAAGAGAGTTCCGTATTAATTTAAGGTTAAGTTTGATAAGTAAATTAACAGATAAAATGACTAATTATGTAACATATATGATAATCTATGAGACTTGCAGGTAGGTTAATTATTAACAAAAGCGCCTTTCCCATTATCTTAAAGTTAGGCAAGTGGGGAGGTTTTATATTATTATTATGTGTGTGTGTGTGGTGTCCTAATTAAGGATATATCTCTGGGTATTTTAGTAACCTTGAGAAAATTAATTAAATCATATAATTAACACTAATTAAGCTCTTAGGAATTAATTATTTTATCCCAACAAATTAAATAAATAGAATTGGTTAGTTGGACAGACATATATAGATAGTGGGGTGTGGGTGTGTGATAAATAGGGGTCTAGTTGTTGTAGCTTATTAAAGACAAAGCTTTAGCATAAATATATATATATATATGTATAGTTTTTATTATATATATGATACAACTCAACAACAACTAATCCATATTCTCCTCCCCACTGTCTGCCATTTGGACTTTGTCTAATTGGGTAATTAAATTCCTGGCCATGTGACTACCCCCCTTCCTGCTGACTCAGCCCCACGCCACGTCACACGTCCCTGGACAGGTGGGTGCAGGACGGAGCGACACGTATATAGTGACAGGGAATTAAAGCCAGATGATGAAATGGGGTCATCTTCAACAGTCTCAAATAATAAATGTAAAATAATTTTGTATATTTTGTGCTACATCAAGAGTATAATGACCAAAATGTCATGCGTCTCACGCGTTTCTATGCGCCTCAAGAAGGGTTTTTTTGTCATTGGTACACCTTTGTGTAGCCTAAAGTGTACACAAAGGTGTACCAATAACATTATCCCAAATAATAATAGAAGAAATAATGATGAAGAGCATGCATGCATATAGATATATAGATATAGTTGGGTAAATTACACCAAAAATCATAAAATTTTGATCTATTTTTCAATTTGATCACTGTACTTCAATTCCTTATAAAATGATAACAAAATTTTAAAATATTTTGTAATATGGTTACTAAAGTGATTTTTAGATAATTTTTTACCAAAATTGCTGACGTGGCAATGGCCACATCATCGCCACGTCAGCGTCACGTCAGTAATTTCGACTAGGATCTATTAAAAAATCACTTTAGTGACCACATTACAAAATATTTTAAAGTTTTGTTATCACTTTGCAAGAAATTAAAATTTAGTAACCAAATTGAAAAGAAACCGAAACTTTTGTGACCTTTGATGCGATTTACCCGCTATAGCCCAGTACTGGAATTATTAATTAATGTTATTTAAATGGTAATTATGTAGAGATCAAGCTGCAGTAATTAATGTGGTCAGGATGGTTAAAATATAATAATAATAATAATAATAATAATATAATAACAATTCATAAGCTATTATTATTATTAGTAGTATTATAATAATTAAGGTATATATATATATATATATTGTGCTACTGGTAGTGTGGGAGGGAAAGCAGCAAGAAAAGTATTTGACACGATGTGTCTATGGAGACAAGAACATGGAATCATAATTTACGGATTAGTTAGTAATTAATTAAGAATGTTGATTAGCCAAATGCTGCACTTAACTCTATTTTATACATATTTATTTCCTTCGTGACTCCTCAACCAATGAGACTGAAATTAAAATAGATTAATCAACATCGCACCCATCAAGAAAACTTAAAAGGATTTGATTAATATATAGATGGGTGATTAGGTTAGCCAAAAGAGTGTTTCATTAAACGCTTGTTATTCACACTCAAATAATTAATTAGGGATCTGCCCAAGTCCGGTTTAACCAAATTAACCAAACTGAACTAATCAAGTTTGGTTCATTTTTTTTTTTAATTCGGTTCGATTTGATTTATTTTTTAAGAAAATTCAAATTTTTAATTTTGTTTCAATTTTTTAGTTAAAAATAACTAAATTAATTGAACTGATCAAACTTTAAAATAACATCGTTATTTATATATATATATATAAATTTGTGCCAAAGTCTAATATTAATCTTGTCAAGTGCAGAGTAATAATTGGAGCGACGTGAGAATTGAAGTATTTAAGAAAAGAATTAGTGTTATTTAGATTTTAAGAATCTAAAGAGTTTACTTGAGTCTCCTGATAGAGGAAATGATCCATTTCACTAGTTTTAAAGGTTCTTACCACTTGCTTAGCTAGGAAAATTGAAGTTCTTGAACAAAACTTCGATAAGCGAGAGGTGTAAATATCGCAAGGTGTAAAGCGATAATAACTAATCAAGAGGACTTTCACTTTTCATAGCCAAAATGAAAGTCAATCTATTACTTAGCTAGGAAAATTGAAGTTTTTGAACAAAACTTTGATAGGTGAGAGATGTAAGTTTCGTGCGAGATGTGAAGCGATGCTGACTAATCGAAAGGACTTTCACTTTTCATAATCAAAATGAAATAAAGTAAATCTATTACTGCAATTGTGCCTGTTCATTCAATGTGAGATTATCCCAAATTTAGATGCAGCAAGAGAAGATTAATTAACATGAACGGCCTAGCCAAAAGAATTACTAACGGAACAAAACTACTATTAGAACACTCAGTTATGATATTTTTTGTGATACCCATATATTAATGTAACATAAAATATTATATATTAATATACAAATATCTTTAAAAATATCACAACTGAATATTCAAATAACATGATTTCCGTTATCCGAATGCTAAATGGAATTTGGAATTAATTGAGCAGTTTTATTAGGGTTTTGGTGAACTACCCACTATTCATATATAAACTTTAAAAAGAATAAAATAAAATAAAGAACTTGGCAGCATTAGGAGATTTTCTTTCAACGTCTTGCTCTTAATAATGGAATTATATTAATATTTGGAGAGGCTTGGCAGATTAATATAATTAATTAAGAGCAGCGACAGCTTAAGGATAAATTTAGGAATAAGAAGTTAGAACCCCACAAAATAATAAAACAATCATGTCAAACAGGATTAAATCTAATAAAGAAATACCAAATGATAACCCTAAATCATAAAAGTTAGTCAACTTCTAATAAGTTTAAGTTATCATATACATATAATTATTTGTGTCGAGTTCAATTGATAAATGTCTATATCTCGACTAGAGAAGAGGGCGCTCAAAAAAATGAAATCTTATATTCTTTGAAATTTTATTTTATGATGATTTTTTATTTGACTTTGCGTTCAATTTATTTTGTTAATTCATTTAGACGAGGAAACTTCTCAATTCCTCAAGTTCACGGATCATTTTTCGATGTTGAGTAATAAATAGTAAAGTGTCATTTAGATAAGAAGGCCTCTAACTCCCTAAGTTCATGGATCATTTGTTAACATTAAATAATAAATAATGGAGTGTAAACTAATAATACAACGAGAAAAAAAAAGTAAAAAGTCACGTTATTTTAAGAAGATAATTTGATAAAACAAATCTTTAGAAGGTGAAAATTTTATTTGAAAAATCTACACTTATTTGTATATTAAAGTAATTTGACTATATTACTACTAAAAAAATATTTTCTTTCAAAATTTGAATACAAAATTTAATTAGTAATTTTATATTCTTAAAAAAAGTAAATTTTAAATAATTTTTAATATTTATTTATATTATTAAAGAACTAGTAAAGTAACTCTGAGTTAAGGCCACAAATATTATTAAGTGGACCCCTATCTCTATTTATAGAGGGAGATTAACTATGTTGCACGGAAATGGAAACGGGAAACGTTTCTGATAGGAAACGGAAACATGGAAACGAACATTTTTTTAAAAAAATAAGCATAAATAGGGTCTAAAACGGAAATAAGAAACGTTTCTGAAACGTTTTGAAAATGGGGAAACGACACCTATAAAGTGTTTCCGTACAACATAGGAGATTAATACCCACCACACGAGGGAAGATAGTAGCCAGCTTGTGCTTGTTAGTTCAATTTTGCTAGGCGGGCACGGCATGTGCTAAGGAACATACCCTAACATGTGGGTGTGAACACCTTTTTTTTTTTCTTTATTTATTTATTTATTTATTATATGGTACCTCCACCCAATGAACAACTGGATTTGCTTCTTACTTAAAAATGGGATTATCCTATTAATTATTGGGTCTGATTAATTAGAAGAGTGCTTAAACCGACCACCTTCCATGACCATGTGTGGAGCTTTTTCTAAGTTGCCCACCAAATTAATTAATGCCCCCACAAAGTAGACTCAACCTCCCTTGCCATTTGCTCACGGATAGAGAGACAGACACAGAGACTCTGATGCACAAAATGGCTTCCAGAGATGTCATTCCAAAGTTTTCAAAATATTCCTTCTATCAAAACATGGAGGAATATTAAAAAAATATTTTTAGACTATTTTTTTGTAATTTTAAAAATATTTTAAGATTGCTTTATAATATTAAAAAAATATCAAAAATTTATTTTAGAAACGTATTTTCATACAAAAGAGGTTATAAATGGTCTCTAAACTAAGTAATGCTTGATTATTTTTTAAAAATTTATTATTTATTTTTAATTAGTAAATTATAGTTTATGAATGATAGAATTTATAATAACGTTTGTTTAAATGTATTATAAAATTTATATATATTGTTAAATTGAATAATTATTTTTTATATTAAAAATTATATTTATAAAAAAACTTTATATTTTGTATTTATGTGTTTTTCAACATTTCTGTTTCTTTTTTTTTTTTTTTTTTTAGAGATCAATGTGATAATATTGCAGATTAACTAGATGAGCAGCATTTAATTAATTATGGACACGTGTAACGCATACAGTGTATGATATACATCTGCACAAACAAAGAGGAAGGGGGGCCAATATAATAATACTGTAGATTAAGATGAATTATGTTTAGTTATTATGTCTGCATACAATGCAACGTCTGAAGTATATATAGTTTTATATATATACAAATGCTTATTGTTATTCATTAGTCATTGATTGATAGTGAATGGATCGGACAAACTTTCATAATAGTCAGGATTAGTTAATTCATCCCTAACATAATAACTTTTTTGGTCAAGGGAGGTTAGTGGGTCTGTTACATCGACGTCTAAGATATGATTTTTAAGGAGTATTCTTGTAAATTAAGAAAAAATAACTAAGAGACTAACATCACACCACCCATTTAGAACGTATATAAGAAAAGATCCAAAGTCATGGAAAGAGATTCCACATTTTTAACATTCAAATAGAAATATTTTTTCTCTTTTAAATTTTCTGCATAACCTTATCTATATCATTAATGATTTAAGCACCAGTAAATAGATCCAGATGTACCCCCAACAATTTACTTTGTTTCATACTTGCATATCACTTTTGGTAAAAAAAAAAAAAAAAGTTCCAAATCCAAAGGTGTTAAGAGGTGAAATATTGAAATTGAACTAATGACATTTTAGATTCAACAAGTTCTATTGATACAAGATCTCCAACCGCATCACTCTTTTGGTTAATGAGAAACCATTCTTCCACCACATTTCTTAATGGTAAAGTTGGTCACGTATATGATGAAGGAAAATAGGCAAATGATTGATCCATTGTTATTCTTAATTACTTCTATTATGTTGATGATAAAAGGCTATCTAGTTGTTTGTACAAATTAACTTGGGATCAATCCAAAACTAGAGGTCTAGAGTCAGTACTACTCAGCATATACTTGTAGCCGTCAGTCAGTGAGTCCTTTATGAACAGCTATATATTCCATTAATAATCTCTCCCAATCATAGACACAAAGTATTGGCTGCCGACGCATGGTTCTCTCTATCATACACCAAGTGCTCTTTCCTACCATGTCTTTCTATGGTGGATCCATTAAACAGGGGGCCCAAAAAACTGGAGTTTGGAGCCACTGTTCTACTAAGGAGTTTAGGAGTTCTAGAATTGAGTGCACAAATAACATTTTTATTTCATATTCCATTGCACAAATATTTACCCCAAAAGAGAGAATAAACAGTATTAGGGTCAATCAGTGGTACGGGGTTAAAAAAGTATTATTTTGAGATTTGACTTATAACATTAGGTAAAACCTAAAAAGTTGCTTGTTGAACATAACTTACAAGTTTATGAATCCAATAATATATTTAAAATCTTCCCAATAAACTATCTACCTAGAATTGGGTAGTCATGTCTATGGAGAGACACTGTGAGGCTATGACATATTCTTATATGGGTAGCAATTGTCACTTGTGAAGCATTCTATAGTGCATGCCTTAATTTGACAAGGATTTCTAGCTACTTGAAGAAGTTTCAACTATATTCTAAGACTAGTACTATTGCTACCATTATTACCACAGCTTAATTATCTCTCAGAATCTCCATTTTGCTGTCAGATTTCGAACTCCAATGCGGATATATGATTAGTGGACAACACTAATCCGGGCTTCCAGCACTTGCTGGGGTCCCTACCCCTTGTTCTTGTCCTTGTAGAGGGATATAAATACATATATATGTATATACATATAATGCTTTGTGATTGTCCATTCATATCATTTTCCAAGCACAGTAAGATTAACTTTACGAGGCTGATATGAAAGATTTAGGAAAAGTATCATTGTCGGGAGAAGGTGCCAAGATTAATACTAATAGTTAAACAAACTAACAAGCATTAACAAGTAATACTTTATTTGTACGCCCATTTAACCAGCATGTTCCTTCTTTTGTGCACATTAGCTTTAAATCATTCAAGCCTATCAGTAGGGTGGGCTAATTCAACTAATACATGTTACCTGCGACAGAGATTGCTATATAACTCCTCCGATCGCAAATCAAATGAGATTAGATTTCTAGAGAAACCAAATATAGAAAAATGAGGAACTAATTTAAGTGAGAAGAGGAAGTAATTGTTTATAAAAAGGCTCTCTTATAATTTCAAGTTATTGGGTTTGGCCGAAGTGTGTGTCACGACTCAATA
This sequence comes from Diospyros kaki, assembly GCA_036245055.1. Classification (NCBI taxonomy): domain Eukaryota; kingdom Viridiplantae; phylum Streptophyta; class Magnoliopsida; order Ericales; family Ebenaceae; genus Diospyros; species Diospyros kaki. Next base: position 801,124 of record BSEG01000008.1, on the reverse strand, counting down.
ATCAAAACCATCAAAAGCATGAATGACCAATTATCTAGAAGTTATAAGGATTAAGAGGGGTTCACAGTATTATCAGTGCAAAACTATATCTTAAACGGGCTTCTAGTTTCCTCCGATGGACCTAAGTCAGGTCTCTTTAGTGGATTTCATTCTTCCTTCAGTGAGATCAACACTGTGGATCCAAGACTGAGAGGCACGAGGAAGTACAAAAGATCAGCAATGCTAGAAGTAGAGAAGTAGAGATTTCTATTTTCTCATTTTTGAGTTAGACGTTAATAGCTAAAATCAAACAAGAGCATCCAAGATTTCTATAAATAGTGAAACCCTGGAAGTAAATTCCCAATTAGACCATTTGGCGATGGGATCACTTAATGTGAACAAATATAAGTGTAAAGAATGCACCTTAAAAACTGCTATTCTTAACTCTGATCCATTATATGTACCTCTTCCATTTGCATCTCATTATGATCCTGACAAGCACGGCAATAACCTGCCACTCTTACCACCACTAACTTCAGTTGCAATTTCACGAATATAGGGACTACTATATCAGTTTCCAACCTTTATTTCAAGATGACTCAATGTATCACAATTCCATGGACTGCACAGATGCTTCATGCAAAATTAGTTCTGAGCCATCTCGCTGAGATTACAGGCCCTTTTCTATAGCCTTTCCACATCTGTTCCGACAAGGTTGGAACGAGTGGTTTCACTCATGGAGCTCCTAACTATGGCTCTTGGAGTCTTCTCAATCAATGGCTGGCCATCTCTGTCAATGTTGTTTATTTCCTTATTATCATTAATAAGAGTAGCAGATTCTCCATTGCAGAGGTTAGTAAACTCGCCAGATTTGCTATGCGCCACCATGTCCATGTCCAAACAATTCCCAACTTCTTCCCCAGAAGTGAAAGGCAATGAAGTGCTTCCCTCCAAATGGGGGTTCCCCACCTCTTGTGTCCTTGCACCATTTTGATGATGACACCCAGGCTGTTGAAATCCACTGTCACCTTTCTTGTGGTTGCAAGAAACAAAGTCCCCAACTTCTGACATGGTTCTTACCCCTCTCTTCATAGGCTTATTGCTTGAACGCCTCCCAAGGAAACCTGGAGGAAAAAGAGGCTTCGGCTTTGTTCCAGAGGAATTTCTTCCAGCCAACTTCCCTTCTGCATCCTTAATACTGCTAACTGAAGGCAAAACCTTTTTATTCTCCACTTTCTCCTGATGATCTTTGGAATCAACAGGATTATCTTCACTCAGATCTCCATCCAAGCTTAAACCACTAACAGAACCATCATGTGACGTTTCCACCCCAAGACAGACGCCATTCTCCTTTGGCAGAGAGCTTCTGCTTGAGGAACTCATCGTCTCTTTGGCACCATTTACAGCTCTATTTTTTCCCCCAACACCATAATTTGAAGATGCCAATTTATAATTCAGAGAATAAGCTTCAGGCTCAAACCTCTCACTTAGAGAAGAACCATCCCCAGAGACTAATCTATCAACATCAACTACAGGAGAAGCAGTTTCTTCAGTTGCGTTAAGATACCCATTACCATGAACTTCAACATCCTCTGAAACAGCTGAACTTGACTCAGGACCCAAAATTTCCATATCCTCCTCCACATATTCAGAATTAGTAAATGATGGTGACTTCTTTTCAGAAGAACAAACTCTTGAGTGTGAATTGCTATCAGGTGCCAAGGAACCAGACATGCAAATGCTATCAATTGGACCTGCCATAGTAGAGCATTCAACCGATTCTTTTGCATAGCGCCCTCCTCCTTGGACAATTTTAACCGTTTGCTGGTCCTTGCCCAATGATTCAACGGCCTTCAGACATGATGGGCGGGCACAAACCCTGAAAGCAACAGGTAAAAACATCATTTCCCTATACATCTCACTAGTTCTTCAACAGAAATGTCATTGAACAGAAATTAATCAACAGTCCACATGCATAATTTTTGGTGGCGGTCTTATACTGTGGAAAAAGCATTTGTCTAAGGAAAGAATATACTTCATCATACAGGTGTCAATGTAAACAAACAGGAACATAGGACCCATATAAGACAGCTTTTAGTAATGGGCAAGGCACTCAACACTGCACGTCTAGCCATGGTCATTTGTGGAGCCTTACACTCACACACAGGGAGTTTGCTTCAACAAAATACAACAAGAACAATTAGAGAAAACATAAATATACAGTTCAGCTTAATTGGTCCTAAGGAGTGTGACGTAATATAGTGCTTGCATATATCGACCAAATATAATGCATGGGCTATCATTTTCAAGATAAGGGCATGAGTCTAGCATCAGTAAAGATATAAGGTGGTTTGTACAACAGTCCCAGAAATCAAGTGCAAGCAGTGGCCAGCACAGGCATGACAAGGCTGGAAGAAGTGATGGAGGGAATGGGCGTCAAGCAGCACTTGCTCACAGAGGCGCCAGGCATGTTCAGGCAAGCTTAGCATGCATAGAAGTGCTGATGCGCAGAGAATGATCCAGGACAATCAGGTCACACTGGATGGAGTAAGCCAAACACAGGCAAGCAGTCCAGGCCAGCTGGGCACCCTATTGTTCTTAGGCAACTTGTCCCACATCAAATATTGAGCAGCTTGTATCAGGGGTCACCAGGTCACTGCATAAAAAAAAGCAGGCTTCCTTTCACTTGCCACATAAGAGAGTTATATTCCAGCATACTTCCTCTCTCTTCAGCTTTACTTTCAGTTGTTCTCTGAGGTCCCCTTCCCAGCTAAAGGGCATAACTCTAATGCTAGCTTCTTGTTGCACATCTAGCAGTCAGACTCGGGCTTGTCCTGAGTAGTTTCAGTGCCTAAGGCCACACAATTTGAGGTTTAAGTTCCCCATCTATAACAGTATCAAACCAGGTTTGCTTGTGGGACTGCGAGGTCATGTGAAAATGGAGTCAGTATCAAAGGTAGCAATAACCAACCAGTAACTGGAGCTGCCAGGCCAAGATTCAAAAGGGAAGCTCGCAAGACATGTAGGTGGCCATGGAGGCCCAACTAGCCAATGTGGAGGTAATGGCAAAGAATCCCGAGGATCCACCCAAAGATCTCAGGCCATGTTGAGGAGAGCTAGAATCAAGGGAGACTTGCAACAAGATTTAGGGTGCCCAGAACGAGAGAGCTAAACATCTAGACCCACCGCCAGAAGTTTCTGGAGGCCTCAGTCAAAGGACCTAGACAAGACAGTCGAGAAGCTCAGCAAGTTGAAGAGCTCAAGGGCAAGCTGACCGCCTACCAAACCAACAGGCACCAAGGTGTTGAACATGCCTGAGTCAAGAGAAGTTCAAAAGCACGCAGTCAGCAACAACCTCCTTCAGAGCATGGCACGGTACTTTGTCACCCTAGCATCACAGAGGATGTGCAAAGGTACACAATTACCTTACTCATATTGCCATGGTATGGTGGCATCACAAAAGCAACAATACAAGGCAACGTGCCAATGCCATCCACACCTAGGATGAATTCAAGTGCAATTTTAACCCTAGTACACAGGATGAGGCTAGCTAAAGCTCATGTGCCTTGCCTAAAAGGGATAAGTATGAGAGTGTCTGAGAGTTCTCAAGGTTGCTATTGGACATATCGAACATGTGCTGGAAGGATGCCCTCTTTGCTTTCATGGATGGCCTAAATAGGTGGACCAAGATGGAGCTACAATGAAAGGGCATAAAAGAGTTGTTCAAGGCAATGGACCTTGCCAGTTCCTCATGACATTCAAGAAGCCCCAATAAAGAAGCAAGGAAAATAGTAGGCGAGAGAAGTATTGACAGCATATAGAGAGACCCAACAAACCCCCAGTCTAGAAGGGCAAGCAATTTGCCAAGGGAAAAGCTATTGCCACTATCAGGAACTAGAGAGACCAAGAGCCCCAAGGTGCTTCTTGTGAAAGGGGTCGTTCAGTTCCAGAAGCATGCCAATCTGTGTCATGCATATGACCACTAAATTTTGGCAAGTTTGTTATCAGAGATACTATAATTAACATCAAGATGCCTAGTGTTGTTGGCTGTTGGTAATCTAATAAATATTTTAAATTATTTGTTGAGGATATCTATTGAAGCAAATACTAAAATTCAAAAAGGGTAATAGAAAGATGATAGCATTAAATAAGTAAGTTGTGAATTGATTTTAAGAAAGCAGCTTCTGAATATGGAACTATGATAAGTTGTATTAAGGTTAATCACCATCACAATACTGCATTTTAAGGTACAAAACAGAAAGCATGATTTCTTATTGCTGGCCTCCACTCCACCTTATTCTTCCTTCTATGTACAGTTCTTTACATCTTCTTCCACTTCCTAAAGAACACAAGTGGTTAGTAGAATTCAGCCTTTTTTTTTTCCTGAAGGACTTGGCTATATGTTCCAAATCACCGTTTATCCATTGTTCCTTTGTCAATTATGAACATATTTTCAATAATTTTAAATAAAATGTCATCCTTGTGGCACAAAATGCAAGGTAATTATTATAGGTTGAAACTGATACCTGCTATACATGAGCATGTAAGCTCCCTGCAACAGCACCTCTTCCAAATCAACTCTTGTCACCTGATAGAAGTTATGAATTTTGACAAAACTTAAAAATCAACAAACCAAACAAATAAAGTAACTTAGACTACCATTGGTGCACTTTCTACAAATTCTTGTTTTGAATAGGAACAAACAATTGACAAATTCTTGTGCCACATATTTTTGCAGAATATAAGTTCAAAAAACTAAAGACACCATGATGATGAGCCACTAGTAAAATCCTAATAGTAAAATACAAAAATCCAAAGAAGGTGATAGACATGAGAGAGGAATGTGACTTTTGTAAAATGTATATGAGATCCCCTTCACCTAATCTTACACAGGACACTGAAAGATGCCTCCGCTCTGATTCTTGTGTACAAGGTTATTGAGTACATAAGACACCTCAGTGAATGGAATATAAACAAGACATCTTCAGGGCATAAGGCTATTAAGCTTTAGCATCGAGTAACAGCCCCCAGTCGCCTGCACAAAATTATTCATAGGCAAACATGCCTTGTATATACATTCAACATGCAGTACTGGTCCTTTTCTCTTTCATTCTCTTTATTGTCAGACCCAACAGGGGGATGGTAGAGTAGGCATGCACATAGCTATTTCTACTATGCAGTCATCAATCCTATACCAATTTCCACAATGACCTTGATCACCAACACATGCATGCATACACCCACACCCACAGATATATATATATATACACACACATATATATAATATATACAGACAGACAGACAGAGAATAAGAGCTATTTCTACCTTCCAGTCATCAATCCTGTACCAGTTTCCATAAAAATCCTTTGTATAACAAATGTAATGGCCAAAAAATGATGCATTTAGCATGTCAACATGGACGATCACTGCATATAGCTTGTAAACATTGTCACCATCTCCTTCTTCATTCATGTAAGGATTAAGATCCAGAGTCTCAGGGAAAGTCACCCTCTTATTAAGTTTTCCAAACCTACCACTCTGCAGAAAATACGTGCAACAATTAGGACAGATAGAAATTAATAATAAAAAATTTTCTTCTAGCATTCCGCCCCCCCCCCTTTTTTTTTGCTTTGTATCTTCTTCTAGCATTTAATACTAAAAAGTCAGCGTTAGAAGTTTGATTCAGAGGTAGATCAAAACTTCTCGGAAGAAGAAAATTAATGCTAACTTCCACTGTCTTCTGGTTACTTCTACAGGACACTTCTCCTATATGTCCATTAAACATGTGCAATTCAGTTTGTAGTGGCCAAAAATGCTGTAATGGTGTTCCTCTTCACCAATTTTTAATTAGGGAAAAAAACAAAATCAAATTTTCCAAAAATAGTTTGCTACAAACCTGAAACCTTTTTAAAGCAATTGTAAGAATGTTTGGAGCCTTTCGAACAGTCAGGCGCTTCCATGCCATGACATAGTCATTGCATCTGCAAATAAGATTAGTACATTATGAACCCAAGAATTGATTCCGTGGTGTTTACTGCAAAAATAACCACAGCAATGTGTTCACTACACACAAGTGAGAGAACTTATAATAAGTTGGTCCTTCCTATATTCACTGCATCTGCATATAAGATTACTGCATTATGAACTAATAATTGGTTCACTGGCATTTGTAACAGAATATCCTCAGAGAATTGTGTTTAGTACATGAAAATCAAAGAGGTGACTGACACCGAATTGACCCTACCTGACGACCCCACTAGGTAAAGAGTTAGCATCACTAAAAGGTTCAAACACAAAAGGCAAACAGAATAATTTGTGTAAGATGTTCGAGATGTGTGTGTGTACATATGAAGAAATCTCTCTTTTTCATAATTTACACCTATTAGTCAATTTCTCTAACAAAAGCACAATTCACATGCCGCGGGCCCATTTCTCCTATTCTTACACTCAAGACAAGCAGGAAAGTGAAGACAGGTACCTATTGATTGGTGCCTAATGTGAAAAAAGAGTGGTGAGTCCAAGGATCATCTACCCCATGGAAAGAGAGGTGGGGAGCTTGGTGTGAATGTTTTTGGGTGTATGTAAGGGATGCAAGGATTGGTTTTGGATTGTGTGTGTGTGTGGAGGTAGAGGTGCCTGTGGCTTAGTTAGCATACAGTTTGGGCATCAATTTTTTTATGTATATGGCATCAAAGAAAAAGAACTTTCGAGATTTTTAAAGAGTTCTATTCTTTCTCAAAGAATAATATTTTTTGCCCCTATCTTATTTAAAGGTGTAGTGGCCTTCGTGATTGATCTGTTGCTCCTTGATTAGCCTGCCATCAACCGGATTGACATGGTAAGCTACTATCAAGCACATGCACACTTAGATCCCCATATATCACGAACATATCAACTCATATAATCTCACTATTCACAACACTCCGCCTTAAACTGGGGAGTGGACGTCAATCATACCCAGTTTGCTTACTAGAGTTTCAAATTGAGTACTAGGCAGCCCTTTGATAAAAATATCTGCTACTTGATGACTGGAGGGAACATAGGAAATTTGGAGAAGACCGGAATCCAATTTTTCCTTAAGAAAGTGCTAGTCAATTTCAATATGTTTTGTCCTATCATGCTGCACATGATTATGAACAATAATAGCAGCCGATTGATTGTTCCCCAAAAGTTCAATAGGTCTTTGCACCGAAACTTTTAAATCTTTTAAGATAATCTGTAACCACAAAAGCTCACACACACCAAGGGCCACGACTCGAAATCCCGTCTCATCATTGGATCTAGCCACTACCCCTAGCTTCCTACTTCTCCAAGACACCAAATTCCCCCCTAAGAAGACACAATACCAGGTTGTGGATCTCATGTCCACAAAGGAACCACCATAGTCAGCATTCTTAATATCCTTGGATCTTCACACCAACTCCTTGAGTAAATAAAATTCCCTTACCCGGTGTAGCTTTAAGATAGGTTAAGATCCTTCTCACAGCATTCATATGATCTTCAGTGTGATTATGCATAAATTGACTCACTAGGCTGATAGAAAATGCTATGTCAAGCCTAGTATGAGAAAGATAAATTAGTCTTCCTACTAAACGCTGAAATCTCCCTTTATCCACTGTCTTTCCACTAGAATTCCCCTGCAATTTTGTGTTAGGATCTACGGGTATCCTTGCTCATTTTCCCCCTAGCAAACCAGTTCCAGCAAGTAAGTCTAGCACATATTTCCATTGGGACAAGAAAATCCCCTCCTGTGAGTAGCTACTTCAATGCCTAAGAAATATTTTAGTGGTCCAAGATCTTTTATTTCAAATTCCCGAGCCAAATTCTAATTTAGAAGACCTTGTTCATCTAAATCATTCCCAGTTACTACAATATCATCAATATAGACAAGGAAGCTACCTTCTCTCCTATGTGCTTGATGAAGAGGGTATGATCCCTTCTACTTTGGTGATAACCCATAGATGTCATAGCCTTCGAGAATCTACCAAAGCAGGCCTGTGGGGATTGCTTGAACCCATACAAGGCCTTCTTAAGTTTACACACTTGCTCATGCCCTGCTCCTTCATGCTGAAATCTTGGTGGTATTTTTATGAAAACTTCCTCCTCTAAATCTCTATGTAAAAAAGCATTTTTAACATCAAGTTGTTGTAACTTCCACCCATAATTGGCTACCAATGCTAGGAAAACCCGGACAGTAGTCATTTTGGTTATGGAGCAAATGTTTCAAAGTAGTCAATGCCATAGGACTGTGTATAGCCCTTGGCAACAAAACGTGTCTTATACCTATCAAGTGTACCATCAACTTTGTATTTCACATTAAAAATCCACCTGCAGTCTACTGATTTTATCCCCTTAGGTCTAGATACCAATTCTCAGGTATGATTCTTTTTAAGAGCTCTCATCTCCTCTAACATGGCCTCCTTCCATTTGAGATCTTTCAAAGCCTCTTCCATTAATTTAGGAATAACAATTGCATCCAATGAAGTGAGGAAGCCTCTATGGTTTGGTGACAGGCGATGGTAGGATAAATAATTAGTTAATGGGTGTTTTGTACAAGTTCTAACCCCCTTTCCGGATAGCAATGGGTAGGTTTAAATCTGTAGGTTCAGTCTGAGAAAGAGATGGGTTAGAAGTGCTGGGAGAATCCTCATGATGTATTGCTTTCAAACTAGGATTGGAGGCTGATGCTGGTGTTGGTTGTGGCTCCTCAATGGGATGTCTTCTCTTGTACGCATAGGGAGAACCCTTGTATCTAATAGGAGAGAACAACTTAGTTTCTACCTGTTCGTTGCTGGGAAAAACAGAATGTATCGGAGAAGCATGCATAATGAAAATAGAAAGAATAGAATCAACAGGCTAATTAGATTGACTAGGACCCAATGGGTTGTTTCAAGGATAGGGACTAGATGCTCAAGTTCTAAATCAGCATGTCTAAGAAATTCTTCCTAATGTCTAGATGGAGAAGGACCAAAGAATGATTGGGATTCAATAAAGGTCACATCTTTTGAGACGTAGAACTTGCGAGTGGTAGGGTGATAACATTTATAGCCCTTTTGAGTAAGAGAATACCCAAGAAAAACACATCTAAGAGCCCTAGGATCTAATTTGTCCCTATTTACTTTGGGTACGTGGACAAAACAGACACACCCAAACACTCTAAGAGGTAAGGGAATATGGAGATTAAGATCAGGGAAAAAAGATGCTAAATGTTGGAAAGGGCTTTGATTATTAAGCACCCTAAAGATAACCTTATTGATAACATAGGTGGCTATTAACACAGCTTTACCCCAAAAATGTTTTGGGACACGATGATGATGGAGAAAGGTTCGGGCGATATTGAGAAGATGTCTCATCTTCCTTTTAACTACTCCATTCTGTTGTGGGATATTAATGCAAGAGGATTCGTGAATAATGCTCTCTTGTTGGAAGTCATGATGTAAGTGATTATTGAAATAATCCCTTGCATTATCAATCCTAAACTTCCTGATAAGAATGCCAAATTGAGTGTAAATCATTTTGCAAAAAGAGGGTAAAACAAACCCAATGGCAGCCTTATCTTTTAGAAGAAATACCCAACACATACGAGTGCAATCATCAATAAATGATATGAACCATTTTATCCCATAACAGTTTGATACCTTAGATAGCCCCCAAAAATAAGAAGAATCAGATTAAATGGTTTTGAAGAAAATTTATTGTTGATTGAATAAGAGACTTGATGATGTTTAGCCATAATACATTTATCACATTGAAAGCTACTAGGATCTAGAGTATTGAACAAAGTAGGAAACATTTGTTTTAACAAAACAAATGGGAGATGACCTAATCTAAAATGATGCAACTAAATAGTAGAGAGATTTGAAGCTGATTGGGAGGAATAAGCCATTCTATGATGTCTCCTTTTAGAAAAGTTATTCTTTCCTTCCAAGATATAGAACCCATTGTGTTCCTTAGCCACACCAATCATCCTCCCTATGTCCTTGGCCTGAAACTCACGTGAGAAGAGAAAATAGTAAAGCAATTTGAGTCTTTTGTCAGTTTATGAATAAAAATCAGACTTCTTGTTAAACTTGGAACATGAAGGACTTGATTAAGTGGCAACCAAGGGTTAAAAAGAACATTGTCTTTTCCAGAAATAGGAACAGAGGCTCCGTTTGCAATGGTAATTTGTTTAGTAGTTTCAAGGGTTTCATAGGTTTCAAAAAACTAGAGATGAGGGGTTATATGATCAGTAGCTCTTGAATCAAGGATCCATATGTTATTCCTATCAGATTTAGAAGTTGAAAAAGTCTCATAGGTTAGGGTTTTACCTTGCTACACCAATGAGCAGGATGCTCCATCTTGGAATGTCTGAATAAAGGCCTTTAGCTTGGCTAGCTCCTCTAGATTTAACTAAGTAGGATCAGCCTTAGTTGGGTCTCCTCTATCAACTACTTCCTCTAGATCCTTATTGGAGAGATAGCTTTGATGCTTCATAGGATGCTCCATCTTGGAATGTCTGAAGAAAGGCCTTTAGCTTGGCTAGCTCCTCTAGATTTAACTGAGTAGGATCAGCCTTAGTTGGGTCTCCTCTATCAGCTACTTCCTCTAGATCCATATTGGAGAGATAGCTTTGATGCTTCCTGTTTTTGAAGCCTCCAATCCTGCTCAAGATTGCTTCTTTCCCATGCAATTTGAAACATGTTGGCCTGATTTGTGACAAGCTGATTTTAACTCCGAAGTAATAAAAGAAGAATAGGAACAGAAAAGAAGGATAGAAGAACGAAATGAAGAGGGAGAATAGAGAGAAATCGGGAGGAAATGAGAAGTAGGTAGAAATTCAAATTCTATTGATTGATATCTTCTCCAGAGAACCTTGAAGAGGATATATACTAGCCGGAGGTAGGGTAAGTCTGCCATAGCAGATTCCTTCCCTCATGCGGTTACAACCAACCTTTTTGTCCTATTCGCCCATTGCATGTGGGGCCTAAAACTAACTCTTATTAGAAAAAATACAGCTAGATACTAAGAGTTACAGCAATAAGAAATAATAGAATATTCGGCTACTAAGGAATTAAAAACCTCCGAGCAAGTTGGTTCATCTCGTGACACATGTTTCCCTAGTATGTCATGACTTCTTGCAATAAGTGCACCATTGCCCCTCACAATTAGAACTACAGTTTTGAATTGCTGGTTTTCCAGATTTGACTCCCTCTCATTCTTTGTTGCTAATCATCAGTGCTGAACCGTCAGAGTTATGCTCTATAAGCATGGCACATCTTCGGTTTTCCTCACTCCTAATGACAGCAAAAACTTCATTTAAATTAGGAAGTTTGTCCTTACTAAGAATTTGAATCCTCACTTGATCAAACTCAAGATTTAGACTTGCTAGAAACTCAACAATTCAGTCTCTTTCGAAGATCGGATTGAGGGTGGCAACATCCTCACTACACACCATCTTTATAGTTTAATAGTGATCCAGCTCCAACCATAACCCTTTCATCTTATTGTAGTTCTCAGTGATTGTTGACTGACCTTTTTTAGTAGAGTTTATCTTAGTTTTTACCACAAAATCACTGAAGCATCCTTGACCTTGGAGTATGTTTGTTGAACTGTCTCCCATATCTCCCTTGTCGTTCTCAAGAACATAAAATTCTCGCTGATTTCTAGTTGCATAGCACTCCACAGCCAAGACATGATGCAGGAGTCTTCCACATCCTAAGCTGTGAAGGCTAGATCTGCCTCCTTTGGCGGAAGTCATGTTAGGTGGTTGTCTTTCCCGCGACCTTCGAGAAATGTCTTGATAAGTTGAGCCCATTGAAAATAATTCCTACCGTCTAACCGATAGGACTAATGAACACTAGGTAATTCACCAGCTACATTGGATTGATCAATTGGAATTACATCTCCAGATGTTATGATAGGGGCAACAACTTTGGAGGTTTTAGACATAATCTCCAGACAAGTTAAAAGAAGCAATAAAGGCTTTGATGAAAAGAGAAGAGTTTTAGATAAAATGAAGAAGGGGTTGTGCAATAAAGGCACTAGGGTTTTAGGTGTATCAGGCCAAGAACGAGTGCTTTGATACCATGTAGAGAAAAAGAATACTTCTCCTTTCTTAATTAATTCAATATACACGAGCAAGGCCCTCTTATAGAGGATAGGAATGACCCAAAAAGAAACTATACAAATTTAGAAACAATAAACTCTATAAACATTCCATCTACAAACACTACCAAAAAACATATATACATTTTTAAGAAAGCTATAGTATTAAGAAAGTTTCCTAAGTTTAACTTAGGAAACTTCTTAATCTATCAAGGTAGTGGCCTTCTTGATTGATCTGTTGCTCCTTGATTAACCTGTCGTCAACCGAATTGATATGGTAAGCTACTGTCATCCACATGCACATAGATCCCCATATATCACAAACATACCAACTCATATAATCCCACTATTCAAAACATTCTTTTATATAGAGTTGACACCCTTTAAGGAGCTTTCATGTTTTACACACATTGGTACTTATCAAACAACCAAAAGGATTTTGGTATATTGAAGGACTAAATCCAGGGGAGGAGAGAGTAAGTCAAACCAAGAAAAAGAGGCATAGGTAGGGCAGATGCTTACTGCCAAGATAATCCTGCTCCTCCCCTCATGCTGCTAAATTTTGCTTAATTGTCTTGCATTCGAGTATTTAAATGCTAAAGGTCTTGATTTAGATCTAGCTATGACCCTTAAAAGTGGACCATGGGATCTTATTAGAAGTCTCTAAAAACCTTTTGTACTAACATATTTAGTTGTACCAAAATATCCCCAAAAGTAAATTAAAAAAAAAAGCATAATTCACCACCTACCTTCCCCAACTTCAAAGAAATAAGAAAATTCCTCCAGAAAAAATCTTACTAGTCCAAAAGACACCCAAAAAAATTACAAATGCACCCATTCATCTAACTATTCAAGCAATTCAACAAAATCCAACAATTGGTTTGAGGACAGATCTTTTCTTGGAGAAAGGTAACTAGAGAAAAGATAAAAACTACTTCTAAGCCTAATAAGTAACACTTCCATTCCATCAAAAGATCTTTTATTACATTCCCCCAAAATTAAGCGATTCACCACATCAAAGACAAAGGAAACAAGACTCATACTTTTTCTCTAGCTTGCCACGGCCTACCCCCTCTTGGATAATGAACTGGCTCCAAGATATGTAGAAATACACAAAAAGTATTGAACAAGCATAAGTTCAATAACCACAGTTTTCTTGCAACCATACAATGTATAAGAGATGAATGATTGATAATGCATCCCTGTTACACATGGTTTCTCATGATGCATAAATCCAGACAGCATATATGAGAACGTGTTAAGTTATACAAGCTTTCTTCCAATTCCCTTCAATGTTAAACATGTATTATTTTGTATTATTAGTGATTGTATTGTTGAATTCATATACCCAACTAAGTTTTCTTCAATATTTCTGTGTAGCACATATATGTATGTGAATGAACGCATGATTGAAAACTTCAATATTTTTTTGTGTGGATAAATTTGGCCCATATATAGTTATGAATATTTATTTTAATCTTTGAGGGTAAGTGGGGCACAGCAGCTGACAGAGAAGGAGCCAATGTTTCAACTAGGGGTTCAAAACACTCCAATTTCAAGAGATTCCAAAAATCATTATCATAGGAAACCAAAAATAAAGTGTTTTCATAATTTTTGGTTCTAGAAACATTAGAAATAAAGAAAATGGAAACACAAATCACAACCAAAAAGGCTGGTCTTTTTATCCTGCAGCATGATTATTTGCACGCTTTAAGGGTCACACGTAGATGGACACCCCCACATCCACAGGGGAGCTTTTTGTTTTTCAAACTATGCCACCCAAGTCAACTGGACCAACCAAAAAAAAGGAAGAGTAAAGAAAGAAATAAGAGAGGTCCAGATTGTCATGACCCAAGGACATAGTACTGATTAGATAATAGATGAATTTCCTTTTAGTTCTACAGAAATTTTAGTGGTTTGTACCTACAGGAGAAATACCTCCAACTGTACTGAATTGAATATTTGGCAGTCTTATTGGCGCCAAACCTTAGCTACCAGATCAATATATAAGGCTAATTCAATCTCATTCAAGGCATAGAAGAATATTTTGAATGAAAACTAATTTCTATCTCTCTCAACTTCTCTGTCTTTCTCTCAGTTCTCCCTAATCTCCCTCTTTGTTTCTGTTCTTTTCTAATTCCCTCCCATTTCTTCTGATCTAACTCACCCAATTCCTTCCAATTACCTTTTAAAACCTGTCATACACCCTAGGTCCATGACACAGATTTATAAGTCATCTAATGTTGCATTTTTCAAACATTTGAACATCAGGTAAAAGCCTTGAATATGCTTTTTATGTGTAAGGCTAAACAAAAATGTAGATATGCAATTTATGGTGGACCACCAAAAAGGGTAGAAAATATCAGTCATAGACAAGAAAAAGAATACAGCCGCCCTTACCCATCACATTTATACATATTATCACCATGAAGCTGCTCTCTGACTGTAAATTGATTCAAACAATCCTCTAAAGATGCCGCATCCCCATGAATTTCAACAGTAAGATCCATCATGTTTTCATACTGATTTGAAATGTTATTGCATTTTGTACAAATCACCTGGGAAATAAGGGAGAGAACAAGGAAAAAGAAATTAACATATTAGAAACAGTACAAACTACAAAATTAAAAAACAGTATAAAATAATAACAGTGATAGACAGATCAGAAATTTGTACTGTATGGGAACAACAACAACAACAAAAGACCAAGCCTTTATCCCACCATATGGGATTGGCCGCATGAATTCTAGATTTTTCATTCATTTCTATCCATTGCCTTTTCTTTAGTAATGCCGATATACTTAATATCAAATGTAAGTGTCTCCCACCAAGTTTTTTGGTGCTCTGCCTCTTTTGCTAAGTACTTGTTCCATGCCATCAACTTTCCTCATAGGAGCCTTTATTGGTCTTCATCTCACATGATCAAACCATCTTAATCGTGTTTCCCACACCATATCTTCAATAAAAGCCACTCTTACCTTGTTATAAATAGCCCCATTTCTAATTTTATCTTTTCTGACATGGGCACACGTCCATCTTAGCATAGCTGACAAAAATTTGCTGTGATTCGGAATGGTGAAAGCCCACCTAGTGGGATTAAGGCTTTTTATATGTTGTTTTTCTCAGAAAGTGAATGCACAAAGTAACTCCCTACCTTCCTAGCAATGGGGTGAGACAATCTATGACTAACTGATAGACAGATTTAAAGCAGGAAAAAAAGGTATTTTCCTTTATGATGGTAAATTGAGATATCTGGTTTGGCATTTCATGGAAGGAAAAATAGATAGGCTTTAATACCCTTTCAAACTCAACACTATCACAATAAGGCAGGATGAGATGTTAAGCAATATGGTAGAGAAAGAAGATTGATCAGATCATATTGGAGAATATTGAACATCATTAAGTGGCTGCATAAATTCTAGGATAAGAAAGCCACATTTGATTGAAAAGGGGGGAAAAACCTTCATAATGAATAGTCCAGAAATAAGCAATAACTTCATATCAAGAATCTAGAACACGCTGCACCAAAGTAAAAAACATGAATAGACAGGTCCTATGTGCTTGTACATCTACATGATATCAGAATCAATACAGGTGCATTCCCACACACACAAGTACATAAACAGACCCCTAAAAAAGAAGCAAAAGCAACTCATGAGAAATATTATAAAAACAAACAATAATTTTATGTCAAGATTCTATAAAAGATATGGTCAACCAAAACAGAGAGCATGGATATGTATGTCTTATGTGCTTTGCAAATCTACATAATGTCATAATTAATATGGGTGAAGTTCCACACACATAATAAAGGGTGAAGTTCTACACACATATAACAAAAAGCCACAAAAGAAGGAAAACAATTTTCAGTAGCGCAATAGCAAACTACCTGAGATTGGAGATGACCACCAAATATATGCTGAATAAGAGTTGTTTCTTGAGTTCGAGCATCAACTGCCTTTTCTCCACCATATTCATCTAGGCAGACTGATTGCATGGTATCAATAGCAAACCTGCAAAATGGCTTCACCTAATTAAAATTAATCTATAAACCTTTCATTGAAATCCACATGGTTTGCCCACTGGCAAACAAAAATTAAAACAATGGCCATATACAGATAGACCAGACAGCAACATTAAACAAACTACATTAAAATCATGATTATAGCAAGTAGTAGGACCTCATGAACTCATGGGCATCTTCTTGTTTCCCATAGCCAAGATTACCACCAATATTAGGTAACCGTGAGAGAATATTAATTGGTGAAAAGGGTTGCTGGCTTTCACTAGCTCTTACAACGTGGGTTTGAAATTCACATAGGAAGCACCAATCATTCCGTCTGCCTGAGAAACCAAAATAAAAAGAAAAAGGGAAGAGTGAAAAATTGTTTGGCCATCAATATAGTATGGGCCATAAACAGTGTTGATCTGCATTTACATTCTCCCTGATGTCCTTTCTCCAGCAAGTAGGCAACAAGCGGCCGAGTGTACATAAGACATTGTAGGACAACATTAGCAAAGCAGCTGCACAAACAAGACAAAATAAATATCAAGTTAAAATAGGCAATCTAAAGCACGTGTGGGTAAATGCACCAATTAAAGCACTCATACAAGTGAAACTGTCATAATATTGACTAAAGCACGTGTGGGTAAATGCACCAATTAAAGCACTCATGCAAGTGAAACTGTCCTAATATTGACTATAAAACAAGAATGACGTCAAACCTGTTACCACAATTTAGAAGCCCGCATGGAGGAAACCCTGGCTTGTCCCTATTAAAAAGTTCCACAAATTCCTCATAGGGGAAAAGAACCTGAAACATAATACCACATTACTAGAATCTATTCCAACAGTAAGTCATACCAAAAGATACAAAATTTAATACAAACCCAGCCATGTACCTCTTTAGACTGCTTGATAATATGAGTGGTTCTACATGCAGGAACTAGTGCAACTGCACTAGAAAATCTCCGTCCACACTGCACAGAAGCAGACTGCACCAAGTTTGCCTTCCCAGATAACTTTAAGTCCTTGCACTTTGTCTTATGCCCAGAACTCCAATGAGATCTTTGACAAGCTTCCGAGCTGGGACAATGAAAGAAAGAACATACATTAGCATGATTGTTCTATTGCCTGAAGCTCTTTAGACTTTGTGAATTAGCATGATTGTTCTATTGCCTGAAGCTCTTTAGGCTTTGTGGATTGGTGCTTTGTGTGATAGTTGGTTTTGGATAGGATTGACCCCCTTTAGGCAAGTTGTTTTACTCTTTGTATAATACTTTCATTTATCAAAAAAGAAAGGAAGCAATGAGATCAAACTCTGTAATAAGGTCTCATGATGGCATCATTGAGTGCTATTCACATTGTATTAATGAAGGGCTGACAGAAAGTTCACATCAAAAAGAAAATTTTCTCCAACGCATCAAAGTTGTTGAGCACTTTATCAATTTAAAAAATGGTTTGGCTGGCATATATGACATGATTGTTCGCTTATCTAAACCCTTTTAACACACAGTTGGGATCGCATATCAAATCCAGATCATCTTCAATAAGAATAATCCCGAAAACATCACCCAAACAAAGGGAAAACCAAAAGTAGGTTAATTTTAGACAAAATATATATTTTAACCCCTATAGTTGTACGTTTTTTTCATTTAAACACTTGAACTTTTTGTTGTTTCAAGACACCCCTAAACTTGCAATTTCGAGTTAATTATACCCCTAAACTTTTTTGTTACTTCAATTACACTCTTGAACTATGCAATTTCGGATTAATTGCATATCTCGACAAATTTGTTGAAAACAATGAATTCATGGGTGTAATTGAAACAACAAAAAGTTTAGAGGTACAATTGACTTTAAATTGCATAGTTCAAGGGTATCTTTGAAACAACAAAAAGTCTAAACAAAAAATAAAAAGGTGCAAGTATAGGGGCTAAAATATGTATTTGGCCGTTAATTTTATCTCAAACTTACACGCTAATCTAACACCTCACTCTACCCAATAACTCCTTTTGGTTCAAAACTTTTTTATTGGACACTCTTATAGGAATCTTACTTCACATCGAATTTGCTTTGCCTTCCACAATCCAATCTCTTCTACCACACAGTTAAAAAAACTTATTTTTCATCTTTTAAATCCCATCATTTGACTCTCGATTTCTGCTTCTTACAATCCTTCTTAATCTTTTCCTTGATATGGAAGTCAAAGACCATAAGTTAAGAGGTTAATCACTCCCCCAATGTAACTTTATAGTCCTTAGAAGAGAAGTGATCATTTTGCCTCATAAGAAGAAACCCTATTTAGTTAGCTTACCAAGTCAAGTTCATATGTGATTAAATGTTAATCCCATTCCTTGAAAAAGATGTTACCTATGATGAGATCATAAGTCATGGTGAACCCAAAATAATTTTTCTCTTTATTTCTTTCCCCCAAACCACAACCTACATGTACATCTCTATGTTCATTCACTTCTCTACTCACATGGCCATGCATGTCACCTCCTATAGGGAATTTCCTCTTCTAAATGTTTTTCACAACTCTCTCCCAAATCCTTAAAAAATTTTGTCTTTACTTCTCCCAATCTGACTTGTGGAGCACATGCACTAATATTGTTGGAAAACACACTGCTAAACTTTTATCTTTCCACCCAGAATTTAGGAGTAGCATAACTAAAGCTATAACCACAAATGAACTCTATCCTTACAGACATGAGCTTAATAACTATCACTAAAACTGACATCAACCACACAAGTTATAGCATTGATCCATCAATATGTCCCATCCCTGCTTCATGTTTGGCATATAAATAACGCCAACTTCTACCAACGTCTTAGTTTTATTCTATTTCAGTTCATTATTCTGGCGCAATCCAATCAATTAGATTTAAGACCATTTAGAAAAAATAAAAAAACTTGTAAGAAAATACTTTTTTCTTATTTTACTCGTTTCTGTTTATTTCCAGTCTAGACGGGGAAGAGGTCTGTCTTGAACCATTGAGAATACACACCGCTCAATCACCAACTTGCACCAAGACTCTTCATCTATTTTAATGAACGGTTAAGACTTGTAATATGAAACAAGAGTTTCACAGTCGGAATAACAAGAAAAGCAAGAGATGAAAAATGCCTCGAGAGATCTTATTCAAAACAGTCAGAATAATCCACTTACTAAATTTTAGAAAAGCAAAGGAAAATATCAATCCCCAAAGACAAGGTTCATACGTATATGCATGTCACTTATCGGAAACAAGAAACTGAATAAAGTACCAGTATTTGACCGCTTTGCATCCAGAGCACTGCTTCTTGGTCGAATTACCGCAGACCACGCAGGAGTCGCCGCCGGCATCGGCGACGGCCGGCGACCTGTGGGCGGAGGACGGCTCGAAATTGGCGTCGACCATGAAGTATTTGGATGCGGTGTTCTTGACCAGGTGGAGCAATCCGAGGGCGATGAGGAAGGCTGTGACGATGAATTGGAGGAACCAATTGAGATCCAGAGGGAATCCGAAGACATGCATCGACAACTCCGCCTCTGTTTCGAATTGGAATTAGGGATTTCATTGATTCGATGAACTGAAATTCCACGGAGAGTCCATAAATATGCGTGCGTATACACAAAGCCCCATTGTCTCCCACTCTTCCCAAATTCCAATTCCAATTCCTCTCTTGAATCCTGATTAGGGCTTTTATCCTCTTCAGTAAACCAACCCACAGCAACTGCGTACTTGGATTATATATACTCAACCATCTCTCAAGTCACGTCGTCGCATCCGTTCTCTACTTCCTACCTCTCCATAAGGATTCGGATTGAAAATGTTACGCCGAAGAGTGCAGGAACTTTTAATCCGATTCCCTGCACGTGCAGGGACTTTTCATCCCAATCATCGGCCCAAAAATGGGGGCTAAATGGTAAAAATCCCATTCCACCTCTGTCCTTGCAACTCACGGCCACGTAAACGTAACAACCACCTTAAGCTATGTTTGGGGATTTTGTTCTTATAGTTATTTTTTGTTTATTTGGATGTTTAATGAAAAAGTAAAAAACTTCTAATTTGGGAGAGCGGGTAGAAGGGACGTAATTTTGGAGAAAACAAAAATACTTAAGAGCAAGGGAGTCAGCCTCGTCGAATCTTTTCTTTTTTTTATCTTAAATATATTTTAAAAAATAATATTATAAATCATGATTAATAATAGTATCATCAACTATATATTGTATTTTTATAAAATAAGATATTAGATGAAAAATGCAATGATATAGATAATGTGGCATAACTGATGACACCGTTATTAGTCTTGAATCCTAATATTATTCTATTTTAAATAAAGAAATTGTGTTTTCTTTAACATCTTTCAATCTTTCCATTGCATCCCCTCAATTCAAAATATAATTTAACTAACAAACTAAACTTCAATCTCCGGTTATAATTTACTTAAAAAAAATAATTATTAAATTATAACGACAAAAATGTCACCCCTTCAAGACTAAATAGAAAGAAAATAAGCAAATGAAACAAAAATTTCCTCCAAATAAAGAAATAAAAAAAAATATACAACTATGTACAAATGTTAAAGAAATTCTTTATTAATAAATTTTAAATCATAATTAACTAACATTGATGCTCTATTAGAGAGTATTCATAATAAGATCACTATTTCTTTTACTTAATTTTACAAACATTACGACATGAGATTATTCGAGTATAATTATCACTAAATTATTGCTTTTATTTATGTGGAATTTTTTTTATCTAGGTTAAATTGAGACCATAATTTCAAGAGATTACGCGAATCAAAATTATCGCATAATTATACAAAAAATCAGATAAATTACATTTGACACTCAAAATATATATTTTATATTAAAAATTACACTAATTAGATTTAGTATTCAAATTATTTTAAATTATTTCCTAATGTTAACATGAGTCTTGAGATATCCTTAAAATTTTACAAAATTAGACTAATTTATTAGTTGGCAAATATTTACCTAAATCAACCCTAAATAATCTATCACCAATATTTATTATTAAGACTGGCCTTGCCTCTTTTGGGGTATGGGGACATTTTTGAAATGGGCCTTTGGTACGTGAATGCGACACACCATGTGAAATCTAGGTTGCTCCATAATTATATGATGATATAAATTGTACTTGTCTACCTACTTTCAAACACAACAAAAATCCTAACCTTACCCATTTAATGGTGATCCTCAAAATTAGGGATAAAGGTTCGGCCAATTTAGTTACTAAATTGATTAAATTGTTTAAATCAAATAGATTAATCTTTTTCTTAAAAATTGAATTGAATTGATCAAATACGTACTCAAACTGAAGAAAATGAAAAAAGAAAAATTAAATTGACTAAAAAGGTCAAAAAAGAATCGAAAAACAAAAAAGAAAAAAATCAAAAATTTGGTTAGAAATAACATCGTTTTCAACATTTTGGTCGACTTGATTTTTTCAATATTTTCGATACGAAGACTGAACCCAATCAACATAACATAAACACTCAAATTTGAAAATTAAATCGAACTAAAAAATCAATCTGCCAATTTCAATTAATTTGATTTGATTATTTCAATTTAACTAAAATATTGTTTATCCTTACTCAAGACTCTATTATCTCTCTCCATCTGTCTCTCTTTCTCTTTCTTATCGAAACTTATTACTATTTAGATGAGACTTCACTCTCAAACAATAGTCAACTATTAAATTTTATAAAACTAAATTCTTAAAATCTCTTTTATTTAATATATAAAACCAAAATATTGAAATCTAGCTACAAAATATCTTTTCTCCATAAGGGTCCTAGTATCATCGAGTAAGCTACAAACTCAAATGAGAAATTAAAATCAACTCATAAAGATTCAAATGAAAATAATCAAAATTAAGAGTCGTTTAGATAAAGTTTTTTTAAAAAAATCATATAACACTAATGGGGATTTTGAATTATCAAAAGGGATTTATGTTAAAGAATAGAAAGAAAGTTTATGAATTTTTAAATACATGTTTGAATCATAGATGATTACCTTACAAATCCCAAAACTAAAAGAGTAGAATGTGATTTATTTTTATTTTTTTGGTCACATTTGATTATAAATGAGATAATTAATTAATACAATGAATATGTGAACGAGTAGCATAAAGCACATTTACAGAGTTCTTCCAATTAAAGAGAGAATTAATTGGGAATTGATGAGGGTTATAAAAAAGTTTAAATTTGAAAGATAAGTAACAAAAATTTAATTTTTGGATCTTAATATTAAAAAAATTAATCTTTATTGGCATAGCTCAAAATAATCGAATTTGAAAGAATTAAAGACAATTTTAGTCTGACAAATTCATGGCCAAGTTAAGATAGCTAAGTCTATCTAGTCTAATGAATTTCCCGCCACTTTAAGATAATTAATTATGAAAGTATAAGAAAGAACTTTAAGTATCTCTACTTACTTCAATTTCAAAGAATCCGAGTTTAACGTTATTTCTATTACGTTCAATAAATTCACCTTTTGCTTAAGGTAATCAAAATCCAAAATTCTCGAATATAATTTCAATTATCCCAACTCACTTTACTTATATAAAAACTAAGACTAAACCAAGAGTCTTACTATTAATTAAGTATTTATTATTATTTATTTATTATACTAACTTGAACGTAAAAAATTATATTAAAAGAGATAACTGCATCATTTCATATAAATGCTTACATCAAAATAGAGTTATGATGATTAATCCAAAATGCCATTATAAGAACCCATATTCTCTTTCTCTTTTTTTTTTTGTTTATTTTTCATTTACATTCTATACCTATTTCCCACAATATGAATGTTTTCTAGGTAGAAAGTAAACTACTTGTATTTCCTTTCAATTAAAGAACTATTCATGTTTATTCCAACTTATTTCTCAAATTTTCAAAATAAATTTATACAATTCAAAACGAACTTTATATGTACTATTGTTGGAGAATAATGAATAGAGTAATATTTTAAGAATATTAATTAAGTAGTAAAAAATATATTATACACTTTAATAAGTAAAAGATATTTTAAGTAGTATTTTAAGAGTGTTTGTCTTATTTTGTAACAAAAATTACACAAGGAAAATTAAAATATCGTGATTATATGAAAATGAGAAACGAATATGATACGAAATAGAAATGAGAATCGATATTTTTAAAAAAATTAAAATGAGTAAATAAAAAAAATATAAGAGTCTTTTTGTAAATATAATTTTAATAAAAAATAATTATTTAATCTAAAAATAAAATTAGTTTCATGAAAAGAAATACATTTATGATATTTTTTAATATTACAAAACAGTCTCGAAATATTTTTATAACTACAAAATGATTTAGAAATATTTTTTGGCATTATATTACAAGAAACGTTGACATGACACATTTTTTAAATATTTTTTGACATTTTATTTTAGCAATTGTCGGTGAGGCGGTGATTGCAAAGAGGCAACAGAGGCGAGGTGACAGCAACGAGGCGACGGTAGCGACGAAGCGGCAAGACGACGACCATGGCAGGGGAGATGAGAGAGTAAGGGCGGGGCAATCCATGGGAGGGGAAAAGAGAGAGTAGAGAGTGGGGGCAAAATTATCTTTTTATCTCATTCCAGTAACCCGATCGATAAGTCCGTCGAGCTTTTTAGAATTTTCCATCAGTGCAATGCATGAAGAAAAAGCTGCAGTGATATCTCAAAGGTACAACTTACCATTAACGTACATTTATGTACATCTTTTCATCACCTCTTGAGTACCTCCAACTTGGCTTTAAGGGGCAGAGTAGGATATGCAATGCAAGTACTTGTACTTGGAGATGCGTACTGTTGCAGAAGATTATCTAACCTTATTTTATAATTCAAATTAATTTTTACACCATAAATTAAGATTATCGTTCTTACGTGATTTCTTACTGTTCGTGCTCTCGATTTCAACATAAAAGATAAATCATAGATAAACAATTTATCTCACTGTACAAAACAAAAACTCGAACCCATAATTTACTAATACAAATTCTCACTTATCATGCTTCAACTATTTGATCTGTGATCCAAGACTCCTCCACCATAAGTTGAGACAACAGAAAGAAGGTGTCAGCATGCTAGTTGAGGCTTCTTTCTTATTAGTTCTTGGGAGGGGTATTTAAGAAATTTAAAATTATTCATTTACTCTTTTAGTGATACTTCGATCTTTGCCTTTGAGTTTTGGTAAACGACTAATAAAAAAAAAAGACATGTTTATCTGAACCATATCAAGGAAGGTTGATAAATCTAAATCTTAAAGAATTCAAAACTAATCTAAGAAAACTTGCCACTGTCATGTGTAACGAGTTGAACTCCAAGAGTTTTAACTAAATATTTTAATGGCTAATTTCATATATTTTGTTCAAAAATTTCAATCCAACTTATATAACATGTTTAATCTCTCACAAGTAAAAAGAGGCATTTAACTGATCGAACATTTTATGTACTCAATTTCTTAGTTGACTAACTTAAGTATAAAAAAGGAAATTAAAAACTTCAACCTTAATTTCTTCTTCTGTAAGTATTCTACCCAAGACTAACTCATAAATGATTGATCTCCAATACTACCAAATTCAGATAAAGGTTGGACAATGATACTGATATAATCCCTGTTTCATCATTTCTTGTTTTGTAATTAATTAAAAAATAAGGACTAAAGGGAAGATTTTTTCCTCTTGGACAACCACTTAAAAAAGAGGTCTCTAAAGTGAACCGCTTTTCTAAGAATGTGGTGTTTGATAGACCAGATTTCAAAAAAAAGTAATTTTACCATGAACCAATAATTCAACACCCAAAGACAGCTAATCATAGAAACATAATGGCCATTCATTAAAAAGTGAAAAAAACAAAAAACAAAACCCAACCGTTTCAGTATGGAAAATCTTTCCAGCAACCATGGATGGGAAAAGCTATTTCTACAGCTGATTTGAAAAGATTATTTTATATATTTTTCTTTTCTCTCAATGTCTATTTTACCCTTTTCTCTCATTTCTCTCCACTCTCCTCCCCCTTCAACACTGCCTAACACCGGTCGTTGCCCCGCACTCATCACTCACCCCTCGTTGCTTGTCGCCCACTGCATCCTCGTCTGATCGACGACCGACGCCTTGCCTCTCGCCTTTTGCTTGGTCGACTGTTGTCGTGAGAGGCAAGGTGGCCAAGTGAGGATGTAGCAAGCGACGAGTATGAGGCAATGGTGGTGGTAGCAGCAAGGGCAAGGCGGAGATGACAGCGAGAGAAAGGCTGTGAGAGGCAATGCTAAAGGGGAAAAGGAAGAGAGAGGTTTTTTGCTAGAGGAAGAAGAGGAAAGAGGAGAGGAGATAAGAGAATATCGTGATAAGTCCTCAATTTATCGCGAGAACATCACTTGTAACCCGCCTGTAAAATTCCCCCTGTGCGAATAGCATGACTCTTACCATGTATACACACAAACAACCTTGAATGTGTGAAGCTCCCAAATTCTTGGACCATATATTAGAGATGGTAAAATGGGCCCGGCCCGATGGGCTGGCCCGACACTGGGCTAGGGCCAGCATATTGCTGGCCCGTTTAAGGTCGGGCCAATTTGGTCGGGCCCGCTTGGCCCGGCGGGCCAAATGGTGGCGGGCCGGGCTGGCCCGCTTGGCCCGCCAATCAGCCAACACCCCCCACCTGACATCTCGCCCTCGCTTTCACCCTCACCCTCAGTCCCTCACCCTCTTCTCGCCCTCGCCCTCACCTCGCCCTCGCCCTCGCCCGCCCTCTGTCTCGTCGTCGCCCTCACCCTTGCCCCTCGCTCGCCCTCTGTCTCACTGTCGCCCTCGCCCTCGCCCCTCACCCTCGCCCTCGCCCGTCGTCCTCACCCTCGTCCGCCCTCACCATCGCCCTCGCCCTCGCCCGCGCCCCTCTCTCTCGCCCTCGCTCGCCCTCACCCTCGCCCGCACCCCTCGCTCTCGCCCTCTGTCTCGCCCTCACCCTCGCCCTCGCCCTCACCCTTGCCCGCGCCCCTCGCTCTCGCCCTCGCTCGCCCTCTGTCTCGTCGTCGCCCTCGTTCGCCGCCGTCGCCCTCGTTCGCCGCCGTCGCCCTCGTCGTCGGCCTCGCTCGCTGCCCTCACCCGCCGCCCTCGCCTGGGCAGGCCTGTTTGGCCCGCTTGGCCCGTGTAGGGCCGAGCTAGGGCCAGCAATTTACTGGCCCGTTTTTAAGCGGGCAAATTTGGCCCGGCCCGCTTGGCCCGTGGGCCACTTGGTGGCGGGCTGGGCTGGCCTGGCCCGGCCCGTTTGCCATCTCTACCATATATAGACATAATGTTGTCAATGGCAGCTTCATGAAGAACAAGAATCCCTCCAGCTAAACCCCACTACTTCCAGCCCCTTTTTCCAGGTTTCCACAATGGCCTTGTAAGTGCAAAACATTCATTCTTCTCTCTAGCTACTTTTTGAACTAAAAGATACTCGAATCTAGCTACATGTGTATACATCTGTGTGTGCACGCGCGCACGAGTGGGTTTTCTCTTTTGTGCAATTGATCCCTATTTGCTTTTTCAAGTACTTGAGCAATGTGCCAAGCAATGGCCATGCTTGTCTGAGAACCAGTAGAGGAAAGTGGAAAGTGAAGATGGAAAGGGGGTGTTTTCGGTGTCGTTGGACGGATTTTGTGAACCACCACAATTTGAATGTGGGTGTTTTGTTGGTATTTAGGCATGAAAGAGACTTGGTGTTTGATGTACGCAATGGTATTTGATCCAAATGGCTGCGAGAAAGAATCTGAGCCTTTGCGTGTCAAAGGTACTGAGGCGAATAACTCGAGCCATAGTCAAGAAAGTTCAAAGCCTATCAAGGACTTAACGTGTATGCTATATTAACATGCTCAAAAGCATCGCTAACGCACCAAAGACACAAGCTATGTTGCACGGAAACAAAAATGGGAAACGTTTCTGATATGAAACGAAAATGTGAAAATGGATATTCTTTTAAAAAAATAGGTATAAATATGGTTCGAAACGGGAATAGAAAATGTTTCAGAAACGGGAAAACGGCTCCTATGAGGTGTTTCCATGCAACAAAAGACACAAGTATTCTTAAAAAAATATTTATGAAACAAAATAAGTAACACCTTTTAAGGATATTTATGTCTTGTTACTCTCCTTTAATGTATTACTACCCTACATTTTTTAACTATATACACACGTGTATAGATATATATATATATATACTTGGGTTGATAACATTTTTTAATTCATGAGACCGTGTGTTCCATTTATTTTCTATTTCACGGTCAGAGGAGACGTTTTAATAGTTTACTTCATACTCATCCTAAAGAGGTAGAGTCGTTTCTCTCACAAAGACTTATCCTCATTTTGTTGCAACTCGGAAGCCCTACTGTTTTGAGAGCCATCAATTGTTAAGTACAACTTGTTCAAATATAAAAATTTTAAGTGTTTGGATTACTTACATAAAATAAGGTCCATGAATTCAAGCATTAATTCGTTTTTTTTTTTTCCAAGAGGTAGTCTAGTTAACACTAAAAAATAGGCGCCGAGATCTGCTGTCCCATTTTGTTGTCTCCTTCCCTGTCCAACCAATGATAAGCAGCCACATCACTCATTTTTAAATAGTAATTTTTGCAAAAAAAGTATAAAATCAAACAAAAAAATTATAAAATCAAATAATAACATATGTATAACCAACATATATTTCATTTATAATTTTTTTGTTTGATTTTATAATTTTTTTGCAAAACTTACTATTTAAAAATAGATGATGCGACTACTTCTCATTGGCTGAACAGAAAAGGAGACAGCAAAATGGGACAACAAATCTCGACTCAAAAAATAGAGATCTGAGAAGTTGCATACCATAAGATCCGATTAGGGAAGACAAACAGAAACCAGTAAAAGCAATCTTGAAAGGAAATAAGCACTTAGAAACAACAAAAGATAAGCCAACCAGAATTCAATTGCTCATCAAAACATGAACGTTAAAGAACATACAATTCTGTGTCTACAAAACAAATGAAAGTGAGCATCCAAGAAGTGGGCAAAACTGTCCTAACAACATTAATCAGAATCTTCCATTCACTAGCGCTAATGGTCGTCAATGAACCAGTCCAAACAACATGGATTGAAGTCCATGAAAGAAAGGGCCAGAATGGGGTTGAAAATAAACATTCAAGGTCATTGCACTTTCTATGACAAGCCAATACTTTCAATGTACCAGTGCGTGGCTGCACGCAGGTCCTTTTGGCCAAAGGATGGGGCAATTTTGGAAAAGAGGGAAAATGCTGCCCCTTCCTTCAACAAACAGAAATTTTTTTTTGTTGACCAGAAAATTAAGGTACCCCTTTTTTTATGCTAAGCGGAAAAGTGCTTTTTGATTGGAGCATGTTCCAATGAACTTTGCAGGGGTGAATGTCTAAATGACAATCACGGATCCAAATCAACGACAATGGTCAGTGTCACTGAGGAAAAGTGGGTCTAGTGCAGGCTGCAGGATTTACATTGGACGCAGCTGGAGAAGCTTTTCGGCAGCCACTGAACTAAAAGGAGATGTTATCAAGCTAGAGATTATCAAAATAGGTACGGCATTAATCATGACCTTCAGTTTCCACAGTGAAGTTCCATTTAATTACCCTCACAAATGAATCTAAATCAATGCCCTTAATTATAAGTTTGTGATGAAGATATATACAAATCTGATTCTTATTGTTTAACCCACTGTGCTGTGCATGGCATCTTAACTCTAAATTAACATTGCAATGGTGAACTGCAGGTGACAATCTGTGATCTGGAAGAAAGTGGGTTATGGAATAGAACTAAGCACCAAGTATCATGAAGTAGTTTCAAGGGTTTTGTCACATATGGATCAGAAGAACAGTGAATGCTAGCTGAAGACTATGCTTTTGTTTAATTAATGGATTATGTATAGTTTGAGGTTTTTGTGTGGTGTCATATGACAGTCAAACTTGCAAGCATCAGACTTAAGATAACCCTAGACCATATATACTTTTAAAACTATATATATTTATGTATATGTATATATGCGCTTTATATGAGTATATGTTTATATACAAAGAAGTCTTGAACTCACGGATTTGATAATTAATCTGTGAGAAACCTAATGATTTCCGCATCTTTGCTTTCTCTTGCACTAATTAATATATGCATTGATTTTGTACCTGTGCACTAAACTCATACCTTTGATGAGAAATATGTGAGAAACCAACTGCCATATCAATTGTTTTTGTCATGGTCAATTTGGTAATTTTAAAAGTTTAGTGTATATTTTATAATTTTTTAAAGTTTCTTAACAAACCTTAAAGAGATTATGACAATGTTAGGACAATATTATAAAATTAATATAGATTTGAAACTTTAGTGTATAAATTGATCATTTTCAAAAAAAATTTGTAAAATTGATAATATGATTAATTATTTATTTTACTGTAAATATAACCTAAATTATAAAAATAATCCTTAATGGGGGCTGATAATTCCCATGGTTCATGTACGTGTTTATTCATTTGAAGGTCATGTAATTACAACCACAAACAGTACACTGGACACATATTTAGGGCTGTTAGACAGCAATTGCTATTTAAGTATTTATTTATGCTTACGAAGAAATAAATATTTATATATAGAAATGTGTAATAGAATGCAAAGGAATGTTTTGATGCTAAATACATTTATTATTAATTAATAAGAATTATTAGATGTTAAAAATAAAATATATTAAATACGGGCGGTAGCTAAACCATTGAATCAAAATTTAATTATTTATCTTAATATATATTAAAGTAGAAGAGTAGCAGCACAAAACTTTCTCGCACAAAATCAGCTTCTAATTTTTTTTAAGAAATAAATTAATATTTAAAATATATACATAATTTTTTTGGAATAATCACTAATAAGTTAGAATAATAATTAATGTAATGGCAATTTCTATGTCATTACATTAATTATTCACTATCATTATTAATCAGCTGAAATAATTAGATAATTAATATTTTAAATTTATGTTATTATTAAAATGAGATATCATTTAGTTTTTAATATAACATTCACACTTTCTAACAGTTACACATTTTTGGAATAATCAAATAAAATTAATTTAATTACAGTTTTTAGTAATTAAATTAATTATTCACTCTCATTATTAATTAAATAATTAATATTTTAAATTTCAATTGTTATTAAAATGAAAACATAACAAAAGTATGTTCCATATGAAGATAAAGCACTTGAAAAGCAAACACAACCATAACTCTCACATCTAGGGGTTTCATGGTTTTTTTTTTTTTGCTCTTTTGTTTTTTATTGGTTTGATTTTTTTTTTTTAAAAATAAATTAATATTTAATTTGTTTACTGTTATTATTTAAAAGGTATACTCAATTTTTTTGGAATAATCACTAATTAACTGAATGCAATTTCTATGCCATTACATTAATTATTTACTATCATTATTAATCAGTTAAAATAATTAGACAATTAATATTTAAAATTTATAATATTATTAAAATGAGACATCATTTAGTTTTCAATGTAACTTTTAGATTTTCAAACAGTCACACATTTTGAGATAATCAGCTGGGCAACTTTTATGCAATTACATTAATTATTCACTATCATTATTAATCAGATAATTAATAATTAATATTTTAAATTCTTACAGTTATCTTAATATATAAAGTAGCAGACTTCTTACACATAGTTTTTCTCCAAAAAGTTGCCTATAAAATTTGCATTAAATTTACATGAATTTTCCAATGCTATTAATTAATCAAAAATAAATATTTTATGTTATATATTCTCATCAATTAATCCCTCAATCAATCAAAAACAAATATTATTTCTGATAAATATGAATAGACAACTTAAACAATTAATTAAGTTATAAAAAATTGTCCATTTGTATAAAATTTTATCTTTTTTTATATAATATATTAAATAAATTATAATAGTTTACAAATATTTTTTCCTTCCAAAAATTAATCTGCCAAACTATTTTTTATCTCTAAAATTTGTATTAAATTTTTAAGGGTTTTTCAATACTATTAATTAATCAAAAATAAATATTTTATGTCATATCATCTCATTAATAAATCTCTCAATCAATCAAAAATAAATATTATTTATGTGAAATATAAATAGACAACTTAAATTATTAATTAAATAATAAAAAATCGTTCATTCGTATAAAATGTTATCTTTAAATCCTATATATCCTATATAATATATTAAAGTAGGATATTCAGTCAAAGTATTTTGTCAAGTGACAATCAGTAGTGAATTTTTTTCCCTCAAAAACTTGTATCAAATAAAAGGTAGTGATTAATTAATTATTAATTTTAATTTAATAACTATATTATAGTCTTAAAAATATGATACCTTGGGTTTTTTAATGCTAATTAATATTTAAGATATCATATTTTTAAGACTATGAAAGAAATCAAAATCCATATATCATATTTTCAATACTAATGCATGGGTTTTTCGATACTAATTAGGACGTAAGATATTACATTTTTAAGACTATGGAAGAAAATTAATGCATAGTAAAAGAAAAATAAGTCAAAATCTATATTTTTAAAGTTATGTTATTATTGCAAAAATTAAATTTTAAGATCAAAAATTAAAAATTTTAAGAGAATTTTTAATTAGCATTGGAAAACCCATGCTTCCTCACATTTAAAAGTTTTGATTTAAATTTATATTTATTATAAATTTATAAATAAATATATAATATAATAAATAGTTTTACTTTAATAATTAATTAATCATTACCTTTAATTTAATGCATGAATTTTTCAATACTAATTAGGATTTAAGCTATCACATATTCAAGAATAATGCATGGATTTTTCAATACTAATTAAGATTTAATATATCATATTTTCAATATCATGGAAGAAAATTAATGCATTGTGAAAGAAAAATAAGTTAAAATCCATATTTTCAATGTTTTGTTATCATTGCATAAATTAAAAATTTTAAGAGAATTTTTAATTAGTGTTGAAAAACTCTTACTTTCTTACGTTTAGGAGTTTTAATTTATATTTATAATTATTAATTATAAATAAATATATAATATAATAAATTATTTTACTTTAATAATTAATTAATCACTACATTTAATTTAATGTAAATATTTAATGATTTGTTGTTCAAATATAATAGTTTTTGTGTATAAATAGGAAGTTCATGTCAAGATTTTTCATTTTATATAATGCTGTATAATTTAATAAAAAAATTTTAAAGTAACTTTTCAAAATATAAGACTTTGGGAGATTTTATGCTTTGAAGATAGGTCAAAAACTTATAACATTCCCATTAAGATGATTTTCATGAATGAACATATTTTTTTTCCCTAATAAATTTATTGTTAATTATTTATATAGATTTTACTATCAAATTTATAGGGTCAAAGAATTCATGTAACAATCAAGCGTTAGTTGATTTAATCTTTCAAAATATTAATTTGTGATGAACAATTATATTTTATGTCCAATTTTATACTTAGATACAATAATGTGAAATATAAGACTGCAAGTCACAAGTACAAACTAAACTTAATATCAAATACTATTGTTGTAGATACTATGGATGAAAGTTTTTTAATACAAAATTTTATCTTTAGGTCATTTTTGCTAATATTTTGAGTGTAGTTAAACTTGACGAACATGAATTATTTAGTAAATATAAAGTTGATTATATAATTATTTATGCATTTATAACTGACAATTTTTTTTATTTTTATTAAAGATATAATTAGAGAGGTTATTGACAAAGACAATGTTAAGTGTCAAGAATCTTGTGAAATGACAAGCGAAAAAATGTGATAATTTAGTTAATGTGTTAATTATTCTTTAGCACATTGAATGGCAGTATATTGATTTAAGAACGTTCTCTATTAGCATATTAAATAGCGAATAATTAATTAAACTTAAATTTTAATAAAAGGTTGAGTATTAAAATAAAAAAAACTGTATTTATCGATTATGTTATGATTATTTAAAATAACGAGTTTAATTTTTTATTTTTAAATTTATAAATCTATTTGAATTACATTTTCCATGCATCATGGGTTTAACACTAATTATATAAACAGAGATGAGTAATTCACAGAATGCAAGGAGTTTGTAGCATTGAATTATGAAAGGAATGTGTGCGTGTGTGTGGAGAGAGATTTTTGAGATTTGGATAGTGTTGGTTAATTAAGATATGGATTGAAAAAAAAAGTAAAATATGAAAAGTATTTTATAAAAAATTATTTTTTATTATATTTATTAAATTTATCTGACAATATTTTTAAAAAACTACTTTTTATTTGAAATTTTTTAGATAAATTTATTTTTTTCTATAAATTTATCTTAGAGCTTACAAATAAAAAAAATAACTCGTATATCTCCTAATACAATTCAAAAAATTTAATAAAAATCTTGAAATACTTTATATTTTTATCTTGATTATTCTACATTTTGATTTAAAAAATATTTTAATTTTATTTTAATATAATCTTATCAAACTTATTTTAACAAACTTACAATGTTGGAGTTTGTGACTTTGAATTATGAAAGAAATCCACATCAAGAAGTGTAACACTTGGAGTTTTCAAGAGAATCGCTTCGCGATCCTGCTAGTGGTATCAATTACTAGACACCAACAGGCAAGCGAAGCAACATAATGGCCATTCATTGACGAAACCCTCAACCGTTTCAGTATAAGTTTATCTTCCAAGCTATATAAATAATTCTTGAGTTTGAGAATATGTAAAGCTCCCAAATTCTTGGACTATATATATTGTCAATGGCAGCTCCTTCATCAAGAACAAGAATCCCTCCAACTAAACCCCACTTTTTCCAGCCCCTCCTTCCAGGATTCCACAATGGACTCGTAAGTGCAAAACAGTAATCTCTCTAATTCCTAGTCTTCAAACAAACCCTGCAAATTTATTAACTATACACATACAATTTTTAATTTTTTTTATGCAGTCGATCCCTATTTCTTTCTTCAAGCACTTGAGCAATGTGCCCAACTATGGCCATGCTTGGCTGAGAACCAATAGGGGAAAGTGGAAAGTGAAGATGGAAGGCCGGTATCTTGAGTCCGGTTGGACGGATTTTGTAAACCACCACGAGTTGAATGTGGGTGTTTTATTGGTATTCAGGCATGAAGGAGACTTGGTGTTTGATGTAATGGTATTTGATCCAAATGGCTGCGAGAGAGCATATCAACCTTTGCATGTTAAGGATGAGGTAGATGATTCAAAGGACAGTCAAGAAAGCCCAGAGCCTATCAAGGACGAAACCCGTAAGCTAAATTACGGCACTACACACACACTCGCTCTGACATCATTTTTGTACTCATGAAACTCAGTTCCATTTATTTTCTATTGCAGGGTCGGAGGAGATCGTTAACAGTCCACTTCATGCTCATCCTAGATCAGTAAAGTCGTCTTCCACAGGGACTTATCCTTATTTTGTTTCAACTCTTAAGTCCTACACTTTTCTGAGCCATCGATTGGTAATGAAGTATGTGTTGGGAAGTATTAATTTTGGTATTTCAAGATGTCGAAGTTCATGTCTTTTTGATTTCTCTAGCTAGATGCATATAGAAGTTTAATGGGCGAATGTGTGTATATTCTTTGTTTTTGGTAGTACGTGTATCTAATATTATGTGTCATTCATGTATGGAGACATTAGGGGTTCGTGTAACTAGAGACCAAAGGGCCACCCATGTCTACATATACCTCTCATTCTATTTGGAGATTGAACATGATGAATAAAATAAGCTTCTTCCGTAAACCCACCCTTCTGCCTCCAACAATATTTTGTCCAAAAATAATTATATATTTTTTAATTATTTAGACTACATACATGGAACAAGATCTATGAATTCAAGCATTAATTCGAAAATGCTGAGTTTGTATTGGATAATTTTTTAACAAAGCATGGTTGGCTTTTTGCAGCACATCCCAGTTCAATTTGCCAGGTTACATGGCCTTTGCTACAGAAACTGTGAGATGATTATCATAGATAATGAACAAAGGTCATGGCAAGTGAGTTTAGGGCACAATTATTATGGCCGAATTTACATTGGAAAAGGTTGGAAAGTATTCTGTGCTGCAAAATACCTCAAAGAAGGAGAGACTATACGCTTTGAGCTTATTGAAAATGGGAAGAAGCCTGTAATGGTTTTCCACAGTAAGTTGTCCCCCTGCATATACAATGATACATAATTATTCAGGATTTAATTATAAATATATAAATGTAATAAAAAATAATACTTGGTCACTGCCTATTTGAAGGGTCAGAAAATGGTCCTAAGATGGCACATCCAAAAGTGGGAAGTTCTGTAAAATGCGGGCCACAGTGTTTTACTGCCACTCTAACTCGAGCTCTACTGAAGTCTGGTCAATTGGTAATTAAGACTGCATTTATAATTGTCTTTATCTCCATTATCATGGCTGTTTGTGAGTGATAAATGTTACTAGACTGCCACTCAGAAAGGAAATTAATTACTTTTTGTTTTTAATTGTAGCATATGCCAATGAACTTTACAAGGTTGAATGGACTAAGCAAGTACAGCGAAATGACCATCGTAGATCCAAAACGACGAAAATGGACAGTGTCACTGAGGAGAAGTAATTCCAATTGTGCAGGCAGGATCTTCATAGGAAAGGGTTGGAGTGGATTGGTTGAAGCAAATGGAATAAAAGGAGGAGATGTTATCGAGCTAGAGATCATCAAAGCAGGGAGGGCGCTAATGATGAACTTCAGGATTCAAAGTGCTCCCTCAAACTAAATCAATACCCTTTAAATATGTGTTTGTGATGAAGACGTATAAGAATCTAATCTTATACTAAGCACCAAGTATCCAGTAGTTTCCAGGGCTTTTTGTCAAATATGGTTTTGAAAAACAGTGAATGCTAGCTGAAGGCAATGCTTTTGCTTAAGGGAAATTCTATTTGCAACCATCCAATTTACTCATCGCAATCATTGTAATAAAAATTTTAAATTTTACTATTTGTAACCTTTGAATTTACTCTTTGCAACCATTTACATACCAAATATACCCTCCACACACCTATCCCTCAAAATACACACCCACGCGCTTAAACCCTAGTCTTCTTCTTCTTCAGAACAGCACCGCCGACCTCGAAATCGCAGGTAAGCCATATTTGATTTATTTCATGTAGAGGCAACCGATCTCTTCGTTCGCTGAAGAATTTCCAGTTTGAGAAACCCAGATTTTCGGGGAAAAAATTTTCCCTCGAACATCGTTGTTCAGGAGAAAATTTTTCCCCAAAACATCGTTGTTTGGGGGAAAAATTTTCCCCCGAACAACGATGTTCGGGGGGCGGGGTTCCCCCGAACATCGATGTTCGGGGGAACCCCGCCCCCCCGAACAGCGATGTTCGGGGGAAAATGGGAGAAATTCTTCCCCAATTCCGGATTTTGTTTATTATATTATAATATATTATATTATATTATTATATATATTATAACTATATACATATATATAATAATTTTGTATATAAATTATTTTAAATATATATAAATTATTCTGAATTATTATGTTATGAATTTTGGATTAATATTATATTTATTTTTTCTTAAATTAATGTTGCTTTAATCTTAAAATTAATTAAAATTATTGCTTTAATTTTTGAGTTATTGGTATCAAAAATTAAAATTAACTAAAAAAAAATAAGATTAAAACAACATTAATTTAAGAAAAAATTAATATAATATTAATCCAAAGATTCGAAACATAATTTAGAATAATTTATATATATTTAAAATAATTTATATATAAAATTATTATATATGTGTATATAGTTATAATATATATATAATAATATAATATAATATATAATAATATAATAAACATATAATAGTATAGTATAATATTATATAATATATTATATTATTGAATTATATAATATATTATATATATAATATATTATAATATATTATATTGGATTTATATTTAAAAATAACATAATTTATAATATCAATCACTAGTTCAATAACATAATTTACATATATTACAGATGAATTAAATTAATAGATTCAGAAGAAATATAACATATATATGTATTTAATATATATATATATATGGTTATGTAATATGAAATTATTCTCATAGTATTTATAATATTATAATTATATTTTATAAAAAAACTAAAATTTTATTATATATATACATACATAATATAACTATATATATATATTATATGTATAATATGCATAGTTATAAGTATATATAATTATATTACATAAACTATTATATATATATTATAATATTTTAATTCTCCCGAACATCAGTGTTCGGGAGATTTCATAATATAACTATATATATATACATATTATATACATTATATATATATTATATAACTATATAACTATAACTATACATATACAACTATATAACTATATATATACATATTATATATGTGTATAATAATATAACTATATATATAACTGATGTTCGGGAGATTTCATAATATAACTATATATATATAACTATATATATACATATTATATACATAATACTCATAATATAACTATATATATACACATTATATGTATAATATGCATAATTATAATTATATATAATTATATTACATAAACTATTTTATATATTATAATATTTGAATTCTCTCGAACATCAGTGTTCGGGAGAATTGAAATCTCTCGAACACTGATGTTCGGGAGATTTGAATTCTCCCGAACATCAGTGTTCAGGAGAATTGAAATCTCCCGAACACTGATGTTCGGGAGAATTGAATTCTCCCGAACTTCAGTGTTCGGGAGATTTCATGTTCTCTGAATTTATAAATTCGGAGTTCTTGGGATTTCTTGAATTTTTGGGGTTCGGAGGTTGGGAGATGTCCCGAACTTCGAAATTCGAAGACACACCCACGCGTTCAAACCCTAGTCTTCTTGGACAGCACCGTCGACCTCTCTCCATCACCCACTTTGCTTGTGTTGTCCAGTCTCTTCCTTTTCTTTGAAGTCACTGAAATCGAAATCGCATAACAGTTAAGCCATTTAATTTGATTTATTTCATGGTAGACGCCACTGATCGGAGTTGAACCCCTGAACATCGAATTTCGGGGAGTTGGGGTTCCCCGAAACTCGCTGTTCGGGAAACCCTGTCCCTCTGAGAAAAATAATTTATATATAACTCTTTTATTTAAAATAATTTATATATAAAATCAGGTCTATATTATATATATATATAGTTATAATATGTAATGTATATAACTCTTACATGATAACTCTTTTATTTAAAATAATTTATGTATAAAATCACGTCTATATTATATATATATAGTTATAATATGTAATGTATATAATAGTTTGTAGTTATAATATAATATATCACTATAATAGTATATTATATAATATAGTTATAATAATATATTATATAACTATATACATTCTCCCGAGAATGCAATTCTATAGCATTCTATAATTCTATAATAATATATTATAATATAGCAATCCATCATTCTATAATAGAATATTATAATATATAATATTATATTATATAACTATATATATAGTCTCCCGAACTCATGGGTTCGGGAGAATTCAATTCTCCCGAATTTATGGATTCGGGAGAATTAATTTGTCCCGAATCCATGGGTTCGAGGGCTTTTAAAGTCCCCGAATCTCGGGATTCGGGGTTTGAAAGTCTCTCTGAATTTTGGAGTTAAGGGTTCGAAAGCCTCCCCGAATCTCAGGATTCAGGGAATCCCAAATTGCCCGAACCCTAGCATTCGGGACATCCCCAACTCCCGAATCTCAGGGTTCGGGGCTTTAAGGCAGGGGTATTTTTTATTTTTAATTAATCTTATTTTTTAATTCATCGTATATGTAAATCGTGTATGTAAATTATGTAATCGATGTTGTAAATTGTGTTGTTTTTCATCGAAATCATTATCTTCTTCGTAAAACTCCGGCGTAAATATTTGCAGATAATAATTTTTTATCGACATCGCTGACAATAACTGGTAATTGGCTATGGTGAAGAGAACTAGGTTGAACAATGTTCAGTGTTAATAATAGTGGTTGCATAATACTCGATATTGAATAATAGTGATTGCGCGATGTTTAATTATGGGTAAAGAAAGTTGTTGTGCCGATGATGGATGAGAAAGTGGGTGCACGCGCTTGAGGAGTAATGGTGGGTGATTGAGTGTCAAAGATTTAAACGAAGAGCAAATATGAGTTTTTATCTTAGGACATTTTAGGAATATTAAAAGTAGATTGTGAAGAGCAAAAAATATGGTTGTAAATAGAATTTCCCTTTTGCTTAATGATGGATTATGTATAGCTTGAGGTTTGTGTGTGGTGTAATGACAAGTCAGCCCTGGAGGCATATGATTTTTTATTTACTACTCTGTATATAACTCTCTCTCTCTCTCTCTCTCTATATATATATATATATATATATGCTGAGAAAATTTTTGTTGACAAAGGAGGACAAAAGGAGGCCTAAGGAGCTGTGGCCTATACTGATGGCCTACTAGCAAGGGAGTTCTAAACTACATTCACAACATCAACAGAAGGAAAATTAATTAGGACAGAAGGCTTGCTTTAATTAAGTAAATATAGTTAAGGTGAAGTAAACTCTAATTACGACCAAAACCCATGCAAACATTTATTTATGCATGGGTTTTACTATCTTGGGGGCTTCATAGCAGTAATACGTAAGAATAACAAACCATCGGGTTTACAACATTTACATAGTAAAGTAAAAAGGAACTTTCTATTATGTTGCTAAAAAACCCTTAAGTACATGAAGTATGTCACATAGAGAGAAGGGTGATTGAATGCAACAGGTTTCTGACATTCAAGTATTAATCAACAAGAACCCAAAAGGGTTATTAGCAATAGCTAATAAATTAAATAAATTAGAAGAATAGAACCGAAGAGGGAGCAGACTTGGTGGTTAAAAGTAAATGACTGAGAGAAATTCATGGTTAAAACACCAGCCTTGGGAAGAGATTTATGTTACCAAAAATCAGGAGAACGTGAAGGCCATAAACATGACTCAACAGATAGTGCATATAATTAATCCATATATCGTGGTTAGTCAGTGAACAAATCTCGGCTTTTTAACTTCGAACAAAGTCGAGAAACAAGTCATAACAGATAGTGTTTGAATTAGTCAAAGCAATGGATAAAAGTTTGATTTTAGTCAAAGCTAGCAACTTAGAGGATAACTAAAAGCCAAAACAAATTTGAATTAGTCAAAGAAATTGAGAATCAGCGGCGTTAAAGCCTCGGATAGCTTTTCTAATTATTTTGTAAGTTAGGGAGTTTGGGAAATAAAATATTATAAATCATGGGATAAACTTTTGAGGTACCATTTATATCTCAACAGACTCGAGCTCTATTAGAGGGTGTTCCATTAATTAAGAACAATATCTGAAGTGAGGTGAAACGGAGTTTTCGGGGGGTGGTGGAGGACCGACAATCGAATGATTTGATTTAAAAAAAAAAAAGAAATAGATTGTTGAAAATAAAGCGGTTCCTCTTGACTCATTGGAAGTTAATGGTATTGATGACAGAGTCATCAATGCAGTAAATTGTAGATCTTTTTTTGTACTCCTCTGCTAATCTGTAACTGTTTTGATCTATATAAGATTTCTATAAAAGAAAAAGCCATTTTTCCATGCATAATGCCAGCTGATGCGGTTGAAATTTCCAATTACGACAACATAATGGCCATTAACGATACCCAAGAAATCTTTCCAGTACATAACTCTTTCGAGCTGTCAGTTATGGATATAAAAATAATGTTATTTATTTAGATTTCCAGTTTAGGTGCACCATAAATATGGACAACTCCACTTTTTCATTACCTAATAAAAAGATGTCACCTAAATTCAATCTAAATAAATAACATTACTCTAAATATAAACACTTTCGAGGTGGAGAATGTGTAAAGTTCCCAAATTTTGTCCTTGCCCCGTTTTCAATGGCATCTTCATCAAGAATCCCTCCAACTAAACCCCACTTCTTCCAGCCCCTCCTGCCAGGTTTCCACAATGTACTAAGTATATATATATATATATGTGTGTGCATAACACTCTCTAATCTTCAACAAGAGCACGCAAGCCTATATATATATATATAAAATACTATATGCATATTTTTTTTTCGGTGCAGTCAATCCCTATTTCCTTTTTCAAACATACTTGAGGAATGTGCCGAATTATGGCCATTGGCTGAGAACCAGTAGGGGAAAGTGGAAAGTGAAGATCAATGGGCGGTGTTTTGAGTCTGGTTGGATGGATTTTGTGAACCACCACCATTAGCATGTGGGTGATTTTTTGTCCTAAAAGGTGAATCATTCACCCCAACGCCCCCGCACTCGGTCTATAGAATGTGAGGGAGTTAATCACGGTAACTCAGTTAGGCGTAGCGGCTAGACCAGTGCTCACTGCACACAAAGAGTCTCCCTCATTTTTTAGAGATTACTCTTACACTGTCGTTAGGCAGACTCGATCCTTAGTCTTTGTCCCAAACTTTACCATCTGCGACCAGCTTAGCTGCCCATGCGGACAGCATGTGAGTGATTTCTTGATATTCAGGCAGGATGGATTTAGTGTTTGATGTAATATGATCCAAGTGTATATCAACCTTTTCATGTCCGAAGCGAGCCAGATAATTCAATAGACAGCCAAGAAATTAATTCGGGAGTCTGCCAAGGTCTCAACCTGCAAGCTAAATTAATACCCTAGGCAAAAGGAAGCACAAAATATCCCCCAAAAAAAGAAAAAGAAAAGAAGCAAAAACAGAACATATGGTTGAACAACAAGTGTTGGTAGATTGTTGGGAATGCTGTGGCCGTATTGGGACTTTTGATCTTCATCTTAATAGCTGAAAACCATGAACAGATGAAAAATTTAGGAGTTTACCTCTTGAAGTGGATCGAAGCCTTGCGAGATTGAGAAACTTTAACTGCCAAATTCTTAAGAATACAAACTTCGGAAGCACCAATACCTGTTGGAAATTGAAATGCTCAAGTCAAGTTCATTGATGGATGAAGACGAAAAGGGTTTTGGATCTGGGGCAAAGAAACGATCTTGGGAAGACGAGCGCCCGCTATAATGATGATAAACGAAACTTTACACTTGGCGGGAAAACAAAGTAAAATAAATGAAAATTACGATAAATTTTACCCATCACTCACTTTATCTAAATTATTACACAAATTATTTTTATATTTTTTTAAAAAAATTGCACTCCTCCTTGAAATTAGTCTGTGACTCTTATAAACAACTTCAGCTTCGGCGGCCATGAAACTGTAAAGCTTCCAAGTTCCAACCCTATTGTCAATGGCTGCTTCATCATCATCAAGAGCAAGAATCCCTCCAGCTAAACCCCAGTTCTTCCAGCCCCTCCTTCCAGGCTTCCAAAATGGCCTTGTAAGTGCAGAACATTCTTTCTTCTCTCTACCTATCCCCTTCAAATTAACAAATACTTGAGCAAAAATTCTTTTCTCTTTTGTGCAGTCGATCCCTATTTCTTTCTTCAAACACTTGAGCACAGTGGCGAACTGTGGGTGTGCCTGGCTGAGAACCAGTCTAGGAAAGTGGGAAGTGACGGGCGGTGCTTCGGGTCGGCCGGTTGGACGGATTTTGTAAACCGCCACGATCTGAATGTGGGCGATTTCTTGATATTTAGGCACGAAGGAGACTTGGTGTTCGATGTAATGGTATTTGATCCAAGTGCGTGTGAAAAAGAGTTTCAGCCTTTGACAATCAAAAATGAGCCAAATAAATCATCAAGCCACTGTCAAGTAAACTCAGAGCCTGCCGATGACTCAACCCGTAAGCTAAACTAATGCTGTAGCCCATATATGTATGCATACAATCGGATTATAATCAGATATTCGTCCAGAACTGAGCTTTTTCACTGCCCGTTTGAAGGGTCGACAGAGGGAACCAAGAGAACGAAAGGGAGTTCTGTAGAATGCGTCCCCCGGTATTTCATCGCCACTGTAACAAAATCTCAACTCAGGAACGGTGAACTGGTAATCAGCATGCATGTTCATCATTAATTATTATGTTTAGTTAGTTAATGCCAGGAACTTGTTAGTTCATCACTTGGCCCCCTTAGTTTAAGAAAGAAATTTATGAAATTTGTGGTGATTCATGTAGTGTGTTCCCAAGACCTTTGCAAGGATGAATGGCATGAGCAAGAAGTCCAGAGTGACCATCATAGATGAAAGACAGCGTCAATGGACACTGTCGTTGAAGAGATATGAGGTGTGGGATAAGGTGTACATTTCAAAGGGTTGGAGAAGCCTTGCTGTAACAAATGAACTTAAGGTAGGAGATACCATCAAACTCGAAATCATTCAAGGACGGAAGCCAATAATGATGAACTTCAGTGTCCACAGTGAGTTCTCTTTTGCCTCTTCTTCCATCTATATCAATTATTATGGCTAACATGAATAAATTTCATAAAATTTATTTTTCATGTTTACATGAAATCAAATTTCAGGTAAATGACTGAAATTTAGAAATAAATTTCACAAATTGAGAATAAAATTTATTTTTGAATAAAAATATATCGTTACCAACATCGACACTAATATTAATC
This sequence comes from Diospyros kaki, assembly GCA_036245055.1. Classification (NCBI taxonomy): domain Eukaryota; kingdom Viridiplantae; phylum Streptophyta; class Magnoliopsida; order Ericales; family Ebenaceae; genus Diospyros; species Diospyros kaki. The sequence continues at coordinate 757,418 of BSEG01000008.1, read as the reverse complement.
CAACCCTTACCACAATCTAACGCCCCTACCAGAGATTGCAACCAAAGTCCTTTTGGGTGTAATTTGTATTTAGTTTTATTTAAATTATTATTAAATTTAATATATTCCAATGTTGAGATTCCTTCATTCCAACTACAGCCCTATCAAAGTTTATAGTTGAAACATTTAACTCTTTATCAGTTTATAATTTGGAGCATCAGTGCCGAAAAAAGAAAATGACCATAACGTTTCAATTAATGCAACAACAAATGGTAACTGCAGGTCGATCAGTGTGATCTGAAAAGGGTACTACTGGTTTATGCAAGTGAAGTGAGCACCAAGGATCATGAAGTAGTTTATCTATCCACTTTCAAGGTCTTATTGTCAAATACAGATTAAAGTTCTTTCTTGGTGTCAAGACTATGATTTTGTTTAATGGGTTATGTATGGCTCCCAGGTTTCAGGCTAATGCCATGACAATTGACAAAGCCAACGTACCGTGCATTGATTAAGTTGAAAAAAAACTAAATTGTTTAATTATGGTGGATTAATGACATCTTAACCCCATAGGATAGGGCACCGCATATATTTGAGGGCTTAGAATACTGCAAAGTTATGAATTATGTCTTTGTATGTGAATGCACAACCGACTTTGTCTATTTGAGGGGTCAGGTTTCTCGAGTTTAGCTCATGACAAACTTGTTGGCTTATCTAGGATCATGGAGTAGGCAAATCGTGAGTTTTTTTTTTTTTAATAACCTAGGTGTTTAAGGTTCACCTGACTAATCCTAAGGAGAGCGGTTTTTTTCCTTAGTTTGTCTTTGGGGTAAATTTGAATGCGATCACAGTCTATACACACTAGAAATATATTTTCTAAAAACGACTACCCTCTCCATAGCTATGAAAAACGGAAACGGCAAAGACAACCTGAAACGATTTTTGGGCCGTTTCTATAAATTGCGAAACGTTTTGGGGTAGTTTTGCAATTTACAAAAAAATGTGGAAAACACATTTCCGGCAACCACGATCGCTTGCAGCGAGGAAAACAATTGTCACATGCAGCGGGGAAGACAATGATCGCCAGATCTGGAACTTGGGCCATCGAGAGACAAAGCAACAGTTGGCGGCCAGGCAAGATATAGAGTGTGCGATGATGGTCGGCGGCAAGGGCTAGAGGCAAGCGACGGTGGCAGAGACGTATCAACTATGAGAGAGGTGAGATCGACGATGAGGGTGAGGGCAAGAGATGCGTCGATGGCGAGAAAGGTAGTAACGATGGCAGAGACGTGTTGATTGTGAGAGAGACGAGGTCGATAACGAAGGCAATGGCAAAAGATGTGTTAACGATGAGAAAGGCGACTACGGTGGTAGAGAAGGAGGAAAAGACAGCGATCAGTCATTGACAACGAGCGGGGAGACAAGTCGACGACGTGGGTCTCTCTTAAGGCAGAGAACAGTGAACACTGATACAATTTTAGGGTTTACAACTTAATATTATTTATAGTATGTAAATTATAAATTAATTTTACATATACCCCTATATTTTTTAAAATTATAATTTATTTTGCGTTTCTGTTTCTTAAGTTTTTTGAAAAATACCGTTTTCGTATTTCTATTTTGTATCATAAACGATTTTCGTTTCTGTTTCCATGTAGCATGGCCCCATAAACCCTACTTTTATGTTGTGTGGACGAGACCCCCAAAAGGCAACAGAGCACACTATAACCTTGTCTCTACGTGAGCGACTTGCCTTTTAATTTTATTGTTGCTTTCCAAGACGTCACAAGAATTCAAACATTTGATACTCCTGTTATCTCACTTGTACTTTACTACTATTCATGAGTTTTAAAGATGGTGAAATAGGTTCGGGTTAAAGAGTGACTCTAAACAAGGAGTCTTTCAAGTTTCTCACAATAAAAAAAAAAAAAAAAAAAAGGTAGGAGTGTTGAGTTGAATTAACTTAAAATCTGAACACTCTAATTAAGGGTTTAGTAAACTAAATATTGGCCAAAATGCATTGAGTTAAGTGAGTTGTATTAACTTAAATTCAATCACACCGTATCTTTACAATTGAGTTCAAACTCTTGATGGCAAAGTAAAATATTTTTAAAAAACTCAATTTTATCCCTCTAAAATAGTTTACACAAATTTTATTTTCTTTCATATCCTTTATTATATATATATAATATTTATAATTAACTTTTTTTATTTTTTTCAATCATTTTGCTATCTTAAAATGTTGTGTTTCCATATTGTACTTGTTGGTTTCACTATGTCAACTAAGTTATGGAACACAACTATATCAATTATCTTCATTCACCACTATCTCATGAAATTTCTCCATGTGAAGATGGTGTTCAACCTTCATTTCATCATTACTCCGCCAGGGGATATTATCCATTGCCGGTCCCAAACCCGGATAAAGGAGGAGAGTTGCGTTAGGTAGCCGACAGCCAGCTAAAACCTAGTCGGATCTAAATATGAATTCTAGACAAACTATCTGTTGGGATGTAATCCACATAGAAGTCTAGAATTCATATAGCCAACCCCACATAGTGGGATAACGGCTGGATATGTTGTATTTTGCTATCTTAACTTTAACTTAAATATTTATCAAATAGTAATTCTCGAAATTCACATTATTTTGACTAATTTATCAAAAAAAAAATTATAACTAAACTCGTTTTACTAAATTTATTTTAAGTTAACACAATCAACTCAACTTGTTTCACCTTATGCTCAAATGAACCCATACATTAAACACCACTTTATTAATCTTCACATTATAATTTTTCACCTCTTTTAATTCTAATAATATTTTAAACTCTCATTTATTCAACCAATCCCCATATCATTAACCGATGTCACCATCAAGCTACCTAAAACTACATTTTAGTTTATTATTATAATTTTAATTGTGAAATCAATCAATTTAAGCACTTAAGGTGTATGATATGGCATATATTATTACTTTAATTAGCTATAGATTTTTCTTTCATATATTAAATACACTTTAATTACTTTTTTATCTCCAATTAATTAAGATACATTAATATTAAATATATTTTATTTTATGTTTTGAGTGAAAAAAAAAAAAGGAGAAAAGCTCCGTCAACCGCTTTGAGTAACGGTAGAAAGATTGCTAGCCGCAGCACCCACATCTCAGCCTGTGATTGCGATGGCTTCGCCATGTCCATTTCACCAACCACTCTCTCTCTCTCTCGCCTTGGGTTGGCTGTCTCCCAAACTTGAGACTGGCGCGTCAAGCTCGACTCACTTTGACACGAGGCCTTGTTCCCTTGTAGTTTCGTTGAACACGCACTAATTCAGATCTAAAAGATTTAATATTTATTATCAGATCCACCCTATACACTTTATGCACCCAAAACCCACCCTTTGCTCTCTCGATCCCAAGAAACCCTGATTACTTCTTTCTTCCCCATGTAAGTTTTCATTTTCCTGGTGTCATGCAATTATACTTCTATCTGGGCATGGTTCTTCATCATGGAATTTGAGTTTCTGGTTATTGCGGCAATGAAGATTGAGTTAGTTTTCGTTATTGGCTGAAATTTCAGGAGTAAGTAATCCTGGAGCTACTTGATTGGATGTGGTGAATTGCGATTCTCGGAGGACTGGTTTTCGATTTCCGTGGATTGATTGCTATGGTACCATCCATGGACGGTCGCCTGGATAGTGATACAAGTCCGTATTTGAGGTTAATTTCTTTCCATATGGATTCTCTTGTTGTCTGTTTGATTGTAATCGAATTCGGCTTTATTTGTTTCTGCACATAGCTACGTGCTTCTATTGGGTTCTGTGTCAATATATTGTTGGAATTGCGATTGCCTTACATTCAGACCTGAGACTGGTCTTGCATGTCTCTGTATATTGGATTTTTTTTCTAAAACAGGTATATAACTTTATATAACAATTGTAATCCAATTGCAAATCGAAAGGCATCCTTAATTTTTCGTCCTCGTTTAAGGGGCATCTTTGTGCATGAGGCTGCCAGTATCGGGGGGAGTTATATTTGTACACTGCCTTCCCTCTACTTTTTGGCACTCATTTTTGCAATGGTGAAAAACCCATAGTAACAAGTCCCAGACTTGTGGCAGAGAGAATGCTTCCTGAAATTGGCATCTGGGGAATTATTACTTGAACGAGGGATGACTTCTCCACATACTTGCTCTTCCAAGTTGGGGTAACAGAAAATACTTCTATTTGTGAGTTTTTAGTGTGTTTAACTGGAGGACCTCAAAATACAGTTCTTTGTCTACATCTACACTTAACTAGTACTTTTGGTCTTTATTCACTTTACCTAACTGCCATATGGATCTATAGATCATAATGAGCATAATGAGACCTAATTTTCTACCTAAATATCAACTACATATTTAATATACTAATATTTGCAGTATTAAATTTTTTGAGGCACCATTACAACCTACTGCTTGCTTCTCAATGTAGCCTATTTGCTGCCCTGTCTTATGGAATTGCTTCGATGGCCATGGTTTTCATCAACAAGGCAGTTCTAATGCAGTATGCACATTCAATGACCCTTCTAACTTTCCAGGTATGACTTGGAACCATATTTAGTTCTTGATATTTTTGCAATGTACCACTACTGTCAATTATTTACGAGCATAGTATTCATTAGATTTTGCACATTGCAGCAAGTGGCAACAGCCTTGCTTATACACTGTGGTCGAGTGATGGGATACACAAAGGCCAAAGGACCTAATCTTGAGACTGCAAAAAAGCTTATCCTAGTTTCGTTATTCTACAATGCAAATGTGGCATCTGCTTTAGCAAGCTTGAAAGGAGTAAATATTCCCATGTATATTGCCATAAAAAGACTTACACCACTTGCGGTATTAGTAGCTGGATTCCTTTCTGGAAAGGGGAGACCTTCTTCACAGGTTGGTGGCTTTCATTAATGTCTAAGGTGTAACATTGATTATCCTGCAAAGTTTCTGTAAAGGAAGTCATGGATATCTCTTCTAACTTTTAGATGATTTTGTATGTAAAACAGTTTTTTCCTCTTGCTAATAGTGCTTTTCTCCTTTCTAATAGAATATATGAATTGATTCATATGAAATTGCCCATATTGGGAGTTCTGCTCTAACAATATTGGCTTTGACATAGAATAGCCATGAATATCCTGAGGTCTGCACATGACCACCCTGCTAATTATGTACTTTTCATTAAGTTATTAACTATGACCATTTGTTCAGAATAGCCTTCTGCTTTTTCTTTTTTTTTTTCTAAAGAAGGCATCCCCAATAAATGAGGCTCCCTGCTTTGTTAGGATTGGAGAGTTATTAAAAAAATCAAACGGCATTGCTCTTCTGAAATATGTTAGTGCAAGATGGAACTAGAAGTTTAATGATGAGCAAAACATAATTATGGATAGCTATGCTATAAATGCTTAGCCAAAGTTATAGGCCAAGATTTTGAAATTGTACCAATTTTCCTGAATTTTAAAGGCAGGGTCTCTCTCTTTATCTCTCTCTCTCACACACACTCACACACCTCCCTTTGTTGTTTTTCCTTCTCATGGTTCTTTTGTTCTTACTTTAACATATTCATTTATTATTTAGGTGACATGCAAGGGGCAATCTGCTTTTTATTCTATATTGTGACATTCTGATGATTCCTTGGCCGTTCACTTAAACCAAGTTACTTGAGCAAGAATAATCATGTCATTCTTGAATCAGGATGACTTAAATCCCATTTAAGTTTTTCCTTATGGCCTAGGTCGAGACAAGCAAGTCCATCATTTTGATGTCTTGTAATTGTAACAAGCAAGTCCACCTCATCTTCGTATCCAGTGACCTGGCATGGAAACCTTTTTGAGAGATGGAAGTTATTGTAAACTTGTTTGGTTGTGACTTTTCAATTGGCCCTTGGCTTCAGCTTGTGGGTTTCTTTTCTTGGGTTTCAGATCTCTACAATTGGAATATCTTGCACCTTTCTGTTGTAATGTTTGATGAAGTAGGCAATGATGATTTCTTTCTCCATTTACCCATCTTAATTGAAGAGGCTGGTTGCATCTAATTTCAGGTAACTCTTTCTGTATTACTCACTGCTGCTGGGGTTCTCATTGCAGCACTAGGAGATTTTGCCTTTGACCTTGTTGGATACAGCATGGCCCTTACATCTGTCTTCTTCCAGGCATGGTTTTGGCTGTTCTCATTCAGAGTTGAGAATAACAAATGCTTCTAAAACCACTTTTAGCCCTTACTCATTGAATGTTTGGTGTTCTTGGTTGTGCAGACAATGTACCTTGTGTTGGTGGAGAAGTCTGGTGCAGATGATGGGCTTTCATCAATTGAGATCATGTTCTACAACAGCTTTTTGTCAGTACCATTTTTGCTATTTCTTATCATAGCTACAGGAGAATTTCCAAATTCTTTGGCATTATTACTTGCGAAGGTCAGGATCATGTTAATTATGTTTCGTAGCATTTCTGAATGCATTTTCAAGCAGTAAAACTTCTATTTTTAATGTTTGAGAGAGGAGCAATGCAACTCAAACTTGTTTTTTTTTATGATCAAATCGATATGAAATTGTCTGTGGAAGGATTATATCTTTTCTTCTGTTTTTTCTGTCATATCAGAACCTAACTTTTCTAGATCATGAATTCCATCTATGTTATTGGGTTATAAAAAAATGAGGATTGTTGAGAGTAAAATAATGGTATAAAAAATAGAGTTAACCCTGTATTTAACAACTTAAACTTCTAGAATCATAGTTCTGAAAGGCGCGAGGCGCACGAGGTGAGGCGCGCCTTTGCGAAGCGAGGCGCACCTTTTAGAAAAAAAACTCAAAATCTTGTAAAATCATAAAAAAGCTATCAAATTATCAATAATAACACACGCATATCATTAATGATTCATTATCTTCAAATTCTAAACTAACAACATCAAAGTTGATTCATTCATCATGCAAATTTTAAACTAGAAACATCGTCAAAGTTCAAACTTAAAGTCTCAAACTCAAACAAGTACCAATCATCATGCAAAGTTCTAAACAAACATATAAACACTACAAGTTCACAATCAATAAAAAAATTTTAATCATCATCATCATCATACTCTTCACCAAATTGAAAATCATCATCTAACGGTGCCATATTTCGCTCATCCCTGTTATTCTTCTTCTTTTGCATGTACTCTCCAATCTCTTATTTTGTTGATGGAGTACATTTTGGACAAGATTTAGTACTCTCCACAATCAATAAACACTACAAGTCCACAATCAAGAAAAATTTTTCATTTTGAAAAATGCTATTTTTCTAAATCTGAAAGATTAGCGCATTTTTTCTAAGTCTGGAAGATCAGGGCATTAGAAGGAGACATATAAGAAAATGTTTTCATTTTGAAAAACTATCTCCTGGTATTTTGATAGCTAATATTCATTGTTGTTAAAATGATTTTTAATGAATTTTGCAAGAAATAATAAATATGTATTTTGGGGGTGATAAAATCGTTAAATCCCGAGTTTGTACTAAAACCAAAATTCTATTTTCTAATTGTTATGGGTTTTGATTTTTTAGATATTTTTATTGAATTCAAATGGGGGTACTTTCTTATTTACATTTATGTATTAAAGTAAATGGAAGGTAAAATATAAATTAAAGAAAATATAAATAATGTAAATATGTTGTAATGTATACATACTGAAACCGAGAAGAGGGGAGGCTGAAAAGAAGAGGAAGAGAGGATGCAAGCGCGGCTAGGTTTCATGAGGCGCACCTCTCGCCTCAGCGCCTCACCTTGCAAGGCGAGGGCCTCGCTGAAATCACCTCGCCTGAGCCGAGGCAAGGCGCCAAACTGGTGCCTAGGCGTGCCTTTAACAACTATGTTCTAGATTAAATAGCGGTTAACAATTTAATATGATATCAGAGTAAAAAAAGGTCATGAGTACAAACCTTACCCCAACCCAATATTTAAAAAAAGTGTCGCATGTGGTTGGATCAGTTATCAATGAAGCCTGGACACATGAGGGGGCGTCTTGAGAGTCAAACAATAGTATAAAAGATAAAGTTAACTCTCTATGTAACAACTTAAACTCTTAGGGTGTGTTTGATAACACACATTTTCCATAGAAAATGTCTAATCATGTGTAATTATTACACATATTTTCTATGAGAACAATCAAACACTCTTAACATTTCTATGGAAAATATGTGTATGGTACAAGCATTTAAAATTTCTTTCCATGGAATTCATTTTCCAAGGGGGTGGGGTGGTTTTTGTTTTCTAGGTAATGCAATCAAACACACCCTTAGATTAAGTAGTGGTTAACAATTCAACAAAGACATACATGAGATGTGTGAACAAAAGAAGCTTGGCTTGTCCTTGAGAAACTGAGATTTTCCAGAATTTGAAAGCAATGAATGAATATAGGCATATGCGTTAATAGGGTTATTCGGAGTTTCCATATAACTGCTGTCAGACAATCACTATATCATTTGCATAGTTTGACTGAATAGCCTAAATTCTACTCTGATTATCCACTTTAGTGATGGAGTACGGGAAAACAAATATTTTGGGAGATATTATTCTAGGTGCAGATATAGAAGTTAGCTTGTTTTTATTATTTCTTTCCTAGTTAATATCTTATTTATTATGTTTACATTAGAGTTTATTCTGTTTCCCTTAGAGATTAATGGCCTACATAATTGCTTTTAGAATGTATTCTTTGGCAGCTTTTGATAATTGAGTTGATATTGGTTGTCTCCATTGAAGTCTTTGTTTGTGTTTTTGTTTTTTGTTGATTCTGTATCACTTAGAATACAATTCTGTTAATTTAAAAAACACACACATCCGCACACTTTAAGTGCACACATCTTTAAGGGATAAAATATTCTATGAACGCTCAGAGGAGATGAAATTGATTTGGCTAATGCTTAACTGAAATTGTGATATTCTAACCAAATTATATGAAATTTTCACAATGAGCTTGAAGTTTGCTTTCTGTTGTTGTCTTTATGATCTTTAGGGTTCTACATAAACTGAAACTCAACCAGTTAATTTATTAGGACTACTGCTTTCTGCTTCAATAGCAGTGTGTACAGCCTTATGCTGAAAGCTTGAAACACTAATTGCGATTTAGAGACAGCATATAACACTAAAATTTGCACTTGATTGTTAATATACTTCAAACCAATGTTTGTGTTTGTGGTTGGGGTGGGCCTCTTTGAGGTAATTTTCTCATTACTTAACTTGGAAAGATGGATCTGCTACACACACGCACTTTGTTCCAGGCATGTTGATATCATGTTTGTTTTCCATTCTCTATTGAATTAAGGTGTGTAGTCTACTAAGAATTCAACATGGATGTCTTATTTTTTATGGACAGAGTACTTCATTATCATTTTTGGTGATTCTTCTTCTCTCATTGGTGATGGGCATAGTCCTCAACTACACAATGTTCTTGTGTACCATAGTTAACTCGGCTTTGACAACAACAATTGTCGGTGTCCTTAAGGGGGTTGGCTCTACGGTATGTAATCAATTTCCATTTCTTTTGGTAACAAAAACAGAGCTCTTCCAGCTTATACCTTAAGTCTTTTACTTAACCTAATATCAATAATGCTGTCTTCAGACGCTCGGTTTCATCTTGCTGGGAGGAGTGGAAGTGCATGCTTTGAATGTGACTGGATTGGTTATCAACACAATGGGTGGGGTGTGGTATTCATATGCCAAATATCAGCAAAAGAAGAACAAGCCACCAAAGTTAATATCAGATGTTGAGTCTCATCGTAAATGAGATAATAATGCAGGCTCTAGTTGGTTATACTGATTATTATCTATTGTCATCTCTCAACCAACTTCTTTACATGTACCCCATTCATTGTTCAAATAGAATATAATTTATTTATGATCAGAGTTCAAATTCAAAGGAAATCTTATCTGTGTCCTTCACAATGGAAACCTCTATTGTCTCCTCTGCCAGGACCAGTTAGCACATTCAAACTTGCATATTCAGGCACCCAAATTGATCCGATACAATCTATAACACCGTATGCCTTTTATCATAAAAATCATCGTTTAGGTTCTTAGGTTGAGCCAATAACCTCCGAGTTTTACATTCCACTGCTACATCCTACTCTCAATGAGTACAAATATCAAGTCGTGATCCCACACTGTCCAGTCTGGCTACGTGAATTTTGCAAGGCCTTTATAAACTACAATGTCCAAGCTCTAGAACAATTATACATCCAGCATTGTTCAAGTTTCTCTAAATTTTTCTCCTATAGAAATGATCTGATCCGATGCCTTACTCAGAAGGAAGGACTTTTAGTTTAGTCATCATCTGGTTCAACCGAGAAGTCTGGCTCTTCCGGCTTCTGCAGTTTTGGTAATTCAACATCTCTCATCTTCTGAGCCCCTCTCCTTGTGTTGGCAGCGAATCTTGAGGCCAGGATGGTTACTCCTAGGTTCTGTTTTGCCTGAGAAGAATTTGCTGCCGCAGCAGCATTGCGCTCTTCCTCTGGGTCAGAGAAACCGACCAATTGCTCATCGAGAGACAAGGAGAAGGACTCTTTCAAGCTAAGAGACCTTGCCATCACTCTCCTCTTGTATCGGCGCCAGGCAGCCTGGATGAAGCAAGCGGCCCACGTTCTCCAGTGGTGAGAGTAGAACCGGAATGTGTGCTGAAGCCTTTTACTGTGGAGCCGTCTGAACTGATTCGCAACAAACTTGAGATCTTCCGCTCGCAATGCGAAGGTTTCCACTTCAACCAGTGCCCTCACTGTCCTTGTGGAAGAAGGCAGGTTGACAGTTGATTCAGGAAGCAAAGCCCACGCAAGAAGTTCCTCGCCGCAGAAATCACCTGGTCGTAAAGTGATTGAATTGAAGAAACCCGTGCGCCCTCCATTCGTGGTGGAGCTTTCGAGCGTTCCTCTGATGATAAACAGCATCTCGGTGACAGGATCACCCTCACGAACAATATAGGTGCCTTGAGTACTCAAAGATGATACTAGGCGCTCGCAAATGGCATCAAGTAGCTGATCATCCATCTGTGAGAAAAAGGGTACCTGTAATTGGAGGAAAGTTTAAGGAGTTAACTCGAACTGCATTTGACATGAATGAAACCTTCCTTAATGCCATCACATAGATCAATTCTCTACTAGACCAACCAGATAGATCAATACCTTTGGAGCTAGGATTTGTGGAAGCAAACTAAAAGTAAAGCAAAATGAATGTTGATAGATGTACGATGTATATGCATAAAGTTATGTCAATTCTCTTTTCTTTTGCAGTTTTATCAGGTTATGGTTGGATGACTAAGGGGAACCATAATCGAGCGTATCCTTAAACAAATTGTGAAGATCAGATCCAGAGGATTGGTAAACTAAAATTTATGTAGCCAACTCCACCTAGTGGGAAGGCTTGATATGTTGTCGCACATTGGCTCCAGCGTCGGAAAGAACTAGTCACATTATATGTTTCCTCCCAATTAGAGAGCATTTAAGATCAGAAAATGGAACTTCCCCCCAAAATTAACAGTCTGTGACACTTGGTAGCAACATCAGGTGCCAACTTACACGACGAACAAGGTCCAAACGAAGGTGGCGTTGGATGTCCCTACGGAGATCAGTAGGTAAGGCATGCAAAATTGACTCTTCATCAACTCCACGCGTTGCAAGCCATTTGTACTGAACAAAACGCCTGACGCGTTCCTGCAGATCTTGAGGAAGCTGCCGATGTCTCATCCACTCTTCAGTGTCCCGACGCTTAAGTCTCCACTCTTCCAGCCTCACAGTTATAGACTGCAAGTAGGTCTGCAAGAACAAGGACAAGTAGTTATGGAAGACGAAAGAACATTTAGAAAGTACATAACTGATCCAATAATCTTGTGACTAATGACAATAAAACCCAACAGACTGACCATTAATGATAACATGCATCCTTGTCCAGTGATCTCCTGATCACTCTTACATAACCCTTGTCCTTGAAATGCAACCTTTCAGGATTCAGATTCATCTCTATTCCATCCATGCTCAGACCAGAATTGGTCACAGCAAGGTCCTAAACCATATTCCATGGTAACTATTACAAGCAAAGTATGTGATGGCAGAAGTTGCTCAACTTTTTAGGTCATATAGAATAGAAATCTATGCAAAATCCTCTACACAGATATATATATATATATATATATATTTATGTTATAATTATTTTGAAATGTAGAAAAGTGCCATTTTCTATTGGCAGTTGTATACACCTCTGATGCTTTTCGCATCCACTTGAAGCCTACATGAGGCTTTGAAATTATGATTTGCAAAAGGCTTAGAGAACTCCCCAGCAGCCCTAGATTTTTCCAGCATGAAACTATTGCCATCATGACCACTGTGTCAGATCAAGGGATCTGACAGGGAATTTCTTCCAGAATTGAGGAAGAAGAGGGAATTGACGGGAAGAAAGAGAGATAGGAATCAGAGGGAAAGAGGGAGAGAGAGAGAGAGAACAGAGATTGAAAATTGGAGGGAAAGGACTTGTGGAATAATTTTCACATATCCCCATCCTCACTAGAAGTTTCTTATTTATAGGGGGTGGTTACAAACAAGAGACTTCCTCTAACTACTTCTCTTGAGCTCCCAAGTGGCCATGTGCCAACTGGAAACTAATTACAGTTACACCACTCTCCCAATTACCATGTTATCCCTTCCCTAATTACAGACTTGCCCTTGGGTTGTGACACTCCCCACCCCTTGAATTATTTCTTGTCCCGAAATTAAATAAGGCTGGCCACCCTGGGGTATTGTTAGAGAAGCTCCGATAAGTATTCCCAAGTGGTGTTGTCAGGATGCAAGTGTGTCCATTGCACCAGAACTTGTGTGATTGGCAGAGAATCCTTGTAAATGACTCGTCTGTCTAGCACTGCCTTAGGCTTCACTTCCATCACCATATCTTCTTTTAACTCTGGTATCTCGCGGCTGACTTCTGTAGTAGTCCCCACTACCTTCTTCAGAAGGGATACATGGAAGACTGAATGTAGGCCCACACCTTCAGGAAGTTGCAACCGGTATGCTATTGGTCCCACCTTGGCCATTATTCGGAAGGGACCATAGTATTTGGGGCTAATTTTAGTGGTAGGTCCCTTGTGAAAAAAGTGTTGTTGGAACCGTTTCACCTTCAGATACACCTCCTCCCCTTCCTCAAAGGTCCTATCAATGCAGTGTCGATCAGCCCTCTATTTCATCCTCTGTTGGACTATGCTTAGCTCCTTCTTTATGACTTGTAGTGCGTCCTGTCTTGCTTGTAGGTAGTGCTCAGCTAAAGTTTCAACTAGGGTGTAATGCATTACTACGGGAATTATAGGGGGAAGGTAGCCGAATAAGGCCTCAAATGGGATCCTTTTGTGGGTTGTATGGAAATTAGTGCTATACCACCATTGAGCTAGTGATAACCAACGGCTCCAGCTCCTGGGTTTTGTAAAGCAAAGGCACCTGAGGTATGTCTCCACTGATTGACACGTTATGTCTGTCCATCAGTATCCGGATGGTAGGTTGATGACATTTGCAGTCCTATACCCAACCCTTTGTTATGTCCCAGTGGAAGAATTGTAAATTTTTTAAATGAACTTTTGTAATAATCGTAGCCCACATCGGCCAATTGGTATTTGTATTTGAACCAAAATAATAGACAGCATTTGTCTTTGAATACTTGTAATAAACAGTCTTCATTTGGTCATGGGATGTCTGTTAGTGCTAATGTAGCTCAACGTCAGAATGTTTGTCAACAATGGCATGCTCGGTTAGGGCATCCCTCATCAAATGTACTGAAAAGTGTCTTGAATAAAATTCAAATTCCTTTTTCAAGGTCTGAACTTTCTTTCTGTGACTCTTGTAAAATGAGAAAATTGCATCAGCTTCCTTTTGTTGATTATCTAATCAAATGCACAAAACCTTTGGAGTTGATATATTATGAGCTATGGGGACTCTCACCAGTTGTGTTGGTTGAAGGATATAGATACTATATCATATTTGTGGTGCCTATACACGTTACACTTGGCTATATCCCTTGAAACTTAAATCTAATACTCTCTCAGCCTTTATTGTTTTTCACAAATTTGTTGAACTTCAATTTCAAGCTAAACTAAAATCCATTCAAACTGATAATAGGGGAGAGTTTAAAGCCTTTTTACCCTATCTTTCTAGCCATGAGATACAACCTCATTTTACATGTTCTTATACTCACCAACAAAATGAGGTTGCCGAGAGGAAACACAGACATACTATGAAAATGGATTTAACTCTATTAGCTTAAGCAAAAATGCCTTTGAAATTCTGGATAGAGGCTTTTCTCACTGCTATTCACACAATAAATTTGTTGCCTACGACTCCTCTCAAGTTAACTCCTATACCATCAATCATCTAATTACCTATACCTCCAACATTTTGGATATGCTTGTTTTCCCTATCTTAGACCCTACAACAAGCACAAATTTGATTTTCTTTCCACAAAATGTGTATTCATTGGATATAGCCAAACTCAAGTTGGTTACAAGTGTTTGCATCCATCAGGTACAGTGTATGTATCAAGACACGTTCAATTCAATCCAAGTGAATTTCCATTTGCTGCTCGGTTTCCTTCTCGATCATGTCAATTAGATACTGTTGTGGTGTCAACTAATGGGTTATCAAGCTCTTTCCTCCAATCTTTTCCTTCTCATTGTTCTTGAGTAACACCACATTTAGCTCCTGTCAAAACTTCTTCAGGTTCTTCTTTTGTTCAATATTCTCATCCTCTATCTTCTCCACCTTCTCCATTTGTTCTGTTGTCTCATTCTCCATCTCCTGCACCTACAAAGCCTGTTTCTAAACCTATTACTACACCAGCACCTTCTATTCATCCAATGGTTACAAGATCTAAGTCTAAATAGTTAGTGACCTCTTCACCTCATGCCTTAGTAAGCTCTTTAGAACCAAACTCAATTCATGAAGCTCTTTTAGACTCAAGGTGGATTAAAGCCATGGAAGAGGAATTTTTAGCTTTGCAGCGTACACATACATGGGATCTTGTTCCTTTTTTTGCTGATATGAATTTGATTGGTTGTAAGTGAGTTTCTCGGATCAAGTATAATTCTGATAGGACTATTCTTAGACACAAGGCCAGACTTGTTGCTAAAGGCTTTCTTTAAAATACGAGTGTAGATCATGCAGATACCTTTAGTCTCGTAGTTAAAGCTCCTGCCATTTGTGTTCTTTTCCCTTTAACAGTATCTTTCGGTTAGGAGATTCAACAAGTTGACATTAATAATGCCTTTTTGAATGGAGATCTCACTGAAGATGTGTTTATGATTCATCCTGAACGATTTGTTGATTCTAAGTTTCCCACACGTGTTTGCAAACTAAGAAAGTCTCTCTATGGACTTAAACAGGCTCCTCGAGCCTAGTATACAAAATTACGAATTGCTTTATAGAGTTGGGTTTTTCTAAAGCCACTTCGGATGCTTCATTATTCATTAAACACACTACTGAGTTTGTGTTGTTTATCTTAGTCCATGTTGATGACATTTTATTAACTGGTTTTGATCGTACTGCATTGAAGTCTTGTATTCATGATTTGGACAAGCATTTTGCTCTTAAGACTCTTGGATCAGTTAGTTATTTTCTGGGCTTTGAAGCCTATAGAAATTCAAATGGTTTATACTTGACCAGTCCAAATACACAATGGATCTATTAAAGAAAGTTGTTATATAGGACTGTAAACCCTACTCTACACCTATAGCTTCGGGTGTTTCCTTAACTGATGAGGGTGATTTGTTTGCTAATCCTTCTTTGTATCATGCTATGATTGGCTCGTTGCAATACTTGACTTATACACGACCGGACATAGCATTCACGATTAATAAACTGAGCCAATTTATGTCTGCTCCTAGACTGCAACACTGGTCAGCTTGTAAGAGATTATTGAGGTATCTTAAGGGAACTATTGGTCTAGGATTGTTGTTCTCCTCATCTTCTAAGGATATGTCTCTAGTTGTTTACACAAATGCAGACCATGTTGGCTGCAAGATTACAAGGAGGTCTACCAATGGTTTTTGTGTATATTTGGGTACAAATTTAGTTGTGTGGGGTTCTAAGAAGCAATATGTAGTAGCTCGATCAGTTGGAGAGGCTAAATATCGAGCTGTGGCTCTAGGTGTTACTGAACTTTTGTGGCTTCAATCTTTACTTTATGAATTGGGTTATGCATGTTCAACTACATCCATTGTGTGGAGTGATAATTTGGCTGCTAAAAGCATGGTAAAGAATCCTGTTTTTCATTCTTGAACCAAACATATCGAAATTGATGTTCATTTTGTGAGAGAGAAGGTTGAAAGTGGTGAAATTGAGATTCAATACGTGTCTACTACTCATCAAGTTGTTGATATTCTCACTAAGGGACTGTCAAGAGATCGGTTTCTATTCCTTTGTAAGAAGCTTGGTTTGGTTTTATCTCTTACACAAAATAGTCCTAAGTCTACTGTCAACATTTCAAAAATAGCTCACTCCAGGGAGTTTGATTTGAGGGGGAACGTTGAAGCATATACCGAATAAGTGGCTGATCTCTTTTAATTGTTGATGAGTTATATTTGTGTAGGTTGTTATATTGTTATGTTCCTATTATGTTCATTTATTTTTCAACTTGCTGTATAAACTCGAGCAATGTTGTCATTTGTATGCTTTGATTCATTTCAATAATTGAAAGTTTCTCTCTCTCACATTTCCTTTCTTTTCGTGTCCTAGTTTCATTACAATTTATGCGAGCTACAGGACTCCTACAGATTCTTGAGGACAAGAATGCTTTCTAGGGGTGGGGAATGTTATGTCCCAATGGCAGAATTGTAAATTTTTGAAATGAACTTTTGTAATAACCGTAGCCCACATGGGCCACTTGGTTAGCAAGAACTAGAACTTTCCCCACGGTTATAATATGAACCACGGGAAGGGCCTATATAAGGCAAGTTGTAGGAGGATGGGACTTCTATGTTGAATGAGAAGATCTTTCCCTCTTGAATTCTCTCATTTCCCTCTCAATTCTCTCATTCCCTCCCAATTCTATCTCTATATCTCTCTCTTGATTCTTCTAAATTTCTACACTACAAGTCTCGTGTCCGAGACTTGACACCCTTGGCATAAGGTTTTCCAAAATTGGCTTGTGAATATTTTATCCCTATCTGAAACCATAGCCTTCAGTAGCCCATGTACCTTAAAAACTCCATCCATAAGCTTCCTTGCTACTTTTGTGGCTGTAAAGGGGTGCGCGAGGAGAAGAAAGTGACTGAACTGGGTCAGCCTATCTACCACCACCAAGATGGTGTCAAACCCCTCAGACTTAGGCAGGGCCTCAATGAAGTCCATGGAGATCTGCTCCCAAGCTTGGGAGGGGATTTCCAGTGGTTAGAGTAGGTCGAGGCAGGGTACCTGCTCATGTTTGCATCTTTGGCAAGTGGTGCAATGCAGCACATATTTAGTGACGTCCTTCTTTAGGCCTGGCCAATAAAATAGCTGCCTTACCCGGTGATATGTCACATTCAGCCCTAAGTGTCTCCCTATGGGTGAGTCATGTAGTGCTTGCAGGATTTTTCCTCTCAGTTGATCATCTTCCCCTATAACCACACAACCCTGGTATCTCAACAAGCCGCCTTTGAAGGAATATTCAGCCTCCCCTTGAGGGTGTACTGTCAGCCTAGTTATCCTCTCCTTGATCCATGCCGTGTGCTCATAGCTATTAGTTATCCCATGTATCCAATCTGGTACGAAGGCTAAGATGACGTGGCAACTAATGGTGTCTTCCTTTCTTGATAGTGCATCCGCCACTAAGTTTTCTTTACCCCTCCTGTACTAAATGATATAGTCATACCCCATCAATTTGGTGATCCCCTTCCGTTGCAATTGGTTGTGTGCCCTTTGTTAGGACAAGAACTTCAAGCTTTCATGGTTTGTGCGTATGATGAACCTCTTGCCTTCCAGGTAATACCTCCACTTGTCCACAGCTACTAATACAGCCAATAATTCCTTATCATATATGCTTAGACCCAAGTGCCATGGTGCTAGGGCTTGGCTCAAGTAGGACACTAGCCTGCCCTCTTGACTTAACACAGCCCCTCTCCCCACATTACAGGCATCAGTTTCTAACACAAATTCCTTGGAAAAGTCTGGAAGAGCCATCACTAGAGCTTGAGTCATGGCCTCTTTCAATTCTTCAAAAGCTTTATTTGCCTCGATACCCCAATGGAAGTTATTTTTTTTTAACAAGGTTGCAAGAGGCTTGCTTAATACACCATAGCCTCTGATGAACCGCCGGCAATAGCCGGTGAGACCCAAAAAGCCCCTCAACTCCTTCAATGTTTTAGGTTTAGGCTAATGCTTCATAGTTGTCACTTTCTGGGGGTCTGTGCTCACTCCTTGACCGGTTATAATGTGGCCTAAGTATTCCACTCTTGGCTCTGCAAAGGTGCACTTAGACTTTTTCAAGTAGAGTTGATGGCTTTTAAGGATTTCGAATACCTTTCTGAGGTGGGTCACATGCTAGTTTAGGTTGGGGCTGTAGATTAATAAGTCATCAAAAAAGACTAGCACAAATTTTCTAAGGTAGGGAGCAAAATATGGTTCATTAGGGCTTGGAAAGTGGCAAGAGCATTAGTAAGCCCAAATAGCATTACCAAGAACTCGTAGTGTCCTTGGTGCGTTTGGAAGGTTGTTTTATGGCTGTTGTAGGGATTCATTCGGATATGGTGGTATCCGGAGGTAAGGTCTAGCTTTGAAAAAATAGATGCTCCTGTCAGTTCGTCTAAGAGGTCCTCAATGATGGGGATTGGGAATTTATTCTTGATGGTTAGGGAGTTTAATTGCCGGTAATCAACACAAAACCTCCATGATCTGTCCTTTTTCTTAACTAAGAGGACTGGGGAAGCAAATGGACTTTGGTTGGGTTGAATGAGTGATTTGTTCCTCATGTCTTTAATGAGTTTCTCAATCGCTGCCTTTTAGACAGGTGAGTATCGGTAGACCCTTAGGTTAATCAGTTCAACGTTGGGTTTGAGATGATTGGAGTGATCAAGGAATCGATGTGAAGGTAGGCTGGTAAGGGTGGCAAACAAATCCTCAAACTCCATCAACAATAAGTAAATTGGGTCTAGAGAGTGTACCTGAGTGTTGCTGAGCTCAGAAGAATTGACTTTAGTCTGGCCTCCTCTCCTCAGTTTAGTGAAATCATTGCCCTCCCCTTGGTCACTACTCCTCTCTAGGGCATATAGGGAATGTAGTTGCCCTATTAACGTTCCTCCTTATTCCAATAATTTCTACAACCTTTTGCCAGACACTGCCTTGCACTCCCCTATTTCCTGGCACCCTTCCAAAGTAATTTTTTGGCCTCCTTTATCAAAGGTGACCTCCAGGGTATTGAAGTCAAACACGATAGGGCTCACCATTTGCATCCAGTCCACACCTAACACAATGTGGCATCCCCCAAGCCTAAGGATTCTCAAGTCCACTGAAAATTCATGGCCTCCCATCATCCACTTGAATTCTTTGCACTTGTAATGACTCACCATCCTACTTCCGTTTGCAATCATTACCGACTAACGGGTAGTCTCCTGCATCTCACACTGTAGGGCAGATGTTGTTTCCTCGTCAAAGAAACTGTGAGTGCTCCCACTGTCGATGAGCACCACAAGACTCCTTTTCCCCACTGTTCCCCTCACCTTTAATACTCTGCCCAATGCATGACCTTGCAATGCATGCATTGATATTTCCCCATCTTCGTCTCCTTCAGTCTGCTCCTCTTGTTCCTCCACTCCTCTATTTTCATTTTCTTCCTCCCTGTGGCCCTCCATTGTAAGTAACATCCGTTTGCATTGGTGCCCGAGGCCAAACTTCTCCCCACAACAAAAACAGAGTCTCAACTGTCGTTTCTGATCGAGAATAAGGTCCTTAGTCTAGATTGGCGCGACCTGAGACCTTCTAGTGACCCCATTCCTCTGTCATGGTGGATTGCTACCCTTACTCACGGTCCCAAACAAATTTTCCTCCCGACTTCCTTTAGGGGACAACCGATGCCTCTTCGCAAAGGCCTCTAAGGCCATCTCATGCAGGTAAGCTTGTTCGGTGGCTTGCCCCACCGATGTAGGGTAGAGCATCTTGACTGTGGGGCGGATCTACTCATCCAACCCGCTAATGAAGCCGGATACGAAATAACCCTCATCCAAGGAAGGATGAGCTAAGGACAACAGAGATCTTAGTTCCTCGAATTTCACCAAGTATTCTTCTACCGACCCCTTTTGCTTTAGCTTATTGAATTCCTCTATGACGTTTATCCTCGTCTTCTCTTCCTCTGCTCCAATTCTGGAACCAAGCATCGCCTACATCATCCAAGTAAGTTGCAACCATATTCACCTTGTCCCTCTCAGCTACTCTGTATTGATAGAAAACTCTCTTGCAATGTCTAATCCACCAGCGAGACCGGTCGCGTTCGAACAGGGGAATGTCCATCCTCGGCCTCGGAGGATTGGAGTGGTTTACTCCTACTCCTCGGGTCATGTTATCATCCTCCATTTCCCCCCTATCCCCTGTAACCACTTGATCATTAGGCCTCTACCTCGCCCTCGACGTGGTCAGAATTGGCGCCGATGAGGCCCTCGAGGGAAAATCAATTGGTAGGCTAACCTGGGGTTGTCGAGAAAAGATGCTCAAGGTGGCACTCAATTGCTGGTTTAATTGTTGGCTTAACCTAGCAAACTCCTCCCTGATCCCACTAACAACCCGATCTATGTTAGCCGCATAACCAGCAAATTCCAATCAGATTCTTCCAGCAACCCTATCCAGATTGGTCGTGTACTCTGATCGGCTCCGGTTAATCTCCTCCTGGGCGTTCTGGATGCCTAATTCCAGAATATCCAGGCGGTCCTCTACTTGCTCCTAGTTCTGGCACATCCTCGCTTCCATAGCATCCAACCTTGATTCCGTCTACTTCACTCGTGTACCTTCAGCCATCTTAACCGCTCCGACAGGTCACCGACTCTGATACCAAATGTCAAATCAAGGGATCTGACGAGGAATTTCTTCCAGAATTGAGGAAGAAGAGGGAATTGGCGGGAAGAAGGAGAGATAGGAATCCGAGGGAAAGAGGGAGAGAGAGAGAGAGAGAGAAAATAAAGATTGAAAAATGGAGGGAAAGGACTTGTGGAATAATCTTTCACATATCCCCATCCTCACTAGAAGTTTCTTATTTATAGGGGGTGGTTACAAACGAGAGACTTCCTCTAACTACTTCTCATGAGCTCCCAAGTGGCCATGTATCGGAAACTAATCACAGTTACACCACTCTCCCAATTACCATGTTATCCCTTCCCTAATTACAGACTTGCCCTTGGGCTGTGACACACTAATTCATTGCTAAGTTTCAACTCAGTCGGAGAAAGAATGAATAACTAAGCCACGACATTTAACTGGCTTTCTGACAAGAAGAATATCCTTCAGATTTCCAAACAGTAAAAAGGAACAAGGTGCCCTCATAGTACCTGCATGTTTCCAATCAAATTAGCAAACAAAACCAGGCCCAATATGGCGATTAGTATCGCAAATGAAGTTTCCCCAATAAATGTGCTAGTAGACAAATTCTGGCCATATGAACTGCAAAACACAGAAAGCAACATCTCAAAATTTTAACAGGGAGCTATGTGCCAAATATTCCTGGTACTTATGCAGCTATAGCAAGATATATACTTTTATCTACAGAAAGAGACATCTCTCAGGTTGTAGTGAGAACAGTTTATGTTGGTATAAATTGGAAGGCATATCCATTGTTGACTATCATTTGGAGCCAAGAGCAAATAAAATGCATAAAGTGATCTTTGAAGTTAAGCATTGATTACCAGAATGAACAGTTCTACTATACTCCATGCATATAGCAAAAAGATCAAAAGGACTACCTTAGACCAAATAAAACAGGTTATCAGTAGAAAAACATACTCCAAGTCATCCTGGGAGAGAAGTGTGATGCTTCTGAAAACTAGTTCTTGATGGATGCGTATGTATCTGTCAGACAGTGTAATGGCATACACTTGCTAACTATTTATATGGTTTCATCTTTAGCTCCATTGGTGATATTTCCAAAAGGTAATGTTCTATTCTGTATCGCCTTAGTTTTTCATCCTCAGACAGAGTTTCAAGTTAAAAGAAGTATTAACTGTTAGGCCTCACAACAATTAGACAGGCTGGTGTCATGGATCCAACGTCCAATGAGAAACGAGAGATCTTTGGCCTTGAAAGGGGAATAGCAGTACCACCTAACAGAAGCTTTCAGGTTAGAGGGTAAGGTCCTAGCTCATAAAAAGTGATGTTAAAGTGGCCCAATTCTTGATCTGATTTCATGACTCCAAAGTGGTATTCGAGAGGGTCTAATTCTTGATCAGATTTCATGCCTCCAAGGGGGAGTAAGTAAAGTGTTACTACTGACTCTTGAGGGTGGAGTAGATTCAGGTGGAAGAGTATGCCCACAAATTAAACAATGATAAGAAAAAGAAAATCTCAGTTCATATAAAGGAGTAGTAGGCAGCAGCACCAAACATCTTAAACATTTATTAAGTTGGATGACAAGCACCTGGACCATGACACTAGGCTTTGGCTAATCAGGGAAAAGCTACAATAATGCATTTTCATCACCTTGGTCCAGATTTCATCTTTTTTCCCTTCAAAAGAAAATCAAAAGGAGGCCCAATATGTTTTTGCACCATCATATCAACTATATTTTATCCCTACCAACATGATAACCAACCACTAGTGAAGACCAAAAGAACTCCCAAAACAGTAATTTCCTTTCCCCATAAACATGCTCATATAACGATCCCTCATACTTGTTAGCATAACTCCTCTACCTTCAACAAGGACACGGACAACAAAACCAAAAACAGTAACATGTGAACATATATTATGCTACTTTACTTGAAATCCCGAGAACTTGTTTCAACTCAATCAGTGAGATTCAGACACTAAAGATTCCAACTCCCGTTTAAATACGTGTTTGAGAAACCAGATTTATTCCAACAAAAAAAAAAAAAAAAAAACACAAACCAAAAATTAAAAACATTTGGGTTAAGATTCAATAAGGGCTTGGGACATAAAGTAGAATTTGAAAACCTTGAAACAAACACCATATATACACTAGCAATTTTGCTTGTATGCTAGAATACTGAGCATCGTTAGTCTACCTGTTCTTGCACACTTTTTTTCAATTTCTTTTCTTATTGTTCTGAGGAAATCCATCAAGTGCATTAACGAATGTTAAAAATAAGTCAACTCTTATCTCAGCAGTTAAAACTTAAAATAAGTCCCACAATTTACTTCAAGTTGAACACACTATTGGTTGGGAAACAAAGATGTGTCACAGAGACAAATAGCATTTATAACAATTACCCACTTGCATTTCTTGCTTTTGTTCTCCATCTTTGAACATTTTAGATTCATATTTATGTATTTTGATCTATGCTTACAGTTCCATAAATTTCCAAGCCATATTACGGTCCTTTAAATAGTAAACAAGTCATGGGAAGTTCAAGTCTTAAGACTGTCTCCTTTTACATCCTGTTTTAAAAAAAAAAGGTAAAAAAGCTAGAGAAGGTCAAAAAGTTGGCATCACTATAAACTGCTTCAACCAAAGCCCTAAACTGCATTCAAGTAAATTACGTATTTTCATACACTTCCAATTATAATATTTATTCCTAATTGCTAATTAGAATCACACACATCCAAGAACAAAAGGACATAAATATTTGCTGGGATTTCTTCCCTAATGTGCTTACTCTAAACTAATTCACATTCTAAAGTTATTATAAGGGGATGGAAAAGATATTTGAAGCCAAATGATAGAAAAGATATCTCATAAAGAGACATTAGCATAAAAACCGAAATGAAGAAAACTTTCCCCTTGAGAGAAGACCTTTTATCCTTACTGGAACTGAAAACAGAAAGGAAACAGAAACACACGTACACCTACACCTAGGGAGTAGTATCCTTTTCATTTCCTTTCTTTTCTTTTTTATGCTAATTGAGGAGCTTCCTTTTCAGTATTAATAAGTTTTGAAGTAACAAAATTCCAAATTATTGCCATACAGTATGAGAAACAACATAAAAAGACATCAGAGTCCATAAAAAGATAACTTGTGAAAAGTATACCTTAAGCTCTGTAACCCCCACCACAAACAATAGAAGTACTTCTCAAGGAAGTCTGATGAAACAACATTTTTTGTTACTGCATTTTGAAATATCCCATAATTGAATTGGATATTGTTAGCAGGATTGCAATTACTGAATGTTGCAGTACTGTTTGCCCATGTTCTACGACCCTCATTGTCAACACTACCACAATCCAAAAACTTGAGAGAACATTTCATTGAGTTGAATTCATGTCTACAGGCTGATTTCCAGCATGTTGCATGCCGTTCAATTGACAAGAGATACCAAGATGCACCCGAGATCTACAAGAATAGATGCCTTAGTCATACTGGGGTAACATACTGAAGACCTTCATTTAGTAAAGGCCAAAGGATGCATTAAAAATTATAAAGGCCAGAGGCAAAAGGGACATAAAAGGTAGATACATGACTAGCTAACATATATAGAAGGAGATTGTATGCAGCGCCTGCCCAAGCAGTCTTCGTCACTAGTCCAGTAGCTTTGATGATTTGTGAACTTAACGGGAATATCAGGTAAAAACGAGGAATATACTGAAGCAAGACAATAAGTGCAAGGGCATTGTTGGTGTGATCAGCATGTGAACTTCTGATTGCTGGTATAATAAACCATATGACAATCTGCCAAAACAGCAAAGTTTATGGGCCCATTATATCCAGAATAGAAAAGAAACCAATCTTTGAAACTCAGTTGATGAAAATAAAAATCCATAACAAAGTGAACGGCACAAAGGAAAATCTGAACAATCAAAGACATTCTCATTGAGCAAATGTCGTATTACATCAAAAACTAATACTAGGACTAAGCATGTGGAGGATAAGATTGCTTACATTGGGTGCTCCCACTATCGGTCACTAAATAGAAGATGAGGCTAAAATTTAGACACTACAGGAACTCATTACCATGTGATTATATGCACAGGACTCCAGGAATAAACATCTTAGTACACTTTCTGCTTACATATGATTAAGTTTTGGTATGACTTGCCCAATTAAAGCCACATTCTGCCAACGAAAAGGGTGCCCTCAGTGCACGAGGTTCCCGGCTTTATAAGGGTTGAGAGAGAGTTATATTTGTATACAATCTGCAAAGGGGTTGTTTCCACAATTTTAAGCCGTGACCTTCCAATCACAAAAGACCAATTGTACCATTGCTACTAAGGCTCGCCCTCAAACATAAAAAATTCAGGTTTCCACTACAAGTAGATTGTCGAATTTTTAAATTTTTAGCATGGCAACAAATTCAAGTACCTGAGGAAGAGGCAGCGCTGCAATCAGATCAATAAAGAAGTCTGATTTCAGATACCTTCGTGCTATCATCTCTGGATCCATAACAAGTTCACCTCTGCCAAACACCCTTGAGCTTGGTGATACATAAGCTGTCCTAAACTTTATAATTACATGTAAGAAATAGAACATATCTGCAACTGTCCGGAAGCAAGTGACAACAATTCCGAGATTCAAATCAGTAGTCATACAAGATGAATTGCCATCATTTACCACTGAAGGAAGATAGAAAAACAATGGATCAACAAACAGTGCCACCAAACTTGAAAATAGGAAAATTCGGTTCCATTGCAAGTAAAGTTCACTTCCTGGGTCAAGAATTCTTTTCCTCCGTGCTTCATAATTTTCCGGGAAAACCCGAAACTTGCCGAATTTGGGAATCCCATTTGTTCTAGCTTCCTCACTAATTCCCCCTTCTGCCTTCGGCAAAACTTTGTACAAGTGTGAAGGCTTTCCGAGGTTCTGGGTGTGATTTATTTCCCAAGAATGCTCAAGATTTTGCTTTCCATCATGGAAAAACCTAGGAATTCTCAGAACCCGTTAACCAAAATTACCAGAAAAACGGAAATCGAGATATAGAAGAAGAGAGAATGGTGCCGAAGGTACCTCGCAAGCTTCTCTTTCTTGAACTCCATGGTTCTAATTACTTCACATCCAAGTCAAAGTACAGGGAAACTGCAGATGAGAATGTAAAGAAGAGAAATCCAAGTGCTACTGATTAGAGCAGTACCCATTTGGCGACCTTTACAACACCTCATTCATTGCTTCCTTCCATCTGGAACTGAGAAAACAGTTCATTCTAGAATCCACAGCAGATGAGAGAGAGAGAGAGAGAGAGAGAGAGAGGGACTTGGAGAAAGGAGCTGAATCTGGGTGCTTGTCTTTATGCGTTTGACTTTTTGTTATGGGATCTCCCTAAGAACAATCAGTAAAGAAATACAGACAGCTGGAACAGTGGGTCGTTTGAAGATTCTACTCCCCTTTTACCGTTTTAGACGGACGTGAAGCCCAGTACTTGTCAGCGCATTGATTTGATTTGAGCGGCAAGAAAGAAAAGAAAAGGAGATTTTCTGAGCTGATTTCTCGGGGGATTTGATTTTGTTCTCCTCCTCTCCCCACTGCCACTTCCGTTAATGGTTTTTAACAAAAGGTAAAAGCAACCTTCAATTTAGTGAGCTTTCTTTTAATTGTTATTATTTAGATCAATTGTTTTGTTTCAAGGGGCGCACTTGAGCTTAAAATCGTCCATTACTCTTAAATAACATCCACTGCTAAATAAGACATTTTATTGAGAGGCTGTTTGGCTTAGCAGTGTGACCGCTTCTAAGTTATACAAACAACGTATAAGTTATGTAACTTATAACAGTTAAAACATTTAGCTTGAATAATTGGCTTAAGCACTATATAGCTAAAAAAATGTTATAACAACGTTTAGAAAAAAGTGGTACCCCAACTTTGATAAAAAAAGTTGTTACGTTAATGGAGAAAAATATCATTCTACTCTCAGAAGCTCTCTTCTGCATTTTACTGTCACCGTCACCTAGCTAAGCCACCACAACACGCCATCATCAGTCTTTCTTCCAAATCTAGATCCGCCGTCTAGCATCGTCGACCCTCCTTTATTACCGCTGTCGCCATCAGTCTCCCCCTCCTCCTCCATCTCTGGTGGCATCCCCAATCGACTGTAAGTGTATATACATATATATTGTATATATATTAATAGTAATATTTTTCAAGGAAAAAATAAAAGCTATAATATATATTGTATTAATATATTTTTAATAAATATGTATAATTTATCTAACATTTAGAAATTAATTTATAATTTTTTTATAAAAATAAAATTTGTATAAATTTTATTTGTATTATTTAACATCATATCTATTTTAGTCTTTTATTAAGTTTTGACAGTTTATTAGGTTTTACAAACCAAGCACATAACTATTAACAAATAACTTAAAAATACGTTTATCCAAATGCGTTATCAATTTAAATACTACATAACTTTTATACTAAAAATCAACTAACTTAAAAGCTCAAATAAAAAACGCTAAGCTAAATAGCTTCTAAGTTTGTGAACTATATATAACCGTAATATCAATAAACTCATCTCATTTTCGGAGATTTCTTATTATATATTTTTTTTCTTTTTTCTTTTTTTGAAGAGGGGGAATACACATACATACATATATATATATATACTCACTTAATGAAGGGAGCTGGGCTGTCAATAATTAAATTCTCATATATATATATATAAATAAAATTATATAATGTCTCAGGATATATATAGAAAATTTGTATGAATTAAATCTAAATTTATATATAAAATATTATATTAATATATTTTTAATAATTATATATAACTTATTAACATATAATTATAAATATTTTAACAATTAGACATCAACTTATAAATTATTTTCTTAAAAATTAATAACTTTCAAGATATTATTTATATTATTTAGCGCCATATTTATTTTAAATTTTTCCTCACTTTTAACAACTTATCAAATTTTAGAAACCAAACACATAACTTTTGACTAATAATTTAAAAATATATTTATCCAAAAACTTTATCAACTTAAACACCACCTAACTTAAAATCTTTAAATAACTTAAAATTTTAATAGCTTAAAAGCTCCCCTAAAAAAAGCTTAGCCAAACAGGCCTTAATGCTCTGAATGTCCCCGCGGTGGAGGGGAGACGAAATCATCTTTTGTTGGGAATGCCATCTAAACACCTACTTTTTTTTTTTTTTTTGAAGTAATGTTCATATTATATTATATATGTCATGTTAATACAAATATACTAATATATAAATATTACCTCAAATATCAAAACTAAATCTAAATGTACAAATACCATTTCCAATTTTCTTTTCTGTATTATGTCGGTAATTTTGCTTTTTTGGGTGGGATTAACAGTAGTGATCGCAACATCCAAGCGAGAACAATTCTGTCGCCGCATCATGGATTCCACTTAGAAGTTATTTGTCAAACCCACTGCCAACACCACTTACAGCGGCACCGCAATTAGTGCAGAACTTCAAGCAGCGAACTCAACCAATCCACCAGCAATTTATAAATAATCCACTCACTTCATGGGGGGAATTGTGCAATGCTCACATGCCAACAAACTCAGCAACTAACAGCAGAAACGGCATCATCACATGGGATGGATGGCCAGAGGATGGGTGAGTAATCAATTCTCTCACACATCAACCCCCTAAAATTTTGATAAAATTCTATTCTATGGTAACCAATAGTGTATTTTATATACCCCACACAGATTTGATATAATAACAAAGCCACAGTAAATGTAAACTCCTGAAATTTTAGTAAATTCAAACTGAGCCAATTTTGAACAGAATCAACAAGCTTTAGCCGTTCAATTTACATAGAAGGCCATTCCCTAAAAACAATAAAACATTTCAAGAGGGGAATTGTCAAAACAAAAATGTTAAGCAAACAATGAAATGATTGAGTATGTCATGGCGAAAACCTCAATGAGATCTTGGATGGGCAATCGGTGAAGCTCTTCAGATGAAGGCCACAGGAACCCCGATCCTCTTAAAACTTGGGAGAGCACTTATAACAAGTGGGAGAAGCACCATTACTAGGATGAGAACACCCAACTAGAAGACTGATCACAACCCAACGAGCTTTTAATATGATCAACATACCTCAACAAAAAGCATTGCTTTTATGGTAGATTAAGGGGAAAACAGAACTCAAGAACCCTTCCAACCCCACAAGACCTCCCAAAAAAATAAAATAAAACAATTTTAAAAATCATTTATGCCCTTGTGCTTGCCACGACATAGGAGAAGAAAATACTTTTGATATCGTGTTACAAAAATTCCTATTCAGTAAAGCTATAATAATAAAAATTTCTTCCTCTTTTCTCTTATACTTTCCAGGCAAGCAGAGAGCTTTACAAAAACAAGAGATGTTTTCTTACCTTCTGGTAAGGCAAGGGATCCAACTTTTAAGAATAAAAAATGAAGGAAAACTTCTTCCATTTTCAAAAAGCAAGGAAGCAACTTTCAAGAACAAGCCAGAAAATGTGCCCTTGGACCACACCCTACAAATCAACCTTCCAAAACTTGTTAACACCCTAGTCAGTGGTATGCTCCAATAAATTCAAATTTCTTTTGAGTTAGAAATGCCAAATCCCCAACTTCTGAGAAACAGATTAAGTACCTGTCAGAAGTGTTTGAAGCAGCTCCTCAAGCCTTATAAGTAATTAAAACAAAAGCCACTACAGTTTGAGGGATGCACAGCACTGCTGCAGAGATTCAATCACACAGAAGCATCTAGTGATGTCGACAGCTGGGACCCACAATCATTCAAAATTGAAGATCCCAGAGCAGGACAGCGAGAGACGAAACCACAGGGGTGTAGAAGCACAAAACCAATGAAGCAGAACCAGGAAGAAACCTCGACACAAAAACAAAAGCATAAAACTTTAGCAATGCTCTTTCAGTTTCTGGACTATCATGAAACTACAGCAGTACCTTAAGATCCATTGCCTACAAACAACTATAAATATGGTGCATACGCAGAACAAAAGAGAAAGTTCAGACTTGATAATAAAGTTCAGGAACTTAACCAAATCCACGAGACGAAGCTGAGGGCGACGCCCAACTTAAACAAAGACCAAGCACAGTAACAAGCATAATCCTCTGGATGTTTTCTATAAGGTCAAGTCACCAGGCCTGCAATTCAGCTCCTGCTTCGACGGCGTTCTCTAAGACCATTTCTGAACAAAATTCATAAAGTAAAATTTTAGTGAAAGGCAACACTCTTGTAAGTATTTTTTATCGAAACAAAAAAACATAATCACTACATGAAACACAATAATTTATGCAAAGAAAACATTTGTACTACATGTTCAAAACTGCTCCACTCACTAATGTTTGCTGCATCCATTGACCAACACCAGTAAAGGTGTAAAGAATCAACTATAATTATAATGCTTACAGACATGGGCATCCATAAACCTTAGACCTAATGAGTGCGTCAGTCTGAGAGATGATACATTAGAATGCTTATACAAGAGAAACAGTGTAGATGTAAACAATTAAGCTTCAAGGATTCAACATATTCTTGTCCCCGTAGAATTGCTGTTGGTCAGTCGTCTCGCATCCATATTCCATAAACATTTTCAACCAATTTTGAAGGAAAACTCAAGTAAAAGAGACGCACCCATTAGCATATGGCAACTCCTCACGTGCGCGATAAGGTGGTGACCTGCTATAGCTCCGACCACGTGGAGACAAACTACGACGTCTGGGAGACCGAGTACGAGGACTGTAACTCCTGATTGAGTATAGCCAGTATACAAACATAAAACGAGAACTAAAATCAAAATTCTGATGAAGCACTCTTTAAAAATATATACATAATAACATAAATGTATCACTGCCTAATACAAAGGGATACCACAAAAATATTAGAAAGATAGCCAGAACAGCTCATCATCCTACTGAATGATCAGGAAAATAACACCAGGAAAGAGGATAAAGGTAAGAAAGAGACCCAAAAAAATGAAAAAAGCATGCAAACAAAAGAAAATAAAAAATGTAAAAAAGAATAACAGCTAGAATATGCTTTAATAACCTCACCTCCGGCCATAACTTGGACTCCTCCGATATCGGGGGGGACTGCGACTGCGACGTCTTCCAGAACCCCCACGCAATCGGCACTCGCGGGCAAAATGACCTGGTTCACCACACTCATAGCACTTCAAGTCAGAACCACCAGAGCGTCCTCGACCTCCTCCACGGCCACCACCACCACCTCTTGAGTTATGAGAAAGCTCAACTCTCCAGCCATTTTTACCTGTTCAATCAAAGTTCAAAAAAAAAAAAAAAAGAATGCTTGAAAACTAAATAAACACTGTTTCTAAAAACAGCCTTACTGGTCTTAAGGAGAGGGGAAAAGGCTAGATTCATGGAAATCAGGAAATGACTCTCTGGCACTCTCAACAAATACAAAAATACAAGACAGACCAAATATGCAAGAACCCTTTTATATGTTATCAAATATGGTAAGAACGTAATATCAAAATGACCCTCTGGCACTTGATAACAACAAAGCTATGTACAATTATCATCTAGAACATTCAACAACCAGCAACAGCACATCATCAGTTGTCTGCTTCGCCTACTTCCTCATCAACACACAGCCAACTGTCAGGACCATTATTCAGGAAGAGAGAGCCAGCTCAAACCTCAAGCATTTGTTTCAGAAGACTTTCAATCATTTTGTAAGCAACAATATGCCAAGTCCTTATTCCCACTATGTGAAGTCAGCTACATAGATTCTAACTCGCCAAAGATTTTTCTACAAGCTAAGTACTACCTACTTAGGGAGTTTTCAACTAAATTTTTTCTTAGTCGTACTTTGTTTCTCTTGCTACTAACTTCTCTCATTCCATCTACTCTACTCCTGTATAACAGAAGCATCTATTGTTTTCTTTTCCAGTGACAAGACCTCGAATCATTTACTCATGATACAATCTACCTAAATGCAAACAAATGAGAAACTAGGGCAGAATTGTCAATTCTTTTCCAGAAGCAGGATTTCAAATTATCAGCATCTCTACAATGACCAAACAACTTACTCATCTTTACATGAACTAAAAAAAAATAAAGAAAATTTTGACACAAGAATCATTTGACAGCATGTCCAGGAGTCTCTAGTCACAACAATGGACTTCCATTGATAAATAAGAACAGGAAAGAAAAAGCCACTTGAAACAAAAGAAGATAAAATCAACAAAGTACTGAAAATTCTGATAAAATAGCCAAACAGTTCGCATAAAGTGACAACTAACTACTGCTGTGCTATGCAGGAAACAAAAAAACTAGTGCTGTGCAGATCGTATAGAAGAAATTGAAATGTTTTAGAAAAATTCCAAAATAAGAATAAGAAATGAAAATTCTCCATACACACCATCCAGCTCACGAATTGCATCTTTTGCATCCCTGATATCATCGAAGTCAATAAAAGCATAACCTGGTGGCCTTCGAGCAACCCAAACACTGCATGTACAATATTTGATAAATGAGAGTTAAGAATTGATTGTCACCAATGCTCCTAAACAATTCAGTTCCAAAACAACAAAAATACATTGAATAGGAGAAAAGGGTAAGCATTCCTCTTTTTACAATTGTAGCCAATCACATTACTTAGTTGTGCTATGAAAGAATAAGAATTGCATGTTGAGAAATAAATTACTCAAAATTGATTGACCTTCGAATAACCCCAAAAATACGAAACTCGTCTTCAAGTTCCCTCTCTGAAACTCGAGAATCCAGATTCCCAACGTACACGCGAGACATTTTCCGGCACT
Organism: Diospyros kaki; assembly: GCA_036245055.1. Lineage (NCBI taxonomy): Eukaryota > Viridiplantae > Streptophyta > Magnoliopsida > Ericales > Ebenaceae > Diospyros > Diospyros kaki. The sequence goes on along the minus strand of BSEG01000008.1, from coordinate 724,601 downwards.
TTCTGTCAGCACAACCATGAAAGATTACATGAAGGTAAAATAAAAGAAAAAAACAAAAAAAGGTCTCAATTATACCAGCAATATCTAGATAGACGAAAGAGATACAAGGATTTACTTAGGTCAAATTAAGAATTTAACCTAAATTGGATGATATATTACAATGCATAACGATGATTTAAGACCAAATAGTGTATAATACATGTCAATCGAGTTCCTGAACAGCAACAGGAAAATTTTCCGATGCTAACATAACCTAGCAACATCGGTGGTTAATTTCAAAAATACACAAATACAAGGAAGTAAGATGCTTATTAACAACGTTTCCTAAATACACCGCCCATGTATTCAAATTTTGGTCAGAATCAGACATAAATTAGTAGATAACAATACATGATACGAGTCATGAGCCACATATGTGTACATAGAATGTCTGGATAATGGAGATTACGCAAATATATACTCAATCAACAGATACCATACATAATTTACTAGACAAATTACAGGGAAAACAAGAAAATCGAACAAATCTCCTAAACAACAAAATTTACTATACAAATTACACAGAGCGAGCGAGAGAGAGAGAGAACCTGAAACCCTAAATCCACAGACCCTTCTTCCTTTTCACGCCTCTCTCCACTGGACTCGAAGGCCGTCGCGTTCGAAAAGGATAATTGGTGCCGTCAGAACATTAGGGCTTTCTAATTTATACCGGTTGGGAAATAGCCACCGAAGGGCCTTGAGTTTAAAATTATTTAAAATTTGCCCACTTATTTTGGTTATTCTCATTTATAATAATTTCGTTGATATAAACTTTGCCCCCTTTCCATCCGTAAATACACTTTTGAATTACCACGTCACATTCAAAGAATAAATTTTTAAAAAATACCTTTTATAAATTGTATCTAAATATTTTATTATTTTCACATTTGGTTCCTTTTTTAAGACAATTATTAAATTTTTTTTATTTTAAATGGATTAGTTTATTTATCTAGATTTGACAAAAATTTACCTAATTTCTTTTAAAGGTAAATACTTCGTATAAATCCACAAATTAATATTTATTTTGATCTTATCATATTTATTTTACACAAATAAATTACCAATTTTAATAAAAATTTGTCTCAACTCAAGAATAGGAAATCAAAAGATTAAGACATGTTCTATTTACTGTTTTCAAATCATTTTCTATTTTTAGTTTTTCAAAATACTCAAAACTCATTTATTTATCTATTTTTAGAAATATATTTTTTAAAATATTAAAAAAAATGTGTACATAAAACTCAAGATGTTGAAATCACATGTTTAATTATTTTCACTCAAAATAGAGTTTTTGAATCCAAAGCACAGCAAACACTCTAATCATTCACTTTCTTTTATTCATTATCTTTTCTATATTTTCTATTATATTCTTTTCAAAGCTTGGTCACCACTACTATCCATGCTCGTTATCGTTCTCCACCCCCACTATTGTCATTACTGTTATCCATGCCCCCCATTTATAACCCAAATCCACTATTTACGTCTGTCGTTGACAACCCAAATCAGTCGTCAACCGCCCCTCATCACTCCATTTACATCGTGATCAACAACTCTAGCTATCGCCACTGTTCGAATCGCACCTTGCCTCGTTTTTGTCAATCATTTCTTCTTTTTGTCATTTCTTTCTTCTATGACTTATCTTCTCTAGGGTTGAGATTTGGGGATTTCAATTTTAAAATTAAGATTTGGGATTTTTAATTTTGAAATTAGGGTTTAATTTGATATTTTATTGTAATAATCTTGTACAATAGGAATGAAGAAAATCATAATAAGTATGTTTGAATATTAAACTGAATATGTAATATGTTTTTTTTTTTTGTATTGATTTTTCTTTTCAATGATATTTTCAAGATAAACCAATATTTTGTTATTTTACGATTTATAATTTTTTTAATATCTATGTAGTGGTAGTCTAAATCTCAAAATTAATAACAATTTTTAATTTGTAGACAAAAATAAAATTATCATAGAATTAATAATTGAGTTAAATTGAAAATTATTTTAGAAAATACTTTACAATTTTAATATAATATATACAGTTAGATTATTAGTTATCTTTTGCATTATATTCTAAACTCTTTGAATAAAATTTATAATTTATTAATAGATACTTATAATTTATTTTGAGTCAAATTTATTGAATAAAATATTGTAAAATATTTTTTAAAAAAATTTCAAAATAAAAGTTGTTTTTAATTTTTTATTTTAAGAAATAAATTTATAAAATAATAAAAAAAAAATGTGTTTTTAAGTAATCTCAAAACAAACGCTCAGAATACAAAACTAAAAATGAATTCAAAATTAAAAATTAAAACACAAAAAGAATACCACATTAATATTTTTATAATCACAATCAAATTGAATCAAAATAATTTTTAAGCTCGAGCTGAACTTGAACTCAAAATGAACTTGGGTGCTTACTTAAGACTCGAGGCATATGCTCAAACCAAGGAAGAAAAAGAAGAATAAAAATCTAGAGGTTGACTGATGCAAAATGCGGTAGTGTGACGTGTGGCTGCAAATTGATGTGAAAAAATTAATTGAAGGCTCAAATTATTATTTTACACAAAATGGCAAATAATCATAATTATTTTTTAAAATTTGATAATTTGATAGGTAAATAATCAATAAATATGATTTTAAATTATAATTTAAAGTATAATCATTTATATTAAATAAAATATTTATAATCCATGCTATGATGTGACACGTGGCTGCAAATTGACGTGAAAAAATAATTGAAGGATAATAATTTAAATTACATAAAATATTTATAAAATCAACTCTATTAATATTTATAAGTTTCTAATCAAGTATCGTGTGGTATTAATGAATAGGGAGAAAATCGCATGTCATTAGCAAATTCCATACATTCATCGATCAGACCCCATACTTTTGAATTACAACTCCACGAACGTAACACAGTTGATTCTCAAATAGCAGATTACACTCAAAGATGTAAGTTTGAGTTATGACAGGTATAGTGTGGGAGTTTTACCATCTTATAAGAGTGGTTCATTATGAACATTATATATTGTGCCTCTTACTTAGTACGTTACTATATACTATAATTAATCCCTCACAAATACATAAAACAATATATAAAAAATCTTTAAGGTGAGAGACTTAACCTTTCGCACCCAAGAGCGGCCACTCTACACCCCGCCTGATATCAATTCAAAGAGTGAGTTAAGGGGATGTTTGGGTCTTGGGCTTGGAGAAGGCATTATTCTTCTTTTTAACTTGTCAAAGTTAAGTCTGGCCAATCAACAACTTACTCCTCTTGAACGAAAGTCACGTGACATCCACGTGTTTCATTTCAATAGGTTTAATTTGTTGGGATAGTCAAAGATCGGTTCTTGGTCAATGCCTTGAGTTCGACGGGATATAATAAAAATCTCTATATATATATATATTTTAAGGATAATAACAAACCAATTTATTCAATTTCATTCACTACATGGGTTCTGATTTTCAAACTCTTCCAAACCCAATTGTTATATCCGGTACGAATCTTAAACCCCAAACCCAAACCAAAAAGAACCGAATCGAACCCGAACCCAATAATCAAGCACATAGCTGGTGAAGAAGCCTGTCCATGACTTGACAAGACGACCCCCCTTGGTCCACTGCTCTCCGAGCAAGACGCCCCAAACCCTGCGCTCGTTCTCTGGCCTCTTCCCCTTCGCGCCCCCACATCAAATCCTGCACCCCTTTGCAGATTGCCTCTCTAGCAACAGTAGTAGTGGTGACTCCAGAGCTCTGTAGCGTCGTCTTCTGCCAATCAATCCCAGCCCCAAGCCCCTCCACTACAAACTTGGCGTTCAACGACTGCTCGGCGATCAATGGCCACGCCAGGATCGGCACTCCGGCCGACAAGCTCTCCAGCACCGAGTTCCAGCCGCAGTGGCTCAGAAACCCGCCGGTGGCCTTGTGCCATAATATTCTTCTCTGATCAACCCAGTTTCTTACGATCAAACCCTTTCCCTTCGCCTTCAGCCTTTCTTCCAGTCCGTCTGGCCAAGACCATTTCAGTGCCGACCTCACTACCCACAGAAATGGAACATCTGAAAGCTCCAAACCGTAGGCGACCTCGTTCAGCTGTGCTTCGGATACCTCGGCTTGTGTCCCAAACGAGATATATATCACCGAGTCTGGGTCGGTTTGCTTGTCGAGCCAGTTTATGATGGCATCGGGATCATCTTGGCTTTTGAACTCCATGTTGTGGTGGAGGAAAAGAGGGCCTAAGCACCAGGCTTTGGCGACATTGTAGAATGGTTCAAGAGATGGAAGATAGCTTCCTTCCAGTTCCAGGAAGCTGTTCACTATGACGCCCCAGCAATTGAACTCCTCTTGGCCCGCCTCTGCAATTAACTGAGTAAATGGGTCGTCGAGGTTCGGAGGTTGGGCATCCTTGGGCAAGTCTGCGCCAGTTAGGACAAACGGGAGGTCCAGGCATGGGAAGACCACTGTCTTGGAGTCTGGAATTGGCCCGGACTTCATAGATTCGGTCCAGGCGAGTTTGCAAATGGCCATGGAGAGAACACCCATGCCGTGAAACACGAGCCTGGGCACGCCGAAGGCCTGGCAGGAGGCTTGGGTCCAGCCGAGGAAGAAGTCGGAGATGACACAGATGGGGAGGTCGCCCGAGTCTGACAGGTCCTGCAGGACTTGCCGGAAGTGGGGCTGCAGATGCTTGGTGGCTTGGAAGAAGGGCACGAGGAAGTCGATGGAGGGGAGATGGCAAGTGTTCTGGCAGCCGTCCGGGAGGCCGGGGATCGCCGGAAATGGGATGGTGATGAGGTTTACGTCGGGGTAGTCGGCGAGGGCCACGAAGTGGGCGGCGATGGAGAGTGCGTTGGATGGGGTGGTGATGATGGTGACTTTGATGCCTCGTTTTGAGAAGGCTTTTGAGAGGTCTAGGAGAGGGAGGGTGTGGCCTTCAGCCATGAACGGAAAGACAAGAACATGCCGCCGTTTGGTTTCTGGAGCCATCTCTCAGTCGCCGGCTAGATTTACTGCAGATATCGACGTTCCCTGTCCGAACCATACTTTCTATTTTATAGCGCACGCGCACACGAGAGGTGAGGTGTGGCTCATGCTAACTTGCTAAGCAAATATGATTTATTTTTTAATTAAGATTGGCTATTTAGTATAATGCTATAAGTTAGAAATCGTGACGTATATAATATAATATTTTTTATTATATAAATAATATATAAATATATACAAGAATCTGATTCCTTTCTTACTACTTTTATTTTCTTTGAAAATAGGTGTAATCAATGGTCAAAAGCGTACATTTACACTTGAATGTTTGTGTGTGTGTGTGTTTTTTTTTTTTTGTGGTGCAAACAAAACCTTTTTGTGACCTCAAAAGAACCCTTAGGCCAAAAATATATATGCCATTTTGAATTTAAATTTATCTCTAATTGTATAAAATTCACTCATTTAATATATAGTCAACAAGTAATACACACGTGCATCAATATGATAATTTTTTAACATCTTCTAAACTCTTTTTCTTTATTCAGTTACATCTCATATCTCTTATGTCTCATTTGGTTAGATTAGATAGGGCGAATGGGTTAGACGAGTTATTGACGTGATCGAGTCAATGATCACCTCATCGTTTGCGGAGATTGAATATACGGTCACTTTAAGGTAGCACATTTTTGTGCAAGAGACGCAATTGAATAAGATAGAGTTAGAAAGAGAAAATGAGTTAAGAAAACACCTAAAAAAGAGAATAACATGAGGGAATGTCGTTGAAGAGAGGGAGAGAGAGAAAGGGAGTTGAGACGACGTCGAAGAGAGAAATAAATGGAGCTAACAAGTTATATAAAAATTATTATGTTACTGTGCGTACGTATTACTTGTTTATTGAATATTTAAATAAATTATTTTGTATAATTTAGAGACTTTTGATATCATAAAAAATTTAAGATTCTACAAAAAAACACAAGTAGAAAAATTCAAGAATATAAATATACTTTTACCTCATATTTAAAATCATAGAAAATTTAGAATCCCAAAAAAAAAAAAACCAAAAGTTTAGAAACATAAACATGATTTTGGTCTATAATCAATTTGACCCTCTACCATGCATAACGGTCACATCCATTATATATATGTATATATTATTGTAGATTTTAACTCATTGTGTCATATATTTATGGTTGGTGCTGGCCTGCTGCTATCAGCCCCCCATTTGTTATTGTAGCATGACAGACAAAAAAAAACGTTACCAAGTCGTTTTTGGCGGAAACCATCCTCAAAATATAATAATAATTACGATAATAATTAATAATTCGTGCACTTGCTGCAACTCCCTTAATTATGCTTAGATTAATTATGTCAACAATATTGCCGCCCTGTCTGTCGCGGTCTGCTCTACTGTACCCGCCCACCAAGTATCCTCATGACCGACCGACTCTATCTTCAAGACAATGTTATTTATATCGTATAAACAAATATTATATTCATAAATAATAATTACGTAATACACATAAATTTATAATAATGAATAAATTTATTTTTATTTTATTTTATAATTATTATAAATTTGAATATATTACGTGAATTTAAGAGTTATTTGTGTGTATTGTATTATTATTTTTTTGTAAGTACATATTTCTTTATAAAAAATTATAATACGTTTATAATTTATGTTAGGTGATAGTGTATTCGGGTATTATAAAAAAATTAAATAAGAAAATAGACATAAATTATCAATTTTTATACAAATATCTGAAGAAATTTTGAAATGACTTCACTTGTAAATTTGATTTCATAATTTTTATTTATTTTTTTAAAAAATATTATAGGACTTATTAATATTTTTTATACTAACAACCAATTACTTACGTTAAGACAAACTGGAAGATTTAAAGTTGGATGTTTTCAAAGAAAGTATTGAATTGGGGAACGAATAGATATTTTTGAGTTGGAGAGCAGGGCCCAGATGTTTGTAGAAATGTCAGCTTTTTAAAGGTAACAATACTGGAAATGGTTAGTATAATTGTTAAATATTTCTGATTAAATATTTCTGAATAAAAGTGTGCAATTGACCCTTATATTCTAAAGTCTTCCCACTTTTAACTTCATTTTTGGCAGAACGTACGTGACAGGCTGAGGCCGCCCAGATTGACTGCCCAATGGCCCTTGCCCCTAGGAATGGAAAATGATACAAAATTGTCCGTTTGTTAATTAAAATAAAAATTAAAAAAATAAAATAAAAAAATTATTATATTTATTAAATTTTTTAATTTTTTTTTTAAAAATTAAGTTACTTCTTATTTCAAATTGTTTAGATAAATTAATCTCTTTTCTTTATATAAATTTATCTTGAATCTTATAAATAAGAGAAAATGGTTTATATATCTTTTAATGTATTTTAAAAAAATTAATAAATAATTCAATAAAAATCTTAAAATATTTTATTTTAACAAACGGTATTTAAAAAAATTTAAAGAGTTTAAATGTCTAAAATAATTCTTAAATTTAAGATAGTAACATACAAAAAGTCAAGAATTCATAATAATTTCTTAAAAATCGAAAGAGACTCCCGGCCTTCGATCTCCATGAGATCTTAATTCGATAAACTATTATTATCGTTCAAGGACTATAGTCAAGCTATTCTTTATAACTTATCTTGTAAGTTTTTTTCTTGATTGAAAGGTACTAAGTTTATTTTTTAAGTCCCAAATTCTTTTATAAATTAATGAACACCCATTTTAATAAAGTAAGTTTTTGATATTGATTTAAATTTTTAATAGAATTTAGTTTCAACTTAAATATTAAAGTGTTTGTGTAAAATTATTCTATATCTTTTGATCATCCTTTTTCTTACATAATTTAAATAAGTTGATAAATAATATTTTTAATAAATAAATTTATTATTTTTTTGAACAATAATAAAAAATAATTAAGTAGATATAATATTTGATGTATTTTTAAAGTTGTGTTATATTAATAATTAATTAAATTTAAAATTATTGATTAAGATAACACGATTTCTTTGGAAGGGTCGGGCAACATAGCAGTTGCCCGACTGAGAGAGAGGGGGTGGGCCCCATGCATGTGGCGTGGACCCTACATGCATGGGGTTCACCTCCTTTCTCTCAGTCAAGCAACTGTTATGTTGTCCGACGATAGACAACATAACAGTTGTCTTCCTTAGAATTAGTAAAATAGATGGTATTGCCTTTAATCGCTCTGTCTCGACTCTTGTCGGGTACAATTTTGGGATCTCTTGTATTTTTAAATTTTTTTATTTTAATAACAAATAAATTTTAATATAATTATATTTTTTTTTTGTCTCTCTCCAAACCATTTTCTATTATTGGTGTACCATCGTTGTCGTCGATGCTCTGCCAAATTTCAATTAATGATCATCGTTATCAGGATATAATAATAAATTTATAGATAATAAAGAGTATTTATTTTAAAATTTTAATGTCTAAAAGACTTATTAAAAAAACATAGTCATGAACGGGATGTCTCTCATGCATGACTTCTAATGATTCAATGAGTCTCAGTTAGAAAATATATAAAAACAAGACAAGGATAATTGAATAAAGTTCTAATCGTATCTCGATTGAATAAATAATTATTTTATTTATAAATAATAAAATTTATTGACAAAAAAATATTCTTATCTTTTAAGATTATCTAGGAAGGTCTTTGGAAGGTATAGGAGAGTGGCATATGGGAAAGTCTCCCATGAACTATTCTATTGGTATGGCATATAATATAAAACATTAATATAGAATTTAATCTCAAATATTAACTTTAAGTATTTAATATTTGGTAATAAATATATAATATGTACAATTATTATGCATAAAAGGTGTACCAACAAAAAAAAAACTAAAATGGATGCTAGTTTATTATAAAATTTAAATTTGAGAAATAATTTTTTTTTTATTTTAGTAAAATCTCCAAAATAATCCAATGTAATTTACTCAAATTTTAATCTATTGAAAGACTCGGCCTTTGCTAGGGAAATTAAAAAAGCTTACCCTTTGTTTGAATGGGCTTGAAAGGCCTGATGGACATGGGCCTTACCCAATAAAGAAACCATGGGCCTGCCCGGTAAATATGGGCCTTCTAATCCAATCAAAATAGTTTTGCTTAAAGAATAGAATAAAAATACAAGCGTGGAATAAGGCATGATAAATGGTGGATTATAAATTATTATGAAAATTACCACATCACATTCAAAGAATAAATTTTAAAAAAATACCTATTAAAAATTGTATCTAAATATTTTATTATTTTCACATTTGGTTCTTTTTTAAGACAATTATTAAATTTTTTTTATTTTAAATGGATTAGTTTATTTATCTAGAATGACAAAAATTTCACTAATTTCTTTTAAAGGTAAATACTTCGTATAAGCCCACAAATTAATATTTACTTTGATCTTATCATATTTATTTTGCATAGATAAATTACCAATTTTAATGAAAATTTGTCTCAACTTAAAATAGGGAATCAAAAGGTTAAGACATGTTCTCTTTAATGTTTTCAAACCGTTTTCTGTTTTTAGTTTTTCAAAATACTCAAAACTCGTTTATTTATCTATTTTCAAAAATGTATTTTTTAATATATAAAAAAAAATTTACACAAAACTCAAAACATTGAAATCACGTGTTTGATTATTTTCAGTCAAAACAAAGTTTTTGAATTCAAAACACATAAAACATTCTAATCATTCCCTTCTTTTTATTTATTCTCTCTTCTATATTTTCTATTATCTTATATTCAAGGCTCGGTCGCCACCATCATCCACGCTCGTCATCATTCTCCATGCCCACTACCGTCATTATCGTCATCTATTCCCCCTCACCAATAACCCAGATCCACTATCCATGTCTGTCATCGACAACCCAAATCCGTCGTCGACCGCCCCTCATCACTCCCCTTACATCGTGTTTGAGAACTCTAGCATTTGCCACCATTCGAATCATGACTTGCCTCGTCTTTGTCGGTTATTTATTCCTTTTGTCATTTCTTCTTTCTACGGCTTCTCCTCTCTAGGGTTGAGATTTGGGGATTTCAATTTTGGAACTAAGATCTGGGACTTTTAATTTTGAAATTAAGGTTTAATTTGATATTTTGTTGTAATAATCTTGTACAATAGGAATAAGAAAAATCATAATACGTATACAAGTTTTTTTGTTTTGTTTGAATATTACACTAAACATGTAATATGATTTTTTTTTTGTTTTGATTTTTCTTTTCAATGATATTTTCAAGATAAACCAATATTTTGTTATTTTACGATTTATAATTTTTTTAATGTCTATGTTGTAAATTAAATCTCAAAATTAATGACAGATTTCAATTTGTAGACAAAAATAAACTTATCATAGAATTAATAATTGAGTTAAATTGAAAATTATTTTAGAAAACTTTTTACAATTTTAATATAATATATACAGTTAAATTATCAGTTATCTTTTATATTATATTTTAAACTCTTCGAATAAAATTTATAATTTATTAATAAATATTTATAATTTTCTTTCAATCAAATTTATTGAATAAAATATTATAAAATATATATATTTTTTTAAATTTCAAAGTAGACTTTTTTTGTTTTAATTTTTGAGTTTAAGAAATAAATTTTTAAAATGATAAAAAGAACGTATTTTTAAGTAAACTCAAAATAGACACTCAAAGTATAAAATTAAAAATAAATTTAAAATTTAAAACTAAAATAAAAAAAGAATATCATATTAATATTTTTTTAATTACAATCAAATCGAATCAAAATAATTTTTAACCTCAAGTCGAACTTAAATTTAACGTGAACTTGCATGCTTACTTCAGAGTTGAAGTACATGCTCAAACTTAGCAAAAAATAAATAAATAAATAAAGAAAAAGAAGAATCTAATTGGAGGCTCATATTATTATTTTAAACAAAATGGCAAATAATCTGAATTATTTTTTAAAATTTGATAATTGGATAGGTAAATAATCAATAAATATGATTTTAAATTATAATTTAAAGTATAATAATTTATATTAAATAAAATATTTATAATCTATGCGGTGGTGTGACACGTGGTTGCAAATTGACGTGAAAAAATTAATTGGAGGGTAATAATTTATATTACATAAAATATTTGTAAAATCAACTCTATTAATATTTATAAGTTTCTAATCAAATATCATGTAGTTTTAAAATTGCATGTCATGAGCAGACCCCATATGTTGGGAGTGCGATTTAGTTCACTCCCTTTAACGGGGTGAACATCACCTTCACAAAAATTGTAAGGGTGAAAAAGTAATGGAATAATAATTAATATTTTTATATCGTTTCATTATTTTTTTTACCTTCACAAAAATTATAAAGGTGATGTTATCCGTTAAAGAGGGTGAACAAAATCGCACTCCATACGTTGGTGTTACTAGAGAAAAGTCCACTCTAGCACGCCGCGTGATATCAATTCAAGGACTAAGTTAAGGGGATGTTTGGGTCTTGGGCTTGGAGAAGGCATTATTCTTCTTTTAACTTGTCAAAGTTAAGTTTGGCCAATCAACAAGTTACTCCTCTTGAACGAAAGTCACGTGACATCCACGTGTTTCATTTCAATAGGTTTAATTTGTTGGGATAGTCAAAGATCGGTTCTTGGACAATGCCTTGAGATCGACGGGATATAATAAAAATCTATATATATATATAAAATAAATTTTTTATTTTAAAAAATAAATTTTTAAAATAATAAAAAAAACGTGTTTTTAAGTAATCTCAAAACAAACGCTTAGAATACAAAACTAAAAATTGAAATACAAAAAGAATACCACATTAATATTTTTATAATTACAATCAAATCGAATCAAAATAATTTTTAAGTTCGAGCTGAACTTGAACTCAACATAAACTTGGGTGCTTACTTAAGACTCGGAGCATATGCTCGAACCTAGCAAGAAAAAGAAGAAAAAAATTCTAGAGGTTGACTGATGCACAATGCGGTAGTGTGATGCATGACTGCAAATTGACGTGAAATAATTAATTGGAGGCTCAAATTATTATTTTACACAAAATGGTAAATAATCATAATTATTTTTTAAAATTTGATAATTTGATAGGTAAATAATCAATAAATATGATTTTAAATTATAATTTAAAGTATAATCATTTATATTAAATAAAATATTTATAATCCATGCTATGATGTGACACGTGGCTGCAAATTGAAGTGAAAAATTAATTGAAGAATAATAATTTAAATTACATAAAATATTTATAAAATCAACTCTATTAATATTTATAAGTTTCTAATCAAATATCGTGTGGTATTAATGAATAGGGAGAAAATTGCATGTCCTTAGCGGACCCCATACATTCGTCTATCGGATCTCATACTTTTGAATTACCACTCTACGGGCGTAGCACAGTTGATTATAAGATAATAGATTACACTCAAAGATGCAAATTCGAATCATAACAGTTGCAGTATAAGAGTCTGTGGGGATGACCTATTGTGGATAACATATAGTGTGCTTCCTATCTAATGCGCTGTAATATATTATGATTAATCCCTCTCATATACATAAAATAGTTTGTAAAAAATCTTTAAGGTGAGGACTTAACCTTTCGCACCCAAGAGAGGCCACTCTAAGCACCCCGCCTGATATCAATTCAAAGAGTGAGTGAAGGGGATGTTTGGGTGTTGAGCTTGGAGAAGGCATTATTCTTCTTTAAACTTGTCAAAGTTAAGTTTGGCCAATCAACAAGTTACTCCTCTTGAACGAAAGTCACGTGACATCCACGTGTTTCATTTCAATAGGTTTAATTTGTTGGGATAGTCAAAGATCGGTTCTTGGTCAATGCTTGAGTTCGACGGGATATAATAAAAATCTATATATATATATATATATTTTAAAGATAATAACAAACTAATTTCATTCACTACATGGGTTCTGCTTTTCAAACTCTTCCAAACCCAATTGTTATATCCGGTACGAATCTTAAACCCCAAACCCAAACCAAAAAGAACCGAATCGAACCCGAACCCAATAATCAAGCACATAGCTGGTGAAGAAGCCCGTCCATGACCTGACAAGACGACCCCCCCTGCTCCACTGCTCTCCGAGCAAGACGCCCCAAACCCTTCGCTCGTTCTCTGGCCTCTTCCCCTTCGCGCCCCCACATCAAATCCTGCACCCCTTTGCAGATTGCCTCTCTAGCAACAGTTGTGACTCCATTATTCTCCGAGCTTTGTAGCGTTGTCTTCTGCCAATCAATCCCAGCCCCAAGCCCCTCCACTACAAACTTGGCGTTCAACGACTGCTCGGCGATCAATGGCCACGCCAGGATCGGCACTCCGGCCGACAAGCTCTCCAGCACCGAGTTCCAGCCGCAGTGGCTCAGAAATCCGCCGGTGGCCTTGTGCCATAATATTCTTCTCTGATCAACCCAGTTTCTTACGATCAAACCCTTTCCCTTCGCCTTCGCCTTCAGCCTTTCTTCCAGTCCGTCTGGCCAAGACCATTTCAGTGCCGACCTCACTACCCACAGAAATGGAACATCTGAAAGCTCCAAACCGTAGGCGACCTCGTTCAGCTGTGCTTCGGATACCTCGGCTTGTGTCCCAAACGAGATATATATCACCGAGGCTGGGTCGGTTTGCTTGTCGAGCCAGTTTATGATGGCATCGTGATCATCTTGGCTTTTGAATTCCATGTTGTGGTGGAGGAAAAGAGGGCCTAAGCACCAGGCTTTGGCGACATTGTAGAATGGTTCAAGAGATGGAAGATAGCTTCCTTCCAGTTCCAGGAAACTGTTCACTATGACGCCCCAGCAATTGAACTCCTCTTGGCCCGCCTCTGCAACGAACTGAGTAAATGGGTCGTCGGGGTTCGGAACTTGGAGCCCCATGGGCAAGTCTGCGCCGGTTAGGACAAACGGGAGGTCCAGGCATGGGAAGACCACTGTCTTGGAGTCTGGAATTGGCCCGGACTTCATAGATTCGGTCCAGGCGAGTTTGCAGATGGCCATGGAGAGAATACCCATGCCGTGAAACACGAGCCTGGGCACGCCGAAGGCCTGGCAGGAGGCTTGGGTCCAGCCGAGGAAGAAGTCGGAGATGACACAGATGGGGAGGTCGCCCGAGTCTGACAGGTCCTGCAGGACGTGCCGGAAGTGGGGCTGGAGATGCTTGGTGGCTTGGAAGAAGGGCACGAGGAAGTCGATGGAGGGGAGATGACAAGTGTTCTGGCAGCCGTCCGGGAGGCCGGGGATCGGCGGAAATGGGATGGTGATGAGGTTTACGTCGGGGTAGTAGGCTAGGGCAGCGAAGTGGGCGGCGATGGAGAGGGCGTTGGATGGGGTGGTGATGATGGTGACTTTGATGCCTCGTTTTGAGAAGGCTTTTGAGAGGTCTAGGAGAGGGAGGGTGTGGCCTTCAGCCATGAACGGAAAGACAAGAACATGCCGCCGTTTGGTTTCTGGAGCCATCTCTCAGTCGCCGGCTAGATTTACTTCAGATGTCGACGTTCCCTGTCCGAACCATATTTTCTCTTTTATAGCGCACACGCACACGAGAGGTGAGGTGTGGTGAGTGCGATTTTCAATTTGCCCTCCATTTGTTATTGTATCATGACAGACAAAAAACGTTACCAAGTCGTTTTTGGCAGAAACCATCCTCAAAATATGATAATAGTTACTAATTCGTTGACCTGCTGCAACTCCCTTAATTATGCTTTGATTGATAATTATATCAACAATATTGCCGCCCTGACGCTGTCTGCTCTACGGTACCCGCCCATACCACCAAATATCCTCATGACTGACCGGCCGTCCTTATCTTCAAGACAATGTTATTTATATCGTATAAACAAATATTATATTTATAAATAATTACGTAATACTCATAAATTTATAATAATGTGTAAATTTATTCTTAATTTATTTTATAATTATTATAAATTTGAGTATATATTTCGTTTAAAAAAAATTACAGCACGTTTATTATTTATGTTAGGCCATAGTGTACCCAATTGAGCATTATAAAAAAATAGTCATAAATTATCAATTTTTATACAAATATCTGAAGAAATTTTGAAGTGACTTCACTTGTAAATTTGATTTCATAATTTTTATTTATTTTTTAAAAAATATTATAAGACTTTTAACATAAATAAATATTAATAATTCTTATACTAACACCCAATTAAGACAAACTGGAAGATTTAAAGTTGGATGTTTTCAAAGAATGCATTGATGGATGTGGATATCCTTTGTTTGAATTGGGGAAAGAATAAATATTTTTGAGTTGGAGAGATGTTTGTAGAAATGTCAGCTTTTTAAAGGCAACCAATACTGAAAAAGGTTTGTAGAATTGTTAAATATTTTTGAATAAAAGTGTGCAATTGACCCTTATATTCTAATCTAAAGTCTTCCCACTTTTAACTTCATTTTTTGCAGAACGTACGTGACAGGCTGAGGCCGCCCAGATTGACTGCCCAACGGCCCTTGCCCCTAGGAATGGAAAATCATGCAAAATTATCACATAAAGATAAAGATGGCGTTTGCTAATTAAACTATAAATTAAAAAATAAAATAAAAATAATTTTTATTAAATTTATTAAATTTATTTAATATTTTTTAAAAAAAATTATATAATTTTTTATTTAAAATTATTTAAATAAATTTATCTCTCTCTTTTATATAAATTATCTTAGACTTTATAGATAAGAAAAAATTATTTAAATATTTTTTAGTATATTTTATATAATTTAATAAATATTTTTAAAAAATTTATTTTAACAAAGATTCCTTAAACAAATCTAAAGAGTTTAAATATCTAAAATAATTTTTAATTTTAAAATAGTAAGATGCAAAAAGTCGAGAGTCAATAATGATTTCCCGAAAATCAAATGGTAAGGAGACACTAATGGACTCCCAGCCTATGATCTCCATGAGATCTTAATTTGATAGACTATTATTGTCTTTCAAGGGCCACAATCAAGCTCTCCTTTGGAATTTATCTTTTAAATTTTTTTCTTGATTGAAAGGTCTTCAGCTCATTTTTTAAGTCTCAAACTTTTCTATAAATTAATGGGCACTCATTTTAATAAAATAAATTTTTAATATTATATTAAAAATTTTAATAAAATTTAGTATCAACTTAAGTATTAAAATATTTTTCTTTTTTACATAATTTAAGTAAGTTGATAAATAATATTTTTAATAAATAAATTTATTATTTATTCGATGTATGATTAAAGTTGTGTTATATTAATTGTTGATTAAATTTAAAATTATTGATAAAAGCAAGACTGAGGAACAATTGTTGTATCATAAGCAAAAGTCTATCAAAAGATCAAACAATTCTAAAAGTCTAAAATGTCTTTTTGGACTAGAAGACATAAATTTCTCATATGTAGAACGGTCCCGCACAAAGCACGCAAACATGATAAGTTTGACATTTAAAAATTATATTGAATATTCTAAGAAAATAATAGATAATTATTTATAACGACTTTTAATTCTAAAATGATTGTGAAATATTTGGATAAACTTTATCTATAAGAAATTTTATCCCTAAAAATGGCAAAATAAATATCATCCATAAGAGATAGATGTCATCAAGATAAGCGGTATCTACAAGAATTCTAATTCTGTTACAGTTTGAATTACTCCATATTTATATATAAATATGCAGGTATGCATTCTTGAAAATGGATGATGTATTTGATACTATTTCAATACAGTTTCTTTTGTTATACTCAGTTTCTAATTTAAGCGTCGAAGTGTTTGCGCGAGAATCTCCTCGCGTTCATTGACTATTTTTTTATTTTTGTAGATTCAAGCAGCTTGAAGACGATGTTTTTATTCTACAAATTTATTGTTGTAACCGTGTAACTAAACTACTGATATGAGATATAATATAAAACATTAATATAAAATTTCATCTCAAATATTAAATTTGTGTATTTAATATTTAGTAATGTATGTATAATATGTACAATTTTTATGCATAAAAGGTGTACCAAAAAAAAAAAACTAAAATGGATGCTAGGTTATTATAATTTTAAAAATTTGAGAAATATATATATATATATATATATATATATATATTTTTAAAATCTCCAAAATAGCCCAATATGTAATTTACTCAAATTTTAATTTATTGAAGGACTTGGCCTTTACTAGGGAAATAAAAAAAGATTACCCTTTGTTTGAATGGGCTTGAAAGGCCTGATGGACATGGGCCTTAACCAATAAAGAAACTATGGGCTGCCCGGTAAGTATGGGCCTTCTAATCCAATCAAAATAGCTTTGCTTAAAGAATAGAATAAAAACACAAGCATGGAATAAGGCATGATAAATGGTGGATTATAAATTATTATGAGAATATATAAATGATTGCTTATGTATAATAATTTAAGAGTAATGTATATTTATTATATCTTATTTTTAATATTTAAATAATTTTATTAATTAATTAATTAAACGATTTAAAGCACTATATATTTATTATTAACTAATAAAATTATTAAGAAATTAAAAATAAGATATAATAAACGCATTTTATTTAAAAATAAGATGTATTATATTTAAATGAAGTCCTTGTCAGCCCTTCGATAAAGTACAAAAATTTGCAGATTAAATTAAAATATTTTAAAAATAATTACGAATGAATTGGAATGTCCGTTGAGAATCCACACTCCCACCAAACAATCACCAGATTCCCATCTTTATTTTTGTCTCTTTCTCTTATTTTTTATTTTTTAATTTAAATTTATTATTATATTTAAATTTGTTTCTAGAAGAGCTTATATATAATTATTTAAACTACCCACTTGTTCTAGTGTAGCGATATTCAATTGCTTTGAATCGAAATTGAAACTAAGCTAACTAACAAAATTAAAATCAAAGATCGAATAAGAATAAGATCAAACTAATTCAATTAACATACAATAATATATATATGCATGTACGTAGTACATGTACACTATATATATACAATAATATAAATACATACGCTGTTGTATATATTAATTATGGGGTTTATTTGGTCGTCTTGGGTTTAACATCGAGACAAAACCTAGCTAATGGAATCGAAGATTAATTTTCAAATTAATTGTTTTAGTCGAAGGTTGGACCGAACTTAATTATTTGATGTTGGACCACCAGAGACTAATTATATTGTTTAGGATGGATGGATGGTTGGTTGGTTGGTTGGTATATCTTTGCTTTTGTGTCTGTCGGTCTGTCTGTCTGTCTGTCAGCACAATCTCATGACAAACTGACAGACTACCACACGATAAGAAAAGAATGACAAAACTAGAATCAAACGTACCCCAATTTAAAAATCTCTACCATCTTTCACTAACTTATAACGATTTCACTTTCACGTTTCGGCAATTGCTTTGTCAGTTCTCACTACTGTGATGCCATCAGATGCAACTAACCAACCACTCTGGATTCCCTCTCTCTCTCTCTCTCTCTCTCAACGAGAGTGTTAAATTCGTACTTTGCTTTGATCTTAACGTGTTGAATTCATACTTTGCTTTGATCTGAGTGCCAAACAAGAGAGAGAAGTCATACTTTGCTTTGATCTGAGTGTGTTAAATTCATACTTAATTTGCGTTGATCTGAGTGCCAAACAAGAAAGAGAGAGAGAGAGAGAGAGATGGGAAGTTTAGGCGAGCAATTTGACGTGATAGTGGTCGGAGCCGGAGTGATGGGCAGCTCCGCCGCATACCAATTGGCCAAAAGGGGCAAGAAAGTCCTGCTCTTGGAGCAATTCGATTTCCTGCACCACCGCGGCTCTTCCCACGGCGAGTCCAGGACCCTCCGGGCAACCTACCCGGAAGCCTTCTACCCGGCCATGGTTATGGAGTCCGTCAAACTATGGCAGGAAGCCGAGTCCGAAATAGGCTACAAAGTCTACTTCAAGTCCAAGCAGCTGGACATGGGCCCTACCGACGACGCCTCCCTCCTTGCCGTCGTCGCCAGCTGCCAACTCAACTCGATTCCCCACCGCGTCCTCAACGCTAGCCAGCTGCTAGACGAATTTGCCGGCCGGTTCCAATTGCCGGAAAGCTGGGTGGCGGTGGTGACTGAGCTGGGCGGCGTGATCAAGCCCACGAAGGCAGTCTCAATGTATCAAACACTTGCCCTCAGGTACGGTATGGTGAAATATATCCAGATTTATCAAAGTTCCGAAATTCAAAAATTTTCTTTAATTAATAAAATATCAAATGATTATATATAGAAATGTGCATAAATTCGGTTTAAATGAAATAATAGAAAGGAATCAATCAAAATTATCACTTCAGTTTGATTTCATGTAAAGGTCAATTTAGTTCGGTTATTAAATTTAATAATAAAAAAATCAAATAACCAAAATAAGCCGACAACATTTTTTTATTTTCTCAATTTTTTTTATTTGTTCGATTCATTTTTTTTGCTTATTTATTTATTATTTTTTGGAATTTTATTCAATTTATTCGATGGATTGATTCTATTTTTTTCACAATTTCAATCTATTCAACTTAACGTTTCAATCAGTTCCGCAATCGAACCTACCAAATATTCTTTATCTCGTTGTCGAATAGGTACGGCGCCGTTTTGAAGGACAACATGGAAGTGACTGGTATAGAGAAGGACGGCGTCAATGGCGGCGGCGGCCTCGTGGTGAGTACAGTGAACGGAGAAACTTTTTGGGGCCACAAATGCGTGGTGACGGCCGGCGCTTGGACGAAGAAGCTGGTGCAGAGAGTTCGCGGGATGGCGCTGCCCATCGAGGCGGTGGAAACCAACGTGTTGTACTGGCGGATCAAGGAGGAGCACCAGGCGGCGTTCACCATCGCCGGCGGCTTCCCGACGTTCGCCAGCTACGGCCGGCCTTACATCTACGGGACTCCGGCGTTGGAATACCCGGGACTGATCAAAATTCCGCTGCACGGAGGGGTGGCCTGCGATCCGGGGAGGAGGGCGTGGAAGGCACCAGCGCCGGCGACCTTGGAGTCGGTGAGGGAATGGATTCGGGGGACATTCGGGGAGCGAGTGGACACGGCGGCGCCGGCGATGACTCAGTCGTGCCTGTATTCGATGACCCCAGATGAGGATTTCGTGATAGATTTCTTGGGGGGGGAGCTGGGGGAGGACGTGGTGGTCGCGGGCGGGTTTTCAGGGCACGGGTTCAAGATGGCGCCGGCGGTGGGGAGGATAGTGGCTGACATGGTGATGACGGGGGAGGCCGAGGGCGTGGAATTACAGCAGTTTGAGCTGGGAAGGTTTGGAAGGAACCCCAAGGGAAATGTCAAGAGCTTTCAAGAGCAAGTGGGAATCGTCCCTCATCACTGAAGCCGCCAAATCTTGGCAGTGGCTGACTGCTCACCATTTCTTTTTTTATTGCACGTGATCTGCGTGTGCCAGCTCACCTCCACAAAATGAGGATGGGCCCGTCACCTCACGGGTAATGCTATTCGACCACCCTCAATCAAATTACCAATCTATTCATGGCATAAATTTACAAAAATAACCTCAGCTGGTGCTAGCTTCCTCTCTCGAGCGACCTTTACTCTCCCCCCTCTCCCCTCTCTCTCTCTGTTTTCTGCCGTTGTTATCTCTCTTAGGTCGGTCTGGCCTAAGCATTATCCACCTGTCTCTCTGTATCACGACGAGAAAGTTGCAATAGTTCGTCCCTTGGGCTTGCTGTGGCTCTCTTTTTGTCTCTCCTATCTGTTGAACGTCTCCATTGGCTCTAATTTATTAGAGAAAGTTGCAATCGTTCGTCCCTTGAGCTTGCGGTGACTCTCTTTTTGTCTCTCCTATCTGTTGAACGTCTCCATTGGCTCCAATCTATTAGAGAAAGTTGCAATCGTTCGTCCCTTGGGCTTGCTGTGGCTCTCTTTTTGTCTGTCTTATCTGTTGAACGTCTCCATTGGCTCTAATCTATTAGAAGGTATGTCTTTTAAACCTATTCATAATGATTTTCAGCACACATCCATTATATATACGTATATACGCGTTATTTAGGGTTGGGCGAAACTTTAATTTTAGATCTATGAAATTTTAGTTATTAGATCTTACTGATTTTTGGATATGTTAGTTAATGGGGCTTTGGGTGTCAGATGATTGTCTCTGATCGCCATAAATCACTAGCCACGGTGGCTGATGGTGATTGACAGTACATTTTTAAATTTGGTGTAAAATTAAAATTTAGATCTTCTAAAATTCAACTATTAAATATGACCTAATTTTTTGTATGTAACTCTCTTGACTTGATATTTCTAATGATAGGTTTCGATCGTGGAAATTTTCGATCGACAATGGTTGCTGGCAACGTTGACGGTGGCGGTTGTGACTTTCGTACATATATACATACATATTATTTGTATTTTGTAATTATTTTTGTTTATATTGTGAATGTTGATATCTAATTATGAATTTGTATTGAAAATGTTGAAGTTGAATATTGAATTTGTGATATTTGAATATATCAAAGATTAAAATTGAATTGAGTTGGTTGAAATTTAAATGTTCACAAATTGAATTGGTTTATCTTTGTTTTGTGAATCTTTGAATTTAAATTATTAAGTTTATTTAAGAATTGAATGGTAAATAGTTATTGTTAATTTTATTTGAATTTAAATATTTATTAATATGTATATATATATTTTAAATTTATATTAAATAAAATTTAAATTATGTCAATTTTTTAAATAATAAATTGAATATTTTAAAAAGAAAAGTTTTAATTTTAATTTTTTAATTATATTTAGATACATATATAATATAATAAAAAATAAATTATGTTTTATGCAAAACCCCGTTGTAAGTTTGTTCAAATTGATTTTTGTAGTATGCTTTTTGACAAAGCCTTTGAGATACAAATGCAATATAAATGCTGCTGTTTTACCTAAACTTCTCAAGTTGAAGTGAAGGCATCAGAGCGTACTCCAATTGCACAAATGTTTTGGTATAAAACATAATTTATTTTTTATTATTTTATATATATATATATATACATATCTAAATATAGTTAACAAATTAAAATTAAAACTTTTCATTTTAAAATCTTTAATTTATTATAAAAAAATTGACATAATTTAAATTTTGTTTAATATAAATTTGAAATATATATACACATTAATAAATATTTAAATTTAAATAAAATTAACAATAGCTATTTACAATTCAATTCTTAAATAAACTTAATAATTTCAATTCAAAGATTCACAAAACAAAGAGAAACCAATTCAATTTATGAATATTTAAATTTCAACCAACTCAATTCAATTTTAACTTTCACAATGTTTAAAGATCACAAATTCAATATTCAACTTCAACACCTTCAATACAAATTCATAATTAGATATCAACATTCACAATATAAATTAAAATAATTACAAAATACAAATAAAACTAAAATAATTACAAAAATACAAATAATATGTATGTATGTATGCACGGACGGAAATCACAACCGCCGCCACCAAGGCCTCCGGTGCCTATCGTCGGCCGAAGATTCTCACGATTAGAGCCTACCATTAGAAACACCAAATCAAGACAATTAACATACAAAAAATTGGGTCAGATTTTACGGTTGAATTTTAGTAAATTTGAGTTTTAATTTTTGACCAAACTTAAAAACACACTGTCAATCGCTATCGGCTACCGTGTCCAGTGGTTTCCAGCGATCAGAGTCAACCACCTAACACCCAAAAACCCATCGACCAACATACCCAAAAACTAGTAAGATCCAACGGTTGAAACTCCGTAGATCTAAGCTTAAAGTTCCTGTCAAACCTAAAAAACACATATGATGGATATGTGTTGAAAATCATTGTGGGAGAGACTTACCTCCTTGTAGATCGGAGCAATGGAGATGTGCGATGGATGAGAGAGATAGAGAGAGGATCGGAGCGAGCCCAATAGACGTCAGAGATAAAGTTGCACTGGTGGGAGATCAAGAGAGAGACAACCAGACCGACAACAGAAAGGAAAGGGAAATGGAGGGAGAGACTCGTTTCAACGAGAGAATGGGCAGATTTAGCATGGGGAGAGTGAAAGAGTGGGTGGAAATTTGAAATAATTGAGTTTTCTATTACTCTTTATATCGTGAGATTTTGAACTCAATAAAACACGAGGTATCATGATATCTCGTGGGTGGCTTTGAGGGTGGCTTTCTGAGTGACCAAATAGCATTAGAAAAATACTATTGGTATATCATTGTGTACATCTTGAGCTACACAATAATGTTAAAATGTCTAAAATATCCCTCACAAAAGGCGATGATGTGCATGACTAAAATATCCTTCACCCAAGATGATGAGGCGCTAACATATGGTGAGGCGTAATGAGGTGAGATGATGAAAGACGAGAGATATTTTTATCATTTATAATATATTGTGTAACTCAAGATATACAACAAACACCCTTGGGGGCGACAGACGGACCCAACACCCTTTGCTGCCTAATGAATTAGAGTTGGATTTATTTATTTATAATTTTTTTTGCGCTAAACTTGGAACTTCGTTTTTTTTTTAAGGATTTTTGTTATATTCAAACTCATATTATTTATACTAATTAATATATTTTTATTTTTTTATAAATTTTAAATTTATTTTAAGTTAGATATCAAGTTCGTTCATGTAAAATTAATCAATTTTAATATATTAAAATTTGAGACGATATAAATAATTCGACAAGAGGTGCTTAATTGTTAAATTATTTCAAAAGAAACCCCAAATGAATCTATAATCGAGTACTCAAATTAGCTTGTTCACAAATTCAAACTAGTCTAGCTCCCTCGACTCTAGCTCAAGCTCAGTTAATTCTTAGTCAGTCGAACTTAAAAACCAATATCAAACTCACTCATTTAACTAAGTAAATGAGATCAAATGAGAGCCCAATTCAAGCCGAGGATGAACACCCTTGCAAGCTCAAGCTCTGTTCATTTATACTCTAGTTACAGTCCATAAATCAGCTCCCATTCTCTGCAAATTTTTCAACAAAATATAGCCAAAGATGAACACCCTTGTAAGCTGCAAAATTTTGGACGGGAAGGCTACATTTCTATAAAAGCTTCATGCTTCTGAAGACTCACAAGCAATGGAAAAGCAACAATGTACAATGTTTGGTTTGAGTTCACTAAAACAATACTCAATCTAATGTTTTGTGTGAGGGTGAAGGCTTTTTTCTTTTGCTTATTGGATGGCAACCAAGCAATTTGCGATTTACAACTATAAAAAAAAGGGGGAAACCGCAGTAGCGTGGTTGAGATGGACAACAAATTAATCTGATCACATCTAACTCTTAACATAAATGCTGGTGATTGTAAAAGCATGCTCCAGGCAACTGTAATAGACGCCATGGTGTCAAAACCCATCTCGCCCGGAAACCTGCAGCCGTTGTCGATAAACAGCGACTTTTGAGCACAAGCAACAGCAAACTAGCAACACATAAACAACAACAATAATCACAATCACAAGTATTAGTACTGCCATATGAGACCGGCTACATAAATTCTAAGGACTTTCATCTATACCTATATCCTTCCTATGCTATATTCAACCAGTCCTCTCTTGCTACAAATTTCTCCATTTTGTTCACTAGTCTCACAAGAGCTTTTATGATCTTATTCTCACATTTTTAAACCATCTTAATCATGATTTCTACATCTTATAATGCCACTCCAAACCTTTTATATATAATCTCATTTCTTAGTTTATCCACCCCCCCCCCCCCCCCGCCTCTTTCTTTTTTTAATTTTTGATGTGGTCCCATATCCAAAGTAACAGAATCTTCATTTTTTGCATGAACAAGTTAAGCAACAATTGACTAATACGCTTAATATTGAACGGATATCTCACAGCACTCTATTCCCTAGGCATTGAATGATTGGTACTGCATTTTTATTTTTATTTCTTTTTTTGGCTTGGTGATACTGCATTTTTATTCAGAAGATATTTTTTCACACCAAAACAAGGGTGCAAAAGCCTGCAGAAGGGCGAACCTAACAAGGCACTACTACTTGAAAATTGTATTACTAAATCGAATACAATAAAATTTTTGTCTAACATCTTGTAGATGCTATGCATTCCCTCGTTAGATGGTTGCATCAAGAAGGGCCTCCGGTTTAAAATTTTGCCATATTGTTTTTTCACATGGATTTATTACTGTTAATGTGACTTTTTGAAAGTCAATTAGCATTATGAATGTCGTGCCACAGACCCTACCTTGGTTAGGATAAAGATGCAGTTGATGAAGATGTGGACGATAATTTTTTGAATGCTATGACACAACACAATATATCATACAGATTTGATAAGAGCTATCCGCCATCCTACCAGACATGCTACATATAGTGTAAGAATAATTAGAATAATAAACAGAACAACTATATAAAACATGATGAAAAAAAGAAATCACTGACCAGTTCTATCTCAAACTACAAAAGTTGCAAGAAGAGAGTGCAGAACAGCCCAATAGATAATGAGACCAAGTCGTAAAGCAGGCTGTCGCATTAGTGTCCGATCACAAGAAACCCTGGGAAATTGAACACAAAAGATGATTTTTCAGTCTTGAAAAGTAAATCACTGATGAAAAAGAGCAAAGAAAGAATTTGATTAAGCATACCATAGGCCATCGACCATATCTGTTACAGGTCTCATGAATCTTGGCACCATTCTTGATGTAGTGAGAGACTTGAACCCATGAGCTGAGATGGAAAAGAATAATTAGTGGTGTTGTCTTTGGGTTAAAAATCTATAAGCTTCTTTTTCCATAAAATATCAATATAAGAGAAATTGTCATGAAAGGGAAAACCCTGTAGGGAAGAGAGGCAGAACATAAAGCCTGTATGCCTACAGGCCAATATAATTGCAAAAAGAATAAATAGAAAATGGAAACGAGGAGGAAATAGAAAAGCTTCTTTTCAAACAATGAATAGAAGTCTCAGAACCTTCAGAGCCTTCAGTACATCATACAAGTGGGCTTCCCAAGCAAGCTTATACCTAAACCCAGGCTACCTCCAACCTCAAGGTGACATTAAGCCAAACAATGTAGCCAGCATCAAGCACTGCACCCAAAAACTCAACAGAAGCCTGGACATCTTCCTATCCACGGGACCATAAAGCAGAATATGAAATATGATACTAATCCACCACAAATTTCCTCTTCTTCCTCAAGTTATCTCTAGTACAAACTCGAGAGCAGTATTCCAAACAAAAAAGCCACTGACCCCTCAATTTCTAAATAGCCATTCAGATGAAGGAAGATCACTTGGTTGCAAACGGCACCATGGTACAAAAGGGCAGGAAATGGTCCCTCTGTCTATACCACCAGGTCCACTCATCTTTCCTCCATCCAGTCAAAGGGATGGCTGTTAAGAATGCAATATTCGCTGCCAGTGAGTCAATTTTCAGTTTACAAGTTGCACATAAACTCTAGGGCCACATCACCTACAGAAGCAGCAGAAAAAAATTTGGCAACCCATCCAATTGGCTATTTCCTTATCAAACATCATCATCATCCCAAATCTTAATCTGATTCTGTGGGGTGGCCAGGTCAGCTATATGAGTTCTACTTCTCCAATCATCTGTAGCCATGGTTATATCTTTTTTAAGCCCATTAAATCCCATGTTGCATCTTATAGTTTTACCTTTTAGTCTTCCCCTGCATCTTTTGCTACAAACTTCTATCATTCTATCCACTCGCACCATAGATGTGTCTCCTGATTTTTTCTCATGTGCCCAATTTATCTTAATCTCATTTTGCACATCTTATCTTCAATAGACAGCATGAGCCTGGGACACAAGCTTACTGGGGAATATGAAGACGCACATGCAGAGAACTGCAATACAAGTAACGGATGGGTACATACACCATAACATTTTAACACAGTTATGCTTATCTTTTTGCACAAGTTATTTAACTGCCTAGTATTCTGTACCATAGAATAACGATAGTTCTATAATCATTTGATAAAACTTATTTTTCTAGCTTTTCAATTGCAATAAAATGGTATATACACTTCTTCACTTTAGCCACCTTGTCCTGATTTTATGGTTAACATACTCAATATTATTACTTTCTTTTTAAACGATGGATCCAAGATATTTAAATTGATATTTTCTAAGAATAACTTGATCTTCAAATCTTACCATAACATCATCCGCACTTCTATTTTTACTAAACTTACATTTCATATAGTTAGTTATCGACCTACCCTAGATTCTAAATTGTTGCTTTATAATTCAAGCTTAGCATTCACAATTTTTTTTTTTTGCCCCAGGGGGGGGGGGGGGGGCACTAAATAATATCTTATGCAAATAACATACAACAAGAACAGGGTACTTCTTGAATGCACTTTGTGAACTCATCTATTGTAAGGGATAATAGGGTAAGGGCTTAACACACATTTTTACTTGATGATGCATGTTTTTAATCACTTGCATACAAGCAATTCAGACATTTTTTTCCCTCTAAGTCCTCCACAAGACTTCTTTGGGGTCTCTTTCATAGACTTCAAAATCTATAAAAACCATATGCAAATCCTTCTTATTATCTTCAGACCTTTCTATTAGACACCATGTAAGTAGATAACTTCCATTGTTGAAACACCAAGTATAAAACCAACTTTCAAAATTACTTTCCAAATACCTTAGTTTTTCTTCTTACTGTTCCTCAATAACCCCCTTTCAAAATTTCTTTGAATGGATCATTAGTTTGATCTTTCTATAATTTTCAACATCTTCTTGATTCTAGTAAATAGACACTAGAGTGCGCTGTCACAAACCATGACTCCCCAATGCACAGAGCTCGCTGAATTCTGAGGGCATTGTCCATTGTTCCTACCAGCCACGACACAGCAATTTGTTCTCACCAACAGAGCAGACATCACAGAAACTCTCTGCAAGGCATGTTCTGCTATTACACTAAGAAAGAAAAAATTTAATCTATCTATACAGACCAAACCTCTTCTTATTAGTGCCATGAACAGGGTAATAGACCAAAAATGGAACAACATTTTTCCTTATTGACAGATCATCTGCCAAGCATAAAGCATTAGTTAAACAGGATAATAGACCAAAAATGGTACGGTTTTTTTCCTTCTTGACAGATCATCTGTTCAACTAATGCTTTATACCTGGCAATAAGCCATAGAGGAGTATATTAGGCTATCATGCACGGAACTAGTTATGCTTTCACCTCTCTGATACCCCATCATTCATTTGATCCATCACCACAGTTAGGAGACAAGAAAGGGAAAGCAAAGATAGACCAAAACTTTAAAACTATGTCCTACTTGGTTGTATAATATCTACTTAGAGGCTAAATGACTTCCAAGAACCACTGCCAAGAGGAGCATCTTTCGGGTTTCAGAAAAGAGAAGTCCCTCTGAATTTATTCTTAAAATGAGTGGAGACCTTAACTAATGTTGTAGATTTTCACCCTTTCAAACCAACTGAGAACATAATCTAACAAATATTGGTTAAAGGATATATTGCAACTAAAGAGTATGGATGGGTGTGACCCAAGACAGCAATATGAACACAAACTTGGAATAATTAACAAAATAATATATTTTAAAATTGAAAGGAAAATTTTATAGGAGAGCTATAAGACCAGTTTTGCTGTATGGCTCAGAATGTTGGGCAGTCAAATACCAGCATGAGCAAAAGACAAGTGTAGCGGAGATGAGGATGTTAAGATGGATGTGCGGACATACAAGAAAGGATAAAATTAGAAATGAAGTTTTTCGTAATAAGGTAGGAGTAGTGCCAATCGAGGAGAAGATGAGAGAGACTAGACTAAGATGGTTTGGTCATGTGAGAAGGAGACTAAGAGACGCTCCTGTGAGGAGAGTTGATGAAATGGAACAATTAGTCACAAAAAGAGGTAGAGGTAGACCCAAGAAGACTTTGGGAGAGACATTAAAGTTCGATATGAAGTATATGGATCTAAATGAAGATATGACAAACGATAGAAATACATGGAAGTCTAGAATTCATGTAGCCGACCCCACATAGTGGGATAAAGGCTGGATATGTTGTTGTTGTATGTTGTTGTTTAAAAACACCTATAAATATATGGACATGTAGCAACACCACATATATTTCACTCCACAGTTACGAATTCTGTTTCCCACCTATTCAAGCAACCAATGAAATTCTACCACATTCTCAACGCAAAACAACGAGCCAATTCCCAAGCAAAATTTTACAACTTCCATTTCTCAGAAAATGACATTTACAACAGCAACTACGAGTCTGTCCATTAACTCTTAACTTCATTTTCATTTTGCCCACATCTAATCCATATTACTTTGCAATTAAATTCTAAAAAATCATTGTAGTTTTGCAGTTGAAACCAATTTAACTGCTCAAAATGATCCTTCTACACGGTTAAACCACACAGTCCTAGTACATGAGATCCACAGATATAACAAAAGGGGGCCTCAAGTAGACACATATCAGAGAACGAAACATTACCTTTATCATCATCTTCATCCTCTAATCTACCACCACTACCCTGATCCATATCTATGGCAATGGCAACTTGATCATTATTGCCCTTGCGCAAACTGCGAACTTGAGGTGTAATGGAGGTCCCTGGCAGTGCCCACTTGTTTATCTGCATCAAGTATCCACCAGAATGGAGCTTCATGATATCAGATCAAAAGACATTCACAAGTTAAAGCAGTAAACATGGTTTTAAGAAGATGAAAAGCATGTTAGGCCAACAACTTGAACTCCATTAAAAGCAAATTAGTGAATTCAATTACGTATACTACCATTACTGTCTCACATAAACCCAGCATTGTGCAAGTGTAATTTTGTCCACAAATGTTCCATCTAAATAAGATGTGCCTCAACATAGAGGACAAAGAAGTACCATCTAGTATAGATACCATAAAGTAATAATGGACATGCAACGGGAAAGGCACCTTTTAACCATTTAAAATTTTTATCAGAACCATAAGGATACAAGCTAGCCCAAGGATAGTTTGAACAACCAAATTCCTGAAAGTTTCCCATACATTACAGTTTACAAACATGATTAGCAACCATATGTGTTCACAAATTTCACATGCAAAGTATTAAATTCTAATATAACTGTATGTATATATATATATGGATAATTATTAGAATTCAAATTTATTTGAAAAATTACATGTCCTGGCCAGCTTTACATCTATGTAAACAGTTCCCATCTAGCACCAATAAAAAGTTATTGCCCTTCTAATAATTATAGAACTACACAACTTCCAAAGGTGATGTGGAATAGCTAAAAAGAAGAGATGACAGAGGAGAGAAGAGACATGCAAAGAAGTGGAAAGAGGAGCAAAAGAGAAACAGCAGAGAGATAGAAGATGGGATAGGAGGAGAAGAGAAGAAAGAAGTACAGAGAAGAAGAAAAATCCAGCAAATGAGAAAGATATAAGAGGAGAGGAGGAGAAAGTAGAGAGAGAACTCGAAGCTCTTCCCAAAATTTAACATTCATTCATTACCATTATCTCGGATAATATGAATAGTTCATTTTTATAGGCTTGATAAAACTTTTAGAACACCTGCAACTCTTGTAAAACTACTCCTACCTAAAATGGCAACCTAATACACTTAAAATTCTACTACATAATTTATTAAAAGTCCGAATAAAAACTAAAGTGCATTAAAATAAATTCAAAGAATCCTAACCTCAAAATTTCCTAAATAATATCTTAATGCAACTAAAATCATAAAATCCTAAACTAAACAGAATCTTTACCTCTGTCATTCTTCCTGACTGAGTAGAACCCTCCTCTGGAGAGTAACAATAATGCCATAACTCTAACTATTTGAGATTGGTCTTCTCTTTAAATAAATGATCTCTAGCTCTTCAAGAATTATGTAATCTTGAGGAAATTTTCTTTTTGCAGCTCATTTTTCCCTTGCAGAAAATTATTATTACTACTATTATTATTATTATTATTTTGATGGTTTAGGCATGTGAAAACTATAGAAACACATGTAAGGCTAGTGAATGGAATGAAGTTTGTGGCAAAAGAGACATGGAAGACCAAAGAAAACTTGGTAAGACACCCTTCAGAATGACATGGGGTATAATGCACTAACAGAAGACATGGCCATGGACAAATATGGTTGGAAAACTAGAATTCAAGTAGACAACCCCACCTGGTGGGGTTAGGCTGGGAATTGTCGTTGTTGCAGATTTTTTTCCCCCTTTATCCTGCTTGATTTATTGCTGGAACTTCTGGAGTGAATAGCTTCTGAACTGATTTGGCTTTTGGGCTGTTGACTGGTTATGGGCTTAGTGGTTCTAGTTGCAGAAATTTTCTGATTTGGCTGTTGATGATAGTTGAGAAATATGAGGGCTAAAAGCTGCAAAACAATCACGACTTGCAGCAGATTTCAAGAATGGGTGAAGTTGGGCTTTCTTACCAATTTGATGCAGTAAAGCAAATATTTAACTTTTATTAACTCAAAACCATTATCTGTTGTGTTTTGCATCGAGAATAGCGTAGAAGATTAAGAAGAAATCAGGATAATTCTCAGCTGATTCAAGCAGCTAAAATAAACCAAGTTAGAGAGACTAACTTATGTAGTATATTATGAGGGGTATATTAGAGAATATGTTCTCTTTAATAAGTCCTTATAATTACCACCCTAATTTGTCTATAAATAGGAGGCATAGGTGGGTAGTCGCGATTATCTTTCATGTTCTGTATACAAGTGAAGTGTTGTAATGTGAGAGGAAAGGCTTGTAAAAGGAGAGTTCTTTGTAATCTCATAGAGCATTGTACTCGTGTGAAAGAGAAGAGGGTTCTTGTACTGATTCTTTTAAGATTTCATAGTGAATTGATCTCAGGACTAAAGGCTGGATGTAGGATTGCTTTTGCAATCTGAACCAGGATAAATCTGCTCTGTCTCTTGTTTGGTTTGCGTATCTTTTCCCTTTTTCAATTCTGTTTTTACTTTGTATTTTCTGTTTCTGTTATTCTGGGGATCAAACTGTGTGTGTGTGTGTGGCTGTGTATTGGCACATAGAGAGAATTCAAGCGCTCCCAATTCAACATTATCTCAGATTAAATGAATGCACCATATTTATAGGCTTGATAAAATTTCTAAAACACTTAAGAACTCTCTCCTACCTATTACGGCAATCTAATTCTAGTTCCACTTAAATTCTAGCACATAATCTATTAACAGTCCTAATAAAAACTAAAAGTCACCATAACAAAACTATATCCCACTAGATGGCTCGGCTACATGGATTCTAGCTCTCCAAGTATCTCCATCCATGGTCATATAAAATAAAAACTAAAATAGAATAAGATAAAAGAAGAAGCCTAATCTCTAAATTTTCCTACATAAAATCTTAGCATATTTAAAATCGTAAAATCCTAAACGAAATAGAACTCTTTATCCCCATCAAATATGCATTTCACTAAAGAAAAAAACTAGGAGCGGACATGAAAGAGAGTTCTTGTCTTTTATCTCTATCACAGGGGGATTGGAAGGAGCTGAAGAACAGAGAAACAGAACCATAGTATTGTTAGAAATCCAAAAATCTCTCCTAAAATTGTTTCCTTCCTAGAATATCTCTATTTCGTTATTTCTAGAGTTTCCTTTTCTTCATTAGGATAAGATTATGTTTCCTTATTGGTATTGTTTCCTTTATTTTTTCTTCCTTGATTGAGTTGACTAATCTCTAATTATTTGGGATTGGTTGCATAAAAGTATTCTTTTCCACATATCCACGCTCAATTCTTAGCTCAAGTTTCTGGGACACGCCAAAAGTATGAACTGCTGGTAGAACTTGGCCTTGCCCAACAAAATAAAAGAGAATTACAACATTATATGCCAAGGAGAAATGAGTTTTATCCTGCTAAAATAATTAGATCAAAGACATCAACCAGGCTAACAATGCAGGGTTGAGAATATAAAACAAATAGCAGGACATACCACTGGTTCAACTTCCACAATTTCGGAAGCCGTGCCTCCTGTCTGTCCTGAGTCTCCCACTCCTTGAATCTGGAATAATTGAGACTCCTTCTCCCGTAAGGAATTCTCAAGGGATTCTCCTTTGTGTGTTAACTCTTCTACTCTACTTCTCTCTGCTTGCAACAACATATCTCTGCTCTTTACCACTGCCCTTGAGTTCTCCAACTCAGACACCAGCAACTCAATACGCTTCTGAAAGATTTCTTTATATTCATGAACCTGGTCCTTTTTCTCATCATCAAGATGCACATCATGTACCTGCACCGCAGAGGTCATTGTATCCAACCATGTCAACAAATCACGGATCTCATCTGAATTTCTTTTGTTGCTCATCTGGGATGCAACTAGAGCATCATTGGAACACCGTGTAACCTCTTGCCTCAAGAAAGAGATTTCTTCATTTCGTTCTTGTAACTGCAACTGAAGCTTCTCAACCTCAGAAAGGAGGCCAGCAGAAAGATGATGAAGTTCATCAAACTTGCTCACAGTGGTGGAAAGCTTTTTCATAGCCTTTCCACAAGAAGCTTCAAGGTTTTCCACATCCATGTTTTTTTGTTGTAAAATTCTTTCCAGTTCCTCATTCTTGTTTTTCAGGTCCTCCATCTGGGTCTCCTCCTCATCAAGTGCTTGCATCAGTGCCTCAATTTCTGTTTCAGAATTATGAATTAACTAAGGAAATATCTTGTCGATGGTCTATTTAATTTATGAAAATAAAGTAGCTGGAATAAAAATTAACAGAACTGACCTTGGTCCTTGGCAGCCAGCACATCATTCAGTGATCTAACTCTATCCTCCGAGTATCTCAAGGCAGCCTCACCATCTTGCAGATCCTTCACTTTCTGTTCCAATGTGTAGCGCTCTTCCTCCACTGATTGCAGCCGCTTCTCTAAATCATGCAGATGAACCTTTGCAGACTGGAGGTCCTGCAAGTGACTCTTTGTAGCAGCTTTTGCTTCCTTAATCTGACTGACAAGCTCCACACATATTCTGTCTTTTTGGATTTCCTTCTCCTGAAGCTCCCGTTGCAAATTTGAAATTGTTGTCTTCAATTCCTTTTGACCACCTTCTATAGTTTTAGCTTGAATAGAAGTAAAGTCCTTAACACTGGCTAGCAATCTCTCTGTCATAGTCCTAATATATTCTTCTGATGCCAAAAGAGATTGTGAGCCAGAAAAAATCCCTCCATCCGCTGAGACTGAAGAATCTGAATTAACCCCCAGATTTGTGACAGTCAAACCATTTCCAACAAACTCGGCTTTCCAATTTTCAATTTCCATAACTGAACTACTACAGGCTTCATAAAGCAAAGAAATGTTCTTACGCATAACCACATTTTCAGCATCCTTCTCTTTATTCATGGACTCCAATCGTATTATGTCATCCTTCATGGACTGAAAGGACTGTTTCTGGGACATCATTTCTCTCTGAACAATACCTGCTATTTCAAAAACATGTTTAGCTCCTTCATCCAAGGCAATTGAGTGATTGTGTAGTTCTTCTTTTAGAGCACCAATTCCTTTAGTGAAATCTTGAAGTTGATGCCGAAGAAGACTACAAATTTCAACAAAAGTATTGCCATCAATGTGCTCTTGTATCCTTGAGTCCAATAAAGATTTTGTAGCCAAGAACTTCTCCTGGAGACAAAAATAGACAAAGTGTTAGAATAATAGGGATGATAAATATTACTTGAAACAACATAATGGAACAAAATTGTTTGGAAGGTACAAGCAAGAATTTAAATCAATGCCAGCTTAAAAAAGCAGTTTCACTTCAACGGAATGTGACCAAAAATATTTCTTGTTTTCAACTCTTTGGATCTATATTAGAAGACATCAATATCCACTCCGCATCTACAATTGTCCGAAGCTTGAAGTTCTGCTCCATCTAGAAGTGCTGGACCCCAATCCTAAAGAGCATCAATAAGGGTCAGCAAAAAAGTTTCAAGAAATCTCACCATCGCAGAACAATAGTCCATCTCAATCACAAAATCACAATCCTTCCTTCCATTTTGATGATCCCACCACATAGAGAGTCATCCAGACACTCTGGAATCTCCACCATGTTCGAAAGGGATTCTCCCAGCTTCAATTTTTGAGGGCCTCAATCTAGAGTTCAAAAAATTCAACCAAGATTGCAGCTGCGATGATCTAGCCAACCTTTTGCACTTCAGAATATAATTCATTCAGAGTGGCATCTGACCAGAACTTGTACTCATTCAGGAGATAACCAAAAACCTTCCATCCACCAATGCTTAGAAATCTATAAATAATGCTCCATAAATCCATTTGCCACCAACAGATGAACTGATCATCAAACATGCCAACCTCTTTCAATTGTCAAAAGCAAATGCACCACTATTTTCAGCAGTGCTGAGAGCTTTCCAGGGAATCTAAAAAATCCTCAGTCACATTTACTATATCTCCTCCAAAAGGTATGGACAAAACGCTAGAAAGCAACTTTAGTAGAACTGTGCTCAAGAAAATAATTACCGGAGCCAAATAACATCTTCACAAGCAACCCGCACCCACAAATTGCATAAAGGTATACATAAACTTATATATGTGCATACATGCATAAACACAGGTTAGCTGCCTAATTGCTTCATCTTTACAATCCTTGTGATGTAAATACAAAAAGAATCAGGTCACAGAAGCAAAAAGTACAGTACAAAGAGGCAGTACAAATACACACAAGAAAACAACTTCAGAGGAACTGAGGAGGGACGTTAAGTCAATATTTCACAATATTAGTAACAGCAATGAAAACAACAAGAACTACCTTGTGTGGTGCATTTATAGAAACAATGCTGCCAGGACCACTACGGGGTAGAGCACCTGGATGACTTTCCAGACTTGACATCATAAATCCCTCTAGATTTTTGAGATATTCCCAGTACTGGGAGAGGACATTACCAAGAAGAGCACTAACATCAAAGAAAACAATTCTCAGTTGATCAAGATTGGGCATCAACATCGCCAACTCAGCAAGTTGTTTATCTCTTTCCTCAGAGTGAACAGTAGATAACTTTTCAACTTGTGAAAAAGCTTCACGTTTGGCAGCTTCAGCTAGATCGATTTCCTTGGAGAGTTGTGTAGTTTCATAAGAAGCTTTAGCAAGCTCCTCCTGCAGTCCATCAGATCTTTCTTGAACCTCATTTAATTCTGCAAGTAGTAGCTCAGCTGCTCTTTTAGATTTCCTTGAATCATGTTCAGAGGAAGTGACAGCTTCACGTAGATAACGAAATTGTTTCCTGATTTGTTCCAACTTCTCAACAGGGTCACTGACATTGAACTGAAAACCAGTATCAATGCCATCCAATGTATTCAAAACCAAGCTAAGAGCATGAGTTTTCTCTTGCAAAAAGTATTCAGCTTCTGCCAAACGATTTCTCAATAACACATCCTCTGATTCAAGCACTTCAACCCTTTCCCGGTACATGGATAAATCCTTGACCTTGTGTTCGTAATCTGAGAGACAAGTTTCCTGGTAGTTAATCTTGGATTTCAGGCGTTCCACCTCATTGTTCAACTCACCAAGGGTTTGTTTCAAATTATCACGTTGTTGAACCAATGATTTTCCTTTTCTAACTGCAACATTTAACTTCTCTTTCACAGAAGCTGACTTCTGCTCCTCCTGACAAAGTAGATCTTGTAATTCTAGCCTCCTTGCTTCAAGTGTGTCAACTTCACGGATCAAAGCTTGGTTTTTGTTCATATATCTATCTCTCTCATCCTTCACCCACATCAAATCACTCAAAGCCTCCTCCAGTTCTTTCCTTAAAACTGAAATATCCTGCTCCTTTGAATCCTCTAAATCTCTCTTCTTGTCCTGAATAGTGTCACCCTCTTCTGTACTTTGCTCACCACGTGAGTCAGCAGGAACTGATTTCTGCAAGGAAAGAGCCATGTACTTTTCTACAAGCTTCCGCAGAAGTCGTTCCAAACACTCGGTACTACTGCTACCAGAAACCTCCTCGGGAATAGAATCCTGAAGTACATCACTAACCAAATCCTCCAATCTTCTAAGCTCACCTTCAATATACTCAATATGGTCCCGATACCTGACTTTCTCAATCAATTTTTCTTGCAAATCATTTACGACATTCTGCAGCTTATCATTCTCAAGTTCTAAGTGAACTAACTTCTCTGAGACCTTATCATAATCATGACTTAGAATCTCCAAACTACCAGAGAGATGTTCTTTCTCATGAATGACAGCTTGAAGATCAGTCTCAAGTTCAGAAGCCCTCTTTTGTGACACTTCCAGATCAGCAGTTAGTGATGCATGATGTGTTTCGAAATTATCAACCTTCTGCTGTAGAGAATTACAATGGTGATGAGCCTCAGAAAGTGCAGTTCCCAACCACTCAATCCTATCCTCTGGTTCCATGGTTCGCAACTGCAAAGGCATATTTATCCTCTCTAATATCTCTTCCCACCGCTGCACAAGATTGTTCCTCTCCATTAAAGATTGTTCCAGCATTTCATTTTGTTCAGCCAAGCTATAGTACTTATTTTGAAGCTCCTCATATTTTGTTCTCAGATCATCACCGAAGTTCGAGTTCAGCTGCAAGTCTTCTTTCCAGGCATCCATGGGTACCAAACCAGTATCAGAATATGATCCCCCTTCTACAGAACTTTTCTGCTCCCAATTAGCAATAGGCATAGAGTTTCCAGCAACAGACTGTGCTAGCCAATCCACCTTTTCAATTATATCTCTGGAATGGAAGTGCTCAGGCAGCTCTAGGTCTTCTAGAATCTCTTCTATTCTCTGAAGTACAGAATCTTTGAGAAGGAAAGATTCTCTTAACGCAGTAGCAGAGTTGCGAATGTATGAGAGCTCAGATTCCAAAGCTTCCACACGCTCACCAGCCTCTGAATAGGTCTTAAGTTTTGTCTCAATTTCCCGAAGCTTGGCATTTTTCAACTGTAACTCCTGTGAGCATTTCTCCAGTTCGCTAGATGTCTCTGCCAGAGATTGCTTGAGATTATCGCGCTGCACAATCAAACCTTTTCCCTTTGAGACAGCTATACTTAGCTTCTCTCTGATAGAAGATACCCTCTGCTCTGACTGTTCAAGTTCATTTACTTTGTTCTGTAACTCAAACTGAACGGCAACAAGATCCTCTGCACTCTGCCTGAGAGTCTCTTTAAGAATATGGACTTCATTTTCATGCTGGAAAATTAAGAAGCTCAGATGATCTATTTGTCCCTGCAGTTTGCTTAATTCCATTTCTTTAGAAAAGTTTGCATCCCTGAACAAGCTGATCTGCTCATCAAACTCTTTGTATTTTTGAAAAAGAAGTGAGATCAAAGACTGTAGGCGTGATTCAAGTTTTTCTGACTCAATCCCAGTGCCCTCCAGCTTAACAGCACCTTCTACATCTTCAACCAGCTTTACAATGGCATCCAAATCAAGGCCTTTTCCCTTCAATTCCTCCAAATCCTTTGCCTTATTAGTCAACTCTAAGCTAAGTTTGTTATTCTCAGATTCAAGTTGCAGCCGCTCACTCAGAAACACTGCCAGTTGTTCCATGAGGGTGTCATAATTATCAAGATCTAGAGGATCAAGAAGATTAATGCATTGGCCCTGCTCTACATGCCCAAATGAATCATTTACCAGTTTCTTAAGGTTCCCATAAATCCTTTGCAGTAGGCCAATGGCCAATTCATTCTTTCCACACAAATCATTGAACTTTTCAGTCATACACATAGATGATTTGCTCATTGCTTCGTGATCTTTGCTGTAACTTTCAAGTTTCTCCTGCAGATCATCAATCATTTTCGTTACAGCATCAACAGACACCGCTAGATGGATACCAATATCTAGCGCATTGTGATTGCCAGTTGAGAAGGTAGAGGAATAGGAGCTCCCAGCCAATGTTTCAAGATTCGCAACTGCCTGAACAACCTGGTTGACAGTAGAATTCCATTCTTCATCCAGTATTGATGTTTTCTCAGCTACTTCCTTTTGCAGAACTTCTACTTGATTAGAGAAAGAGGAAGCCATTTCATCTGAACTTGATTGCATTTCATCCAATTTTCTCTCCAATTGACTGATACACAACTGATAGTCACCAAGCTTTCTAACAAGCTCGCTATTCTGTGCTTCAAGAACAATACCTTGTTTCTTTGCTGCTTCATACATAAGCAGAAGTTCACTCTTGTTTGCTTCAATATCACAAAGATGTTGCCTTATAAATTCATATAGAACAAGAAGCTCAATATTTTCTGTTTCAGCACAGTTAGTTTGTTCCTTCAAAGCTTCATAAGTGACCCTGAGCTCCCCCAGTGCAGCATCAGAACGATCTCTCTCCCCCTTGAACAATTCACTAGCATTAGCAGCATCCAGAAGCAAATCCTTCAGTACTGCCCTCAGATTTTGGGTTTGCTCCGCTGCCAACACAAATGGGTCCACAGGACTTTTAGGAGGCACTTCTTCTGTGTCATGGTCATCGTAGTGAGTCTTCGACTCAAACGCTTGAATCAGTCTTGACACACCTGGTGCTGCCACTTTCCCGCTTGATGTGCTCAATGACATAGAGTGAGCATGCATCTTTTCAATTGTGTCTTCAAGTCTCTTAATTATTTTCTCTGCCTCCTCTAGGTGTCCCATCAAATCTACAGGATCATGGGCATCGAACTTAGGTTGCCGAATTAGTGACTCATCCACATCATGGGGTTTGCTTAACTGAGGAGCAAAAAGTTCAGAGTGCCCCTCCTTGGGATGCTGGAGGGTCTGTTGGCCAGCAGGTGGATGTTCTGAACCATGGCCTTGCATGTCAGAACCTTCAACTTGATTCACAGTTCCCCCAAACTGAGAAGACAACTTGATATTTTCTTCAGTTAGTTGTTCAAGATGTAAAGTTGCTTCTCTTAGGCCATCCACAGCTTTGCTGTGTTCCAGCTGTAAACTTGTAATTAAGCTCTTGCTCTCTGCTAACTCCATTGATAGTTTCCTGTTCTCAGCAACAAAATGATCTCTCTCTTCTCCAAGCTTGCTCCTCTCCTCCGTAGCAAAGGTGAGACCCCCATTTAAGCTGACATTTTCCACCAGAAGGGCTTCCAAAAAAGCCTTGCACCCAGCTAAATCAGTTGATAGCTTATTATTCTCATAGAGAAAATTTTGTTTTTCCTGGTCAAGCTGCTTCCCCTCCTCTATTGACAATGCAAGATGGCCACTCAAGTTGACATTTTCTTCCTGAATCAGTGTTAACAAACCTTTGCACTCAGCTAACTCCCTCAACAGTTTCTCATTTTCCAATACAAAACTTTCCTTCTCCTCTGCAAGTCTCTTTTTCTCCTCAACTGCTAAAGCGAGAGTCCCATTCAAGCTATCATTTTCACCATGTAAAGTTGCTACCAAAGCCCTCGACTCGTCCAACTCCACAGAGAGGCTTGACAATTTTCTGTATGATGTTTCCAGTGCAACATGCAACTCGTCTGCTTGGGTAGATGTTTCCACAACCTCTGCCTTTGCAGTATGAAGTTGCTTTTCAAGCTCCTCCTTTGCACAAAAAGCTACCTGAAGCTCGGACTTGCACTTTGCAAGCTCTTCAGCAAGGATTTCATTTCTTCCACGGAAATCAGTGACCAAATTATTGGCTTTCGAAATTTCATTAATCAACTGTTGATGCTTCCGATCAAATCCTATTTGTAGGTCTGTCTGTTCATCAAGTTGCAGGAGAAATGTATCTTTTGCAAAATTTGTGAGATATAATTGCTCTTTAAGCATCTCCAGAACATTGAAATCATTGAAGGAAGTTGCCACTACATTTTCTCTCAGTGGAACCACTGTTTCAGGATTTAAAGTTGGGGATCCATGTGAATCCGGCCAAGTTTGAGCTATAATTGAATGCTCATCCATTTGTCCTCCTTTCACCTCATCAGTTCCACCAGCAGATGCAGAAACATTGTTCAACTCATTTGTTTGGTCCAATTCAATAGTAGGTTCCTTCACAGCCATCTCCCCTGAAACCATTGCTGCGGGAGTTTCTTCACTTTCACCCAATCCTGGTAAATCAAGCCTTGCATGTCCTTCAAGCTCTATCTCACTGTTATCAACTTCCTTTGAGTCCAAGCAGTCAGCTTCCTGAATTGCCCCTACCCAGCAACAAACAAGATTTTAATTATAAATTTTCAGATGCTACTTGTTTGAATTACTAATTTATTAACAAAAAAGAAAAAAATAATGTGTGAAAAGAAAGGGTATCACAAGAAAGCGGGTACAACCTACATCTGATACCTGATCAGCCCCAAGTTCAATCCCAGCTTCAACCGCAATGGGAACTTCCCGTTCTGACTCTCCTAAAGAGAGCTTGGTAACATCTATATTAGCATTACAGGTACTTTTAACTGATGAGCCAGCATCATGCTCCTTGCCAGAACTCAACTGCTTTGCAGCTTCATCAACCCATGAATCCTCGTGTGATAAGTCCACACTGCTTGGCAATGATGTTGTAGATGTGCCTGTTTCAGGTAGAGTTGACACTGACAAAGGATCAGAAGTGGCAATAACAGTGTCACTCACCAGTGGAGGATCCATAGAATTTTTGACTGATGAATCAGCAATCTGACCATCAAAATCATGCACGGCACCGATTTCCCCTTCAGGAACCTGTTGCAACACTGCTGCTGGTTTAGCAACAGTGGATGCCACATCCGCATCACCATCATGCTCTGCTTTACCAGCCTTACTTGAGGGTTTACTGCTTTTCCCATCCTTCTTCTGTCGGAATTGTTGAAGCTGAAAAGAAATAAGTGAAATGCCAAGTTTATCCCCATCACCTTCAGTTACTCACTACTTAATTGCAGATGATAATATCACATAATATTTATGATGGAAGGCTACTGTAAGGCCCTTTGGGGGATGCAATCAAGTGTTTAAAACTAAACACATTTAGTGATTATTTGCATTTAATAAAAAAAGTCATTTCCAACCACAACTTTTATTTAATAATCAACTAAAAGTACAACCCAAATGAAAGTCAAGCTCATCAGTTGGCTCAAGAGGCTGTCTGTCAGGATGTTGACCTTATCTTTCCAACTTGACCCTGATGACTAAAAGGAAGATTTTCTCTTGGGTATTTCATAGTCCATCATACAGTAGGCACATTTCCTTTTAGTTAGTTGCTGCCATGCACCCAACCCTCCCCTCCCCCCCCTCTCTGCGCTCAAAGAAGTTTATATGCACTGCCTGAAACCATAGCAATGAAAATGGAAAAACAAATTCAAAAATTCCTTAAGAGCACCTAAATTAAAAATAATAAAGAATAAGGGATCTGTAATTTTCATTAAAAATCCTATTAACTCTAATGAGAATAAAATAAATCTTTCCCATATTATCTTCTCACTGTTCGTGTCAAGAAAGCAATAAAGATGCATTAAGCTAACACAATAAAAGACCTATGGTATTTTGGTTCATTAATAACATAGATATTCCTTAACCTCGTTGTATTGTCTGTCAGTTTGCAACGTTCTCATTTCTTCAAAATGAGTTTCCAGGTAATTATACTTGGGACAAAGAGAGAAAAACTACATTGCTCTAGAAAGCAGCAGTGTGAGCACACTTGCTGTTTCTATTTCCCAGCTAAAACTATTCACATGGCAAGGAATGTATTTCCTCTAAATTCCTGTTTTCAGCAAAAACTTAAAAGTAACTGAATTCTAAGTTACCATTTTCCGAACATGGACTATAAGAGTGTGTTCCGTGAATCTCAAGGGTACAAAATGAAAAACCAGTAAACCGTTTGTTAGATTAACAGCCAACAAATAACATTATAAAATAGCAAACTCGTGAGCTCTCAACTAACAGAAATTCGATACTCCCCATTTGATACCTATAGCTACATTTTCTCAGCAACCAAGCAGAAGAAGACTCCCAATAGCTGTTAATTAGATCTACCATATAAAACAAATAAACACAAACATTCACCAACCCTTTTTCGGCCAGCAGCAAGCAGATCGGTCCGGTTCTTGTTATTCCTGTCCATACGAAACGGAAACGCTCCCGATCCCCGCTGTCGTTAATAGATAAATATCAACAATACCGACAATCAACCACCATTATAGATCGTCTCGCCTGCAACATAAGAATAAAAAATTGAGATCAACAACACTGCAATTGATCACGTGTAGGGCGCAAAGAACCGACGCAGACCAAATACGGAATTCGAGATCATTCATATTTTCCCTTTGTTTGGAGAAACAAAGAGAGCGTACCGTACCTTTTTTTAGGGGGCGGGGAGGAAGAATTCGCGATTTGCGTGAGTTACAGCGAGAGATGTGTGCGATTGGATCTGGCGGTTGGTGCCGTGGTTCGTCTTTGTAGTGTGGGTTCGTTTAGGGTTGGCCGGTAATTAGTTGCTTGCCTCCCTTCCCTTCCCTTCTCTTCCTTAGATCTAACGCAAGAGCGGGCCTCGACTCTCAGTTGTACGCTTGGGGATGAGACTGTTGGTAAGCTATCTGTACCAAAACCAAGGCTAGTTGCCGGACGCTTGTTCCGTCTCTAATACTTTCACATTTTTTGCGTGCATCTATTTAAATTTTTTGTATTTTCATCATCTAAAATTTGTATTATTTTAATTATACATTAAATTTATATTTTTTAATCAATTTAATCTATAATATGAACAAAAATATAATAAAGTAACATCAGTCAATTTAACTTATTTTTTTTACATATCACAATATATAATTAAATTAACTTAAAAATATAGGTATAGAGTTATAATCGAAATAACAACAAATTTAAATTATCACATAAAATTATCAAAATATAAAATTAAATTAATTTAAAAATATAAATATAATAATGTAATCAAAATAATAAAAAATATAAATGATCACACACAAAAAGTGTAAAAATATTAAAACAAAAATAATGTCTTGATTTAAGATTTCATTATTTTTTATCGAGTACAATTTTATTCATCCCTTTTAACGAGTAACTTTATCTTGTTAGTTTTGGGGATAAAAAAGTCATTTCAGGGAGTACATATCGGCCCCATTTCTCTCTCATCTCTCTCCCTTTTCTCTTACCCTTGTTGTCCTTTTCTCACTATCGATCACCGCGCCTTGTCGCTACATCGCTACCTTGCCATGGACGAAGTAAGAATGCAGCAACGAGGTGAGATAGTACATGCGCGAGGAAACTTTGGTGGTCAACATGCGAGAGGAAACGATGGCGACATATGATAGTGACATGAGGCTGGTGAGAGAATAAGAGAAAAATAAGAAAAAAGAGATAAGAGATGGAGACTTGGAAAATAAGAGGGAAGCAAAAAATGGAGATGCCATTAGTTTTTAACGCGAGAATTAAAATAACCTTGTTAAATGGGGTGAACAAAATCTCACTCCTTTTTATTTGTTTTTTGTTAGCCTCTCAACTCAAATGTCACCTTTTAACATTTGTGAAATTGTTATTTGTGTATCAATATATTATATATATTAATGTGCGAGTGTTTGAATATTAATAATTTGGAGGAATTTTAAAAATATTATAATTTTTTAAAATATATTTTATATTTTGTTATATGAAATTTATCACTCGATAAAGTATACCATAATTAAAATCTTACTACTACAAATTGATTATAAAATATGCCAAAATTATAAATTTATCGAGTTTTTGCCTATTATAAATGGAGTGAACAAAATAGGAATTTAATGCAATTTACAACATTATTATTGATTTTTATTATATTAAGTCCCTTCTGGTTTATCTATCGTCGTGGTTTGCCCGAATTCCAAATCATATACTGAACCAGCGCCTACACCTGGCCCAGGAGAGAGGGAGACCGTGAGACCAGGAAAAGGGAAAAACGGAAGAAAAGTAGAGAGAGAGAGAGA
The DNA here is from genome assembly GCA_036245055.1 of Diospyros kaki. Taxonomy (NCBI): domain Eukaryota; kingdom Viridiplantae; phylum Streptophyta; class Magnoliopsida; order Ericales; family Ebenaceae; genus Diospyros; species Diospyros kaki. Next base: position 679,727 of record BSEG01000008.1, on the reverse strand, counting down.
GCGCGAGCGAGCAAACCGAAGTCTAGGGGAGAAAGGTCGTTGGTTCACTGCGAAGATGAACGGCGGTGGCCCATCTGGTTTCAGTACGTATCGTTGGGTGTGAAATTTCGCAAATCACTTGTTTAATTCACAATAGCCGTTGCTAATTCTCTCTCTCTCTCTCTCTCTCTCCCCGTTGTTGTCTTGTCCCACAGACAATGCCCCAGTCACGAGAACTTTCGTTGTTGCATCTGCCCTATTCACCATCGTCTTTGGGATCTCAGGTCGCTCCAACAAGCTTGGTCTGTCATTCCAGGTATTATCCTCATCTCAGGTTTCTTTCCCTTTCGTCATGCTTCTGTTGCCCATTTCGTCTCTATGGAGTTTCTCATGCGGGCTTTGATGAATTATTACCTGCAAACTGATTGTCGGATCATGCATTTGTAAATTGTATTCCTTGAAGATTTGCGGATTAGGTTCTTATGCATCTTCAGTGCGTAGACAACACCTAGTTTGACTCTCTCTCTTTTTGTCTTTTTGTTTATTTTTTAAATCCTTTTGGGGATCTGCTGTTTTTGTTTAATCTCGCCGATGATGTAGCTGCTCGCTGTTTTTGATGCACACTGGGTTATACAGTTCATTTTGTATACCTAAGATGATAGGCGGTGGATGATTACAGGTTCAGATTTTAGTCGTAACTGAAAGTAGGTAGTCTTTACTTCTTGAGATCATGGCTTCATGGTTTGGGTCTAATTTGTACTCCCTCAGCCACTTGTTTGCCCTTTATTACTTATGGTATAATCTTTAATTATTTAGTTTATCAGGGTTTACTATGTTAATTAAACCTTTCATAAACCATGCAGGTTATTGATAGCATTGATACAAACTGATTCGACTCTGTTTAATAGTGTGGGGATCACCTGTTTATTATTTAACTAACCTAGATTGTTTCAAGGTCGTCTGTTAACCTTTCTGTTGTTTTAAGCCTTTATTGCTGTGGAAGAAGTTAGTGCATGATTGGCTGAGTTTTCTCTGTCATCATTTCAATATGCTGCATAACAATTCAAGGTGCAGAATAGTTCACACGAATCTCGTGTCTTGAAAAATTTGTTGCGGTATGTGCATAATATTCCTGGTTTCTCCCTTGTTCCAGGATTGCCATGTACATGGTGGCACATAAGATTGCTTTGAATGGTTTTGAGGAAGTCGCTATTTGAGATTTCCGTGCTATGTTTCCTGCTGGTCATCTTTGTTTCAGGATACGGTTTACTTTTGTCTTCATGATTTGATTTTTACTTGGCCCCAATGTTTTGGCTTTTTATGGAACAATTATAACCTAGATTCAAGAGTAGAACAACTTGATAAGCTGATCTAAGTTATTGATTGATTATATGCTTAATGGAGCGGTCATATCTAGAGATCAAGGAATATTTCTGACGATTTTGTAGGCGATATAGTAAGATTTTAGTTTAATATAGTTTGTTAGAATTGAGTGTGAGCCTTGATAGCAATGTAATGGTTGATCCTTTGTGATTGGAAGGTCATGGGTTCAAATTATGGAAACAATCTCCTTGTAGAGAAAGTAAGGAAGGTTGTGTACAAATACAACCCTTTCCTTGTAACAAAACCCTAGGGCACAAACAGAGAACACAAGACGAAGAAGAAGAAGAAATACCTCTTGGGAATTTTACTAAATTAGAGAACAAAGTATTACACAAAATCTATCTCAAAAGAGAAGAGACGCTGCTATTTATATAGCAGCTATCTTATAGAAAGCACCTTATAATTGAGGCGCCTTATAACTGCCTAACTATAATAAAACAACAGTAGCAACAGCACAACATAGCAACATAACATTAAAGATACAATAAGAAGCCTGCTATGCTTTCACATTCCCTCTCAAATCAAACTCCATAGAAGAAGAACTTGTGTGTCATGTCCCTAGAGTAGTAGAAGGATAATATTGGGTAGAGATATAATAAAAGGGGTAATATTGTAATAGGCTCATAAATAGTTTGTTAGGGAAATTCTAGCAATTAGTTAGGTGCACATGGCTGCATGTGCAAGGTTGTTAGGGGACAAATATGCCTATATAAGGCTGATGTAAATGGAGGGGAGGTATGCTGAAATTGAATTGATAATTGAATCTCTATTTTCTCTCTCTCTCTCTCTCTTTCTCTCTCTCTCGTTCAGCACTATCCCATTCCTTCTCCCCCAAATTCTCTGCAATCTCCCCCTTCATTTCATCTTTATTCTTCCCCAATTCCTCTTCTAACCCATCACGAACCCTAGGTTCGTGACAATTGGTATCAGAGCCGTTGTTCTTCGGCTGTGGTTTGTGCAATTTTTGATAATCGATACTCGGCGGAATTGATTGAGCAGAGCCTTACCATCCTCGGCCAGTCATTAGGATTGCAGTAAGGAGTCCGTCGAAGGTGTTGACGTGGACAGCCAGTGGTTGCGATTGTCCAAGGCGAGCGGAGCCCGTCATTGGTGAAGCGGACGACCCAGAGAGTGCGACCAAACCGGAAGTCCAGTCCGACCAGATCGAGAACCTTCTTATAGGCACGGCTGGGTGTTGCGATTTTGATCGAGAATTCCAACCGGAGTTCTGTGGGGTACTGTCGCTTTGATTGATTTCGGAAATACTAGGCGAGAGCAGTTCCTTAGCCGTCAACTCCTTCTGCTTGAGTTAATCGAGTGGCCTTCTTCGGTTGCTTCACCCTTCTTCCTCCATTACCGAAACGAGAGCAAAGCAGCCAAATCGACTCTCAAACGAGCTTCCGACGGTTTATTCATCTGACCATGTACTAGAGCTACTTCAGCAATCAGTGCTATTGTGACGCTCCAGACTTGAAGGCGAAGCCAACCCAAATCTCTGCGGATTCCGTTTGAGGCGAATTAAGGCTGAGCCACTTCTGGAAGCAGTGGGTGAGGTGGCGTTCATTAACCGTAAGCCACAGAAGCGGAAGAGTGGATCGATTTTCTTGGAGGCGAGCAGGAAGTCCATCCACGGCTGCGATTTCAGTGAGCCGGAGTTGAAGTGGTAACTCGGCGCTGGCTGATCGATTTGGATTGAGGAGACGAAGGTGTAAGTCTCCAAGCAAGTGAGCCCCCTCAGTTCGAACATGGAAGGCGTAGCAGAGCAGCAGAGTTGATTAATTTAGTTAGGCGAAGGCACAACAGCTATTTTGGAGTCAATTGATTCTCTGGAGGTTGTTTATCCATCGCGTTAGTCAGCCTTAATTGGAAACTCAGCTGCAAATCAGAGGGCGCAGCGGTTTCGGCGGATTTCATGTGGGAAGTGGACTCTTCCAGCTTATCTAGTTCATTTGTTGTTGATGCTTGAGGCTGTTGATTAAGAATCAGCTGCAAGTGGAGAAGTTGAGCAAAGTTCGGAGCTGCTGGGAGTGGATTTTTGAAGGCAAATTTGGATGGGTGACTCTGGAATCTGGCTGTGACTTGCGGCTCTCCTTTGCGGTAATTACGATCCGACTCCATTAAAATAGATTTTGCTGTAAATTTTTGGGTCAAAGTGGAAAGGCACAGAGGAGTGGGTGCCCAACTCTTGAGTTGCAATTGAGGTGAGACTAGGAACTGCTACAACATGCAAAACAGAAGCATGTATATAACTCTCATTCCTTGGCCATCGAAGTATGTTGTTGCTGAAAAATCGGCCATGGGTAGCAGTGCATATCTGAGACCATTGGAGTCTCAGTTGCAGCAGGAGAATTCTTCATTTTCAGTAGGAATGAAGCATCAATGGCAGCCAAAGAAGGCTGTATTTTCAATGGGGTGTCCTACTCATGAAACTAGGGGAGGCAGTGCATACATGGAGCAGATGAGCCTTCAATTGCAGCAGAAGAAAGCCTCATTTTCAGCTGGAATGGAGCCTCGATGGCAGCCAAAGAAGGCTGCATTTTCAGTTGACCAGCAGCATCAAACATGGGGAAAGGAGTTGGAGAATGAGGCTAGCCGAAGGGACAAACGAACCAGCAGTGGGTTGGATGAAGAGTGCAAGGAATTCGTTCGAATGTTTCGCGAGAAGTTGCAAGAGTTTGCAATGATACTATGTAAGAAGTATCATTACAATTTTTCGGTGGAATATTTTGATGATTATCATGGAAACTTTAACAAGGAGGAATTCCTTGGAATGAAACAGCAGGAGGAGAAGCTGAAAGAAAGAGCAAACAAGGAAGCAAGGAGCATTGATCATTTTATGGAAGAGGTTGAGGAGCAACAACAATTGAAGGTTGAAGGATTAGATAACGAGGAGGGATTTTTATCAAACGATAAGAAAGAGACAGCCCCAGCAGAAGGAAGACTTGCTGATCCTAAACAATGCCACCATATTGTTGCCAATTTTGGAGATGATATCGGTGATGGATTACATCATTCGAAGGGAACTTGTAATGAACAAATTGATAGGGCAGCCAATGCAGAGGGATCATTTGATATTGCTGAAAAAGAAGTCCAAATAGAGGGGAATTGCAGCCAACAAAAGGGAAAAGATGTTGCTAATTGGGAGGAGAAAAATGTCGAGAGTTTGGCTGGAAAGAACAAGTCTCATTCCATTATCTTCGTTGTTACTACAGCTGGCCGATTAGAATTTTTGTCACCCTTGTTGAAGGGAGGAATGAAGACCGGAATTGATGAAGCAGCCCAGCAGGTTGTAAGTGGTGCCATGCAAGGAATTGATGGTATAATGTTTGCTTATGGTGCTACTAGCAGTGGGAAGACTCATACCATGCATGGAGAGCAAAAGTCACCTGAGATCCTTCCATTGGCAGTGAAAGATAGCTTCAAAATTTCTCCAGCAAAGCTGTGGAAGAAAAGGAAAAAGGAAGCATATTGGAAGCTGCGAAAGTTTGGCATGTCTTGGGGACAAGACATGTTTCAAGGCGGGGAAATTGTCATGTCCCTAGAGTAGTAGAAGGATAATATTGGGTAGAGATATAATAAAAGGGGTAATATTATAATAGGCTCATAAATAGTTTATTAGGGATATTCTAGCAATTAGTTAGGTGCACATGGCTGCATGTGCAAGGTTGTTAGGGGACAAATATGCCTATATAAGGCTGATGTAAATGGAGGGGAGGTATGCTGAAATTGAATTGATAATTGAATCTCTATTTTCTCTCTCTCTCTCTCTCTCTCTTTCTCTCTCTCTCGTTCAGCACTATCCCATTCCTTCTCCCCCAAATTCTCTGCAATCTCCCCCTTCATTTCATCTTTATTCTTCCCCAATTCCTCTTCTAACCCATCACGAACCCTAGGTTCGTGACATTGTGATCCTTAAGTTGCTTGTGGAAACACTAGACTTGCCACACACTGGAGACATTTTAAGTCCAAGTTTATCACATAGAAACTGAAACTGATCTCTTGCCAGCCCTTTGGTAAAAATGTCAACCACTTGATAAGCTGTAGGAATATATCTAATTTCAACTTCACCACTTTCAACCTTTTCACGCACAAAATGAACATCAATCTCGATATGTTTTGTTCGAGAATGAAAAATAGGGTTCTCAGCCATACTTTTTGCAACCAAGTTATCACTCCAAGCAACTGAAGTAGTAGTACAAGGATAACCCAATTCTAAAAACAATGATCTTAACCATAAAAGTTTTGTAACCCAATGTGCAACACCTCAGTATTCAACTTCTCCAACAGATTTGGCTACCACTGATTGTTTCTTTGACCCCCATACAATCAGATTTTTGCCAAGAAATACACAAAGACCACTGGTAGATCTCCTAGTATCCTTGCAGCCAGCATGGTCTGCATCTATGTAGAGAACTAGGGGCATATCATCATGTGAGGGAGAGAATCACAAACCCAAGCCAATTGTCCCTTTAATGTGCCTAAGGAGTATTTTGCAAGCTGACCAATGTTGTACCTGAGGTTCAGATAAAGATTGGCTTAATTTGTTAACCACAAAAGTAATGTTTGGGCGTGTATAGGTCAGATATTGCAGTGACCCAATGATAGTCTTATACAAGGACAAATTAGTAAACATATCTCCCTCATTAGTCAAAGATACTCCTGAAGTTATAGGTGTATCACACGGTTTGTAGTCTTGCATTGCATCTTTCCTCAACAAGTCCAAAGCGTACTTAGATTGGGTCAAGTATAAACCATTTGTATCTCGGTAAGCCTCAAACCCTAGGAAATAATTGATGGATCCTAGAGTCTTTAGGGCAAAATATTTATCCAGGTCATAAATGCATGACTTAAGAGCTGTTGGGTCTGAACCAGTGAGCAAAATATCATCAACATAAACCAAGATGAACAAGACATAAGTTGAAGTACGTTTAATGAATAACGAAGCATCAGAAGTAGCTCTAGAGAAACCCCATCTCTATAAAGTAGTCCTCAGTTTAGTATACCAAGCTCGAGGAGTTTGCTTGAGACCATATAAAGATTTACTCAACTTACAAACATGTGAGGGAAACTTAGAGTTTACAAACCCTTCAGGTTGAGTCATAAAGACTGCATCTTGCAAATCGCCATTTAGAAAAGCGTTATTTACATCCACTAGTTGAATATCCCATCCAAAGGTCACTGCTAAAGAGAATAACACCTGAATAGTGAGAGTTTTAACAACTGGACTGAAAGTTTCAGCATAATCCACCCTTGGATTTTGAAGAAAACCCTTGGCCGCCAACCTGGCCTTATGTTTAAGAATAGTCCCATCAGGCTTATAATTGACCCAGAACACCCATTTACGCCCAATTATGTTCATATCCTTATAGAAGGGAATAAGATCTCAAGTATGATTTCGGTGTAGAGCTGAAACTTCCTCCTCCATGGCTTTGACCCATCGTGAGTCTAAAAGAGCTTCATGAACCGAATCAAGTTCAAGAGAGCTCACTAAAGCATGAGGAGAGGTAGGTACAAGATGCTTGGCTTTTGATCTAGTGACCATAAGTGAGGGTTAATAACAGGTGACTGAATCTTTGGACAAACAGTCATAGATGGAGTAGATGAATTTCTGGAATCTGACGAAGAAGATGTAGATAGGATAGGAGTTGAGGGCTATGCTACTTGAGGAGAAGAAGAAAATGAGGTGAAAGAAGGAAGAGATTGAAATACTAAAGTAGATACCCCATTAGACACTTGTCATGACCCTATGAGCAATAAAGGGGTATTATTGTAATAGGGTATAATAGTTTGTTAGGGATATTTTAGCAAGTGGTTAGAAGTACATGGGAGCATGTGCTAGGCTGTTAGAAGGCAAATATGCCTATATAAGGTTGTTGTAATGGGTTTATTTCATTATCCAGAGATTAAAGAATTGAATCTGTTTTCTCCTTCTCCAAATTCTCTCCCCTTCCTTGATCTTCATCTCTTCTCTTCTGTTCTTCTAATCTCTCCCTCATTCTTTCAAATTCCCCTCTAATTTCCTTCTGTTCTTGGCCTTAGTTGAATCGGATTCTTCCGATTCACAAACTGATCCTAGGTTAAGCCCTAGGTTCATGAAAAATTGGTATAAGAGCGGTATCATCCTCGGTTGTGTCCTGTTGCGGCTCTGATTTGAAGGTGAATCCGATTGGGGCTCAGTGGTGTGCTGCTCAATTAGATCGGAAGGTGATTCAGACCAAAGCCGACGGTCCGATCTTGTAGTTGGACGGGGGTGAGCTCGACTAGCGAGCACGCTGGTGACACGGATGAATGACGTTCGTGAGAAGTGGCAATCCGTTGGAGGGTTAAGTGAACCACCAAGTGTCCGCGACAGTAGTGGACGTTCCAAAGAGGTGTGAGTCCAGTGGTCGGTGATTGGGTAACGGGGCTTGAGGCGACTCCAGTGGTCGGTGATTGGGTAGCAACTACATTGGCAATCTTGAATTTACTTTAAGCGAGAAGGAAGATGTGCATGTGAATGAGGCAGCAGATCAATCTTGGCTATTGCGACTTTGAAGATGAGATGGAGCGACTATTGAAGGCGGAACAACAGGGTGAATTGTTGTTGTTGTTTGAATTGTTGTAGTCGATCAAGAAGGCGAGGTGAGTGTAGGAGACTTTTGCAACAGGCGAGCGCAATTAGCGACTCCAACCTGATTTGGGGAGGGGGATAGTGGTGATTGTGACTGGAGCGGACAGACAACAAAGCTTCCAACCGGTGTGTTGCAAGTAGGGGTGTCCAAAAAAATTGGTGCATCGCGGAAACCGACCAAGATCGAACTGGTTGGTTTTTTTTTTTGGCTGTCGGAAACGGTTTAAAGGTTGTCCAAACCGTGCGGTTCGCGGTTTGGACAATAAGCGGTTTAGTTTTAAATTGAAAAATCGAACCGCCTAGAAAATAATAAAAAAAAATTAAAAAAAATATTATAAAAGCACCGAACATGAACAACCCCGCGCAATAATTGTTATCTCAAACCAGACCGCTTCTATAACAGAAATATTATGCAATAAGAAGCAAGCAATAGAACTCGTTGCCAGTGGACAAACTTCAGCAATTTCAAATGCATGTGCTTTTCAAAGGGGAAACGAATATGGTATTCACTCAGTAACTAATCGTCTCTTTGGATCTAAAACTATGAAGACAATTGATCATGTTGATAGAGGCATTCATGTTGCTGGTACTGGAAATCCAAATTTCGGAAGAAAAGATTATTGGGGTCAATTTGGAAGCAATTCCTCAATAGGTTTATCAATGTCTCACGCAATGGAAGATCCCTCATCAAATCTCAATTATGGTGGGATTCAAAATGTTAAAGTCAATAGAGTTGGGGACTCTGAAAATGGTATGTTCTTATCAATGGGCAATTCTTGCAGAATGGGAGATAACAAAACTGATTCAACAGCCACTGCATTTAATATGTTGGATAGAATTATTGCTAAATAGTTGAATAGGTTATAACAATGTTATGGCATGTTTTGTTTATTTATAACAGGTTGGATGTTGTATGTTGAAATGTTGAACAAGTTATTTTCAAATTGCGATAAACCGCACCAATCTAGGCCGCAAATGCGGTGCGGTTTGGCCGCACCCAAACCAAGTCTGGTTTGGTCGGAAAACCGCACTAGCGGTTTGGCGTGTTGAAAATGGTTTAGACTGGCCAAATCGCACCGCGCACACCCCTAGTTGCAGGTGCTGCAACTGACTTGCCATAAGTTGAAGCGGATTTGAGGCCAGGCGATTGTGAATTGGTAGGCGAAGCAGAGCCAGGTTATCTTCGTGGCTATAAGGGACCAGTGATCAGAATTTCCGTCTAACTTTTGGAGGCGAGTAGGCTGGTGTTTTCGACGGTGATTCCAACAAGTATTAGGTAGTATTGCAGCAAGCGAGACAAGATATTTGGTAGCCCTAGGCGACTCTAGAAGGCTGATCAAGTTCCTGTAATTGTGTGACTTCTTCCGGTGCCCTTGAAGTAGAACAGTGGCTGCAATTTGCCACTTATTTGGATCAATTGCAGAGGTGACTGTTGCGAGGTAGTCACAATAGAGAAGTGTGGGAATTAGGATGTAAAGAGCTGCAGTTTCTTAGCCTATTGCTTTTCCAGCCAGTGAGATTTCATCCAGGAGGAGCAGTGCACGTAGGAGACCATTGGAGACTCAATTGCAACAGAATAAGGTTGCATTTTTAGTAGGGTGTCCTACTCGTGAAGTTAGGGGAGACAATGCATACATGAAGCAGAATGCTATAATCTCAGTTGGATATAACAGAAACCATGAGGAGTTTGGCCAGAATCATGAGATTTCATCCAGGAGGAGTAGTGCACGTAGGAGACCATTGGAGACTCAATTGCAACAGAATAAGGTTGCATTTTTAGTAGGGTGTCCTGCTCATGAAGTTAGGGGAGGCAGTGCATACATGAAGCAGAATGCTATAATCTCAGTTGGATATAACAGAAACCATGAGGAGTTTGGCCAGAATCATGGAACATGGGAAAAGAAAATGGATAATTAGTTCAATCTAAGGCACAAGGAAACAACCAGTGGGATACATGAAGAGCGCGAGGAATTCGGTTGAATGTTCCGCGAGAAACTGCAGGAGTTTGCAATGATACTGATTAAAAAGTATCATTACAACTTCCCCGTCAAATACTTAGATGATTATCGAGGAAGTTTCAACAAAGAGGAATTCCTTAAAGTGGAGCAATCGAAGGAGAACAACCTTGCTGAAAGTAAATCCTTGGTGTACTCCAGCTACCAGCAAGTAAAAGTATTTCCACTTGAGAAGGTCCCTACTGAAGTTATGGAAGGGTCTAAACATACTGCTCCCTTGGTCTTAGCGGTGGAGAGGGCTGAGGAGTACATGGAAGAAGGGATTGAAGAATTGGGGAATGGCAGTCCAACGGTTGACAACATCTCAAGTACCCCCATTGGTATTGAGAATCCAGATGCTAAAACCCTCAATATGACACCATTGGAGGAGGTACCTGTTGAGGATGAAGCTGAGATGTTTGCTAACAATTCGGGAGCCAAAGATCTTAGAATGGAAACGACCACAATAGCCTTAGATTGTGGAGATCTTAAATCTATTTCTCTTGAAAGAATAGGAATGGAAGGAGTTGTTGAATTTCCTATTAGGGATCAGGTAACTCCAACTGGGAAATCAGTCAATTGGGAGGAAACATGTGCCTTAATCGAAGTGGATAACCAATGGAGGGCAGTTCAAGATTGGTTAGAGGTTAAGGGAGGATGTTTACATGAAATTGATTACACTAAAACCTTCTAGCAGTATGTTTTTGATCTGGAGCAATGGAGGACGCAGAAGGATAAAGCAAAACAAGATGAAAGGAAGAAAGGGAAGGGATTCTTTGTTGAAGGGACCAAGACCCTTGTTGTTTTGCTTATTCATGTTTCCATTGGTGTGTTAGCAAGACATAATGCTATTGCTGTTGAGGAGAAAGAAAAGAAAAAACAAAAGAAAAGGGAAAAGAAGAAACCAATGGGTGAAGATGGGCATTGGATGAAGAAACAATGGCTTGGTTGCGACAAGTTCTTGGGGACAAGAACTCTCTCAAGGAGGGGGGAACTGTCATGACCCTATGATCAATAAAGGGATATTATTGTAATAGGGTATAATAGTTTGTTATGGATATTTTAGCAAGTGGTTAGAAGCATATGGGAGCATGTGTTAGGCTGTTAGAAGGCAAATATGCCTATATAAGGTTGTTGTAATGGGTTTGTTTCAATATCCAGAGATTAAAGAATTGAATCTGTTTTCTCCTCCTCCAAATTCTCTCCCCTTCCTTAATCTTCATCTCTTCTCTTCTGTTCTTCTAATCCCCCTAACACTTCTTCTAATCTCTCCCTCATTCTTTCAAATTCCCCTCTAATTTCCTTCTGTTCTTGGCCTTAGCTGAATCGGATTCCGATTCAGCAAATTGATCCTAGGTTAAGCCCTAGGTTTATGACAACACCCCATTGGAAGCTGACCTAGAAGAAGACAACAATGTAGTGAAGGAGAACAAACTAGGAAAGGTGAATTCATTCGGATTGAACTAAACATGTCTTGAAACATTATCTTCCCTGATGGATGCAGACGCTTATAATCGGCTTGAGTGTTGCTATGTCCAAGGAAAATACATTTGGTAGTATGAAAATCAAATTTGTGCTTGTTATAGGGTCTAAGATAAGGAAAACAAGTACAACCAAGTAGCTACAACAAAAAGTAATTTGGTAGTTTATGGTAGAGCAATTTAAAAGGTGTATCAAATCTGAGGGGAGAAGCTAGCAACAGATTGATTGTATGCATAGCAGTTTGGAAGGCTTCTACCCAATACTTTAAGGGCATATGAGCATGAGCTTATAGAGTAAGCCCCATTTTTGCTATGTGTTTGTTTCCTTTCAGTCACACCATTTTGTTGGTGTGTATAGGGACAAGTAAATCTAGGTTGTATGCTATGGCTTTGAAAGTAGGGCAAAGAGGCCTTGAATTCCCTCCCACGTTATCAGTTTGTAATGCCCTAAGTTTGGTCTGATACTGTAGCTCAACAAATTTGTGAAAAATGGTAAAGACAGATAGAGCATCAGACTTAAGTTTCAAAGGATATAGCCAGGTATGCCTAGTGTATGCATCTATGAAGATAATGTAATATCGATGGCCTTCCATGGACAAAACAAGTGAAAGACCCCACAAATCAGAATACACCAATTCCAATGGTCTAGTAGATTTGATTTCACAATCAGTAAAATGAGGCTGATGCAATTTGCCAAGTTTACATGAATCACAAAAGGAAAGATCAAATTGCGAAAAAGGAATATGAATTTTATTCAATACTGATCTCAATACACTGGAAGATGGATGCCCTAATTTGGCATGCCATTGTTGACAAACATTATTACATTGGGCTACATATGCACCGTGAGACAACTCATGACAGAATAAGCTTTGTCTATTACATTTATTCAAAGGAAAAACAATATTACTAGACAACAAAGACTTGTTGGAGTAGGCTGGAGTGCTATACGCAGCATGACCAAATGCTGGAAGCAATCGATATAGCCCATCTTTAAGGTGTCCCCGAAGTAGCGCATGCCCAGAATCCTTCTCCTTAATCAAATAAGAAGTAGCATGAAATTCAACAACATTGTGATCATGAGTAAGTTCTGATACATTAATCAAAGTCTTCTTCATACTAGGTACATGAAACGTATTAGGCAATGAAATAATAGAAGTAGATTGTGTTTGAGTATATAATTTGCCATAGCCAACATTAGAGATAGGAAGCATGAAGGGAAAGATTAGAGTCTTACCATTTCCTATGGCCACTTTGTCTCCACCATTATAGGAAGCATGAAGGGAAAGATTGTTGAGGTTGGATGTAATGTGATTTGTTGCTCCAGAGTCAACAAACCATGAAAAATCTAACAAAGAAGAAGGTTGAGATAGGTTATCAAGTTGCTGAGGAAAATGACTATAGTGAGCACCTTAGACCGATCCTATCTCATTCATGTAGACTCCATTAGAATCACTAAGAGCAGCCATATTGTCTATCTAAACACCATTGTTAAACCGTCCAAATCCTTGATTAAAAGTTCTTTGAAAATTCCTATCAAACTGATGATAACATTTTTCAGCAAAGTGCCCTGGTTTACCATACAATTGACAATATATTTTTCTATTGGAAGCTCTACCTTGGTCTCGTCCTCCTCTATTGACATAACTTCCTCCTCGTGACATATGACCACCTCTATTGTTAACAAAATCACCATTTCGTGATGAGTATGAAGCCACATTTACAGTCATTGAAAGAGACATAGTCGAGTCAAAATTAGTTGAAAGTGATGACAAATTCTTGGATGTTAGTCTCTGTTCATGCATTAATAACAGATACTACACCTTCTCTAAGTCAATTTTATCCATTTGGTATGTAATCTGACTCACTATTGTCTCATAGTCATGATCAAGACCATTTAAAATAGCAAGCAGCAATTCTTTATCATTTAGAGGCTCTCCGATAGGTGCTAGAGAATGACCTATCGTTTTAATCCTTAGAATGTAATCATTCACAAACAATGAATTTTTCTTTATAGACTGTAGTTGCTGCTTTAACTGAAATGATTTAGCAATTGTTTGACGTGAGTAAAGGCTTTCTAAAGAAATCCATATCTCGGCAGATGATTCATAATAAATCACCTGCGCTAGAACCTCTTTATCAATAGTGGAGAACAACCATCCAAGCAGCAATTGGTCTGATATGATCCAATTCAGGTACTCTTGATTGATTGATTGAAGATCCAGTGGCAGCTTCACTAGTTGTTGGATCTGACAGGTACTTCGGTGGAGGTGGTGATTTATTGAGAAAAGACACCAAATCAAAGGCATAGAGAGTCGCAAGAATCTGTGCTTTCCAGAAAATGTAGTTGCTTGAATCGAGCTTTATCGGAATAAAGTTGAATGCGTTAGCCACCGTAGAAAAGTCTGATTGCAAGGCTAGAGAGAAAGAGGAGGTGCGAGGTGATAAGGAGGAAGGACTACGATCTGAATTGAGTGCCATTGAGATAGAGTTATGACTCTGATACCATGTAACAAAACGCTAGGGCACGAATAGAGAACACGAGAGGAAGATGAAGAAGAAATACCTCTCAGGAATTTTACTAAATCAATGAACAAAGTATTACACAAGATCTATCTCAAAAGAGAAGAGACGTTGCTATTTATATAGCAGCTATCTTATAGAAGGCACCTTATAACCTAGGCGCCTTATAACTGCCTAACTATAATAAAACAACAATAGCAGCAACAGCAACATAACATTAAAGATACAATAAGAAGCCTGCTATGCTTTCACATCCCCAACCCTCACAAAGCAGGGAGCCCCCTGCATGGGGACGCCCTTTTATAGTTTGTAAAAATTGCTTTAGGTTTTTGGTTGGATTGGCAGTTGGCAGAGTTACTATTATAGTAAGACCGCAGTATAAGCTGTATATGGACTTGCTGGAGGTTGCTGCAAATAAAAACATGTTTGTGCATGTGATCATGGAGATAAAATTCGCCACCCTTTCTGATTTTTAGCTGACATTTTGTTATTGATATTGGTGCTTAACGAAGTGAGTGAGAGGTATTATGTAGAAATTGTTAAGCAATGTATGTGTGTGGACATCTTTGCTGCATGTTTGATTTATAGACTGGCTACTGATGGTTTTTCTTATATTTACTTATTGTTGAAATTATAAGCAAATATTAACAATGTTTTAAATAGGATATATAAAGAGGTTGCACCATGAGTTATTAGTAATTTCTGCATCTCTTATTTTATTCCTCGTTTGATGAAAGCTTGAGGAGAATCTCGTGTTATTTCTTGATTGCTTCAATACTCATGTATGGCATGGTTACCATGGTTATTCCAATGATATTATCTAAGTTTTTCTTTTGTGGTTACACTTTGGAAGTATGCTCATGTACTGTTTTTCTTCTTAATTACAGGATATTTTTGGGAAGCTTAGACTGTGGAAGCTAATTGTATCAGTTTTTGCCTTTTCATCAACACCTGAACTGGTGTTTGGACTATATCTTCTGTATTACTTTCGGATATTTGAAAGGCAGATAGGTTCAAATAAATACTCAGTAAGTGATTATAGATCAATTCAATCCAAAACTAATCATTAGCTATTTCCTAGTTTATTTTTTTATTTATACATCATTATCGACTTTATGAGCCTAATGGATGGTATTGTTTATTTTTAGAAAGAATTTATAGGATGCCTCCAAATTGTCATTTCTATTTTAGTAGTTGGTATGCAACCAGAGAATTTCTTTTTTCAAGCCAAGGTGGGGGCATTTTATTTGGTAGGGGAATCGAGTGAAACTTTGTTTGGCTTCCAGCCAAAACATTGGTGCAAGAAATATAAGTTTTTCTTTTCTTCTTCTTTTTTTCTGTTTATGAATATGTTGTATGTTCTTAATTTCTTACCCAGTTATTTTCTGTTATCAATTCATCACGGGTTCTTATTTTCTTACACACCCAATTGTTTTATGTGTACAAATTAATTCTGTTCTTAATTTCTTTAATCACTTTATCTGGCTGCTGTTTATATTTTCTAAACTAATTATTCTCTTTATCTGAGATTTATGTTATTACATTTTCCAATAATAATATTGGATGACATCTTGATTGATTTTAGTGAATGACTGACATCTGTTAATATTTGTTGATTTATATTTCTGCCATAAACTTGAAGAAGGAGAGGAAGAAGAACAAGAAAGATGGCAATTAATTATTACTTATTCAAAACTCTTGTGCTTTGACATGTAATTCTACATTCTGATACCGGCTTCCTGTCGTGCAGGTGTTTGTGCTGTTCTCGATTGTTGTATCTTTACTTTTTGAGGCCCCTGCATTAGCATTGCTTAAAGGTATCGATTTTCATCATCATTCTGTTTTTAGTTTCTAATAACTTTGAGGCCTTTTACTTATCTTTTATTTGCTTCTTGTTTGTAATTCTATCTGGGCATTGGTAAAACTTGTATTCTCTTTCTTCCTTTTAAACATTTTCATGTTGTGCAACTTATTTAGAGAAGTATATATCCATCTGAAGGGAATGTCAAATGATAGAGGTTCTACTGCAATTATTTGCTTATTTTTCTTTGTTCCATATTGAAGCTCTATCCACCCCATTCTGTTATGAGGGTGGATCCAACCAGGCTAGATTATTGAGGTTGAAGTTGAATTTAGCTTAGCAGGTCAGCTACAAAGCCATACTTTCTTAGAAGATCATGACTATGTAGTGGGAAGATTTATGCTTAGGTTTGGCTTCCCAGATAAACCTTTTGATTGTAGCTACCATCTGAAATATCAACTGGCCAAAGATAGGCCATCCTTTTAGGTCAGACAAGATGATGATCCAAATTTTTTGAACCTTTCCTAATAGTTTGAAAGAATGGATGGATGGGTTCTAGGGTCAAAAACATATAATCATTAAAATTGAACTAAAGATTTGCTTCTCATTTGCTGTTGGCTCACCCTTGGAGGCACCATCAATTTTCTCACTGTCTTAATCTGAGAATGATCTAATAAATGCAAGTGAGATGCCATCTTTTAAATTGACACTGGAAACTTAATTAATTTTCCTTGGGAAATCAAGACAGCTTTGAGAAAGAGAAGGATGCAGTTTTCAGTGAACTCCAAGAAAAACAATGTATGATTAGTTTGCTTTTTATTTTTTAATATTTTGCCAATCTGGAATTCACATTTGGCTCTACCATTTGACTAAATGCCCAACAGAAAAATTTAGTTCCCATGTACAGGGGCTTCTTTTTTTTCTTTTTTTTTCCCTTTAAATTTCCTATAGGTCTTCTAGGTATGTATGTGGATATTCCTTAGCAGTTGACCCTCATGAGCTCTATTTGTATAGTCACTTGGCTCGTTTTCCTCCCTGAAACATGCTGTTAACCAGCACTTTAGATCATTACTACCACCGACTTCTCTAACAATTTTGATCTTTCAAGCTGAGTCTTTGGAAGAAATAAATTCTAAATGCTTGATCAATCACAGTTTTGCTATTTTTGCTTTTAATAATCTTTTTTCTCATTTCTTCCGGTTGCATCTGCTAATAGTAATTTAGGGGTCGCACTCCTTGTACCTATCATGTCAAATTATTTTGCTTGGCCTGTACAAGGTTAACCCCCCCATTAAATCCATAGAAGATTGACAAAATTTCTTGAGCAATCCCAATTTTGCTGGAGATTGGATATCATCAAATATAAAGTTCTTTGATACAAGTTTGTTTTGAAAAATCATGTTCAAGTTCTGAAAACTACTTGAAATGAAAACTTTATGAACATAACCTCTGCTTCAGATTGATATGAAATAAACTATATGGAGTACTTTTGGTGCAGAGTTATCGTGGATGGTGAGTTTGAAGCTTGAGATGTACAGATCAAATAGATAGCTGGCTCTTAATGATGGTCTACTACCTCGAGCTCTGGCCATGCATGCCTCCACATTTTACTGGCATCACAAGTAATAGATTTTTGAACATTGACAAAGTTGCAAGCTATAGATTTTGGAATAGAGCAGGTTGCAACGTAGGGGCCCAGAGCGTGACACACTGGGTAAAAAGAGTCGGAAATTTTCTTGTCTGCTGAATAGATTAGTTGACCCCTGACCTGAGCATTTGTTGATCATTAATGGAGCAAAAAGCCTGTGTAAACAGTAATGATCTGTCAACCGCTGATAGGCATATATTCTTTTGCCACATTGCTTAAAAGTAAAATCTGTCCTTGCATGAGCAATTTATTTTGCCTATTCTTGTTGCCCATCATCTCAGGTTGCTGCTAGGTATAAATTGGCACCTGTATTTTGGCACACTCTCCACAAACTGGCTTGAACATATACACTTTTGTTGCACAAATTTTGACACATCTTTAGACACATTTGGTTCACTTGGGAATTAGCAAACTAGGCCTTCTGTTGCACAGTTAATTAGTTAAAGTTGCCTGAAGTAGCTGTTGAGCCCAAGTTGAATGGATTTTTAAAGAATTTTTATGAACCTCAGGACTTTGATACTGTAGGATTGTGAAGTGGCAAGCTGGGTCATTTGTGCATGGCTTACTTAGGTGAAGTAAACCCCAAGTAGCTGCTGGGCCCTAGGTGAATGGAGTTTCAAGAATACTTGTGGACTTGGATAATATTTCTATTGATTTTGATAATATCAAATAGTCAGGTGAAAAACTAGGTCCTTTGTTGCACAGCTTAATTATGTAAACTGTGCAGTAACTAACCACAAGTGGCTGCTGAGGCCTACTTGAAAATTGAATATATAGAATGTAAAGGCTTCAAGTTGTGCAGGTGTATGTGCATGTAAGTTTAGTAAAAATAGAAGTGGGGATAGTGGGGCTTGTAAAACAAGATATCCCTGGAAAACATCAGTTTAGATATCTTGGATCATTTGTTCAAAAAGAAAGAGAGATTATTGAGGATTTTACTCATAGAACTTACACAGGATTAGTTAAAGTGAAGAAGTGCTTGTACCATTTTAGGTGATCTTAAAATCCTTTTCAAGCTAAAAATGAATTTTTATCCAACAAATATAAGAATAGCTTTATTATACGGCATAGAATGTTGAAGTTAAATATTTGCATGCATAAAATATGAGCGCAAATAAGATAAGGATGTCATAGTGAATGTTTAGCCATATGAAAAAAGATAGAATTAAAAACAAGATTTTGTAATAAGGTTAGATTGGTGCCTATTGAAAATAAGATTTGTGATGTGAGAAGAAAACTAATAAATATATATACCTGCAGGAGAGTGGGTGGAATGGAAAAAATTTGTAGCAATAGAGTTAAAACAAAAACCAATGGAACTTGGTGGGAAACTTTTAAATATTACATGGAATAGTGGCCTTACAAAATATATGGTTATAATAGATAAAAATGATTGGAGAGTTAGCATTTTTACGTAACCAGCCCACCAAGCAGGAATGAGGCTGACGATTTGATGAAGTTGGATAATGTTTTTTTTTTCCCCAATTGTTCCTTGGTAATAGGCTGGTCCTAAGAAGCACATACGCATACAATATGACATAAACATGACATTTTTTAGAAAAGACCATGAAATGTGGGCTGGAGTACAACAACTAAATTTATATATTATGCATCTGTGAAAATAAAAATAGGTTCTTTAATTTTGACATTACGACTAAGCCTGTGATTTACCATTCAAAATAGTTGATATCATTTTCTTTGTTATACTATATCGGAAAATAAGTGTGAACTGAAGTTTTAAATAGCTATCTTGTAAGTTAATAGCTATCTTGTAAGTTCTACCTGTGATCAGTTGAAGTGCTGGATAAAAATCAGTATGATTAAAAATTATAAAAGGAGGAAGGTTGCTGGGCAGAAATAGACATAGTTTTTATTTTATCATGGGTTTCTAAGTTATTTTCTTCACAGCTGTAATTTTTTTTATGTGCTTCGAATAATGGAAAACGTGTCTCCAATGAGTGTCTTGTTTCAAGAAAATTAAAAAAAAAAAAAAAATGTGTTGAGAAGACATTTGGACGTGTGTAACATGTCTTACCAGTCTTGATATCTCATGCAGACAGAACATCTGCCAAGATTCTGAACTTGACTTTTACTAAATCAAAACCAGCCCAAAGCTGAGAATTCCTGTTAACTGCAAATTTTGGACATTTGTTATGAGACTTTGCACTACTTGTGATTGACTCATTATTACAGTACCATTCAGAAGTGATAGATGACCCAAATGCAATGCACCTATTTTTGTGAGTACTTGTCATTCTAGGACTATTCAACTTGTAAGCATATAGAAAGAATGAAGATATATAGGGAAGCTATGTAAAAAAATTGTTCCTTAAGGTTCTAGAGCATCAGCACCCATACCTGTTACACTGTTTCCCACTCTTCCGCTTCTTGAGTCTGTTTAACTTGTTATTAATTTGTAAAATGATTTCTGTCTGTACTAGGTGGTTTTGCTACAGTACTCGTTTAAGTGAAAAATATGCTTCCTTTCTCGATAAAACTCAACTTAATGGCTGTTGTTTGATATTGCAGATCCAGCCTTGAATATGCTTACATCAGGTCCATATGGTGTTATATTTTCTTCCTTTGTACCTTTTTATCTTGACATTCCGGTTTCAACGTGGTTCCGTGTATTTGGCATCCGTTTCTCAGACAAGTCTTTCATATATTTAGCTGGTCTTCAGGTAATTAGATTTCTACTGCAGCAATTATCTAGTACATTAGCTAATTCAGAATTCCTTATAAGATTTCTTTGCATCACTCCACTCTCCAGATTCTGATGCTATTGTTTTCCTTCATCATGATTTGAGTTTGTATTTGCAGCTCCTCTTGTCATCCTGGAAAAGATCAATTTTGCCTGGAATATGTGGCATCCTTGCTGGATCCTTGTATCGTTTAAACTTTCTCCACATCCGCAGGCTTAAGGTTTTGTCATGTTATCTCTCTCAAATGTCTTGTTTCCTATATGCATTCTTAACTCCCCAATCCTACTTCTCCCTAGGTTGACATCGCTTGAGCCCTTTAAATTGACATTCTGAAATATCATAATACTGTGTTTGTGTACTATTGAGTTACATAATTATGCAAATTATGCTCCTTGTTTTCAGTTCCCAGAGTTCATTGCCTCATTCTTTTCTCGGTTTTGGCCTTCCACGGGGAGCACATTATCCACGGGACCAGGTAGAAATGTTCTGGGAACCACACCATCCTACCCTGGCCTCCAAGTGGAGGTAAGTATATTTTCTGCTTGCTTATGCTGTATTTGCAAATTTTCTTATATATATATACATATATTTCTGATATATTAGCTTCCTTTGAGTTGAATAATATAAGAGGATATGCAAGAAAAGTGAGAATAATTGGACACAAAGAGGTTCAATACTTTAGGGGGCTGTTTTGTTGGAAACAGCCCCAGTTTTCTGAAAAATTACTCCACAAAAAACGGAAAATTAGAAAACTTATTCAAATACAAAAATTTTCCAAATAGAAAATGAAGGTCTGGAAATGCCATTTTCCAAAATTGAACTGAACTTGGAAAACTCTGAAAATGAGTTTTCTAAGCATTCCATACTAATTTGGAGATTTGGAAAATGCGGTTTTCCAAACAATTTCTCCAAATAATCTCCGTCTCCTTCTCTAATACAAGTTACACAAAAAAGATTAAAACATCTCTCTCTCTCTCTCTCTCTCTCTCTCTCTCTCGAACATATGTTCCAATTTTCTAGATTGAAAATTAGTTTATTGTATTTCTACATTTGAACCCATTTTTCATATTTTTTATGCAAAATGAAAAATTAGAGATTTTATAGAAAATTTTAGATAGAAAACTAGAAATCATTTTCCACAACTAAACAACCCATAGCTTCCCTGTATGTGTTTTCCTTCCCCCAATAATCCTGCAACTCCCTTGTGCGGTGGGGGCATGTTTAAATTGGGACCATTGATATACATGCGCGCACGTGTGATTTGAGGGATGAAGTGTCTCGACAGGATATGGGAGTTGTGACCAGTGCTGACCTTGAGGCAGGTGTGGGGCTCATACCGGAATTAAAAAGCCTACTTTAGGTTTTATTGTGGAATATGATGTCATTAGAAAAATGACCAGAGTAAACCTGTAAGGATGCCTCTTGGCATCATGTGATGAATAAGTAGAAGGCTTAACCATAGCTACACTTATGCCATAACATGGGTAGGGTGATAAATCTATTCTATCATCATCTCTTGTACAACTTTGTGCACAATGCTCATGTCTAAATATATCTCATGTATGTATATAATTTAAAGGTATCAAATGACTGCATCATCTTTGGATGGACAATTCCTGTCATCATATATATGTGCCATCATTTTAAAGTAAAGAGGAAAATACTAATCAATATGTAAAAATGTGTGGGGTCAATATACAAAATATTTTAGTGTATGTGCCCTAACATATGCACATCCCAGAAGCGTGCATACAAAATACTGGATGAAGGAGCAGGATCATGACAAACATTCAACTATTCAGCACCTGACAAATATAAAAAAAGGATTTGGAAAAGAAAACAAGGTACATGGTGTGAGTCACATGCACACAATAAGTAGATAGAGTACGCTATGATGCTTGAGAAAGGAGATATGGGATGCAATAAAATAGAGTTTAATGTAACAAAATAAAATTTGATGATTAAAGATAGAATCAGAAGATACCAGTTAATGCAATACATAGGTGTGGGAAAACAAGTATGAAAACCATGGGAGTAGACCAGTAGATAGTAATCCATACCATATCTGGTAGGCACAAGCCTGTGTATCAATGTCTTTCAATTGACTACGTATAACCATAAGTCACGTGTGTTAGCCGCCACATGGGTTAGCAACTCTCTGCTAAGGTGCTAACTTAGGTTGAAGGTGATGAACCACTACAAATCTGTTGTTAAGATCAGTGTCCTACCAATCCTACTTCCAAATAAGCATGTCGATCTCAAGTTAATAATGTAAAAACAGGGATCCACGGTAAAGCACCATGTCATGCATTAATGACATTGCACGCATAAATAAGCCTCAACATCTATATCTCAATATAGTAAATTATGTCAAGATACCATCATCAAGGTGACAGACCGTCTCACTAGAGTTATAAAATAAGGTCGCATATGCAATATAAACGAAGTTTTTGACAGTTAATGACATGGCAGTTACAGTACAATAATAGATAGAAGGCACGAACATGCAATAAAAGAGTACATGTAGAGAACTCATCACAACATAAACCATCCACTTATAATGCTAGTTGGAAGAACTGAATTAGCTGAGCCTCTCACTGGCTGTCGGCTACATATAACTGTATCAGTCCGTACTCTTAACATGCATTATGTTGACTAAATTAATCGTAACTATACTAATCTATAACTGTATGCCACATGTTACAAAAACAGACAAACCAATGTAGAAAAGGAGATGAATATATCTCAATAAACACATTGGACAGTTTCTGTCATCATTGTTGACAGCAGCATGATGATGTCATCAAGATGACATCACCTTGCTGATGTTATTGGTCAATGGTTAGCAACCAACGGGCTGGGTTGGCCAGGTGAACGGGTCAGCTGAGTTTACCCAGTTGATGGATCATCTAAGTCAACTTAGGCTGACTTAGTGAGAACTGGTTCAATGGGTCAGGCCAACACATATTGGGTCTGGGTTTGAGTCAATTCAGTCTTTGGTGTGGGCTTGATGTACTAGCCACATGATCAAAGCTCGAGCGGGCTTAGGTCAAGCCCAAACCCACTAGGCTGACCCATGTCTCCCAGGATTGGTTGGCTTGGAAAGCTCAGACTAGGCTTGTGCCAGGGCTTAGGCCAAGGCTTGGGCATCTTTGCTTGCTCCAATTATGCTTGGACTGATTTCACTTGCGGATGGGCTATATGGCCCAAATTGGGGCCAGTTCCTGACAGGGATGGGGCTATCCCCAATGAGGCCCTATTCTAGGATAGGGTTGCCTAATCCAGGGTTAGGGTTGTTTGTCCTTGTAACCAAACAGAGATGTGTTTCTTGCAACAAAAAAAGAAGGTTGAAATCTCTCAAACATATGGCTACGCTGCTACAATGACTCAAGTATTGGATTTTTCTTTAGATTTGAGCTTTCTTGGGATATATGAAGGTTTTTGGGGATTGCAATGGCTAGTGGTAGGGTTCCAGCCACTTTGTTGGCTGGATACGTCATACCAGTGAACCAATAAGGGCATTCAAAGATTTGACGTGTCAAGAAGATGACAGAACAGAAGGAAAATTACATGGATCTAAACCCAGAAACCAGAACATTTGGAAAAATGGTAGACAGGCTACGCATAGTGAGGAGCATCCAGATCTCAATGATGGGCCTAACTGGGGTTAGGTTACGATATGGTTGATATAAGGATTATAGAGATCATAGGGTTAATAGTGAGGGAATAAGCTCGGTCAGAAGGGAAACCAACTGTTAGTGCCCCTCAGGTGAGGTAATTAACCAAAAACAGAGAGAGAGAGAGAGGGGAGGGGGGGGGGGGGCAAAAAATCAAGGATGTAAGCTTAAATATAGCACACACCAGCTACCAACAATGGGGAGAACAGAGAACCCAACACAGTAAGCTCCAAGGCCACAATCTGGATACCAACAATCACACCAAAGCACAAACACCCAAACCAAAGCATATACTCTTCTGTATATTGCTACTGCAAGAAATATACAGAGAGGAGGAGGGCATGAGAGTGAGAGTTGAGTCCACAACCAAATGAGGGTCCAGTCCATCTGATTTGCACTAGCTTGCATGAATAACCATTGGGGGGGTGGGGGGTCTATGTGTAGATGAACTTGATATACATGAGTCAACACACTAATGTCACATTAACTATAGCTCAAGGCACAGGATTTCGTAATGAAATTGTTTCAATACATACTACTGTTCAAAATAAAGAAATTTAAAATTTCTACATTGATATCTATAGTGTGCTTTTTGCCATCTTCATTGCAATATAAATAGGTTACATTGAGGATGGCCATTCTTGTGAGCAGGCTTCATACAGCTTTTATGTATTCTCATTTAGAGCAAATTGCCACAACTATAATTTAACAGGAAAAGCTGTGGTGGCTTTCCAAGAGAAGATTTGGATTGTAAATTGAGGGTTGAACATTCTTAGACATAAATGAATATGTTGAAGTTATGAACCTAAATAGGGAAGATTGCTCCCATGCATATCCAATAATTTAATTCTTCTTTTTAATGTGGTTGTTTTATTTTTGCTAGGAAGACTTGCAAACCCAAAAGACTGAACACATTAGTATGCAAGAATGATACGTAGTTTTCTCAATCATATTAAAGTGATTAGGTTCAACTAGAAAAATGTCAAATGAGCATCTCTAATATTGAATGTCACTCTATATTCACTGGATTTATTCTTTTGTTTTATTGTAGTTATTTCCATTATGGTGGGACCAATCTTTTACAGATATGTGGTCTGGCAGCTTGTGAATAAATAGAGATGGAGTTCTTGTATATGTCAGATCCACCCTCTCGCTTGAAGCACCCTAAACTTCGGAGCCAAACTAAGTGATTGGATTCCTTTAGTTTTATCTTGGAGATTAAGAGGGATATTTGAGGGCTATCTATCAGGAATACTGGTTTTGGGCAACTTGTTTAGCTTATTAGAATTAGATAACAGATTTAGTTTTATTCTTTCGTCAACAACTGTTAAATATTGTCTTTTGGTGACTGACACAGTTGGGCTGTGTTTTAATCAGCCAAGATATGCATAACTTGAAAGTAGATCTGACATATGATAATTACATGTAGTTCCCGTTCATCTAGTTGAACCTTGGTGATGTGATCGTAGGGAGAAGTGAGATGTAAGTCTGGAGATAATGTGTTTTCCTTCTTTTTTCTATATGATTAAATGCCAAACTCTTTCCAAAGCCACTTAATTAGAATTTTGGATAAAAGTAATGCTCAGTAAAAATTTTGAAACCACCCGTTTTACGCTAAGGAAACAAATTTTGTAGGGGAATCAAGAATAACCGTTTGACAGACTTTCACTTCTCGTATAAATCATCTGTTCCTTCAACTATTATATTGTTTTTCCTCATCTTCAGGGAAATTACCCAGCTTCCATGTCTGCCACCATCGAGCCACCGGAGGATTCTATTGCCACGCTGGTTTCAATGGGTTTTGACCGGAACTCTGCCAGGCAAGCACTTACGCAGGCCAGAAATGACATGAATGCAGCCACTAACATCCTTCTTGAAGCACAATCGCACTAAGGAAACTAGTAAGGGATAACCAAAGACTGAATGGAGCTAGCGTGCTGAGAGATAGTCATCAAACAGAATTTGCCAAAAATAGGATCACATTGGTCTGGTTCTCTAGGAACCCACCGAGGCAAATCAGGAAGCATCTTTCCCTCAGGGTTTTAGTCATTTTGTTTTGTTTTGTCTCTTATTTGTTCCTAATCTTTAGCTGCCACTTTCATTATATTTACTTGCACAATTACATTATCCTTGAAATAGAAGGTTTCCATGTTCCATCCTCCTTTCAACTGGATGTAAGATTAAGATATGGTGTTAGTGCGCTTTTCAAGCGTATGCGTATGGCGGAAATGAAACTAGCAGAACTGCACAGGCTTTCAAGCATATGTAAATTCACACAAATCTCTTGCCTCTTTATTGATAAACTAAGATAGTATTTGGTTTCGGAGTTCTGGGCAGGCTTTTATGTTTGTTTGTATCTTAGGAGGTTCATAATCATATACATGTGTGGGGTGTGGGGAGTAACGTTGATGCATCGTGACAAAAAAGATCAACAAGATCTCTATCCATTGCTTGGTCTACTTGTCAATTCTTTCGCCTACCTCTGTTCAAAGGATTTGAACATCAATACTCTTTCTACATGATCTCTACGCACATGGGTGTTTTTTTTCTTTGTTTTATTGGCAGATTATTTATTACAGATATGAAGAATCAAATCCGAATAGAAGATATGGTTAGTGGTGGCTGAGGAATCTGGGTGAAGGAACTGAAGCCCTTGTGAGTTTTGACTTTGGGATCCCAGATGGCTGGCATCAAAATTTATAAAAGAGAGAAGAAGAACAACACTTCGATACCTTATGACTTCGACCCCATCTTCCATTTGCTGCTTTGTTTAAGCAAAGACAGCTCATAAAGTGGACTCACTGTGCTCGTCTACCCCAATGTTTGAAATGTTAGGGGACCGGTGAGTTTGTAAATTCTAAAATCGTTGTCTAATTCCTTAATAAATTTGAATTACTGTAACAGTGTCAAATGTCAAATATTTTTCATAAAGTCTTCTTCTAAGTTCTAGAACTTGAAGGAAAAAGTCAAACGTTTCAAGGGGTCTAGTTTTGCTTCCTCTTCCTTATTTTTATCATTAAATAAGAAACTTTGTTTGAGAATAATCAAAAGAAAAAATGTTACAAATTTAATAAATAATCTTCAGAAATTGACCTAAGGCATATAAGTTTATAATAAATTATTAATAATTTTATATAAAATTATTATAAATTTATTGATAAGACAGTATTTCCCTAATCAAAATGATGGTGACGTGTGGCAAATGACAAATCAAGTGGAAGGGTAGGAATAGGATTGCAAATATAGGGGGATTAAATAGAAAGAATCATATCCCTTGGAGATGGTGCTTTATATTATTATTATTATTATTAATATTATTATTATGCATATATATTGTCACGAGTCAACTCTTCTTGTCTTGTGCAATAATCTTTGTTTGAACTTCACTTTTCTTATCTTATTTTAATTGCTTTGGAGGTTGCAATCTCATCTACTTGCTTAATAGAATAATAATACTCTTTCCCATTTGACTCGGTAGCTTTCTAGAACAGACTCGCCACCACCATTAAAATTTCATAACTAAAATAATAATATCTAAAATTATACTCTATTTTTAGAACGTGTTTTAAAAAAAAAAGCCAAATCTCCTCAATCTAAAATATTTAAAGTAATTCAAAATTTACATAAAATTTAAAAATGAATAACCGATTTAAAATAGTATGCACAACACATTAATAATACACACTATTTTTGTTTAACATGGGTGGGTGGGTGGGATATGATGTGGCGGTATATGAAAATGCTATTTTAACACTTAAGTTTTAATATTTTGTATTAATATCAGATATCAATATAATGTATGATTATAAATGTCAAATTTGAGTGTTTTGGGTCAAAAGAATTATAGCAAAGGCTGGTTCTAATACGTAGAGAAAGGAATAAAGGCAGTCAGTTAGTGAAATTCACCTGGTCCGGTCCATTCCCGCGTCCAAAACTTTCTTCTTCCCATCCTGCTTTCAGATTCAAGCTGCTCTTCTTCCTTTCAAACTAGCACAAACTGACTTGTGAGGCAGCATGCTTTATATAAATTTATATTTGAATTACTTCATTCATTAATTCTCACTCAATTATAAAATGAACCCCATCTAAGGGGAAACTCTATCAAAATTTTATGACGAAACTTATATTTTTATTCTTATATTTTTTTGATTTACTTTGATGGCCACTCAAACGGTTTGTTATTTCGATTATACTTTTGGATCTGTATTTTTAAGTTAACTTTATCTCTATACTTTGATTTTTTTTGTGTGATAATTCAAATTTTTCATTATTTCAAATATATTTCTGAACCTATATTTTCGAGTCAATTTAACCCTTGTACTTTGACATGAAAATATATGGATTAAATTGATTCAAAAATACAAATTTATGAATATAATCGAAATAACGAAAAATTTAACTTGTCACACAAAAAAATGACAAAATATATGAATTAAATTAACTTAAAAATAAGAATCAGGGGTGTAATCAAAATAAAAAAAATAGTTAATTATAAAAAAATGTGAAAATATAAAGAGAAGAATATAAATTTGGTCAAATTTTATACTCTAAAACTCAAATCACTTTAACATATTAAAGTTTATATTAATGTAATTTTTTTTAAAAAAATCACCCATAGACAAAGTCATTCTTGGGAAGTGTATTTCATATGAGTTAGGTATGAATCAAGTCCATAGACTTTGACGGTTGAGGGTTTATGATCAAACTTAATTAAGCTTAAAGAATACAATTATAATCAAACTAAATGGAAGAGAGTTAAATTTAAACGAGTCGATCCACAGTGAAAATTGACAACTTCTCTATAAATTTAAAGGTGTTTTGTAATTCATATTTAATAAAATATTAACACGTCAGGAAAACTCATTGGATTCCCTAATGACAACGAAAATTCTATTCACACACTTTATCATCATAAATAATATCTATGCATTATTATAACATATTAAAAAAAATATCACAATTAATTAAAAGTTAAAATGATATTTTTGAAGCAAAAAAGGGGCGGATTCTTCCACATGATTCCACTACCATCCCCCACTCGCCCCCTTAATGTTATCTCTAATTTCAACCTAATTAATATCTGTTTGGTCCCAGCAGCAATAACACCCCCCCCCCCCACAAAGTCAATGCTTTCTAAATCTTAGGAATCTTGTTATCTTAATAATAATAGCGCACTATTTGGTGGATTATTGGTCTTAAAGATGCTTACACACACACCCCATTACCGTTGGTTTATAAAACTCTAAAGTTATATATGTCAGAGGAAGAATCACATTTTTTAAAATTAAATAATTATTGTTGTTATGTGTGACTAATCGAAAGATTATTAAAACTAATTATGTAATCAACAATTGCATGATGGAAACTTAAAAAGAAGATGATGAGGGAAAAAAATATATATATATTAATAAGAGGGGAGAAGAAGTGGGCTTGACCAAACGAGACAGATAGCCAATGATTTTTGTCTGTTTATGACCATCTGATTGATTCTGATGACAGACATATCATATCATAGATCATGATTTATGAGGGGATCCATCTAGATATGGTCAAAATTGAACCGAACCAACAGTTCGAATCGGAATCGGACCGGTCGGAACCGGACCTAGAATCGGTCGAACCGGAATTGGAACCGGAACCGGACCAAACCAACGAAATTCGGTCCGGTTCCGATTCGAGGTTCCGCAGAACCGGAACCGGCAGTTTCACAGAACCGGAACCGGAACCAGAACCGAAACCGACGGTTTTATGAAATTAAGTCTAATTCTATTTTTATTTTTCACATTTATAAAAATTAATTACTTATATTACATACTTGTTTAGTTGTTTTAATTATTTTTAATGAAATTATTACTTATATTTCTTTAATTTTTAGTAGTGTTTTTTATTAAAAATATAGTTGAGAATATCTATATTTACAATTATATTTAACAATTAAAAATCGAAATCAAACTGAACCAAACAACGAAACAGGGACCAAAATTGAATACAATAATATTTAAAAAAAAATAAAAAAATTCGGTTTGAACCGGAACCGGAACCGTTGACCGAACCGGTCCAAACCGTTGACCGAACCGGCACGAACCAGAACCGGAACCGAACCGTCCCAAACCGCTCTTGAGCGGTTCAGTTCAGATTCAAAGATTTCTTGAACCGGAACCGACGGTTCATGAACCGTGGCCATGTCTAGACCCATCCACTAATCACATAAACATACATTTCAAACCCATTGACCAAACAATCCCCAACCCAACCCAACCCAACCCAACCCCCCACTACTATTGCTATTACTTAACTAGTTCCTGTTCCTCCCCCTATGAATGAATATTGATTGATTTCGCGGTTGGGACCCACCATCATCACCATTTCCACTCCCACTCCCCCCAGATTTCTTCTCAGCCGTCCGATCCCCGTTCCATCCTTTGACTCACCAGGTTCCCTGGTCGCCCATCCTCCCCTTATAATCCCTTGACCCCCCTCTCTCCAAAGCTTCACACCAGCTCCCATCCCTCCCTTCCATGGCCGCCTGATTTTTCCACACAAATCTATCTCTCTCGCTCTCTAGATTCATTATAGATAGATAGATCTTAATAAAAAGGGAGTAGTTTCGATGGCGGTGGAGATGATGGGGTTCGGGAAGATGGAGGAGCAGATGGCGATACAAGAGGCGGCTTCGGCTGGGTTGAAGAGCATGGAGCGTCTAATTCGTATTATGTCTCAACGCTCTCACCACACCCAACCACAGTTTACTTCTAGTTCTAATCATCAGTTGGATTGCAGAGAACTCACCGATTTCACCGTCTCCAAGTTCAAGAAGGTCGTCCCCGTGTTGAACCGGACCGGCCACGCTCGATTCCGCCGCGGACCGTCTTGTCCTTCCTCGTCTTCGACTTCGGCTACGTCTCAGTCTCAGATCCAGACCCTCGCAACGGCGGCGCCTGCACAGGCTCCGGCGAGCTTTGCGCAGTCGCAGCCGCAACCGCAACCGCAAACGCAAACGCTGACTCTTGACTTCACCAAGCCGAATCTGACGAATCCGAGCCCCAAAGGCAGGGAGGTGGTCTTGCCGAGTCAGTTCACGAAGGAGACCTTCAGCATATCCCCACCGATGTCGTCGACAAACTCCTCGTTTATGTCATCGATCACGGCCGATGGAAGCGTTTCCAACGGGAAACAAGGATCGTCGCTATTCTTGTCCCCTGCGCCGGCGCCGGCTTCTTCCGCCGGTAAGCCGCCGCTCTCGAACTCTTCCTACCGGAAGAGGTGCCACGAGCACGATAACTCCGACAACGTCTCCGGCAAGCTTTCTGGCTCCGGCCGCTGTCACTGCCACAAGAAGAGGTGCGTATTTTCTCCACTCCCGGCGCATTTTAGCGTGAAGCATTTTCCTGGAAACCGCAACCAACTTTGTTTGACCAAAGCACGCTTTGAAAACGACGGGTGAACCTGCGTGGCTGTCTCTTCTGTCTTCCTTTAGAATATATTATATTATTATTTAAAAAATCACAAATCATTCAGACCTATTTTCGACTTTTTCCACTGTGGCCGCAAACGCATCCGGCTCAGGATAGCATAGACTCGCAGGCCGATGAATATCTTTTAATTACTTTAATGGCCTCTGCGAATGAGTATTCGTATTCATGTTCATGTTCATGTTCATATTCATATTCGTCCATTCATAATTGATTTTCAGGAAATCTCGGGTGAAGAAAGTGATCAGAGTCCCGGCGATAAGCCCGAAGGTCGCCGATATTCCGCCGGACGAGTACTCTTGGAGGAAGTACGGCCAAAAGCCGATCAAGGGGTCACCATACCCACGGTAAATACCATAGCCTTCACCGATAAACTGATCTGATGATTTCGTGATCTGATTGAATTTGATTTGACGTGTGGATATGTTCAGGGGGTACTACAAGTGCAGTAGCGTGAGAGGCTGTCCAGCGAGGAAGCACGTGGAGAGGGCGACCGATGATCCGGCGATGCTGATCGTGACGTACGAAGGAGAGCACCGTCACTCCCACGGCGCCGCGCCGGAGAACGTGGCCGGCGGCTTGGTGGATTTTGTGTTCGAGTCAACGTTATAAAAAAAAAAAGGAAAAATAAAAGAAAAAGGTAGAAGGGAGACTTTTGTAATATTCGAATAGTTGAGGTGGCTTGCTGTAAATGTTTGGTTGGTTAGTCCTAAAATCAAATTAAACTCTCGAACATCCTCTGGCGTCTGGATCTTTCCTCGTGCACCCTGTTATTTGATATATTTACTTCCTTCTTTTTGTCTATTTTTAGACAAAATTCAAGGGGCCAAGGGCTAGAAGTGTAAATTCAGAATATGGCCATAAATCAAGGGGTCCTTCCGTGAAGGTTCCGTTGCTTAGAAAGTCAAAAGTGGTTGTTGGGTCATTAATTATGTTGAATATATATTCTATTCAACTGCACAAATAGCAAGAAAGAAAGGATTTGTTGACCCCTCTGCAGTCAAACATATTAAAGATTAGAATATATGACAATTGATTGCATTTGGAAGCTTGTGGACAGCTTCCTCTCCAACTCTTATTTTCTTTTTCTTTCTAAATATAATAATAATTTGTTCTTCCCAACGAAAGTGATACATATGCAGTTTTAAGTTCCATTATTTTTTTTTAATTAATTTCTCTCCCTTTCTGGATCGTTTACTTTATTGTTCTCCCACTAATAATGGTTTAGCAATGGCCCAAAGTTTGATAGTAAAGAATCAATCATGATTCTCTACAGTCCATCTCTTTCCCTGCCTGTCTTCTTTCGGCCTTGTCAAGTGTCATCGTTGTTTAATTAATAATGGATGTAGATGTAATGGTAAAGCTCTTTTTATGTTATTGTGATTTGAAGGTCCAATTACTTGGTCTTATTGGGTTGCAAAAATGTGCAAGCAAAAGAAATATATAATTTATTGGAAACCCAAAAGATTATAAACAATTATTAACGAACTATATATCATACAAAATATGCGACCCAAAAAAAAGAAATTGGCATGGCCAAAAAAAAGAGTTTGTGTCTAAATAATGCAAACATAACTCATAACGAATTAAAACCAAAAGTGTAAAAAAGTTGAGTTGTTGAAACTTGAATTTTATTTATGATTGTGTTAGTTTTAACTTGCATTATGCATGTAGCAAGTAGCAAGATCGATTTGGTGGAATGGAGGGTTAGGGCGATGGAGGAGAGGGAGGTTCATGGTGATCCACGATGATATTGATCGAGGATCGAGTCATGGCGAGGGGATGACTATGATTTTGGAGGAGAAGTGTGCAACAAATTTGTGTAGACGAAGAGATGAAGTGAAAATTAGGGCAAGCTTTTTATACATGGTATTTGGTAAATTTGTATATAAAATAAGGTAAATATGTAAAATGTGATGTTATTTCATAGAATGAATCTGTTGAAAGAAGAAGAGAAGACAACGTTAAAGTAAAGAGAAAATATATGAAATTAAAATAGTCACGGCTAATAACTTCAATTACTAATCTGATCTATTTCAAAACACTTTTGAGAACACATTTAACTAAACAAACAAAAATAAAGTGAAAACATTCATGTATTGAGACGGTGGTCTCAATTTTACCCATTAAATCATAAATAAAAAACATGAGATAATAACAATTAAATCTTAAATATTAGGAAGTACAAATGCTCCACTTTCTACATGTGAGTGGAAGATTTATTCAATGCATCAGCATTTAACAGGACCTACGTTCTATCCATTTTGTGACAAAGATCCCAATCCCACATACAAGTTAATGGGCATTGTCAAAGAAATTAGGGCCCTAGCAGATTCAAAAGGCCCAAAGTAGCAGATAATATGGGCTCCGTAATTTAGAAGCCCATATTCAGCTCTTTTGTTCTTGGACTCCACAATCCGAGTGATGGATGGGTGAGACCAAAAAGTTCAAACTAAAAAGTCTAAAACAACAATAATTACGTACATTAGTCAAGTTAATTAAATGTAAGCTGAAACATTCTCCTTTGTTTTACCATCAATGTAACATTCTCGTTCCTTCTATTGTTGTCGATAATTTCTTTTTTTATATAATGCTCTACCCCTCCCCTATTCTTTCAAAGTCGGGCATGAAATGACTTATCAAGACAAATTAATTCCTAATTAATTATTTACACAAGGGCAAATTTGATATTTGACAACTACTCAAAATATTTAATAGTAGTTTGATCTTTCTATTTAACCCTTGCTTAATGGAGAGAAGATTGCTATCGTTTTCATATTATTAGACAAATTATATTGTTAGTCTCTAAATTTTATATTTTATAATAAATTAAATTATTATACTTTATTTTTTGTTATTATAACTACTAAATTTTATTTTTTTTACAATTCAATTTATTTTTAATTTTTTATTGAATTGTATTAACAAAATATAATATGATGTATATTAATATAAATTTTAATTTATAACAAAAAGTATATATAATGACAAATTATTATGAATTATAAAATTTAAAAATTAATAATATAATTTAACCAACTAATACTTTTTTTTTAAAAAAAAGATGGTTGTTAATTAGGCTAAAGATAAGAGGTGTCGACTGTAAATTGGCCCTAAAAGCTAAATTAAGGATATATTTTCTTTTTAATTTTCTGGTCACTGTCGTTGCCACGAACCCCGCCCTCCGCAAACGTGTCGAATCCTCCGTCGTCTTCCGTCTGGCGATCTGGCCGCCGCCGGACGTTAATTTTCCGCCCTCTGCTATTTCTACACACACTCTCTCTCTCTCTCTCACACATCTGCATCGGCCGCTTAATCGCTTTGCTTTATGTTCTTCACAATCATTGCCACCAATTGATGACAAGAAGACCGCTCTGGTGACCGGAGCGTAGGAGAAGATCGGTTCATTCGGATTTCATGTCCGTAACGTGCGGCTGTGACGTTGCCTTTACGCCCCCGGCCTTCGTTAGGGACGGGGCGCAGGATGAACAGGACTCGAGATCGAGGTTGAACGACGGTGGAATTTTCGCTGTGATCGGCGCGGGCGGCTCCATTGTCACGGTGAATCCTGAGTCTTCGTCGGAGAGCTCGTCCATAGGAGTGCCGGACGACACCGATGAGGAGGAGGAAGTCGAAGGGGAAGCAGAGAGCAAATTTCAGAACGGGAGTTTCGGCTCTTTGGCCTCCTTGGAAGACTCTCTTCCGATGAAGTCAGTATCCTTCATCATCATCATCGCGATGATAATAATGCTAGTTTATTTACGATAGAAATTGAATTTTGCGGACTGATGGATTTGTTCCTGGAATGAATTGTTTTGCGCGAACAGGAGAGGTTTGTCGAGTAACTTGTCGGGGAAATCGAAGTCGTTTGCGAACTTGTCGGAGGTGAGATCGGTGAAAGACATCGAGAAGCCAGAGAATCCATGGAACAAGAAGCGGAGGACGATGATAGCATCCAAATTGTACTCGAGGAAGAAGATGCACATTCCTCTTCTGTTTCTCAACTCAGAAGGCGACGACGAAGAACATGAACATCACGCCAACAGAAGCAAGAGCAAGAGGAAGAAGAGGAAGAAGAAGAAACGGAGGTCGTTCTCTCTTACAGATCCGAGGAAGTAAAGCGGCTCCGCCATAACCTAATCGGTGAATTCGGCCCAATTGGGTGGGCCGCACCCGTAAGGCTGGGCCTGGGCGTAAAGACCAATAAGCCCTCAAAAGAAAATGGAAAAATAACTTTTTATTAGGAAAGAAAGCTTTTATTCTTTATTTCTTTACCCACTCAAGTAATAATTTTCTTCTTACTTACCCCAAAAAATATTTTACTTTGCTTGTAAAATAATAATAGAAAAAAATAAAGCAAAATGCGACACAGGGGTAAAAGTGACATTTGAGTCGTGGTATATATATATATATATATAGACTGGAGGAAGTTGATATTGTTAGGGGAATGGCGGGAAGAGTGTCGGCTCGATGGATTGGTACGCCGATTAGCTCACTCAGCAGCTCTATTCCTGATGGTAATAAGAGGTGTTCTTGGGCCTGGGCTTGGACTACCGCTAGGTGGTCTAGGATTAGGGCTTCGCTTGACTTCACCGGGGAAATCAGCAGGGCTCCGGATCGGATGGCTTCCTCTAGGACGACGGCCGCGACAGAGGCCGCCGCTCCTCCGGACGACGTGGTGGTGCAGTACGTGGTGCTACGCCGAGACCTGATCGACACGTGGCCGATGGGTAGCGTGGTCACGCAGGGCTGCCATGCGTCGGTGGCCGCCATTTGGTCCCACAAGGACGATCCTCACACCCTCCATTACTGTGGCACCTCCAATCTCGACTCCATGCACAAGGCAAGCCAAGCACTCCATTCCATTTCTTCTTTTTTCTTTCGTTTTTTTCCTGAAATTTCTCTTCCTTTCATTTTCCTCTTATTCGATTTTGTTCAGATTTTCTATTTTGTTTTAGCTTAAAATTTAAGCCTTTACAATTTCTGAATTGTCGACGTTGCATACTTCATTTATTGGAATCAGTCCCACTCACTGATAGTTTATTTCCTTGTAGTTTCTGATTTAGAGGCTGCTTGGCTTACCGTTTTTAATTAGAGCTTTTAAGTTAGTTAGCGGTTAGTATAAAAGTTGTGTAGTGTTTAAGTTGAAAAAGAAGTTTTAATGTCATATAATGCACTTGAATTAAATCCATATGCATGTGAATTTGATTGTGTTGCGCTAATTCTGTGGAGACTAGGAGTCATCTGTCGCCCGAATAAATTTAGAAGCAAAAGTTGCTTTTGTGGTACTTAAGAATATTTTATACATTCCTCTACGCCTGTAAATGAGGTGGGTCGAGCTGCCCATCGGTTGGCCAAGCTTGGCTTCATCGTTTAACTAGGTTGAGAAGCTTAGCTTAGTTGTTTAAATGGTTTTTAAAATGTGTTTGTGGTTGAATTCTTCATCTTTCAAGCCTAATTTAATGAGCCTGAAATGCATTCAAGTTTGTGTCGTATATCTTGAAGCATATCTAAGTCAAGACAAATACAATTTGTCCAATTCAAGAACTCAAAAGAGTAGTAGGTTGCAAAAATGTGCTCAATCTTGGTTAGTGACTGACTGTCAAATTCGTAAAACTATTTTGGACATGGAGTAAATTGTTTTGTTACAACCTGGATCTTTATGAAATTTATGTGTCTGTGACTCCATATCACGTATTAGTATTTGCTTGGAACACAATGTTGTTCGTTGGACAATTTCCTGTGGCATGTTGGTGCTTCTTTTTCTTTTTCCAATCAAAGTGTTAGACTAGTGTCAAGGATCCTTGTGTGCAGAATGAGTCTCGCCCAGGTCTTGCCTTGCACCTCGCCCGTAAAGCACGTGGATGCTTTATTGACCTAATAAAGTTATCTATCAACATTCTTCTGTCCATTACACCTGTATACATTCCTGCACAAAATTTCCAGCATGGACATAGCCGTTTTAGTCAGCATACAGTACATGCAGTCTATGGAAAGGAGGTTGAGTTCTACTTTTGTTAAATCTAAAACAAACAAATAGAGTATTGTCCTTGTACCTGTGTGTATAAGTTGTTTCTAATCTGGTGAATTTTACCGATTGTCATACACACATTTGTGGATTCTCTTTGAAGTTGGAATTTCATGTCACTGGATGGAGTGCATCCATGAAACCAAATAGGCGTTTGGAGATTTCATCTGATCTATTACTGTTTTTGGTGGAGCTAACTTTTCTAACTCAGGAACTTTGTGATTTCTGCTCTTGTTGCTAATATTGATCCATCCAGTACATGTTAAAAGTGATGGCCAAGAACTTGCTGACAGACATCTTTGTCTGGATTATGTAGGTTACTCTTGAAGTCAAGGGAGAAACACAGATGCTGAACTTGTCAGAAAAGCTCACAGCCGGTGGCATTGCTCATAAGCTATGGATTGAACAACCAGAGAACATTCCCACATGTCTTGCAACAAAACCATACCCTAAATCCATGGTATCGTCATATTTCAAAAGGCTGAAACTTTGTAAGTGATGGGATTCTTAAGCTTCAACCGCAGAATGTTGTTGACACCAAATTATGTTTGAGCTATAAAGCGAAGAGGCATTTTAATCTTTCTAAAATTATCAGAAAAATAAATAAATTTTAATAAAGTGAAGCAATATTTTGTATATGCATTTTCAAAAATGATTATACTACTTTGTTCTTCATGATAGACCTATAGATGTACTTTTGAGAGAGTGCATGAATTGGAGAAAGTTTATGGCAAAAGAGGGGGAGGAATGCTAAAGAAAACGTTATGGGAAGCTTTTAAACATCACATAGAATATAGTGGCTTTTATAGAATATGTAACCATAGATAAAGATAGCTAGAGGTCTAGAATTCATGTAACTGTTCTCACAATTGACATTGTTTTTGAATGCAACTTGTTCTTCATCGTGAAGCAATTTGTGCTTGGAGGTGAAGAGAAGATGGTTCATAGGCTAATCTTTGGCATCCAAAGTTTCATATTTAGTGTATTTGTAAAATGTTCAGAGTTTGGATCTGACCTGTCCATGCCTAGTACATAATCCAAAAAAGTGTATAGCTTTTGCTTTTGATCCAATCTGCAGTGCAATTGGTTGAGGCTCTCTTTCTGGAAAAGTAAGGAAATTGTTGCATATAAATATAACGTTTTACATATTTTTACCAAATGAGTTAGTCTCATACATTGAGAACAATTTATAAAATGAGTAGTCTCTACACTGCTGACATTTGACATATTTTTACAAGATGAGTGAGTAGTCTCGTACACTGCTACTAGACCATAGGTGTTCACACACTGGTAAATTTTGGCCAAAACTGAAAACAATTTGGTAATTGCTCCTCTTCAACTGAAGCCCATAAGAAGATCAGCCCTAAATTAATTTGCCTGCCGTTTGGCTTTGAGAATAGAAATCAGAAAAACATTTTTTTAATAAATATACGTTTGCATCTTTTTTGTGGTGTTGAGGCATTTTTTACTAACAACAAAAGCTGGTTTTTTATTACAAAAAACGTCTGATATGAAGCCAAAAACAAAAGAAAAAAACAATTAGATAAAACTACCTTAAATAGCAACACCTACTACCTAGTTTGGAACTTGCATGGAACCATCCACATAAATGGAAGTCACATCTGAAGACTGCATTTTCCTTGAGAAAAAGCGATTACAGGATAAAGAAAAAAATAAGAGTTCTATAATCAATTAACAAGCAACGGTAAGAATCATGTAACCAACCACTCGGAGCAAGATGAAGTCAATTTTGCCATTTAAATCTAGTAAGCAGCTAAAAGTCGTAAATACACCCACAGTGGCTGCTGACATTTTGCTATGTATATATATATATAGAGAGAGAGAGAGAGAGAGAAAGAGAGAGGAAATACAGTATACATCCAAGAATAATTGTCATATCAACAAGAGAGACAGGACACCAGCACCGATATAAGTTCGCAAATCAAAAGATGGGTGTAAAACCGGACCTTAAACCCCATCCGACAAATGAGCTAAATGTGAACTACAAACATAAGATTGAGCCAAGAAAAACTCCTCTTCAAGACAAGCCAATTTAACAGAGCAGGTTATTACTGTGGAAACTTCCTATCAAAAATCTCCCCCCAGTTGATAAAATTGTTTCTTTTGAACATCCAACCTGGAGACTCAGACAGAAGAGAGCATGCAACATGGTGTAACCTCCCAAGTCCAAAGTTATCTCCTAAAAGCATGATTGCAGCTGCTAGAGCTTTCAATATAAGTTTCCCATTTAGATGCAAGAACCTGCAATCCATGGCTTACAAAGAACAAATTAAAATTTAAGAAAACTGGAAGTAAAAACCAAAAGTACATCTCAAGTTGCCCGGTGATAATCTAGTGGCTGATAGAAAAACAATTTCGGGAAAGCTAAAAGGCTTGGGACACATATACTTAAAACGGTTGGGACCTTTTCTTCCTATTGTGTTAAAGGGAACCTCCCCCTTCACCGTAATCAACTTTCTGCTCTTTCTTGGTGTAAGAAGGACAATCATTGGGGTTATTTTGCAGGTATCAAGCATCAATCAAGCACCACAAGCAGAGATGATAAGATGGGCAAGCTAATGATTACCAGATCAGCTGCCTCCCTTCTGCTTGAGAGTGATCTTGTCCCCCAAGCTAAGAGCTATCCCCTGAGTCTTGCTCCTTATCCTAATATACCCACCAAGCTTTCTGTCTGCTTGTTTCTCGATGCTAACATTTACTAGAGCATCCTCTCCAAACACGCTCTTTGCATACAAATTAGCAGCCAAGAAGCCACACTCACCATCCAGTGCCGACCTGCAACATAACCAACCAACAAGAACATGAAGTACTGCATACATGCTGATGTACATTGGAAGGAATTATGACAAAAGAACCCACATACAACCATATAGGCTAAAAATACCATATAGTTACTGAATGCTGCAAAATAACAAAGATGCTTCTAAGGACTTTGACCTACCAAAAGCTCATCAGTCCTGAGTCAAAATAGGCTAAAAATACTGAAAGAACTTCAAATAGTGACTTAAGTGATATCTGATCATTCTGGGCATATATACAGAATTGTCTTCATTCCTTTCCTTTCTATGGTCCAGATAGTTATTGACCCCAAAAGGACAGAGGAGGGATCTCTACCAGGTTACTACAAAATAGATGATGTATTTTACACTTTTCCAACTTATCTGCATTTAAATTACTGAAATAGCACAACAGATCATCTCACATCAATATAAGCCCATGCAGTAAAATTTGCTAGAGACCCAACCACTTCAACTGTGACAAGTGAAGAGTGTACATCCTTTATCAGTGAAATATTGCAGGAGGAGGAAAATATTGCAATGGAACCCAGACCCATTCTACCCTCAAGACTTCCTTTCCCCCACTCTGAATGGGCGGGACCAATTTCTATACCCATGCATGCCTAACGAATTATTCATCCTCTTCATGGAGATCCTTTATGCTAGTACAAAGTCTCACATTGTATTGTCCTCCAGATTGGAAATCATGCATTAGATTACTTGGTCAATTGAAACTAGAGCATTACTTGACAGATATTTCAGGTTGCCAGTTCACATTAGATGAACTCTAAGCTCATGAGAGAATATATCAGAAAACATTGCCGTGACTGGAAGGTACCAAATGCTCAAACAATCAATAGTTAATTTTAGAAGCTCATGGTTGTTGACCATGATGATCATCTTAATTTTACTTTTCCTGATAAATTGCATTTTGCTTATTCTAAAGATCCCCCGCTCCTTTTATGGGTAACTAAAGGGAATCAAATTTGGAATCTCTTTACTAAAGGAACACAACAGCCTCAGAGCCACTCTGGTGTCCCCTGAGAGAACTTTATGTTAAAGGCTAATCTTTCTCGCATATTTCGCACTTTGCCAATAGAATTCAATTTAACAAAAAGTATCATATATAAAGTGGGGAGTTCCCTCGACTTGTGAAGGTAGAACATTGGACCAAACCAATAACCTAGGGTGATCGGGATACCACTAAATGGACTCCATGAAGGGATTTTATAAATCTTGATGATCATATTAGTTTAATATTCAAAAGGCAGAAATCTATTGCTATTTTATGTGTCAATCAGGTTAGAAAATTTGGTCATCTAGATCATTGTGCACAAAGGTCGCCCTTGGACAATGGAGGTTTTAAGCCAATTTGCCATTCCGTTTCCATAAAATATTCCTTCAAGATCACATTAGTTTTTTATTCCAAAGGACCAAAAAGCTATAATCTATGTACATTTTAGATGCCAATTATTTGAGATGATGATAAACCTTCAGCACTGTGTGTACAGGATCACACTTGCAAAATGGAGGAGCTTAAGTCAATTTCCTCTGCACCTTTTTCCATAAATATTCTAGCAGGTCAATTATTTAAATTGCTCAGCAATACAGTAATTGACACCTTGAAAATCAATTTCTTCATTGCAGGGAAAGATAAATTTGCCAAAAATAGTATCAGAGTTTGATAAACTTCAAACAGCAACAACTTTATCAGCGGCAGAGTAAATGCTCATCCAAGTGTATTTTATCAGACAAAATATATTCAAACAAGTTTTATCCAAAATTGGAGAAAACTTACGGTGCAGTGAGGCACTTCATGTTGGTTGATTTGATAATGTGGTCAAGGAATTGTTTCTCATCTTGAATTACAGTGTTGACAGCAACCTGCAATGTGGAAGATTAACAGACCTTCGATTAGATACCAGCAAGATGATATAGTTAGAGGTCTTCAATGAAAAAAATATCCCCTACAATTTAAGAAAAATAAGGACAGCTGAAATTAAACCAAAACAATAAAAGAAAACCAGAAAAGAACTACTTCACTGGAACTCAAGTCTAAAGAGAGAGCATATATACTGCTTCCAGATGAAGGCACCAAAAATAGTGTTGAAACTTCTATTTACAATGAAGCCCTTATGTTTTTGTTTCTCAGAAACTCAATTTGCAATCAAGAAAGACATTGCATGTCATAAAAATATCCAAAATCATGGTCACATGACCAGACAACATAACCTGACAGCAGATGTAATCATCAGTTAACATAACATAAATTGCCCAAATACAGTTAGTCTAAAGGCATTTGGACCAGGTTGTGTCCAATAATATAGAACCTATTCTCATTAATAGGATTCTTCAACAAGTGATCAGATTTTCTTTCTTTTTTTTCCCTTTTCCTGATAAGCAAATAGCATCAGATATTTTTAATCCATTAAGTCAGCTTGCTAAGCAAGAGAGCTGCTTACAGATTGATGACTTTTTCATTAACCGATCCATTTATCTATTTTGTTCACAAATGACATAATCCTAACACTTGATGTCTGCATTGTTTGGTAATGAACAATATTCAGGTTCTCAAACTGTCTCAAATGAAGATGCAACTTCAAGAAAATTTGTGATTGACTGTCCTATGCCCACCATGATGATCTGACAACAGCATCAAATAGTATTTTGAGGGACCGGCCCTGTCAGTTACCCTAAATGGGGCTGGTTCAGGAAAATGGAATAAGAACAAAGTAGCTTCTTTTACAGTTTTACCAGTCCCTCACAATCAAACTACCACAGCATTTGTTAATCTATCAATATATGTATGTATACATATATATATATATCAGAATATCAGATACTCAAACCAGTTCCCATCAGTTGCAGGAGCTACAAAGGGGCAAAAGATCAAGAATCTAAAGATAGCTAAGAAACATTTGGGAAAATAACAGCCAGCACCGGCAACCACATTCAACATGCACATGCAAAACACTGTAATGATTTGTATATATTAAGGAATTACTAGATCAAGTTTCATCATGTTGACAAGTGAAGAAAATTTAAAACTAAAAAAGGTGCCAAGGGGGCACCACCCAAGTAAAAAAGCATAGAGCAAAACGGCAAGTACTGAATTACTTAAAGTATTAATACCAATAAAGAAGTTCACCAGCATCAAATTGAATTACATCACACTTTATATATCATGCATTGTCACTTTATTAAGTCGGAAACTCATCCAGAGTTAGCCCTGTGACCTCAAATCATTTCCAATCACTCAGCTGTGATGGCCTTTTAGCCACATTAGACAAACCCTGTGTATTTCAGCTTAAAAAAGTTTCAAACTATCGATCTAAGACCAATTAGTTTGAAAACATGGGAATAAAATTATTCAAGAAAGAAAAAGTACAGGTACCTTGTTTTCCCACTCAAACTCGGCCCACATTGTTCTGAAAGCTGCATCATTGCAAACTGCAGGAGAGATGTAATCCATGATGTCAATGTGGATATCATTCAGCACAATAACTGTCCGCTCAAGCACATTTGAAGTTTCAAAGACAATGTTCCCAAAAATAACTCCAGTCTCAGTT
Organism: Diospyros kaki; assembly: GCA_036245055.1. Taxonomy (NCBI): domain Eukaryota; kingdom Viridiplantae; phylum Streptophyta; class Magnoliopsida; order Ericales; family Ebenaceae; genus Diospyros; species Diospyros kaki. The sequence goes on along the minus strand of BSEG01000008.1, from coordinate 636,062 downwards.
GAGGACACCTTAATGTTAGCCTTTATCTGCTTGCTTGATTCAGGAGCCAATGTATAGTTTTGTGGACGATCAACAAGTTTAAGATCACCCATGGTTGCCAATTCCAAACATAAATTCTGTAGGGTCTCCTTAGTTCGATTAATTACAGTAACATCAAGGACAATATCATAATGATGAACTGTGACATAAGCTTCAGCATAGACTGGGTCACTAAATCCAGTGAGTTGAAGAATACGATTTAGCTTATTTGCATCATCTCTGTCCTTGACGAATTCTCCAGTAGCACGTTTTAAATCATCTTGGACCTCATCTTCCAACTCAAGCTGGCTCATACCCTGGCAAGTAAATGAAGTTAAGAGATACCAAACACATGAGACAGATAAAATTAAGTCAAAGCAAACCTAGAATCAGACGTTAATAAATCTATAAAAGCACAGCACAACCAGACAAAACTAGAAACAAAAACACGGTACAATGAGACAACATCAAAAACAAAAACATCTGCAGTCTCCTTGAATAGAAAGAGATGTAACAAAATCTTTGTTGAAGGTCAACCATAAAATTCCTTAATTTGGACTATGAGCATGAAAATGATTGAATAGCAACAAATATCTCCCTAGTGGGGACAAGGTAACTAAAGCCCCAGCCCCCCCGCAGGGGGGGGGGGGGGGTTGGTTGTTTCTATAAGCCTAACAAAATTTACGCTCATATCATCCATAAACATGCAGCTCCAGTGCCAGAAGACTTAAGAAAATATTCAGAGTAAAGACATAAAAGCATACATGAAAAAGTTTCTTCAGAAGAATCAGAACAACTAATTAATGAGCCAACTTTCTTCAGAACAAATTCATATAAAAGAATGTCATGAACAGCAAACATCAAGTGTGTAGAAAAATACAACATTATATCCCTCTTACAGAATAAGTTGAAGATATTGTGTAAGAGTTAAGAAAGAAAACAGTTTCATGTTAATCAGGATTCAAAGTAATACGGACAGCATAAATGAAAGATGAAGATCAATAATCCTTCTACAAAATGGTAAAAGCATAAAATTAACTCATCGGACTTTTGACAGTTGGCTGCAGAGTTTCTTACCCGCCTACTCTTCAAATGGTAGAAGTCAATGAGATCATCTGGTTGTGCATGAGAAATCTGAGCTTTTGCTTTAATTTCCTCTGTTTCTCTTAACAGTTTATCTGACAGCATTTTCACAAAACTCTCACGGCAAGACTGCAGCCATATCTTCCTGACTTCATCTCCAGTGTTGCACAACAATCTTATGCAAAGGATAATCCTATCATTGGAATCATTATCAATTGGATGCGAAAGGGCAGAAGATTGTCCTAGTTGTAACATAGAAACCATAATCAGTAATGCCTGGGTCAACACTTTGTTCACTTCAACTTTTGATGGTTGAACCTCCTCCAGTCTTAAGACAAGTTTTGTCAGTGTGCAGGCCACAACAGCCCCAAGGAAAAAGTCACCAGTGAGAAGAAGGGATCGCAAATTCCCAGAAGCCAAGGATCCTTGCACAATAGTAGGTGGGGAGAGGGCAGTTTCAGATGCAGCACTCTGAGTAGCATAAGTCCCATCAGCAAGAATTGCAGGCCTTCTAGAGGAAACAGTTATGGCATTAACTTGCTGAGACTTCTTTGAAGAGTCATTACTTTCCTCTTCTTCTGTGGCCGAGTAAAAGGGCAAGTCTCCAAGGCACTGTTTGATGGTTGCAATACCACTCTCAACTTCCGAAAGAGACAGACAGTACTCTCCAATGATCCAAAGAGCACAGGAGCAGACCCGTGCTGCACGGATCTGATAGAAAATATCCAGCAACCTTGTTACAATAGAAACCCTTAATTTTGGGTTGGTTTCTATTATCTCCCGTACAAAGACAACAACATCCATAGCTGAAGCAATGTTGCTGTCTCCCAAAAAATCCATCAACAAATGAACCACAGTGCCTGCAACTTCAGGGAACTTGATTGCACAAGAATGAATAGCTTGAATAAGCATTTGCCTGAATTCTGCATTCTTCTCAAGCTCCCCACTTTGAGTCTTAACAACTTCCTTCTTCAAAGTAAGAACGACCTCATTGACACTTTGGGGAGTGATCAATTCAAGAATTATGTCAAGTGTTTTTCTCCTGATGTCAATGTTCGGGCTTGAAAGTGCCCTAAGCACATCCATTATAAGATCAACCATAATCTCTCTATGAGCAGATTTAAGTTCATTAAGGCGATCAAGCACAATAAGCTTAACATTGTTGTCACTTTGAGAAAGTAGAAGCTGACAGTAAGTATTAGCTGCAGCTCTAATAGCTGTAGGGGCAGATGATAAAGAAACAAGAGTGCTGGCACACTCATAAATAACTGCACTTGAAGGGGCATTCAACAGAGATATAATGATCTTTATGTACCTTCCTTTTTCTCCCTTATTTGTTCTACATACTTTACGGATCAACTCTAATACAACCATTTGAAGCAGCTCACCCCATTCAGACACTCTATCAACATGGGTCAAAAGGTAATTAATAGCCCGATCCAGAGAACAATTAAAAAGCATGAGGAAAGCATTCCTCTTGGCTGATTGATCCTGCTCTGACAAAAGAACCTTCTCAATCATCTCTGGTGCATCAGCCAAGAGATGCTCACCTTGTGGAAGCTTATAAATTGACATCACTGCAAGAATGGCATTCCTTCTAATAAAAGGGTGGCGATGCTCTAAGTTTGCCAAAACAGAAGGTATCAAAGGCTCAACAATCTCTACCTCATTCAACCGACAGAGAAACCTCAATGTTACACCACGAATGTACTCGTTTGGGTGCTGAAGATTGTTCCTCAAATTTTGGCATATCAAGATCATTTCTGGTAATACCCGTCCTTTTCCATCAGTTTTATCAATGATCTCCAAGTAAAGAAGTAACAACTTTTGAATTGTGTGGTCCTCAGAAGGCAAAACATATCTTACTATAGTGATGAAAAGTTGAGGCAGGGTTTCCCCGTTCAACAGAAGCATGATTGCTTTCTTCATGGCATCAACCTTGGCGGGAACGTCATTCCCTTCAAGCGCTTCCTTGATCTCATTTGCAATGGCGGGCGTTCCTTTGTCAAAGTGAACGAGCAGGGAACAAGATTTCTCCATGCCTCTTCGTGTTTTCTGAGACCACAAACCAACTTCTCGCGTTAGATCCAGAAATTGGACTAGCAAAACCTAGATCTGACAACTCGAGTATGTAACAACATGAAAAAATTACTGATCCTATATTCAGTTGCTGAACAAATTAAAATTAAGACGCATCGGGATTTTAACCAATTAAGCCTAGAAAAAAGCTTGAAAGTACATAGGTTATGAGGTAGAAGAAGTTCCAGTCAACCTATCGAAGGATTTACAATTAGCCCTAGTCATTAAGAATCGCTCAATTTTCCCGTGAAATAAGATCAGCAAAACACAAGCCAATTTCCCTGATTACTTCCTTGTTCTCAGAAACCCAATAACGAAGTGATCCTGCAGGATCCTAATTTATCAAAGAGGAAAAAGACTGAAGTGATTGAGACGGTATACGAGAGAGATTGCAGCAGAACTTACCGGGTGAGACGCACAAGTTCACTCCAATAACCTTCTCAGATCCTCGAAGCGTGCAGAAAACAGTCACAGAGACCGATTTATCTCAGATCTGAAAGCCACTGGCAGACCGCAGAGAGCTTCTATATGCTTGGGGGAAGCAAACCGAAGTGAGGCACGGAGACTTCACTGCGTAATGCCGCTGGATGTGGAGAACTGTAGTGATGGCCCTAATCCCGTTTCTCCGACCTCTGCTCCTTTAACCCCCTTTTCTCGATCTCGGCCGAATATAAACCGACTGAAATCGTAACGTTTAATTTTGGTTTGTTTTAGTGCAAAAATAAGGGGAAAAAATTGATATACACAAACTAATAAATTTATAATAGTTTTTAATAATAGTAAATAAATTTATTGTTAATTTTAAATAATATTACTATAAATTTTGAATAAAATTATTATAAATAGGGATGGATAACATTTTGATTCGATTTAATTTTTAAATTTGACAATTTCGATTATTTTAGTGATTCAATTTTTGTATTAAAAAAAATCAATAATTTAATCAATCAAAATATTAAAAATGACATTATTTTTATATTTTGTTATTTTAGTTTTTTATTTTTTCGATCAATTAGACTTTTTTGATTTTTTTAGATTTTTTTAATCTTTGATTTGTTTAATTTAAAATTTATGTGATTGGTTCAGTTATATTTTTGACATATTTTTATTCTATTCAATTTGAACAATTTAGTTTGTTTACTCACTCTTAATTATAAATTTATATATCTCAGTTTGTGAAAATTATTTGTCAAATTTATTTATAAATAAAATATTTTTTAAATAGAAATTTTTTTTACAAATTAGTTGAGTTAAGTCCCTTTTTATTATAGTTATCTGATAAAATATTTAAATTTAATTTAGATTCTATCTAAAATGAGTTAAATTGAAAAACATGTAATTGACCAAATATAATATTTATTACATTTAACATTAAACTTAATTCAACTGTTTGTGTAAAATCATTGTGCATGGATGTTTTAGATTTTAAATAAATTATGCTTTGAGGTCAAAAATTGCAATAACCTTTTAAATTTACAAACCTTTGTTTCATTCACAGTCGGCTCAAGCGATTGGGGGTCTTAAGTCATTATAATTTAGAGATCTTTTAAAAAGTAATAAAAAATTATTTTAAATTTTTTATAATTATTTCTCACTCTTCCTTTTCAATTATCAATTAAAAATAAATAAATTTTAAACAAACCACCTTTATGGATAACTGGCAAGGCAGGTTTTAAAAACTTTTTTGGTCCCCTCTTTTTTAGGGGCCCTAGCCTTGACCTTAATGGCCTTATCCTTGAATCGGTTCTGGTTTCATTAATTTCTCACTATTTCTTAATTTTAGTTAAATATTTTTTAAATATCTAAAATTCCTCCTCCTACCCTCTCCTACATCAACCATTTTTGGGGTAATTCATACTAAAGGTCACAAAACTTTGGCCTCTTTTTTAATTTGATCACTAAACTTCAATTCCTTACAAAGTGATCACAAAACTTTAAAATATTTTGTAATATGATCACTAAAGTGATTTTTGAACAATTTCTGGTCAAAATTACTGACGTGGCAATGGCCATATCATCGCCACGTCAGCGCCACATCATCGTCACGTCAGCAATTTTGACTAAGAACCATAAAAAAATCACTTAGTGACCACATTGCAAAATATTTTAAAGTTTTATGATCACTTTATAAGGAATTAAACTCTAGTGACTAAACTGAAAAAGACACCAAAATTTTGTGACCTTTAGTGTCATTTACCCACCATTTTTGGCTTCTATTTTCCTTTTCTCAAGCAACAATGACAATGTCCTACTCCCTTCATCCCTCTTTCTCATTCTCTTACAAAATCCCGTCAGAATTTATCTCCTTCGCTTCCTTTCTCATTCTCTCACAAAATCCCGTCAGAATTTATCTCCTTCGCTTCCTTTCTTTATACTTTTTCTATGACTAATATATGAGTCAGCCTCTCTTTTTCTTTTTTCTTGATCTCACTAATTATATTGTTATCAAATAAATTTGTTAGCTATCTCAACCTTGTCCTATTCTCAGTCATTGGACAAGGTTGAGATAGATATGCTGGTATTTGTGCGGAGAATCTGAGAATAGGACAAGGCTGTTCTATATATTTTTCCCAAATATATAGAATTGGATAGAGATTAGATAAATTCACTGGAGGGTTGAAGGTTGCTCGTTTGCCTGTAGAATATGAATGGGTGTTTCTGTGGGTAACCATTGCCATGCTTTTGGTCACTTCAAAGTGAGAAGAGTGAAGTCCATATGAATAACCCTAATCCTGAAGATTCCAGAGGGAGAGGAGTTGAGTTTATTTAGAGGAAGAAGGTGAGCAAGAATTCACATACTAATAGGAAAGAATCATATCATGTGTTTCTTTCCTACAATTTTCTTTTTGCTAGTTAAAGTGATTACAATTAAAGTTAAACCAAAATCAATTAACATCCTTAATAGAGTTAGAAACCTGAATTTAACAGAAGCAGCCAAGAATAAGATATGGTTTCTCTCCGCCTCCAGCAACTGGAAGAACGATCCGACAAATTTCATCAGATTCTCCAAACGCTCCATCGGTGAACAGCAGATTAGCCACAAGCTTTTGGTCATCCTTCTCATAATTATATCAAGAAGAAACGAATGAACGATAGCATGAAAAAGATCTACGATTACGAAAACTGTTTCATACATATATTACAGAAATGTTTCTCCCTGCTTATATACACAAAATCCTACATCTGCATAAACCTTGGTCGGTCGGCCGGTCGGTCGGTCGGACGGGCAACGATCAGTATTGGAGGACCAAACGGCGAGTGCAGAGAGAGCAATAGTACTTGCGCTTGGTCTTGAAATAGAGAGGGAGAAAACAGAACCTCCACTGGCTTTCGACGTCCAGAGCTTGAATCATCCCGCCGCAGTACGGGCAAGCCCCCGGTGCGGGCTGCCGAGCCAGCACTCTCTCATCCTCGTCGCACACGAATACCAGGCACATCTCTCCCCTTATTATCCAATTTCTTTCTTCTTCTCCTCCTCCTTGCTCTTCTGCTCCTAACACGCGATTCTTGATCGATCGATCGATCGGAGATGAATTCGGATGAAAATTACAGCTGAATTGACCTGATCGAAGGCGGTTGCGTGGATAGCTATATACAGAGCGTGGAAGGATCTGGCCGGGCCTGGAAGGCAAGGAAAGGAACCGCGTGGACTGCGTGGACAATTACGAGAATCTAGAATATTCGAACCCGACTCGGAAAGAGGCTTTGGTGGGGAATTTTATACCGAAAGCTGTTGATATTTTTTATTCTCTTAGATTAAATTAAATTTTAAAAATATTATTTCAACTGTTAGTTATCATAATTTTATTAATGTTTATATATTATATATTTATATTAATATCACATAAAATATAACACATCCACACATAAAATCTAAATAGCATTTCCGATTATATTACGTGCCTTGAGAGGTTTTTTTAAATAAAAAATTATTTCTCTTGACATTTTAAAATTACATTAATTATTTTTATTTTACTAGTAGTGGTTTTGGTGGAGGGTTGGTACAATTTGATTGTAATTAGCTGACAAGTTTAAGAGCCTTAATTTTGGTAGGGATAGTTTAGAGATATCAAATGGCCATTATTGTAATTTTATTGTTTTTTTTTTGTAATTTGAAAAATTTGAGAGTCTCCCAATCAAATATATTCTTTGGTTCAGACTTCAGATCTATTTTATTCTCTTTAAAATCTACAATTCATCTATTTTGCAACCTTAGATAATTAAATAGATAAATTCATCGTAAATCGAAATTTTAAAGTTTGGCATCTTAGATAAACAAAAACGATTACGTAATTTCGTACGAAAATATATTTGAACTCACAATCTTGTAATATCTCAAACTTCTTAAATTTGTACAATAAACCATCTGCACTACCTTGAGGGATTATTTGTGTCATTTAAAATACTTTAGAAACTCTTAGAATAATTTTAAATATAATTTTAATGTACAAATATTATTAAAAAAATATTACAATTAAGTATTCAAATAATATCCCTAAAATATCTATGTATAAAACTTGTATCGTACTTGAGCAAGAAAGCCTATCAACTTTTGGTGGTAACACATATATATAGATAAAATAAGACAACATGATTGGCTTAAACGAGGGGACATATATATACTCACATGGTGTCATGTGTGTCTTGCTAGATATATGACGATATGATTAATTAGTGATCTGATGAATTGATGACAATGGTTCACATGGGCTCATGTGTTGATGATTGCAATTAGCATTTAGTAATATGCACCAACTATTTTTTTTTCAAAATATTAATAGGACTTTCATTTTGTGACATTTTTAGTGACACATATTAATAAGTTATATACTTATATTGATGTGATACAAAATAAAATATATGAACATACAATGTCAATTAAAAGTTTGAAACTTGAGTTTGTAAATAATATCTGAGATTTTTTATGACCAAATCCATATTTCTCTTCTAGAACTTTACATGAAAAGCTTATTACCATCTAAACTTCAAATCTAACATATTGAATTCCTAATATTTATAATTTATATTTATTGATTACTTAATTATATATGTAGTTAACATTGAGTGTCTAATGAACATGTCATTAAGCATATATAAAAATAAAACAATAAAACACTACATCGAATTACAAACTTATTAATAGATAAGTTATTATGGGTCGTCAGTCGAAACAAATAAGACAAAAAATGGTGGGTCAGTTGTTAGTTCCAATCAAAGCGAAGAGAAAGAGAAAGAATGAATTGATCATAAACTTGCGAATCATCTATTGAAGTAAAAAGGATAGAGAATGATAGGTTGGTCGTTGGTCGTAACAAAGAGAAATGTGGGATCATTCAAGACGATGAGAGTTGATGAGAGACTCAATTATTTCATTTGGGTCAATGGAAATCGGGAGATGAGAGCAAAAACAACACTGAAAAGCAAAAGAGAAAGGAGGAATGAAAGATGGTTCAATGGATTATTTTATTATTTTTTTTATTTTTTTTGCCTCACATCAGTTGTAATTCACGCATTATTTTAATTCAAGTGAGTTAATTAATAGGTATACATTATAAAAATTAAGGATTCAATAAGTTATATTTAAAATTGAAGAAGGTGATACACTTTTTATATGTAAAGTTCAAAGTGATAATATGAGTTTGGCCGATCTTTTATTAGTCATTTAGCTTTGATGAGCATAGCTTAAGACGGCTAATGATTGGAAACCGTTTGTTAACCAGATGAGATGACCCGATGATTGGAAACCGTCGTGGAAGTGAAGTCAAACTAACCCTTCATGGATCAGATCCGTTCACATGCTTTCCACCTCACCTCCGCTCAATATGTCGAACGATTCCCCGCCATTATTGCAACCAGCATCCTATAAATGAGCCGCTAACTCTCTCTAATCTCCATGTCTCGTGATATGGAAGCAATTGTCTCCTCAGTGACCCTTCTCCTTCTTCTCGCTCCGCCATCTTCCTCCGCATTGGAGGAAGGCCAGCTTCTGTCCAGCAGGCGGCGCTCGTTAACTTCCAGTACTGTCCCCAGCAACATAATTCAGCAGTATCTACTTCCCCACAACAGGCTGAGGGCAGAGGTGGGGCTCCCTCCGCTCCAGTGGAGCGAGAGCCTAGCCAGATTCGCCGCGCGCTGGGCTCTCCAGCGGCGGGGAGACTGCGAGTTGACCCACTCGGATTCCGACTACGGGGAGAACCTCTTCTGGGGGAGCGGAAGGGACTGGCAGCCGGGAGATGCGGTGGCGATGTGGGCAGCGGAGAAGAGTTACTATAACTACGAGAGTAATTCGTGTACTGGGAAGAAGGATTGCTGGCACTACACCCAGATGGTCTGGAGGCAGAGCCGGAGAGTTGGGTGTGCCAAAGTGACGTGTAGGAGCGGAGACACCCTCATCGGCTGCAACTATTTCCCTCATGGGAATGTGATAGGCCAAAAGCCTTTTTAGTGGCTTAGACTTAGAGGACTTCATATATATACTGGATGTATTTAATTATCTTTTGGCCAAACACATATTCATATACCTCCACGTTTTTTTGTTGTGCGAGCACTTAAATTTTGTATCGTTTTGATTACATGTTTATATTTATATTTTTAAATTAATTTAATTATTATATTTTAATTTTTTTTATAGTAAAAATAATTTTTTTTGTTTCGATTACACTTATATATTTGTATTTTTAAGTAAATTTAATTCATTTACTTTTATATAAAAAAATGATTGAATTAATTCATATCATTTTATTTTTTTACACATCAAAGTACAATAATTAAATTGACTCAAAAATACAGATACATGAGTCTAATCGAAATAATAAAAAATTTGAGTTGCTACAAAAAAAAATTAAAGTACAATAATTAAATTAATTAAAAAATACAGGTACAATAATAAAAAATTTATATAGCCACATAAAAAAAACATAAAAGTATAAGAATAAAAATATGAATTTAGCTATTATATTTTACCGTCAAACTTTATCCATGATTTATGGGTCTGGAGGAATTTATATATGTGTATATATATAATGCTAAGAAAGTGTAATACTTTTTTATTGTTATTCTGTTAGGATTTTTTTTTTTTTTCTCATTAGGTTGTCTCTCTATTTTTTATTGCTTTGGCCCGAGAAAAATATGTTTATATTGGACTCAAACCAACCTAAGTACTCCAAATCCTAATGGAGTTGAAATCCTTGTTAGATTAGGAGATTGTTTGCTGCTAAAAGAAAAAATATTTTTAAAAATAAAAATTAATTTTTGTCTCTAATTGAGATGGATTTAGAAATAGAATTTTTGTCCTTTAATTTTAGGGGCAAAATTTTTTCCACCTTTATTTTGAATTAGAGATAAAATTTCATTTCTAATTTAGAGACAACAAAAATTTCATCTTTTTAATTTAAAATTTAACTAATTTTGAGACCAATTACGTAATCAAATTAGAGATAAATTATTTTTTTATTGATATAGAAAAAATTTCATCTGTAATAAGGATGGAATAAAAATATTCATCGGTAATTATCTAGCGACAAATCTTTTAAGGATTGACCAAAATTCGTCTCTACTCAAATATTAGAGACGAAATTTTAAAAACTTCTTTTGTAATGTGTTAGCTGTTATATATATGATTTGTGACCGACTATTGATCTAGTTGTACTTAGAATTGGACTGAGGTGTCTTCATATGATTTGTAGCACTGTATCTTAGCTGTCTAACGCATCAAGAATAAAGTCAATCGGACACCTATGATGGGAGTTATGCCCAAAATATTGAAGGTTGCTCACAAGCCAATTTCACACCTTTTGTGGGGACTATTGCACTCCAACTTGTCTTACTTTGGGCTCCAAGTAACATAAAATTAACCAAATTGACCTTACTATATGAAATAAATACATTAAGTGCAATTAGCAAACTAATTATGAAATATAATACATAAAAATCACTAATTAAAAAATATAAAATATAAAAAAAATTATAAACTTATCTTTATTCTATTAGCAAACACTATTAAAGGCGCCACTTTAGCAAACACTATTTTAAGGCAAAGTGAGTGGGTTGAAAAATTGTTATTTACTCTTTCTATCCTCATCTGGTCTTCTTCACCTAAAAACCAAAAAAGAATAATGATTATTGGTGTTTACTCGTAATTTATTTTTTCTCAATTTATTTATCACTTTGATCACCTATTAGTACAAACATTTTCAGGTGGGTTCAATGCAAGTGCCACACTAATTGTTTATGGTTTATTCCATTAAACGTCTTTGAGTTTGACCTAATTATTCTTTCTTAACTTTTCCAATGAAGATTTTTACCATACAAAAAAAAAAAAAAACCATTTCAACCTATCTTGTGCTTGCCTCTTACTTGTGATGCCTTGTAGATGAGTTTTTCTACAATAAATATAACATCAAATTAGAATTAGAAAAATAAAAAAAAAGTTTTATATGAACCTTGAGAAATTTAAGATTGATACTTATTATTCGAAAACAGTATTTTGAATATATTAAATAAACATAACACCAAATTAGAATGTTTTGTACAAACGTAACTTAACTCTTCATGTTGGTTTGGTCTACTAATATCGTTGATATTTTTCACATGAAAACTGTTGTTTGTTCCATAACTTCTCTATTCGCTAGGATGGGAAGTAGAGATAGAAAGGTAAAAAAAGAAACATCAACTCTAATACGATAAAATTCCTCATCACCCTCATTTTATTTTGACTAATCTTTTTTGGTAAATGGTTTTTTTATGAGCTAGAAAAATAACAGTCTTAATTTACAGGCAAAATATAAAAATTTTACACTATCTATATATAATACATAATTGTTTTTAACTTCGCAATTAAGGATTTTGAAACATACTAAATGTTTAGAGCTGATGATGCAGACCTTGGTACCCACATAAACTTGTAAAAATTTTTTTGTGCGTGTACATTCATATATATACATATATATATATATATATAAACTAACACTACAACAAATTTGTTATATATGCACCATGTTTGTTTGAGTTTCTAATTATATGTCAGTTATTACTATTACAAGCATATAATGGAATATTTAAAGATAGATAATATAACATTTAGAAGTATTTATTATTTTTTTCATCTAATAACTATATTTATTTACTTCTAGAAGACAAATTTATTACAATGTAAACTACACATAATTTTTCTTAAAAATAAAAAAAAATAATCATTGACAACGTCAATAATACTAATTGAGTATCACTAACAATAGACCTCTGTTATGCTCCATCTCTATTATCATTTCATATTTTTCTCATTCATTTTTTATAGAAGATTTTGTTATCATTGTGTTTCGATTCTATTATTATCTACTTTTAATCTATCATTCCATTTGGCTCGTGTCTCTTAACGAAATGAAAAATTATTTTATCATTGATAAGTTAATGTCATTTTAATAAAAATGATATTATTAACTTTTTCTAAAAAAATATAAAATTACATGAAGTGTCTACGCCAATTGTTCGAAGGTTAAATTTTTGTTTTTTAAGTCATTGAGTTGTTTATATTGACACACCAATGTTTATAATTTTTGAAATTAAGCTAAAAGCAAATAATTTTAATAAAAAAATTTATGTAATCGTTAGTACCGTATCATTGGTACGATACGAAGCAGAATAACATGAAAACTTCGAGACATATAAATACTTCATGCTTTTTATGGCGTAAGGGCAAGGGTAAGGGCAAGGGTTTTCTCTCTGATCGGATCAGATCTAAATGATATGCGCCATTGATAACTCCAAGTGACAGAGAATTCCTGTTCGTCGCGTCCGTTCAATTCCGGCGTCGTCAAGTCTGGAGGTAGCTTCTATCTCAACTGCATTACTTACGTCTCTCCACTGTGACCGAGAGCCTTCTCCGTGACTTGGGCGCTTCACCGTTCGTCCCCCAGGTATCGCCGTCTCTCTCAACTTCGATGGCCACTTAGGTCAACAAATATTTCTGTTTTAGCACGAGAGTTTGTTGTTCTAGATTTCTGTTCCGGAATGAACTTCAGAGCTCGAGAATTTGTATTGTTGTAGGGCATACAGAGCATATGTAGGCGTATATGGTTTGGGCAGTGCTCAATTATGAATAGCTGGAATATAATTTCAGATTTGAGTTCAATCAGGCAACATATAGAGCCGTATTAGTAGTGGGAAATCAGGCAATGTATAGCAGCGCGCAACTACGTTTTAGTATTTCTTCTTTATTTTTCACATATATTTTTATTGATGATTTTAATACATTTTGTAGTCTATTCTGGTTGAACTACTCGCTCCCCCCCCCCCCCTCCTCCTCTTCTTCTTTCTTTGGTTCACTTAACAATGGGTTCCATAACTATATACAATTCTACGTAGCAAAAAACAAAAAAAACTATATACATTTTGGTCTTCTAGAGCGTGCGGACTGCTTACGAGCATTTTTAATGTAGGTGCAACCTCAGGCTGGAATGGTGAACTTGTTTACCTTTTCCTTTCTTTATATGTGAGGACTGAGAGGTAGTGCCATTGTGCCAAACAAGGACTGGTTGCATGGTTCAATTGTCTGTTAGCAGATGTTGAAAGGTTTCATTTTGGGTGCATAATTTAATTGCTCTCTCATTAGTATCCTCTTCAGGTGTCGTCTCACTCTTGAGGTTTTATGTAATATATTTGTATATATTTCTGCCATCAATCGACAGTGATGTTGTTTGAGATACTAGTTATGTTTGTGTTAATTATGCAGAATGTAGACAAAATATTTTCTTATCCTTTAAGTAATAATTTTTGTGTACGTATAGCACAGAAAAATTAGGAATAATTTCATGTAATATATTTGGTGACTGATTGAACAAAATTATGAGGATTTTAAGAAGTTATCTCTGATTGCTTTGCGACCCAATGGAATTAGTTTTTTTTTTTTGCTGTAGAAGTGCAGAAAACCAAAATAAATTTTATATAGAAGCTGAATTAAGCCCCTGGTTGGTTGCAGCTAATGTGATGAGCAGCAAGGCTGTACCTTCTGCCCGATAATTGTACTGGTGTGACTGCCAAACTCTTTCATGAGGATCTGCTTCTAAATCTTTTGAGATGCTAAGATGAATTAAGCTGCCCAGAAAAGGATTCTGTATGAGTGGATAATGAATATAAAATCACATTCCTTATAGTGTCATCCTCATTAGCCTGATTGCTACTGGTTATAACCTTGTATATTTGAATAAAACGTCCTCACGGTTTGTGATTCTTGACAGTTCAGACAGGTTCAGTGTATAGGTATGTGTTGCTATTATTTGTTCTTAGATTTGAATTGTTCTAACAATGCATATTTAATTGAATATATTTGCTTTCAGATTTGTTAGATATTATTTAAGACCATGCCTCATAAGGGAAATTACGGGGTTGATGTTGATGATGAATACGATGCCTATGAAGATTATGATTATGATTATGATTATGATTCTGATGTGCAAGAGAACTGTAAGTGTTTTTCTTTCTAAATAAACTTTCACTTTATCTTGTCAGTATCATGCTTTAATTTTGCAGGAGGATTGTTTGTTTGTTTGCATTTTATGGTAGTTGTAGAGCTAGCTTGTGTTGTCTGCAGTATGACTAATAACTTGCTACTTTTATCTATTTTATCTAAGTTTCTGCTACAACAGTACAACCAACTTACTTTGGATACCATTTCACTTGTGCTTGTTTTTTTTTGGCTAGTGTGGCTGATGCAGGAGCAAATTCTTTATTTATTAGTGTTTTTACTTTATTATTTGTTATGGTTAGTACTTAAATTATTAGGTTTTGGAAAACTTTTTAGTATATTAACTTCAATAGGTAGTTGTGTGACTACCGTGTGGCTTTTGAAATAGATGGATGGCTAGAATTAGGAGGATTCCTTTGTCATCAAGGACTAGGATTTGATTATTGGTATAACTTTTTTCAGGAAATTAATTATTGCTATGTCACTAGTATAAATATCCCATATAAACTTTACAAGAATTATTTTGAACTGCCTTGGCCTCCTTACCTATGTACAGTTAAAAAAGTTATCTTGATAGTGCATATTTATCATATTCAGCCATGACAATGGACCTGATGACCTATACTAACAATTTGATTGTTGACTATTTTGTTCTTGGTTACATGATGGGATATCTTTCCAAAATTTGTGATTTAGTTGGAAAAGAGTTAATTTTCTTTTTTCATTTCTTTATTCTTCTTCATTGTCATTGTCGTTGTCTTTTTTTTCTTTTCTAGTGTACCGTTAATTAGGAGTTTAAGGCTAAGGCCTTACAGCCTTCTTGGGAAGGGGAGATGACTGTAAGGGACAATCAAAGGTGTGGGTGGTGGCTTTTTGCCAACTTTGCCAACCCTCTTGAAAGATAATAATTTAATTCCTTGGTAGTTTGTGATGAACTATTTTGGCTAAAATTTGGCTTGCTATTGGTACACCATTCTTCTTTGGCATATGAGTTGATGTTGTCTGCCTGCTGCTAAAGATCATGTTGTGAAACTGATTTTTATATACTTCTTTTTTGTTCCATTCATATTTTTCCTCTTCAAGCATTTGCAACTTCTATGTTGACTTCTTGGTGCTTACTTCGTTGAAGCAGTTGAGCCACCAGAGACAGAACAGGAAACCTTAAGGCCTGGAGTTTGGCGTTGCCCCATTTGTACATTTGATAATGAAGAAACTATGTCGGCATGTGATATTTGTGGGGTTCTTCGTAATCCATTGGTTAATGTTCACAGAAATGGCAATAAAAACTTGGGTAAGTTTTGTTCATTAGGTTATTTTCTACCATTTTCTTGAATTTGGTGAAGTGAGCTGCTGTGTGGATGCCTTCTTGTCCATATTTTGTCACAACAGTTGTCGCTGTTTGCATTTTCCTGCCCATTGGTCACCCCAGAATGCATGTGCTGCTCCTGTTTCATCCCCTGCAACCCCAACCCCCTCCCCCCCGCACTGCCCCCCCAACCAAAAAATAATAATAATAATAAACAGGGAAAAGCCTTTTGGACACATGACTGTGTAGGCAGCTCACATCCATATAGGCACAAGCACCCCAGTTACATCGTTGTTATGTAGGTTTCATCTCATGTTTGTTGCCCTTTATAGAGTAGATGTTTTTCATGCAGTTGATGGCATGTGCAAAGATTCTGGAGTATCCATAATGGCCAAGTCTCTTTTTGCATCATTGCCGCATCCAACACCCAACAAGTCTGTAACTTATCAGCAGCAGAATGATGATATTTTGACGGAAGAGTGCAATAGCTTCCATAAGCTTGGAAATATCCAAGGGCACTTTCATGAATTACATAAGGCTTTTAGCTTACAGAAAAAGTACCATTTCAATATAGGTCTGCACGTATCCTGTCCAAATCAGGAGGTTGACATGTAGAGATAGAATGTTGATTTTCTCATATTAGTAAACATTTGTCAGTTCTCTCTTATTACCATTTCAAAAAGCTTGATATTCATTTTCCAGAGTGGTGGATATCTCTTTAGGCAATCATTTACTAACGCCTAACATCTTGATCAAACAGCCCCTTTCAAGTTTGATGTCCTTTCTCCTGATGATTTGGTGTCAAGTGGATTGCGTTCCTCCAAAGTGGGGTCGGAAGGTATCATTCTGTTTGAATCTTGAGTATGTGTCTGGTGGCTCTTTTAAATTTATTGATCTTGTTCTGTTATTTCATCACCTCAGCAATGAATGAGTTGGAGTGCTAGGTTGCTCTCAGTTTGACTATTTTACCTTCTATTTTATGTGAATAACACTTGTGGTGTCTTTAAGAAGCTAGTCAGCCATCCTATTCCTTCATTTTTTTTGGCTTCCAAATGCTGTAGCATAGACTGTCTGAATCCGGGAATAAGTTTTCCTACTGCATGCTTTATAGGTAAAGTTGCCAAATAGGGAGAAGTAACATCTTCATGGAATTGTGGTGCCCAAGTCCCCTAATTCACCATGGTGAGATTGAGGTTTATTGTTGCCATGGGATTGTGCCACTGGTTCGTAGTGGTCTCATAAGTGGTCAAGATAATCAAAATATGAATTTGCAGTGATGTAGAATTCAGATCTCATAAACATATACAACAACAACAACATATCCAACCTTTATCCCACTATATGTATATGTTTATATACATATACAAATTTATCAGAATGTATATGTATATAAACATATACATATACATATACATTCTGATAAATTTGTCTTTTCTTTTTCTTAATCACCTTCCCCCGGAGTTTCATAATGTGGCTCATAGGCTTGATGCCTCTATTATTTTCACATTCTTGAACATTTTCTTTATTCTAAATGGGCACTAAATTATTCCTTCTATACTTGTCAGGTATCCTCTTTGATTTAAGGGTCACGTTAAATAATTTTGTTAACCATGCAATGGTCTCTTCTTCTATGCGTTTCCATGCTTCTTCAATACGTTATCTGATTCAACTGTATTACCATTCTTCATTTATGTTTTATAGTTAGCTTGACTTTGTTCAAACAAATATGTATACGAAGCATTTGTCTTTGAGAAATACTCTGCTTATCTCTTGTTTGATCTCCTCTCATTTACCAAGACCTTTTGGTTTTCTCTTTGATGTACTTCTCTTACCTTAAATCCTTTGTTTTTCTTTCTCTAGTATTAGCTAGCTCATATATATATATATATATCTTTCTGTCTTTTTTTATCAATTCAGCAGTATAAAATTTTATAAGCTATTGACCTTGCTTTATAACTGTCTTCTCCCCCCCCCCCCCAACCCCCCAAAATATACTCTCAGTTTTTTTTTTTTTTTGCAGCATGGATATAGTCTTGTAGCAAGATCACTTGGTTTTGTTTCTTGTATTTCTTATTTTACCACAAAGACTTCTTTTGGTTTGTTTGTTTGTTTTTATTTTTCCTTCAACTTTCCTAGAATTGTTTTTGCTGTGTTTTGAATAGCCGTAGGCTGATCTCTTCATCAAGAGGTTTCCTTTCTGTGCTTCAACAACATGGCTTATAGGATGATCTCTTAATTGATAGATGGGAATGATTTAGAGTAAATTTCCCAGAGCATTGTTGGTTGCTCTCTAGAATCCATGTTTGACTGAATTATGCTACAAACACTAAAACCTCAAATTCAGCTTTCCTTTACAAGTTGTTCTCCTTCATTTTATATAGTTATATTTGCTGTCTAGAACCTCGAGAAAACGTAAATGCTACCACTGGTGCGTACATTTCTGTTTTTTTGGTGGGGGAGGGAGGGGGGGGGGGGAGGTTCATCAACAGGTTATCTTGCTCTCTTGTTTATGTCTTCTCTATATGTTGCTTTCTCTCTTTCTTTTATGTCTTCTATTACCTTTTTGCATGTTTCTTCCCTTCTCCTTGCAGGTTCTTCGTTCTGTTCTGGTTTCTTTCTGCTGCAATATTCTTTTCTGTTTCACTGCATCTTCTTCTTTCATTCTCTTTGCAAGTTCTTCTTCCTTGTTCTCTCCTGTTTCCTTTCTGCTGCAATATTCTTCTGTCTGTTTCACTGCATCTTCTTCTTGTGCTCTCTCTTCTGGTTCTTCCTGTTCTTCTTCTTCTTCTTCTTCTTCTTCTTTTTCTTCTCTCTTTACAAGTTCTTCTTTATTCGGCCCTGTTTCCTTTCTGCTGCAATATTGTTTTGTCTGTTTCACTGCATCCTCTTGTGCTCCCTCTGCTGCTTGTTCCTCTTCCTCCTGTTTGCAGTCGCTTCTACTTTGTTCTTTCCTGTTTCCTTTCTGCTTTCTGCTGTGGGCCTGCTGGTCTGTTTCTCTTCTAGTGCTCCTATATTTTCTCTTATGCTTCTACATTTCTTGTGCTGAATCACACAAATAAAAGAAAGTGGAAATTGCTATTCCACCTATCTCTTGGTTGTCTTCTCAAAATTTCTATATACATTATTCCTGGCACTGGTAATTTTGTACACTGTCAATTCTCATTGGCAATCAATATTGTAGAGTTACATGTTTTTTTATAGTATCTTGATACTATTTAGATGCTTTCCAGGTTCCTAGTATGGTCCTTCATTTAGAGTTTGACGTCTTTATTATATACAAACTTGATATTTGCAGCCATTTCCCAAGGATCAGCTTCTTCAGTCACTCCTTCAAGTGTCAGTAGAAAGAAAATTGCTATTGATTTTCCTTTAGATGCTAAAAGCAGTAATAGATCTTCAATAATACTGTCAGAAGACGGACATGGTAGTGTTGTGGAGGATACCCATTCTCCGGTGAATGGGGATGAGCCACAGAGCCTTTCGGGAAGTCTGAATGATATGTCTTTAAATATCAAGTCTGGAGTATCAAAGAATGTTAATGCTGGATTATCTAGATCCCATGCTCACTATGAACCTGAGAAATGGATGCTACCTAACCAGGCAGAAGATAAACTTATCCAACTAAATCTTGCCATTGTAAGTCAAAAATCTAAAATTTAGTCACACATAGATAAAATTTGTTGTTTGTATGTAGCTAACTATTTTCTCATATTAACAAATTTGTAATATCGTCCATTTTCATTTACGATCTTAGGTTGGTCATGTTGATTCTGGGAAATCAACACTTTCAGGGAGGCTATTGCACCTCTTGGGACGGATATCTCAAAAGCAAATGCACAAATATGAAAAAGAGTCTAAACTACAAGTAACTTGACTATATTTTCTTTTACGTGCACTTTTTAAAGCTTGGTTGGATTTATGAGTTCTTTGTGTTCTGTCAGGGAAAAGGCTCTTTTGCTTATGCATGGGCTTTGGATGAAAGCCCTGAAGAAAGGGAAAGGGGAATAACTATGACAGTGGCAGTTGCATATTTTGACTCTAATAGGTATCACATTGTGCTGCTGGATGCCCCAGGGCACATGGACTTTGTACCAAACATGATATCTGGGGCAACCCAAGCAGATGCTGCAGTTCTTGTTATAGATGCATCGATGGGTTCTTTTGAAGCTGGTATGGACAGCACCGGAGGGCAAACAAGGGAGCATGCACAACTTATTAGAAGTTTTGGTGTTGACCAAGTTATAGTTGCAATTAATAAAATGGATGCTGTGCAATACTCCAAGGAACGCTTTGATACAATTAAACTGCAGCTTGGAACATTTCTCCGCCAACTTGGCTTCAAGAATTCTTCTGTCTCATGGGTCCCATTGAGTGCCATTGAAAACCAAAATCTGGTAGTGTCTGCTTCTGATGGACGATTGTCATCCTGGTTAGTTTTTTTCTCAGTTTTAGTTTATCATTGATAACCTTCCACTAAACAGGAAGCTGCATCTAATTTTTGAAAGGATTCATTTAAATTGAAAAAGCTCCTTTTTCTAGATGCATAAACAAGTTTGGGTTGGTTGATATGCAGCTGTTGGAGTTTGACCTGTGGTCTAAAATGCTTGAACTTGTTCGGCTCATCTGGTTGTTGCTAGGCCTTTGTTGCTAGAATCTTTTATGATGACCTACTGAAAAAAATCTTTTATGGCAGTAGCATCCCTTTGGCAAATGCATTATCAGTGTATAGATGTCATGACCCAAGTAGTAACTAAAGGGCAATATAGTAATAGTATTATAATAATAGTTAGGAGATATTTTAGAAGCACATGGGGTGCATGTGCTAGGCTGCTATTGAGCTTGTAATGCCTATATAAGGCTACTGCTATTGGTTTATTAGTATGCTGAAATTGATATTGAATCTCTATTTTCTCTCTAAGACTCTCTCTCCAATCTCCCTCACGTTCTTCTTGTTTCTCCCCCCTTTCTCTCAATATTTCTCTCTCTTCTACTAATTTCCCCCTTCCTTCTATTCTGATTTCTTCCCCCAATTCCTATCACAACCCTAAGTAACCCTAGGATTGTGACAATAGATATGCAATATTGTAATGCACAACATCATTTACTTTTAGGGGTACAAGTAATTTACACCAATATCAATATAGCACTAAGATTTAATGGTAGAAATATTTTATTTGTCCTCTGTTACTTCTGGAAACCAGAATGGATGAATGCAAGATGAACAAATCAGTGGATATACATCTGAGCAATTGCATATTGGTATAGATAGACTACTATCAAATTAATTTATCCTTTGTGATAATCTCTATTATGGATCCTAGTCCATGATATTATTGTTAAATGAAGTTAGTGTTGTATCCAATGGTTGGAGACAATAGATGAAGTCACTCTAATTAGTGATGTACCTTGTGCTTTTTTATATTAATAGAAGACTAGCATATTACTTTCTAAATATAAGATTGAACAAAAATATTTGCTACTTCTAGGTTTCATGTTTTTGATAAATGAAGTGTACAGAATAAATTCAAGCTAAAAAACTTGAAATAGTCATGAAGAATGTACTTTGCAGATTCTTTTCCTGTTATCATGTCTCTAATTTTTGTTTCCTTTCTCCCCTTCACCTCAGATACTGCATTATTGTCATGGTCACACCCTTTAATCTTAATAGATGGATTCAGCTACATGGATTCTACCTTTTCAGTCATCTCTATCTATTAAGAATGGGGTTATGAGTTGGGATGATTGATGTTTGCGTGTCTCTATCATGTCATTTTGCATGAGTCTGCATCCATCCTTCTCAGTTATTTGTTTTCATGCTCCCTACAATTAATATGGTTTCCATCTTGTCGACTAATGATTTTCTTTTCGTTTTTTTGATAATTAATGATGAATGTAGAAAGAAAAAAAAACACCTTTAGGATGGGGGGTGGACCCTATGAAATATATGATTGGCCTTAAGGGTGAAAACCTTATACTTTGACAAGTAGCATATAATAAACAACGTTATGGTGAGACTTGAAGATAAGTCATTCCAAGAAAGGACCTGCTTGATGTTTAGAATGAAGAAGTGCTTTTGGTCTTTTGTGCATTTGTATAATTCCTTAAAGCTAAAAGGGAGATTTTATGATATGCTATAAGACCAACTTTGTTGTATAATACGAAATGCTAGGCAATAAAGTACTAAAATGTGCAAAATATGAATATGGCCGAGATGAAGATTTTACGGTGCATGTATGGCCATACAAAAAATGATAAAATTGGAAATGATATTATCCTAAATAATATCAGAATGGTTGCTATTGAGATAAAATGTGTGACAAGCAATTAAAATGGTTTTCCATGCAAGAAGAAGATAAATATTTCCTCTTGTGAGCAAAGTGGATAGAATGGAAAAATTTGTACAAAGGAGGTAGAGTGAGACCAAGAAAATTTGGTGAGAAATTCTTGGACATGATATGAGTTATAATGATCCTAAATTGAGATAATTGACAAGCTAACTGATTCCCACCTGGTGGCACTGAGGTTTTGTATGTTGTCAAGTAGTTTCTCTCTCTATTTGCTTTTTCCAGCTTTTTAGTTTTTGTCCTTTTAGGTTATAATGAAGAAAGCTCAAACCTGAATAATAGTTTGATTGCAGGTATAAAGGACCCTCTCTGTTGGATGCAATAGATTCTCTTGTACCTCCGGCTCGAGATTACTCTAAGCCACTACTAATGCCTATATGTGATGTTATAAAATTCCAATCACAAGGGCAGGTGTCTGCATGTGGGAAACTTGAAGCTGGTGCACTTCGAAGTGGATCTAAGGTGCAAAATTCTTTTGTTGGCTTAGTTTGTTGATAATTAATTTAATTTGCTTGTTTGTTTGTTCTTCTTGTTGTTGCATTTCTCTTCCTTTTGGCATGAGATTGGAGGTTATAACAGCCCTATTCCTTTTCTTACTGTTGGAATTTTATACTGCGAAAATGAAGCAGCTTTGCTTGAGTCCATTAGCCACGTATTAGTTAACCTTGTTTTGTAAACATTCCAATAGTGTTCTCATAAGCATGTTTACTATTGAATTGGTATCTCTTAGCTTTATTAGGGACAAGGACTCCCTTCCTAATAGAACCAAGTCTACAACTTCAAAAATCTACAAGTAAAAGGCAAAACAACATAATTTAGGTTGAGGCTTGAACCAGTATACCTTGCATCCCCCATGCAAGAAGTTTAGAAATATGAAATACCTTAAATACAAAGAGTTTAAGAAGAAAGGAAAAACAAATATGATAAATGTAAATAGGACTACATAACAGCCTAGAAGACTCAATCATGTGAAGCCTCTAATATATACTGCCTGTGGATGACATTGATGTGACCAGATATACAGAAACACCGATAATGTAATTCTAAAGATATAAAGACAGAACATTGTAGGGGATAAATATATCTAATACATCCTGCTAGACCCCATGAGCTATTTTGTATTCTCACTTAGATTCCAGACACATGAAAATAGGTAATGACCTCCCTTACCATTAGCCTTCATTAACATACTTTAACTTAAAGGGGAAAGTGCTATTTTATATACAAGTTACATCGAAACATATTTTTATGTTATTGGTGACCTTCACTCAGACCCCCTGGGTTTCCTAAATCAGCACCTAGACTCTAAAGGTGTAATTTCGTGAATTTTTTTTTCCTTATCTTTGAATTTTTAGGGTAATGCAAAATAATAGTAAGGGTAATGCTAACCTTAGCCATTGCCTTAGAATATGATAAGGGTAAGGTGTAATTTTTGAATCTATGAATTTTAGGGCAATGGTTAAGGTGTAGTAAATGCACCTTGTTTCAGTTCCAAAATGATTTTATTGGTTGATAAAATGTTACAAAGCACGATACATTTATCATCAACCATTAGGAGTGTTTTTGGACTAATTTCTACCATATTGCTCATCAAACATTTTTATAGTTCAGCAACTAGGGTTTATTTGTTCTTCATTCAGTTGCTGATTTCTACCTCAATAACAATAACCATTGCTTTCACTTGATGCATGTGTAGGTTCTAGTTATGCCGTCAAGGGAAATAGCTACTGTGCGTTCCTTGGAACGTGACTCACAGTCCTGTACAATTGCAAGAGCTGGAGACAACGTGGCTGTTTGTCTTCAAGGGATTGACGGAAGTCATGTCATGGCTGGGGGTGTGCTATGTCACCCTGAGTTTCCAGTTGCACTGGCAAACCATTTGGAGCTGAAGATTCTCGTATTGGACTGTGCGACCCCGATATTAGTTGGCTCTCAAGTAACATCTCAACTGAAGTTGAAATTTGTCTGTGGTTTTCTCCTGCAAGATTGTTTGTATAAATAGTTTTGTATTTTTGTCTGCAAATGAGCAGTTAGAGTTCCATGTCCACCATGCAAAGGAGGCTGCAAGAATAGTGAAGATAATATCATTGCTTGATCCGAAGACGGGGAAGGAGACAAAGAAGGCACCGCGATGTCTGATGGTAAAGCAGACTGCAGTAATTCAGGTTTGTTAAATGGCAACTATCACTGCTTCATTTGCAGATTTAATTCTTCAAAGTGGTCTCCCAGCTGTACAAGAGTTTGTTGTCATATTGCAGGTGGCTCTTCCCGGAACAGTTTGTGTGGCGGAGTCTTCTACCTATAAAGCTCTTAGTAGGGTGTTCCTCAGAGCATCGGGAAGAACTGTTGCTGTTGGCCTTGTGAATCGGATAATAGAGCAGTAACCGTTATACTTTCTATGTCTGAAATATGGTTTAGCTGGAATTTAAGTTGGCACATTATCAGATGCATGGCCAAATGCGTTGCTTGGGTTCGCAGAACAAGTTAGTCTGTCCTTTTTGATTCCTTGGATAGGCTACGATTGTATATGGTAGGTCACCGATGAGTTTCAGTTCAGTTCCTCACCCGTTCAACTGGTAGTTCCTACAGGCAATGAATTTCAATGTATCTTGTATTTTATGGCTAAAACAGAAGAAGGTTTTAAGTGTAAATTATAGTTACTTCCCCTTGTTTCACCTTCCTCTCCTCCTTGACCAAATTGTAACTGCTACTAGGGAAATCCAGTCAAGGAAAATGGTACCTTTTTAGCAACCTGGTAGTGCTATCATAAGCAAGCATGGAAGATGAGAAAATCTTTGGGCCTGCAGCGGCCAGCGGGTTTTGTCTTCTTTTGCTTTTACTGCCTTAACATAAATATAAAATATTTCGAACAGATTAAAAAAATGATTGAGCCCTAGATGTATTTGAATGTAGTGGATGATAGTGGGGCTCGAGAATTGATATGCATTAAGGCTTAGGGTTTAGGGTGCAGCATTTCACTGCTCTGCCTAACAGGACAGGACAACGCAGATCAATCAACTAAAGTTGCGCAAAGATCAACATCACCGTGTCCAAATAAAGCATAAGTTCACTATCTTTTGAGAATTTTATTTGCAATTGAGGGAGAAGAATAACTAAAACTTTGCGTATCTAACTTCACAATTGACTTAGACAGACACGAGACGCTTGCTGTGGTGTTTCTGATGCAGGTACAGTAAGCTTATGTAATTGTTCAGATGTAAAAACTCCAACGGCCCTCAAACTTGAGCTGTAAGATGTACCATAAAGGCTGCTATGGCTGACAACCACCACCATTTTGTGCCCCTTCTCCAGCATAAGATCAATCACGCGGCCGATCGATGTGGAGGTTGTAACACAAGGAGGTGGGCTTCTCATCATTGATGAAAGTGGGGCATTCAACTGAAAATGCACAAAAATAATGCAAATGTCAAATAAAGTTATCACAAGACACAAATATGGTAAAAGGCTCGGCCAATTTAACCAGATGCCCGTCTCATCATATCTACTGATTAGTCAGTGTTTCTTCAAAAAATTACTCACAGCAACTCTGTGGGGGAAGCTTTTGCGTTATTGTTACTTATGCAGTGTTCAGTAACCTGTTTGTATTTTTGCATTTTCAGTGACCTTGGAAACATAATAAACATATGTTTAAACTTGAGAACAACTTTGAAGCCATATTCTGCAGAATGTTCTGAAATGTGTACTTCTGAATAAGCCCTAAGGATTGGCAGTTTGTACTTTCTGGTGAGACTACAATGAAGCAAGATATGCCTTAGAAGACCAAATCTTAAGCAACATTAACATTTGAATGCCCGTCACATCCTATTGGATCATCATTGGCTAAAATCGTCCCCAAGGCAGCTGGCCGAGCAAGGGGGGAGAGGGGACTGACCAAGAAAGAGGGTAAGTCAAAGGCAATGTTGGAAGGAAGGAATTAGTTATCAATAAAAGGGTATGTCTCAACCCCAAAAATGGATATGTTGTTCCTAAAAGAGAAGTGGAATCTAAACATATTAAAGAATACGTTAACTAATCAGTATATTGAAATCTCAAAAGTACATAATATTGATGGATGTATTACATTAACTTGGATATCTTACTCTGCTTCAGAGGGACCTTATTTGTCCACATGCCCTTCATTGGTGGTAAGGTCACCAATATTCCCAACGGTTTATACTGTTAAGAAATGTGCCCAGACACATCAACTTACCAAACACTCCCATTCAGAAGATAATTCGTCTTGGACGAGGAGAGATAACCAAGATGAGCATAAATTAAACAAAAACAACCACAAAGAATAATGTCAACTTCAAGGTGTGGCCGGAAAATGCTCTAATACCATAGCAATTTGTTCATTTGTTAGGTCATTTTGAAATGGCAAATGTGATGATTCATGGTGATCCCAAGGTGTGATATATTTAATTTGCTTAAAAGGTGTTCCTACGAAGGGAAATGTTAAAATTGATGAACTAAAATCTAGAGAAAATATTAAAAGATAACATGCAGAAGAAGAACAATAAGCTGCCATATTTTGAGCAATGCCCTTTTAAAGATTAAATTGAATAAGAAAAAAAATTATTATATTCTATTATTTAGATGTTTACGTCAGAGAAAACTACCATAGGAGTATATCTTATATTTATATGATAACCTGAAAAAGCCCACTCCTATCATATCACAATTTAGAATGTGTAGCACACTGCATTCACAAATCAGATTGATCCATTTTTTGGGTAACATAGAACAATCATTTTCTAGGTAACATGCATATTATACTACTTAAGCTGGATATGGGAAAGAATGTTGCAGTATCCCAAAAAACCCGGCAATTTTTCAACAAGATAAAGTTGTTCAAATGATCCTAATGGTGGATTCCTACCGTAACTCTTTTAGAGAGGTAGCACTCTTGGATGTTCCAAGTCTTCTATCTGATGCCACATGCATCTAAATTTTCACAAATATGCATTAAAAACTTCTATCTGAGAACAATAGAAGTTACAGATTAAACTTTATATTTTTCTATGTTAAGATGCATCAAACCCCAAGATTTTTAAAATTTTCTTAAAGAATATATCTTCTGGAAAACTTACATACAACAAAATTATGAGACATTTGAATAAAAGATAAAGAGTATATATAGCTAACAGAAGCTAATTAGATAATACCTCTGTTATGCATTATGGGAAATTTTGTGATAACATTATTTGTTTCTAAGGAATATTGATTGCTGAAGTTATTGGAATGCTAAGAAAGAATTTAAGCTTACCTAGGCCAGCCTTAGCTATTCTAGCTTTATTATTATGAAATCAGAGTTCCATCCTAAGATCATTATTTATCATTAACTGCACTTTATTCTAACTAAGTTAGGGCTTGTGGCATAGTATTCATAATGTCAATTGACTTCTACAAGTCACATTCACAATGCAAATCCAAACAAAGGAACAATGTGGCAAAATCTTATGCCAAATGCCCTTCCTAATGCAACCTTGAATGATGAGATAAGTTTCAATACCATCTTCATATGGAAAAGTTCCATTGTAAGATCACTAATAAATTTAGAAACCTTGAAACAATTGCAATCCTCGGGGAGTAGATTTACTATATATAGAACAACATACCAAAATTAAGTTGTCAACATATAGTCATGTACCTTGTGAAGGATGGCCATATTTTCATACATAACGTATCTAATATATAGTCTTGTTAGTCATAAATATCCACAAGATAGGGGGGAAATTCCAAACCATGTTCATGATAATTGTTCACTACTAAATTAAAGGGTAGTTTGGATAATCTTGGGAAATAGATAGAGGAATACACATTAAATTATATAGGTTCATGCATGTTAATTTGATAGAGTATTGTATTTCACAATATTTTGTCAGTTTTTCAACCATGGATAGTTACACATCTTTGAGAAAGAGGTAACAAGTGGTCTTACAATGCTGCCATCTTTAATATCTATTAGAAGCTCACTGAACTAAAGAGAGTACCTCATTGCAGTCTTTGCGGTGCAGAAGTCCTATGCAGCGTCCCCAGTCATCTATGATTGGTACAACAGTGTCTCTATAGAAACGCATGATCACCTTTTTCAAGTCCAAGTTAGCTCGTAATGGAATTGCATCTTCAATTGGGGTCATGATGCACTCAATTGGATCACCCAATGATACCTAATCAAGGTGATTCAAGTGCATATGGTAAATAATGTGCAAGATTAAAAGTTTATTTGTTTCACAAGTGTAGGATTACAGGTTAGAACACAGTCTGCATACTTGGTAAGGGTATGGTATGCTGGCTGAAAGCTTTACACTGATGCACGGAGGACAGGCAGTAACTTTTTCTACTCATACAGTTCTATCATTAAGATCCCCTAGGCTTTACAGTAAATCAGATATATGTAAATATTTTCTGAACGACAGTTTAATCAACCTATTCAGAGGTACCAAAAAGTAAAATAATTCCAGTTGTTCAATGAAAATTGACATTAGATATGAGTGGCCACAAACACAAGAAGTACATCACAGATTCCCGGTAGCAGGAGAACTGCCAATTATCCATTGAAAAGACATTACAACGATGTCTCATATTGCTACAGTACAAGCACTGAGATCAAGTGGGCACCTGAGGGAGTAAGGTCGGACTAAATAGGGATGTTGTAAAACCAAGCAAAGCTTCAATGCGCATGGCAACCTGCAATAGATGCATAAAAAGTAGTACTGATATATTAAGAATGTTTGGAATACAAAACATATCCAATAATTCATTAGCATACACCAAACTATGCCCATGCAGGACTGAGAAAGGCTCAAAGGAATAATTAACATAGAAAGATATTCACAGCATACTCTATTACAAAGTTTAAGTTGTTAGAGAGCGAAAATTCAGTGTTCTTTGCTGAACAGTTAACAGCACCCAGCGAACATCATCCATGGGTGTCCCCTCCTCCCTCTGTTATGTTTTTTAAAAATATTTATGCATTTTCTGTAAACTATATTTCTAGAAAAAATATATTTAGAATTAGATTTTCTAAATATATTTTTAATAAGAAAATTTATACATATTTCTACTTTTTGTAATTTAAAAATATATTTTCTATAATTATAATATAAAATATATATATTCCGTTTAAAATTAGATTTAATATATTTTTCTCAAATAATATATATATATATATATATATAGAGAGAGAGAGAGAGAGAGAGAGGAAATAGCCAGGATTATAATGGCCAATTTAATGGTTTTAGTTGACAAGGACAATCTCTGCTACTTTTTGTAATTAGGGAACTTATATTTTGAGAAAGACAAGGGTTATAATGTTATTCAACATTTTGCTAATCCTAGCAAAGTGTCCGTACCCTTTTGGCATCCACAACCAAGGAAACATATATTTTTGCATCCATACTTGTACAGAAACAAACAGAACTACATACCATTCCTCCCCGACTCGTCCAAGGTATTCCCTTCCATCTCATTATGATACTTGAGAGATTTTGCACAGCCACATTAATCTGACACATCGCTAACCAACTGTGAACCCAATGATCAGCAGAAAAATGGAATCATAAAATCTTTATTGCAGTCCACACAACAAAAGGAAAGCAGAAAAAAAATGATGCTATTGTTAGATGATGCTCAGTGTCCAAGAAACTACATATCTGGGGTAAGTGTTGGATTTTTTACAAGTTTTTTGCTTTCCATATAAAGACACATTCAATTTAAAAGCTCATGAATATACGGTTAAGGAAAGATATAGTGCAAGCAGCATATAAATAACATTGCATATATGTAGAGGAAAGAATTGGAATTATACATTTCTATTTATTAAAAGAACCTCTTCTATCCCTTTTTATCCAGACCAAAAGAAGAAAAAGAAAAAGAAAAAAAAGGCTTCCACAAGAAGGAAAAAAAAAATGCCAAAATTCTGAGCGATCTTCAAAATTACTAAGAGATAAAAAAGGAGGATGTGTTATTCAGTTCTCTCCCCGGCTTCATACAACACCATGTTATCTTCCCCAAGTCTATCCAGTTCCCTCACTTACTTTTTCTATTTATGGCCAGATCTTCCATCCATCAGGAACAATGCTTCACATACCACTATTCACTAATTAATTGTTGCTTTTTTCAGTTTCATTTCTGAGAACATTAAAATTAACAGCAGCTTCATTGGGTGTTAACTCTTCAAGCCATTGCTATAAAATTGTCTACTCTTATTATCTGTCACCAAATATCAAGGCCAAATCCCACTATGTGGGCCGGCTGCATGTATTCTAGCTTGCCAATAACTTCTATCTATGGCCTCATCTTTTGTAAGGCATGAATAACTCATATCATACCTAAAAGTCTCCCACCAAGTTTTTCTTAGTCTTCCTCTACCTCTTTTGCTGAAGAGTTGTTTCATTTCATCTGCTCTCCTCATATGAGCCTCTATTGGTCTTATTCTCACATTGACCAAACCACCTTAATCGTGTCCCATGCCTTTTATCTTCAATAGTAGTCACCTTAGTCTTATCATGAAAAACCTTATTTCTAATTTTTTCTTATATGGTCATACATCCACCGTAATATTCTCATCTCTATTACGCTCATATTTTGCAAATATTGGTGCTTTAAAGCACAACATTTTGTCCCATTAAAGGCTGGCTTTATTGTTGCCTTATAAAATTTTCCTTTTAGTTTTAATGGAATCTTAATATGAGTTGATCACACAAAATGCTGGATACACTTTACCATTTTAACCATCCTGCCTATATGCAACACATTAATTGCAACATTCTAGACTGGCTTCTGTTTCAAAACAAATCTTTAGCAGTATGTCTTAAGAAAAAACAAAAAGATAGAAACAAAAAATTAGAAAGCAGCAAAATCTATGCATAATTGAAGATGCCTCAGTTTGATGGTACCTGACCACCATTTAGAGCTGCCTCCATCAGAAGGTGATCCGCTTCTTCTTGAGTTGTTGGGGAGATATTACCGGAAGAATCAGGCCACATCCGTTTATGCAGATTTTTTACCATATAATATTCTCCCTTAACGGCTAAAGTGCGCATCAAGGAGAGATAGAGGTGAGGTTTTGGCCTCAGATCAGGATTTCCACCTGCTTGTTTTAATATTTCTCCAAATATGCAGAGAGAACCTAGCACAAGGCATGCAAAGGGCGAACAAGTATAGGTGTCACAGCAATCTTGCTCATTCACAAACTGGAAAAGGCTGATACTAATGCAAAAGCATAAATGACAAAAATGGAAGTATAGCATAATCTCATCAAGTTCAAGCAAAGGTGGAAGTAGGATTTTTATTTTTTCCTACTAAACCCAAGTTTAGTATTTATTCCCCCAAAAAATTAAAATAGAAGGCATATTTATATTAATACTTTCTACTCCATAAAAAAAATCATTTTAAGGAGATTTCATTGAATTTATGTATGCTGTAGAAATCTCTTCAACTTCTTGATGCAGTAAATATATCTTTTTGAAAGTTGGTTAGCTGATTAGTAGTTATTTGGACATTAACTTCTATTCATGTGCTCAAATTTTTCATAAACAGTTGCTAACATACAAATTAACAAATCTCAATATAGAATTAAGAAAACTAAAATTAATATAAAGTTCATTAACAAATCTGAAACGTTCAATTTGTTCCTGTTCAATTTTTGAATAGCCGTGAAATGAACAAATAATTCATATCATTATATGGTTACATAAATTTGATGATATCATAACATCAATCACATGGTAAAGGATCATAGATTTTTATTAGGCATCAAGAAAACATAGACAGACAGGTACTGTCTAGCGGGTGGCTTTCTAGAGTTTCAAAACCCATTAGTAGTTTCTACAACTATATCTTATATTAAAACAATACTACAAACTATAGTGGATAGAGGCCTTAATCCAATAGGTATATCTATATATATATATTTTTTTGGTCATGAATTATGATTTCGAAGGCGTGTAAATATTGAACAACCAACTAATTTATCAGGGTTCCATGCATGCAGGCCCATGCACATGCGCGCACCTATCAGATTTGACAAAAAATATTCGAAAGATCTCAAGACTGAGCTGGGGGGTGGCCCTTCCATATATACAACTATTACTATTTTGTGCTAGCTGATGAAAAAAACGCTCCATTTACAAAGATGATAGGGGATTTGCCACACTACAACAAAGACGAACTCAGGGGTTAAGGTCTTGCTCTAGAGCTAAGCCAACAAATGAATAGATTCAAAAAACCTTCCTGTACAGCAAGAGTGTAAATAGTTAGGTTTTGAATGTATGTACGGTCATTCCTATTTCTTCACCAATGAGCCAGTTGTCATCCAAATCCACCAAAGCAAGCATGAAAATACTCCAATCCAGGGTTCCCTTGGCCTTTTAAGTTGACAGTCTCCATGCAACAAATATGAAAAGAATAAGAGACCCCAGCATGTTAAGTTTAGATCTTCATAATCACCGCATTTGGAGAATATGCATGTAGTCTTAGCACAGAAAAGTGCAAGTCCAAAGCCTTTAAATGGGCTGTAAGTTCATTTTTTTTATTTTTTTTTTCTTTCCTTGATTTGTCATATAGTACTTTCTGATTTCACCCTGACAACCGCCATCTGCATATTTTATTCAACTGTCAAGCCAGAGTAAGAAAAGGAGCACAAGTTTCAGGTTTTAGGATTTCTTACTTCCAATCAAATTTAATACCCAATCTGGTTTGCGCTATATAATCAGTAGTACAGATATAAACCAGGTACCTTATCAGAAAAAAAAAAAAGAAAAAGAAAAAATAAAAAAAGATATAAACCAGGTACCTAAGAGAGAACAAGGAACAGGCAATCAGGAAGAATGACAATTCTGGGGGTGGGCTAGATGTGAGCTTTCTATGTATAATTTTCTCTTTAAAGGAACAGGAGGGCTGCAACTAATCTGTCCCATCCTAAACAAGCAATCTTTCAGGGAATCTACTTATGGTAGTGAGAAGCTGAAATGTGCAAATAGATATCCAAGCATTTTACAACCAAAGTTATAAGCATGATAAATTCCACATTATTTTGAGATATTTGAAGGACGGGGTAGACAGAAAATAGTAAAAGGTTAGATTCAAGATACCCTTAATTGAGCCACAACCAAGCAATGCATCAATTATAGCAGTATAGGCTATTCGATCTATTGGAAAATTACGACATGATTTAATTTCAACCACAATCTTTTGAACCAGAGAAAGATCCTTTGCATCTTCAAAGCCCTGCAGAAGATAAATATCTTTACTTGCCAAAGCAGAAAAGGAATTATCTGCGCTTGAATTTGGACTAAAGGAAAACAAATATGCACTAGAAAATGCTTGACTGAAAATTTTCCACAAATAATCTGCTTGTGATATGAAGAGGAGAAGCAATGTAAAAAGTAACACAAGATAATTTACCTTCAGTAATGTAGTGTAGGTGACAGCATCCGGGAGAAGATCATCATTGCCAGTATTTTTTGCTTTGCCCTGTAATATTGCCAGAATGTATTAGTTGAAGTTGTATGAATTCAACAATTAAAGTAAAATTTTGAGGCTTTAAACTAGCCTTTCAAGTACATCCATGAAACCTTCATTTCCTCAAAAAAATGTAGTGCGGCATCAAATTTTCCAGCCTTCACACAAGCAAAGATTAGAGTGTTATATGTGTGCCTGTCAGGATTTAATCCTTGGCGCAGTATTTCATCATGCACACCTAATGCTGCTAGAGGAAGACCTGAGTTTGCATATCCCTGAAAGCAGGACAAAGATGATCATTTTATGAATCAGCAATTATTGTGAATCTTATCTTTCCATAGCATTATACCATGTATCATATCTCAACATCATGAAGAACACATAAAAGAGATAATTCTACAAAGAAGGAAGTAGAATATATTCATCATTAGTATTACAGAACCTCAGGTCAGCACAAGACCTTCATTAGCAAATTGTAAATTAAGATTGATGGATTCCGGCCTTTGTTTAGCAGAAAGCCAAAACGTGCAAGAAGACCATTAGCACGCCGTAGATCCCCTGCACTAAACCAAAAAAAAAATAAGGATAATCATAAACTGAACTCAAACTCAACTTAGTTAAGCTTTTTTCCCAACTATTTTAAGGAGGCATTCTCATTGAGAAAAAAAGTTTTTTTTTTTTTTGGCCTTCTAGGATTTTAAACACTAATTATTGATCATAGACACAACATAGAGAAGTCATTTCAAAACAAGGAACCATGAAATCAGTTGTTGATTAAGCAATACATCAATATGCTGATTTTGATTTTATGGATTCTACAAATGAGATACAAGGAAAATACAATAAAAATTTAATCTTTTACATTGCAAAAGTCTGACCTGCTTCAATAAGAGCATTTAATAGACCGTAGATAAGGGGAGCGGACAACTTTGGACTACCCACAGCAGTACCTTGTTCCACAGATTCAAGTAATTGAAATGCTTCATCAATTCTTCGAGCATCCCCCAAACCCTTCATGGCAGAAGAAGCTCAAAATAGAAGGTTTTTTTTTTTTTCTTAACTATATGCAGACAATATACAATGAGAAAATAGGAGTTTTATAGCAACACAAGTATCGATGTTTGGGAACCTTTAACAGAGTAGCATACGTGATTTCGTCCACCCCGCAGCTTTCCTCATCCCTGGACATTTCATGGAAAACCCTGAGAGCAGAGTCCACATCCCCGCAATAAACACAAGCCTTCAACATCGCATTCATCACAATCTTGTTCAGCTTCCCATACCGCTTCTTGGCACCCTCAATTTCCTCAAAAATCTGAGAACATACAGCAATAGTGACAATGACGCACGAAAATGAATAAATACAGACATTTACATACAGTAGAGAATATGTTTACCTGATGAAGCTGTCGGCGGCGAGTGAGTTCGCCAATACGAGAGGTGAGTCGTTTGAGATTGGGGACGGCGGTTTCCGGTTTTCGGGTATGGAGGCTTTTGAAAACACGACGCCGAAAGATCGAAGAAGAAGAAGAAGAAGAAGGAGAAGGCGAGGAAACAAAGTCGAGAGAACATAGCGAGAAGGAAGGCTTTCTGGGTACAGGGTAGGGAAAACTGGCCACTGAAGCGGTGGTTGGGATTTGATCTGTAAGGCCCAGCTTTGGGCCTTAATTTAAGAAGGCCCAAGAAGAGAACTTAAGCCCAAAAGGGCATATAAAAGCCTTAGGGCTCCATCTTCCCCCCCCTCCCTTATTCTCCTTCTTGTTTTCCAGCCGTTCCAGCAATCTCTCTCTCCCTCTTTCTCTCTCATTTTCTCTTTCAAGCGATTTTGTAAAATCTAGCCGTTGGATCTTGAATCCAACCACATTTTCACCGTGAAATCGACCCCGATCTACAATAAGGTAAGCTTTTTATTTTCTTTTGCCTTACTTTTAAGCATAAAATTCGTGAGAGGTGTATGTATATGCCTTTGGGTGTGTTGGCCGAAACTTTGAACTTAGATCTACAAAGATCTAGCCGTTAGATCTTGCTAAATTTTGGATATGTTAGTAAATGGGGTTAGGGGTGTTGAATGGATGCCTCGGATCGTCGGAAAATGTTGTCCGGCGGCGGCAATAGCATGTTTTGTAATCTGGCCGAAAATTAAAAGTTAGATCTACGAAGATCTAACCGTTAGATCTTGATGATTTTTGGTTATGTTGGTCTATAAGGGTAAGGGAGTTGACTAGTGGTCTCGGATCGCCGAAAAATGTGGTTGGCGATGCCAAATAGCTTATTTTTAAATCTGGCCAGAATGTTAAAAACCAGATCTACGGAAATCCAGCCGTTAGATCTGGCTCATTTTTGTATATATTGACCTCTATTGTTAGGCGTTGCTAATGATAGGTTTTGATCGTCGAGATTTTCGGCCAATGGTGGTCGTTGGCAATGTGGCTGGCCTAGGTTGTTTTATTTTGGGGCGTTGGGCCGTTGGATTTGGGTCGGTCCAAATCCTAGGAGATTTAAATTTTGTATTTAATTAAATCTTATGTAATTTGATAATTTTGTTAGGTGATTTTGACGCGCCCCAGCCAAGAGGCGTTTGAGGGGATCCTGCATCTTCTATAATACTGTGAGTGGGTGAATTGTATTATAGTGGTAATTGTTGCATTCATTTCTTTCGTTAATCTATATACTATGCTTGATTTCATTCTTGAATTGCATTTGGGAAGGTAGAATCCATATTGTTTGTTGTGCGCATATTGACACTTGTGATATATTGTATATGGCATTTGATGATATTAAATGATGGTATGAAAAATGTGTTAAATGAAGTAACAACTAGAACCCTGTATGCTAACTACAGTAAATGTTAGCCGTCGGTGCACCACGTATACGTATATGTATTAGGGTGAGAGTGGGTCCACCCTTACTTGGCGAGAGTGGTTCCGCCATGATGCTTTGTAGGCGAGAGTGGTTCCGCCAAAGCAAATCTTGTGGGTGAGAGTCGTTCCGCCCCAAGAGAATGGAATATGTGAACTTTGGTTCTAGATGGTTAACTCATATATATATATATATGCATGTTTATTTGTCATATCTTATATTGTTGTAAGTACTATTGGCATAACATGTTATGACGATCATTTTTGGATGCATTGATTCTACTTTTCCCCCATTATAATGCTCTTTACTCCTCACTAAGCCAGTGTCAGGCTTACCCCTCAATACTTCAGATTTTGTAGGTTGGCATCATTTTGACAGTAGAAGTCGTGGTAACGATTCTACTTTAATTACTCTAGACACGCTCCGACTACAGCACATGCATTCCTTCTCACGGGTTGAGTATAGGGAAGTTAATATTCCTTTCATATGTAATGTGAGAAATTTTGAATATTGTAAGCATGTAATGGATTTATAGCCCAGTGGGCATTTTGATATCAGTTAATGGAAATGCATTTATTTTGTAATGCTTATGAGATTGTTAAATGTTTGATGGATTGTGTAATAGAAGGCTTACTATTCCCTGCTAGAGTTTGTGACTTCTAAGGGGAATGGTGCCGGTCATGGCCCCGGACTTTGGGTCGTGACAAAGTTGGTATCAGAGCTTAGGCTTTAGAACTTGGGGAAATAAAACAGAAATGAAATGACACTTGGGTGTATGAATAAGGGGTTAAACACTTTCACATGCATTGTATTGCATACACTGTAGTCCGGAGCAAGTTTTTGGCAGGATAGGTATGAGTATGAGTCGCGACATATTCACAACCTTACTGTGCCATGGACTTTAGGTCCCTTTTTGCATATCATGATTGTGCATATGGAATTCTATGTGATGTGGCATATTATTTTGTTCTGTATAATGAGTCAGTCTAAATGTTGCATACAGGATATCATGCCTCCTAGGACTCGAGGTGGTGCGATCCGAGCTCGTGGACGCGGCGGTCGTCGTGGTCGTGGCCGTGGTCGCGGGAGAGGACAGGCTGCTCCTATCTTGCCCGTACCTGCTTGGGGTGCCCGACGATTACGTGGGAATATTGTCGAGCAACACCCAAGGGATATGGATGCTGATGTCCTCCAGGACACTAGAGAGGCAGGTGGACCTTCCAGCTTGTCTATAGAGGATAGGATCCAACAGGGGGTACGGATGGCAGTGAGTGAGGTGCTGAGGACTTTGGGGATACCCGCGAGTGGATCAGGATCTCAGGACATGGGTCAGGCTT
The DNA here is from genome assembly GCA_036245055.1 of Diospyros kaki. Classification (NCBI taxonomy): domain Eukaryota; kingdom Viridiplantae; phylum Streptophyta; class Magnoliopsida; order Ericales; family Ebenaceae; genus Diospyros; species Diospyros kaki. The sequence continues at coordinate 598,109 of BSEG01000008.1, read as the reverse complement.
TACTGGATGAACAGGATCAGGGGGTGCATGTCTCTCTGACAGAATTTTTGCGACACGATCCGCCTATATTCGAAGGGGATAGCAACAAGATGGAGCCAGAGCAGTTCTTGGATAGTTGCATGATGATTGGAGAGGCTCTAGGGTGTAGCAAGCAAAGGTTGGTTGAGTGTGCTGCCTTTCGATTGAGAGGCCCAGCGCGCACATGGTACAAGCATCTAAGGGCAGGCAGGTCATCAAGTGTACCCCCACTAAGGTGGGAGGAGTTCAGTGATAAGTTTAGGGAACAGTTTATCCCTGAGGCAGTGAAAGAAGCTAAAGCTCGAGAATTTGAAGAGTTGAGACAGACATCTGACATGACAGTAGAGGAGTATAGTCATAAGTTCACTCACTTGTCAGAATTTGCTCCTACGTTGGTGGCCACTGAACGAGACAGGGTGCGACGGTTCGTGAATGGGTTGGTGGGGCCCATTCATAGGGTGATGATTAGCTCTCACCTTTCCACATATGCCAGTGTTCTGAGTGCGGCCATGAGGATGGAGAAGAGTACTATGGAAGAGCGAGCCCAAAGAGAGCAGCGTAAGAAGATGAAGCCTGATACCGCTGGGCATGGCGGTGGCTATCAACAACAACACAAAATGAGACCCCAACAACAGACACAACAGCAGTTTAGAGGAGGGTACAGGGGTCAAGGGCAACGACCATCCCAGGACAGAGGTGGCAAGCAACAGGGAGGTTTTAGAGGGGGTGGTCAGGGTGGTAGGGAAGTACCATTCTGCCCCATTTGCATGAGACCTCACCCTGGGCCATGTCGTCGATTAACAGGTGCCTGTTTCGGATGTGGGGAGATAGGCCACCTTCGAATGGATTGCCCCTATGCTTATCAGGAGGCAGGACATGCAGCAGGGCGTGGGACGACTCAAACGACTCCAGTTCAAGCGCAAGCCCCATTTCAGCCTTTACCACCACCTTTAGGTGGTAGGGGTCGAGGAGGTAGAGGCCAGGGTGGCCGCGTGGGAGGCAACACTGGGGGGTATGCGAGGGTCTTTGCCATGACACCTCAGGATGCCGAGGCCAGTAATGCCGTCGTCACAGGTATGATTTCCATTTCACATGTTGATGCCTTGGTTTTGTTTGACCCAGGGTCTACACATTCATATGTGTCACGAGAGTTTGCCCCACGTCTAGGTATAGGGCCTTCCCTTCTAGAGCGACCTATGATGGTAGCTACCCCTACAGGTAACCCTTTGGTAGTAGACACAGTGTACCGTGGTTGTGTGGTCACTGTGGCTGGGCGAGATACGATAGCTGACTTAATCTTGCTAGGGAATATGGGATTTGACAGCATATTAGGGATGGATTGGTTAGCCTCTTGTCATGTCACCTTAGATTGTAGGCAAAAGAAGGTGTGTTTTGACCCTCCTTCAGGAGATCGATTTTGCCTTCAGTGGGATCAGCCCCCTATGGCTAAGGATATTATATCTGTTTTGGAGGTGAGACATCTATTGAATGAGGGGTGTCAGGCATTCCTAGCGTTGGTGCGGGAGACTTGTGAGTCAGAAGGTGAGATAGGGCAGGTGCCCGTAGTGATGGAGTATCTAGATGTATTTCCTGAAGATTTGCCGGGGGTACCGCCGGAGCGAGATATAGAGTTTTGTATAGATTTAGCCCCAGAGACTCGACCGATTTCGATACCTCCGTACCGTATGGCTCCAGCCGAATTAAAGGAACTTAAAGTACAAATCCAAGACCTTTTAGCTAAGGGCTTCATTCGCCCAAGTACCTCACCATGGGGAGCACCTGTGCTCTTTGTGAAGAAGAAGGATGGAACTATGAGGCTTTGTATCGACTATAGACAGTTGAACAAGGCCACTATCCGGAATAGATATCCATTACCCCGCATAGATGACCTATTTGACCAGTTGCAAGGTGCCCAGTGTTTTTCCAAGATTGACCTAAGAACAGGTTATCACCAACTTCGTATTAGGGGAGATGACATCCCTAAGACTGCTTTTAGGACTCGATACGGTCACTATGAGTTTTTAGTAATGTCCTTTGGCCTTACGAATGCCCCGGCGGCGTTCATGGACCTCATGAACAGAGTATTTAGACCGTACCTTGATCGCTTCGTCATTGTGTTCATCGATGACATATTGATTTACTCGGGGAGCCAAGAAGAGCACGAACAACACCTTAGGGCAGTGCTTCAAACCTTGCGAGAACATAAGCTATATGCTAAGTTCTCGAAATGTGAGTTCTGGTTGGATAGCGTGGCGTTTTTGGGCCATGTGGTGTCCAAGGAGGGCATCATGGTTGACCCTAAGAAGATTGAGGCTGTGGAAGAGTGGTCTAGGCCTACCTCAGTTAGCGAGATACGTAGCTTCCTAGGTCTAGCGGGTTACTACCGTCGATTCGTCAAGGATTTTTCAAAGATAGCCACTCCATTAACTCGTTTGACTCAAAAGGATGTCAAGTTCGAGTGGTCTGATGCTTGTGAGGAGAGTTTCCTAAGACTTAAGGGGAGTTTGACTACAGCTCCAGTTTTAGCCTTACCTTCAAGGGAGGGTGGCTATGTGGTCTTTTGCGATGCCTCTAGGATTGGACTTGGTTGTGTCTTGATGCAACGTGGCCGAGTCATTGCCTATGCCTCAAGGCAACTGAAGAGGCATGAACAAAACTACCCCACCCATGACCTAGAGATGGCAGCAGTGGTGTTCGCTCTTAAGCTATGGCGACACTACCTATACGGTGAGACTTGCGAAATCTATACCGATCACAAGAGTCTTAAATATATATTTGAGCAGAAGGACCTAAACTTAAGACAACGGAGATGGATGGAGCTCCTTAAGGATTACGATTGCACTATTCTGTACCACCCAGGCAAAGCCAATGTAGTAGCTGACGCTCTAAGTAGGAAGTCGATGGGCAGCCTAGCCCACATTGTTGAGGTTAGGAGACCTCTGATACGTGAACTGCATAGTCTAGAAATGACCGGCATGTGTTTCGGGTTGGGCGATACGGATGTGTTCTTGGCTCATGTCCAACTTCGTTCCACTTTAGTCGAGGAAATTAAGGCGGCTCAATCTAGGGATCCATCCTTGGCCAAGTTAATGGGGGTAGCCCGTAGAGGTAAAGTTAGTGAAGCTAAGGCTAAGGAGTTCATAGTGGACTCTGAAGGGATTTTACGGTGCGGGGCACGCTTATGTGTCCCTGATGTGGATGGCCTAAGGCAGCGTGTGCTGAGAGAGGCGCATCATTCGATATACACTATGCACCCTGGTGCAAACAAGATGTATCGGGACGTTAAGGTGATATATTGGTGGAATAAATTGAAGGAGGATGTGGCAAGGTTTGTGAGTCGGTGTGCGGTGTGTCAACAAGTGAAAGCTGAACATCAAAAGCCAAGTGGGGAGCTTCAAAGGATACCAATTCCTGAATGGAAATGGGAGAGGCTTACCATGGATTTTGTCGTAGGTTTACCAACATCCAGGAGAGGTAGCAACTCTATATGGGTAGTTGTAGATAGATTGACCAAGAGCGCCCTATTCATTCCTGTAAACACCAGTTATACAGTACCTCAATATGTTCAAAAATACCTAGATTATGTGGTTAGGTTGCATGGAGTTCCATTATCCATTATCTCCGATCGAGGGCCTCAGTTTACCGCTCGATTCTGGAGAGAGTTCCAAAAGGCGCTAGGGACAGAGTTGAACTTTAGCACAGCATTCCACCCTCAGACTGATGGTCAATCTGAGCGGACCATTCAAACCCTAGAAGACATGCTTAGATCGTGTGTCATGGATTTCGGGAGTGACTGGGAGAAGAACCTACCGTTAGTCGAATTCGCATATAATAACAGCTATCACTCTAGCATCCAGATGGCCCCATATGAGGCACTTTATGGTAGGCGATGTAGGACTCCAGTAGGATGGTTTGAGGTAGGCGAGGTTCAACTGGTTGGGCCGGCTAAAGTCCATGATACTATGGAGCAAGTTCGATTGATTAGAGAGAGGCTATTAGCAGCTCAGAGTCGACAAAAGTCCTATGCGGATCGTCGTAGACGTCCCTTAGAGTTTGGAGTCGGAGATAGAGTATATCTCAAAGTATCACCTATGAAAGGGGTGATGAGGTTTGGCAAGAAGGGCAAGCTTAGCCCTAGGTTCATTGGTCCATTTGAGATTTTGGACCGAGTGGGTGCAGTAGCATACCGATTAGACCTCCCTCCTGCTTTTGCGAGTATCCATCCGGTGTTCCATGTGTCTATGCTGAGAAAGCATGAACCCGATCCATATCAAGTCCTTCCCCCACCGACTATGGAGATAGTGCAAATAGACAAGGATCTTAGCTATGAAGAACAGCCAGAACGCATCATTGATAGGCAAGTAAGAAGACTTCGCAACAAGGATATTGTTTCCATAAAGGTGGTATGGCAACACCACACGGAGGATGAGGCCACGTGGGAATCAGAAGGCGCCATGAGAGAAAAGTATCCTTATCTGTTTGGCACCTAGAGCATAACCAAAATTCGAGGACGAATTTTCTATAAGGGGGTGAGATTGTAAGGCCCAGCTTTGGGCCTTAATTTAAGAAGGCCCAAGAAGAGAACTTAAGCCCAAAAGGGCATATAAAAGCCTTAGGGCTCCATCTTCCCCCCCCTCCCTTATTCTCCTTCTTGTTTTCCAGCCGTTCCAGCAATCTCTCTCTCCCTCTTTCTCTCTCATTTTCTCTTTCAAGCGATTTTGTAAAATCTAGCCGTTGGATCTTGAATCCAACCACATTTTCACCGTGAAATCGACCCCGATCTACAATAAGGTAAGCTTTTTATTTTCTTTTGCCTTACTTTTAAGCATAAAATTCGTGAGAGGTGTATGTATATGCCTTTGGGTGTGTTGGCCGAAACTTTGAACTTAGATCTACAAAGATCTAGCCGTTAGATCTTGCTAAATTTTGGATATGTTAGTAAATGGGGTTAGGGGTGTTGAATGGATGCCTCGGATCGTCGGAAAATGTTGTCCGGCGGCGGCAATAGCATGTTTTGTAATCTGGCCGAAAATTAAAAGTTAGATCTACGAAGATCTAACCGTTAGATCTTGATGATTTTTGGTTATGTTGGTCTATAAGGGTAAGGGAGTTGACTAGTGGTCTCGGATCGCCGAAAAATGTGGTTGGCGATGCCAAATAGCTTATTTTTAAATCTGGCCAGAATGTTAAAAACCAGATCTACGGAAATCCAGCCGTTAGATCTGGCTCATTTTTGTATATATTGACCTCTATTGTTAGGCGTTGCTAATGATAGGTTTTGATCGTCGAGATTTTCGGCCAATGGTGGTCGTTGGCAATGTGGCTGGCCTAGGTTGTTTTATTTTGGGGCGTTGGGCCGTTGGATTTGGGTCGGTCCAAATCCTAGGAGATTTAAATTTTGTATTTAATTAAATCTTATGTAATTTGATAATTTTGTTAGGTGATTTTGACGCGCCCCAGCCAAGAGGCGTTTGAGGGGATCCTGCATCTTCTATAATACTGTGAGTGGGTGAATTGTATTATAGTGGTAATTGTTGCATTCATTTCTTTCGTTAATCTATATACTATGCTTGATTTCATTCTTGAATTGCATTTGGGAAGGTAGAATCCATATTGTTTGTTGTGCGCATATTGACACTTGTGATATATTGTATATGGCATTTGATGATATTAAATGATGGTATGAAAAATGTGTTAAATGAAGTAACAACTAGAACCCTGTATGCTAACTACAGTAAATGTTAGCCGTCGGTGCACCACGTATACGTATATGTATTAGGGTGAGAGTGGGTCCACCCTTACTTGGCGAGAGTGGTTCCGCCATGATGCTTTGTAGGCGAGAGTGGTTCCGCCAAAGCAAATCTTGTGGGTGAGAGTCGTTCCGCCCCAAGAGAATGGAATATGTGAACTTTGGTTCTAGATGGTTAACTCATATATATATATATATGCATGTTTATTTGTCATATCTTATATTGTTGTAAGTACTATTGGCATAACATGTTATGACGATCATTTTTGGATGCATTGATTCTACTTTTCCCCCATTATAATGCTCTTTACTCCTCACTAAGCCAGTGTCAGGCTTACCCCTCAATACTTCAGATTTTGTAGGTTGGCATCATTTTGACAGTAGAAGTCGTGGTAACGATTCTACTTTAATTACTCTAGACACGCTCCGACTACAGCACATGCATTCCTTCTCACGGGTTGAGTATAGGGAAGTTAATATTCCTTTCATATGTAATGTGAGAAATTTTGAATATTGTAAGCATGTAATGGATTTATAGCCCAGTGGGCATTTTGATATCAGTTAATGGAAATGCATTTATTTTGTAATGCTTATGAGATTGTTAAATGTTTGATGGATTGTGTAATAGAAGGCTTACTATTCCCTGCTAGAGTTTGTGACTTCTAAGGGGAATGGTGCCGGTCATGGCCCCGGACTTTGGGTCGTGACATGATCAGATAAGGTGCAGAGGCCCAGCATTGTTGCTGGATTTGATGGGGATGATGCATCCAGCTACTTCTCATCCATTTATTTACATACAACAGAGAGAGACATAGAAAAACATAACGAGAAGCAGCAGTCGGACAGAGAGAGAGAGAGATAGAGGGGCGAGTTGGTTCTGATCCTGAATGGATGAGAGAGAGAGAGAGAGAGAGGCGAGTTGGTTCTGATGCTGAATGGATAACGTAACAGGCCGGCAGAATTTGGAAGCTACTGCTCATCGAATGGTCGGGCCGGTGGCTCACCTGGACTGGCCCTGGCTGCCGCTCCCACCTCTTCTGTTTTTCCCTTAAAAATTGTGAGAAATGCTATGCCCACGCACCAACTCATAAGTCATTATTCATTCTCAAATCTATATTTTTATTCTATTACTCTCCAAATTTATTTTAATTATTAGAATTTTTTTATTATTTTAATTATATTCTTAAATATATATTTTAAAATTAATTTAATTTTTATAATAAATTTAAACTTTTTTATTATTTTGATTACACTATTATATCTATATTTTTTAGTCAATTTAATCCTTATATTTTGACATAATATAATATATACTTTATCACCTCATTTTATTTTTTTTATATATAAAAATATATAAATTAAAGTGACTCAAAAATATAAATTAATAAAAAATTTAAATTAGCATTTCAATAAAGAAGGCATACTCATTGTGCATTTCAGATATGATGATGATATATTCCTTAATTGCACAAAAAGTAGGTTAGGCCAAACTTACAAAACAAGCATTGGTTGGGTGCCATTTCAATAAAGAACATATACTCTCATACATACATACAGCGCCTAATTGATTAATTATTATCTGCAAGCTAAGTGAACAACATTACTTGCATTTGTAATGCATTTTTCATCTCTTTCCCTATGTATATGTACCAATCCGAATTTGAGTAACATTTTGATTAAATTAAAATAATTGAATCGAATTGATTAAAATTATCAGTTCAATTAGGTTCAAATTGTAAGTTGATTTGATTTAATTTTTAAGTTTGACAATTTCAATTATTTTTAGTTTGGTTCGATATCAGTATTTAAAACAATTGAAGTAACAAAATCTATAGAAATGTTATAAAAGGACATTATTATTAATTTTTTTTAATTTTTCAGTTTGAATATCTATTTAATTGGTTCAGTTAGGTTTTTGATGTAGATTTAATCTGTTCAGTTTAAATAATTACCAAATTGACTCAATATTTACCTCTAGATTTGAGAGAGATTAAATACTTAAAAGGAAATACAAATGCCATAAAGGAATGCTCATCACTTAAGGAATACAGGGTATATAATTTGGCTACTAATTAAAGAGATATGGAGTTCAAGTGATACTTTGATAGAAGAGATCAAATTTGAAATTTCATTCTTTAAAAAAAAGCCCTCATAAGAAGTCCTCTAAACATAAGTAAGTTTCAAGACCAAAATCCTAAACAAAAGATAAATAAGAAGATTAACTTTGGAACATTTTACAAAACTTTGAAGACTTATTGTTGAGTAAATTGAGCAGCACTTGGTAATTTGACCATAACTCTCTCTTGAAGACTCCAAACAAACTAGCTAGACTCACAGGGCTTTCATATACCGTATATATTTAGTGACCATATTGGAGCACAATCGCCACAAAATCTCAAGAGTAAAATGACCCTTGAAATCCTAGCTAGCTGTTAGGAAGATGAACTCATACCTTATATATTCTAAACTCCATCAATCAAATTATAAGAAGTTTAGTAGTTTTTCTCTACTTCCCTTCACAAATGGGTAGTGGGTAGAAGAAGCAGTAAGCAGTATGGCCCGAGCAAAATCTGATCACGAAGGCTGGCTTCCTCCTGCTAAATAATTAGCTATGATATTAAACGTCAACCACGATGGCGCCTTCCAGCGCAGCTTCCCTTTTGGGTGCTCATCATCGATCAGAAGAGGCGCCGCTAGCGCAGTGTTTAATGCCATGCCTGCAGCAGAGAACAAGAAACCATGCAGCAGAGAAGGATTACGGCAAAGATATTAACAGAAGAGCCCAGATGTTCATTGCCAATTTTCATCGTCAACAGCGCTTAGATTGAGGAGCAAATCTCTCTCTCTCTCTGCAGACTGCAGCAGAGCAAAGCCAACGTTGAGTTTGATGAATAGCATTTCTGTGTTTAAAACTAACTACTACCATTCAATCATGTTAGTATTTTATTTAGAGTAATGCTATTCGGCCACCCTCAAAGCCACCCAACTATACAATTATGTATGTAAGTAACAGCTATCATTATCATTGGACTGTTTAACAACTCGATCAACTCATTGAACAAAGCATGATTATATATATGATATGAACGAATTAATTAAAACTAATTAAATCGCTCTCTCTCACTCTCTCTCTCTCTCACACACACACAGTCACTCACTTGCTCACCTGCACTGCACTTGATGAATGAATTCATCAAGGCTCAGGCTCCTGCAAGGATATGACAGTTTCAAAGGCTCCAACCAGCGCTTTCACCTTGTTCTTCCTCTTCTCCAGAAGCTTGCTTGCCGTCTCTTCAATCACATCATTGTATGCCTGCTGATTTTCCTTCTTCCCTCCCTGCACCACTGTTGCCGCCGCCGCCGCCGCCGCCGCCACTGTTTCATTGCCACTCTCTTCCACTACTGTAGTTTGCTTTCCTTCTGCTGTACTGGCCTCCTCTTCCTTCTCTTCCGTTGCCTCATCGTCTTCGGGATTTTCAGTTTCTTCGGTAATGTCCTCTCCAGTTTCTTCGGGATTTTCCTTCTTCGGTACTACTTTAGGCTCTTCCTGAGATACACTTTCTTGTTCTTCATCCTTCGGGGGACTGTTAATGGCCCCGGTTGTTTCTTCAGCAAGTACTTTATCTTCGGCTTCTTCCACCTGATCATCATCAACGTCTAGAGCTGCATTGTTTACGTCTTCTAAATCCGCCGAAGGCTCGCAATTAGGCTTGAAGTCGTCGTCGTCGTCGATCTCCGATTCATCTTGCACGACGGATTCCTTCTCTTGCAGCACCGGATTTTCGGCAGGTAGTTCACTGACTGTGTCCACCTTTACCACCTCTTCTTCAGTGTTGTTAGTAACTGGTTCTAAATCTTGATCGTCCTGCAGGTGAGTTTCAACGGGCGGAGCCTCAACTGTTTCAGCAGGACCACCGCAAACGGCGCCAGGAGCCTTTCCGGCTGCTCCAGCAGCAGCTCGGGTTTGCTTCCTGTTTAAGCCGGCCGGTTTGGTGTTCTTCTGGGTGGGTCTCGCGCTGGAGAAGACAGATTTTCCGGTATGTTTATTGGGTGCTTTGTGAGACTTTGGCATAGAGGCGGCCTTTCTGAGAGCCGGGGAAGACCGCCGGGAATTTCGCTGGTCGGCACTGTGATTGACATGATGATGAGCTTGAGTTACGGGTTTGTTGTGTAAATTAGCAGGATGATTAGAAGGCGATGGAGGCTTGTCGAAGGATCTTCTTCTGTTGAAATTGGCTTTATTATTGATCTGGGCGGTCGGGGTGGTAGGCTGCTGCTTCGTGGCATTCGCGTTCGCGTTCGCGTTCGAGTGATCGATGCCCGAGCTTATAGTGGGCTTTAAATAGTTGGGAACACGTTTCTGATGATGATCTGAAACATGCTTGTGATTGGCGGCGGCGGCAGCCGTGGTTGGTCGGATGGGGCTTCTTTTGCTGGTCATCGGTCGGCTGTTGGCGACGACGGGTGAAGGAGATGTTCCTCTCATCTTCTCCTTCCCAGCGCCACTCCCATCCCTCCTTTGTGTTGCCATATATCAACAGCAAGAGAACCTGCACCAATGAGGGGAAAAATAGAGAGAGCTTTCCAGGAAACTAGAAATATATCAGCGGCATTTTCCCGGAAAATCATTTGCCAAGCACCGAGTACGTGTACGTGGTGGTAGAGGTGTCGTCAAGAGCCGGGCTTCTTTCTTTGTAATGAGAAATAAGTTCTTACAATGCATAGCAGAAGGGAACACGAACGGATCGGAGGAGATTCCAAAGTGGTTGTTTCTTGACAAAATCGAATCAAAATTTAATGTTACAGCTCGAATTATTTCATGTTTTTGGCCCTTGTATAATAATCTAAATCAATGTTTCATGCTTGCAAGAGATATATATGGCTTCCTTCCTTTCTTGAGTCAAATATCAAATTGTAAATTCAATCACAGACACAGAGAGAGATGAATATGTATGTATATATATATATATACACCTTGCAAACAAAAAAGTTGCAGAGAAAGCTACTCTTCCATGGAGGACGAGATAAGAGGGAAGAGAAGATCAGGTGGGTGGGTGGGGGTTTAAGAGGACGGGAGAAATATATGACGGATTGGGGTTGGATTGGATGGCTGGATGAGAGTAAGCGCGGGAATTATGCGGAACCCAAGGTGAAGGTAGCAGCAGTTCAGATTGGCTGTTCATTTGTTTCGATCATCAACTCACCATCATCATCTTCAACCTCACATTACCAACCAGAGAGAGAGAGAGACAGAGAGGTTTGACCGTTTCAAAATAACTTCCTTCCATTTACCCCCGTCTCCTCCTCTTCACCTGATAATATATATATTAATATAAATTTTAAAATGATTTAAATTAATTTTAGTATTAAACAAGTTTAAAGTTTATATTAGTGTAGATTACATTAATTAATTACAACCACAAAGCAATCAAAATTAATTCACGTTGACTCTTCTTAATTAAGCACAAGCAAATAGATGGGTAATGGGTTGAATCAACAACTCATTTTATGTACCCAATAATATTAATTAATATTATTATAATGGCTAAATTTTTTTATTTATTTTTTTTAATTTTTTTATTATTTCAATTATACTATTCAAATATAGTTAATTATAATAAATTTAAATATTTAATTAAAATAATAAAAAAATTAAAAATGTAAGATATTATTTTTTTAACTAAGAAAAAGTTTGACTGTTTAAAGGAGAGGAGAAAGAGAAGGGTGCAAGTGGGTTTTGATAAGCATATATATATATATTATATTATAGAATGAGTGTTCATACGTCAATCGGCTTTCTTAGATTTGACATAAATAAATATATTAATTAACATGATAAAATATTAATCATTTATTTAATACATACATGAGTTAATTAAAAATAAAATTAATAAGATTTGAACTGATGAAATCTAAATGCTAATTTGGAAATATATTTTTAAATTAGAAAAGTATTTTTAATATGATCATAAAAATTATCAAAAATATTTTAAAATAAGATTATATATATTATATAAATTTATATAATATTGAGCAGATTTACTTATAGATAAGTGGCAGTAACACTAATTAAGTTGCGTGTAAGAGAGGAGAAAAGATGGGCTGGAAGGAAGGAAGGAAAGGAACGAGGCCTTCAAATGTGTGTGTATATATATATATATATAAGTAAAAAAAAATAAAAAAAAGAAAAGGCGGCGGCGGCGGCCCAGCGTGGCGCGCGAGGCTGCGGATGGTGGGGTGGGTTCCGTCCACGAAAAAAGAGTCACATTTGTAGGGATGTCGTTGGACCCATTATCGCAGCAATTTGCAAACCATCATCATCATCATCATCCACATCCAAACCCCCCACACACACTCTCTCTCTCTCTGTGGCAATGGACGGTGGATGATTGACCGACCAAACCAGTCCGGTTGATGATGATCATTCCATCCGACGCTTCCTATTTATCCCCAAGCATCTTCAATATTGGCAGGCCGGCTTAGGCACATATAAAACACGCCTCTCTCGCTCTCGCTCGCTCCGCTTTCCCCTGGAGACGAGAAAGGAGGAGAAGTAGAAGGAAAGGTAAGAGGAGAACAATTCTTTTGCGCTGCAAATTATTCCTTTCAAATCCATAGATGCTATCTTTTGTCTCTCATCATCATTGATCTTCCTTCCGCTTTTTCTCGTTCCTAATCCGGTGTTCCTTGTCGTGATATGATGACATGATCGGCTTTCTCTTCTCTTCTCTTCTCTTCTGCGAAACCTAATTGGATACTTGTTTTCTCGATCTAATTTTGGCTCTTAATTAACGAGTTTTCCTTCTTCTGTTATATGCACGTGTGTGTAATTCGCGTGGCGGAACGCGGAGTGAAAAACAAAAAAAGGCTGTTTGACAATCCTTCAACCGAGTACAGCTTAGCTCGTTTGGTAAATATGAAAGCCAATAGAAAGCGCGTATGTATTGTTTAACTTGTTGTGGGTGATTGTCTTAATTTTCTTTCTTGCTCATATCTTCTTAAAATCATTTCTGTCTCCTGATTTTGTTGATCACCAATATTTGTTGGTTTTCATATACGATTGAATTGATCGATCGATCCTGTATCTGGTCATTTAGGTAAAGGTACGTGGAGTTCTTCTGGTCCTTCTATTGTTGCTTCTGGTGATTAATACGCTCAAGTTTGTTGAGAAGAGTATTCTTCGTTTCGATGATGCTTTTGAGTTTGTCCTCTCATTCGGTTTCATCGTCTGTTTGTTATTGGGAAGCTAGAATTTACGCAGCCGACCCAACATAGTTGGATTGGATGAAGGCTTCATATGTTGTGCTCTTCTTATCTAAAAACTGAATTGATCGGTGTAAAAATTGAATGGAATATTCTTCTTGTTCTGTGTTTGCGTGTATTTATGTACATACATGTGGAGTAATTTGTTCTTTGTAATCTATGCATAGAGCTCCATACACACAAGCAAGCACCGGCCCAAGCTTGGTTGTTTTCTGATGTTTTATGGTTTGTACTTCTCGGAAAACCTACCTGTGTTTTTTCGTGGTTCCCCCAAAGAGTGTTTTTTGATTAAACAAAATCTTCAAAAAGTATTGGATGCTTGTAAACACTTTGGTTATAGACTTGACGCTGATATGACACTCTTTTGAACATGAAGACCACCTGTATATATGAGCATGGTTGGCATACTGGTACTTGACATGGTTTGAGTTATTGATTATATGGAAGCTATTTCTTCTCCGTGGCACCTTTTTTTATTGACAGAGGAGAGAATTTTATATTATTCAACTGACCATCCATTGCTTTTGGAGATAAGAGGTATTTTACAGTGCATAATATTGAGTGTGCATGGCAAGTGCCAGATGTCATCCAGAGGAGAGCCCTACTAATCTGGAGAGAATTGAATATGAGTTTTTTACTTCCAGATCTTTTACTGATGCTTAATAGTTCTGCTGTTGAGTGCTATTGAATATATAAACTCACCCAACAATACAATTTCCTTATATCTTTAACTCTTCTTCTTCCTTATTTCTCCATTTGTCCTGACTAATTTTTAGTATCAGAGTAGATCTTTATCCCTTTTCGCTCTATCTCCTTTCCTCTCACCTGGTTCTACGCCAACTTGGTGTCACAGTCTGAAGCCAATCTATGCATTACTGCCACACTTTCATGGAGCTTTCTCTTCCTATTCCCATATCCTTTCTATAATTTTCTTTTTTCTCTCTATTTTGTATTGTAGTTAATTACTTCTGATTTTTGATATTCCAAATTTCTAGAGATAATAGTCACTGTGATAACTGAACTTGACATGCTTTCTGCAAAGGAAGTTACGTATCTACTCATAGCATTGTAAAGAATGTAGGGTATGTGATTCTTTTCAGTATTACAAACCACATGTGTTCAGCTATATAGATATTTGCTGTTAAAATTGAAACTATGACAAAGGATTTGAATGACATGTTGCTGTTGTTACAGATATAGAGTATATCCACATAGATGGATGACTGTACTCGTAAAAAAGCTGTTGGGGGGCTTGTTAACACGAGGAAGGGATCTGATCTTGTTTTGAGAGATACAGCTGAAAGTAAGGATGGAAACGCTCAATTCTGCAACAGGCTTGGGTGCAATGGGAGACTTAACCATACCAGAATTGCCCAAAATGGATGTTCTATAAAGTTAAAATCGTCAATCTCTTCTTTACATGCTTCAAGTGGCAAGGAGATAATTGGAAGTTCTAGTAGGACTTCTTCCACTGCAGCCAAGACAAAAAAATATTTTCAGGAATCCCAGAAAAAGCAGTCTTCTCGATCAGAAGCAGTTCAATCTGAAACTAGTAGTGTTCAGGATGAGCAAGAAGTGTACTTACCTGGAAATGCTTGCATTGGGCTTCAGTCTGCATTGAATGATGTGGAGCCACACAAAGTTACATTGATGGAAGCGGGGAGCTCTAGTATGGCATCAAATGGCAGACCCCAGAAGGTATTTTGGCAGAAATCTAGCGGGGTGGGTACCCGAGATGCTCCATCAACCTCCTCTGCCTCCTTGGCAACTAAAAGCACCAGCCAGGGGGCAAGAAATAGTTGTAGCGTGAGCAGGTATGGATTAAGAAATCTCAGATGCAACTCAGCATCTGATGTCACCCCCTCTGGTGGTTCATCATCTCAACCAAACCTTAGTAGAAGAAAGGATATATTAAAAAAGAGAGATCCTAAAGTAGAAGGGAGTTCCTCTGTTCAAGGTAAAAAAATTAGAAATCCTGTAGTAGAAAGCAGTACCTCTGTTCGAGGAAAGAAGTTGAATGGACCTTTGTCAGGAGATGGCCGTAGTTCCATTTCTGGCCATGGCATCTCTATATCTGATACTAGACAATCTAGATATTGGTCTCCCAGCAGGAATAATGGTGTTGGGTCAGTTCGGACTCAGAGGTTAGTTAATGGTAACACTAGAACAAGGCTCTCTAACCAAGGAAATGGTAACCATATGTTGCCAACAGGGCTTCCCCCACAAGTGCCACTGCCAGAATCACCCTGTGCTGCTGACGTTCCCAGTTCATCAAATCAGTTTCTAGCTGAAGCTTCTTCTAGTCATTCATCCTCCTGTAGCGATGCTGGCAGTAGTAGTGGAAGTTTACCTGGCATTATGCAAAGTGGTCCCATAGAATTTGGGATTCCCCCTTTTTTAATGAATCGTGATGGCTTGCAGCAATATAACATGTATGGCATTGCAGAGGTATTCCTTCTAACTTCCAGAGATGAGTGAAATTACATATATTTTCATAATAGTAGTATACAATGCAAGGAGGAGCAAGGACACAAACGAAAAACCTCAGCTTGTGTTTTTATTTTGTATTCATACAGGTGCTATTGGCGCTTGAAAGGATTGAACAAGATGAGGAGCTGACCTATGAGGTACTTGGTCTTAGGGTTCTTGAATTCTCCAGATTGGTTCATATGTTACTGACTTGTCTTTTTTTTTTTTTTTTTCCTTGCAGCAATTTCTTGCTCTTGAGACAAATTTATTCCTTGGTGGCCTTGGCTTCTATGATCAGCATAGAGACATGAGACTCGACATTGATAACATGTCATATGAGGTCAATTATTCTCACATCATTTCTGGAAAAATATGACGAGATATTGATTGGATTTTGTTGGAGTTCTTTTTTTTTTTTTTGGGTGCATATGTGATTTTATTTATTTTTTTCCTTTGCCTGATCGATTCATCTTGTACTTCGTTTGGTCAAATATGTTATTGACATCTCCTATGGAGAAGCATTAATTATGCATCTGGTAACCATTGAATGAAAATTGTTGCCTTACATGATAAATATATTTGTCTCTTTCTTACTATGCTTCCACTTAAACAGGAATTATTGGCTCTAGAAGAGAAGATGGGTACGGTGAGCACGGCATTATCAGAAGAAGCTCTGTCGAAATGTCTTCAAAGGAGCATCTATCAGCCTGCAATTCTTAAAGAAGGAACCAGGGGATGCGGTGGTGTTGAAGATGATGTGAAATGCAGTATTTGTCAGGTCTTATTCCTATGATTACTAAGTTTTCTTTAATTAGTTGATTCTGTCCGTGTAATTCACCTCTCCTTTGATTGCCACCATGATTGATTGTTGCATTATGGGGCATGTTAATACTTGCGAGCTGTGTGCAGAGTTTTTTGCTCAGTTTTCCAAATACACACGTGGATTAACCATTTGAAATAAAAAAAGGCTTTCTTGGCTAATTTTCGTGTAAGCCAGTACAATTTCATTTTCTCAATGCTAGTCTCCGAGACTCTCTGATTCATTAGGTGTCGCTTTAGGTAAAATGCCTTGCGAGTTGCGACTGCATCTGCAGGTACAACTGTTTGATTTGGAGCATAGCTGTCAACAAAACTCTCTTGTTTTGAAAGTCGCATCAATCCAACAACAACAACATATCCAGCCTTTATCCCACTATGTGGGGTCGGCTACATGAATTCTAGACTTCCATGTATTTCTATCATTTGTCATATCTTCATTTAGATCCATATACTTCATATCGAACTTTAATGTCTCTCTCAAAGTCTTTTTGGGTCTACCTCTACCTCTTTTTGTGACTAATTGTTTCATTTCATCAACTCTCCTCACAGGAGCGTCTCTTAGTCTCCTTCTCACATGACCAAACTATCTTAGTCTAGTCTCTCTCATCTTCTCCTCGATTGGCACTACTCCTACCTTATTACGAATAACTTCATTTCTAATTTTATCCTTTCTTGTATGTCCGCACATCCATCTTAACATCCTCATCTCCGCTACACTCGTCTTTTGCTCATGCTGGTATTTGACTGCTCAACATTCTGAGCCATACAGCAAGACTGGTCTTATAGCTCTCCTATAAATTTTTTTTTTCAATTTTAATGGGATTTTACCTTTTCATAGCACTCCCGATGCATTTCTCCATTTTAGCCAACCTGTCTTGATTCTATGTGCGACATCCTCGTGAATTTCTCCATCTTTTTGAATCACTGATCCCAAATATCGAAAATGGTCTTTTCTTTGTAAGATTTGGTCTTCTAATTTTATTATAACATCATCCACTCTTGCATTTTTACTAAATTTGCATTCCATATATTCTGTTTTCTTTCTACTTAATTTAAATCCCTTAGATTTTAAATTGTTTCTCCACAACTCAAGCTTAGTGTTCACTCCTTTTGTTTCATCCACCAATACTATGTCGTCTGCAAATAGCATACACCATGGCACATCTGTCTGAATATCTTTAGTGAGTTCATCCATTACTAAGGCAAATAAGTATGGACTTAGTGCAGAACCTTGATGCAGTCCTATTGTAGTTGTAAATGATTCAGTATCCCCTCCGCATGTTCTGACCCTTGTCTCTACACCATGATACATGTCCTTAAGGGCTTGTATATAGGCTATTTTGACTCATTTCTTCTCTAAGACCCTCCATAATACTTCTCTAGGGACCCTATCATAGGCCTTTTTTAGATCTATAAACACCATATGTAGGTCTTTCTGATGATCCCGATACCTTTCCATTAGACGCCTCAGTAAATATATAGCTTCCATTGTTGACCTGCCAGACATGAAACCAAACTGATTTTCTGACACATTTGTTTCTTTTCTAAGCCTCTGCTCTATTACTCTCTCCCAGAGTTTCATGGTATGACTCATTAACTTAATTCCTCTATAATTTTCACAGTTTTGAACATCTCCTTTGTTCTTGTATATAGGAACCAAAGTACTCTTCCTCGACTCATCTGGCATCTTTTTTTGATTTAAGGATCGCGTTAAATAGTTGCGTTAGCCAGGAGATGCCCTCTTCTCCCATGCATTTCCATGCTTCTATTGGTATATTATCTGGTCCCACTGCTTTATGATTTTTCATCTTTTTTAAAGTTTGCCTTATTTCATTTGAACTTATGCGTCGATATAATATGTAGCTCACATTCCCTTCGGAGTTACTAAGATGTCAAAGTCGCATCAATCCATATCCTAAAAATTTTAAGAGAAAACTTGTAAGAAATCCTTTCAAGACATTTCCAAAAATGTAAGGTACTAAAAGAATCTTCTTACAGACCTTAGCAATCTTGCAAACTCCTTACAGAACTCCATTGTATTTTTGTTTTTCACAAAAATGCTCTTGGACCTTAATTTTCAATAATAATAGGGCAATTATTATTAAAAATTTGTCTTGATATTATCTAACACTAGTAGTCTTATTGTGGGCATGAGAGCATTTAGTACTATGTTTAGCATTCTCAAGTCTTAACAAACATTTTGCAAATTATATTTAATTATAAATCACCTAGCATTTCATGTAATCCATCCTACTTCTGGTCCACGGTTAAAGTTTATGCTCTCTTGTATGTTTTCTGATTTTCCATTTTTCGTTTCCGTCCATTAATTTATGGAATATATATTTTTGGGTTTACTTTGTTGGATTGATTGATTGTTGTGAATGAATTTAATTATTCATGTTATGATGAAATGGGTACCTTTTGCAGGAAGACTACATAATTGGAGATGAGGTTGGAAGGTTGGAATGTGAACATGGGTACCATGTGGGATGCATACAACATTGGCTGCGGCAGAAAAACTGGTGCCCTATCTGCAAGTCTTCAGCCGTGGGTGGAACTGGATATTAACCTCTCCACCTTCTTCCTAGTAGTAGTCTTTGGATCCAGCAACAGCAAAATTATTCACAATTTCATTCATGTACAAAAACACAAAGTCTCTTTTCCGTTTGACAATTTCATTTCATTTGGTTTTGATTTGTGTACATAGAAATCCCCTTTCATAAGTTAAACAATAAGCCCAGGCCAGGCCGGCCTTTTTGTGGCCTATAGGAACTTAAATTGAAATTGCAATGCTCTGCTCTTTCAGGACACACAAGACTCTGTTTAGTGTTTATTATCATCTGTGTTAATGTTGGCATTTGGCATTTGGTGCATTGCATTATCATCTCTGCGGCTTTCAGATTTAAGAGTTTGTCAGTTGTTATTCCCTCATGAAACCACTTGGATGGAACTTGCAAAATCATCTGCACTTTCTTGGAAAAATAAATTGCGTGTAGCATTGGTGATGGCTTGCAAATTGGGAGAAAAGAAAACAAGAAACAAAATTATCAAACAATATGATAAATTTATATTTTTTAAATTATAAGTAAAAACTGAACCCTAAAAGAATATGTAATACCATCTCATCGTGCCAACATGGTATCACCTAGATTGAATATTTTCTCCTAAATCTAATATCTTTTGGGAAGAAAAGTAAAAACTCTTGCTCAGACTGTAGCAAAGCGTATAAATCGATAGATACACATAAAGTAGGAGGGGAGTAAGCAAGAAGCAACAAGGAATCACAGCAGCTAGCTCACATTGAAATGCGGCAAAAATTCTCGGGCTTTACCAGCAGCCCGTCTCTTTTACTTCTCTAGCCAAACCTCATCATGGAGACCCCTGCACAAGTAATGAAAAAACCACACCATCATTCATAGATAGACAGATAGGGCATCAGAAAAGAAACCCTCTACATAGTAGCCTAGCCAAGCCAAGTTCAAGACTTCTCAGAGGTGTTTTCTACTCTCTGCTCTGGATGTGCTCATGTAGCACACAGGATCCCTTTGACATTGGTTCAGCCCTTTGTTTAAAGAGAGACCTCAATACATATAGGGAAAATTTGTTGGGTGGAAAATGGACAGGAGGATAGTAAATAAGAAATGGATTAACTTCTGCTACTCCCAGAAGTGGTGGCATTCAGTAAACTGGGAGGAATTATCTGGGAACAACCCATATATGCCCATGAAATGAGTACTCCAAGTCATGGAATCAGGTTCAGGTGCAGCCATCTCCAGTTGAGTTTTCACAACAGCATGAAAGCATTGAGCTCAGGATGCTTAGTTACCTGCAAATAAGGCCACCTTGTAACCTGTGGACGAATATCCATGCAATAGCAAGTGCTTTGACATGTATATCATGAACCAGAAAATTCATATACGAATGTTAAATTTATAAGGACTAAAGCTCATCTTATGTCCCATTATGAAAGAAAACATCATATGTTTCCTAATTTTTAAAATCTCAATGTGGTTTATTCTCAAATGGGTAAAAATGGAATTGCCAAACATTGGCAAGCGTACGAGTATCTAAACCGTTAAAAATTTTTCCTATAAGAGTTTAGGGAAACTCTCTAGGATGTCCTTTCCTATTTGGACTGCATTGCTTGGTTCCATTCTCATCTCAAAAAGTTTTATGGAAATAAGGCCACCTGGTTTTAAAAGGATGGGAAGTTGGTGAATCATCTATGCTTAAGTTGTAAAGTGGTTTGCCACATTTGGAGCCTTTTTATTATTATTGTACAATGACAGTTGCTAGCTTCAGTGATTTTTTGCCTCAAGGGGAACCATTCTTTGTTTCCCTTCTACTTCTAGGGTCTTCTCTGAATTTCTGTCGATGACCTAAACATGCAGCTTGTTTTGTTTCTTGTAAATGGATCACCCCCTTTCAGCTTTTCTTTTTCTAGTTACTATTATTTCTGAGAGAGAGAGAGAGAGTATATGCAACCCAAATTCCACAAAAAATACACTAAAACAAAAGAATGGCCAAACAAGAAGCAGAACTTTAACTTACACTTTGTCAGATTGTTGAATCTGACAAGGGGTATTTGGGGAGAAATCAACGGGAATTAAGAGAAAAGGGGAAGAGATAACAGAGAAAGAGAGAGTGAGAAAGAAGATAATAGAGAAGAAAGGAAGAAGCCAAGAGAGAATTAGAAAATATTCATCAATCCATTCATGAAATCCAACGTAGACTGTGGCTCAATATATAAGCTCATAGCATGTAAACCGCCTTACCTATAGGACAAGGCATTGTAACTACCTCAGCTACAGGACAAAAAGGGAAAAGACAAAAGAGAAGATATCCTAATAGTAGGGACACAATTACATAGCTACCCTTGGTCATGTGACAATTCCCCCCCCCCCCCCCCCACACACACACATTTCTTGTCCTTGAGAAATCAGAATGGTTGTGCCATCCAAGAGAAATGGTTGAGGAGATTTGGGAGGTATTCCCAGGTAGTATGATCGGGATGTAGATGGGCCCATTGCACCAAAACTTGAGTCAATGGCAAGGAGTTTCGATAAATCACTGTTCTTTCCAAGATGGCCAGGGTTTCTATATTAGCCTCCACCTCTTCCAATGGTGACGGAATATCAGCAGTGGTGCTGTCCGTCTGTCTAATGACTTTCTTCAACAGAGCAACATGAAAAACCGGGTGGACGGATACACCCTTCGAAAGCTGTAATCTATAGGCTACCTCCATTACTTTTACTACTATGGGAAAGGGGCTATAGTACTCGGGGTTTAGTTTGGAGGGAGGATTGTTAGAGAAAAGATGTTGCTGGAACCTCTTGACTTTTACGTACACCCTATCCCCCAATTCAAATGACCTCTCACTCCTCCTCTTGTCAACCATCTGTTTCATTCGGTTTTGTGCAGTAGTTAGTTCCTTCTTAATTACTTGAAGAGCTTTCTGTTGCTATCATAGGTAATGGTCTACAACTAACTCTACATTTGAGTACTGCATAACAGCAGGAAGAATAAGGGGTTTGTAGCCGAATAAAGCATTAAATAGGGTTCTTTTCAATGAACTATGTGTTAGATCTCCGATCTGACAGAAAGGTCCTTCTATAATTGAGGAAGAACTGAGAATAGGCAAGAAAGATGAATATGAGAAAGAGAGGGAAAGAAGAGAGAATGAGAAAGAGAGAGAGAGAATTAGGTGGGAAAAAATTTGTGGTATAATCCTCACATGATCCCCATCCTTATGCATTCATCTTATTTATAAGAGAGTTACAATTCTAGAATATTCTTCTAACCAACTCTCTCGACAATTAGGACCAAGTGGCCATATGCGGTAGTCCTACTATTCTTAGAACAACAAAGAATTACAAGTATATCCTGCCCCTAATTACAATTATGTCCCCGAACTGTGACAACTCCCTCCCCCCCCCTCGGGCGAATTATTTCTTGTCCCAAAGAAATTAAAGGAGCCTAGCCACCCTGGGATATGCCTGGAGCAAATCAGGGAGGTATTCCCAAGTGGTGTTGTCAAAGTGCAAGTGTGACCCCTGCACTAAGACTTACGTGAGGGGCATGGAGTCCTGATAGACCACCTTCTTGTCCAACACAACTTGGGGTTCCACCTCCACCACCTGGTCTTCAATCAATTCTGGCACCTCTCTGTTAACTGTCTCATATGGCACAACTACCTTCTTTAGGAGTGACATGTGAAACATGGGGTGTAGCCCCACCCCCTCTAGGAGTTGCAACTTGTAGGCTACCTGCCCCACTTTAGCAAGGACTCGGAAGGGCCCATAGTACTTTGGGTTGATCTTAGATGTAGGCCCCTTTCAAAAAAGGCATTGCTGGAACTATTTCACCTTCAAACAGACTTCCTCACCCACTTCAAATGCCCTATCAGAGTGGTGTCTGTTAGCCCGTTGCTTCATCCTCTACTGGGCTAAGGTAAGCTCCTTTTTGATGGCTTGCAGTGCCTCATGCCTTCCTTGGAGGTACTGATCAGCTGATGTTTCAGCGGGGTTGTAATGCATAATAACTAGAATTATGGGGGAGGGGAAGGGAGGGGGGGGGTGTTGTAACCAAACAGGGCTTCAAAGGGGTTCCCTTGTGAGCAATGTGGAAGATGGTGTTGTACCACCATTGAGCCCGTGCTATCCACTTACTCCAACTTGGTTTAGTGAAGTTTAGGCACCTTAAGTAGGCCTCTAGACATTGATTTACACGCTCCGTTTGCCCATCAGTTTTTGGATGATAAGCTGAAGACATTTGAAGCTTGATTCCCAATCCTTGAAAGAGTGTCTTCCAAAACTGACTTGTAAACACCTTGTCTCTATCAAATACAACCACCTTGGGTGGCCCATGCACCTTGAAAACCGAATCCATCAGCTTCCTAGCAACCTCAGTAGTAGTAAAGGGGTGTGCCAAGGGAAGGAAGTAGCTAAACTTCGTCATCTGGTCCACCACCACTAAGATAGTATCAAACCACTCCGATTTAGGAAGAACCTCCACAAAGTCCATGGTGATTTGCTCTCATGCTTGAGCTGGTTTCTCCAAAGGCTATAGCAGGCCTAGTAAGGGCACCTCTACTCATGCTTGCATCGCTGGCAAGTGGTGCACTGTAGTACATACCTTGTCACATTCCTTTTTAGTCATGACCAATAAAAGAGTTGTCTCACTCTATGATAGGTGACATTCAGCCCCGAATGGCCTTCGATGGGTGAATCATGCAATGATTGGAGGATTTGTTGCTTGAGTGGCTCAACTTCCCCTATAACCACCATACCATGATATCTTAGGAGTCCCCCCTTGAGTGTGTACTCGGTCCCCTCCTGAGATTGCATTGCTAGCTTAGTATCTCTTGAATCCATGGGGTCTGCTCATAGCTCTGTGTGATGCCTTGCACCAAATTTGATACCAAGGCTAATATGGTGTGACAAGCAGTCGTGTCCTCTTGTCTTGACAATGCATCTGCCACCAGATTCTCCTTCCTTTTCTTGTACTGTATGCAGTAATCAAACCCCATCAACTTAGTACTCCTTTTCCTTTGCAATTGATTGTGTGCGCTCTCTGTTAGGAGAGGAACTTCAGAGTCTCAAGGTCTATTTGAACGATGAACCTACTCCCTTCCAAATAGTACCTCCATTTTTCCATCGCCATCAAAATAACAAGTAGTTCTTTATCGTATATACTCAACCCTACATGTCTTAGGGCCAAGGCCTGGCTTTTAGGTAAGCCACCGGTCTCCTTTCTTGAATTAGCACAACCCCTACTCCCGTGTCATAGGCATCTGTTTCCAAGATGAACTCCTTGGAGAAATTGGGTAAGGCCAAGATTGGGGCTTGAGTTATGGCCTCCTTTAGTGATTCAAAAGCTTTGTCTGCCTCTGGTCTCCAACGGAAGTTGTTCTTCTTCAACAGATCGGTGAGGGGCTTACTAATTACACCATAGCCCTTGATAAACTTTCTATAGTACCCAATAAGCCCTAGGAACTCTCTCAACTCCTTTAGGGTGTTAGATGTAGGCCAATGCTCTATAGCTGCAACTTTCTGAGGGTCAGCACTCACCCTTGACCTGTGATGATGTGGCTAAGATATTCCACCCTAGTTTCTGCGTACTTAGTCCGCTTCACATAAAGTTGATGGGCTTTGAGGATCTCAAAGGCTTTTCTAAGATGAATCAAATGCTGGTCTAGGTCAGGTCTATAGACAAGGATATCATCAAAAAACACCAGCGCAAATTTTTGTAGGTAAGGGGCAAAAATGTGGTTCATCAAGGTTGCAGGGGCATTTGTGAGCCCAAAGGACATAACCAAGAACTCATAATGTCCTTGGTGAGTCCTAAAAGCTATTTTGGGACAGTCATTAGGGTTCATTCTAATTTGATGATACCTCGAGGTGAAGTCTAGTTTAGAGAAGATGGATGCCCTGGTTAGTTCGTCAAGGAGGTCCTCAATAATGGAGATTGGGAATTTGTTTTTGATGGTTATGGAGTTTAGTTGTCGATAGTCTACAAAGAACCTCCACGGCAAAGGGGTTTTGGCTTGGTTAAATTAAGGATTTGTTCAACGTATCCTTCACCAGTTTTTCAATCTCAGTCTTTTGAACAGGGGAATAACAGCAGGCTCTAAGGTTTACCGGTTCACTGTTGGGTTTCAAGTGAATGGAACCGATGTGGGGGAAGGGTTTTGGGGGTGGTAAAAAGTCCCTCAAATTCCATCAACAATTTATGAATTGGTTCATGAGAGTGTACCTTTGGGGAGGCTATTACCATGACTTGGGGCAAGTAGTGCCATTCTCTCCTGGATCCATTGGCACTTGTCCTCCTCCTCTGTTGTTTGTGTCTCTAGGGCATATAGGGAATGTAGTTGCCCTAATGAGGTCTCCCTTTGTTCCAACAACCTTTGTAACTTCATCCCTGATATTGCCTTATATTCCCCTTTTTTCGGACAACCCCTAAGAGTGATCCTTTGCCCCCCATCTCAAAGGTGACTTCGAGTGTGTTAAAGTCAAATACTAGGGGACTCATTGTCCTCATCCAATCCATTCCAAGCACCACATGGTAGCCTCCCAGCCTGAGGATTCTCAAATCCACTGTGAACTCGTGTCCACTCATCATCCATTGGAATCCCCTACATGTAAATTTACTCACCATCCCGTTTCCATTAGCTATTAGCACAGACAAGGGAGGAGTCTCCTGCAACTCACACTGCAAGGCAGTGGCCATTTCCTCATCTAGGAAACTATGGGTGTTGCCATTATCGATGAGCACCACCAACTTCCTTTTCCCTACCATTCCCCTAACCTTCAGTCCCTTACCCAAGGCATAGTCTAGCAAGGCGTGCATCAAAATTTCCCCACCTTCTTCCTCCTCGACCTGCCCTTCAAGGGCCTCCCCTTCTTCAACCTCCTCTTCTTCTTCCTTACCTTGTCCTTCCATCATTAACAGGATCCTCTTACATTGATGCCCCTAACCATACTTCTCTCCACAACGGAAATAGAGCCCCATCTACCTCTTCTGATCCAAGGTCAAGGCCTTGGTTGGGGTTGGGGTTGGGGCTGGTGGATTCCTGCTCATTGGTCCAATCCTTAGCCATGGCTAGCTACCCCCCTTTTGCATCCCACTATGAGAAGTCTCATCTTTACTACCCTTAGAGGATAGTCTATGCCTCTTAGCAAAGGTTTCCAATAATAATTTGTAAAGGCGGGCTTGCTCTGTTGCTTGGCCAACTGATGTTGGATAGAGCATTTTCACGGTGGGTCGGATCAGATCATCCAGCCCATTAATGAAGCTAGACATGAAATAGTCTTCATCCAATGAGGGGTGTGTAAGGGAGAGCAAGGATCTAAGCTCCTCAAATCGCACCTGATACTCCTCCACCGTTCCCTTCTATTTCAACTTATTGAACTCCTTAATGACGTTAATCCTTGTCTTCTCTCCAAACCTGTTGCAGAGGCCACTAACAAACTTTGGCCAACTCCACTCCGTCTTTCCTTGGCTCTAATTCTAGAACCAAGCATCCGCAATATCATCCAAGTAAGCGGCTGTCGTGTTCACCTTTTCCCTCTCTGCCACCCGATACTGATAAAATACTCTTTCACATCGTTGGATCCACCAACAAGGTCGATCCTTCTCGAACAGGGGAATGTCCATCCTTGGCCCTGGGAATTGGTTACCCCAAATCCCATGGTTCAAATTGTCCTCCTCTGCTTCCACTCGTTCCCCTTGCATGTTTTTGATCCCCAATTCTAGGAGATCCAGGCGGTCCTCCACTTGTTCTTGGTACTGACGCATCCCAGCTTCCATGGCATCCATCTGGGATTCCGTTTGCTTCGCACGTGTACCTTTTGCCGTCTTTGCAGCTCCCAGGCCGTTGGCTTTGATACCAAATATTAGATCTCCAATTTGACATGAAGGTTCTTCCATAATTGAGGAAGAATTGAAAATAGGCGAGAAAGACGAATATGAGAAAGAGAGGGAAAGAAGAGAGAAAGAAAAAGAGAAAGAGAAAGAGAATTAGGAGAGAAAAGATTAGTGGTATAATCTTCACATAATCCCCATCCTCATACATTCATTTTATTTATAAGAGAGTTACAATTCTAGAGTATTCTCCAAACCAACTCTCTCGGCAATTAGGACCAAGTGGCCACATGCGATAGTCCTACTATCCTTAGAACAACAAAGAATTACAAGTATATCTTGCTCCTAATTACAATTATGTCCATAGGCTGTGACACTCTGAAAGTTGGTGTTGTACCGCCATTGGGCTAGGGGTAGCCATTTGTTCCAGCTCTTAGGTTTAGCAAAACAAACACACCAAAGGTAAAATTCTAAGCACTGATTCACCCTTTTTGTTTGCCCGTCCATTTCCAGGTGATAAGCGGTTGACATGTGTAATTTCACACCTAAACCCTTGAATAATTCTTGCCAAAAGTTGCTAGTGAAGATCTTATCTCTGTCAAAAATAATGGATAGAGGCAACCCATGTAACTTAACAACCGAATCTAGTAGCACCCTAGCAACCTCTGAAGCTGTGAACGGGTGGGCTAAGGCCAAGAAGTGACCAAACTTGGTCAATCTGTCTACCACCACAAGGATCACATTCCTCCCATTCGATTTGGGAAATCCTTCCACAAAGTCCATGGAAATTTGCTCCCATGCTTGCTCAGGTACGCTGAATGGCTGCAGCAGCCCCAGGTAAGGAATCTACTCATGCTTACAGCGCTAACAAGTGAAGCACTTCAAGACATAAGTAGTCACATCTTGCTTGAGCCCTTGCCAATAAAACAACTGTCTTACCCTATTGTATGTAATATTCATACTTGAGTGTCCCCTTATAGGAGAGTCGTGTAGGGACTGAAGGATCCTTTCCTTGAGAGGGATGTCATCTCCTATCATTAACCGTCTGTTGTAACGTAGTAACCTCGCTGTTAGGGTATAACCGGCCTGGTTTGAAGGGTGAACCGCCAACCGTGCCATGATATCTTTTACCCACTTGGTTTACTCGTAACTTGCAGAAATTTCCTTAA
The DNA here is from genome assembly GCA_036245055.1 of Diospyros kaki. Taxonomy (NCBI): domain Eukaryota; kingdom Viridiplantae; phylum Streptophyta; class Magnoliopsida; order Ericales; family Ebenaceae; genus Diospyros; species Diospyros kaki. The sequence continues at coordinate 570,260 of BSEG01000008.1, read as the reverse complement.
CCCAATCAGGGATCACAACTGATATTGCGAGACACTTAGCTCCCTCTTCCCTCCAAGATAGTGCATCAGGTACGGTGTTTTCCTTCCCTTTCTAACATTGTATTACATAATCTAACCCAAGCAGATTAGACACCCCCTTTTTCAGCAATTGAGTATGTAACCTCTGCTATAAAACAAATTTCAGGCTTTCATGGTCGGTCTTTGATTATGAATTGATTGCCCTCCAAATAATATCTCCATTTTTCTACTGTTATTATGACTGCCAACAACTCTATCGTATATACTCAAACCCAAGTGTTTTGGAGCTAAGGCTTGACTTAAGAAGGCCAACGGCTTCCCCTCTTGCACTAAAACAATAGCCACTCCTAAATCACAAGCATCTGTCTCTAAAATGAAGGGTTTTGAAAAATCGGGTAAGGCTAATATTGGGGCTTGTGTTATAGCTCTTTTCCAGATTTGAAATGCTTCTTCAGCAGAACTATGTTACGGTAGCTAGCTATTAAGTGAAGATAACAGTGTATTTGGGCTATTAGAATGTAAATAATCGTTGAGCATAGCTGGGGAAAATGTCCCAGCATGCAAGATCGCGTGAAGCGCACCCCAGCGCACGCTATAGCCACTTGTTCGTGCACATGGGCGAGACCCAACGGCTTTTGGCACCCAAACGAGCTTGATCAGTATATATAACTGATCAATAGTGCCTTAATGAGATGTTGAATGAAATCAAGAAATTAGTTTCCTTAATTCATTTCCCTCCTAAATTTCACTCTCCTTTTTCCCTCCAAATTCTCTCAAGTCTTCTCTCTCTTTTCCTCTCGCCATTCTCAATTTCACTTGTCAGATCAAGAATCTAACAAATTGGTATCAGAGCAAGCTCCGGGCCAGATTATTCGAAGGCGATCGGATCAAATGGCGGATGGTACTAGGATGCGTCAGATGGAGATACAACTTCAGCAGGAAACAACGACAGTGTCCGAGATGCAAGGAAGAGTAGAGACAATGGAAGAAAGGATAGGATCAGCAGTGGATAGGAAACTGGAGGCTCTAGCAGATCGACTTAGGGGGGATATGCGCTTGCAAATCCGAGAAAAATTGCGAGAAGTTCGAGATCAAGGGAATTTGTTGTGGGATCAGCTGCAACAATTTATGTGATGTTCGCAAATCAACCACAGGTAAGGATTTCCCCTGATTTTCCACCTAGAGAACGGATGGAACCAATTCTACAAGGAATTGGTATTCCACATCGACATGCGGGAATTACAGAATCGAAAGAAGAGCCAACAGTAGGTGATGAACTGGTAGTGGAAAAGAGGCAGGGATTTCCAGTACCTAAATTGGAACTTCCAACCTTTGAAGGTACTAAACTGCGATGGTGGTTGAGAAGGTGCGAGAAGTTGTTCGAGATCCACCAAGTACCAGAGAATCAGAGGGTGGCCTTGGCAGTAGCATATCTTCATGATGAAAGAGATGTGTGGTTCCAAGGATGGTCCAGGGTAAGAGCGAACTATAATTGGGATGACTTCACCAAAGGCCTCAATGAAAGATTCGGGGAAAGAGGTTGGTTGGATATAGTGCAGAAGTTTGATAGCTTGAGGCAGGAAGGTTCATTGATGGACTATCAAGCGAAGTTCGAAGAACTCAAGTTCCAAATGCTCAATCGAAACCCCAGCCTCACTGAAGATTATTTTGTATCAAGCTTCATAGGAGGACTTAATGAGGAGCTACGATCAGCAGTACAACTACTTAGGCTCAGGATGGTTCCTGAGGCAGTAAAGGGGGCTTACCTATAGGAAATGACGTTTGATGCGTTGCTGAGGAAACAAAAGGGACATATTAGAGGAGCCCAAGGGGGAATGATATATCAAGGTGGAAGACCACCAAGAAGAGAGGCAATGAGGACGGGTCTTAATGTCAGGTATTTCGCATTACCTGCACCCCCTCTAAATACGCTGAGCAGAGACAAGCTGCTAGAGCAAAGAAGGATGGCAGGACTGTGTTTTAGGTGTGGAGAAAAGTACATACCAGGGCATCAGTGTAGGAAACAACTGTTGTTGTTGGACGGAGAAGAGGAAGGGGATGAAATAGAAGAATTAGCAGCAATGGAAGAAGAAGAGGGCAAAGGCAGTGGAGCCATATCATTACACGCTAGTAAAGAAGTGGCTAACAACAAAGTTATTAAGGTAGAAGGGAAGGTGCACGATAGTTCTCTCATGGTGTTAATCGATAGTAGGAGTACCCACAGTTTCATTGATGAAACGACGGCTAAAAGGATGGGGTGGCCAACAACGAGAACGCAACCATTATCAGTCATGGTAGCCAACGGAGATAAAGTTCTCAGCAAATCAGCTTGCATGGGGTTTTGCTAGGAGATGCAAGGGGAAGAATTTCAGGCTGATCTTAGACTACTCAGATTGGGGGGCTGCCATATTGTGTTGGGGGTGGATTGGATGCAAGAAGTGAGTCCCATTAGTTTTGACTTCAATAACATGGAAATAACGTTGGATAAAAAAGGGAAGAGAATGGTTATGTAAGGCCACATGGAGGTAGGAGCATGCAAGCTGATGAGAGGCAAGAAGTTACAATGAATGTTTAGAAAGAAGTGGGCACAGGTGGCTCATCTATTTTCCATTGAGGCCAACGATTAGCGAGGGGAACAATTCCAGACAGAAAGCTCAAAGTCACCGCAATAGGTACACGAACTGACCCTTTTAGATTCATTGTTGAATGAATATCAAGATCTCTTCGTAGAACCTAAGGCTTTACCTCCTAAACGTTCTTTGGACCATACTATACCTCTCATACCCCAAGCAAAACTTGTCAACATCCGTTCTTAACGATATCCACCTAAACTCAAATCAGAAATTGAGAAAATGGTCAGGGAAATGTTAGACCAATCCATTGTTCGCCCAAGCCACAACCCTTTTGCCTCCCCTGTCCTATTAGTAAAAAAGAAAGATGGTACTTGACGCTTTTGTGTTGATTATAAATGTAATACCCAGTATCTAATGTTAAGAGTATTTCGGGAATTATGGGGTCAAAATGGTATTTAGCAAAGTTTCGGGCCTACGTGTAATATTCAAAACATAAACGAAAGGCAAGGGACTATGTCAAGGCAAGTCAATAAAGGAAAAATTGTCCAAATAAGTGATATTTGACAAAGTCAAGAGATTTGCAAAGGTTTGAGGTCAAAACCATGCGATTAAGGGCATCCAGGCAAAGGGGTAGATTCTGTAAACTGCTAGAGGGAGGTTGAAACGACGGATTTTCTAGAAATTCTTGAGGAAAATGAGAAGTTTAGAACTTGTGGACAGTCAAGGAATTAACAAGGACTTCAAGGGTAATAAGGATAGGGAGAAAATGCAATTAGAAAATACTTGGGGACAAAACTGCAAATTTTGAACATACCATGGTGTGAACCCGACCGACCGCCTGTGGCCGTCGGCCAGCCGCTTGGAGGCGTCGAGAAGGTCGCCTGGAGGTGCTAGGGTAGTCTCTAGGTGATGATGAACCCATTGGAGCTTGCCATTGGCCGGAAATGGCCTTGACGCGATCGAAATTTATGGCAGATAAGATTTCTTATTTGGCCGAATTTTTCGAAGGTTATATCACGCGATTTGGGGCTGTTTGATTGGTTTGGAGGCTGGATTTAGGGATAAGGGGATAAGATCAATCGAGTTCTGGTGGGAATTCGGGTCGAGAACGGGTATAAATAGCCCAACCGAGGCCGAGGGTTTTCAAAGAAGTCGAGAGAAATTGAGGGCGTTTTAGCTTGAATCAAGGCTCACGGATAAGGGGGTTTTGTTCTTTGAGTTGTAAGGATCATTTCTGGAGAGTTTCGAAGAGATTGGTGTGCATTTGATAGGGTTTTAGAGCTTCAGCCGGAAAATCAAGCTCGCTGGAACTGCAACCTGCAACCGCCGTTTAAGGCGTCTTCCGGCGGCTGTTTCGGCCATTGGAGGGTGCTATCGAGGTCGCCTTAAGGAGAGCTTCAAGGCCCTACCATCATTTTGACCAAAGGAGGTCGCCGGAAACCCGCCATAGCCGAAGAAGACGACCGGAACCGGCTGCGCGTGAGCTTCACTCACCGAGGCCTTGGGTGGCGCATGAGGGCGCGTGAGGTAGGTTTTGCTTCTGAAATTAATTCTATAATTTTTCTAAAATTATTTTAGGAATTTTCATAGAAAAATATTTGGTGAAATTTGATGTTAGGTATTTTTAATGAATTTCTGAAGGTAAGGAAGGTCTAAAAATAAAGAAAAATAGAGAAAATTGAGAAAAAATAGAAATATTGATTCCTAAGGTCTTAATGGTGAATAGGAGTCGATTGGGTTGTTGGAATGAAGGATTACTCGATTTTCAAGGTGTGGCACGTTTTTCGAGGCGAAAACTGGTCTTTTTCGAATTGAGGTGAGTGGTTTGATTCTAATCTTACCTTATCTTAAAAATGTGTTGGAGTGTGTGTAATGGATTCTGGTGAGCGATTTTACCCTCCCGAACTTAGGATATATGTGATTGAATCAGTTCAAGTGAGCAGTTATACCCTCCAGAACTTGGGTTGTTTTGCAAAGGCATTTCTCTTATGTACTTGTGACCTCATTTGCATATTGAACATGTGGTATATTACATCAACTGTTTTTAACTTACAAAAAAGTCGGTGCATGGCGTGTGATTTTCATATCATTGAGATGTCGGTTTTTGTGTCGTCGTTGTGTACGTGTGGGACGGGATGGGGTTTACTTGAGAATGGGGCAATGTTAATCCAGGTGAACGAGTGACACGGTAGGGCACTCAAGGGATTAAGTATGTCGCGGCAAGGTCAACCCCAACGGTGTGTGGAATAGATTTTCCACGGGAGGTTGAGTATGTCAAATAGATTTCTCAAGTTAGGCGTGTTGCATGTTATTGTCGTTTGATTATGCCATGCTCGTGTGTCTTTCATGCATTCGGTAAACTATTTCATGCCATCATTTAAATGTTTTATCATCTAACCTAGGTTATGCCCTTGGAACATTCAACGTTCCAGCCAGGGATTGTTGCGAGGTCGAGGATATGGCCGGTGGGGCCAAAGGTGCTTACTTTGATAGTCATTGTATCATTTTGGAAGTGTTAGTACTTATTTTGATATATGTATGAACGATCGCATGATAGTGTTGTAATCATTTTGTAACGTTGTAACACGTATTTCAGTGTGGGAACACCTTGCATGTAACTCATGGTAAGCCACGCCATTTTGATGTTAATTATTCTGCTGTGTTATATAATGTTTCGTTTAATTTAAGATTAATGATCTTGTTAGTTAAATGGGCAAGACTGGAGTTCTCAAGATTCGTATTTACATGTGAAGATTGTTCTTGAAATCACCGTAGGTGCCGGGCATTGTATGTGACAGGTGTTTTATCTGCATGTGAAGATTGTTCTCACGACACCACGCATGATGATCTTGGGAAAAAAAAAAAAAAAATCTCGAAAATTGCCTTATAGTGACGCGCCTGTGTAAGGCGAGGTGTTACAATAGACAGCTTAACGCTCTCACTATTAAGGACAAATTTCCCATTCCCATCATTGATGACCTACTTAATGAACTCAAACATGCAACCATATTTACCAAATTAGACTTAAGGGCAGGATACCACCAAATTAGAGTCCATCCTGATGACACCTTCAAGACAGCCTTCCGAATACATCATGGGCATTTTGAGTTTATCGTAATGCCATTTGGCCTCACAAATGCCCCAACTACATTCCAAGCTCTTATGAACCAGATTTTTGAACCCCACCTCAGAAAATTTGTGATGGGTTTTTTTTTATGACATACTAGTCTACAGCCCCTCTTTTGACCAACACCTTACCCACCTTAAGGCTACATTTGAGATCTTGCGATTCAATCAGCTATGTATCAAGCGATCAAAATGGCCTTTGCACAGTCCCAAGTTGAGTATCTTGGACACATTATCTCAGGAGCAAGTGTGGGAACTGATCCGAAGAAGATTGAAGCTGTTATAGCTTGGCCCAAACCTGCAAACATACGGGCCTTAAGGGGTCTTTTGGGGCTTACTGGTTACTATCAGAAATTTGTGAAGAACTATGGCAACATAAGTAAACCTTTGGCAGAAATGTTAAAGAAAAATGGATTCCAATGGAACACTAAGGCGGAAAAGGCCTTTGAGCAATTAAAAGCTAGGCAACGTGCCTACCCTAGGGCTTCCTGATTTTGATAAGCCCTTTACGTTAGAAACAGATGCAAGCAACACCGGCATAGTTGCGGTACTGACTCAAGATGGAAGACCCTTGGCCTTTCTCAGCCAAGCTTTAGCCCAAGACATCAAGGTCTTAGCATCTATGAGAAAGAACTGATGGCAGTGCTAATGACAGTAGTAAGGTGGCGCCACTATTTGGAAGGAGGAAAATTTATAATCAAAATAGATCATGACAGTTTGGAATACATTCTACAACAGAGGTTGCACAACCAATTGCAGAAAAAAGGTATGTCTAAACTCATGGGCTTAGACTATGTGATCCAATACAAGAAAGGAAAAGAAAATGTTGCAACAGATGCGTTATCCTGCTGTCATGAAGAAGGGATGGCTGCAGCTATATTTACAGTGGTACCCAATTGGCTCCAAGATACTGACAGCTACCACAAGGATGAATGGGCCAAGGATCTCCTAGAACAGCTAACTATGAATGCTACCAGCAAACCAGGGTACTCACTTACCAACGGAGTGATAAGATACAAAAGAAGGATGGTGATCGGTGATTGTAAGGAACTGAATGACAGAATAATTCATGCGTTGCATGGATCTCCCATCGGAGGGCACTCGGGTATCTAAAATACATACCACAAAGTCAGATAGTTATTCTTTTGGCCACAACTAAGGAAGTATGTGTGGGAATATGTCTTGAGTTGTGAGGTTTGTAGGCAATGCAAGCATGAAACAGTGGCTCATCTCGGCTTGCTTCAACCTCTAGAAGTTCCAGATCGCGGTTGGACTAATGTTACTATTGATTTTATTGAAGGCCTACCAAAATCGGAAGGGAAGGATTGTATCTTGGTAGTTATAGATAGATTCACAAAATTTAGCCACTTCGTCGGTCTAACCCATCCATTCTCAACTCAAGAAGTGGCTCAAATCTACTTGGATAATGTGGTAAAATTGCATAGCATTCCTAGATCAATTGTCTCTGATCGAGACAAAATATTTACCAGCCTGTTTTGGAAAGAGCTTATGAAAGGCCTTGGAACTAAACTCCTAATGTCTATAGCATACCATCCTGAAACGGATGGCCAAACCGAACGTGTTAACCAATGCCTAGAAGGTTACCTACGATGCTTCAGTTTTGTGTAACCCAAAGGATGGCACAAGTGGTTGGCAATGGCGCAGTGGCGATACAATTCTAGCTTCCACAGCTCACTTAAGATGACCCCATTCAAGGCCCTTTATGGTTACAAACCGAATTTACTTCCTACCCTAGGAAGTCACACAACAGTAGCCACAGTTGAAGCCTACCTCCAACAGAGACAAGAAATATTAAGAATGGTGAAAGCTGAATTGGCCAAGGCACGTAACTGAATGAAACAACAAGCTGATCAAAAGAGGAGCGAACGAGAATTTTCCGTCGGGGATGAAGTCTACTTAAAGCTCAATCCGCAACATTACAAGGCATTGATTAAACAACACATTTCAAAGTTGAATCCTAAGTTTTATGGCCCTTTCAAAATTATGGAGAAAATTGGAGCTGTGGCCTACAAACTGGAACTACCTACTGGGGCAAGAATACACCCGATTTTTCATGTATCTTTGTTGAAGAAATCAGTGGGCAACCAAAGCTCTACCCCGAACTTACCTCCTATAGTGGGAGAGGTACCTCCAGAGGCAGTTCCCATGGCCATTATGGACAGACGGGTGACACACCACAATGGCGTTCCTATGATACAGGTGTTAGTTCAATGGTCTTCCCTTCATTCTGACAGCAATACTTGAGAGTACTTACCAGAACTTCTCTAACAATTTCCCAATGTGGCAAGCTTGCTACATATTTCTTACGAACAAGAAACATTTTAAGGGGTCGGGATTGTTACGATAGCTAGCTGTTAAGTGAAGATAACAGTGTATTTGGGCTATTAGAATGTAAATAATCGTTGAGCATAGCTAGGGAAAATGTCCCAACATGTAGGATTGCGTGAAGCGCACCCTGTAGCCACTTGTAAGTGCACATGGCCATTTGTTCATGCACATGGGCGAGACCCAACGGCTTTTGGCGCCCAAACGAGCTTGATCAGTATATATAACTGATCAAGAGTGCCTTAATGGGATGTTGAATGAAATCAGAAAATCAGTTTCCTTCTTAATTCATTTCTCTCCTAAATTTCACTCTCCTTTTTCCCTCCAAATTCTCTCAAGTCTTCTCTCTCTTTTCCTCTCGCCATTCTCGATTTCACTTGTCAGATCAGGAATTTGACATATTATTCCAGCCAGAGTTATTTTTCTTGAGCAGATCTGTCAGTGGCCTACTAATAACCCCATAGTTCCTGATGAACCTCCTATAATACCATGTTAGGCCTAAAAAACCCCTTAACTCCTTTTTGGGGTCCGTACTCACCCCTTCTCCTGTGATTACATGGCCTAAATACTCCACTTTTGCCTTTAGCAAAGGTACACTTGGATCCTTTCACAAATAGTTGATTGGATTTGAGAATTTTAAAAGCTACCCTCAAATGGGTTAGGTGTTGGTCCAATGATGGGTTGTTAACGAGGATATCATCTAAGAACACAAGGATGATTTTCCTTAGGTAAGGATTAAAGATGTCGTTCATCAAGGCTTGGAATGTTGCGGGAGCATTAATCAAACCAAAGGGAATTACTAAAAATTCATAGAGTCCTTGATGATGTTATGAACCTAGGGTTCATAACGGGGTTGGATTGGCAATTGGAAGGATCCGATTAAGTAGAACTAAGAACATAATGTTTAGAGGGAAATTTGGACAGAAATGGGGGAAGGATGTAAAGAGAAATGAGGGAGAGCAATAAAGAGAAAATTCTTTCATTCAATTGGAGTTAGAATTCTTAGAGAGAATTAGAGTTTCTTTCATTCAATTCAAGCATGAAAATCCCATCCGTTTACATAGCCTTATATAGGCATATTTGCTCCTAACTAACTGCATAACAATACCCATGTGCTTCTAACCAATTGCTAAAATATCTTCTAACAACTATTATCAACCTACTACTATATTGTCCTTCTATGGATCCTTAGGTCATAACAATTCCCCTCCCTTTGAAAGGTTTCTTGTCCCTAAGAAACTTATTACAACCAAGCCATTGTTTCTTCATCCAATGCTCATCTTCACCCATTGGTTTCTTCTTCGCTTTTCCTTCTTCTTATCTTGTTTTTCCCTTTTCTTTTGCTTTTTCTTTTTTTTTTTCTTCTCAGTGACACCATCATTATGTCTTGCTACCACACCAATGGAAACATGAATAAGCAAAACAACCAGGGTCTCGATCTCTTCAACAAAGAATCCCCTTCCTTTCTTCCTTTCATCTTGTTTCGCTTTGTCCTTCTGCGTCCTCCATTGCTCCAAATCAGAAACATACTGCTGGAAGGTTTTAGTGTAATCAATTTCAGGCAAGCATCCTCCCTTAACCTCTAACCAATCTTGAACTTCCCTTCATTGGTTATCCACTTCGATTAAGGCACAAGTTTCCTCCCAATTGACTGATTTCTCAGTTGGAGTTACCTGACCCATAGTAGAAAATTCAACAACTCCTTCCATTCCTATTCTTTCAAGAGAAATAGATTTAAGATCTCCACAATCTAAGGTTGTTGTGGTCGTTTCCATTCCAAGATCTTTGGCTCCTGGATTGCTAGCGAACATCTCAGCTTCATCCTCAACAGTTACCCCCCCCCCCAACGGTGTCATATTGAGGGTTTTAGCATCTGGATTCTCAGTACCAGTGGGGGTGCTTGAGATGCTGCCAACCGTTAGACTGTCATTCCCCAATTCTTCAATCCTTTCTTCCATGTACTCCTCAGCCCTCTCCACAGCCAAGACCAAGGGAGCAGTATGTTTAAACCCTTCCATATCTTCAGTAGGGGCCTCCTCAAGTGGAAATACTTTTACTTGCTGGTAGTTGAAGTACACCAAGGATTTACTTTCAGCAAGGCTGTACTCCTCCGGCTACTCCACTCTAAGGAATTCCTCATTGTTAAAACTTTCTTGATAATCATCGAAGTATTCTATGGGGAAGTTGTAATAATACTTCTTAGTTAGTATCATCGCAAACTCCTACAGCTTCTCGTGGAACATACGACCGAATTCCTCGCACGTTTCATGAATCCCACTACTTGCTCCCTTGTTAATTCTGCTAGACACATTATCCAACCTTTCCCAAGCCTAATTCTTCTGAATAAACTGCTCCTGATTCTTGTTGTTGCCAGCTGAAATTGCAGCCGCCTTCTATTGCCATTGAGGCTCCAATTGCCTCATGCTTCCGCTACTTCCCATGGATTCACGAGCAAAATTTCCCACTAAAATTGCAGCATTCTTCTGCTGCAATTGAGACTCCAATGATCTCATATATGCACTACTCCCCATGGTCGACTTTTCACCAACAACATACTTCAATGGCCAAAGAATGGGAGTTTTGTACATGCTTCTATTTTGCCTGTTATAGCAGTTCCTATACTCGCCTCAACGCAATTCAACAGCCAATGCAATTCGAAACAGGTTAACAAAAATTCATAGTTGAAATCTGCCTCTTGTTTCCCCTTACTTACACCTTAGAATTTCAATTGGAATCACCGCCTGTAGAATTTTCTTCACTGATTTACTGATATGCATTGCTGGATTTCTAAGTGGGATCTCCCAAATCACCGCTCACTCTGTTCTGATAATTGTTGAGGTCGCCTTACTCACAGCTTCCAAGTCGCTAGAGCTTTGACACTGAAATTGCTTCTATAAACGTCTACCACAATCGCAATCAATCTTTGCTTTTCCTCCACAATTTGAACCGAGGTCCACAATTCACGGTCGAGCGTCCATCTCCTGCTCTCCTCCAAAAATTAAATAATACTTCTAGATCACAAGTCGAGGGTCACTTGTAGCTCAGCTTACCCAATCGTTTCTTGTGACTTGATCGGCTGCAAGAACCAATTACCAACTAGCGTCGTCACCTATCGTGGACTAGTTTTTGCCACGACTAAGGAATTTCGTTGTAAATCAGTTGGAACTAGCCGAGATCCACTCCTATTTCTCCTTCAGATTTGAGCTAAAACTCACCTCCTCTTGGGTCAGAATCAATTCCGAGATTCAATCGGAAATTTTCTGGTTGCTTCTCTATCTAGAATGCCAAATTCACCGGAACAGTCATAATTACACCCGAAGAAGAAACCGAAGGCTAAGGTTCAGCTCTAAGAGTCGCCTCTGCCATGTCTTCTCGTCTACGCCACTCTGATTATCGCCTAAACCTCTGATCCACTGAACTGATTGCAGACGATCACACTTGTTGGTTCAGCGATCGCTCTAGATCCTCTTCACTAACTTGTTGGAATTCCGCCAAATCGTCGGAATTTCAACATTGGAATCGCCTGGGCTGCTTGCCTTCCTTGAGCGATTGTGATGCAACCTACGGAATTCTTCGGAATTGGGAATCGTTGGTTGTCCTAGTCTCTGAATTGGCTCCCAAACCGCTAAATCTGCTTCACCCTTCCACTCAATACTTACAGAAAGTCACGATCGACGTCAACCTTCAGCTCTCTTTCGAAATACCATTTAGGAGATGCTCGCCCGTTCTGAATTCTACTACTAGATTTGCTTCGCCTATCACCAAACGTATCCTCACTTGGACCACAGGAAGTGGATTCACTGGATTTACTTTTGTCGCCTTCCTGAACCGCGACTGCAACAACTGAAGTCCACGGATTTTGTGTTTCCATATTGTACTTGTTGGTTTCACCATGTCAACTAAGTTATGGAACACAACTATATTAATTATCTTCATTCACCACCATCTCATGAAATTCCTCCATGTGAAGATGGTGTTCAAACTTCATTTCATCATTACTCCGCCAGGGGATATTATCCACTGCCGGTCCCAAGCCCGGATAAAGGAGGAGGGTTGCGTTAGGTAGCTGACAGCCAGCGTAAAACCTAGTCGGATCCAAATATGAATTCTAGACAAACTATCTGTTGGGATGTAACCCACGTAAAAGTCTAGAATTCATGTAGCCAACCCCACATAGTGGGATAACGGCTGGATATGTTGTTGTTAAGAAAGTTCACCGAAATCCACGAATCACTGCTCAATCAATTCCAACGATAGCTGTCGGAATCAATTTATCAAAATTGCATGAACCACGGCTGAAGAGTGACTGCTCTGATACCATTTGTCATGAACTTAGGGTTCATAACAGGGTTGGATTGGCAATCGGAAGGATCCAATTAAGTAGAACTGAGAACATAATGTTTAGAGGGAAATTTGGACAGAAATGGGGGAAGGATGTAGAGAGAAATGAGGGAGAGCAATAGAGAGAAACAAGAGGGAGAATGGAGAGAATTCTTAGAGAGAGAATTAGAGTTTCTTTCATTCAATTCAAGCATGAAAATCCCATCTGTTTACATAGCCTTATATAAGCATATTTGCTCCTAACTAACTGCATAACAGTACCCATGTGCTTCTAACCAATTGCTAAAATATGTAAAATATCTTCTAACAACTATTATCAACCTATTATTATATTGTCCTTCTATAAATCCTCGGGTCATGACAAATGAGTCTTGAAGGTTGTTTTGTGCACATCCATAAGTATCATCTGGATTTGATGGTACCCGGATCCAAGGTCGAGTTTTGGAAAAATTGTGGCTCCGGCTAGTTCATCAAGGAGATCCTCAATAATTTGAATGGGAAATTTGTGTTTGACAATGAAGGAGTTCAATTGACGGTAATCTACGCAAAACCACCACATTCCATCCTTCTTTTTAACTAATAGAATGGGAGAGGCAAACGGGCTTTGACTTGGTTAAATAATGGATTTGGACAACATTTCATTCACTAATCTTTCTATCTCAGCCTTTTGTTTTGGAGGATACCTATAGGCTCGTATATTGATAGGATCGGTGTTAGGTTTCAAGTGTATGGCATGGTCAAGCAAACGAGTTGGAGGGAGGGTTGAGGGTTTCACAAAAATATCCTCAAATTCATTCAACAGTGAGTGTAGGGGGTCACAAGAGTGTAGCTCAATGAGTGAGTTCAGAGTGGACAACGTTGTTGGCCATGGGTTGTCCTCCCAACCTGTTGCTACCTCCTTGTTCCCCTCTTCCTTGCCCTCCTTTATCTCAACTACATATATGCAGTGCAGTTGGGTTACCAAGGACTCCCCTTGTTGCATTAGTTTCTGCATATTCTTCCCTGTTAATCCTTTGCATTCTCTAGTCTCCTCACTTCCTGTCAATGTCAGCTTCTTCCCTTCTTTTTCAAAAGTAACTTCTAACTTATTAAAGTGAAAGATTAGCAGGCTTACCATCTTCATCCAATCCACTCCGAGTACAATATTGCAGCCGCCCAACTAAGGATTCACAAATCTGCAATGAACTCTTCCCTTTGCATTGTCCACTTAAACCCTTGGCACCTTAACGTACTCAGCATTTTGTTGATGTTAGCTAATGTCATCGACAAAGGGAAGTGTCTCCTATGTTGGCCATTGTAAATCCTCTGTTGTAGTTTCATCCAAGAAGTTGTGCATGCTTCCGCTATCGATGAGAACCATAAGCCGCTTCCTTCCCACAGACCCTTGCACCTTTATTATCTTTCCCAATGGACTCCCTTGTAATGCATGCAAGGAAATCTCACTGCCCTCTTTTTCGGCACCCTTTAATTCTTCTGCTACTTCTACCACCCCTTCTTCTTCCAGTCCTTCCATTTGAAGCAACTGTCTCCTGCACTGATGACCCGGCCCATACTTTTCCCCACAACGAAAACACAATCCTAGCTGCCTTTTTTGCTCCAAGGACAGTGACTTCACCTGAGCAGAATTTTGGGCAGTTTTTGCCACATCGTATGCCCTTTCTGTTGGAATGAACTAGACGCCTTAAACCCCCCTCTGCCTCCCAACTATGGACTGCTCGTGTTTAGGCCCCTTGTCACCATCCTCTGTTTCTTGAAAATAGCCTCTAGGGCCAACTCCTGCAGCTTGGCCTTCTCTGCAGCCTGATTGATGGTAGCGGGTTGCATCATCTTGACTACCAGTCGCAATTCCTCGCTTAACCCACTGATGAAACTGGATACAAAGTAGGCTTCGCTGAGCGTGGGGTGAGCGACCTCAATCAACGCCTTAAGCTCTTTGAACCTCATGAGGTACTCGTCCACCAATCCTTCTTGCTTCATTTTGTTGAATTCTTCTATAACGTCTACCATCTTCCTTTCTCTGAAGCTCCTACACAGACCTTCTACGAACTTTGGCTAGCTTAGGAATGTTCTTCCCCTACTCCACCATTGGAATCATATGTCCCTCGTGTCGTTAAGGTATGCCACTACTACGTTAAACTTCTGATCCTCTGCCACCCGGTATTGATAAAAAACCGTTCACACCATCGTACCCACCATCTCGGGTTGTCTCCTTTGAACAATGGGATGTCGAGTCTCGGCATCGGAATCGGATTCTAATGGGCTTTTGCGCCTCTCGTCACTGGCTCCGTGATCAACTCAGGCGGCTCCTCTGCCACCATCTAGTTGGGGGTGTGACTTCCAGTTCAGCCCCCTACGAGTTGTCGACAAAAAATCTGCCAGCAGGCTCGCATTCAGCAGTCTAGAGAACAAGGCTAAAACCACGCTTAATTGTTGCCCAAACCCTGCAAATTCCTCCCGAAGGTGGGAGAAATCTCCTTGCAAGTTCCTCTCCACTACCATCGTCTTTGTGTGTCCTCAACTGATTTCCTCTTGGGTCTGTCGGAGGCCATGTTCTATTGTCTCTAGCCTTTCCTCAATCTGCACCTGGTTTTAACAGAGACCCACCTCCATTGCATCCAATCGAGACTCCAATTGCTTCATCTGGGTTCCCTCTGCCATCACCGTTCCTTCTGTTAACAACCCACCAAACAATCGATTGATGAGAACCAATTATCTTCACCTAAGTCACCGATTGCAGGCTTGGGAATCACCTAGCTCTGATGCCAATTGTCAGATTGCTGAATCTAACAAGGGGTATTTGGGGAGAAATCAACAGGAAATAAGAGAAAAGGGGAAAGAGATAGAGAGAAAGAGAGAGTGAGGAAGAAGATAAGAGAGAACTAGAGAACATTCATCAATCCATTCATGAAATCCAACGTAGGCTGTGGCTCAATATATAAGCTCACAGCATGTAACTGTCTTAGCTACAGGACGAAAGGGGAAAAGACAAAAGAGAAAATATCCTAACAGAATGTAGGGACAATAACATAGCTACCCTTGGTCATGTAACACTTCACATAAGATGTTGCATAAACCACATGGTTCATGGAAAAGAAGTAGGTGGACCATAATTCATAGCCCACAAACTCAACACGGACCAAAACTAACAGCAAAAGGTTAAAAATTGAATAGTAAAATTTGTATAAAATAAGGCACATTGAATATCGGTTGTTTGAAACAAACCTACATTGACCATATCCTGCAGCAGCTTAGTGGCTGTCTGCTTGGACTTCTATTTATTATATGATACAGTTGGGAACCCAGATTGGGGATTCAAGGGACAGCTAATAGGGCTAGATTAAAAAGAGGTTCCTAAATATTCATTAAATTACCAGTTAAAGGCAGGGAAACAGCGGTAACCCTTGATGAAGCTTCACAAACATGACAGAAATGATTAGTTAGTAGTTCAAGTAATGTCCAGACTCATAACAATAAGGACATCAAGGTATTTCAGTATATATGCACACAGTTTATGTTAAGATTTTTGCAGGGTACTGCTATAGGGGTGACTCAACATTCACACAAATGTTGTATCTGCAAGTGATCCAAACTAATGGAGGCAACTGCATCATGACTCTAAATATTACCACAGCCACTTCCTGTGAACCAAAATGGCTCCTTGATTAAAGCATATTTTACTTGTCTAAGCATTCAAGTAACGCATAACCCTAAGTACGTAATCCACTGGACTAAATAACAGCAAAGGATGCACATGTCCAGCAATCTCATACCCAACTGCAAACATAACTTTCAATAATATGAACAGTCCCAACTCCCATAAATCTGGACATTTTCTTGCCTTCCACAAACCATTCGAAGCTACATTGCCTCTTTGTGATGATTCCTTTGGTCCAGAAGCTCTATATTTATAGGAATCATCACAGGAATGAATTTTTTTATATCCTAACTATTCTACTAGCTTTCCATGTGTACAAATATCAACTTTGAATGAATTATTTATACAAGTTGCCAATCCAAATGGAATAATTGATCTAAAATTTCTCAAAACAAAATCACCACATTCCTCTATGTTAGAGGCAAATCCTTGGAAACATTTCCCAAGCAACCCCCTAATTCCCAACTCTCCAACCCTAATTGGAAGACATTGCACAGCCCAATCCAAAGTATTTACCATTGAATATGGCTGTTATATGAATGTAACATAACTGCTCTGTACCAAGATAAGATGTCAATGTCTGATGCCCTAAAAGATGACCTCCAAATATAAGAATTTATGTCTACAATATAGAGGGATGTACTTCTGATTGCCTCCATCAATCTTAATCTTGGCTAGTGTCCCTTCTTATCACTTTTTTCTGAATCCCCAACAAGATCAATCACTTAATAAGATAGGATAAAATTTTAAAAATAGATAGAAATGATACTTTTACACATATAACAACCATCTTCAATTATGTCGCTGCAATCAATAATACTACCAGAATAGTTTTTTATGCAGGTATTTAATTCATAAAATTCCATCTAATGAAGGATAAAAAACACAATATGAAGACAAAAAAAAATGAGCCAGCCTAAAAATCATTGGGTCTTTCAACATGAATTCTAGACAAAGATTGGAGACCTAGAATTCATGCAGTTGACCCACCTAGTGGGATTAAGGCTTGTGATGATGAACCAAAAATGAAAAGTTAAGAGCATGCTTGGTTGTGGTCTCAACCTTTTGGTCTTAGAAGTGTTGTTTTTGAGATATTTTTGGAAGACTATTTTCTTGTTAGAAAAACTTGTTTATTAACTGTACACAAACAATAGTTTTGAAATCAAAGAACAGCAAGAATGCATTTGGTGTAACCATTCTCAAATCAACAACCATTGAAAATGCATTTGGTGAAACCTTTTCAGAACAATAAAACAATGGATCCATATTTGGTTATTAACCTTTACCTTTTTCTGTTTTTAAAACTAAGCGCTACTGGAGAAATGCACACCTACACTAAGAACAACTTACTGTTCATCTTCTTACTGCAAACAGACTACAGTCAAATTCAACTACAAGAATCTTGTCCGTTATGTCAGTTAGTACAAGAATCTATTTCTTATAAAGTGTCCCCCATAAACAAGTAATGGGATGTGAATTATCTTAAGGAATTGAGGACAGGAACAACAAACAAACCCAATAATCAAAATGTATTAAAACGCATATCGGCATATGCCTTGCATATTTGACATAATCCCAAAGCTAGAAAGTTCTTCTGAGATAACAGTGTTAGCACCATAAAAGTCTACAATAACAATACATAATTAGGTACCAAAATAAATCAGAGAACCAACATATGATAAATCAAACTGCAAACACAAAAATCTTACACAGAATAGGGTCAAATATACAGAAAGTTTGTACAAAAAATAAGAGCTCGTACATACAGTGTTAAATATCCAGAAAGCTTATATAAATTATAAAGAAAGACCAAACAAAATGGTATCCCATTCCAAAAAGATGGCTATGAACATAACTTAACCAAACAATAAATAACAAGTGTGTAATTTTGTGCATGAAATTAGGGACCTAAACCAGAAAAAATTCATTATCCAGCAAATGCAAACAGTTTTTTTTTCTCAGTTAAAGAAAACCCAGGAAATATCTTCATAAACAAACCAAAGAAGCTGTTGGTGATAACTAAGAAAATAGAAGTAAAACACAGCAGAGAGAATTCTCTAAATGGAGGCAAATAACAGATACGTTTTATTAAGTCTCTAAGATTGTTTAAATACATCAAACCTTAACTGAATTGCTACATAATTCATCCATAATCTCCTAAAATATAGGAACTAATCCACTGAAGAATTCAAACTACAGATAAACAAAAAATAAATCATAACAGAAGCCTTAAACTTAGGACTGTAACTAACTATTTTGTCAATTAAATTAGCTACTTCTGCTCCTATTTTTCCTCTCCCAAAGCCAGCTGTAGGAGAGATTTCCAGATTATCTTCAATTCTGCTCCAACATCATAACAGTTGCTGAGGCATTTTCAACACTCCTCCTTGCATCAGCAGCTAGACACGTTCCTAAATTCAATCTCAGTTGTTCAAACTTGGTTTTAGGTAAAGCCTTTGTAAATATGTCAGCCAACTGGTCTTCTGTTTTGCAATACAAAAGCTTAACATCACCATTCTGTTGCATTTCTCTGAGAAAGTACAATTTGATGTTGAAATGCTTAGTTTTGCCATGGAAAACTGGATTGTTGGAGATAGCTATAGCTGCTTGGTTGTCCACATAAATTGGTGTACTTTTTTGTTGCACCAAACATAGATCAAATAGAATTTTCCTCAGCCAAAGAGCTTGATTCACAGCTGCAGTTGCTGCTATAAATTCTGCTTCTGCAGTTGATTGGGCTACAACTTCTTGCTTCTTTGAACTCCAAGAGAACACTCCAGATCCCAAAGTAAAACAGTACCCTGAGGTGCTTTTCATATCATCTAAAGATCCTCCCCAATCTGAATCAGAATAACCTTCCAAGTTGAACACTTGATTAGGTTTAAACTGAACACCATAATCAACTGTTCCCTTAATGTATCTGAGGACTCTTTTTGCAGCCTTGTAATGCTTTACACTAGCACAATGTAAGAACCTTGAAAGAACACTTACAACATGAAGGATGTCAGGTCTTGTTGCAGCCAAATACATGAGACAACCAATAAGACTTCTGTAGATTCCTTCTTCAGCCTTCTCAGCACCATCATCCTTACTTAGCTTTTCCTTTTGATTCATCGGAGTGGCGATTGCTTTGCATTCTTCCATATAAAACCTTCTTAGTATTTCCTTTGCATACCTTTTCTGACATATGAAGATTCCTTGTTGATCTTGCTTTATCTCCATTCCCAGAAAGTAAGCCATAGCTCCAAGGTCTGTCATTTCAAAAACTTTCAGCATTTCTTGCTTAAATTGATCAACTTGCTTAACATTACTCCCTGTCACCAAGAGATCGTCTACATACAAAAACACAATCAATATATCAGCATGTCAGTGCTTGATGTACAAGGTTGATTCACTTAAGCTCCTCATGAAGCCAAGATTCTGCAAATGCTCATCTATCCTGCTATACCAAGCCCTAGGAGCTTGTTTTAACCCATACAAAGCTTTTTTCAACAAATAAACCTTCTCTTCTTGCCCTTGAACAACAAACCCTTCTGGTTGTTCCACAAAAATCTCCTCTTCCAAGTAGCCATTGAGAAAGGCTGACTTGACATCAAGTTGAAATACAGTCCACCCTTTCTGAGCTGCTATTTCAAGAATTAATCTAATGGTATCTAGGCGTGCAACAGGTGCAAAAGTGTCTGAGAAATCTACTCCATACACCTGTGCATAGCCCTTAACCACTAACCTTGCCTTGTGTTTGTTGATAGAACCATCAGCATTCAGTTTTGTTTTGAACACCCACTTCACTCCTATGACTTTCTTGTGTTGTGGTCTGTTAACCAAGTCCCAAGTCTGATTCTTCTCAATCATCTTCAACTCCTCTTGCATTGCTTCTATCCAATTGGGATCTGTTGCTACTTCATTGTAATATCCAGGTTCCACCATAGAAAGATTGCATCTCTGATATACATCAGATAACAATCTTGTACCTCTGATTGGCAAATCATCAACGGTCTCATCCTCAACTAATGGTGGAGTTGCAAATGATGGCGAGACAGCTACTGATGTGCTTTTTTTATCCTCCCAATGCCACTTTTCCTCTTCTGCAAAATGGACATCTCGGCTGATTACAATTTTTCTAGACTCTGGCTGAAACACTCTATAGGCTTTAGAGAAATTGCTATAGCCTATAAAGATGCCCGGATCAGCTCTCTTATCTAACTTGTCTCTTTTTACCTGTGGCACAAGAGTATAACAAAAACAACCAAACACCTTTAAGTTCTTTACAAGAGGTTTGTAACCATACCATGCTTCAAAAGGTGTTTTCCCTTGCACTGATTTTGTAGGCAATCTATTTTGTAAAAACACAGCTGTGTTAGCTGCTTCAGCCCAAAACTTCTTGCGAAGATCTTTCTCATGAAGCATGCAGCGAGACATCTCCATAATAGTCCTATTCTTCCTTTCACTCACTCCATTTTGTTGTGGAGTGTAGGGAGTTGAAAATTGGTGCTCAATTCCAGCCTCTTCACAGAATTTGGTAAACTGTTCCAAGGTGTACTCCGTCCCATTATCTGATCTAATAACTTGAATTCTGCAGCCACTTTGATTCTCAATCCATGCCTTGAAACTCCAAAATACTCCTGCAACTTCAGTTTTGAATCTCAAGAAATAGATCCAACACATTCTAGTTAGATCATCTATAAATGCAATATAATAGCGACTTCCCTTCAAAGATGACTCTGACTTTGGTCCACTAAGGTCAGTATGAACCAACTGCAACTTTTGAGTCGCTCTCCAAATTGTTTGAGTAAAAGGTAGCCTAGTTTGCTTCCCAAACTGGTAGGCTTTACAAACTGATTTAAGATCTTCCAATAGAGGTAATCCTTGCACCATATTCCTTTTCTTGAGATCCTGCAAAACAACCTGATTGCAATGGCCTAATCTTTTATGCCATAGTTCAGTTGCATTATCAATTACAACATGAGCTGTTTGTTCATTTTTCTTCAAGTCTAAAGGAAAGCATTTACTTTTCATGCTAACCCTAAACACCTGCTGACCATTAGCATCCTTAATCACACACATGCTATCCTCAAACAACAGTTTAAAGCCTTTTTCAAGCAACTGGCCAACACTAAGCAAATTTTGATCAACTTCAGGCACAAAAAGAACATTCGAAATCATCTTAGTACCTGAAGAGGTTTCCAATGCAATGGTTCCTCTGCCTTTGACCTCCATGTAATCTCCATTGCCTATCTTCACCTTCATGCCCCCGACGTCTTCAAGCTCCTTAAATAACTCTAGATTGCTGGTCATATGATTGGAGCAGGCACTGTCTACCAGCCACATTTCCTTTGAACAATTGGCTAAAAGACAATTTGCAGCAAACAATTGCTCCTCCTGGTGATCAGCAACCTGAGCTTCTGTAGCTTGATGAGATTTACTTTTGCATATCTTAGCAATATGTCCCAGTTGCTTGCATTTGTTGCACCTAACATCTGGTCTCTTCCAACATCTGTAAGGTGGATGACCCTTCTTTTTGCAATGTTCACAAGGAGGAAAGTTTGGCTTGCCATTACCTCCTGTCCTGCTGTCAGAACGATCCACTTCCTCCTTCTTCCATTTCTTTTTTTTCTTTACCACCTTGACTAACCTGCAACTTAGCCTGCAATGCTCCCTCAATTGACCCTTCCTGCCTTATAAACCTTCTCTGTTCCTGTGCTTGCAAGGCATTCAAAAGTTCTGCCAAAGTGATGATTGACAGGTCTTTTGAATTCTCCAAGGCTGAGATTGTTGTCTCAAACCTTTCAGGAACTATCACAAGCAGCTTCTGCACTATCCTTGAATCATCAAATTCACCTCCCAGCAATCTCACCTTGTTTGCAATTCCCAGAAGTTTATCTGAGAAGTTCAAGAACTGTCTCAGATTCCTTCATCTTCTGCAACTCAAATTCCCTTATTAGATTCAGCTTTTGCATCCCCTTGATCCTCTCATCTCCTTCATACTCTTTCTTGAGAAAATCCCAGATCTCTTTAGCTGTCTTCAAGGTCATAATTCTGGTGAATATTGCTGGAGAAACTGCAGAGAACAAATAAGACTTGGCCTTTGACTTTCTCTGCTTCTTTTCTTTGTGATTCCTTAGTTGAGCTACAGTTGGATTCTCAGGCAAAGGAGGGATAGCATAATCCTCCTCAACAGCTTCCCAGAGGTCATTGGCATCTAGAAAAGCTTCTATTCTTACTGCCCAAACTTGGTAGTTTAGACCATCAAACACTGGAGGAGCTATAGCAGTAAAAGGAGTTTCAGATTGCATGGTGTTTCTCTAAAAAAATAGCTCACAGGTCCCGCAAGAAAAATAGCTCTGATACCAATTTGTTGGTGATAACTAAGAAAATAGAAGTAAAACACAGCAGAGAGAATTCTCTAAATAGAGGCAAATAACAGATACGTTTTATTGAGTCTCTAAGATTGTTTAAATACATCAAACCTTAACTGAATTGCTACATAATTCATCCATAATCTCCTAAAATATAGGAACTAATCCACTGAAGAATTCAAACTACAGATAAACAAAAAATAAATCATAACAGAAGCCTTAAACTTAGGACTGTAACTAACTATTTTATCAATTACATTAGCTACTTCTGCTCCTATTTTTCCTCTCCCAAAGCCAGCTGTAGGAGAGATTTCCAGATTATCTTCAATTCTGCTCCAACATCACAACAGTTGCTGAGGCATTTTCAACAGAAGCAACACAGCACACTGACCAAACCCAATCCATTTCAATTTCCATATCCATAGATAAGCAGGATGTAAAGAGTGAAATCCACTAGTCAAACCAGCAAGCCAGCCAAGATAATAGCATAAACTGACAGTAAACCTTCATAAAGCAGCAAGCAGTGAAAAGTCATAATTGAAAATCACCGGTAAACCAAACCAAAAATAGCAATCAATAGAGAAAAACTGAGATCTTTGTCAACATCAAACAATCCTTCAAATCTGTGACTTTAATTTCTGATGGAAAATATGTTACACAGTAAGTTTGCAGCATAGTTAAATTTAAAAAAATAAAAAAAATAAAAAAATAACACCAGGGGCCACCTACCTCAGTAAACTCACTTGAACTGCAGGATGAGGACTCCAACAGCACAACCAGAAACACTTAGATCTGTTAGCAACATCAAATAAATCTCAAATCTGTAACAACTATGCTAAAGTGGAAAATATGTCACATCATAAGTTCGCAATATAGTTTAAAAACCAAGACAAATGGGCCCCATACCTCAGTAAACTTGAGTGAACTGCAGCAACATATTTTTCATCTTGCTTTCCATACGACAGCTTTGCTGATCATAAAAGCTAGCTTTTATCTGATGCTTGATGCTGGTGGCAATTTTCTAGAAGAAATGATAGAAAGAGAGAGAGAGAGAGAGAGAGAGATTGTGCACAAAGGTCAGTCATAAAACAGACCAGACACACTTAGGTTAAGGTGGACGGGAACTTAAGTCTCAGTGTTTCCAAAAGACAGGCCATTTTGATCCCAAAACCAGTGAAAACATTTTTAAATTGGTCCTTCAAATCAGCCACTTTGGGACATATTACTTTGAAACCAGAACCAAATCACAATACAAAATCTGCTGGTTCTGACACCAAAATACTGGAAATTAAACCACTACCAGACGGGAATAAAATTACTCAATCAAACTCATGAAATTCAAATAACAATAATAACAGAGAACTATACAACTCAAGTTGCTAAACCATTCAGTAAGAGTTGAATTCTCAAGTATGTAATCTTATAGTGAGAGAAAAAGAACGTTCTGTTGTATGTAGAAAGTCCCATGTGAAAACACCAGGTCCATTAAAAAAAAGGAAAAGGAAAAGATATGTAAAGGCTCAACAAATTTCATCAAATCAATCAATCTCTCCATGTCAGGCCATCTCTGTTACAGCACAGCTCGTCATTTTAGAGTTCAAAAGTTAAATTGAAAAACTAAAAGAAACGGAACAACTAACATCTTAACCTAAGATATATTAAAAATAAGTCCCAACTAACCAAGGACTTAAGGACCCATTAGCAAAAGTGACATAAGACTTCTTATGTATTAATGTTACATAATTACCCTATCATAGTTGTCTCATTACTCTTTTCTTGAAGTTCAGCTGAGCTTAATTTTCAACTTTAAGAATAGGAAAATGAGAAAGAGAGTTCCATGGTGTGTTATATTTTTTAGTTGAAGCTGCAGTTTTGTGTTTCAAAGATTGACTAGAATAACTGACAAATGGATCCCTATCCCCCTCAACTTCTTTGGTATAGATTCTCTGAAGTATAATATGCATGTTCTCCTTCTACTTCCTATTTTCTCCCCAACTCTATAATTGTTCTCATCCATCTCCTGTCCAATACCATCTTTCATTTCACAGTAAAAAACAAATTGACCATAGAAGTGCCCAGCACTATATCCAATATAGCTTCTTTTTTTTTGGCGGCAGGAGCTTGGAAACTTGATGAGCCAGAAAATCAAAAGAAATATAAAAGCAAAAATTTGGCAAATGAGCCTAACAAGATGAGCTGCATCCTGCATGAAGTAAACAGGACAAAGATATGTATTTCTTTGTATGAGAACACTTGTCAACATCACTATAACAAAATTTTGTGAATTTGATAAGGACCCAAGAAATACTTCAGTTTTCCAGGAAACAATTCTTACTGGAAAAGTTTAAAAAAAAAAACCTTAGTTCCTAGAAAATGGCAAAATAAGGGTGTAACCAGTGCAAAAAGCTCCACACTTTGCAAAGGTTGAGGAGGGTCATAATTGTATATAGCCTTCTCCTTGCCTTTTATTTTGTAAAGAGGTTATTACCACAACTGGAACCTATGACCTTTCAATCACAAAGGAACAACCTTACTATTGCTACCAAGTCTCACCCTCTTTCCAGATTAGGATATACAACTTTATTATATTATACCGCGAATCAGTATTTTGAAAAAGGAAGTTCACTATACTACAGTCTGGAAAGTGATCTAATATTTCACATGAAGTCCAAAATATCTTAAAATAATTCCAGAATGATCACATATGCTTCGTTGTAACTAATTTATGTGCCCTTTCCCCTTTTAAATCTTTCTTTCTCTTACTCATGGTGCATTAGCCCATCAGAGAACTACCATTATAGTTCAGTAGTTAGAATGGGATGAGAATTGCCTGCTTCAAATGTTCTTATTTCCAAATAAATTCAATTGACCGAGCAATGGGGAAAAATAAAATCCCCTAATTTAAGGTTTTTAAAGAAGCAAATATGCAGCACCATGAACAGCATTACAAAAATATGAACATGTGTGGGATCAATTCTTGCAGAACAGATAGTCTATTAAACATATCTAAACTTGTAAAACGTGAGACCTTTAATCATGCTGCAATGAAAATCATGAGAGCAACAGCAACAGAAAATTACATATTCCCATTCATAAATAGGATTGACACAATATAATTTCAACATATAAACTTTCAATTGCCATCTAGTAGCAATATTAAAACCATAAAGAAGACTTAAGTGGATGAGTTTTCAATAGCCATCCAGTAGCAATGCTAAAACCATAAACAAGAATTCAATGGATGTTGATTTGTTATTGATATTGGGATTTCAATCAATTCTTAGATTAAAAAATACATACAGAGCAGCTTTTACATAATGTGACTTTTACCTTTCATCAAGCTACACAACAGTATCCCTGCAAAATTTCTTAAGATTTCCTCTTCAACTGCTGTAAATTACATGGAAGGCCCAAGATCTGCAGTACAGCAGAAGACAGCCAATATGAATCCTACACATACAACAGGGCAACCAAATATGGGCATTCTGCTTGAAATTACCCTTCACTGGTTGCTGTTAGATAAGGTCTGGTGGTCTACAGGATCTGAAGTAGGAAAAGATAGATGTAGCAAGTGCAGACCCTCTCTTCATATTTCAAGGGTCCAACCTACATCCGAGAGAGAATCACCTGGTTATGATAGCCAATATAAGAATATGGCTGCATCAACCTTGCTAACCAGATGCCAATCCTACAAACCAGATGAACTGACCAAACCAAATCTTAGTGAAACACCAATATACGATTGGCCGTGCTAGTCCTTGAACATGTTCATAGAGATCTTCTCAAGCAAAGATGGCCAGTCTTCTCCAAGTTGCTGTGGCTTTAACTCCATTGCGACCTTGAAATCAAGTAATGAGACAGAGCACGTTGGTCTGTTTCCTTGTGTAGCTTCTTGGAAACCACCACTCCTTTGCATATGCCCACGATTACTAGGCCACATACCATTAACAAGCTTGCCTTGAATATGACGTTTGTCAACAGACTGCCTTTTCAATTCATTCCCAGACCTGACACCAACCAACTCCACACAAGACCTGATCAACCTCTTCAGGTACACATCCAACATATTATTTAATGTGTTAGCGCACTCCACAGTAACTCCTCCAAGACCTTGTACTGATGCAACCTGCTCCATATGTTTTCTCAGTGTTTCTGTGTCAGACAAACCCCCAGAGTCAAAATAGTTAACAATATTACTGGTATTGCCCAAGGGCAATGCCTTCCGGGCCCCTCCAACACTAGCTGTGCAAAATGGAATTCCAAGAGGCGCAATAAGAGCACTTCTAGAGATACTCAAGCGGCTAGACTGTTCCACCCCTTCCCCATCTGCAACAACTGCTACTTCATATTGATCTTTCCCATGTAGAGATAACGGAGCATCTGTTGAGTTTCTTACTCTAGGAATTCCACTGTCAGATTGCTCTGCAAGCCCTTGCATATGCTGGAGCGGCCTCTGGTAATCACATGGAACCAAGTTCCCATTCTCTATGGCAGTCTTTATAATACCCTCCTCGATAGGAGTTGATTGATGAGAAGCAGCATCTGGCTTCCCATTGGGTCCAAGAGGGCTAGGTCGGTCCCTAAGTTTCCTATCACGGATTGCAGACCTTCCCTTTCTCGGGGATAGTGGTAAAACAACCCCATTAGGCCAAATTGGGGTGCTTGGAGTTTGATTTGGAACAACCAACGCGCTCTGTTCACGGCCATATTCTACAGTGGGAGAACTTTTTCCAGATATGACAGCAGATTTTGTGGGTCCCACTTCATGGACCGGAGGTGGAGACTTTGCATGGCATGCATTGTTTAAGATTGATCGTATAAACTGGTTATGCAGCGGTAGATTCTCCCTCCCAAGAAATCGAAAACAGAACCTATCAAATTCTGCCTTACTCAACTTCTGACTCAACAATCTGTTCAAGTAATAAAAGTAGCGTTTTGACCTCTCTGGCCCAATCTTCTTAACTATCTGAGCCTTCAAATCAGCCACATCAATTCGGGAGTTCTGCTGGTGGGGTAGCATTTCTCAGCTAACACATTCATACACTAGGAATACAGCGGGGGTGTGCGTGGGCGTGTTATATGTACAAACTTCGTCTACCCCTGGAAACCCCAAATCCTTGAAAGCTACGATCAGCTCAGAATACAAAGGAGCAGAAATTAATGCATCCACAGGCAAAACAATGCACAGTGGAATCTCGTCTTGGTAAAAGTGGAACCCTAGGAAACGGATTACAGTGGCTCGAGCAGAGATCAAGACTCGGTTACAACACAAAGCCCTAATATATACATCAAAAACCCAACTCTGAATCTGGGGAACACCAATTTGAGGAGGCCGTAAAATTTCATGATTGCATTCATTTATTCAAAATTGAACGACTTTAGGAGTAAAATCTGCAGGGTGAAACCGGGAATTGAAGTGCCAGGAAAGAGATCAAGGGAAAGAATTTCCTGGGGTTTTGGTATTGAAACAGGAAAAGTCGGGGCCAAAAATCGGAAAGGGGAAACAAAAACAAAGGGAAAACGGAGAGTTCCTGACCTTGGCAAAGCCGAGAGAGCGAGCGAACGAGAGAGAGAGAGAGATAGAGAGAGAGCGAGAGAGAGAGAGAGAGAAAGAGAGAGCTTCTACCGAGTTGTCTCTGTTCTTCAGTGACGACCTGGGTAGCTTTTCTTCAACTTTCTTCTTCTCCTGCTTCTCCTGATAACCATACAATTCGATTGAGCGAAGAAAAGCTTCAGCAATTTTAATTTTTCCTCTCTCTCCTCCCTCCCTCACTGCATTGGGCCGTTGTTGTCGTTGTTGTTGCTGCTGCTGCTGCAGCTGCTGTTCGGGTCTCTTCTTTTTTTCTCTCTCTCTCTCTCTTAGATTACACCCTCGAACTTGATCACTGCTCTCTCTCTCTCTCTCTCTTCTTTTTCTTCGTTAAATCCCGAGAGAGAGAGAGAGGGGCTTTTTTAAGATAAATTATTAAAATGATCACTAAATTTAAGGTCGGGTTTAAAAAAACTCATTGATTTTTAATTTATTACAAATTAATATTTATATTTTAATTTTATTATATTTTCCGTCATCCACATTAATTATTGTTAAATTTTACTAATAAAATATTAATATAATAAAATATTTTACTATGTCAGACGCTTAATCAACGAAACGTAATTTTATTTTTCATCTCATCATCCAATTCATACAAACTCGATCCATTCATTTTAACGTGAATAAAATAACTTCTTAACGCTTTGCTTGTAGCCATTTTTTTTGTAAACAAACCTACCCTACCCAATTAACATTTCTTTGTTTAATCCTGTCGTAGATTCAATTTTAGGTTTAGAAGGATTGTTTATAAAGAAGAGTTAGAAACAAAGCGTGAAATAATATTTTTAATAGGTGAGGGTCAAGTTTGGATAGATCGAGTTAATTGAACAATGAAAAGTATAACAAAATCAAAATACAGAAATTGATTTGCAATAAATTAAAAGTCAATAATCTTTTTGTACCTTTAACCCTAAATTCAATAAAAATTTTAGTAATCTTTTCCATAAAATATCATCAGAGTCCAAAGTCAATGATTTGCAACAAATTAAGAGTTAATTATGTTTTTGAGAATTGACAATTACAATTTAATTTTTAATTTTTTTAAAAAGTATTTAAAAATAAATGAGATTCAGTGTAATAGTAAAATTAAGCTTACTATGAATTTGGAGTTCATAAGTTTAAATCTTGGTAATGGAGTTAATTTTTACGATTTAAAATGAAATGTATGGAGAGTGATATAAAATACCTTATTTACTTATGTAATAAAATAAAAAATAAATAAAAACTAATATATATTACACATTACTTTACGTTTCTAGTCAAAATAAAATTTGAGAGACAGAACTGTGATAGGCATTTCCTCTCCTCCACAGGAGAATGTTGTGTTTCATCTTTCTTGTCATGGATGAATTTGTAAATAATTTATTCCCAAATAATTCACAATAGTATATACTTCCTTAAGCAAGTAATTATTTATCAATAATAATTTCGCTATAAATATAGAAATGAGTATCATTTAACATCCATTACTCAATTGATAAGACGAAATCAAATTTAAAATGTTCAATAATAATAAGATAAGATAATTCAAACCCTAAAATGATTGATAAGCAAAAGAGTAAGATATATGGGGAGTTTGAATCTCACTAAACTTAATTTGTTTGCTTCCATGTCTAATGTCATTACATAGTAATGGCACAGGCAGGCTGGCAGAGAGCATGAGAAAGTACAGAGCTTTCAGCTTACATTACTTGTGTACAACATACATGGTGCTATCTATCTTCTATTAGAGAAGAAAACTAAAACAAACTAACCCTTTCCGGTGAGACTAATGGTTAAAGCATGGCTGTAGCAAGAGGAGGAATCTCTCTCTCTCTCTCTCTCATGGTTAAAGCAAGGATGAACTCTTTCTGGCAAACCATAGGCTTTCTTCCTCTTTTTATTCTCTCTTTCAAGCCCGCCCTCAAACTGTATAATGCTGTTGGATTGTGTCAATGTCTAGTCCTTTCAGCTTCACAACCGACTCCACGTGTCCCTTGAGGGTATTTAACTCCCTTAGCCTGCAAACCAACCAACCGACCACAAGTTAATGTATCAGTGTCTCAGAAAGGAACCCAGCATGCCAATTGATGAAGATAATCACAAGCTCTGGTTTAACTCTGGAATTTTAACCGATCAAAAGAACAGATAATCACCTTGCAACCTCAGCGCGCCTCTTGGCTTGCTCTGCAATTTCAGAAAGCTCCCTGTAACTGCTCTTATCGGAGAAAAGGTTGGTGGTTTCAGGTGGTTGGAGGCCATGGAGAGTCCTCTGTGCAGCAGCCCACTGGGCTTCTCTCTCTTCCTTCCCGTAGTTAGTTTTAGTGGTAAAAGCAGTCTGTAACAAAAGACAACCACAAGAGATTACAAAGATTCAATCAAAAAGAGTACACCTTTAGAGGATTATTAGGATTCTACCTTGTTCTCCAAAAGGTTATCCCATGCCTTCCCACTTAATATGTACCGGATTGCAAATTTGAGAATGTCAAGTGGAACATATGTAACCACACTGTAAAGCCAGATGACGCCAGCCCATCCCCAAC
The DNA here is from genome assembly GCA_036245055.1 of Diospyros kaki. Lineage (NCBI taxonomy): Eukaryota > Viridiplantae > Streptophyta > Magnoliopsida > Ericales > Ebenaceae > Diospyros > Diospyros kaki. The sequence continues at coordinate 539,730 of BSEG01000008.1, read as the reverse complement.
CACATCCTTTGATGTTTGCAAAACCCCAGTTAGCGTAAACAGCAATGAGAGTGGCAATCTGTCAATTAGAGAACAGTTGACTTAGAACAGACCATCCAAACTAAATCTGCAAACTTGCTATACTGGTCACGTAGACCACCACATGCCATCCCCAATTTCTTACCCCATGAATAGAATTACAGGAAAACCAGAAAAGTTGGTGGCACGTAGCATTTTGTTTATTGTAATATTAGATAATATTTAGCCACATAGCGTTGAAAATAAGTTTTGTATTAAAACTTTTATATGATGGAAAAATTTAGCCATCAATAGGTGGATATATCACCCAGAAAGATTTGGAGGTTTCTTACCAGCTGTGCAACTACAAAAGCCGTTAGTAACAGTAGTCCAGGGAGTTCGGCATAGGACCAGCTGCGAGACCTTGTAACAAATATAAGAGCCTGACTCACTATGCTCACTTGTAGGTACAAGGCAGCCATCATTTCATGAGGTCTCTCTCTCAATGACCTCACACCAAATTTGTCCTGTATCACAAAGAAGAAAATAAATAGAATCCAAACATTCCATTACATTTTTATGTTGAAGAAGCGAAATATGTATATCCTACCGAGAAAAAGTCTGTTTCATGCATTGCCCAGAAGAATATTACTGTCATTAGTGCCAAATAGCCTCCAAGCACGACGCCAGTTGCAAAAATCTCCTTCAGTTTCCAGCTGTCTGGCACTGGAGATGGCTTGACGCGATCCTTGGAGATTGTCATGATTGTTCCTGTGTATATACGACAGATGGAATTAGAAAGAAGCTTAAGAAAGACCTACTAAAACTCAGAAAGGAGTTTGATTATGTATTAACAATACAATTCACTGCAAGATGTGAGCTCACCATCATTTAGAATGGCAATAATGAGAACCATGAAGGGAGCGAAGTCAAACTTCCATATCAGAGCAATTAGCATAAATCCAAACTGAAAAAATTGGAATCAAAAGAAAGAAATCAAATAAATTATATTACCAAAACAACTAAATGTAAACATGCCTGAAAAATTTTTCTTTCACTTACCACAATACGGATGGTAATTGAAACTGCATAAATCTGAAAGCAAAAACATTCAAAGTAATGTTAGAAATAGAAAATAATGAAATAACATGTAAAATACTGAAGGGTTGCAGTAAAGAGAACACTAAGCTTACTGTATAGTTCTTCATCCTCTGAAATATAGCTCTGCTAGTCAGCACTGCACTTATTATAACACTCAGCCCAGGTTCAGTGAGGACAATGTCAGAAGCACCTCTAGCAGCATCGGTAGCATCTGCAACAGCTATTCCAATGTCTGCCTTCTTCAAAGCGGGGGCATCATTGACCCCATCCCCGGTCATTCCGCAGATGTGCTTCTTTTCTTGCAGTCTCTTTACAATTTCGAATTTGTGTTCTATTAGGTACAGAACGGATCAAACAGTTAAGCACGTTTAAAAATTGAAGTAGAAACTAGAAAAGAACAAAAATAAGTTACATTAATGCTTGATATATTGTGGTGCAAAAGAAAGAAAAGAACACAAAATGTTAGTACCCTGGATATTTTCAGGAAACTTAAAAATTTAGAGAGAAACACATTTAAGAGAAAGGAGAAGAGAAAATAAGACGTCAACTAAGGGCAAAGTTGTGGACTCTTTACTAGGAACGCCATAGGAAATATCTGTGCTTGGTATAGGTTTGGAACTTAAAGCCTTAGAACTACTAACGCCAGCAAATTAATAGTAGTTTGACTGACCAATCCTTTTCTATAGAATTTGTTTCATTTGTGGTCAGAAAAAGATTCAAGGGCTAGATTTTACATTTTGTTAAAATGAAGTAGCACAACATAATTTGATTAACAAATTTAGAAAGGTTAGTATGTCCTTGATTATCCTTGATTTGCCTGATAATGTTGTATTGTGCAAGTACAACAAATTGCTAGAAGATTACACCAATTTGACAGAACCAAAACTATTAATAAGTTAATGCCATTTTTATTTATTGGTTTCCTAAATAAAAATGGGGAATTTCAACCATTTCATCTTCTGAGTCTTTTACGTTTAAATGGAAAATTTGTAGGACAACCATAGAAGCAGCAATCTGTCGTAAACATGTTAACAAAATCAATATAACTGAAATGGGCATGCCTTGGTAGATATGTGGGAAAACTAAAAAAGGTAGGATTGGTATAGAGGCACAATCTATTGAATATGGGCATGTTTAATGCAGACAAATAGAATAGTAGATGCCAGGCTAGACATGACAAAGTCCAAATTTGCAGCAATTTCAGCAGACACTGGGGCCAAAATAAAGTTAGATTGAGATGATAAAGGACATGAAATATAATGGCTTAAATGAAGAGTGGAGTGGAAGCCAACCTCAACTCATTGTTACCCAAGTTCTGAATCCATGGGAAGTACAGAAAACCCAAAAAAGAAAATGAGGGACTAGATATAGTATAACTAAGGCCAATACCAGAAACCATGACTGTTGGGCATAATTTTGGAAAATGTAAAAGATTGTGGGGGAGGTTGAAGAATGAAAAGTCAGTGATTTTATAGTATATATCACAAATATTTCCAATGAAAGATAAGGGAGGGTTTGCTAAACCAGGGGCTAATATGGCCCTTATCAACTCCCCTTGCCTTTCAATAATGTTGTGAGCTTTTATTTGTTCCACACCCAGTTTATCAATACTTGAAATTACATGGACATTATACACATAGATGTAAGAATAAGACAAAAACTTCTCATTTTAATGCAGATATGAAGTTAAATGAAATACAAATGTGATTGGAGTTGAATCATACAAATTACAGGTAAACGATTTCATATTATTCCACATAGAAGAAAAGAAAAGAAAATTTTTGCTACATGCCTTAATATAATATCAGCAAACTATGTATTCTATACTAAAGTCCATATAATCTTTCAACCTTCATAATTTTGGGAAAAAATTATTTTCCTTTTTTTTTTGTTCCTAGGATAAATTACTTTCTTTTTGGAAATATGAATTGATAATAGAAATGTAGTGAAACAATTAGTGAATAGTAGTAGAAATATTATCAAGTTTGTACTCGCAATTCAAAGAATATGGTAACAGACCAACCTGGAAATTCTCCAGCAAATCCATCAGCCTTCTCAATCAACTCATCAACAGGGAGAGCTGCAATAGAAGCATCTTTGTCTTGGCCTAGCAGAGTAGAAGATGGATACATGTTTGTTCCCATTCCAAGCCTGCGGCCAGTTTCTTTGGCAATGGCAAGTTGATCTCCTGGAAAGAGCAAAAACATAAAGTAACAAGCAATGAAAATTATCTACAGAATAGACCAAAATTAAGAGAAAACTAACATATAGACAAATTATTACCAGTAATCATTTTTACATTTACGCCAAGATTAAGAGCTCTTCTGATGGTTTCTGCACTATCATGTCTAGGGGGATCAAACAAAGGCAATAAACCAACAAGCTGCCATGGCGCCCCTGGACTATCTTTTGTCTTTTCAGGTACTTCCTGGAAACAAATAATAATATTGACATTTAGAATAAGGTTGTTCCATTAAATTAACAAGTTTAAATTTGTCATTGCCACATCTGCAAACCTGTCTAGCAATTGCCAAAGATCGAAGCCCACGTTCAGCAAACTTATCAATCACAGCATGAACCTTCTTCTTGACATCCTCTTTGCAGTTGCAAAGGGTTAATATCTGTTTATAGACAATGACAAACAAAAGAGATAGGTATGGCTCTGTAAGTTTCACCTTCACCCACAGGACCAAGAAAAATTAGGAGTACCTGTTCAGGGGCTCCTTTGCTGGCTCGATGCCAATTCCCATCAGCATCAATGTAGGTCAGAGCTGTCCTCTTGTCCACGGGATTGAATGGAAGAAAATGAACTTCTCTAATACCAACTCTTGCCTGCCACAGTATTAAGAAAATTGGAAGGAAAAAAAATACGAGCATATGAATTTGATTGTTTCTTTGTTGTTATAACCAAATCAAAATATAAATTAAATTCTTCGGATATTCGTACCTCCTTTGGGTCGGCAAGCATTCCGACAATGGCAGCATCAATAGCATCTTGATTTTCAGTTCGTGAAGCCCTTGCTGCTAACAGAATCACATGCTCTCTGTCCACACCCTTTGCAAACACTTCAATCAGGCTCCTGTCAACTGTTAGCTTGTTCAAAGTCAGTGTTCCAGTCTTATCACTGCAAAGCACATCCATGCCTGCCATTTCCTCTATAGCTGTCATTCTCTTGGTGATTGCACCCTGCTGGGAGAGCCTGTGAGAACCAATAGCCATGGTAACAGATAAGACCGTGGGCATAGCAATCGGGATTCCTCCAATCAAGAGAACCAGTAAATTGTCAATTCCGTCTCTGTACTTGCGGTGCTGGATCGGGTACATAACTATAATCTCAACAAGGATCCCCACAAGAATTGAGCAAATGCAGAAGTTACCAATTGCAGTGAGAACTTTTTGGAAGTGTCCCACATTGTTGGTACTATCCACTAGATGTGCAGCCTTACCAAAGAATGTATGAACACCAGTAGCAATGACAACTGCTTCAATTTCCCCCTGTTTACATGTTGAACCCGAGAATACTTCATCTGAGGGGTTCTTAGTAACAGCGAGGGATTCCCCAGTCAAAGCAGACTGATCAACCTTCAGTGGATCACCCTCAAGCAGACGTGCATCTGCTGGAATTATGTCTCCCAACTTAATGCTTATGATATCTCCTGGTACTAGCATAGCAGCATCCTGCTCACTCCATCGACCATCTCTTAGAACCTATATTTCATTATAACAGTAAAGTTAAAGCGAGAAACATTTTTTTTTCATCAAAGAGAGAAAAGTTGACAGCGTAACCATATTGTTTTTTCAGTTGTGAACAGTCTACCTTTGTCTTTGGAGCAAGGCCAGCCATAAGGGCAGCTGCTGCATTGCCGGCATTGTTTTCTTCAATAAAACTGATTGTGGAGTTGATAAATAATAAGGCAACAACGCCAACAAAATCCTGCCAGTCTGGGGCTTTCCCATCACCATTTGCTAAAGCAATGGCCATCAAAGCAGCAATTTCCATGACCCACGACAAAGGGTTCCACATGAAGCCCAAAAACTTGAGCATCTTGCTCTCCTGTTTGTGCATTATTAAACAATAATCACATGCTGTGAGATCAACTTACTAAGATAACGCCGAAGAATTAGAAGAGGAGATGCACAATGCACAAGAAACAATCAAGAAAACAAAATCTAACCTTTTTCTCCTCTAGTTTGTTCGGTCCAAAAATTTGAAGCCGGCTGGCTCCTTCTTCTGATGATAAACCTTCTTGTGTACATTTTAGCTGCTCAAACACTTCCTCTATAGGAATTCGTTCCTACAAATTGAAAACAATATCAATGTATCAGGCATAGACAGAAGATACAACCTCAATTTAACCACTACTACATACTTGGCAGCTTGTCCAATGAGTAGTGTGGAATAATTTTACTACAAATAAAGCAAAACAGCAGAAAACACATATTGATTTTTGGAATAATTGGATAAGCTCAAACAGAACAATATAAATATCTATAGATTCAGCTGAAGTGAAAATTTAAACTGTTCACACATTTAAGATCCAAAACGACTACTTTGAAGAAGACGCGGCTCATCGAGTTCTCGGTTCTCCTAATCTCTTTTGGAAATTCACCTCTGAATTTGCCAATGATTCTGCTCCAAAGAAAATGATGTGTACCAGCAACAATCTTATAGTATAAATAACTCTATAACAGTTGCAAAACTCATTCAGGCTTAGCTTCAAAAAGAAATTCATGAAATATAAAATACAAGGAACACATCTTAAGAGTCAAATGTGAAATTTACTTTACTTCATGTCAACTGCGCCATCATGCAGTTCTCGTTGCTCAGACAAGACAAGAAAATATCAGGGGTCCAACAGAACAGTGATGAGAGAACCATCAACACTGAAAGATTTCAAGCAATTCCAGCTCAGTAACCTCGTGGCCATCCCCCAGTGAGATGCAAAAACACCAACTCTATCTTGAAGAAATTGAGTTCATACATCCATATAGCAGACCAAATTTTTCCTTTTCTTACGTGTCTGTTCCGAACTGCTATCATCGGTATAACTAATAGGTTCACTGTACGCTGCCACCATAAGCGGGAAGAGGCCCTGGGTGCCGGGTGGTCAGGTTAGCAAGCAGTGTGTGGTAGCAGGGAGGAAGCAAAGGGTGGGTGGATGTGGCGAGAACGGATGAAGCAACTAGGACGAAAGCCCAGTTGGTAACAAAGGAATGTCTGTTTGAGAAGTCAACATTCATTGCGACGACGGTGACATCACGCTTAAATTAAAACTAATGTATGCTTGATCTTATAATACCAAATGCTTAAATAATAAAATACTTGTTATAAATCTATAATATAATTAATTGTATCATCGTTTTAATAAATATTTTTTTGCTAATTATTTTTAATAAAGATTATATATAGACAAATATAAATTAGATATAGTAATTATGCATGCATTGAAATTTGGTGGGTACACAGATAGTATAGTAAAATATAATAATTATTCATAACATTACGTACACGATTGATAAAGTGAGAAGGCAGAGACTAGAGAAGAGGCAACAAGAATAAGAGAAGGGGAGAGAGAGAAGAGAAAGAAATATGGTGAGTTTGTGGGGGAGAAAGACCTCCAAAATGAAATTTTTACCCTCAAAATTGATAAAGTTCACATCACCCCGTTAGATGGACAAAATTGCATTCGAATGAATGACCTAGTTGATATAGACATCTAATAATGAAGATTTCCTTTGAGCGGAGGAAATAACGAAATTGTATTACAGAATAAATGATAAAACTACCAATCCACTAGTGATCGGGAAGCCGGGTTGCATTTGGAAATAATAATGCCTCTTTTTCCAACTTGGAGAAAGTGAGAAGAGATGGAAAAATCTTATCCTAACTCCCCCATTGGATTTATACACAGTAAGAAAAAGTGTATTCTCTTATAGGTTTTTATATATTTAAAACTTGTAAATCCATCACCTACTTACGTATCACTATGGTATTCAAATGATGAATAATAAAATCAAATTACCCTACTCCAATACAACCTGATATTAAGAAAAAATCTCTAAAAATAATTTGTTGCTAGAATTAGAAATATTGTATTTTAATGTTAATCAATTACCAGGGCAAGTTACTTTGCCGCCTGTCAGAGTTGAAAGAAAAAGGCGGGAGGAAAGACCGTGATTCCTCAACTCACCAGGCCGCCAAGGTAAGACAACACGATCATGAAACCCGCGGAATGAATGAAGAGTCGAGCGAGAAATGATTTGAATGAAGTCCTCTCTTGAGAATTGAAATAAATTTAAACATAAAGGATTGAATGTATTAAATATTAATATAATAATTTTTTTAAAAAAATTCTATCATGAGCCAAGCAGGAGAAAGAGGAGAGAAATTGATTGACAAAGAGAGAAGCGTGAATCTAAAGCGATGGAATTGGAAGGGGCTCTTTCCTTGCCGTAAATGTATCGCTAAGAAGATACGCCAAAAACAAAATCATGATCGACCACAACATGTTCGTCTCTACGCATAGAATGGAACAGATAATCATATCATGCATACAAACATACATACATGAAGTACAAGAATCAAAGAGAGAGAGAGAGAGAGAGAGACCAGATCGACGGCCTCGTTTTTTATCTCCTCGAGACTGATAGCTTTATTGCTCCCCATCTCCGAAGCCGAGAGATCAAGAGATACAGAGACAGAGACAGACCTCTATGATCGATCGGCTTAACTATCAATTCAAATATGAAGAGAAGGAGGAGACCGGCAACATAGCAACAGGCAGAGTCAATATATATATTCGGTCAGTCTGCAAAGGAAATCAAAGAAGCAACGGTGAGAAAGAAAGAGGAAAAAGGTGAGAAGGCGCAGTGGCGGGAGGTGGACGGAGAAATGGAGACTCACTGCTGAAGCTACGTACAAGTCCACAACCACGGGAGCTCGCTCGCTCGCTCGCTAGCTGTCCGTGGCGTCCAGTCCAGAGAGAGGGATGGATGTGAAGTGAAGTGAAGAGCCACGGAAGAATTTATTCCGAGCGGTTGCCTTGCCTTGCCTTCGCTCCCTGCCTCCCTTCTGTAAATTTATATTTATACCCCTCCGACTAACTTCAGCACTAATTAACATTTTCATGATCTTCTTTCATAGCTAACCTCAGTATCATATTCATAATCATGACTACGTAACGCCGCCACAATAAATTATCATTTGGTAGAATCCAATTGCTAATATTATGTATTAATTAATTAACTGTTAGCACAATTAGCAAATTAATCTCGTTATAAACACCAGCTCTCGTTGAACTAAGTCCCATGTTGAATTAATTAATGAAATCTAATGCTCCGCCCTCCCCAAATTCAAGTCGGGTGTCCTTCGCATCATCGTGGGGTGTGGCGGCCGGTCATATAAATAAATTATAAAACATTATGTAATTTAATTTATAGAGGGTCGGGTACCCAAAACAGGAAAATGGTTGATGGAACTGGAAAGTCAAAAGAAAAGGCTAAAATGGTTTTGAAAAATGGAACAATGGACGTATGTGGGCAGGGACGGTGCATGGGTTGACCAGAATATAAGGGTAAGGAATGGATGAGACTAATTAATAGTATCAAAATGTCTTAAGTGTTCAAATAACATTTTCCTTTTTACTTTATAACAGTGGGTGGGTTGCGTTTGCGTGTCAGAGTCAGCCTGTGAACGGTGTGCAAGTTCAAACGGAATGGGCAATGGGGGTGGGGGTGGGGGTGGGGGTGGGGATGGGGAGGGCAAAGGGCTTGACGGGCCGAATGGAAACTGAATGTGAAATGACGATGATGATGACGATTTGCAGTTTGACTGAAGCTGTCAGGTGATGCTTGCCGTCTGAGTCTGTCTCACCGAGTTAACCTGATGCTGATGCTGATGCTGATGCTGCTTGCTGATTTATTTAGCTATCTGACCGTTCAAAACCCAGAGGATGGATGCTGGTGACACGCGCGCGCTCTACGGACCCACCTTGGGTTTGACTAAACTCAGAGACCCATTTAAATCAATTTGTTGCCCCGTCCGTCAACCCATGAGTTTGGATTTACATTTACTTGTTCAAGAGAGTTTGCGGCCAACTTGGTGATGCCCGCCAAGCAGATGCGCGCGCATGTGCAGAGCAGCGGCACGAGGAGCATCATCCCTTTTTTTTTTTTTATCAAAGGTAAATATATATAAATAAAAAAAAAAATGTACAAGATATCATTGTACAAATTCAGGAAGAACAAAGAAAAGATACAACTCTCGAGAAGATTGAGAAAACACTCATAGAACAAACAGACTGCCTAATCCCTTTTTTTTTATTTAAAGATAAATATATATATAAAATAAAAATATACAAAATACACTAAGCATACGCAAGAGAAACAAAAGGGCCGGAGCAGCGTCCCTTTAATTCAATGCTTGCTGCGGAAGCCACGTTATTTGACACGGCAGCGAGCATCTATTAAAAAGTGCTGGGAACGTGCCTTGTTGTGGCTGCTGATGCCACAAGAAAATGAGACCATGGCTGGCTGGCAGGCAGGCATCGGTACCCCTAGCTTGCAGCCATTAGCCAACTAGCTAGCTCATTAGCATTTCCTTCCTCCAATAGCTGTGAAGGTTCCATCAATCAAATCAACCCAGATTCTCATGTGCCAGTTGGGCTGACCGTACATAACATATATTGAGCTAACGAATCTTAATTGAGTTCTGTTAATTGAGAAGATAGATGATTCGCTAGCCTAGCTCCAACGCAAGTGGGGTGATTGATTTGGTTCCATTTTGAGTTTCATTTGTTAAAATTAATTAATATTGGGCCATTTATATATATTCAAATTAAATTATTGGATAGTCGATTTCACAGTTTAACAAATTAATATATAAAATTGACAGCTCACCATCTAATTAAATTAGATCTCGGAAATATTTTCCGAATTCATCACCACACAGCATAACTAATAGACATGGAAAGGTTCACGAGAAGGAAAGCAAAGAGAGATAAAAGTAAATGGGTGTATGTCCCATCTAGAGATGAATGAATGTGAGGAAGATAAGAAGCATCATATTCATATTAATTGAAACGCCGGGACATGGAGGATGAGTTGCATATAATGTATGCATTTATTTATTATCACAGACATCACCACTAACTGAAAGTTGTTTGGCTTTGGGAAAGCGTTCACATGCTGTAATCAGTATCACTAAAAGCAATCGTTGCCTTCGACCTGCCAGCCAAGAGCCAATAGCAATATTCATCTACACATTAAGTCCACGTCAATTTAGGACCCATTCATATGCAGCCTCCCTTCTACCAAACCAACCAGCCTTTTCACACTCTGCCAACACGTGAGGAGATAAAAAGAGAGAAGAAAATAAGAGTGATTGGGGCTAAAGTTTTGATGCCAAAAGATGTATGTATTGCACGGTTTTGTTTTAAAAAGGATTTTTTTTTTTAAATTACAATTTCAGCTTTGACTCACATTCAATGGACAAATAGCAGTCGTCATTGACATCAACATCAACGATGGGTTTTTTTTTTTTGGCTAAATATTATAAATGACTATTGAATTTTGTTCTAGAGTACAAAAATGACATTAAATTATAATTTGTAAACAAAAGATTACTGAAATTTAATTTAGTATATAATTCCATAATTATCGTCAATTGTTGTTAAAAAAAAGTTGACGAAATGCTGATGTGGCTAATAATGTGAAAGGCCTAACAAAATAAATAGTCATTAAATTTTATACAAAGTACAATAAATTCATTAAATTTTATACTAAAGTATAAAAATATCAACATTTCATTAGTCTCTTTTTACAACAATTGATGATAGTTATGAAATTATATATTAAATTAAACTTCAATGGTCTTTTGGCTACAAATTAAAGTTCAATAATATTTTTTTACTTTAATGTAAAATTCAATAACCATTTACACTATTTAATTGGTTTTATTTCTTAAAAGTGAGTGAATAGAAAAGATGGATGGATTTGGTTTTTAGGAGGATTCATTAAGCTCTCATAGGATCAGAAATGTTGTATGGACACTCATTTCATATCGTTTTAGTGATACTCGTTAATTTACGAATGTCATAAAAAATATCATAAATGAATATACAAATTGCATTTTTGTGACACAATTGTTCCTCACTTGTGTGCCAACCCTAACTACTATGGTATTTAGTCCAAAAATTTTAAATGTTTTGATTTTGATCTAGATCCTACTAAGTTAGTGTTTGTTAACCAATATATAGAGTAGAAAAAGTGATATATGAAAAACATTCAATATAAAAGTATTTTTCATTATATTTGTCAAATTTATTTAGCAATCCATTAAAAAAAATTACGTGACTTCTTATTTGTTAAAATCAAATAAGCAATTATGTCCCCCTCTAGCTCTAGAGGAAGGGCCTGTTCTGATCGATAGCCATGGCAAGAGGAAAGAACGCACGAAGCTTTAATGCGATGGCCGATTTGCCAGAAAATCATCGCGATCAACCATTGGACGTTCCATTAGCTGAAAGACCTGTTGTTTCTGCAACGGGTGCTTCTTTTCCACAGCCGATTGGAGCCACCATCGGCATGCCCCCACGAGCTCCGATCCAACCTGTCGCTCATACCACCGGGATTGAGACAATTCAGACCTGGCAGCAACGCCAAGAGGCGTTAGAGACAGTTATGCAGCAAGCTGACATAGTCAGGGCCTTAGCCCAAGCTCAAGCGCAGGCCATCCACGATCCATTAGCCTCACCTCGGAGGATTCGCCTGCCACGGGAGAGGAGACCTCCACCGAGTGAGAAAGACATCGGAGATAACTATTCGCCCCCAAATCGTCATTCCCCAGAGGGGAAAGAAGCAGACGATCGCAAGCCTAGCGATCTACGGACTCAGATTCTACCATTGAGGAGTTATTTCAAAGAGTCCGACAATTGGAGACGCAACAAGGAATTCGCGACCAGAAAAATGGTCGGGGAGATAAGACGCCACTCACCAAGAAAGTCGAGATCGAACCTCTCCCTCGTAGATTTAAAGTCCCGAGTATGCCACATTATATTGAGGATAGTGACCCATATGACCACCTGGATGCGTTCAATGTTCAGATGGATTTGTAGACAACTACCTCACTGATCAAGTGTCACGTATTCCTAGTGACCTTGGGTGATATTCCTTGGGCTTGGTTCAGAGGCCTTTCTCCTCATAGCATTGGCAATTGGGAGGGGTGCCAATAGAGATTTCTAAATCAATATCGGGCATTGAGAAGGCAACTCGCTCACCATGCCACCTCTCCACGGTGTTCCAGAGGACAAACAAGTCCTTGAAGGACTACATTGCCAAGTTCAGACGTGAGGTGAGCAATATTGAAGATCCCTCTGATAAAAGTATCTTGATTGCGATCTCCGCAGGCCTTTGCAAGCATGAGAAGCTCTATGAGAGCATCTACAGGACCCTTGTCAAAAATTTGGGGGAGTTCTATGAACGAGCTGCCAAGGAAATCTGGTGGGAGGAGGTGTTCAGCTTGAAGTAGCATAGAGGAGACCTCGTTCTCAATGGTATATGGGTTTAAGACTATAATCCCAGTAGAGAACAAGGTAACCGGTCAGCAAAGAGTCACTTTAACCCAGATAACAACAACCAACTACTGGCCACAAACTTTGATTTACTCAAGGAGGCAAAGGGGCTACCTCGCATGAGGGTGGCCACTTGTAATGCTCCACTTTTCCTGAGCATTAAATAACCTAGGAATTTCGAGAATATTTTCTTTTTAAATATAAATCATTTCTCGACAATCCCATTCTACCTTCCCAACAAACCAAAATAAGAATCAGTAAGTTAAGACAAGTAATCATCATAAATACGAAATCTAAAATTGAAACCTAATATAGTACATAACCGAATTTGTTTTAATCATAATACAAGAATCTGTACCATCGTATCATCAAATGCTTAAATAAATGAAGACTCATTTCTCGAAATAACAATCAAACACCTCAGATACAATCTAATAATGCCTCAAAAATACATCAAACATGTTGACACACATTTTTGTAACACCCTGCATTGAGCGATAGAAAGGTCCAGGACAACTTACCCTGATAGGTCTACGCGAACTTTCCAAGGAGATCACCCATCCTTGGATTTTCCCAGGTCAAGCACGCTTAACTTAGAAGTTCTTTACCTACATTCAGCCCAAAAGGTATCCAGCTAGTGTTGTTTTCTTCCTTACTTATCCTCGATATATATTACCCTTCTCTAGGTTCTTGGGGTATTACACACATCGTGTCATCATCATGGGGCCCACAGCTGTGGGTCAGCTCTTAGCTCTCTCCCTTCAACGGCTAGGAACCCTACCGCACTTATGAGTTATGACACCCCAGCCCCACTATCGGGTGTCACTGTAACTTACGATTACAACCCCGACCTATCTCGAAGGACAACTATGTCCTGTCATCATAATATGGCACCCTGGGTGGGGTCCAGGCTTCGTCGCCTACGACTATCAAGTATTTGGGTTCAAGAACATAGGCAGCGAAAATTTACCCAACTAGGATTTTAAAAATACAAATCAAATTGATTATCAACATGCTCAATAAAATACTTTAATAGTTAAGCAAATCACATTCTCAGAATTACTTATAGCGGAAACCTTAACTTGATCTAAAGAAAATTTTATTTAAATCATAGTTGTTTTCCATAGTCAAGTACAGAGCATATATAATTTACATAAAAGACACGTACATGACCTACATTCTCATTACCCGCAATCACTGTTAACCGACGACTCTTCCACCACTACCGCTTTCCCTTTTTTCGACCCCAAACCATCTGTTAGGTTAGTGGAAGTGAGTCTAGGGACTCAGTAAAGACAATATGCAATGCAATAAATTAATGTGCATGGCATCATAGATAATCATGAAGTACAACGTGCATGCAAACCCGTCCACCGCACTTATCTCAGGCTCTAGGTGACACCTAGTGGTTTTATCTATGACCCCGTCCTAGGACTCTCACGGTCAACAATCCACTGCCTCATGCCTAGGCACTTCCTCAATATCTTATGCAAGCCATGACAAAAGAAATTTACATAGAGAGCATATTAAACCCTTACCTTAATTTGTTTGTTGCTCGGTGACCAACTTTGTTTCATTGCACTAACTAGTAACGTACCCTCAACGTCCTTACCACAATTATACATATACATGAGACTAAGTAATTAATTAATTAGCCACTGTCTAAATTCATTAGTTTAACTAATTTACCAATCCCACTAATTATCTTAACTAATTAACTTACTAAACTAATTAATTAAAATAAAGTAATTAATCTAAACATTTACCTCTCTATCGATTTCTCCCTTCTTCAGCTCACGGAACTTCCTTGCTTAATGCCTTAACCCCATGGCTGTGTTGCCTATTTATAGGCTTAGCCACCCCTTGATTTCTCCCTCAAATCCATGGTTAAATCCATAGATTTAATGCCTCAGCCACTGCCCATTTACGTGGCTGAAATTTGGCAAAGAAATTAAGCTAAATTGAGGGTAAACGAACGACTGGTGAGGGAAGCACCAGCGCCCGCCACGTGGTGCGGCTGGGCAGCGCAAGGCTAGCAGCTGGCCTTCCCAAAACGACGTCGTTTTAGGCGCCTCTTTTGCTGAAAAATATCCCAACGTATATGTTGCCCCTTGGAATTGATCCCAGCTCCCTTGTGTGCGCATGTGCACGAGTAACCAGCTGACCTACATGACCCCTCATTATATTATTTACAACTATTAATCTTAGGCTAACATTCTGGTGACTGCCTTACTTGAAAAAGGAATTTATTGCGTTGCACCCATCAAGCCTTGATCCCTTGACCTCCTCCCGACACTTGAGCACTCAACCACTAGGCTGCCACCAATCTTGTTATAAATTAACATAACATTTAATTTTATTCTAGTTAACTATCCCAATTCCCAACTATCCCTTTACACCCCTTAAAATACCATAAACATTCTCAAATTAAATAATTAATTGTTCATCCCTTCAAAATAAAATATTTTTTTTTTTTTTAATTTTGGGATGTTACATGAGCCCTTTAGTGGTCACCCAGAGGGCGACCTGATGTGGGATTCATGCGTAGGGGCTAATCGGCCACCTGGCCCCCAAGTGTGGGGGGGTGATGGGTGGTCCCTCGAAGGGTTCCCACAGACAGCGCCAAATGTTGACACACATTTGTATAACACCCAGCATAGAGTGATAGGAAGGTCCGGGGCAACTTACCCTGATGGGTCGATGCAAACTTCCTAGGGGGGTCACCCATCCTTAGATTTCTGCAGGTTAAGCACACTTAATTTGGGAATTCTTTGCCTGTATTCAGCCCAAAAAGTATCTAGCTAGTATTGTTTCTTTCTTTTCTTATCCTTGATATATACTACTATTTTCTGGGTTCTTGGGGTATTACATATATCGTGTCATCATCATGGGGCCCACAGCTACGAGTCAGCTCTTAGCTTTCGCCCTTCAACGGCTAGGAGCCTTACTGCACTTATGAACCCCTGATGTTGGATTCATGCCTATGGGACAATCGGCCCCCTGGTGTTATATGTATCAGTCCAATGGATCGGCCCAATCGCCTGGAGTCTAGAAAGTCCAGGCGACCTTATCAAAGAAAGCTCATACACCCCCGAAATCTGAGCTCATAATCACGGAACCAAGCGAGCTCTCTACGAGCTTCCAGCAATGCTCCTAACGAGCTCCTAGCGATCAATTTAACAAGCTCCTAATAAAGTCCCCAGTTTGTTGGACCGTTCAACTCGCTAGCTTAAACCCTCCAGCTCGCATAGACAACAAAGCTACTGAATAGCCAAAGGTAGGGCCCATCTACTTTATCTGAGATGGACCATACTCCTCATAATGAGGATCCCACTCCTGGTTTTATGCAGATGATAAGGACTACTTGTCCCCCATTATATCATCTTTATATTTTTATATCTTATTCAAATTGTAAAGGCCCTTCATTATAAATAGGAGTCAGAACTATCATAAGGGGGCAAGGAGAACAATCAGATACCGCGACTCTAGAAGAATAATCAGGGTACAGTCGTGGAGTAGGCATCATTCTGGTCAAACCACGTAAAAACCTTTTTTGTGTTCTTCCTGCCTTGTTACTCCTCCTTGCATCTTGGTCTCACTCACCGCAGCCCAAACGAATCACGATCGGCTAAAATTGAACATCGACAAAATTGTATCAATTACACATGATCATCAATATAGTATAATCTTTTAAACATGACTAAAAACATATCCTGAATCTTCATGAATGTGCATATACCAGAACAACTCGTCGAACCCATCGGCCACGTCATCACATGCCATCACATCTCAATCATCCCCTTGTCATAGCTGCAAATCTTAACTGAAACATTTGAATGTTCCAGGGGCATAACCCAATTAGAAGATAAATCTTCTAGTGAGGGTTTAATAATATGATACATGAATGTATGGTGCAATAACATGAACGATCACATGCCCTAGTATAACTTCCCTTGCCCACCTGCTCGGCACGGAACCCTAGGCAGAATCCCGACCTAATTTCAGGATAATCCTAACGTTGTTCCATTATTTGCCCTTGGTGAATTACGGCTACACTATTAGGGTGACATCTCAATCCCATGCACGAGAATCAATATGCTAATAATATCGTGTAACACCCTAGACTTTGAAAAAAATAATTAATCATTGTGTTTGTGTTAATTTGTGTATAATTATCGGTTAATTATGAGGTTGAGATGAATTAATTGTAATTTATTAAAAAGTTGTGGTTATGAGGATTTAATCATGATTTATTGAATGGTTGTGTAGTAGAAAATTAATAAAGAATGTTGTATTTAATGAATTTTGGCAGGGGAAGGCAAGGGTTACTATAAATTTAATTTGGGTATATTAGAAACCAATGGAGGAAGCCAACCTAGTTGGTCGCGAGCATGAGAAACCAGCTGGGTGACCTGGGTTCGAGTAGGAGGGCGAGCACGCAGAAGGGAGAGTTGGTAGGAATTTTTCCAACCAGCTGGGGCGCCAGGCAGCACCGTTTGGAGGCGTCAGGCGGCACCCATGCATGCAGGCGTGCGCAACCGTGTCCTCCTCCTACCCAGCCATTTTCTTCCTTCTCCCTTGCTGCCACGTGGCAGCATCTGTTAGCCACTGTAAAATCTGATCACGCTGAAATTTTGCCCGTGCGTATATGCGAGGTATAAGAATATTTTAAATTTATTTAATAGTGGTAATTAAAAATTAATCACGTGTTTAGGTATATTATTTTGCAATGTAATGGTAGTAATTAAAATTAATTGTACATTTAATTAAATATTTTTATTTTATAATTGTATAGGAAATTGGGGCATGAAACTGACGCGAAGCAGGTGATTAACACGCGATAAGGTTCAATATGGTTTGCGTGTAAATTTTTTTTGGCACGGCTTATATTAGACTATAGGGAAAGTGTCTAGGCATGAGGCTATAGATTTGGGCTGTGTAAGTCTTAAGATAGGGTCCTAAATGAAATTAATGGGGCTACCAAAATCCGAATTAGGGTAAGGTGGACAGGCTTGCATGCATGATACACATCACATTATTTTATGATTGTCATGCATTTTAATTTACCGCAACTCATATTACCCTTACTGAGTTTGAGGACTTACCTCTATATTTTTTCCACTAACCAACAGATGGCTCGGGATCTGAGAAGGAAAAGATGGTGTTGATAGATGAGCCGCCAGTTGGCAGTGACTGTTGATAGTGAGGGTGTGGGTTAACCCCCTATATTAATAATGTAATATATCTACTATTTGTTAATTATAAATTACGGTTATGATTTAACCGGAAGTGGACTGAAATCAAGTTAAGGTTTCCACTATGAGTAAACCCAGTAGGTGTAGGGAACTTGTACTAGTCGGCTACAGTCGAAATCTGAGATATGTTTAAATATGTTTGGTTGTTGGGATATTTTATTGTGCATGTTGGTATTTGTTTATTTGAAATTGGATTTATACTCCAAGGGCCTAATCAGGTACAGGACTCAGGTGAGTTCTCGCTGTCTATGCATTTTACACCCAAGTTCTCCACCAGTCGAAGGCAGCGAAGCTTGGCCCCCACCCAGGGTGCCATATTATTTTAATACTTTATATTGGCGGGGCATAATCGTCCTTCGAAGTAGGGCGGGGTTGTATTTTGAGTTATGGTGGCCACTTTCATAACTATCATGCTCAACATAGGCAAAACACATGTATAAGATTTTGGGAAAAATCATTCACCTTTAGCATGAAATTCAAAATATCTCAAAAAACGTGCATCGCCTCAATTTGCGTACCCAACCTCGATTTTCGTGCCAAATTTTAAAAGTTGTATAAATCACTATTCCTCAAGCAGAACAATCCTATAAATCATATTCATTCACAAAATATCTCAATATCTCAATATTTTAATATTTTTCTTCATTTTCTCTTATTTTTCTTTCTAAAAATTCAAATAAATACATTCGAGACTATTTTCTCCAATTGTTTTCCACAACAATTCATTAAATTCTAAGAACATCAAAGGAAAATTTCAGAACTTACCTCAAAACCTTGTTTGCACTCAAAATGAGGCTGGACGTTGTCGAAATTGAGAAACTGGAAAGCAAACACCAAAACTTTTTGCACGACCCTCGAGACAATAATTTTCCAGAATTTTGAAAAAAAAATTCACATTTTTCCAAGCTCTCACGCGCCGCACATGGCTTCTGCTCGTGAAGGCTATGGGTGAAGGCCACGCGCTGGCTTTCTTCTCCAGCGACGGCACACCGGAGCTTCTGGATTTTTGCACCATGATACTCTCCTTTCTAAGTCAATCTCGATGGCATAGGTCTCGGTCTGAAAGGAACACTGGAAACCCCTCAACAGGCTAGCCAAATCTTCGGCCTAGTCGCCCGTCTCTTTCTCCGACGAAGCCTCGAAACCCTATCAAACCAACACTAAAATGCTTCAAACCTTCCAGAAACCATCCTCAACTTATGGGCAACAAAATCCCTATGGTTTAGTCTCTCAATTCGCCCCCAATCATGCCCGATTTCGAGTTTAAATTTTTGAAATTTTTGTCATTTTGGATATCTATTTATACAGAAATTTGAACCACAAAATGACTAACCTCGCATAACCCAAGGCCACTAGAGTTCCCTTATAACCCAAGGCCACTAAACAACAACAACATATCCAGCCGTTATCCCACTATGTGAGGTTGGCTACATGAATTCTAGACTTCTATGTGGGTTACATCCCAACAGATAGTTTGTCTAGAATTCATATTTGGATCCGACTAGGTTTTACGCTGGCTGTCGGCTACCTAACGCAACCCTCCTCCTTTATCCGGGCTTGGGACCGGCAGTGGATAATATCCCCTGGCGGAGTAATGATGAAATGAAGTTTGAACACCATCTTCACATGGAGAAATTTCATGAGATGGTGGTGAATGAAGGTAATTGATATAGTTGTGTTCCATAACTTATTTGACATGGTGAAACCAACAAGTACAATATGGAAACACAACAATATAACCCAAGGCCACTATAGTGGGTAATTTTCTGGTTACTTTCGACCGAAAGTTTGGCAATTTTCGACCATGCCAAGGCCAACTATCGACCAAGATCGATCCTAGGGCCTTGTCCCGAGCTCCCTTGCCACTTTCTCGGGCTTCCCATAGCTGAATTAGGTGATAGGATGGAGCTTGGTCGGCCATGGCTTCCAAGCTTTTTTGGAAATTACACTATCACCCATCTTATTTTTTTGAATTGCATTTTGGTCCTTTTCACAAAGCCCCTGGGTTTTCCAAGATTATTGTTGAGATCCTTACGTTCTAAATTTCTCGTTTGAGCGTCGAGATTCGAGGAAATACGTCATTTCGACCCCTCTCGGGTAATTTCAAAAATTACACTTTGGCCCGGACTTATGCTTTACCTGGAAAACTCTCTTGTTTTGCCCCGAAACCACTTAAGGGTTATTTATCAGACCCAATTTGATTCCTTTAAGGGTTTCGTTGACTTTTCAGAAGTCTCTTAGACAATTCAATTTTTCAACTCAATCCGAAGTTATATCGAAAATTGTCATTGATCCGATTTTCCTTGATGCTAAAAATCATTTCTCGAGACACTTGTCAATGCCATATCATTTTTCTTAAATATCTTAGCTCCAAAGCACTCCCTATAGTTGCTTCGGTCAAATTTTTGGGTTATTTAGATATCAATCTTCCCTGAAATCTTATTTTTCTAATAAAACACTTATTCTCAAATAATCCTAATTTCTTGAGTATTAAACATTCTATGAACAGTGGGTCGCAAGGTATCTCAACATGAGGGTCCAAGTTCAATGCTATAACATCGGTGATCTCGTGCTGCGCCTTGTTCCTTTTAGAGGTCGCAAGGCCAGTGACGAGACACTAGGCCCGAAATGGGAAATACCCTTCATCTTCAAAGAAAACCTAGGAAATAGAGCATATCACTTGGCAAATATGGATTGAGCTATTCTCCCGCAAGTTTGGAATGCGGAACACCTCCGTCCTTACTTTCAGTGAATGTAATTATTCTGACTCATGCTCCAAATTTTTAATTGCAAGTAATTTTCATAATTTCGATTGGAACATATGAATTTTTATTCATTGCACTTACTCTAATTGATGTTCGATTGAATATCTTTGAAATTGAGTGTGGAGGTACCATGGTTTGCGAGCTAGGGCCTATTCATCTTAGCCTCCATGGTATAGTTTGCGGCTTATCTGAGCATTCATCTTGGTCCTCCCCTAGGTCGTGGTTTGCCAACTGAAACTCATTCATCTTGATTTAATATCATGGTTTGGCACCTTGGAACATCCCGTATCGAGCGATAGAAGGATCAGAATAATTTATCCTGATGGGCTTACACGAACTTGTCGGGAGGTCACCTATCCTTGAACTTTCCCAGCTCAAGTACGCTTAACCCCAGAGTTCCTTGCCTACATTCAAGCCAAAAGGTATCCAGTTACTATTGTTTTCTTTCTTACACTATCCTCGACATACATTAACTTCCCTAGGCTCTCAAGGTATTATATTCTCCCCCCTTAAGCATATAACGTCCTCGTATGCCACCTTACAAGCAGTCCTACATCTCCTCCATTTGCATGGTCGATGTGGGATTTGCCTAAGGTGCCTACACGCACCCCCCTTAGGGACTCAACATCCTCGCTGACGTTTGCCCCACCACCACGCTCAGAGGCTAAGGGGTCGGCTCTGATACCACTTGTAACATCCCGTATCGAGCAATAGAAAAGACCAAAACAACTTACCCTAATGGGTTTATGCGAACTTCCTATGGGGTCACCAAGCCTTGAACTTCCCTAGCTCAAGCACGCTCAAGCACGCTTAACCCTAGAGTTTCTTGTCTACATTTTACCCAAAAGGTATCCAGCTGGTGTTGTTTCCTTTCTTACACTATCCTCGATATATACTAACTTCCCTGTGTTCTCGGAGTATTACACACCTACTGAGCAACCACTTCCATTAATTATTTTAAGCTAAGGGTTCACTAGCTGGGGTCCTTTCATCTCAACTCAAATCATGGTTTGTGACCTACTAGGTGTTCTCTCTCAGCTCGTTAAACTTGCAAAAAGCCATGGTGTGTTAGGTGAGATCGCAATATGGTCTACCTGGACACATAACTTGGCAATGCAGCTTAATAAAATGAAAAGTCATGGTATGTTAGCTGGGGTCAGCCTATGATCCACCTGGACATATAACTTGGCCATATAAGTTGGGGTTTCACTAGTTGGGGTCTTTTCATCTTGGCTCAAATCATGGTCTATGACCTACCTGAGTGTTCACTCCCGACCTATCAAACCTGCAAGGAGTCATGGTATGTTAGCTGGGATCAGTCTATGATCCACTTGGATATATAGCTTGGCAATACAAGTCGAGCGTCCACTAGCTGGGGTCCTTTCATCTTGACTCAAGTCATGATATGCAACCTACCTAGGTCTTCTATCTCGGTTCATTTAAAACTTGTAAAAACCATGGTATGTTAGCTGGGGTCAACCTATGATCCGCTTGGACGTATAGCTTGGCAATGCAAGTTGAAAGTTCACTAGCTGGGGTCCTTTTATCTTGACTCGAATCATAGTCTGCGACCTACCTAGGTGTTCCCTCTCAGCTCGTTAAACTTGCAAAAAACCATGGTATGTTAGCTAAGGTTGCAACGCAATCTACCTAGACATATATCTTGGCAGGGTTTCTAATTCGATCTAGATGTATTATCTCTCTATGACGCATCAGTTGAGACTCGAATCGATTTGATTATCATCTCACAAATGGATCATCATTATCTTGCCATTACGACTAAATTCATCTTGATTTTTATGTCCGTAAGTGATGAACTATTTCAAACATGCGAGTTGGCATTTCTTTGGATTCCAAATCCACTAAATGAAAGCCATGGTATGTTAGTTGAGATCGCAACACGATTTACCTAGACATATATCTTGGTAAGATTTTTAATATAACTCATATATTATTTTGTTAGGGCATGTTCACTACAATCTGCATTGATTTTCCTACGAATGGCTATTCGCGACCTACTGGGCACATATTTTATTATGTAGATCAAAGACGAGCTATTGCAAATGTGCTAAGTCGCAAGCTGAAAATTCTTTCGGTTTATCTTAACTTATATCTAGAAGATTCATCCCGAGCTTAATTATACTCTGAAAGTATCGTGCAAGTTACACTCTTGAACTTATCTCGATATACAGAAGCTTTCGGGAGCTTGTTTTAAGTTATATCATGAAGATTAACTCAAGTTATATCGTTATCTCAAGCGAGCTCCTAGTAGGCTCCCAACAAGGCTTCCAGCGAGTCTCAGCGATATACCCAACGAGCTCCCAACAATGTTTCTAGCTTGTTGGCATACCCATTCAGCTCGCTGGTCTAATCCTTCAGCTCGCATAGACAACAAAACTACTGAACAACTAGAGGCAAGGAGCCATTCACTTTATCTAAAGTAAACCAGATCCCTCGTAATAAGGTTTCTACTCCCAATTTTATGTAGATGATAAGGACGACTTGTCCCCCATTATATCATCTTTATACTTTTGTATTTTATGCAATTGTAAACACCCTTTACTATAAATAGGGGTCGAAATACCTTTGTAAAAAAAAAAGAAAAAAGAAGAAGAAGAAGAAGAATAACATACTATTACTCTATCGGAATACCCAGAGTATAACGTGGAATAGGCATCCTTCTGGCTGAACCACGTAAAAATTCCTTGTATTCGTCCTATTCTGTTCTTCTTTCTTTCATTTTGGCTTATCTCCTCACTGCGAGCCTACGAATCACGGTCAATTGAATTTGAATGTCAACACCCACAAAATAAATTTATTTGGGATTTTACAGATAAAAAGGAAAGACCCATATGTCCACTCATCTCATAAAACTCTCACATTTTTTGATAATGAGAAGAATTATTTGATAAAAAATCCTTATCTCTGTGCTAATCATATGTATTTTAACAATCATATGAAAAGAAAAAGTGCAATCTTTAGTATATTTAAAAAAAAAATAACAAATAGTATAATAAAAATTTTGAAATGCTTCCCAACTTTATTTGACCATTCTATATCTTGATCCAAAAAATTTTAATATTTTCTTGGGATGCCCTCCCTTACAGGGGCTCTTGTCGCTCGATCCCACAATTTTGATAAAATATTTTAATATTTTCTTGATACTACTGTATCTTGGTCCTCTACTTCAATTACAAATCTACCCTCAATCAGTCAAAACATTGAAATCCTACCCAACACCTGCTTCTTCTTCACCTTCTCTCTCTCTACTCGCCCAAACACCTGCTTCTTCCTCACCCACTCTCTCTCTCTCTCTCTGTCTCCCTCTCTCTTGCGTGCCACTGCATCTCTTCTGGTGTCCCATTGCTCCAGCTCAGTAATGGCTTCTATGTCTTGGGTCGACTCAAGCATCTCAAGGCCCACCCCCAATAGACTATGTCATCTCACATAGTTTCATACACCTACAGCGACATCAAGAGGTCCGGTGAGCTAAGCAAGATGTTCGATATCTCTACCGCCGACCCCACCCAACATACACACCCACATCTGCCCAAGTTCTCACGCCACTCCACCTCCTCTTCTCAGCATAACAGGGGATCCCTCAAATCCGGCTCCAAGTCCGCGTGAGTGCGTGATCGGCTAAAGACTTCCCTTCCATGGCTTCAAACCCTTCTTCTTCTTCTTCTTCTTCTTCTTCTTCTTCTTCTTCTTCTTTTTCTTTTTCTACCTCGTCTCCTTCGTCTTTGTCGTCTTCATCATTGTCGCCTACCTTCATGGCCAGAGTTAGTTTCTTGGCTGGTTCTGTTTCACTGCCCGCTAATGATGGTGCCAGGTAGCTTTGTTGTGCCTCTTTCCCTTTATCTTTGAGGTTTCTTAGGTACTAATAGCCTTGTGGTTTGCTACATTGGTTGTCGATATTTCTGATCAATTTCTATAACTTTCTTTTCTTCTTGTTGATTTATATATATGTATGTGTCTTTGTTTTCCAATACCCATGTCTTTTTCCCTGTAACTATGTGCAAAACCCTGTTTTCTTAGTTCTCTATTCTATATATTACATTTCGAGGAATCTGATTCCACAAATAAAATGCACCTTTTGTTTCCTTTTCTCTTGGTTCTTTTTCTTTAGTCTTTGTTCTATCTAATACTTTGTGTTGGAATATCGAAATGCAACCCATAATCTTTACCTTTTCTTTTCTTTTCTTTTTTTTAAAGAAAAAAAGAAAAAGAAATGCAAGTAGCTCAAAGAAACTAGTATCAAATAAACCCTAAGAGTGACATCACAAGAAGCATGTCATATATCTAATAATTGAGTTCATTTTTGTAATTTAGGTCTCATATGAATATTTATGTGTGCATTGATGAATAAAGGACCAATTCTTTCTTTTTTATTTGTGAGGGATGGATGGGAGTTGGAAATGGGATGAATTACCTTGACAGTGTTGCAAATTCAAAATATTTTATGTACTTGCATTTACGTGTAATAGAAATATTTGCTTTGTAGGTTACACACTCGGCCAAGGCAAATGCAGCCCACAATCAAGGGTTTGATCCTGATCAAGGCATATTAGGTGGTATAACTGCCTGATCAAGTATTTGTTGCAGAGGGTAGGAATCTTATACATCAAGTAGAGACTACTGATACTAAAAGCATTTTCAGTTTAGATGTCTTTGATTGAGAGAATAATTTTAGATTTGATACAGGTTAATTGGCCAGTTAGAATAGTTAATCAACTTGGCCTAGAATAATCTTCCAAGCAAGAAAACTAGATTGATTGTCTGTCTAAATGTTTCTGACTGTTAACTAATCTCAACTAATCTCGATGGTTGTGTCTTAGTTAGCACTAAAATATGAACACAATTTTTAACAATTTGGACAGTATGAGTTAATAGATGTGTCAATTGAGAGATATCTTTAAGAAGTCTGTTTCATAAAAAAAAAACATTAATATTCGAAAAACATCAAGTACAAAACATTTGGAAAAAAAATTGGCTTTATTTGAAAGTAATTCATTAACAATTGCCAGCAATTCATTAATAACTGCCAAATATATATGTTGATTCTTTTGAAAGCAATTCATTAATAATTGTCATATATGTATCTCTAGTAAGTTAAAATCTTTTAAAATCAATTCATTAACAATTGGCGACACTTAAATGAAGTCTACCGGGAAAAGATAAAATAAAATTTCTAAAAATATCAAGATAAAATTGTAGGTTTAAGTGAAAAAATAACACAATCGATTCATTTGTTTTCAATATGTTCTCATTAATACAAACACTCGCATTTCCTTCCTTTGATTGGTTTGTGTTGGTACTGCAATGTTTCTGTGTTGGTACTGCAACACAAAACGGAGAGATGTGGAGTTAGATTACATGTGAATATAAAAGCACTGGAAATAAACTGTAAAAAATAAATTAACAGCAGTATGGGATTTAAGTGAATTTGCATAACATGTCATCATGGGGGCCAAAGAGCTAATTTATAAATACATTATTAGCATAGGCTCAATCAAAATACAGTGCTTAAGGTAAAATAAAAAAACAGAAAATTTCCATGAGTAAGATAAAAAACAGGACAAACTATCAAATTTTTATGTTGCTTTTGAGGTTTTGAAGAAGAATGATTATTATTTAGCCATGTCTGGACATTAAACTTTCTAATTATCTGAAAACTATTTTACATAACCTAATCTTCTTAATCCATTCAAACTGAAAGTGAGTAACTTCTAGAGTTTTCATTTTTTTCATTTAATTTTGTGATGGTATCTAGATGCCCCAATAGCTCCGGCGACACATTCAAACCTTTTGATATAATATAATGTGTGCATCAAAACTCAAAGACTATCAAACCATAGTCAAATGTATTTATGAAATATATATTATCTATAGAGAGAGAGAGATCAGATCAAGGAGGCGTCAGATTTTGGTGCGAGCGGGCGGATGGGTTCTTGCTTTAGTGCAGACAGGTGAGGTGAGGTGAAGTGAAGGAAAAATCTCAAATTTTTAGAGAAAGAGAGATGATTGGGAGAGAAAGAAGCTCAAGATTACGCTGTGAAGAGAGAGGTGATAAGAAGCTCAGATTTGGGGGGGTGGGGGGGGGGGGGGGGGGGGTTGAGGGGGAGAGAGTACAAGGGTGGAGGTGTTGGGCTATGTTGCATGAAAATACTTCATAGGTGTCGTTTCTTCATTTTTGAAACATTTTGAAAACATTTCTTATTTCTGTTTTGGACTTTATTTATGTTTATTTTTTTAAAAAAATGTCTGTTTTCACGTTTCCATTTCTTATCAGAAACATTTCTCATCTTTGTTTTCGTATAACATAGGTGTTGGGCGAGTATTCAAAAATTGAGCTGATTATTGAATTTAAAATATCACGATAAATTGATGTCAAAATATGACGATAAGTTTAATTGTCATCAAATTTGTCACGATAAAATTAAAATTATTCATGTAGCATTATCCTATCTTGGATCACAAGAACAGATGTGTACTTGTGCTTGATGATCTCAACAAGTCTGCTGTCTGCGAGGAGAGGGAGAAAATGAAATTGCTGAAACTACTGGAAGATGAGAACGAGGAAGAGTACCTAATGCGAGAGCAAGCTATGGCTGCCAAGCTCCACCAAGCCGCCATGACCGGTTCCCTATCCTCTCTCTCCCAACTCCTCCTCCAAGACCCCCAAATCCTCTCCACGCCACCGCCTACTTCTTCCCTCTCGGACACCCCTCTCCACGTCGCCGCCTTCCTCGGCTACCTCCACTTCGCCGCGGAGCTGCTCCGCCACAACCCGGATCTCGCCGGCGCCCTCAATTCCCGCGGCTCCGCCCCTCTTCACGTGGCGGCGGCAAAAGGATACGCGGAGATGGCCAAGGAGCTGGTGCTGGCGAAGCCGGATGTGTGCTTTGTGCTGGATCACGATGGCCGGTCGCCGCTCCATCTGGCGGCCATCAAAGGCCGAGTTAGGGTTTTGACCGAGCTGATCCGAGTCAAACCGGAGGCGGCTTCGGTGTTGACCGCCGGAGGGGAGACTTGTCTGCACCTGTGTGTGAAGTATAACCGGCTGGAGGCCTTGAAGCTGTTGGTTGATTGTGTGGAGAAAGATGGGTTTGTGAATTGGAAGGATGGCGATGGCAACACCATTTTGCACCTTGCAGCCTCCAGGAAACAGCTTGAGGTTCGTGATCTTTCCCCCTCTCTCTTCTTCCATGTCAAATAGAAGCACTTAACTCAGAACAATGAATTTTGTATTACTTTGAATGAATTATTATATGAATTTTGTATTGCTTTGAATGATAAACCCATACATGCCTAACCATAATCTCTAATCGAAATCAAAATCAAATTAATCATAATATCTAAGATCTGAATCCCTAAGATAACATGAACAATCTGTTACATGTACAGCATTAATCTGAACTCATTATGCATCATGATTTTCCGTTTTTGGGTTTGAATTAAGGTCCCCAAAACCACGTGTAATTTGGGACTCAAATGAAGGGTTTTGCCCTCCCTCTGGTTTTGTTGAAGAATTAAGAGGAGAAAGCACACGGAAAAGGGGGTAGCATTCTGGGTAACTGAGGTGCATTATGGAGCTATTTTAGGGATTTTTGAAGAGTTTTCTCTGTTTCCCCTTCCATACCCAGCCAATTAAGATTCTACCTCCATTCTAAACATTGCAAATTCCATTCCAAAGCCGCGATTTTACTTGATCCCACATCACATCAGCAGTTCAGTGGAAATGTCTTTTTAAGTATATTACTTGATCTCATGAATGTGCAAGTCGCCCTTAACTAGTACTTTCTTTCTAATGAGGAGGACCTATGGTGTTACATGCGTAGATCAGATATTTTAGCAATTGTAAACAAAGATTGCAACTCTGTTTTATTAATTTCACACCACTCTGTTTCATTAATTGTGGGTCGAGTAAGCACTCATGTAATGGTTCAAGCAAATTCTTTAGATTTGCATAGACTTTGGCTCAACACCACCAAGAACCACAAATTCTGATTTTCAGCCCTAACCAATTAGAAAATACCCTAAGACTCTTTTTTGATTAGGAACAATCATATTCTTTACTGATTCACAAAGACTTTTAAATCTCGTGCAGATTATTAGATTTTTGCTCGGTGAGACTACAATTGAAGTGAATGCAAGAAATGCAAATGGTTTGACTGCGTTGGACGTTCTAGCACAGAGTCCAAGAGATATAAGAGACTTGGAAATCAAGGAATATCTTCTTGGCAGAGCTGCAATAAGGGTTAACAGCATGCCGCCTCTGCATATAGGTAATGGCGATACAGCAATGGCTTCTTCAGTTACAGAGCCAGAAGACTTGCAGGAGGACGGCAGCACCAAAGAGCAGCCTAAGAAGCATAAGCATACAGACTGGTTGGCCAGGAAGCGCAGCGCGGTAATGGTAGTGGCATCGCTGATTGCCACGGTAGCCTTTCAAGCCGCAATCTCCCCACCGGGTGGTGTCTGGCAAAACGACTCCCCTAAAGATTCGAATGGCAACCCAGTAGAGGATCCACACGAAGTGGGGCAGTCGGTGATGGCCTTCACCATTCCTGAAGCTTTCGGGCAGTTCATGATCTTCGACACGATTGCTTTACTGGCATCTCTGAGCATAATCTTGTTACAGATCAGTGGATTGCCGATGAAGCGTCGGAAATGGATGTGGAGTCAGATGATCACCATGTGGATAGCAATCACGGCGCAGACCATAACGTACTTCATTGCCATTATTCAGATGACGCCGAAGGATATCAGGGCGGCTGTGGGAACACTCTATCAGGTAACAAAGATTGCGGTGTTGACATGGCTGACGATGATAGCTATTGTGCTGATTGGTAATGGTGTGCGGGCTATTTACTGGCTGCGCAGGGAGTATGGGTATATGATCAAAGAGATTCTGCAAGAGCAACCTGTTGGAGATATTTTCAAAAGAATGGTTGTAACTTTTCGTTTGTTTGGGAAGAGATCCAAATCAAGAAACTAGAGATTGTAACTTTTCAAATTCTATTTACACACATGAATGGTTGTAACCTTTAGTAAAGGGTCGTATCTCACTTGTTTTAAATTTAATTTAAGTGATTATAACCTTTGATGAAAGGAGTGTATCTTTGATAAATGATTGTAACACACAAGAATTTGTTATATTCTTTTGTGAAGGATTGTATTACATATGAATGATTGTATTTTTAGTGAAAGATTATAACATTATCTATAAATAGATTGATATGTTGTTGGATAAAAATATTTTGAGAATTCATATGATTTTTCTCTCCTTATTCTTCTCCTACATCCTTACATAAAACTTCATAATATTTATATATACAAAAACTTATTATTTGTATTCTTTTACTAGCGAATTAGAATATAAAATTTTTTGTGTTTGTTATTAATTTTGTGTGTTCGGGCTTGTTTTCGAAGATTACACATTCGTCAACAAATATTATTCTTGATTCTATTGTATCTTGGAGACTTATTTAAATCCCTTGTGTATTATATTTTAGAACAAACAAAATTTTAAAAAAACAAATTTTCATACATTAAAATCTTTAAATTACTGTAACATATTTATCACTACACCACCACAATTTTTCTACACATCCCATATACCACCACCACAACCTACTCCAGGCTCCAACAGAAAATGAAAATAGTCATCATCTGGTCTGTGCTGCACAAGTTAATTAATACCCAAACTACTTGTTTTAGTAGTTATTATAACAGTGAATGCACCATGATGTTCATTTCAATACTTGTTTAATAATTAATACCCAAAAAGTCAATTCCGGTATCTTGATCCATTTTTTTCCTACACAGGCTTCTGTGGATGAGAATGTTAAAAGCAAATTTGCAATGACATGAGAGCCCAAAAAAAGAAAAACGAGAATAAATACTAATTAAAAGTAAGAAGTTTCAATAATATTATGGTAATAATAAAAAAACTGAATAAATACTAATTAACTTAAAACACATTAAATCATTTTGATTTGTAAGTTACTCAAAGTCATAAACACTTGTACCATTACTATCATTATCGCATGAATGTAAAAGATCAGTTGGTAACGTATGTTAGGTGACTCAGTCGAAATTTGTGGATCGCTGGTCAAAATAAAGAAGAAGGATCGAGATTGGTTGAAATGATGGTGACCAATGGAGACTCAATTCTTCCATTTGACTTGACCAAAAGCGTGAAATGAGAACAAAAATGATGATTAAAATGGTGGTCAATTTTTCTTCTCTTTTTTTTTTTTAATAACTTATTTTGTATATAATTCGCACCTTATTTTAAACCATCTTAAATAGTCAATATTAAAAAAATTGATAAGACTTTTTAATGTAAAATTGAATTTAGTCGTACATTATTAATATGAAACTAGAGAATCATCTTTTAACAGCTAGCGCGCATTCACTTTTGGTTTGTGTAACCCAACAAATCCTTTGATTTCTCAAAAATACATATGCCTTTCCGAATGCTACAATGCATTTGATCAATTGATTAGTGTAAATGCCAAAGTGCAAATCATTTGATTTCCTGGATAAAATAATCTATATTTTGGTAAATTTGATATCATGTAAATCCTTTCTATGGTCAAAGTAAAATAAAAAGGATCGAGATTAGTTGAAATGACAGTAACCAATGGGAGACTCAGTTCTTTCATTTGACTTGACCAAAGACGGGAGATGAAAACAAAAATGATAATCAAAATGACAATCAGTTTTTCTTCTCTTTCTTTTTTTATAACTTATTTTGTATATAACTCACACATTATTTTAAACCATCTTAAATAGTCAATATTAAAAAAAAATGATAAGACTTTTTAACGTAAAATTGAATTTAGCCATACATTATTAATATAAAACTAGAGAATCATCTTTTAATAGCCAGCATGTATTCACTTTTGGTTTGTGTAACCCAATAAATCCTTATATTATTTCGGTAAATTTGATATCATGTAAATTCTTTTTATAGTCAAAGTAAAAAAAAAAAGGATCGAGATTGATTGAAATGATGGTGACCAATGAGAGACTCTGTTCTTCCATTTGACTTGACCAAAGATAGAAGATGAGAACAAAAATGATGATTAAAATGGCGGTCAGTTTTTCTTCTTTCTTTTTATTTTTATAATTTATTTTATATATAACTCACATTATTTTAAACCATCTTAAATAGTCAATATTAAAAAAAATGATAAGACTTTTTAACATAAAATTGAATTTAGCCGTATATTATTAATATGAAATTAGAGAATCATCTTTTAACAGCCAACGTGCATTCACTTTTGGTTTGTATAACCCAACAAATCCTTTGGTTTCTCAAAAATATATATGCCTTTCGCCAATGCTGCAATGCATTTGATCAATTGATTAGTGTAAAAGCCAAAGTGCAAATCATTCGATTTCTTCGACAAAATAATTTATATTTTGATAAATTCGATATCATGTAAATCTTTTCTATGGTCAAAGTGAAAAAAAAAAAAAAAGATTAAGATTGGTTGAAATGGTGGTGACTAATGAGAGACTCAGTTCTTCTATTTGACTTGGTCAAAGACGAGAAATGAGAATAAAAATGATGATCAAAATTAGCCAAGGGAAAGACAAAAGGAATGATTGGTTTCGATAAGTTTTTTTCTCTTTTTTTTTAAAACTTATTTTATATATAACTCACACATTATTTTAAATCATCTTAAATTATCAATATTAAATAAAACGATATACTTTTTTACGTAAATTTGAATTTATCCATACATTATTAATATGAAACTAAAAAATCATCTTTTTAACGGTCGATGTTATGCAATCATTTTTTATTTGTGTAACCCAACAAATTCTTTAATTCCTCAAAAATACATATGCCTTTTACCAATGCTGCAATGCATTTGATTAATTGATTATTGTAAAAGCCCAAGTGTAAAACTCCAATTCATTTGCCATATTTGAAATATTATTTAACATTTATCATGCTATTTTATATTTTATTAATGTCTTGTATTATTTATTATTATAATAAAAATATCAAATCTAAATATTCAATTAAATAATTATGGACGTTATATATTATTACATTCGTACTCTAATAATGAATTAGCTTAGCGGCAGAACGCGAATGTTCTGGACTCCTCCTCAGTCCTCCCAATGAACTTTGCAGAAACTCCTAGAAGGGCTTCGCCACTTCGTACTTCCACTTTCCAGAAGCTTCCACCTCGGCCTTCTCTGTCTCTATATATATTCCAATCATCCCTCCTCTCCGCGAGCAATCGAAGCAATCATCTCTAAGAAATTTCCCCAACCAGCAGCAACAAGAAGAAGAAGAAGAGAAGAATCATGGACGTCAGGCTAATGGGCTGGGATTCCCCAATCCTCCAAACTCTCCACCACATGATGGACATTGCCGGCGCCGACGACACCTACGCCCCCAGCGCCGACAAGTCCGGCAACGCCGCTTCCCGCACCTACGTCCGGGACGCCAAGGCCATGGCCGCCACCCCCGCCGACGTCAAGGAGTACCCCAACTCCTACCAGTTCATCGTGGACATGCCGGGGCTCAAGTCCGGCGACATCAAGGTCCAGGTGGAAGACGACAACGTGCTGCTCATCAGCGGTGAGAGGAAGCGCGAGCAGGAGGAGAAGGAGGGCGCCAAGTACGTGAGGATGGAGAGGAGGGTCGGCAAGTTCATGCGGAAGTTCGTCTTGCCGGACAACGCCAACACGGGCGCCATCTCCGCCGTTTGCCAGGACGGCGTGCTCACCGTTACTGTCCAGAAGCTGCCCCCTCCCGAGCCCAAGAAGCCCAAGACCATCGAGATCAAGGTCGCCTGAGCTGAGCCCCACCAGCACTCCGATGAACATCATTCCATCACTCTCTTTCTCTCTCTGTCTCCATGGCCGTAGCCTCCTCTAGTATCAGTGCCTGCGAATAAATGATGATGAGAATGGATTGGAGTTTGCTTGTTTGTTTGATCTTTGTGTGTTCTATGTTCTGTGTTGTGTGCTTTTGTTTCTTCTGTTTTCTTTATGGAATTAACATGTATCGACGTGCTCTCCTGTTTGGAGCTTGCTCTCATATCATAGTGATGCTTATATATATATATATATATATATATATATATACACACACCTGTGAAACTAGTTAATAATTTCCTCGTACATGTCAATTCATTTTTACACAAGCAAGCAATCCTCAATCCGAGCTTGAACAACCAAACCCATTGCCATTATTGATTACTTGGCTCATTTTGAAAACCCTGAACCCTACCTAGCTAGATGTCAATTCCGATGGCTCTTCCGGGGTAAGATAAATAGGACTCCCAAATCCGCTGGAGCCAGCGACAGGCGAAAGCCAGAAAGCCCTCTCATTCACACCCTCTTCTCTCATGCCAACATCGTGAGTCTCCAACAAGTCCAGAAGATTAGCCTTTCTTCTGCCTCTCAGGGGCTGAATCATCGTCCTTGTCCTCTCAGCTATATCATCGGAGGCATCGCCAAATTCCACACTCTCTTCCAAGTTAAGAAGAGCCAAGCTCCCTGAACCCAAGGACTCCTCTTCGAACTGTCTCAAAAGGAGCTCTCTGGGAGAATCAGGCTCGCTTTCAGCGCCATTCTGCTCCAACCGCAACTTCTTTAAGAAATCATCAGCAATGGACTCACTGACATCATCTAAACTAATTGACCTTACCAGCTTCCCCGCTGTGTAGGCTGATCGAGGCTTTGTAAGCTCGGTTACGTCTGATGATGACGATAATCTTGGTTCGTCTCCTACTTCTGAAATCGACAGATGATGTGAAAAGGGCTCGAGCTCTTCCACTGCTGATTCTCGGAATTCGGCGCAAACACCATCTCCCTCATATGTGATGTCTTCTTTGGGAGGATCTTGCAAATTATGGCACACTTGGTCTGTTGAATTACATGCCATTTCCTCATAGAAAGCTGTCTCATCATCCTTGAAGAGTTCAGACACATCGATGATTTCAATCGTACTGGTCTCTGTTTGTGGGTAGTTCAACTTCTCCTTTGTGGGCAGTTCCATCTCCGGCGGCTCAACTAAACTTGCCTCAGAATTAACACTCTCCTTTCCAACATTGTCATCTGAGGGCTGGGTAAAATACTGTTTAAGCAGATCCCCTGGTTCAGGTTCACAAAAGATATCAAACCCTTGTGTGGTGCCTGATTTTGCCACATCTAGTTTCTGATAGAGAAAAGCTATTGAAGGTCCTAGCTTCGTACCTTCTTCACCCTGAAATGTTTTGTTGAGCATTTCCATGTCTAAAGATGGTGATGCACGGTGGAAACTTCGGTTTAACCCATTTGGAACACTTCCAACTCTTCGTAGCCTGCCACTGCCACTACCTTGGCCAACATCTGGCACACCATCCTTTATGCTTGGCGTACCCTCCTTCAGAAGCTTAGGAATAATCCTACTGCCATCCGATTCCAACATATTGTCCGCCATCACTGAAAACCCGAAGCTAACATTCAGCACGGCTCCTTCAGCTCTTCCTGTGAGCTTAAAGCTGGTTGTCCACTTCCCAGATCTCCTCTCCCTCTCCATCTCCTCGAAAGTAAGTGGAAGCAGCCTTGTAAGATCAATCCAATGCTTCCCTAAATCAAGCCCAGAAGCACCAACCACAGTGGCATAAAGCACAAAGAGCTTTGGATCATATTTTGCCGAATTATCGCGCGCAATTCTTCTCCCGTGCACAAAACACCTATGCATCAAAGTCTCCTCAAATTCAGCCACACCGTGATCAACCCGAGCAGGCAAGGTTCTGAGCACCTCATCCTTCCTTTTCCAATGAACACGTAAATTAATGTCATTGAAATTTGCCGGCATGCCTTCAATGGAATGTACATGGAGGAAGAAACAACAAGAGAACCTACGGTTCCAGATGCGGGACAGAGCCTTTAGGGGCTTCCAATTCCATATTGATGATTTCTCTTCCTTCTGTGACACTTGCTGATTAGCAAAGCTTAACTTGGAATGGCGATTAGATGGTGCAATTAAAGTTTTACGAGGGGTTTTATGTAGATAAAGAGCTCTGCTTATTTCTTCAATATCATGCAACAACTGGCCCTGACTCATTTGGCCACCATTGCTCTTGCGTGATTCAGGTTTGGACAGCATCATCTTCACATCAAGTAGCTTTTCTGAACAGCAAGAAGAGAGGGCTAATTAGTTGTAGAATTTGTCCAATAAGGGAAATAGCCCCAGCAAAAAGATCAAACAGCAACTACAGTACGAAGTTGTCCAAGAAGGGGGGACGGGGGGGCAACAGAAAAGAAGATGGGCTATTTAGTTGTAGAAGTTGTCCAACAAGGGAAATAGCCCCAGCAAAAAGATCAAACAGCAACTACAGTACGAAGTTGTCCAACAATTGGGGAGGGGGGGCGGGGGCGGAAGTTGTCCAACAAGGGAAATAGCCCTAGCAAAAGATCAAACAGCAACTACAGTACAAAGTTGTCCAACAAGGGGGGGACAATAGAAAAGAAGATGGGCTATTTAGTTGTGGAAAATAGCCCCCGTTTTTCAGAAAATTACTCAGCATAAAATGAAAAATTAGAAACTTGTTCAAATACAAAAAAAAAAAAATCTAAATAGAAATGCAGATTTGAAGAATAAGGTTCTCCATAAATGAATTGAACTCAAGAGAACTCTTAAATTCAATTTTCATTGACAATTTGGAAATTTTTCCAAAATTACAGAAAGAAAAACCTCTTTCTTTGTTCTGAGCATATGTTCCAATTTTTTAAATTGAAAATTGGTTTTTTGTATTTCTAACATTTGAACGCGCTTTTCAAATTTCTATAGAAAATAGGAGATATAAAACATTTTCCACAACAAAACAACTCCAAAACTTCTGTCTGGAAAATAGATCTTGATACAAACTAGGGCATCGAATAATGCTTATTTGTGCCTCGAAAGATGAAGGCGGGGAACAACTATCTAGGACTGCAAGTAACTAAACAAAGTTGGGTCAAGAATTTCAAATGGCTGTTCTCATTAAGGACCCTACAAGATGAAGATTGAGCAGCAGTATGAAATTCAGCTTTCCGGGGGTTTCTAAAGTTGCCAAACAGAATATAAGAGAAGTGGAAGCTCTTGGAGACCAGATATACAATGACAAGTTCAAGGATCAGATTCTAAAGATGAAAACTATATACATTTGAGCAGGTGATCTAAATATTCAACAGATCAAACAAGAGTCACAGTAAGAAGTTGCCCTACAAGGGAAAAACAAAGGAACCAATAGAAAACAAGAGCTTGTGTTTGGTAGTTGCGGAGAAATCTAGGGACAAAAAGTTGGATACAAACTAGTGCATCTAATAAAGTTTCTCTGTGCCTCGGAAAATGAATAGAGTGTCAGCTAAGTAAACAAAGTACGGTCAAGAATCTCAAAACCGTGCCCCAGAAGTGGAAGATTGCATCAGTAAGACATTTCAGCTTTCTTAGGGTTTCTAAGGAACAAAACAGGATCAAATTATGTGTTGAATCAAACACACACTGTCCAAAAAGATTGAGGAACACTTGCACAAATGACGAGCAGTTGATTACACATAATAAATTGAAGATTAATGAAAGAGAAGTGTTACCAATGTGCAGAGTGGACGGATTGAATAATGAATCGCGCTTCTGGCAGTCCTTCCAAAAGGAGAAATCGGGTTGAGATGAGAAAAGATGGGTCGGAAGAGGCGCGCGGGAGTTGCCGGAATGCTTGACCGGCGGGTTTATTCGGTGTACCCACCAAACAAACAACAAATATGCTTAGCGGGTGCCGGTGCCGGTGTAGTGCTGGTTGGTGAAGAAGAAGAAGAAGAAGCAACCTCTCTCTCTCTCTCTCTCTGTGCCAGCAAACGCTGTATTATATCGTCGGCTTTGGAACCTGCGACCAATAAAACATTTAAATTTACAGTTATTTTATTTAAAATTGATAATAGTTGACTAAATTTATTATTAATTTTAAGTATAATTATTATAAATTTGTGTTTATATGTGTGAGTAAAAATTAGATCCATATTTTTGTCCTCTATTTTTATATTTTTTTGTAATTATTTAAATTTTTTATTATTTTAATTATATAGTTAAATTTAATTTTTAAAATCAATTTAATTTTTATATTTTAATATTTTTTATGTGATAATTTAAATTTTTCATAATTTTGATTATATTTCTGAATTTATATTTTTGAGTCAATTTAATTCATATATTTTTATATATAAAAAATAAATAAAATAAGATGATAAAATACATATTACACTCTGTTTATGTCAAAATATATCAATAAAATTAAATACAGATCTAATAATATAATTAAAATAATAAAAAGTTTAAATTGTCACATAAAAAAATATTAAAATAAAAAAAATAAATTAACCTAAAAATATAAATTTAGATATATAATTAAAATTATAAAAAATTTAAATACTCATAAAAAGTAAAAATATTAAGTTTGGCAAAAACACGTAAACTGAGTGGGTAGCGAAGAGAACAAGAGGCGTCCCTTCTCCTTCTTGATGGGTTCTCCCAGAGTAGGAGGAAATTGAATTTTATAAAT
Organism: Diospyros kaki; assembly: GCA_036245055.1. Taxonomy (NCBI): domain Eukaryota; kingdom Viridiplantae; phylum Streptophyta; class Magnoliopsida; order Ericales; family Ebenaceae; genus Diospyros; species Diospyros kaki. Next base: position 501,480 of record BSEG01000008.1, on the reverse strand, counting down.
TATAAATATTAATATTAATAATTTATATTACGTATTATTATATATAAAATAAGAAGACAAAACATTAATAATAAAAATTCAAGCAAGGATATATCTTTGGACAGTGAAATTCTGGTCAGTTTGTTCTCCGTTGGTACATCTTCCAGAGAGAGAGATGGAAGGGGTAATGCAGGTGCCGTACGAAGCGACGGTGAGGCTGATGCTGGCTTCGCTGGAGCGTAACCTGTTGCCCGACGCATTGATAAGGAGGCTTACTCGCCTGCTCTTGGCTGCCCGTCTCCGCTCCGGTTACAAATCCTCCTCTCCCCTTCAGCTCTCTCACCTTCTCCACTTCGCTCACTGTATCTCTCTCTCTCTCTCTCTCTCTGCATATATAGGAGTGAAGGGTGCGCATAATTGATTTGATCGAATGCATCTGTGCTTGTTTCTGTTTCCTGGCTGCTTGGGCTTGGGATCTAACTCATATTATTTTTGCATTTGTTTAAGGTAGCTGTGACGATTTTTTTTATTTGTTACGTCTAAATCTAAAATTATCAATTAAAGCTTCTCTTTATTTTTGGCAGTGCCTGCTTGCCCCCTTTTTCTTGACTGGTTGGTTGTCTTCAAAGCAAAGAAGACTCTTAGCAGCTAAATCATCTCTTGAAAATTTTGTAAATCACATGATAACTATATATTCTCTAGATGTAAGACAACATATTCAACTGGGTGCCTTAAAAATGTAAAAGTCCTTTTTTTTTCTTTTTCTCGATAAGTAGAAGTAAGTGTGTGTTTGATTGCATGAAAAATCTATAAAAAATATCACATTTAAGGAACTAAATTTCATCTTTATTGTTTGATATATTATATTTTTTATAGAATTAAATTTCATAGTACAACTATTAGAGCATGTTTTGACCTATTTTCTATAAAAAAATTCATCTAGGGGTGGTTTTTATTTTCTATATAAGTTAAAAAATATTTTATTTCCTAACTAAATGTTATCAAACACACCCTAAAGTCCTTTCCACAGTGAGTTGTTCTCTGAGCAAGTTGAAGGCATCGGCTTGCAAAATGGCAAAGCACAAGGAGTGTGGTAGTGTCTTATCCCTCCTGTCCTCCTGTTAGGGAAGCAATTTCGCCATAATTAGGATTTACTAGAAGGGCAACGTGTAAATTTAGGACTGTTCTTCTTTCTGACTCCTAATTCTGCTGCTAATCAGTTGTTTCTCTCGTGCAGCCTTGAGAGAAATGCCTATAGCCATCCACACTGATAAGCCAAAATCTCAACATTATGAACTGCCTACCTCCTTTTTCAAGCTTGTTCTTGGGAAGCATCTCAAATACAGGCAAATAATTTCTCCTCTCAAACCTTCTCTTCTTCTGTGCTTTGTGTGTATTATATCACTTACTAGCAAAATATGATATATGTGATGAAGCTATGAGGTGTAAGTTTAACTTTGTTTTCAAATGCTCTTTGGTCTTTGCTAGAGTTTACAAATCATCCCATCTTTACTGGAAACTGCACTATGTTTACAGGCATTTATGCAAGAGGAAGCACATTCAAATTCAGTGAAAAGTAGTTTCACTATCAGTTGTTTCATTATTTCATGCCCAAAGGTCAAACAATCTAAGTTTAATGGACAACTTCAGTTTCACATGTTTAAGTTCTGTACTGTTACCCTATAAGCTGCTTGAATTTAAATTAACTTAACAGCGAATATGGAAATAATTAATGAGTGACAATATCTGAATCAAAAAGATTGTGATCAGAGCCGTAAGCTCTTATTTAGTTATGAATCGACCTAGTATATGTTTTTGTTATTGCAGCTGTTGTTACTTCACTGATGCATCAAGCACATTGGAGGACGCCGAGGAAGCAATGCTAGAGTTGTACTGTGAGAGAGTGGATCTGAAAGATGGCCACTCTGTTCTCGATATTGGATGTGGGTGGGGATCACTTTGTTTATACATTGCAAAGAAGTATACTAATTGCAAGGTTACGGGGATCTGCAATTCAACAACCCAGAAAGCGTATATTGAGGAGCAGTGCAGGTATGTTCCCTGAAATTGTACTTAACCTTTCATTAGGTCCCATCTATAACACTCTGGAAGAATTAATGGACCTTTTGGTTTCCCCCCAGAGCATCAATGGACCCTTTGAGATTTAATTTCATTATGAAAAGGAAAAAGCCATGATTCAATTACTTCCTGGTTGAACTTGCCTTTGTGAGTTTTACACGATGCTAGCTACACAAATTATATTCTGTCCCATGCAATCTTCTCTTTCATAGGGATCTTCAGCTGCAGAATTTGGACATCATTGTTGCTGATATTAGCACATTCGATATGGATGCTTCCTATGACCGGATACTTTCCATTGAAATGTTTGAGGTGTGCTAACGCCTTCATTCCTTAAGAGTAACTCCGTGATTTTTAATGTGGATATACGCAGTTCTGATATCCCTTTTGTCCTCTGAAAAAGCATATGAAGAACTACCATGATCTTCTTAAGAAGATATCCACGTGGATGAAACAAGATAGCCTTCTTTTTGTGCATCATTTCTGCCATAAAGCATTTGCTTACCACTTTGAGGTAGTAATTGTTTGAAATATTTTATTTCTTTTTGCTAACTAACTTTTAAACATGGCAATCTTAAACCTTTGTGGCTGGCTTCTGTTGTTTTGCAGGATGTCAATGATGATGACTGGATCACTAGATACTTCTTCAGTGGAGGTACAATGCCCTCAGCAAATCTACTTCTTTATTTTCAGGTGAGTTCATGATCCCAACCTTTAAAGATTAAAACAAGTGCATGCTAGGAACAATCTACTTCTAATCGGTCAGAGCTATAACCATGCTTAAGCAAGAATTTGAGTTAGCATGAACTTATCAGACCATTGGTTTATTCACATTTGAGAAATGCTCAGGATAATGTTTCTGTAGTCAATCATTGGCTCGTGAATGGAAAGCATTATGCAAAGACAAGGTAAACGGTACTATCATGTAAATTTGCTTGGAACATTTGCTTCAGTTATGCTTGAATATTCCTGTTATATACATATACATATATCATGGTATCTGAGGATCTCAGATTTTAACAAGATGCTAATGGGCACATTGATTTGCAGCGAAGAGTGGCTTAAAAGAATGGACAAAAATTTGAGTTCCATGAAGCCAATAATGGAGTCAACTTATGGCAAAGATTCTGCTGTGAAGTGGACCGTTTACTGGAGAACATTCTTCATCGCAGTTGCAGAACTCTTTGGCTACAACAATGGGGAAGAATGGATGGTTGCGCATCTCCTTTTTAAGAAGAAATAAATCCCATATGATGTCAGTTTGTTGGATTCCAAATCTGATCATATGCATCCCTTTTACCACCTGGATTTATCTGTTTTTCAAGTTTCACGATCAGTTCTACCAAATGATCAATAAGGGTGGAAGCAAAATTAAGGGCATCTGTTATGTCCTAGTAGCTTCTTGAAATGCCTTCTAACAACAGTATATACTTATTAGAGAATTCCACAATTGCCTTCATGTTGTAAACATTATATGCCTCCATGTTTGTTAGTTTTATCCGTGGAAAATAAAAATGTGAAGATTATAGCCATTCACAAAATCCCTCATTAAAGATTCATGATGAAATCGTCTTTAAGAGAACTGAAATGCATCATCAAGGTGTAGAGAAGTACTGAAATTCATCCATATCCTAGGTTCCCTCAAACTCCAAATCCCAAATGTCATGGAAACCATCATTAAAGCTTCATGAAATCAAATCCATCATTCAAACTTGCAAGAAGCAATGAAGATCCATGTGTATCATCATTAGCAGGACAGATATAGGCAGCCATCAATGAATCCTCCAACATGACCGGTTCCCCCATGAAAGAGCCCAAAGACGATTCATCTCTAGCAAGGAAAAACTGGAAAAATTTTAGTTATCGAAGGATATTTTCAAATAAACAAGAACAAAAAATATGCTACAAATTGCACACCGGATACGGTCTGTGTGTTTGTTTCTGTCTCATAACAGAAGCATCCTTGACGAGATGGCAACTCAACAATGTCAAACAAATTAAATGGAATGAGAAACTAAATCTGAAACAAGGAAGTTGGCACAAAGTTGGACAATGCATATGCCTGCTATTATCACCATCCAACTCCTATCTAAGTACAGGGGGATTGCCCGTGTATCCTCACTGGCATCCATATTGCTTCCATGCCTGTTTATTCATTTATTTATTTTTTAAATCTCCACGCATTGTAATATATTCCAATATGTTGTGGCATATATTTAAGGGGGGAAATCAACATGAATAGCTAAGATCATCCCGAGTTCTAAAATCATCTAATCTATGTTATATATGATGCACAACAAGCACATTAATTTTTGGTGATATTTTTGTTAGTAGAAGCTTGTATACATACATTAAGATTTATTTTTCAGACAATTAGTGTAGTCTCGATTTAGAGAACTTGGCATTGCCCTTGACAATCAGAAGAATAGTTTCAGCTAGAAGGGGCACAGAACCTAAAAAGGAAGGCCTTGTCATTGCCCTTTCCCTCCTATGAATAATCTACTGCCCTTCCCCCACATTGGGCCTGTTTGTTGCAGCTTAATAGCTGCAACTTTTACCTTCTAGCTTCAAAAAAGTAAAAATATAGTGTTTGTTCTAGTTTGTAGAATTCTAACTTATAGCTTCTACTAGCTTTTAGAAGAGGTAGAAGCTGGCTTTTTCAAAGCTAGGGTACCCCAACTTTTACAACTTCTGATTAAACGATCACATTTTAATGACATTTTTGTGACAATTTTGCCCCTATTTTTAACTAGTTGTGTTGGATATAAAAACAACAACATATCCAGCCTTTATCCTACTATGTGGGGTCGGCTACATGAATTCTAGACTTCCATGTATTCCTATCGTTTGTCATATCTTCATTTAGATCCATATACTTCATATCGAACTTTAATGTCTCTCCCAAAGTCTTCTTGGGTTTACCTCTACCTCTTTTTGTGACTAATTGTTCCATTTCATCAACTCTCCTCACAGGAGCGTCTCTTAGTCTCCTTCTCACATGACCAAACCATCTTAGTCTAGTCTCTCTTATCTTCTCCTCGATTGGCACTACTCCTACCTTATTACGAGTAACTTCATTTCTAATTTTATCCTTTCTTGTATGTCCGCACATCCATTTTAACATTCTCATCTCCGCTACACTCGTCTTTTGCTCATGCTGGTATTTGACTGCCCAACATTCTGAGCCATACAGCAAGACTGGTCTTATATCTCTCCTATAAAATTTTTCAATTTTAATAGGATTTTACCATCACATAACACTCCCGATGCATTTCTCCATTTTAGCCAACCTGCCTTAATTCTATGTGCGACATCCTCGTGAATTTCTCCATCTTTTTGAATCACTGATCCCAAATATCGAAAATAGTCTTTTCTTTGTAAGATTTGGTCTTCTAATTTTATTATAACATCATCCACTCTTGCATTTTTACTAAATTTGCATTCTATATATTCTGTTTTCTTTCTACTTAATTTAAATCCCTTAGATTCTAAATTGTTTCTCCACAACTCAAGCTTAGTGTTCACTCCTTTTATTTCATCTGTCTGAATAGCATACACCATGGCACATCTGTCTGAATATCTTTAGTGAGTTCATCCATTACTAGGGCAAATAAGTATGGACTTAGTGCAGAACCTTGATGCAGTCCTATTGTAGTTGTAAATGGTTCAGTATCCCCTCCGCATGTTCTGACCCTTGTCTCTACACCGTGATACATGTCCTTAAGGGCTTGTATATAGGCTATTTTGACTCCTTTCTTCTCTAAAACCCTCCATAATACTTCTCTAGGAACCCTATCATAGGCCTTTTCTAGATCTATAAACACCATATGTAGGTCCTTCTGATGATCCCGATACCTTTCCATTAGACGCCTCAGTAAATATATAGCTTCCATTGTTGACCTGCCAAGCATGAAACCAAACTGATTTTCTGACACATTTGTTTCTTTTCTAAGCCTCTGCTCTATTACTCTCTCCCAGAGTTTCATGGTATGACTCATTAACTTAATTCCTCTATAATTTTCACAGTTTTGAACATCTCCTTTGTTTTTGTATATAGGAACCAAAGTACTCTTCCTCCACTCATCTGACATCTTTTTTTATTTAAGAATCGCGTTAAATAGTTGCGTTAGCCAGGAGATGCCCTCTTCTCCCATGCATTTTCATGCTTCTATTGGTATATTATCTGATCTCATTGCCTTATGATTTTTCATCTTTTTTAAAGCTTGTCTTATTTCATTTGAACTTATGCGTCGATAGAATGTATAGCTCGCATTCCCTTCGGAGTTACTAAGATGTCCCAATCTAACTCTTGTGTCACCACCATCATTGAATAATTTTGTAAAATACTCCTTTCATCTCTCCTTAATCGCTCCCTCATTTACTAAAACATTTTGATTGTCATCTTTTATGCATTTCACTTGATTTAAATCCCGTGTTTTTCTTTCTCTTGCTTTAGCTAATTTATATATATTCCTTTCTCCATCTTTTGTATCAAGTCGTTTATATAGATTCTCATATGCTTTTGACCTTGCTTCACTAACAGCTCTTTTTGCTGCCTTTTTTGCTTCTTTATAATTTTTTTGATTTTCTTCATTATTGCATTGATATACCACCTTATAGCAAGTTTTCTTATTTTTAATTTTCAATTGTACATCTTCATTCCACCACCAAGACTCCTTAAGGTTAGGGGCTCTACCATTTGTCTCTCCAATGACTACCTTTGTCGTGCTTCTCAGAGCATTAGTCATTTCTTTCCACATTTGGTTTGTCTGTCTTTCTCCATTTCATTCCCTTCTACCCCTTAATTTTTCTTTGAAGATTAGTTGTTTCTCCCCTTTTAAATTCTACCACCTGATTCTTGGATTTTGTTTTATGTGATTTTTTCTCTTCCAATTTCTTACTTGGACGTCAAGTACTAGAAGTCTATGTTGAGTAGTCAAACACTCTCCCGGTATTACCTTACAATCCCTACAACATAACCGATCCTCTTGTCTCATGAGGAAGTAATCTATTTGGGTGCTTGAGGTGATATTTTTATATGTGATTAAGTGTTCGTCTCGTTTTTTGAACCTCGTATTGGTTATAACGAGCCCATATGCCATAGCAAAATCTAGGATAGATTTACCCTCATTATTAATTTCCCCGAATCCATACCCTCCATGTACCTCTCTATATCCATTTCCGTCTCTACCCACATGCCCATTTAAGTCACCTCCTATAATCACTTTCTCTCCTCTTGGTATCATTTGTATGAGTCCCTCTAGGTCCTCCCAGAATTTTGCTTTTATCTCATCACCTAACCCCACTTGTGGTGCATCTGTACTAAAGATATTCATAGTCATTCTTCCTAGACTAATCTTCACCATAATAATCCTATCCCCTATTCTCTTTACATCCACTACCTCATCTATTAAGTTTTTATCCATAATAATCCCCACTTCATTTTTCGCTCGATCAGTTCCTGTGTACCATATTTTATATCCAGTTTCTGATAAAGTTTTTGCTTTTTCCCTACCCATCTCGTCTCTTGAAGGCACATAATATTAATTTTTCTCCTAATCATCACATCCACCACTTCCATAGCTTTGCCTGTTAATGTTCCTATGTTCCATGACCCAATCCTTAATCTATGATTTTGTTTGTGTTGGATATAAGTTTTAATTAAATAATTTATTACATGAATGCTCTACTAGATAAAACACTTTTCTCTTAAGAATTATCAGTTATTGAAATAAGAGTAATGTAGCAAATTCATAATTAATAATTTTTAAATAGTTGTTTATTTAATTGATTGAGGGAAATGTTGTCAATTTGTTAAAAGAGTAGCAAAAAGGGTTAAAAATTCATTAGTTATAACACTTGAAATTTATACATATACACTAATTAATTTTTAAATTATTATTCTATAACTACTAATGGTATTATAGACAATTATACAAAAATAAAATATTTTACAAGTTATGGTATCCAACACCACAACTGCTTAACTATAACTTCTGATAATCTATAGCAAACAAATTCACAACATATTCTAAGTTTCAGAAGCTATAATATGAGATGCTGGAAACTATAATTTCTCTAATTAAACTGCAATAAACGGGACTATTAATGGGAACTTAAAGGTCCTTTGTTCAGGCAACTTGTAAGGAATCTGCCCTTGAAAGCATTTCTTGAAAAAATTAATATGAAAATTACCCACCCATACTGGTTCTTGACAATCAAGGAATAATGTGAGTAGAGCACTAGTAAATGTGTTAATATCTACAAAAAAAACTTTAGTAAGAAACAACTTATGATCTTGATCGTTGACGCTAGTTGATTTTGAAATGCCAAAGCATACTGTGAATGAAAGAATATAAATGAAACAATAATGGAACAATTAAAAGAAGTATTTGGAAATTTAGTGTATCTAATAGTCAAGGTTCTGAAAAGTCTAGGAGATTAGCCCATACAAGGGGAGGCACAGGAAAATGATTTTCCCAGTTTGTCATTGAATAGTATTGGTTTCTCTTAAAAACAATCTCTAATGAATCCTTTGGAAACACCCAACCTCTTATCTTGAAGATGAAAGATGCTAAACTGTAAACAGTTTGTAAAATCATACTAGGAAGCAAATTTTAACCTCTTCTTAAGAATTTTGAATTCATGATATTTTATCAAATCCAAATGGAAGATGCTTCTGTCATGAACCTAGGGCTTAACCTAGGATCAGTTTGGGAATCGAAAGAATCTGATTCAGCTAAGGCCAAGAACAGAAGGAAATTAGAGGGGAGTTTGAAAGAATGAGGGAGAGATTAGAATAAGTGTTAGGGGGATTAGAAAAACATAAGAGAAGGAGATGAAGATCAAGAAAGGAGAGAAAATCCAGAGGAGGAGAAAACAGATTCAATTCTTTAATTTCTGAACAAAGAAACAAACCCATTACAGCAACCTTATATAGGCATATTTGTCTTCTAACAACCTAGCGCATGCTCCCATGTGCTTTTAACCACTTGCTAAAATATCCCTAACAAACTATTATATCCTATTTACAATAAAATGCCCCTTTATTGCTCATAGGACCATGATAATTCCCCCCTCCTTAAGAGAGTTATTGTCCCCAAGAACTTGCCGCAAGTAGCCATTTCTCTTTATCCAATTCCAACGTTCTCTATGTGGATCATCCTTCTTTCTATAGTTGTTAAAGGCGCGTCTACGCGCAAGGCGCCTGAAGGCGCCAATTCTGCGCCTCACCTGAGCTGAGGCGAGACAATTTCAATGAGGCTCTCGCCTTGCACAGTGAGGCGCCGAGGCGAGAGGCGTGCCTAGGTGTGCCTCATGAAACTACTTTTAACTAAAACTTGGGTAGCCCAATTCCTCCCCTCTTCTTAGTTCCAGCATGTATACATTACAACATACAACATATTTACATTTCCTTTTATTTATATTTTACCTTCTATTTACTTTAATACATAAATGTAAATAAGAAAGTACCCCCCATTTAGATTCAATAAAAATATTTAGAATTTTGATTTTAGTACAAACTTGGAATTTAGTGATTTTACCACTCCCAAAATACATACTTACTATTTGTTGAAAAATTTATTAAAAATCATTTTAACAACAAAGAATATTAGCTATCAAAATACCGGGAGATAGTTTTTCAAAATGAAAACATTTTCTTATATGTTTCCTTATAATGTGCTAATCTTCCAGACTTAAAAAAATAGCATTTTTCAAAATGAAAACATTTTCTTGATTGTGGACTTGTAGTGTTTATATGTTTATTTAGAACTTTGCATGATGATTGGTAATTGTTTGAATCTGAGACTTTGATGATGTTTCTAGTTTAGAATTTGCATGATGAATGAATCAACTTTGATGATGTTAGTTTAGAATTTGAAGAAAATGAATCATTAATGATATGCATGTGTTATTATTGATAATTTGATAGTTTTTTATGATTTTACAAAATTTTGAGTTTTTTTTCTAAAAGACGCGCCTCGCCTCATGCACCTCGTGCCTCAAGCTCCAAGACCCTTTGCGTCTCGCGCCCTTCAGAACTATGCTCCTTTCTTTCTTTCTACTTCTAAGTCTCTTCATTCTTAGGTTTTCAAAATCAATTCCAAATATAAATTGGCCCAAAATTTCAATAAGGAAAACTTCATCAAGTTCCAGCCTAATACAACCACCCCCAGTAATAGCTATCCAATCAAGCTTGGTCTCTAATCTATGGACATCATCAGCCACTTCCGGATTGACATAGCTAGTAGCTGAACCTTGGAGTCCAATGGAAGGACTATCCATGTTTGTGACTTCCGTTAGTACTTCATTACCATCCAATACAAGTAAGGAGAGCAGATCCACAACCATAGTTGTTGTTATTGTATCCCCATTCAACCCACAGCCATGCCCTGCTGCAAAAATATCAACAACAACCTCAAAATGCAGCAATGGAGGATTGTAGACTTGCCTTGAGTACTCACACCAAGGCTGTTTGTGAGCATTAACATTAGGAGTTGCTGCCACTTCAATTCCAGCCAACGATTTCTCAAGCACTGACACTTGGCCTCCAACTCGACCTTCTTCCCTAACATGATTTATAACTAGATTAGGTTGTGCATCACCGGAATCATCAGTTTCTTGTTCTTGTAAAGTGTGACCAACCCCAATCTTCTCATGTACTTGGTGAAAAGGCTTTTTTGGCTCCTTCTTCTACTGCTTCCAGAGATCAATAGCATCAAGTGTCTCAACACTAGTAAGAGTGCTTGAGAGGCTGCCAACTGATTGAGTGTCATCCTCCAATTCCTTTTCCTCACTCTCTTTTTCCATGTACTCCTCAGCATTCTCCACAGCCAAGACCAAGGGAGCACTATGTGTAGACTCTTCCATATCTTCAGTAGGGGCCTCCTTAAGTGGAAATACTTTTACTTGCTAGTCACTGGAGTACACCAAGGATTTACTTTCAGCAAGGTTGTCCTCTTTCAACTGCTCCACTTTAAAGAATTCCTCATTGTTAAAACTTTCTCGATAATCATTGAAGTGTTCTGCGGGGAAGTTGTAATAATACTTCTTAGTCAGTATTATTGCAAACTCCTGCAGCTTCTTGCGGAACATTCGACCGAATTCCTCGCATTCTTTATGAATCCCACTGCTTGTTCCTTTGTCCCTTCGGCTAGACTCATTCTCAAACTTCTTTTCCCATGTTTGATTATTCTAGCTACACTACTCCTTATCCCTGTTGCTGCCAACTGAAAATACAGCCTTCTTTGGCTGCCATTAAAGCTCCATTCCAACTGAAAATGAAGCATTCTTCTGCTACAATTGAGGCTCTAACTGTCTCATGTGTGCACTGCTTCCCAAGGCTTCACGAGCAAGACATTCCACTGGAAATGCAGCCTTATTCTGCTGCAATTGAGTCTCCCATGGCCTCATGTGCGCACTACCTACCTTGGCAAAACTTTTACTGGAAAAATGAGACACAAGCCAAGAATTCAAAGCGTTGTACATCCTAAATGCTCACACTTCTCTTCTGTAACTGCCTTACCCAATCACCTCTAAAATTGATCCAATAAGTGGCAAATTGCATCCATTGTTTTGCTTCGGAGTCAATCCTATTTTAGGATCGGAACAAATGGCACGTTATAGAAACTTGATTAACCTTCAAGAGTCGCCTGGGGCTATCAAATATCTTGTCTTGCTTACTGCAATAATACCCAATACTTGCTGGAATCACCGTCGAAAACACAGGCCTACTGTGCCTTCCAGTTCACAATCGCCTGGCCTCGAATCTAGTTATGCTTTAAATTGGCTCTCCAGAATGGTTGGAATCTCCTTCTGATCAAGGTGGAAAGCTCGTTGTGACACCCTGGTCGCTTCACCAGCACGGGTCGGAAGGCAACCAAAACTGTAACACAGTGCCTTCCGATCAAAGCGGCAACACCCACAAAACTCTGGTCGGAATTCCAATCAAACCGCAACACCACAACCGCACCTATAGGAAGCTTATCGATCTGGGTCGGAATGGTCTTCCGGTCTAGTCGCAACTCGCTGGGTCATCCACTTCACCTCCAACAGACTCACGCTTGCCTCAACCGTCGCACTTCAATGGTCGTGGACCACCCTCCCTTTGTTGCCTTCCAGCCGAACCAAGAATCACCTTCAAGGACTAGATCTATCACCATCAAGAATCACTGTCGAGGACCACCATCGAACCAAAGATCACCGTCAACTCTTCGTTGCCTCCTGAGGTCGAAAATTACCAACTAAGCGACCCAGACCCAATCACTCCAGAATCCCCGTCGAAGTTGCCTGAGTCATTTCGCCTTCACCTGTCTAACCCCCGATTCAATCTCTGATATCTTCAAGGTCAAATCAGAATTAATTGCTTCTTTTTGTTACTCAAATCCTTTCCAACCCGATTGGTTGGTGATTTCGATCAAGTTGATGTTCAATTGGTTCGCCCAGAGGTCTGGGTAAGGCCGATGATTGCCTGAGTTATAGCCCCAATTTGCGATCGCTTCTGATTCCAAAAATCACCAGAACTCACTGCTACTCCAATTACTACACCCACTGTATCGCGACACTCTCGAGTCCAACCCACTGTATTGCGTCACTCTCGAGTTCAAATCGCAACACCCACCTAACCGCTAATACTTGGAATCCCACATGCAATTACCTTGATTCGACCAGTCCACAGGATCCAATCGCGATCGTCGTAGGCTCCGAAATCACTGGCTCTGCTTGACCTGGTTGTGACAGCCTTCCTCACCCACGTCGTCACTCTGATGGAGCTCTCGCAACTTGTCTTCTACTTACCCAATCACCGACCATTTCTCTACACCACCCGTGGAATTCACTGCTCCATCAATTTTGACAAAAGTCATCGAAATCAATTTACCCACAATTGTATGAACCACAACTGAAGAAGCACTACTCTACTTCCAATCGGCTTGATTACTTCGTAATCGGATTGAACAAGGACAACAACCGAATTTCAAAACTCACAGCCAAGGAATGACTGCTCTGATACCAATTTGTCATGAACCTAGGGCTTAACCTAGGATCAATTTGGGAATTGAAAGAATCCGATTCAGCTAAGGCCAAGAACAGAAGGAAATTAGAGGGGAATTTGAAAGAATGAGGGAGAGATTAGAAGAAGTGTTAGGGGGATTAGAAGAACATAAGAGAAGGAGATGAAGATCAAGAAAGGGGAGAGAATCCGGAGGAGAAGAAAACAGATTCAATTATTTAATTTCTGGATAGAGAAACAAACCCATTACATCAACCTTATATAGGCATATTTGCCTTCTCTAACAGTCTAGCACATGCTCCCATGTGCTTCTAACCACTTGCTAAAATATCCCTAACAAACTATTATACCCTATTACAATAATACCCCTTTATTGCTCATAGGGTCATGACAGCTTCCTTATTTACAGTTACTGTGATTTTTGTTTTAAGAAAATGTATAGTACTACAACAACAACATTTCAAGTCTTAATCACAATATATTGCCTTCGTACATGAATTCTAGCTTGCTATTTGTTTCTATTTATGATCTTATCCTCTCATATCATATTTAAGAGTCTCCACCAAGCTTTTCATGGTCTTTCTCTACTTCTTTTGTTAAACACTTTTCCATTCCCACTCTTTTAATGAGAGCCTATTGATCTTCTTCTCATACAACCAAACCATCGTAGTTGTATCTTATGCATTTTATCTTCGATAGGAGCCACTCTAACCTTTATGAATAATCCCGTCTTTGTGATGCTCATACTTTGTACATTTTGCTGCTTTATTGCCAAGCATTCTATGTCATACAGCAAAGATGCTCACTGGTTTTCTTTATAACCTTGTTTCTAAATTTTTTTGCTCTATTACCTACAGAATTTGTCACACCAGCTTAATGCCCCTCAGTACTATAGAATTTAATCGCATAAAAGAGCAGAATACATGATGTAGCACAAAAAATTGTTTATTTTACTCGTAGAGAAGCCAATGGACTTGCTCATTTTCTAGCAAATCTTGTATTTCCTTCAGCCTCAAATCAGTTTTTTGTTTTACCTGATGTAGCTCTAAAATTGGCTGAAGAAGAGGCATGTAATTTGATTGATGTATCTTCTTCTCATCCATTTGAATAAAATCTTGTGTTTCAGCAAAAAGAAAGAAGAAGGGCAGAATACAGTTCAACTAAAAATCCATCCTTTAGGAAGGCCAACGCCCTAATGTTAGTGATTATTTAACATTTACAGGAAAAGTAATTGGGGGTAATCAATCAACTTGAATCATAACTCACAGATTATGTGCAACGCGAATCATTTGAAGGCAGCATTGGGATTTTGAGAATCAGCCTGATTAGTCAAATCAGCAACACCGTCGGTCTCTAAGAACCGGCTCAGATGCTTATCTTCCAAATGTTGCTGAAAACAAGAGAAAAATGAAAACAAAGGGACGAGCAATCTAAGAACAAGCTCTCAACTCTCTAGTCGTTTAGCAATCGAAACAGGAGATAATGATGAACTGTGAGAAAGAACAAAAAATTATGCGAAAAACTTGATGGGAAAGGGGGCATGCCGAGAGGCAATCTCTGTATTTCTGCCACTCGGAAAGGCACTCCTGTTTATCCCAGTGACCCTTCACAAACTTCTCCGAGTACCACCTGTTCATTCGTAAGCATTATCAAAACCACCCTTCCCCAAAAAACCATCTTATTGTGCCATAAGTGAACAAAAAATAACGCAGAAAGAGGAGTAAGATGAATAATAAGGGGGATTGAGGACGACCTGACCTGTTGAAACAGTTGTGGTAAGCGGCTCTAAGCTCGGCACAGGGCGATGTGGACGATGGTGAAGAACCTCTTTTCTCCCTCTTGTTGATCCCTCCTCCTCCCATTACCAAAATTCCACACCATTCAACTCCCAACCGCCCCCCCCCCCCCTGCCGCCGCCGCCGCTCTTCTTCAATGTTCCTTTCTAACTCATTTTCGTTCTCTTAATCTCATTTTTCTATTCTGAAAACAAATGAATAAACATTGACTTTGTACTTTAATTTTTTTTCTGTATATTAATTCGAATTATTGGTTATTTTTAATATATTAAATTTATATTTTAAATTAAATTAATTTTTATATTTTTATGTATACAAAATAATAATTAATAATTAAATTAATTTGAAAACATAAATCTAAAAATATAATCAAAACAATCAAAATTTTAAATGATTATATAAAAAAATGAAAATTTAATTTTTTAATATTGGAACATAAATATCTTTATATATAAAAAAATAAGATAATTATTGTATAAAATTGACTTACACAATTTCGGAGATTCATAGAATTAATAATTAAATATGTTTCGTACATTAATACATATCTTTATCTTTATAATAATATATTAAAATAGAATAGTTTGTGAGCATTTTTTTCCTCCAAAAATTTGTTAGATTGTTCTTTGTCTCTAAAATTTGCATTACATTTGTATGGATTTCTCGATACTATTAATTAATCAAAATTCATATTTTTTGTCATATTTTTTCATCAATTAATCTCTCATTCAATCAAAAATATATATTATTTCTAAAAATATGAATAAACAACTCAAATTATTAATTAAATCATACAAAAATTATTCATTTGTATAAAATCTTATCTTCTATTTATATAAGATATTAAATAAACTATAATAGTTTGTAAATATTTTTTCCTTCAAAAAATTAATCTTTTAAACTCTGTTTTGCCTTTAAAATTTTAATAAAATTTACATGAATTTTTTAATGTTATTAATTAAAAAATAAATATTTTCTATCATATCGTTTCATTATCCATTTGTACAAAATTTTGTATATAATATATTAAACTATTATAGTCAGGCAAAATATTTTGTTGAATGACAATTAATGGTGAATTTTTTTACTTCCAAAACTTGATCAAATGTAGTGATTAATTATTTATTAATTTTACTTTAAAAATCATATTATAGTCTTGAAAATGTAATACCTTAACAAATTCATAAAAAATTATTTAAGGTAGTCAAATGTTTGGATTTTTCAATACTAATTAATATTTAAAGTATTACATTTTTAAGACTATAGAATAAATCAAAATCCATATTTATAATATTTTGTTATTATGAAAAAAACCCATGCGTTGAAACATTCATTCTCCCTATTTTAATTTATATTTATAAAATTTATAAATTAATATAATATAATAAATAGAAAATAATGAACACTTTTGAGTGGATATATTATACTATCTATTTATAAATAAATATAATATAATAAATAAAAAAGATTATAATTATTTTGCCAAGTAACCACCAATTGTGAATTATTTTTTCTCCAAAACTTGTATCAAAACAAAGGTAGTGATTAATTAATTATTAATTTCACTTTAATAATTATAAGAAAACCATTTATCATATTAAGGTAATTAAATGTATGAGTTTTTCAATACTAATTAATATTTAAGATATCACATTTTCAAGACTATGGAAGAAATCAAAATCCATATTTTCAATATATTTTGTTATTATTGTATAAATTAAATTTTAATAGTATAAATTAAAAATTCTATATTATTCCTATTAATATATTAAAGTAGAGTTGACAATCAATGCTGGTTTGTTTTTCCTCTAAAACTTGCATTAAATTAAATATAGTGATTAATTAATTATTAATGTAAAACTATTTATTATATTATATTTATTTATAAATATATTAATATTAAAAAACTTATGCATTAGTCTTGAAAATGTAATATATCTTAATTAACATCGATGACCCTACCACAAATCCATACATTGCATTGTAGTAATTCGTGGGGAAACTTGCAGAGTTAAATGAATTAGTCACTATGCATTAATTTTATTTCATAGTTTTAAAAATACGAAATGTTTTTTCTCTATTTTTAAGACTAGTGCATGAGTTTTTTTAATGCTACTTAAGATTTAAAATAACATATTTTCAAGACTAATTTATAGATTTTTTAATACTAATTAAGATTTAAAATATCAATTTTTCAAAATTATGAAAGAAATTAATGTATAGTGAAAGAAAAATAAATGAAAATCCATATTTTCAAATTTTTATTATCATTGCATAAATTAAATTTCAACGTCAGAAATTAAAAATTTCAATGGAATTTTTAGTTAACATTAGAAAACTCATACTTTATCACGTTTAGGAGTTTTAATTTATATTTATATTTATTATAAATTTATAAATAAATATATAATATAATAAATAATTTTATCTTAATAGTTAATTAATCATTACATTTAATTTAATGCAAAACTAATGTATGAGTTTTTCAATATTAATTAAGATATTCAATATATCACATTTTCAAGACTATTGCATGGGTTTTTCAATACTATTTAAGATTTAATATATCATATTTTCAAGACCATAGAAGAAAATAAATGCAGTATGAAAGAAAAATAAGTCAAAATTCATATTTTTAATGTTTTGTTATCATTTCAAAAATTAACTTTCAAGACAAAAATTTTCAATACAAAATTTTACGATACAAAATTTGATCTTTAGATCATTTGTTAATATTTTGAGTGTAGTTGAACTTGATGAATATAAATTGTTTGGTAAGTATAAAGTTGATTATTATGCAATTATTTATACTTTTATAACTGATATTTTTTTTTTCAATTTTATTAAAAATATAATTGGAGAGGTCACTGGCAAAGACAATATTAAGTGTCAAGAATCTTATAGAAGAACAAGTGATAAATTGTGACAATTTACTTAATATGTTAATTATTTTTTAACACATTAAATGACGATAAATTGAATTAAGAGTGTTCTTTATTAGCATATTAAATTTTGATAAAAGATTGAATATCAAAAGAAAAAGAAATTATAATCATCGATTCTATTAGATTGAGTTAAAATAACGAATTTAATTTTTTATTTTTAAATTTAAAAATTTATTTAATTACCTCTCTCGTGCATTGGATGAGTTTAACACTAGTTAGTATATAAAAGTTAAGGATATTTTTGGAAATTTTAGAGGGAGAGGAATGAAGGGTTTATAAATAAAAAAATGAAAATAAAGGAAATAAAATTCAAGGCTGCCCTAGTCTCTGTCTCTCTGACCGTCTCCTTGTCATCGTTCCCCCTTGCCGCCCGGTTGCTCGGTGCCGCCGTAGATTCACAAACGCAAACTGGGCTGAGCCACCAGTTTTACTAAATTATAATTAATTACCAAGAAAAGAGAATTATAAATACTGCGTTGGCATCCGTCTTGCTCTTCCGTTCTTCTTCTGGCAGCGTAAACAGTGCAGAGGGGAGGTGCCACTCCCGGTCTGTGTTCAGTCGGATCAAAATCTCTCTCTCTCTCTCTCTCTCTCTCTCAAATGGCTGATTTTCTGAGTTCGACTCACCGAGCCAAGTGGATCTTCTCTCCCCAAGACCTGGTACCAACCTACCTGCCACCTTCACGCGCTTGATTTTCTGTTATTGCTTGCAAAATGGATGAAGCTTAAGAAAATGGTTTTATTTTTATTAGGACTCTTAGACCTCAATCGTAAATGTCGAGTTGTGACATTTAATTTGGTTTTCTTTGCTCAGTTTATTGCCAACCAAAAGGGGAATCATTTCATATTTATGACAAAACTTGTTTAAGATAAATTTTCGAGTTGTTCCTGACTCTTCTGACTTTTGGTGAATGATTTCGACCAGAAGGAGAAGTACAAAGCTGCTAATCAAAGAGCAAGGCAAACGCTGGAGAAGGTATTGGGAGACTTTCCACTCTTGCTCCATCATCAGTATATTCTAGGGTTCTCTGTTTCAATAGTATATTTTTTGTCCATGTAACTATGTAGGACTTGACACAGATTACAGTATCAACATTGGTTATGATTCTTGATAGTTGTGTTCACATTTCAACATTGCCAATCTCTCTCTCTCTCTCTATTTATTCTAGATGTAGTTCAATTTATCAATCTCACTATCAAGCTCTTAAGACCACAATTTATCCATCTTGGTATTACTTGCCCACTAAGGTGCAAACTTTTATATGCATTCAAGCCTGTACCTATGTGCACTAGCATACATTTATTCAAGGTGATTTTTCTCTGAATTCAATTAAGGTTTCCAATGGAATGAGAGTTAGGTCTTAAATTCCATGCATTGAATCCATGAAGCCCATAACAGTGGTCTTACTTGTACCTGATTTTATGGTCTTAACAAGCAGTCCTCCTCGAGAAGGTATAGTTCCAGTACATTAAACGAAAATGGAGCATATTTCATCCTATAAACTTTTGTTTTGGTATTATGGAATATGAATGAAGTTACAACTGAAGTTTTGTTGTCCTTGGTAAGGAAATGTAGTCTAGGAATACGACAAGAGATTTACCCACTTGTTCATTGTCAACTAGAACCAGGTTAAAGCAATCTAGGAACAACATGATTGGCCTAACTCTTTAATCATTTTACACTAGAACGTGTTCTTTGTTAACATTATTCATATTCCTTTTTCGGTTCCTCTCAGCATGTGTCTGTAGTCATCCCTATTCTAATATGCCAGTACATGTCAAACAAGCACATACAATTATGTGAAGTCAAATTGTGTTGGCAATCATCCGTTATCTCCTCTTTTTTTATATTTATTTGTCACACAACGGTTACATTGTCTTGTATCTCACATCAGTGTCATTTTTCAGAAATCCCTAATTCATAACAGTTTGTTAAATCGCCTTCATTCTGCCTGAAGCAGGTGCGCATGCTTGAATGCATGTGTCATTCTGGGGTTGCCATGTGTGAAAATAGTCATTTGAACGCTCTTGTGGAGGGATAATACTCATGCTGACTATATGTAAATATTGTATGTACATACATACATGTATGAATATGTACAACATACACATGCACTTATAGTCTTATACTATATATATGTACATATATGTTTGGTATGCTTATGTATTTTGAGTCCAAATGACACCTCTTTTGGGGTCACTTGAAACCCTCTCATTTTTGGGTCAAAACCCATCCTTGGATTTGGACCTAAATCCAAATCTTTTCTACAAAGTTGTAGCTAATTATTGGATTTGGGATTTCAAATCCCAAATGATAAATGATAGCGCAAATTACCTCATCCAAACATATCCTTACTCTTTACACTTGAACTCTTTGCTAACTTTTCTTTTTTCTGCCGTAGATATTTGTGCATATGTATATTTTATGTTTGATTTATATTGTTACAATCATTGATCAGTTCAAACAAACTCTTTATGTTGGCACATCAAGACTGTTAACCAGTGACATTAATCATGCAATATTTTATGAAGTATGGAGCAACAAGAATGGAAGTAGATGTTGATGGGTCGTGGTCATATCCTGAACTTCAAACTGATACAACTGATACAAAAGAGAATGGTAAACATTTTGTTAGCTTTAAAATTTGTTGGGTATAAATTTATTTTCTAAAACTCTTAGTTTCAGATATGCAAATTTCTTACTATTCTTGTGACTTCTGTTTTTCTTTTTTGAGGTCAGCTGAGAAGCATTCTCGCCCGAAACCACTTAAGACTGAAGAAGAACAGCTTTTACGGGCATTCTATGAGTTTAAGATACAAGATGTATGCGATGCCTTCAAGTTCCCGCGGAAGATTCAGGCATTGCTCAATTATTTATTTTTTGTGTGTATTTAGTTTTTTTTTCAATTTCTGCTTTTTCACTTGGGGGGGGGGGGGAGGTTATATCATGGTTTAAAATTTATCTTTCTGAAAATGGTCCACACTTTACAGGCAACAGCTCTGATTTACTTCAAAAGGTTTTATTTGCAATGGTCGGTTATGGAGCATCATCCAAAAGACATCATGTAAGATTTATTCAGATCTACCTCACAATTATTGCCGATTGTTTGGCTGATGCATGTAAAGTGCACTTTGTAGTCTGGAATTTTATCACATTGAGTAGGCTACAAAAAATGAAAGATTATTACTTGTTTTCCTTGAGTCAACCTATATTATAAATTCGTAATCTTTCACATGCTATATGTTATCCTTATAGGAGCTGAGTCTTCTCAATGATGCTTGAGTTTGAAAAGAGATTCCTTTGATTGTTGCTAATTCCAAATTTACTGGTTTGGATGCACCCAGGTTAACCTGCATATATGCAGCTTGTAAGGTAGAAGAAAATCATGTATCGGCCGAAGAACTTGGCAAGGGGATTGAACAAGATCATCAAATGATCCTCAATAATGAGATGATTGTTCTTCAGGCATGAACATGACCTACATGTCATTTTTCTCTTACCTGTTTTTCATGTTAATTATATGAAAGAATTACATTCCATTTGCAGAGTTTAGGATTTGATCTTATAGTTTATGCACCATATCGTGCACTTGATGGTTTTGTTAGTGATATGGAGGTCAGTTTCTGCTCATGATTTCCATTTCCTACATATATCAGAAAAACTTGACCACTTTTTTGGATGACCATTATTTATTCTTTTGGTTCTATAGGAGTTCCTCCAAGCTACAGAGGAGCAGCTTCTTATGCTTAAGGTAACTTTATTCAGTACAATTTGATATGCTTGTACTCCTAGTATCTGTATCTGATCCTTGAAATATGTTAAAATTATGCTACTAATTAGTTTATTACACTCTGATTAGAAGAGTGTTGATGTTGATGGTGTAGAAAACAATGGAAATGCATGTCACCATGGACCTGTTGTCTCTGTGACTTTGACCTGAAAGATATAATATGCCAAGGTGATTTTTTATTTTTTTTTGCAAAATTAAATACTTAGCTATAAAAGAATGGCATATCCACTTACTTGGTTCGGGAGGGAAGGCATGTGTCACGCCCCTAACTCCCCAAGTGATGAAGAGGCCTGCTGACCACCCAGGCCTCATCATCGCACCTGTCTTCATATTAATTAAAAGCAGGACCACGTTCTCAAGGTTAAAATATGTTTACCCCACACTATTGTTGATAAGAGGTAGATTTAGCTTTTGGTCCTAAAATAGGGCATTTAAGGTGTAAGAGTCGGTGGAGTAAAATATGAGTAGAGGATCTAGGTCAAGGCAAATGATGGGGTTTGTTATGGCTTTGGCTGAGGATGAAGCATTGTATGGGTTCTTTTGGCTTGAGTCATTATCTCTCAAAGGAAGCTTGAGGAAGAACACACAAGCATCCTGTGAGTCTCTCACTGTCCTAGACAGAAACAATGGGCTTCCCTTGACTCGATGAGATTCAAGGGAAACTAACAGGAAGAATTTGGGTAGGAAGGATAGAGAGAAAGTAGAGAGAGTTGAGTGAGACGAGAGAGAGATAGAGAGGATTAGAATAATTTCTGTATTCAATCTTTTCATGGCTTCTCCCGTGGAATGGGATGAATACATATAGGCGCTTGGTGTGGGAGTAGATGCAGCAGATCTTCCCCCCACCAGTGGTTATAACAAACTATTTTGTCCTTTTCCTAAGGCCTTACACGTGGCCTTCTACCCCTAACAGAATCTAACAGCTAGAATATAGATGCAACAATCAAATAAAAGAAATACAGCAGTGCATATTGAGTAAACAAGAATAAGACTGAAATTAAATGCAAAAAATAGCCATAGCCATGACAGAGTCATCTCACGAGGCTGACTAATGATCATCTCTTAGGTAAATGACTAGTCAGTTGCCATTGAGAATCAAGTTGCAACATCATAGAGGACAGCATGAAGTGGAACTTTATTATCTTTCTTCCATCTGTTGATAAGAGAATGTGCATCCACAAGAACAAGGGCAATTGGCAGGGACCAGCCTCGAAAAGGCAGTATTTTTCTAATTGGGGGGTGGCGCTTATTAAGAGTGCCCTCTCTAATCCTCATACACACTTCTTCTCCTTGTTCTTAGTTAGTTGGAATCAGGTTTACTGTCCTTTGGCTGGGGGTGTTCCTTGTTAAGAAGTTGAGGGTCTTTAACAAGGCCTTGCTTGGGAAGTGGTTTTAGAGGCTTGCTTATGGGAGAGCTGGATTTGGTCTACAGGTTGGAGTTGGTCTTGTCATGGGGTAGGTTTGTTGAAAGGGATCATTCAGGACACATTCTTTTGGTTTTTGGTTTGTTTCCTAGGATGTAGGCAGCGGGTTGTCTGTTAGGTTTTGGCTAGACGGTGTAGCCATCAACCATTGTGTTATCTATTCTCGGCCTTTATGGTTGGCAAGCAATAGATTGGCTTCTATTGGTGAGTTTTTCCATTTTATGTGGCTTAGCTGTTTGGTCTCCCCAATTCAGACCTAATTTCATGATTGGGAAACTGACTCATACAGTTTTTTTTTAACACTTCAAACAGTAGGGTATGGAGAGGATAAATGGCTTGTGTCTATGAAAGGATGGAACTTTTTGGTTGATCTTACTATGATGCCTTCTGTGATAAAGGAAGAGTAGAATTTATCTTGTGAGAGTCAAACGCCCCTCCCAAAGTGGCTTTTTGAGAACCCCAAATGGATCCATTTTGAGAAAGTTGAGCTAGATTGCGACTGTGAATGGTGGTTTCAGCATAGACAAGGTGGAAGATTGCTGAATCATCTCTTCTGTAGCTTGAGATATTTAGTGCATGTTCATTATTTTAGGTGGACAATGGCTGATGCTAAGGTCTGTGATGAAGTTTTTGTACATGTGTGTCATGAACCCTAGGTTCATGACAGGTTTAAAAGGCAATTGGAAAGAATTGGGGAAGTTAGATAGGAAGAAATGGGAGGAAATTAGGGAAGAGCAGAACAGAGAGGGAAATTGAGAGAGAGATTGGAAGGAAATTGGAGGGAGATTGAGAGAATTCAAGAGAGGGAAATGAGAGAATTCATTCAACAATTCAAACCGGATTATCCTCCTACAACAGTGGCTTATTTATAGCCTCACAGCCATTGCACCCATGTGCAATACAGCCGCCCATGTGCAATACAACTGTAATTCTAACAAGTATTATATCTTTATTTTAATATTGTCCCTCTATTGCTCCTAAGGACATGACAATGTGGAAGTTGCCTTGCCCAAGTAGGACATACTAATGTGTTTGAAGATATTTTCTCTCCTATAGCATGGTGGATTTAGAGGAAAAGGAATAGTAAAACTTTTGAGAGTGTGGAGACGCATTTATTGTTTTAAGGGAATATCTTACCTTTCTTTTTCCCTGTGAGAGGAACTCCTTTTCTTCCTAAAGTCTTTTGTTTATTTTATGGAATTTATTTGTTGTACTCCCCCCCCCTGCTTTTCTTCTTCTTCTTCTTGTATGGGGTTTACCCTCTTTAAATGGTTTTTTTTTTTTTTTTTCACTATTGTATTATCAAAACCATCATCACTGTCACAAACCTTTAATCTCACTAGGTGGAGTTGGGTATATGGGATCTAGCTCTCCAATTATTTCTATCCATGCCATGCCTAACTTCTTCCATTCCATCTGCATTCCCTACAGGTGTTTATAATCATAATAAGAAAAGGAAATGGTTACTTCTTCTTTCTACTCACAAAGGATTTGTTTACCTACTGAAGAAATTAAAAAACAAGTCTAGCTGTAGAGGATGATTATGACTCTTTTTTGGTAGCCTTGGCTCACTAATACAACAACACTTAGCTGTATATGATATATGCCTAGTTCAGTTCTATGGAAAGTTTCTTCCTATCTTTATGTTCCAGTGGTGGGTTACTGTTACCTGCCTTGATGTTTGTGCTCCTGAGAAGAAATCATGAAATAATTGATTTTCAGCTTGTTCATTACATGTATTAGTGGCAGAGGCAGTGGGAACTTTTTCAATATATCTAGTTTTGTTTAATATTTGCTGTTTGCCATGATACACACATGGAAATATGGTAACTTCAACCTTTTCCAGTTTAATTGCCAGCACCTCCTCCCTCACCAAAAAAGGGAAGATGAAAAGAAAGAATTGAATTTGATAGGTCTTTTCCTACTCCTGTATTGTGCTTGAGTATTTATATGATCTTCAATGTATCTGTAGGATATAAATGCTACTGCTAAGGCAGAAACAGATAAAATCATGCGTACAGATGCACCACTTATGTTCCCTCCTGGGCAGGTATTTATTATTCAAACTCCCTCTGATCTTAACTACTTGTTTGCTTTAGGTACTTCAAAATTTGGAACTTTATGTTGTATTGTTTTATTTTTGATAGGCAATGAACAAAAAAAGA
This sequence comes from Diospyros kaki, assembly GCA_036245055.1. Lineage (NCBI taxonomy): Eukaryota > Viridiplantae > Streptophyta > Magnoliopsida > Ericales > Ebenaceae > Diospyros > Diospyros kaki. The sequence continues at coordinate 476,290 of BSEG01000008.1, read as the reverse complement.
AAAAGAAAAAAAGAAGTGCCAAAGTGGCAAAATCCCAATAAGCAAGCCTGTGGATGAGGGGAGAGAAAACCAACAATTAAATTAAAGCTTTTTACAAGGCACTTTATTTACTTTCTAAACTTTCAATAACTCAATAAAGTCTGCAAACGATCATTTGAACTGTAATCATTTCTCAAGCCTCTCTTCCATTACACACATTATTTAGTTTTTGGGCCATAACATCCCTAGCATTTAAGAAAATAAAAAAAACTTTGAATCTTGTGGGAGTCTAAATCACTCATAGCCGCCCTCCAATTCTTCAAATGCCAACTTGGAAAACTTTCCATGTGAAGGAGGGAGGGGGGCAAGGCCCTGCCAATTCCCTCTGCCACTCTGATGGTAGCATTAAGATTTAGATGTCCAAAACCAACAAAGAAATGCAATCATGCAGCTGAGAAGATTGATCAAATTGGTGTGTTGGGCTTATCACAAGAATTAGGAGCCTTGATCCAGGGCTACTCTAGTCGACCCAAATTCACTCAAATCTGCAAAAGGCGAGTCTCCTTCCCAACATACCCTGGGATAGGAGAACATAGCTGCAAACCTAAACTAGTCTTGGCAACTTGGCTTATTTTTTCAGATCCTAAGACTAATATAGTAGTAGGGGTAGTGCATATTTTTTCAGATCCTTCTCTTGATAGAACAGTTTGGGGTGTTCCCACCTAGTGCCACACGCTATGCTCACATAGGATCACAAGCCCCAATGTCTTCAGAGAAGCTTTCCATGAATATCAACTTCTTGTTGCCCACCCTCATGGGTCCTCAATCCACTCACCACTGTCTTCTCCTTCCTCTCCCACAATGAGGCCAAAACTAGTTAATGCCGATTGAAGCTTGAAAAGCATATTCACGAGGATCCTTTCTGTACTACACGTGCATAGAAAGAAATTAGCTGATAACTCCCATAGGCAACTTCCAGCTTTTTGTTTTGTATCATGGCTTGATTAATTAACAATATAATTAAATAGTTCTCATCTTGTTCTTATGTGTTTCCCTGTGGTGTAGTTGGCGTTGGCTGCTTTGCGTAGGTCGAATGCAGTGCACATGGTTTTAGACTTTGAGAGGTTAACAATCTTTCCTGAAGCATTTATCAATTTGATTACTGCTTTCCAACTTCATTGATTATCTGAAACTGGGGAGTTTCACCAAATTGTATTTCTTTGCAGATACCTCTGGAGCATTTTGTCACGCCAGCATTCTTCTTCCACACACCCGATTTCTGAGCTCACGGTTTCTCTAAATGCCACAGACTCAATGGTACAAACAAATAATTGTCATAAATCAATGAGGATGCAAGTAGTAGTATTTCATTGTCTTACCAAGGGTCAATGTAGCATCTGCATTTCACTTGCACTTGGTGACTCTGCTGTGCAGGTAAATAAACTGGAGACGCCAACTGCAGCAGACATGAAGCACATTGATAGGAAGCTTAAGTCTTGTCGGAACCCAAGCTCCCATGACAAGTACTGTGAATTAACTAAATACTAAATTACCCTACACATTTGATGTTGGATTAAAGTGAGTGTTTCAGCACAGCAGCCGCCGCCTTCTGATCATGTTAATTTGTTGGTTTATATGTAGGAGCAAAAAACGGAAACACCGATCCAAAGAGGGTTCAAACCAATTGCAGCAAGCATAGCTGAGCCCATTGTTGCCAGACTGACTGCATGTTATTCTTATGGTTGCAAGCAGAGCATCAATTGCTGCTTCATTTTCCACCAGAAGCAGGTGGTGTGGATGTGGTCTTTACCTATTTAATTTAATGAAATGGCAAAGTGCACTGATAATGACATATGTAAGGTGTGGATATGCTGTTCTGTTTTTCTTTCTTTTTTTTTGGAGCTGGATATTAGGATGTAAACTGTAAAGGAAGCAAGCTTTTGTTTTCTTTTGTTTCAGTAATCAATATGAATTTTCATTTTCTGTATAGTTTTGAGACCAATGAAAGATTTAGTGGTAACTAATTTTGGGCAATATCGTTGGTATTGACCAATATATATATAAATTGAAATAATTTCAAACAAATTTAATTATATTTAATGATCGGTATGATACATACCACTTGAGTATCAGCCGATATTGAAAGATATTAACAAATACAGTATGCGCTATTCAATTTTTATGAAGACAAGGGAGTTTGTGTTAAATTTTTTTTTTTTTGGGTGAATCGTGAAAAATTAAATAAATAAAAATGTATTAGTTGACATTTTATGGTAATAATTTATTTTTTTAACTTTTTTAAATAAATATTTTTAAATAAAATAAAATTTGATATAATAGGGAAGTTATTTAAACATTAATTAATTATAATTTAGTGGTCATAATTTTAAATTTTTATTTTTTAAATAATAAAACGTGACATAAATCACACAAAATGAAAAAGAAAATCTAAAATATATAAAGAAAAATGGATGGATAATAAACGGCCGAGATTAAATGGATGCATTTTAATTTAATATATATATATATATATAGGGCAGAACGAACAGAGTAGTGGTAAGAAAGAACCCTCTATAAACCCTAACTGCGCCTTGTTCGCCTCCATTTCTGCTCCTCTTTCCATTCCTCATATCTCCTCCCCAGTCGCTCGCTTCAGATAGAGACTCTCTCTCTCTCAACAATGGCGAGTGGTAGTAGTGCCATTGAGCCGAAGCACAAGGAAGAGGAAGAAGAGGAACCGACAGAGACGACATCCGCGGCTGCGGCGGAAGACGAGGACACAGGAGCACAAGTCGCGCCCATCGTCAAGTTGCAAGAAGTGGCGGTTACCACAGGCGAAGAAAATGAGAACGTTCTTCTCGATCTGTTCGTCCCCACTTCTCTCTTTGCTTGCTTCCCCAGGACTCTGTTGAAAAATCTCTATTAATTGTGTTCGTGTTTTCCTTTTGGGCTTTTGTTTTCGGGGTTGTGTCTGTTTGTGATATTGCAGGAAGGCGAAGCTATATAGATTTGACAAGGAGGGAAATCAGTGGAAAGAGCGAGGCGTTGGTACTGTGAAACTTCTCCAGCACAAGAGCACCTCTAAGGTTCGCCTTGTTATGCGCCAATCCAAGACTCTTAAGATTTGCGCCAACCATCTCGGTCCGTCCATCCTCTCTCTCTCTTTCTCTCTCTCTTTCTCTCTCTCTTTCTGCATATATGTGTATGTACTGATCATGTTTGTTTGTTTGTTTTGTGGGGTTTAATCTTCTGTTATAGTTATTCCTTCCATTTCGATACAAGAGCATGCTGGGAATGATAAGTCATGTGTTTGGCACGCCACTGACTTTGCCGACGGAGAGTTGAAGGAAGAGCTCTTTTGCATCCGTTTCCCTTCGGTTGAGAGTGAGTTATCCGTCTAATTATCAGTTCTCTGCCTAATATTAACTCATGGATTAGGGGTTTTGGATTCCCAACCACAATTTGGTCCCGCCATAGGTATTTGACAGAGAATTTGATGCAGTTATGGGCTTCTGGTAGCATTTAAACAACCAACCCTAGTAATTTATATATTATTATATATTCCTCTATAAAATCATGACTGCACATGCCATTATACTTGTCCATGTAAACGTCAAACTGCCTGTATGTTCTTTTGGCATTCTTCACAAATCTGCTGCATTGCTAAATACGGGAAGAGAAGGAAGATTGACATTAGTTGTTAAATTGTGCTCTATAGGGCTTTTGTGAAGTCGGCTTATCATGTTATGCTCTTTTGTTTCTTCTGCTAATTATTAAACCACTATTAAATTGATGCTATATGAGCTTTCATGAAACAAAGGAAGTCATATGGGTGGTTCTGTTATTGATTCAAGTTTTTCTGTATGAGAGTAGATCATTGTCAATTGTTTTATGAATCATATTTTGTTACTTTTGTTGTTTTGATCTTATATAATTGTGGTAAAACCATATTCAGGAATGTGCTTGCATAAAATATTTAGCTTAAACTCCAGCTGTTATTAACTCAAATGATTGGGTGTTGGCAACGTATATGCCCTTAGGGTAATTATGGTCTTATGGAGTGATCGGTTCTTCCAGCTAATACTGCTGCACTGACATGAGTTGTGAGGACTTTAAGAGAAGACCTTTATGGGTTCAGGTGTTTTCTTCCTAACTATTCCTGTGAACATATGTTAGAAGCATCTAATGGCCTGTTTGTTTCAAGGTTAAATAAGTGGTATTACCATTGCTGATGGTACAACGATGTTTGGGAATGGTATGAAGAGAGGATTAATTTGTCCCACTTGTGTGAGACAAATTAATGCAGTGTCCCTCCGTGGTATAAATTAGTCCAGGGGGCATGGGATTAAAATTTTGGTCCACCTTCTCGCTCCTATCTCTTCTTTTTTGCATCCTATTGGCTTCTTTGATCTCACCTGCAGGTCTTCTTCAATCCCATCTTCTACAGGCTGCATCGATCATCAATGCCAATTGACTCAGTCAACTGCTACTGGCCACCACTCTTCCTTGGTTCTGTCCCCCATCTCCAACAACCACTGCCCCCGCCTTCTCAATCTCCCTCTTGCCTGTGATCTCTTCCTCCGGTCAACTGCCAAGCCATCTCCCCCTCGTCTTCGTTGTCCTATCCTTCTTCTAATTTTTATTTTTCAGATCAATCTGGGTTCATCTGAGATCAATGAATCATTTTGTTCTGGTTTCATCTGATGAAGATTAACACAGCATTCAGTGTTCATCTTAGATGAACCCGGAAAACTGGGGCTCAGTTCATCAGATGAACCGAGAACGCAGTGTTCATCTTCATCATATGAACCCAGAATCATCTGATGAAAAATCAGATGAACTGTTTTTGTGTTTCTTAAATTTTATTTATTTATAATATATATTTATATGATGAAAATATATTTAGATATATATTTGTAATTAAAATATATTTTATGTAATTTAAAATTGTATTTTTTATAATTATAATATATTTGGGCAAATTGGTCCTTTTGGCAATTAATTGGTAGTAATACCTCCTTCACAATTTAACATACCAAACATAAGATAAGTAATAACTTTACATTATACCTCCTTTACCAAATCTAGAATAATATTATTTAGCCCATGACTATTTTATCCCACCTTTAACCGTATTGAATCACTAACCTATCTACAAAACAAATAGGCCGTGAGTTCTTAGCATATGCTTGTTTCCTAAGTTTGAATTGTATCATGGCTCTTGTTGTAGGTTATATGTCAATTATCTATTTCTCCGATTTATTTCCAACCAATATGAATACGTGGCCAATATTATCATAGCACTGCATAGTGATACTTTAGTGTTTGGATCTTAGTGATTCAAAGCCATCTAAAGTCTTTTTTTTTTAAAGGTTCTCTTAGGAGTGAAAAAACCTATAAATCAACTAAGGGTGCGTTTGATTGCAAACATGGAACTTGCATGGAAAGAAAATAAGTTCTAGGCAATTCAATTGCCTAGAAATTATTTACGTGGAAATTATCAATTGAGAGTGTTTGACTATAATTTTATTTTCTATGGAATTCTCTCCCCAAACCTACCCGTCTCCTCCCTCCCCCCATCTCTCTCTCTCTCCCCCAAACCCACTTCTCCTCCTTGCCTCCCCCCATCGTCGGTTGCAGCGACCATCGCTGCCGCTGCCATCTTCGCTGCCCATCTCCCCCCCCCCCCAAATTCCCTCCCTCCCAAACCCACTTCTTCTCCCTGCCTCCCCCCATCGCTCGCTCGCCCTCTCTCTCACTCACTCTGTTGCTGCCTCTATCCCTCTCTCGCTACAGATCTGCTTCCAAGGGAAGGGGAAACCTTACCTTGAATGAAGATGATGAACCCTCGAAGCTTGTATTCGGCGGAGATGGTGACGAACAAGGGGAACTCAAGGATTAGGCGTTGAATGGAAGAGAGACTCGAGTAAGGATGAGTGAATTGCCTGGAAAATGTCCCCCCCCCCCCCCCCCCCAAGAATTTGTTTTCCTTCAAAAGTGAGAAAAGGGGCATCACATGACCAAAGTTGGAATTTGTATTACCTAGAAAATATAGCTAATCAAATACCACCAAAACTGGAATTTTCATGGAAAATGGCCAATCGAACAGGCCCTAAGATTTAGGGAGAGCAGAGTTTTGCCATGAGAAATGTAAAAGGTGATGATACTAAAAAAAGTTTCCTGCTTGTAGTAACATTGCTAGGATAACATTACATAATTTTGATGAAGGCCACGTTAATGAAACCTTCTCCAAGGCCTAAGTTCACCAATAACTCTCACAATGTGGGGCAGGGGTTTGAAATGTTGTGGCTGTTAAGTACTCAAAAAATAGAGATACAAAATTATATCCATTACTAGGGAGACACCTGGACTTCTTAAAATGCTTACAAGTTTAAAATTTTGAAACCTGCCATAGAGTCAACTCAACCATTGGTTTCGGCCAATGCTTATTGCACAAATATGTGGAATATGTCTTGGTAGGAAGCTTTCCATTTTAACTCTTCTTCAAAGGCCATTTACTTGTTAAAACCTGAACTCATTGTTATCGATCTTTACTTAAGTTCATTGTTTTTTGGATCATTTTATTTAAATGTGAAAGCAACATGTTCTCACATAGAAACACAACTGCATTTATATCTTTTCTCCATTCTTTATTTGATGAGATCATCTTCTCCCAGACTGTAGAACTTTCAAAGAGAAGATTGAAGAAGTTGCTCAAGCCCAGAACGAAAAGGCTGGAGAAAGTGAAGAAGCTGCCACAACTGCTGGCCTTCTGGAAAAATTGAGCGTGGGGGAGAGTAAGGGTGACGAAGAGAAAAAGGATGCTGCAGTGGAGGTGAAAAAAGAAGAGACTGTGAAGCAGGACAATCCCGTTGATGAGAAATAGAAGGCTGATCGTGACCTGGAGTCTTGAATGGTCGGTGGATCAAGTAAATTTCAAAAATATCATAAATTTTTAATGGTATGTGATGATACATGTTTTAGTTTCTTTAAGGTGTGAGTGTGGCTCCTTGGGGCCTTTTTCGGGTGGGCTTGGATCTCAAATTTGATCAGCTATGCTTGCAGCTGGAAAATCACATTGGTGGTTCAATATTGCGACAATATTATTAACTCCTCTAGCGCTGGTACATTGTAATATTTGAGGATATTGTTTTTGTTGGGGCGTATTACCTGTTTTGGCGATCATCATCTCTTATAAAGTATAAGGTGTTAATATTCTATTTCTTTATTACATGGTTTTTCTTAGGGGAGATGGTTAAGTTAAAGCGCAGAATTGAGCTGCTCCTACCCTTACGAGTCTTGCAGGCTGCACTGCACCTTGTGTCTGGAAAATGAATACATTTTGGTGAACATTTTTCTTGGTTCAGTACAAAGAACACACTGTTTTGTATTTTGTTTGATGTTGCCGACCTTGGAGGGGAATAATGTTAGGACAAAGCAAGTAGATTGAATCAAATTTGCCAAATTATAATGCTGCTTTTACAATTCTGAATCCCTAACAAAAAGCGAAAGGAAAGGCAGTCCAATTTGTTTGGGGTTAGGATGTAGTAATTGCTTCTGTTGTTCTTGCACGCAATTAAAAAAGCTCACATTGAAATATGGTGGGTTCTTATAACATGGGACAGGAGTCTAATAATTAATATATCTCGCAGTATCATATAATCAGTAGAATGGAGATGGCGCCCAATTAAATTCTGACCAGAAACTGCCACAAGAGAAGGCATTGCCAACCTGGGCAGCCAGAAATCGGGTGCCGACACAGCTTCCTAACCGCCACCTACTACTGCTGCTGCTACTACTTCCGTTAAACTAGCTTTTTCGGCCCCAACTAAAAGTGCCACTTTAAACCTACAAATTAAATCCCCTATTACTGGGATTTTATGAAGCTTCCTCCTATACATTTCGATTGTGCAAGCCAGACGCCTCAACTCAACAGGAAATGCCGCCCCAGACCAGACCATGGCAGCTTCCAGCCCAAAACTAACTCAGGCTATGCTACCACCCAACACCTGCCTCGCGCATTTTACGTTTCAACCAAATGGCTTTTGAGGTCACGGCAGCATTGCATCCCCACTCGATGCATCCATCTGTGTATCTGTTTCCTCCTCAGCTCTCCCTTCCTGGGAATGCCCTGCACAAGCCACATATGGCATGTAAGACTACAACCCAATAGAACACGCAAGAGTAGGCCACAATGGAAGCATGCATCTAGTTATACCAAATATGGAATCAATAGATGGACGTTTTGGTGATGTACTCCCAGTAACATCTACAAGAACAAGCGTACAATATAAGCTGTCATACCATCAAAGAATAAGCAAATATGCAACACCAATCACATCCCTTAATCCTGTAGAAGGAAATAATATTGGGTAGCTTGCTGTTTTCTAATGTATTCAGATGTAATTTGTTATGCTGTTATAATTAGGTGGATGTATTAGTTAAGTTGTTGAGGTTTCTGTTGCAAGTTGCAACAGTTTGTTATTGAGGATAGCTGGTATATAAATGTCCAGCTATGCCTTATTTCTGTATTGGTTAATTCATTCTCCGAAGTTCATTTTCTATGAATTCTTCCTTCTCATTTCTTTCTTGTGTTTCTTTCTGTTTTACACCTTGAAGCTCTTGCTTCAAATCCCACTAGGTAAGGCAACTATGGGCCCATATGTGAAAGTAAATATCAAGGCTGACACATCATAACAAGTAAAAGAAATCAAATTTAACTTAAATACTTTGAAACAGCAATGGAAGTCATAAAAATGCAAGTGCTAGTCCAGGACCAGAAGCTCAAGATTGAGTAGGAATTGCGATAGATAAATCTATGGTAGCATGAATTGCTATTATGTGCTTCCATACGATGATATATGTTGGTGTGAATGCTATAATGGTTGCTATGCTAAATCAAGACTTAAGCTTTTAACTCAAGGAATAACTACAAGGAATGGAACAGAAATTAAGACACTAAAGGATGAGCTGATGGATTTAAAGAGGTTAAGGGAAAAAAAAAAAAGGATTATCACAATTAAAGTTCTTTTTAAGAGAAAAGACTCTAAATGTTGCCAATAGATATGCACCCCACAAGTTGGATTGAGAGAAAAAGACAACTTTTGACTGATTTCAACTTATACCTAGAGGAAATAATAACATCATAAAAGATTACTTGGATAGTCACCTGAGTAGAGGAGTAAAGAAACGTGCATGAAGGTCCTAGATTATGAGGAAAAAGCTATTTTTTGGATTTCCCTCCAACACATCATCTCATTTTCAGTAAGTCAGAAAGAACATTTGGTTACATATAAAAATGAGTTATTGACTACCTAAATAAACTTCAGTCTTATAAGCCAGAACAAAACTAGCAATGACTTATTGACTACCCAAATAAACTTCAGTCTTGTAAGACAGAATGCTCACTTGTGTTGCAAGGAGTTTTGAGGGAAAAAAGTGTAAACCACTCAATAAAAGGCTTGTGGTTCCAACATCTCAACATTCATATCAAAAGAATAATGGATGATAAGAAGCAAACCCAACCAAAAAAAAAAAATAGTGAGATTTAAAAGCAGAAAAATAAGTTATGTTAAAAAAAAAAAGTGTGGTGGAAGAGATTGGATTGTGGAAGGTAAGGCTTCCAATGTGGAATGAGATGACCATGCTATTCAAAACATGAAAAGAACTGTTCTAGGAAACACAACAAAGGCTTTTCTACAATAATTGAATGGAGAAGTCCCAATGCAAGAAGAGTTATGATGGTACTCGAGAAGGTACAGTACAACAACATATCCAGCCGTTATCCCACTATGTGGGGTTGGCTACATGAATTCTAGACTTCTATGTGGGTTACATCCCAACAGATAGTTTGTCTAGAATTCATATTTGGATCCGACTAGGTTTTACGCTGGCTGTCGGCTACCTAACGCAACCCTCCTCCTTTATCCGGGCTTGGGACCGGCAGTGGATAATATCCCCTGGCGGAGTAATGATGAAATGAAGTTTGAACACCATCTTCACATGGAGAAATTTCATGAGATGGTGGTGAATGAAGAAATTTCACGAGAAGGTACAGTAAAGAAACAAAAAAAAAATAAAATCCAAGAGAGCTTGCTATAAGACTTTGCAATTTAAATTATAGTTGTTTCTAATATTTTAGGTAGTCTATGGATATATTCTATTGATATAGCCCACAGAAATGTATTGGATTACAAATATTTCGACATTATCATCAACATGATCATCCTTACCTTCCCCAAATAATGGTATCCAGTGTCTGCAATTTTGTTAAGTGTTTCTATTCTGTGCTTCTCATTTTTTTAGATGCAGCAAGTAATAAAGAGAAAAAGGAAGAAACATGTTTAGATGACTCTTTGAAAGAAAAAATAACATAAACTTGAGAAGGAAATAAGAACCAAGTCCACACTAACTAATATCAAGGAAAGTAACTTCAAACAATTCTCTTCTGCAATACATAAGTGCTATGAAGGTATAGACACAGTGCATGTGTTTATGCATGTAAAAGATATATATTTCACAAAATTGTGAGATTACATACCACGTGAATTGCGTAGTGCCTTCACAGCATCAAAGTTCTTGTATGTATAGCCAACAAAACTTAAATCTTTGGGTGTTAGCATCTGCAGAAGTTAAATGAAAAAGAGAAAAACATGGATGCCTTCACAACCCTTAAGAAATATGCATTGTGTACAAAAGCAACTGTCATTACAATTTACATAAAGGGGAAACATTTATTATCTTACTAAACAAATAAAATTGAGAAGTGGAAGGATTTGTGGGAAGGAAGAGAAAACAAAATCCGCTAGCACCATTTAATATTGTAACATCAACACTACCAATAATCAGATACTTTTGAACTTATCACCAAAAAAACACAAAAGAAAGAAAGAAACAAATGGAAATTCTCCAATTAGGAAAATAGGGTAGTATTAGAGGGTAAGTTAGATTTTTTTTAAAGTTAATAGTATTTAAAAAACTTCCACAGAATACATAACCTCAAACATTTCCTGCACTACTAATGCCAAACTATTTCCTAGAATACTAGTCTAACTTACACCAGATTTGTCTTGGGCAAAAATTGTTGATTTTGTTGAAAGTAAAAATAATAAAATAAAAGATAGTTAACCCTTTATCTACAAGCTTAACCTTTTAGATTGGATGGTGGTTATCAATTTAACATGGTATCAAAGCCAAACAAATGTATTGAGTTCAAACCTCACCACTGACTCAATATTTAAATAGTTGCATGTGTTTGGACCAATTGTACAATGAACCTTGGCCACACACGAGGACGCGTGTTGAGAGAAAAATAATAATATAAAAGATAAAGTTGACTCTTTATCTACACACTTAACCTTTTAGATCAGATGATGGTTAACAATTTAATGTGGTATCAAAGTAAGACAAATGCCCCAAGTCCAAACCTCATTGCTAATCCAATATTTAAATAGTTGTACATGTTTAGACTAATTACGCAGTGAAGCTTGGCCATGTGTGGGGGTGTGCTCATCTATCTACAAGCTTAAGCTTTGGAATGATATAGTAGTTAACAATTCAACAAATAGTTCTTTGCTATTCTTTTGAAAGAACCACTACTTCACCCCATGGTTCTTTGCTATTGTTTTAAACAATCGTTAGTTGAACTAGCGATTCTTTCAAGGAAGTGTTGGTTCAACCAAAGACTTTGTGTTGACAAGGAAGATTGGTGGTTAACACAATTCAACAAATGGTTCATTGCTATCCTTTTGAAAGAATCGCCACTTCACCCCATGCCCATGGTTCTTTGCTATTGTTTTAAACAATCGTTAGTTGTACTAGCGATTCTTTCAAGGAAGTGTTGGTTCAACCAATGACTTTGTGTTGACAAGGAAGATTCAATAGTATTTTGGGAAATAGCTTGGGATTAGCGATATTTTAGGATTTTTTTCAAATAGTATTATTTTGAAAAAAAAAAATCAGGCAAGTTATCCCCAAATCATTCTGAGAGGATTCCTTACTTCACTTTATTCTTTCATGAGGGCTTCAAGTGAACAATCGTTTGCAAACATGACTCATTCAAGCTTTGTTTGTTCTTGAATTTTAAGCTCGTTTAGTAAACAAGCCAAGCTTGAGTTTTAGAGTTCTCAACTTGTTTAAGATTGTGAATAAGTTCATTCGTAGCTTGTCTATAACTTCATTTGGAGTTTGTGCCAAAAATAATGTGTTTTTTACAATTGAGAATTTTTGTCATATTATCTATATCATTAAAATTTTAAATATAAATTAAAATACACTAATTTTACATTATCTACATATACAAGACTGAAATCAAGCTAAAAAAAAATGAGGTTTAAATTTAAAACTTGTCTGGAAGTTTGTTTGAAACTTGTTTAATATAAATGAGTCAAGATCAAGCCCAAGCTTGAGTTCAACAAAATTTTAAATAAAAAAGCTTGAGCCTCAATTATGAGCTCGCCTCGAGGTTGGGCCCGAGCTTGAGCTGAATAAAATTCTAAACAAACAAGCCTGAGCTTTTATGGGCATGGCTCATTTATAGCCCTACTCTCAACACTAACCTAAAACCTTTTATGAATATGTAATAATTTACATCTCCTGCTTGTGCCATCTGAAAGGTTACACAATGCTATGGCAGTACTGGAAGATGTACAGAGAGGCCCACTTGAGGTAGATGGCATTTAAATGTGCTACAAGTACATATGCATATGCATAAGCATGTAAACATTAATAGGAGTATATCGGCATAGAAATATGCATTATACACTTGTTAATGTAATATAACATTAAATGTCAGTATTTATACCTCATCAAAAAAATAAATAATAAAGATATAAACATAGAAGTGTGTGCGTGCACACATACGAAAGCAAATGAATGCACCAACATATAGATATATTAGGAAACCAACAACAAACCTTCCTTGAGGATCCCGAGCTGGTTCGAGCAGGTAAAGGTGGATCCAGCTGAAAAGAAACCAGGGAATTATTCAATGAGTTGTGCAACTGGAAGGCCATGTAAAAGATCAGGGAAAAAAGTAGAAAATTATAACAGTATCAAATGTCTATTAAAACTTGCTAAATTATGATCTGGAACAGCAAGACAGAATAAGATTATTCCAAACACAAGCGTTTCCATATAACTGAAGCGTGAGATATGCAAATCATAAAATCAAAGGTATAAAGAATTAGCACATCCGTTTATTAAACAATAGTCAGAGCTGAAGCAGTTTGGCTCCCAGAAAATGTACGTAACAAGGATGATGCAAGACAGGACCCTCAATGCTGAGAAATAAGACTGCTGTAACAAGATAGGGAAGGCTAGCACTTTGATCAAAAGTATGGTTGAGAGGTGTGCTCAGATTTTGAGGATGGGATGCTGATTGCAAGGATGAGATTAAAGATTGCTTTGAAAATCTAGACATGGGGAAAATCTAGATTTTCTGCATGGTAAGGTAATCTAGCTGTAACATATGAGGTTAGGTTCAGATCAAGGCAGGGTATTAAGGATTCACCCAATGCAGCAAAAGAAGCTACATGGGACTTCTAAACAAAGGTTTGTCAAAACTTCACAACAAAAATTAAGATAACAGGAACAAGAAACAACTTATCACCTAGAATCTTAGCTAAGGTCATCCAAAACTATCACTTCAAAGGATTTAATTTCTTGGCAATAAATTGTAGGCACATTTTCAAGAGATTCTATTAGTTATAACCTTTATGACCTGATAATACTGCTCTGTAATAAAGAACAAGACAGATACTAGACTTGAAGTTTGGTAAGAATTTCTAAACTATGGTTCAATGATTCCAAAAAAGATAAAACATTAATAAGACATAACCAAACACCCAATGTTCTCAACAAAAAAGACAGACTACAAAATTATTCCAAAAATAGAATATTAAAAAAAAAAGAAAATGTCTTTTTCCACTTCTAGCAATATAGTTTGCAGGCTGGTTATCATTAAATTAATGAAAAGCTCAGATATATTATATTTCATGAAAAAATGAAACACCATGAACAAACTCTTGAAGATCCAACTTTTATTATGGTATTTATTTTTATTTTTCAGGCTAATGCCACACGAAAAAAATTTGTACATAAAATTCATATTTGGATAATTTGACTCATAAATTAAAAAGGAAAAAACCCACATAATGACTCATAATTACAGAAATTCCACTAGCACATATAAAAATTCACCATTATTTCCTCATTTTTCATCACTGTCATTGCCGTTTCTATAACAGATCAACAAGAGAAACACAACAAACAATAAAGAGAGATGAGCTTGGTCATACTTCATCGTATTTCATAAAGTTCTGGGTATCTAACTCCCCATTGACTTCTGGTTTAAATGCTGCTCCCGTTTCATAAAGTTTATCCCATACAATATCTTTGAACCAGGGATGGGCCTGCCTTGTCAAAGCGAAAAGGTAAAATAAATAAATAAACTAAAATGAGCATGCAAAAAGCTGCCATAAATGTACCAAAAATAAAGGTGGGAGGGACCACAATGAAAAACAAGAGGTGAAATTGACAGTGATTAGATGTCATAAAATTGATCCCAAAGCATACCTTAATTTGGTTTGCTCCTGCAGTTCCCAGTCTGTGTTCAACATCACATAGCAACCTACAGATTAAATCCTTGGCCTCAGGTGTCAATTTTGCATGTTCAGGAAATTTGAGGTGATTTCTCCAGTGCACAATCTGGAAATTCACACAAATCATAAGACTGTTTACCTGTCATAGGAAACTAGCATTGACAAAAGCAAGTAGCAGTAACGCACTAGAACAAAGGTGGCAACTTAGATAGCGTGCAGTGTCCCTACAAAACCCAGTTCATTGCATGGTCACATGATTCCATTCCATCCTCAAATATGCACTCAGAGAATAGAAAATCAATCAAAGACATATTGAAAAGTCCAGAACAAAGGTGGTTTCTCCTCTTGTATTACCCTTTTCTTTTGCTTTCTCTTTCCTTCTTTCTTAACAGTACTACGACTAGCTACAACCCCAAGTTCAGCCATCCACCTCTTCCTTATTGCCATTGAAAATGGTTCCAATGGAGTTGTCATTCCTGTAACCATCTCATTTCCAGTCATAGGAAGAAATTCAAACTTCTCTTTAAGCAAATCAACCCTTTTTGCAGTTGCTGTCCTATTTTGTGTGCTCATGCCAATGACATATGTATGAGATGTCCCAAACAAGGTGCCCGGTGCAATCCTTTCCTCCTCCTCCTCAAGTACTTGGTAAAGAGGCTTTTCAGGCTCCTTCCTCTACTGCTTCTGGAGATCAATAACATCAGGAGTCCCAACACTAGTGGGAGTGTTTGAGAGGCTTTCAATTGATTGAATGCCACCCTCCAACTCCTCTTCCTCAATCTCTTCTGCAACAATTGCCTTTTCTTTCTTGTCATTCTGAATTGCCTGATTCAATTCAGATTGTTCCTCATTCTTTGCAACTACCATTCCCATTCTTAGGACCTCATCAGCCTCATACTTCTCATCAATTGCTTGAACACCATCTTCCTCTTCCACTACTACTTCATCAGCTTCCTGCACTACTTGATGAGCAGCCTCGAAAGCTCCTTTGATAACATCAGTTTTGGTCCTTTCTCTAAATCGGGTACCAAAGTCGATCACAAACTGTGGCCAGCTCAATTCCACCCTCCTGTGGCTCCAATTCTTAAACCAAGCATCTGCAACGCCCTCCAAATAAGTTGTAGCCATGTTCACTTTCTCCCTTTCAGCTACTCGGTATTGGTAGAACATCCATTCACACCGCCTAATCTACCATTTAGGCCTCTCTTTCAAATGCAGGAATGTTCATCCGTGAGCCCAGGGGTGTGGAGTGAGTTTCCCCAACTCCTCGTCCAAGTTTTCCTCATTTGCATCATCCATTCCTAATCTTAGGAACACATCAGCCTTAGGAATACCTCCAATCTGTTGGTTGCTTTTAATATAACCTTTAGGCTGTAGCGCATGCTTTTCGTTGCAACTCTCATCTCCAATCTGACTTAAGTAGGCAGAATATTCTTTTGAAAAACATTCAGCTGGAATACTAACCTGGAATTTGTATGAAAATTGGATCAAAAAATCATCCAGCTGTCTACTAAGGTCCTTGATTCCTTTTCTTGTTGCAGCACATAGTCTTTCGGCCATCTCCTCAATTCAATTCCTTAAAAAATTCACCACTACAACAGCCTCTTGATCAGCCTCCAAGGATCTCTTCAGCGGTACTAAAATTCAGCAACCCAAGCCAATGCAATTGTTACTTCCAATTCAGCAACCTTAATCTGCTTCAGACCTTGCCCTAGCAATAGCCTAGATCTGAATCAGCTTGTTAGCTGCTGCTGAATGTCCTCCAAATCAATTTCCGATATCTGATTGAGTTTGTTCGGCCTTTAAGTTAGCCTACTATCAGCTTCCAACTCACCCGAAACCTCTGCCTTAGTTACGATGGAGTATCTAAGGATTGTTGCCTTCCAAATTTCAGCTTCTTAAGAGTTTGATTGGCTCCCGTTGCAACTTCTTGTGAATCGCCGACTCTCACTTTCCCAAGTCATCGAAATTCCATCCGAAATCACCTCATAATAGTCGTCTAGGAGAATCACCCACCTCACAGTAGTCGCCTTGGTCAAGTAGCCAAGGATTCCTCCTGCTTCGCCTTGGCAATTCAAATATGAGCCAAAATTCACAGCCGCAAGACTTCTTCACTTCTTGCCTGAGTCGAGTTAGAATTCGCCTAGGACTCACCTCTCGCTCAACTTCCAAATCTGAGTTGAGGATCACAATCAAAATCAAGGGAATTGAGAATCGCCACTTGTGGAATTCTCCTCTGGACCGTTTCCGATGGCGCCTTCCTTCACAACTCAGTCACATGCAGTGACCTAGATTTGCTTTGGATAACAACCGAAGTCACATGCAATGGCCACACCTCCCTTCTTGCCTCGCACAAGGCTATGCTTCCTATTCTCCCAAATTCAATACCTCTGATCTGCAATTAAATTGTCGATTATCGGACTTGCTTGTAATTGATCGCTATCTACCCATGGTCCAGCGGATTCAATGATCGCCCAGGCCAGTGCCTTCTTCTCCATCCAATCACTGACGTCTGGTTGTTAGAATTCACCTAAATTCTGTGCCTTTGTTCCGCAACTAAATTGCCGATAAGAGCCAACAGTCGTGATGGGCAAATAGCCTCCTGAAGCAAGCTCGACTTCGGTAGCACCTCCTACAATTGATCTTCTTCGCTGTAGCTTCTTGAAGATCACCTTCAATCAGCTTTCGAGGATAGCTTAGCGATGCTTGGCTATCAGCTTCCAACGCTCACCTTCCTACTACACCTCAATCACGCTTCAACGACCGAGAGTTGCTTGCTTGTGTCACGAATTGAACTTCAATAGTCTTGACTCCGTTTCAGTCTCCGTCGAGATTGTCTCATTAAGTTGCACTCGCTTATGTTCGGCGATCACTCACGATCCACTTCCAACCGCGCCACCCTAAACTACCTTCAGATTCTCTTGGAATCACTGTCGAAACTCACCTGGACGCTTTGTCTCCAATTTCGAGTCGGAAGTGCTTTGCTTTGATGAATTTTCCAGTCATCGGAATTGCATCTAGGACTGTTGGAAATTAATCCGCCATGAAGTGTCAGAAATCATTGCTTCAAATCCCCTAAACCTATTGCCTCGATCAATTCCGCAATCTATCGTCTGAATTTGCTACGAAATCGCCTTGGTCAATTGCTACGACTTCCGAATCACAACTGAGAATCGTTGACTTTGATACCAAATGTCACGACCCTAGGGTTTAGGAAGGAAATGGAAAGAATTCGGGAGAGAAACGAAGAAGAATTGGAGGGAGATATAGAGCAGAAATCAAGAGAAATGAGGGAGAACAAGGAAGAATGAGAAAGAGAAAGTAAGGGAAACTATGAATTCACTATATTATTTCAGCATACATTTCTCTACATGCTATGGTCTATTTATAGGTTGTTCAACTGATAGAATATTGTAGAACAACACCCATGTGCACTTTAACAGAATGAATAGCATCTCCTAACAAACAATTGTAACTAATTACAGCATTGCCCCTCTAATTTCTCTTGGGTAATGACAATTTATAACCACTTGGGCACCCTTCCCTTAACAACTAGCTTTTGAGGGTGAGTTCTACCCAAGGGTTGTAACACCACACTCTGTTTTTTTGCTTTTCCAAGATATGAGATTCCCCCCAATGAGAACATAGTACTCAGAAGTTGATCTCCTATCACTCGGAAACCTTGCCCAATTTGCATCTGTATATGCCATAATATCAGTATGGCCCCTATCTTCATAAACTAAGCCTTTGCCAAGGGAGCCCTTAATATACCTCAGGATTTGAATTGCTGCATCCCAATGATTGTCACAGGGAGAATTGAGAAACTGACTTGCAGTGCTAATAGCAAAAGATATATTTGGCATGGTCATAGTGAGGTAATTTAGCTTTCCCACCAGCCTCCAATATCTGCCAGGGTCTGAATAGGGCTCTCCCTGATCCGGTAGAAGTTTAACATTCGGATCCATGGGAGTATCGACTGGTTTGCAATCTAGCATCCCAGTTTCTTTCAAGATATCAAGAACATACTTCCTCTTGAGTAATGGCAATGCCTTTTTTGATTGGACTACTTCAATCTCAAGAAAATAATGCAGTCGTCCCAAGTCCTTAGTTTGAAAATGTTAAAATAAGTGTTGTTTAAGACCTTTGATGCCTTCATGATCATCTCTTGTAATAACAACATCGTCCACATAGACCACAAGATAGATACATTGATTTTGAAGATGAGTGTTTGTAAAACACAGAGTGATTTACCTCACTACGAATCATGCCAAATTGCTGTATAACTTTATTGAACCTGCCAAACCATGTTCGAGGAGACCGTTTAAGACCATAGAGAGACTTATGCAATCGACAAACAAGACCTGACTCCCCCTGAGCAACAAACCCATGTGATTGCTCCATGTAGACTTCTTCCTCCAAGTGACCATGCAAGAAGGCATTTTTAATATCCAATTGATGAAGAGGCTAATGATGCATGACAGCCATAGAAAGAAAAATATGAGCAGATGCCATCTTGGCAACCAGGGAGAAAGTATCACCGTAATCAAGGCCAAAGATTTGTGTATAGCCTTTAGCCACAAGGCAAGCTTTCAGGCGGTTGATCTGGCCATCAAGGCCTATTTTGACCGTAAAATACCCAGCAACAACCAACTGTAGATTTCCCAGGAGGGGATGGAACAAGAGTCCATGTGTGATTGGAATCCAAGGCCGCCATCTCATCAATCATAGCCTGTCGCCAACCTGGATGAGAAAGTGCTTCCTAGACAGTTTTAGAAATAGAAATGGATGACAAGGTAGACACAAAGACATAATGGGATGATGATAAACGGTGATAGCTAAGGAAATTATAGATGGAATGAAGATTACAAGTAGAGAGTGCACATTTACGAAGAGCAATGGGAAGGTCAGCGAAAGGCTCAGACAGGTCCAGAGTAGGTGGAGACGTTGAAGCAGAAGATGAATCAGGTAGATCTGGAGAAAGAACAACCTCTGAACGTGGATGTTGTGATCGATGTTGATAGGTGATAATTGGGCAGGATGAGGACTATCTTGGTGGAGTCGAGGATTCAGGTAAAGGGGGACCAAAATGAGTAGAGATAGGTAGACGAAGGCAAGGAGCTAGTAAGAGCTAAGAGACGGAGTTAGGTTCCACTGGCGAGGTGAAGTAGGGAGTACTCTCAAAGAAGGTGACATCTGCAAACATGTAAAATCGATGTGTGGAAGGAGAATAACACTTATACCCTTTCTGAATCTGAGAATACCCAAGAAAGACACACTTGATAGCACAAGCTAACAATTTATCAAGACCTGGAGAGAGATCATGTACAAAACATGTAGAACCAAAAATACGAGGGGGAACAGTGTAAAGGGGCTCCTAAGGAAACAAAAGAGAATCAAGTACTTTGTTATTAAACACAGAGGATGGCATGTGATTTATTAAGTAGCTAGCAGTGAGGACAACATCACCCCAAAACTTTAAAGGAGCATTACCATGTAAAAAAAGAGTGCGAGTGGTTTCAATAATATGACGATGCTTCCTCTCTGCTATGTGTGGACAAGTGGATTGATGAACCATGACGTGAGATGCCATAAAAGAATTAAAGGAAGCAGAAAAATATTCTTTTGAATTGTCACTCCTTAAAATGCGAATAAGATGTCCAAACTGAGGATTCTGGAACTGTTTGAGAACCAGATCCCAATGTTGCCTCTGGAGAAGGAACTCGAAATAACCGATCAATGAGATCCTCCACCGTAGGGATATTAGGATTAGTTAGAACTTGGTTTCGAACATATTCAAAATATTTGTGAAGACCGTGAAGAACAAAGACCATATACATTTTGTCAAGCTTGTCTAACACCTTTTCGAGGGTATCTTCTGTCAATCTCAATTTGATCTCTTCAATAGTAGATTGTACTTTGTTCAGATATGAAGGTAAGTCATGGTCCGTCATCTGAAGCGTTGTTAGGTTATGAACTAAGGCATACAGATGTTGTATGTTGTCAACCTAGATCTCACCCTTATATATGATCTCTCAATTACCCAGCGATCTCTCTCTATCTTGAAATGAATAGAAAGCTGAATACAATCAAAAACACAAACAAGAACAACACAAAATGCACAAGAATTTACCCTGGTTTGATCTCAATGAAAGACCTACATCTAGCTTGGCATATGCCCCTGCTTTCTCCACTATCTTGAATATCAATACAAGATTACAAGTGCACTCAAAACCCAACTCTCACCTAGCCCATAAACCTGAAAGTTATATAGAGTTGTTACAAGAAAGATATTCACTCTTCCTTACTGCACAATCTCACCCTAAGATAGCTGTAAACTTACAATCAAAAGCACACTCTTAAAAGCCTAACTCTTGGCCCCTATATATAAGCCATAGAGGGTGGAAGAGCTTCCTGACCGACTGCCCAAAACCGGCAGTTACAACCAATTCGGTCAGACCTTAACTTCTAGAAGAAATAACTGAAAAATACAACATAATATTTCCCTCACATTACAAAGCCTAATCTAGTACAAATGAACTCTAACAAATTCTCCACCCATTTGACTTGATTAGGCTTCTCCCAATTCTTGCACTCTTCAATTTTCTGCTTGCCCCAACTGAAGTATCTTCAAACAATGATGAAGCTTGGTTGCTGGAACTGATTTTGTGAACATATCTGTTGCATTTTTTTCACCTGCCACTTTAAATAAGAAAACAAATTTATTTTCAATCATTTCCCTTATAAAATGAAGTCTTACATCTATGTGTTTTGTCATCTCATGGTGTGCCTGATTTTTAAATAAATGTATGACACTTTGACTATCACATAACAAGGTTGTTTTAACATCTAGACCTAGGAGTTCACTTACTAATCCCTTAAGCCACATAGCCTCTTTAAATGCTTCCGAAAGAGCTATGTATTCTGGCTCGGTTGTGGATAATGCTACTACATGTTGGAGACTTGATTTCCAACTAATTGTAGAGTTCCATAATCTAAATACCCAACCAGATGTGGACCTCATCTTGTCTATATCAGCAGCATAATCTGCATCAGAATAACCTAGAATACTAGGTTGAGCTCCTATCTTAGCACCACCATATGTTAGGACATGACTTAGGGTTCCAGCTAGATATTTAAGCATCCATTTCACTGCGTTCCAGTGAACTTTCCCTGGATTGGCCATAAAACGGCTCACAACACTCATAGGATGTGCTAAATCTGGCCGAGTACATACCATACTATACATTAATCCTACTGCACTAGAGTATGAGATATGACTCATTTCCTTTCTTTCTTCCTCACTTTTAGGGAACTGATTAGAAGACAACTTAAAATGAGGTGCAAAAGGCACACCAACTGCCTTTGCATTTAGCATCTTAAACTTGGATAAAACTTTAGCTAAATAAGACTTTTGGGATAGGTATATCTTCCTATGTTAAGTGTCTACAAATTTCTATTCCTAGAATTTTCCTAGCTTCACCTAACTCTTTCATTTCAAATTCAGCTTTCAACCTTTGTTTTAGAAGCTGGATTTCTTTATAGGATTGACTTGCAATGAGCATGTCATCCACATATAAGAGTAAATACATTGAAATGTTAGGAGTAACATGCTTATAGTACACACAACTATCATATGAACTTCTTAAATACCCTTGGCTAATCATTACCGTGTCAAATTTGCGGTACCACTGCCTTGGGGATTGCTTAACTCCATATAGGGACTTCTTAAGCAAGCATACCTTCTCCACCTCTCCTTTAGCTTCAAAACCCTTAGATTGATCCATTAGAATCTTCTACTCTAAATCCCCATGGAGGAAAGCAGTGGTAACATCCATACATCCATCTGCTCTAATTTTAGATTTAAGTGGGCTGTTATGGCTAAAAGGACCCTTATAGATGTATGTCTCACAACAGGGGAGAATACTTCATTAAAATCAATGCCTTGAACTTGGGTAAAACCCCTAGCAACCAGCCTAGCCTTGTACCTAAGCTTAGGGTTAATTCCTACCCCTTCTTTGATTTTAAACAACCACTTGCAGCCTACTATGCGCTGCCCCTTTGGCTTTTCAACTAATTCCCAAGTCTGATTCTTCTTTAAAGAATCTATTTCAGACTTCATGGCTTCTTGCCATTTTCC
The DNA here is from genome assembly GCA_036245055.1 of Diospyros kaki. NCBI lineage: Eukaryota > Viridiplantae > Streptophyta > Magnoliopsida > Ericales > Ebenaceae > Diospyros > Diospyros kaki. Next base: position 453,574 of record BSEG01000008.1, on the reverse strand, counting down.
AGCATCCTTAGAAGACATTGCCTCTTCATAGGTAAGAGATTCTTCCCCTCCTATTTTGGTTGCACTGATAAATGCATAGGCTACCAGATCAGAATAACCGAATCTCTTGGGTGGTTTTCGAACCCTAGGTTGCCTATCCCTAGCAACACTATATCTGTCCGGATTTGGTTTATCTCCTAAGCTGGAATCTACATCACTGTCTTCCTCATCTTCTTCATGATGGAAGGTTCTTGGGCTTGGTCAATGGCCTGATTATTTTCATGGTTACTCTCCTGAAACTCATATGCAGTTTCAGATTGTTCTGGGGTATCTACTGGGTCAAATCCTAAGATTTCTACTTGGACAGCTTCTTTTTCCTCTCCTAGGCCATGCTGTGTTTGAAGGTTGTTAAGATTAATGGTAGATGACTCATCAAATGTCACATCTCTTGTGACTATAGTCCTAGGACCATCTGATTCTAAATTCCAAAGCTTATAACCCTTAACACCTAAGGGATAACCTATAAATAGGCATTTCTTGGCTCTAGGCTCTAGTTTCCCTTGTTTCACATGGGCGTAGGCTAAACATCCAAAGATTCTGAGGTGTGATAGGCTCGGTTTGTGTCTTGTCCACCTTTCATATGGAGTTTGGAAGTTAATGGCTGCAGAGGGTGATCTATTAATGATATGGGCTGCTGTAGACACAACCTCATCCCAAAATGATTTTGGCAAATTTGCATGAAAGAGCATGCATCTAACTCTCTCTAGCAAGGTGCGGTTCATTCTCTCAGCCAACCTGTTTTGCTTAGGGTTTCCGGGAGCTGTTAGATGTCTAACTATGCCTCCCTCCTTGCACATTTGATCAAAATCCCTATTACAAAACTCTAGCCCATTATCAATCCTAATGACCTTTACTTTTCTGCCAACATGATTTTCTACCATTTTCCTCCAAGTCTTGAAAGATTCAAAGGTATTATCCTTAGACTTTAGAACATATACCCAAAGCATTCTTGAGAAATCGTCTATTATGGATAGGAAGTATCGAGAGCCCCCATGAGTCATGGTTTGAGCTGGGCTCCATAGATCTGAATGGATGTAATTTAGGGGTGCTTTAGATGAGTGGATGACTGTTTTATTAAATTTAATCTTGGTTGCCTTCCCATAAATGCAGGATTCACATTTTCCTAGGTCTAGGGACTGACCTATCTCCAATATTCCTTGTTTGGCAAGTTCCTTGAGCCCTTGCTCACTTATGTGTGACATTCTTAGATGCCACAACTTTGCCTTATCATGGGAGTTAAGACTTACACTAGCAGCTTCACCACTTAGAGTGGTTGCTTGCAGGAAATAAATTCCATTTCTTAAAACAGCCTTCATGCATATTAGGGAGCCTTTGTGTATTTTAATTACTCCACCCTCACCCTTGTATTTATATCCGCATCTGTCCAATTCTCCAAGAGAAACCAAGTTTCTCTTAAGTTCAGGGACATACCTTATTGTTGTGAGGGTCCTAAAAGTCCTATCATGCATCTTTAATTTCACATCTCCTACCCCTTGGACCTTACATTCAAAATCATTCCCTAACAGAACCTTTCCCCCATTGATTTCCTTGAAATTTTGGATCCATTGCTTCCTAGGAGTCATGTGGAAAGAGCAGTCTGAGTCCAAGACCCAATATTCGCTGTCACAATTGTCACTTATAGTTAGTGCATTAGCACTAACATGACCGGTATCACACACATTTACCCCACCATCAGATTTTTCCTTCTCGGCGAGGTCCTTCTTCCTTTTAGGACAATGCCTCTTAATGTGACCCTCTTGTTGACAATAATAGCATTTAATCAGCCATTTTCCATTTCTAAATTTAGATCTTGATTTACCTTTGTTCTTTGAGTCTTTCTTAGGATTTCTAGACCTTGCAGTTAATGCATTTGCTGTGGATGATTTACTATCCATCTTTATCCTCAAGTCTTTAGAATTTAATGCCCCTATAACATCTTCTAAAGATAGCTTATCCCTACCATGCTGGAGAATATCTACAAAATTCTCATAGGACTTAGGTAAAGAGTATAGGAGAACTAAGGCTTTGTCTTCTTCTTCTTCTTCTTCTTCATATTTAACATCTATGTTTTCTAGGTCTAAACACAGCTTGTTAAAATCATCTAGGTGATCCTGGAGTTTCTGGTTTTCATGCATCTTAAAGTTAAAAAACTTGGCCTTGAGAAATAACCGGTTGGAGAGGGTCTTCTTGAGATAAAGATCCTCCAATTTCTTCCAAACTTCCGTCGCAGACTTCAGCCTTGATACTTCCCTGAGCACTTTATCTCCAAGATCCAGTATAAGAAGGCTATAAGCCTTTTTCTTGATTTGCATCCACGCCTCATTCTACTTTGCAGTTAGAACTTGAAGTTCTTTCCCGGTTGATTCTCCCTTAGCTACATCTTCTTGTTCCAGCGCCTCCTCCAGTCCAAGATTGCAGAGTAGTGCCTCCATCTTGATCCTCCATAGGCCGAAATCATTGCACCCATCAAACTTGTCAATATCGGACCGCGAAGCAATTGGAGCCATTCTTGATTTCCCTGAGAATCTGAGATCGCCTTCTTCGACTTGAGTTTCTTGAGACGTTGATCAAAAAACCAGAGGTGGCCTAGCTTTGATACCAAGTTGTTAACCTAGATCTCACCCTTATATATGATCTCTCAATCTCTCAATTACCCAGCGATCTCTCTCTATCCCAAAATGAATAGAAAGCTGAATACAATCAAGAACAACACACAATGCACAAGAATTTACCCTGGTTCGGTCTCAATGAAAGACCTACATCCAGCTTGGCATACGCCCCTGCTTTCTCCACTATCTTGAATATCAATACAAGATTACAAGTGCACTCAAAACCCAACTCTCACCTAGCCCATAAACTTGAAAGCTATATAGAGTTGTTACAAGAAAGATATCCACTCTTCCTTACTGACCAATCTCGCCCCGAGACAGCTGTAAACTCACAATCGAAAGCACACTCTTAAAAGCCTAACTCTCGGCCCCTATATATAAGCCATAGAGGGTGGAAGAGCTTCCTGACCGACTGCCCAAAACCGGCAATTACAACCAATTTGATCAGACCTTAACTTCTAAAAGAAATAACTGAAAAATACAACATAATATTTCCCTCACATTACAAACCCTAATCTAGTACAAATGAACTCTAACATATGTCATTAGAGTAGGTGCTCCGAGCTTTCTTTCATATATCATAGCATGTTTTATAAAATCGGAAGTGAATCAACAATTTGGGATCAATGGATTGCCATAATAAAGAGACTAATTGATAATCAGCCCGCTGCCATTGTTCTCTCTCATTATCAGGAATGTCTTTCGCCTGCTTAGTAAAGTGTTCAGAGAGTCCTTGGCCCAAAAACCAAATATCAACAGTAGCATGCCAATCCAAGAAATTCTTTCCATTGAGTTTTTTTGACATTATAGTGGGATTACCAGAGAAGGCAAAGGAAATGAGTCCCTTCTTTGGTGTTTTAGAAGTGGTTAACGAAGTTTCTGATGCGGAAGCCATGGGAGGAGATGATGGAGATCTAACCCACGAAGACAAAGACCTGTGATTGGGGATTTGACCCTTGGAAGAGGACCAGGAGGTGTCGACAAGTCAGACAGGACCAGCGGCGTGGTGTTCATGCAATGGGAAGGCGGCTCGTGGCTCTCACGCACCGACATGAGAGGAGGCCTGTGACAGTGCATGGAAGGCTTTCCGACGACGAGACTTCGATGGGTTGGTCGGAATCACTAGGGCAGACGACCGGGACCTTTACTTGGACAGTTGAAGGTGTTTGGATAGCAGATCTAGCCTTGAACAGAGGCTAGTCATGCGTGAGAGATGAGGGAGACTGGTTGCTAGAGATTTGGCAGCCCCAGGATGAACCAGCTCTGATACCAAGTTAGAAGAGGATATTTGGCATGTAAAATGACTTAAAAATCACTCACAGCCTTCTTGATTATATATATTTACAAGAAACTCAATCAACTCCCTTAATTTTAGGGATTGATTGATCTAAACACAACAAGTAGGATCAGCTAATTACAAGGAATATTTACAGGAAATATTAACGCATATCAACACTATCAATATTTATCAAAGCCAAAAAAGGACATTTGATTTTGTTAGATGACAATCTAGCAAAATATGGTAAGCATATAAAAGTAGATCCAACTCAGAACTAGCACATACTCGGTTGCTCAGAAAGTAGACTGTATACTACAGCCCAAACAATTCTATAGCCAGATAAAACAGAGCACTAGCAGTTGCTGGGACCTTCAAGATCAGAATATAATGATAAACTAAACAAATGGACAGAGAGTGTTACCTTCCTACATGTTGTTATAGGGTCGTCAGAGTAAAATGGAGGGTAACCAACAAGCATCTCATACATTATTGCACCCAATGACCACCTGCAACAAACAATGGATAAGATAACAGGAAAGGAAAATACACTGGCTTTCTTTTCTCTTGTTTTGTTTTCTTTCTTTTATGAAGGATAGAATATAGCAAAGTCCAGATAGCTGAAAGCCTAATATATGCTTCATCCAGTTTGACTACCAATTAATTCTAAGAAAGCAACCATAAAGGGATCGTTCTCAATAAGCCTAAAACACACTGAGAACTCTTCCAAAGTTAATGCTACCTGATATTGCAATCTAATACCACTTAAATTATATCATATAATTTAATAAAAGTCCTAAAGAAAGTAAAGTAGATCAGTTGTGGGGGGGGAGCCAGATACATCAAGATAAAACAAAAATAAGAAACTCTGATGACGAAAAACTGGTATATTTATTTTCTATCTTCTGGGCCCTGGTAATGTTGATTGCATCATTAACTCTTAGGAAGTTTAAAATATATCATATCAATTATCACAATGGCACCCTTTATAATCCTAAGGTCACTAATGTGGCACAAAGAACTTCCTGCTCCCCTAACAGCACCAAGAATGGTCTCATCCTATCACCCTACTATGCCACAATATCCTTCCTCCAATTGTCTAGCAGTACAGTAAAGCATCCTTTCAGCTTAACTCGCTCTCATGATCCTGAAAGCACATCATATCAGTATAGCCAGACATCTACTTTGTTAATGTGGGACACTGCAACACTTTGCGCTCCACACCCCCTACCCCACACTCTTTAAAGTGAGCAACTTGACCAAATGCCAACTTGAAGGAGAAAGGGACAGACGAGAATAACCCAAAAGGCCATAGCATTAGGAGAACAAGGACCACATTGCCAGCATAGATGGAAATGGAAAGCATAATATTTAAGGGTGAAAAAAAAAATGTAAAGAAAACTAGAGACAAGTAAATAAAAAATGATATAATCAACTCAGAGTAGATAAATTACTTCCAACATGTTTTCACAACATCTACCATATCAGTCCCAGGAAAAACATAGAATTACATATTGAAAGACTGAAAATGACTAACCAGTCACACTCCATGCCATATCCCTTCTTCAGTAGTACCTCAGGAGCAATATAGTCTGGTGTGCCCACTGTTGAAAATGCCTTCAAAAAGTGAAAGGAAGAAACCAGCAAGTTAATAAACAACAACAACATATCCAGCCGTTATCCCACTATGTGGGGTTGGCTACATGAATTCTAGACTTCTATGTGGGTTACATCCCAACAGATAGTTTGTCTAGAATTCATATTTGGATCCGACTAGGTTTTACGCAAACCAGCAAGTTAATAGCGTGAACAAAACCCTGCCCCCTCTCAAAAGAAATAAATGTCTTACCTTCCAATATGGCTTGAAGCATATATGATTTAGCATTTGGTCACATATAAGTGCATACCGCATAAGACACAAAATCTAATAAACATATATAGCTCAACTCAAGTTACCTCATACTGCATAAGGCACAAAATCTAATAAACATATACAGCTCAACTCAAGTTACCTAAAAGTTCATACGGACAACTATCAAATACATATCATAAAGAGAAAATATGCAGTAACACTGGCTCATGCAAATCATAGTTCCTTAAAATTTTTAGTCCCTCTGTTCACTGTTTTCCCCCAGTTTTTAGAGAAGAAAACACTAAAATTTTGGAATAGTAAAGTCTTTCTGACTTGATTTTCATGTTCTTCCTTGAGGACAGCTTAACAAATACAATTATGCCTTTTTCATCTAACCTCTATTTTGATCCAATAGCCTTTCTAGCTTCTTTAAAGTTGAGTGTTCTAGCTCACTTTGCATTGTCAGCTTCCATGCTAGATATGGGAATTTCAGGCTACCAGCAACCTTTCTTTGATTTCTGAGCTATATAGAATACAAGCTTTGTGGAAGCAAAAGAACCTATTATCAAGGCACCACATTCAGAAAATCCTTTTATCACTCCCCAACACAAACTTACACTTTTCAAAAAAGCTCAATTCCAAAGCCTTTTTTCATTTATTTTTGAGGAAATTCACTGTCATTGTACTATCTTTTTTTTTTCTTTTTAAATTTATCTACTGTAACTACCAGTCAGCTGGATCCAAAAAGAATAAGTCTGATAAAATTTCAAATTAATGATGTATGTATCAAACTCTGCATGTGCATTAAACCATTAAGGAATCCCCTTACACTTCTAGTGTGGAAGGAATTAGTCCTTAGTCCTCATCATCATCTGTTTCCAATTCCAGATGACCCTGCTTAGATAGCCAACAGCTAGGTCAAAGTCATTGGATCTTCTTATCATAGATTCTACAAAATATCATTTCATTTTTTGGTATATGTGCGAAAGTTAATTCCAAATACCTGGTGCAACATTACAAGACAATCTATCCTTAGGTTACATTTAATAGAGCAACAGTTCACATACATGTGAAAGTTGTATGCTCATTTCAATTGCAACTATGGATAAATTCTATGTATGTATGAATACATATATGCATAACAGCATGGCAAGTAGGCATAAGACGCATCTACCCTTAACAAGAGATGCATTTACTAATATTAATGAAAAAATAAAATCAAATAGAACACATGTTCAATTAAAATAAAAAAAAAATCAATTTCAACAGTTACAGTGACAAAAACAAAAACCGAATCAACTTGCTGTTTGAGTAGTCTTCTGGCTTGCAGACATATATATCATCACATTAGATACTCAATCCTATATCAGTGAATTAAGTCATTTCTGTCATGGAGACATGATTTATCTTGTACAGATGATGTTTCTTCTTTTCCTACAATCAACGAAAACTAAGCAAATATGATCACATTGAATTAGCATTCCTACAGATATGGACTGATTCTAGTAGGGAAGAAACAGTCATATTTCTGAATATAATTGCATACCAACTTTCTCCTGTTAATCTGCCAGTGCTGAAGCTGTTCACGAGGACTTTTCCAGTTACTTCCATTGTCTGCATCAGGGATGTATCCATCAATATCCATTGGCTCCCTCAAATTCTCATCATCCATGGTTTCATTTTCTTTCACTGTAGACAAGGTTCTACAATCAAGAGGTTTGCAAAGACCAAAATCTGAGAGCTTCATGTGGCCATTTTTGTCCAGAAGGAGGTTATCAGGTTTAATATCTCTGCAAGAAATTAAGTCAAATAAAGCATCAACTTGATTAGAGCAGGTAACACAGCCGACCAGTTTTACCATAAAACTAAGCTTCCGGCCACTAAATTGTAAAATCTCATAAGGAGATGCATAAAAAAAAAAAAAATTCCATGACAAGGTATACACAACAACCTGTGAATGTAGTTGTGTTTGTGAATGGACTCTATGGCCAAGACACTTTGAGCAACATAAAACCTAGCCACATTTTCAGTTAAAGTATCTTCTCTCATTAGCAGAGTCATCATGTCACCACCAGGAAGATATTCCATAACCAAATACAAGTATTCTGCATCTTGGAACGAGTAGTATAATTTGACAATGCAGTGGCAGGCAACTTCTGCCAGCAAATTCCTCTCAGCTCTGACATGTTCCACCTGCAGGATAAAAGGTCATTCATGAATATGACAGTAAGCCACGACCAACAGATATTGTGGGAAAAAACAAAATTTCCAATTGCATAATACATAAAGAAAAAATAAGGGAGCCCAGAACCCTTGTTGAAAGTAACTCATAAATTGGTTGAAGAAATTACACACGTGTATGGCACTGATATTTTGATACCACTATTTCACATGGTTAACACCTTGCACACTTCTAATTCCTCTCAGGAAAATGAATATATTAAACCATATTTGGTCTAAATGAGTACCATGGGTATACCATTAGTTAATAGAGCATATATATATATATACACACAAATATATATATATATATAGAGAGAGAGAGAGAGCATAAAAAGGTTAAAGGTATCAAGTCTTCCTAAGATCACCACCCAGAAGTTCTGTGGTCATGGCCAACTAAGATTTATAATTAACATTGAAGATTCCTCTTCAAAGCTGTAGAGAGACATCCAACTTACATAGAGGCAGGATTCCATTGAAAGATGTGTAGCACAAGTCGAGACCGTAAATTTAGACTTGACATATCTTGTTTCTTGACATAGTAAGTATTCATACTATGATTGCACTGTCTCCAAATCTGAATCCTATGAACTCCACTCACCTACTACTAGAACAACAGATATTCCTAATTTATCCAAAGAACTCGGGGTGTTACATTCTTCTTGACTTGTATCCCAAATCCATACATTACCATCCACTAGATTTGCACATCACTAAATCATAGCATAATGAATGACAAAGGGTTTTCCTTGATATCCTAAGCCCTAACGATCTTATGGACATAAATAATCATACCTATTTTAACATGAATTTGGCTTTGTATATACTTATTGCTACATAAATTAGGCACAATATACCTATTCCTACATGGATTTGGCATGATACATATACCTATTTCTAAATGGATTTGTTTGTTTACAGCTTGCCTGATATAAATGTTGCACATGTAATGACTAAGCATTTCAAAAGTTCAAGGAAAGATAGTGCTACAAATTCTAGGGATTCTAGTTTTCTCTCATCTCCAAATTTTAACAATACAACCAGGAGACAAAGATTCACTTAATAGAATTAAAAAAGAAAGTGGCCATCCTCAGTCCAAGAGGCTCCCCGCTTCACAAGAGAACTTAGTTAATGTGTAAGTGACAATATCTATCATGGTGGAATCGAGGAGTCCAAAATGCTATTTGTCTCAACATGCCATTCATGCAAGTAGCTAACACAATGCAGCAAGGTCCAGAAGACAGATCAGCTTGGCCAAGTTAATAGATGTTGGGCATCATACCCCATACAGACAATTAATTCATTATCCAAGAAAATTACTGAGATCAATAATCTTGACACATATTTTCCACCATGGTGTGGACTGAGAGTAGGATGCTTCCTAAGCATAAACAGCATTATGGATTCTTAATAGTGAATGAATAAAGTAGAAAATAACTGCCTGACAGAAATATCAATTATTCTCATTTAACCTGCCCTCTTCTGAGCATTTCGGACTTTTTCAACTTTTTCATTGCGTATATATTGCCAGATTTTTTCTCCCGGCACAACCTGACCTGTACCGAAAAGAAGGATATCCATAAGCCTACAAGTAACAACGTCACAAATTCATAACAAAAAAATAAACCATAATCAGGACTGCAACTGCAGTTTCCTAAACAGTAGCTAATCATGAAACAGTATGTAAATGCAACCACATCAGAAATGAGTAAAATAAGAAATTAGTATTACATATTGATCCATCATAAACGAAACATTTTTCAGCTTACTAAAGTTATTATCAATTTCATAATAAGAATACTTCCAACCAACTTAGAAATGCCAATGCTTCTCCAGTACAGATTTTGAGTTGACATCTCTAGCATTTATCCTATTCTATGTAGAGCTTTCCAATTTGAAAGCATTGTTACCAAAAATGTGTCTTCAAAAACATAATTTATGCAGTGTAATCTTAAATTATTAATAACCAAGATGTCTAAAAGCTGCCATGAATTAATTATGGCAACAAACAGGCAATAGATCCTCTGCTCGAACCTTGCCAATCACTCAAAAACCGTTACATGTATGTTTGGCATGCTTATGGTGGAGGGGCTAACCATACTTAAGCAGGAATATAAAAAGTACAAATAATAGGAGTTATACATCTCCCAAACACCATAAACATTTAGGTGACTTGGCTTCTCAGAGTTCAACACTAAACACTCAATTATTTGGACAGAAGAAAAGATGCAAATTTAAACGACAAAAGCATACGTCAAAATTAAAAATATTGACTTTTAATGGTTTCTTTTATGAAACCAGGATACACAGACATCACTGAACACATGGATTCATGAAATGCAATATAGGTAATCAGGGGCATCTCTAACCTCGCCGTAGGCTCCCCTCCCTATGATGGTCAGAAGCTCGAAATCATCAGCACATATTTTATGCCTTTTAAGTCGCATGAACTCTGTCTCTTTTCGTTCTAAATCCTTGATCAGGTTTAACTGTTCTTCCATGGGCACATCTGAAGAAGCTAACTTCTTCTCTAACACCTGTCGCCTGCAATTGAAGCATAATATGCCAGTAATTTAAATGCTGAACTCCCAAAGCATCAAATATTCATGTAAAACACATCAATTTGGCAAATATTCATGCTGAAGACAACATTAATGTTGAGTCTATTACTATATCCCGCTGATTCAATTCTCATTTTCAAAATCCATCATTAATGTCCAGTATTAAATCTTCTGTTAACAACCTAAAAAGGAAGCCTACGCATTAGGAAGCTAGATCTTTCCAACAAAGCCCTTATATGGAGGTGGTTGGAATTTTGAGATTGATTCTAACAGTCTTTGGAAAAGAGTTGTGGCCGATAGGTACTGCTGCTCTTGGGGAGGGACGTCTAGGTCTCGGTCTGGAATTTGGGTGTGGAGAAGCAATTTTTGGGATTGGAAAAGTTCTGTTAATTGTGTTTATTTAAAAAGGTTAGAAAGGGGTCCTGAGTGGCGTTCTGCCCGGACAGTTGATGCGGTCGCAGGCCTCTTTGTGAAGCCTTCCCGAGGTTTCTCTGCCTCCCGTTGGTCCAGTATAAAATGTCCCTTCGGCCTTTCGAAACCCTAATCACCACCAACGGCGTCAAGAGAGAAGTTGCAGTTAGACACGGGAGAAGTAATTATAACCGTGGAATTGGCCGAGTTTGCTTCCTCCACATGGTCACAAAGCCCAGATGCCCACACCTCCAAGTACCTGCTTGAAGGATGTGATTGCGTTGTAGTGATACAGTTGAATGGCTGGGTTTCATTTGCACAGTTCCAGAAACATCGAAAGAAGACAATTAAACTATCGCAAAACGAGAGATAACCATCACGCGTAGCAGCGGAGCTTGATCGAGGTAATTAATCTCCGCTGGGTCACTGAGAACGTAAGAAGAAGAAAAAAAGGGAAGTTCGAAGCCGAAGTGCTTGTGAACTGAACTTAATTTCCGAAAGTAAAACAAAGAAAATGCAGGAGGCACCGAAAGTGGTGAACATGTCCCCAAGGGAAGGGAAGGGAAGAGGAGAAATCAAAGATTAGCAATGTCAATGGAATTTGGTCTTCAGCAGTTTAGTTTGGCAGGGGCAGTAGGGAGCAGATAGCGGCGAAAGCAATGGACGAAATTGAGGGGAGGCTGACTAGCTGGAGGCCGTAAAGCAAGAAAACAAACTAGAAAGCACAATCAAGAAGCAAGATGAATGAATGAATGAATGAATGGGAAGTGTTGGTTGAAAGAAAAAGATACCTGTTCTTTCGTTCTTCAATGTGCTTCATCTGAGTCCTGTAGTGATTCTCAATGAATTGCTTTGCCGCCGCCACTCTTTCCATCGTCAAGCTCGACCCCTGCGGTTCATCGGCTTTCCCCTCCATCTCCTCTCTCTCTCTCTCTCTCTCTCTCTCTCTCACACACTCCTCTAAATCCCCGTCTCTCCCTCTCTCTCCCCTCCCCTCACCTTATATATGTTTATTTATAATAATATAACAATAATATTATATATGTTAAAAGTTAATGTAATATTTATATTATCGATGGATGGCAGCAAAGCAGAAATGAAAAAGCTCGGAGAAATCGGCCGATGGTCTCTCTCTCTCTCTCATCAGCCGCAACAGCAGCAGCAGCAGCAGCAAGTATTTTAGTAGATGATGAGGGGGGCAAGGTGAGTCCGTCCATGGGCTTACCGCTTCGAGCCTCGTTGCCAACCTGTAGCCTCCTTACGTGGCGCCCCCCCCCCCCCCCCATGTCCGTTGCGTATGCGTATGCCTTCCCACTCGCCCATCCAGCCTGTAAAAACTATGTGCCAAGTGCCACACTACACTCATTCTCTCTCTCTGCTGTCAGCGGCCGTGTCGTGCCCTCACTCTCCGCTGCGCTTGCGTGCGCATCACTCCCTCGTGCGTGGAAAGGAGCGGGCCGGGCCAGGCCAGGCCAGGCCTGGCCTAGTGACCGGGGGAGCGAGCGACGAGAGTACCACTGTCACTGGCTGGCACAACATTACGTTCATTAGGTAGTGTGGAATGGAGAGGAGAGAGTGTAGGCCACATGCGGGGGGGGCAAAGCACGTGAATCGGTTCCGCAGTGTGGTGTTCTATTTCTATTTCTCCAAGTCAGTGACGAAGGCAGCCTCGCGGCTCACGTTTTTCGCAATGCCGCTGCCGCAACATCTTCATCCATTCATTCATTTTCCTCCATTTCCAAAACCAAAACCCCCCTTCCGTACCGTGCCGTGTCTGTGTGCTTTGGATGCCGTTTCCTATCCTATGCCATCCTTCACCTTGATTATATATTTTTTAACCCCTATACTTCAAATAATAAAATGTTTGAATTGTTATAAAAAAAATTAAAATATAAAGAGTTAAATTAATTTAAAAATACAATCAAAATAATAAAATTTTGAGTAATTATATGAAAAAAATATAAAAATACATGAATAAAATAAATAAATGATGTCAAATCACTAAACCATGATGAAGACTGTGCTCTTAGTAGTTAGAGGAGGATGTGATGGTACATGATAATTTAAATACCTTAATTAGAGGAAGATGTGGTGGCATATGATAGTTTAATTATTGTTAAGGCATCTTTTATGTAGGAGTCCATTCACATATAACTCTCAAATAAATTTATAATTGATTTGAGTTAATTAAGAAGTGGTGATGGTATTGTAGAATAGGGTCATCTTCACGAGCTTCACTGGGGATTCTAATTTTGTATCCAAATCAATCAAATCACAAAGATGGAGCCAATTTAAGTCAACCCAATTAAAATTAGTCAATGGTAAAGACTTATACAGTCATATCGTGAATTATTGTTCAAGTGTCCATAGTGTTGGGGGAATTCAGAGATTCAAATAACAAAGAAGCAAGAGATATGAGAGAAAACAGAATCTATTTCATTTGAATGATTCACAAAGAATTACAACAAGAATTCTCACAAACAAAAACTCTCAAACGGATCTGACACTCTGGATCCCCCTCAATCCTCTAACTTGGGATTATGCTGATGAACCTCTAACCTGGATTCATACGTTACAAGAAGAAGGCATAGCCTTATATAGGAGATTGGGTGGCAACCAAGTCAACAGGAGTTAGGCAATCTGCCTAACTCCCTGATGCAGCCAAGGTTGCCAAACCCACTAGCCTAACAAGCCAAGACAACATTCTTTGCCTAACAAGACAAAGCCCATTGCCTAACAATGGTGGCTTGACTCTAACAATTCTCCCCCTCAAGCCACATCTGAAACAAATGTTATCTGAAAAACATCCCGGCCATGTCTCTGCATAACTCTAGCTTTTCTCGAGTGTCAGTTGGATTCTTCTTCGTATGGATCTTAACTAGTCTCAACAGTTGTCGATCCATCACCTCGCATATTCAATGATAGCGAATACCAATGTACTTTGTACGAATAGCTCCCCCGTACTAAAGACATGTTTTCGGCGTACCTTTCAAGTACCCGAGAATCCCTTTGACTGCCTCCCAATGTTTCCTTCAGGCTTAGAGAGAAAAACAGCTCACTACACTCACTGGTGTGAGCAACATCCGATCTGGTACATACCATTGCCCTGGTACTTGCTTCAGACCATACAAGCTCTTCTCTGGCTTGTAACCGAGGTTCTTACCTGTGACCTCAACATCTTCTGGTTCTCCTCAGATCCTCTAACTGGGATCTATGGGATTATCCCTCTCACTGGGGATTCCTCTTCAACTGGGAATGCACCTCTAACTGGGGATAGATCTTCAACATGGGATTATCCCTCTCACTGGGGATTCCTCTTCAACTGGGAATGCGCCTCTAACTGGGGATAAATCCTCTAAACTAGGATGATCCTCTCACTGGGATATCCTTACTAATTCTCTCTTGGGATACACACTGATCCTCTCTTGGAATACATATTGATTCTCTCTTGGGATACACACTGATCCTCTCTTGGAATTCATACTAATCCTCTCTTGGGATTCATATCCTCTTACCAGGGATATATATACATGATCCTCTCTTGGAATTCATACTGATTCTCTCTTGGGATTCATATGGCCAAGTCTCTGCTGCCACTAATTCTAAGAAGCCTTCGTGTCAACTATGTTGCACCTGTCTGTATATATCTTCACGTGAGTCTTGTACAATGTGCCACAAATATGTCCTTGGGCGACTACCATAGCGCCTCTTTTCAACTTCCATGTGCCCTTACTAAACTGATTACCATAGCCCTGTTTGTCAAGAGCTACTCTAGAAAGTAGATTCAACCGAAGATCTGGCACATGTCTGACATCCTTCAAGGTGATTGTGCTCCCGTTGCTCGTTCGTATCTGAACGTCACCAATTCCTACAATCTCAGAAGAACTGGAATTTCCCATCTTCATTGCTCCAAAATCACCTGTTTTGTATGTTGTGAAGAAATCTCTGTGGGGAGTCACGTGGTAAGATGTCGCAGTATCTACCACCCATTCTGTGTCTTCTCTTGAGACGTGAAGGCATGTCTCATCTTGGATTGAACAATAAGCTACCTCTCCATGGATAGTCACTAGTGTTTCTCCATCCTTGTTCTTCAGCTCGGAACTGCCTTGACCCTGCTCTCGTTGCAATTTTCTGCAATTTTTCTTCAAATGGCCCTCTATACCACAATGGTAGCACTTGTACTTTGACTTTCCTCCATCTGTGGTCCTGCCCCTATTCTTGCTCTTTCCTCTCCACTCGCCTTGACTACTTCCCTCTTGACTCCATCGGTTCTCTGATACAAAGGCATAAGTCTGGTCCGTGCTCATGTCTTTTCTTCTGGCCTCTTCATTGAATAGGGCATCCTTCACCATCGTCATGGTAAGTTTTCCCTCCGGGGCAGAATTGCTGAGAGAGACTACTAGCGTCTCCCAACTATCAGGAAGAGAACTGAGAAGTAAGAGTGCTTGTGTTTCATCCCCAAGCAGCATATCTACAGACGACAACTGGTTTACCAGGCTCTGGAACTCACTGGTGTGCTCGGCAACTGAAGTTCCACTTTTCAACTTCAGATTGACTAACCGCCTCATCAACAGGGCTTTATTCCGAGCGGTCTTGGCCTGATACATCTCCTCTAGCTTCGTCCAAAGGGCATACGCGTCTGTCTCTTGTGCTACATGGTGGAAGACACTATCATCAATCCATTGCCGGATCTGACCGATAGTTTTCCTGTTAAATTTCTTCCACTCTGCTTCTTTGGAAGGATTAGGGTTGACACCTAATAACTCCAGGGGATCGTACAAATCTCTACAGCTGAGAAGATCTTCCATCCGAGGTCTCCACAGTGTGTAGTTGGTGGATGTGAGCTTTATCATGGCTCCTGATGATGTTCTCTCCTCCATTTTCACTAACTTGATCAAAATTGAAGTTAAATCTTCCAAAACGGACTGCACCGTTGCGTCCAGAAGGGTCGAAAATGGTAAATTTGACTCTTACGGGGTCAAATTCTGATTCTTGGAAAAGATCAGGGCTCAAATGTAATTTTCTGAAATTTTCAGGGGCTAAAGTGCAATTTCAGAAAGTTTAGGGGCTAAATTGCAATTTTCAGAAAGTTTAGGGGCCAAATTGCAATTACTGAAAAATTCAGGGGCCAAAATGTAATTTTACAAAACTTCAGGGACCAACCTGCAATTTTTCCAAAATTTCAACAGTGTGATGACGTGGCAGACACGTGGCAGGTGACGTGGCGTTGACCGAATGAGGTGGCGTTGACTTGCTGAGGTGGCAGTTGACCGGATGACGTGGCTGGGTGACGTGGCGCCACGTGGTCGTCTTCAACCTCCAGACGGCGCGTGTGGCGCGTGTCGAGAGTGGGCTTCACTCTCCGACTTTCAGGCGGCGCGTGTGAGCGCGTGAGGCATCGTTTCGGCCTCCAGAAAATTTCTCCGTGCTCGTCTTGACACGAGGAGTCTTTTGGTATATTCAAAATACCAATTTGACAACTTGGAAAAAACTGGTTTGAAGAACAGAGAGCTATTCTTCAAAAATTTCTCCAATTTTCTCTCACTAGCACTCAACCTGGCGCTCTGATACCACTTGTTGGGGGAATTCAGAGATTCAAATAACAAAGAAGCAAGAGATATGAGAGAAAACAGAATCTATTTCACTTGAATGATTCACAAAGAATTACAACAAGAATTCTCACAAACAAAAACTCTCAAACGGATCTGACACTCTGGATCCCCCTCAATCCTCTAACTTGGGATTATGCTGATGAACCTCTAACCTGGATTCATACGTTACAAGAAGAAGGCATAGCCTTATATAGGAGATTGGGTGGCAACCAAGTCAACAGGAGTTAGGCAATCTGCCTAACTCCCTGATGCAGCCAAGGTTGCCAAACCTACTAGCCTAACAAGCCAAGACAACATTCTTTGCCTAACAAGACAAAGCCCATTGCCTAACAATGGTGGCTTGACTCTAACACATAGATCCAACAGGCTGGGCTGAGACCCAAATAAATTCAAGTAGGCCCAAAATTTTAAGCTATAACCCAACAAAATTTATTGTATAAAAAGAACCAACCTAGCCTTAAGCCCATTGAAAGGCCATGCAACATATATGGAAGGATGGGTAATAGTAATACTAATACTAATTAACCAATTTGATTTATTGTATTTTATTTTAATATTTAAATAATAGTAACACAATTATTTGAATATTAAACATAAGATATAATAATATATATTTTTTCTATAAATAGACTATGTTTATTTGTAGTTATTCGTATTTAAGGGTGTTCATTCAATCTGTCTTGAATTGGCATTAAAATTTTTAAAAATTTTGTATTCAAGATCAAAAAACTAGGGTTAAGACTAGATTGGTTTGGGGTGATCCTAGATTTTTTTTTTAAATATATAGTTTAAAAAGATATATATATGCATATATATTATATATATCATTCAAACAAAAAAAATATATAAAAATCTAAAAAAGATGAAACTAAATTACACTTTAATAATATTTTTAATGTATATTATATTTTTATTTATTATTAAATAATATTGTTTATTTTTTTTTACCTCACTTTGATATTCGGTAGTCTCCAATTAAATCTAGTCAAAAATGGATTAAAGTAAAAATATAGACTAAAAACCAAAATTTTAACATATATATTTCCTAATAACCAAAAAAATCTATATTTCATAATTTTTTGAGATAAAAAATATGAAAAACATAAGAGGCAACTTCACCGATAATTTTGCTTCTTCATCTTTGCTTGTCATCACCTTTGCTACTATTCGCTTGTCATATGTCTTCGTTGTTCGCCAGTAATAGACATATCTTCATTTTTATTTATTGTTGGCGCTTTTATTTATTATTTCTTTGTAACTTACACATATTTTGTCACTATTTAGAAGTTGTGCGCGTATGAGAGGTGATTTGGGTATTTTAGCACTAGTGCATTGGGTATGTTAAATGACCTCTAACAATTTTTATAATTGACTGAAAATTATATAATTAAAAAATATAATTAAAATAATAAAAAATTAAAGTGTTTAAATAAAGAAGCATATGTGGCTAAAATATCTATTACGCCATATATATATATGTATATATATATAGCTGTGTTTGAGGGGAATTGATTTCATCCTGCCCAGGTATACACTCTTGGGGGTCAGGGCTGAGCAAAGGTTCAAGCTTTTTCTCTATCGAGCGACCGCAATCGCAGGAGCAAGAGAGAGTTAAATGGGGGATCCCTATTACAGATACGGTGTTCCTGCAGATGGAGGTTCGAATTCCTTCGCCCTAAATCCCAAATCCCTCTCTCTATTTTACTTCTCTGCCAAATATACACGCCAGCATCATGTTTCACTGTTAACACATCGGAAAATCGGTTTCTCGTCTCAACTCAGTGTTTACTGCGGAACCATGCTTTTCGACTTTTACCTAACAATCTTTATCTTGCTGCTGCTAAATGTTGTTGCAATTCCGCATACACACACACACACATATGTATGTGCGCGCGCGCGCGCGTATACAGTGCTGTCGTATTTATGCATGATAGAAAACGAACAAGAGCTGTGGAAGATAGGGAAGAGGTTGTTTCTAAATCTCTTAGAGGGTAACAAATTTCAAAGCGAAATAGTTGATTGATCTTCATGAGGTATATATCGACCTGGGATTTAGCACAGGAGAAAGGGAAATTTAAAACAGATGAAATGATGAAGCCAAGCAATCAATTGATGTTGCTCCATCAGATACAAAAACTTACAAGAAGGGAGCTTTCCTTAATCCCGATACTCATATTTCATCATCACTCATCATTAACTGCATCTTGCCCTAACTAAGTTAGGGTCAGTTGCACTGCATTCATAATGCCAATTGACTTTCAAAAATCGACAACACAAATCCATGCAAAAAAAAAAAAAAGGAAAAATTTTACGTTGGATGTCCTTTTTGATTCAACCCTCTAGTTAGGGAATAATGAGAAGAAGTTCTAATGCCATTTTTATAAGGTGAAGCTTCATATGGTCGTGTTCCATCAGATGGTTGATATTGTGAAACTAAATTGTACAACATGGAAACATGACACCCCGCTACTCATTTATAATGACTATGATATGCATCACTTGAGATGGAATACCAGCCAAGAGAGGAAAAAGGGAAACCCATTCTGTAATACTTTATAATGCCGAATCTTGACAGTTTTCTTCTAAAGTTTAGACTGGAAGTAATGCTAAAGCTTACTGGTCCATATTGTTCATCTATTATGCTTTGGAATACTTTATAATGTCTTTGATGACGGGCTATATTCTTTTCCGTGTTATATATAGTTTATTTGCAAGTCTTACAATTACATTGATTAATCACCCTCACTACAGCAGGGAGCATCCCAAGATCTGGTTTTCCTGACTACTTGCCGCCTGAACCCACACGATTAGCACCACATCATCTGTGGAGTTCTCGTGACTTACGGGGTAATTCCCAAGATTATGCACAAAAAGAGGTAAAGGTGTAATGTATTGATGACTTTAAGTTTATGTGACCAACTGGATATCCAGGTAATAGATGGATTTTTTGTTTCACTTTTAGATATTACCTTTGCGGCCTGGGGCATATGGAGTAGATGATACTAAGGGTATTGGTGTTCATCCTGAGCTTGGTTTTGGTGGATTATCAGCAGGAGCAAGCATTAAAGGCTACCAAAGTCCTTTACAAGATCCACATTTACTTGCCCAAAGACGAGATGTTGCTGCAGGCATTGTTTCAGGCACCCGTGATTTAATTAATGAAAGGCATGGTTCCTTGCCCAAAGTTGATGGCCTTCCACATGCAGCGAGGGATTCAAACATTCTGTTTGTTGATGGGCTTCCAACAGACTGTTCAAGGAGAGAAGTTGGTCGTATCCTTGCGTTACAGCTATCTCTGCATGTGTTACCCTTCTTTGACATCTCAATAGTACTTACAAATTATTGAAATCTACTGCTTGTTTGGATGGAGGGATGGAAGGGGAAGGGAGACTCCTTTTGTTGCTTGGGAGAGAGTTTCATAAATGGAATGAAAGGGGAGGGGAGGGACATGATACCCTCTCTTCCTCATCTGTACCCTTTTTTACCTTGCACTTGATTTGGGTTGCAGGGGAGGGGAAGGAAAAACATTTTTAAATATTCTTATTGTTTTTACTATGTTATCCTACACATTGTTTTTGACATTTTGTAAAAGCCCATTATTATCCTTGATCTAAGAAAATCTTGTAATTACTTTTACATTAATTTAATGGTACTCTTGGAGGATGAATGTTAATTAATGGGATTACACATTAGACAAATTTTCTGTATTTCATTTTGCTTGTATATATTATTATGTTAATTTATATATACTATTTCATTGACTTGACATCATAAAAATTTGTCTGTATTTATTTTGAAAGTGAGAGGGTTATAACTGTAACTTTATTTTAATTTTGTTTTTATAGTTTTGTCTCCTTTCATTCTCCATCCAAACAAAGTAAAGTTATACTACATTTATCTACATTTTATTCTTCCTAAACAATGGAAGAGCAACAAACTTTACATTATTTTCCTTACTTGTCTATTCTATTTCATTATGTTCCGTTTCATCCTCTACCACAACAAAGGCGTGATTTTGGAGAGTATACCGACATTGTGGCTTTGCTCTTTTCCTCTCTCTTTGTCCTTTCATTTCCTTTCTCTCTTTCATTTCTTTTTATTTCTTGACATGTAAATCAAGATCTTTTTCGTCCATTCATCGGCTTTAAAGATATCAGAGTTGTTCATAAAGAGCCCAGACGTGTAAGTTCACTATTTATATATATGTTTTATTTATATGCTATAGAGATGTAACGTAAGGGATAGATGAATGAACCACATTTAGATTGCTCGTGATATATGCTAAAGATACTGTTGATACATCTAGTTATTTTATCTTTTAATTGTATCTACATGGTTGCCATGCATTTTTGTGTTCTTCAGGTAAAGAGTTTCCCATGCTCTGCATATCTATTCTTTTGTTTACAATTGACTACTTCCCAATGAATTATATATCTCTGTCATTACATGTTATGATTATTGAGATGAAAATGCAACTTCATTTTCCTGTGATGCTATAGGCAACCAACCAATTGGAGTGAAGGGCTCCAAGGTTAGCAAGAGCCAAGGTAGTCTCTAATGAGAGATAATGGCAGTTGTGAAATGACAATGGGAATTCCCTGGAGAACAGGAGTTCCCTTTTAGGATAATGTTGTACAAGGATGTGGTGACAGCTGCTATAGTTTGCAAACATGAGATAGTGCATAGCCATAAACTGATGGGGAGGGAGGTGTATAGTGAGAGTGTCAGTGGGAAGTTGTACAACTGTGAATTGGAGAGGTTGTTGGCAGTTGATTGTGTCTATGTCAGAGGGTTTGGCTCGGAGGAAGTAACTGATTCTGTTTGTGGAGTTGTAGGTGGGGATGGAATGGAAGGTGATGTAAGCAGGCATGGATGATACTGCATCAGTACAGTGATGGAGCCCCCATTGGTTCAGTGATTTTTTTCCCTTTCTAATATATTTGTAGAGTTTATGGTTAATTACGGTTTGACGCCACTAAAATATAAAAAATTTCAAATTGACAACACTCATTAAAACATCGAGAAAGAAAATTTACATTTTATGTGATTTTTTCTACAACTGTTGTATGTTAATTATTACTTAATATTATTTTTATGTTTAATTATAACTAATTGTTTGAGCAACAAATAGAATGCTAGGATTATTCTATTTACAATTGGATTTTTATTGAATAAGTTTTGTTGGATGCATATTATTAAATTTGAATTATTTAACCTTATGGTTTGGTATGTTGATATTAAAGCAATTATACAATGTGTTCAAAATATGAAAACTTGTTAAGAAAAATTGTGATAGTGTATTTTTGCATTTAAAATATTACACTAGGCATGTCAAGTTTTTTATGATTACTTTCTTTTGTTTGATAGTTATGTTTAATTGACCCCACTGGACTAATTGCTGGCTCTGCCACTGCATCAGTACTACACTCTTATCCTAGAAAGGAGCTATAATTGCGCTTGTGATCCAGTTGTTTGTTGTTTGTCTGTGTCTCTTTGTTCGCTTGACATGAATTTACTGCATTAAATCTGTAACTGTGCCCAAAATGTGTAACTGGTATAGGTTTGGGGCATATAGGTGAATTTAATGTTTTAGGTGCTGTTTGACTAAGCTTTATTTTTCAGATTTCATTTTTTGCGTTCAATTTTGGTTTTTAAAAATGAAAACTGACATGTTTGATAGCTTTGTGTTTGTTTTCAGTTCTATATTTTATTTTTTTTATTTTATCTCCTACCTATACCATCATTAGCGACCAGAGGAGACATTGGAGGTTGCTGGCAACCCCTCTGGTGCTGACATGACTGCTGGAAACTCCCTGAGATCTTTCTGAGAGTCAGCACTCTGAGATCATCTCTGGGAATCAATATGTAGGAGGAAAGAAACTGGAGAGGAGGAGATGTTTGCTGGTGCAGTGGTGGAACTAGAGAGAGAAAGAAACAAGAGAGGGAGAACAGAAGGAGAGAAATAGATAGAAGGCGAGAGATTTTTGCTGAGGCATGCTAGGATCTGAGTTTTGGTATAAGAACGGAACTCATTTTGGGTAAGAACAGCATGAAGAAACGGTTACAGAAAGTGTTGAAATATTCAAGATAAACCGAAGCTAACAACCAGCCGAGATCAAGATCAAGATAATCCTAAGTGATAGATTGTTTGATGATTGTTTGATTGTTTAGATTTGTTTAGATTGTTTCAGTTTTACCTTTATATTTATCTTTGTGTTTTTTATCTTCTTGTTGTATTTAAATTAATGTAATCTAGTCCTAGATAGTAGGAATGTAATCTAGTCCTAAAATATAGGAGAATTCTTAGGAACCTCTTGTGTATAAATTTTATCATTGACATCAATAAAATCATAAGGAATACTGGTTCCTTTTCTCAACATGGTATCAGAGCTTGCAAATCCAAGCCTGTTCTTCTAAGAAATCAGTGCCTTCATTGCACGATTCAGTTTTTTCAGTGCCTTCATTGCATTGTGCCCTAATAGCACCCGATTTTTTCTTGGGTTCCAACCATCTACACCTTTCTTTTCTGCTGTTCCACACCCCCTTTCATCCTTCTGTTCTTCCTTCAACATCAGCAAATCCATCGTCTTCACCTACTATCATCACTGGAGAAAATACTGCGGTAGATCAACCTCCTCCTCTCACGGGCGAACTACTAAGTATTCACCAATCCTACCGGCTAGATGGTAGGAATTTTCTTCAATGGTCGCAGCTAATCAAAACCCTTCTTAAAGGCCGAGGAAAGAGTACCCACCTCACTGGGAATCCTCCACCAGAAACTGATCCAGGCTTCAGCGCATGGGATGTGGAAGACTCCCGCATCATGTCGTGGCTATGGAGCACCATACAACCAGATATCAGCAGGAACTTTATGTTCCTTAGTACTGCCCGAGCAGTTTGGGAGATCGTTTATCAGACTTACTCAAAGGCCAAGGACGCATCTGTGATCTTTGATGTCAAAACAAAGATCAATGGTTCAAAGCAAGGCCAGCTAACAATCACCGAGTATTATAATCTGATGCTAGGCCTATGGTTAGAGCTTGATCAATACCAAGCTATAAAGATGGTGTGCCAAGCGGATACAACTACTCTCAATCAAATTCTTGAAAGAGACCGGATAGTAGAGTTCCTAGCCAGCTTAAATCCTGAGTTTGATCAGGTAAGGGTTCAAATTCTTGGTAAGGATAAATTACCTAGGCTAAATGAGGTGTTTGCTATTGTTAGAAGTGAAGAAAATAGGAGAGGAGCCATGCTTGGTGGATCCAATATGGAAGGATCAGCACTCCTCTCCAACAACAGATCATGGAAGCAGTCAACCAATCGAAATAAATTCGGACGAGAAGGGCAGTGGTGTACCTTCTGTAATAAGCCGAGGCATACTAAGGAGACCTGCTTCAAGTTGCATGGAAAGGAAGCAGTCCTCAATAAACTTGGTGGATTCAAGAATATAAGGACTCAAGGTCCTCTGCAAAACTACCCTCAAAGCTATCTTTCAAACAAAGAACAAGAGGGAGAAGCAGAAAAAGAAGAAAGGCCGAGTGTTGGAACTGGTATGGACTTCAGTCAGCTCAATAAAGAAGAAGTTTATAAGCTGAAGGAATTTCTAAAAACCATTCAAGATGGAGGAGGATCCTGCTCTATGGCTCAACAAGGTAAACAAATCAGTTTTACTCCTTTAGCCTCCAAAACTGGTAGGAATAACACTTGGATCTTGGATTCAGGAGCTACTAACCATATGACACCCAATTTCCAGTTTTTTGATACTTATGAGCCTTTTACATCATCCAAACAGATCACTATTGTCGATGGAACCACAATTCTCATTAAAGGAAAAGGAAAAGTTATCTTTGGTCCAAATTTGTCAATCAATCCAGTCCTTTATGTACCAGATTTAACTCTTAGCCTTATTTCTATAAAACAACTCACTCAAGACCTCAATTGCAATGCTATTTTCTCTCCATATGTGTGTAAATTTCAGGACATGGACACGGGGAGGACGATTGGTGTGGCTAAAGAGCAACATGGGTTGTATATCTTATAAGGGGGGAGCACTAAGCCTAAAGATCAGCTGCAGGCAGCCTACTCAACCCAGAAAACAGCCTCTGACCGAGCTGCCATTTGGCTTCATCATCTTCGACTAGGTCATCCTCCTTTTAGTTTAGTGAAGGAAATGTTTCCTACTTTGTTTAAAACTCTTAATCCTAGCAATTTTCAGTGTGATGTGTGTGTTATGGCCAAACATCATAGAACCTCTTATTCAATTAGCAATAAACTATCATCTAGACCTTTTGATTTGATTCATTCGGATGTTTGGGGTCCTTCAAGAATTTTAAATCAGCCGGGGGCCAAGTGGTTCATCTCATTCATAGATGATTGTACTAGGATGTGTTGGGTTTTCCTTTTAAAAGATAAAGCTAGTATTGGGACTGTTCTCCCTTACTTTTGCAAAATGGTTCACACACAATTTGGAACTAAAATTAAAAAATTTAGGACAGATAATGCAAGGGATTATTTTGATGCTCATTTACATCTCTTCTTCCAAAACGAAGGAATTGTCCATGAATCTTCATGCATTGACACTCCACAACAAAATGGAGTGGCCGAGAGGAAGATGAGGCATCTTTTGAATGTCACTCGAGCCCTTCTTCATTATCATAATACTCCTAAATATCTATGGGGGGAGGCAGTCTTGACAGTCACTTATGTCATTAATAGAGCCCCATCCAAGATCCTTGACAATCAAAGTCCTTTCCAAAGTCTAACCAAATTTTTCCCAGACCTGAAATTGCACTCTCCATTGCCTCTCAAAGTTTTTGGATGTGTATGTTTTGTTCACATACCTAAAGTCCATAGAGACAAGTTTGATCCTAGAGCAAAAAGATATGTCTTCATAGGGTATTCTCCAACCCAAAAAGGATACAAGTGTTATGATCCTATCTCCCGGAAAGTCTATATTTCTAAGGATGTCACCTTCATTGAGTCCCAATCCTTTTTTGATTCTCAGCCTAAGGGGGAGCATACTCAACCAGAAAATATGGATAATTTCTTTCCAGATTTCCTTCCAGAACTCCCTACTTCCACAAATGATTCTGTCCATCATTTCCCAAAGATTTTTCCATCAAATAACACTGATTCAAACCAGCAGCAGACTACCAACAGATACAAAGGCTCACCCTATGTGTATAATAGAAGACAACCTAATGATGATCTTCAGTCCACACCAGTTGCAGCCCCTAATCCAAGACTAGAAGAGCACATATCTGACGAATAGAACATCAGCCAAACAGACTCAAAATTCCCTGATTTGGACCTGCCTATTGCCCTTTGAAAAGGGGTCCGAACATGCACCAAACATCCCGTTGCAAATTTTTTATCCTACCATCGCCTTTCTCCTACCTATAGAAGCTTCCTAACAACCCTAGATGCTAGTGTTATTCCAAAATCAGTGGAAGAGGCACTAAAGGATCCAAATTGGAAAGAAGCCATGTTAGAAGAGATGAGCGCCTTGAAAAAGAATCAAACTTGGGAGGAGGTGACTCAACCCAAGGGAATTAAATCAGTGGGCTGCAAATGGGTCTTTAATTTGAAATGCAAAGCTGATGGTACTCTTGAGAGATACAAGGCAAGGCTAGTGGCCAAGGGTTATACACAATCCTATGGGATTGATTATCTTGAGACTTTTGCATCAGTAGCAAAAATGACAACAGTACGAGTCCTCATATCATTAGCAACAAATTTGGGGTGGAAACTACAACAACTAGATGTTAAAAATGCATTCTTGCATGGAGATTTAGAGGAAGAAGTATTTATGGAATTACCCCTTGGATTTTCTCATAACAAAGAAGGGCAAGTGTGTAGATTGAAGAAAGCATTATATGGACTTAAACAGTCTCCACGGGCATGGTTTGGGCAGTTTTCTACAGCAATGCATAAAATGGGATACTGGCAAAGCCTAGGGGATCACACCCTCTTCCTAAAACACACGAAAGATAAGGTAACTGCTCTATTAGTTTATGTTGATGATATTGTTGTGACAGGAAATGATGAAGCTGAGCAAGAAGACCTAAAGAAAAATCTAGCTAAGGAATTTGAGATTAAAGATCTTGGAAGGTTAAAGTATTTCTTAGACATTGAGGTGGCCTATTCTCAAAAAGGGATCTACCTATCTCAGCGTAAATACACTCTTGACTTATTGACTGAAACAGGATTTCTAGGAGGAAAGGGAGCTCAGATTCCAGTAGATCCAAACATCAAGCTACAAGAAAATTACTCTGGAGAAGCAATAGATAAGGGGCAGTTCCAAAGGTTGGTAGGAAAACTGATATATCTCTCACACACTAGGCCGAACATAGCATTTGGAGTAAGCCTAGTAAGTCAATTCATGCACAGCCCCAATGAGGAACACATGAACGCAGTAAGGAAAATTCTTCATTATTTGAAAGCTACACCAGGCAAAGGCATTCTTTTTACACCAGGAGCTGGTCTAAAAATTCAAGGGTACACGGATGCAGATTATGGAGGTTCTTTGGTTGATAAACGTTCTACAACTGGGTACTGCATGTTCCTAGGAGGAAATTTGGTGTCTTGGAGGAGTAAGAAACAAGGAGTAGTAGCACGGTCAAGTGCTAAGGCAGAATTCAGAGCTATGGCTCTTGGTGTGTGTGAACTCTTGTGGCTGAAGATTATCCTAGAAGATTTAAAGATTCAAATACCATATCTGCTTGAGCTGCTATCCGACAACCAATTAGCAATCAATATTGCTCATAATCCGGTGCAACACGACCGAACCAAGCACATTGAGATTGACAAGCATTTCATTAAAGAAAAAATAGGATCCAGGCTGCTACAAATATCCTATGTTTCAACTAATCAACATGTGGCAGATCTTCTCACTAAAGGATTGCCTATTAGGAAATTTGAGGAACTAGTAAGCAAGCTGGGAATGGAAGACATCCACTCACCAGCTTGAGGGGGAGTGTTGAAATATTCAAGATAAACCGAAGCTAACAACCAACCGAGATCAAGATCAAGATAATCCTAAGTGATAGATTGTTTGATGATTGTTTAGATTTGTTTAGATTGTTTCAGTTTTACCTTTATATTTATCTTTGTGTTTTTTATCTTCTTGTTGTATTTGAATTAATGTAATCTAGTCCTAGATAGTAGGAATGCAATCTAGTCCTAAAATATAGGAGAATTCTTAGGAGAATTCTTAGAAACCTCTTGTATATAAATTTTATCATTGACATCAATAAAATTATAAGGAATACCGGTTCCTTTTCTCAACAGAAAGCGGTGGTGAACTGGCAAAAAAACAAAATATTCAAGATGCAGTTGGCTGAATTCCAAAATGCCAACAAAGCAGGATAATCTCGACCCACAAATTTGCCATGTGACACGATGTGATACAAATGAATGTAAATTTGAATAACTTTTTTGAATTACTCTCTTCGTCTTCCTCTATAGGATTTGAATCATATTGACCGGCTATGAATCAGAGCTGCAGCATCGATACTGCATAAACCGTAAATATGAAGGACTTTTAGAGATGAGTCAAAAGGGTTGATTTTTTAGTCTCCTTTGGCATTCTAATTTTGGGTGAGAACGAAGAGAAGGTCCCAGGTTCATTTTCAATTTTATGATATAACGTGAGTTTCCTTTTCATTTAAGCTTTCAAATTCAGATGCTCTGGTGAGTGCTGCCACATGCAGTAGGGTCACTGGAGTTTCAAAATTTTTTGCAAAATGATTGAAAACAAAAGTGGGGAGCCAAAATAGTGAAAAAGATAATTGAAAACTGAAAACAAAAAGCCTAGCAAACAGGCCTTTAGCTGCATGTTTTGAATTGAATTACTGGCTTCAAAAGCAAAAGGGATAGGGATAAAGAAGAATAATCCTGTCATGGTGTGAGGTGGCAGAAATGACGATCATTTCTATGAGCAACATTGCATTAGACCACTCTCTGTGATGTGAGTGGTCTGCAGTCCATAGCATGCACTTTTTTTTTTGGCAGGGTTTGGGGTGGGTCTGCTATGGAAGTTCTCTGTTCTCTCAGTTTGAAAGCTCTTGTTCATGATGTTCTGATGTTATCTTAATATTATCTTTTACGTTTACGCTTATTACCTATTTATCTGATGGTTGAAATTTACTACTGCAGAGTGGAGATAAGGCTTTGGTTTTATGCTTCGTGGAATTTGCTGATGCCAAATGTGCTCTTACTGCCATGGAAGCTCTTCAAGGTGAAGGATATTTGGAAATCTCTTTTAATTTTCTATCCAATTTTGAACTTCTATCTGAAAAATATTGTGGATATTTGGGAATGTCTTAATTTTCTACCCATTTTTGAACTTCTACCAGAAAAATATAGTTTTTAGTTGTTGTCCCTCTGATTCCTATCAGCAATGGAAGTCTTATTACAAATAGACTGAGTTGCTGACATACTATTATATTCTAATTCACAACTTAATGATTGAATAGCGAACTTGGTAGACTCTGCAAATTGACTAATTGTCTCAGTTAAGTTCATGAAAGGTCTGAGTCAAGTTCATAAAATTTTTCATCCTGAGTTTATTAATTTGACCAGATTAAAATTGAATTGGAATTTGGACCTGTCAAGAGTGAAACTGAAATTTTAAAATTTGTTTGGTGGGGAAAGTTATGCCATTTGGTGAGGAAACTTTAATATTATTTGCCTCCAAGAGGCAAGATGAGTAGGCAAGAGAGCTAAAATGTTGACCGAATTTGGGTATAAAACTTTGGTTCTCTAGGAAAGATCATACGAATAATGGAGGATTATTTGGATAATACTTTAAAGGAGTTAGTGGTTGTGAAAAAAGTCTAGGAGACATGATTATTGTAGCTAAAGTTGTTCTAGGAGAAGAAACCTTGAATATCGTTAGTATACATGCACCACAAGTTGGGTTAGGAGAAGAGAAAACGACAAGATTTTGGGTGAATTTAAAGGGGTTGGTGCAAGGAATACTGCAGCACCCTGTTTCTTATTTGAGGACCTAAGGGAGGGAGGGAGGGAGGGTGAAGTAGGGGCAACAATCAACTTAAAGTTGATCATCAATTGACTGTGGGGATTGACGGTTTAAGTGGATATATTACTGATGTCAATAGTAGGAAAGTTGACTATTGCATTGATTGCTGAAGCAGGTGAATTGATTCAGGTAAGCCGTTGGCTTTGAGCTTGAATTTGAGGGCTTAAATGAAGGTTGTGGGCCATAATGAGAGGATTCTAGAAATATATGTATTGTAAAATTTGGTTAAAGTTTGTGAAAGTTATGATTTGAGGCTAATGAAGGGATTGGAGTTAATTAAATGCATGATTAGTGAAGCTCCAACAAAATCAGCAAGATTCTCCAACATTTTGGAAAATGGAAGAGGCTGCTGTGATGGCATGAAGTGATGATGCATGTGGTGAAAATGTCAAGGAGTGAAGGGATGGCACCAAGTTAGGTTTAGGTGGCTGAAGCTGGAAGTGACACCCAGCAGGCTGCTTCACTAGTTTGGAAATGCCTATAAATAATCCCAAATAAAAAAAAAAAAACTTGGCCGAGAACTGTTTGGGCATGACATGAGATATAATGGTCTTACAGAATATATAGTCATTAGTGAAGATGATTAACTACCTAGAGTTCATATAATTGACCTCATATAATGGAATTAAGGTTTTGTTGTTAGATATCATTAAAATATAAAATGTATAGATCATACTATTAATATGGATGCACAAAGGAGGACTCAATGAGTTCATGAAAACAGATACTCTGCGGACTATACGGCATCTCTTGCTCTCATGGCTTTCCTGTGCACTGGTAGCCTAGACTGTCGGAGACAGCTGATTTACTTTTGTATAGCTATAATTTTTCGAACTGGTAATCAAGTATAACATTAAATTTAGTTAAGTGTTGAAATCCATCCATCCAGCGTATTCTGTGGTAGCAGATTCACATTTCAATAGAAAAGGTATCCATAGGCCTATAGAATCGCTTGCTAATGCTACATTTTATTTTTTTGAATCTTCTTACAAATGCACAATGCGATGAGGTTCTAAAATGTGACATCTTTCTTTGCCAGGTTACAAGTTTGATGATAGAAAACCGGACTCCCCTATTCTAAGGATCCACTTTGCACACTTTCCTTTCCATCTGCCATCTGATCGGCAGTGATCTTGTCATGGCTCGTAGCTGGGCTCACGGTTAACCTGAGAGGCCATGAAGTCTGACGCAAGTGACAAACATCTTCACTTTGTTGAGCTGCTGGAGTTATTTGCAGAAATCCTTTTTGTCTCATGCTTATTCGCAGGAGCGATTAGCACGTTCATTGGCTTGAATGTGACATTGTAGTTGACAGTTGTTCACCAGGTTTTAGGAATGGATTGCTGTGAGTTTTGGAACTTTACATCAGGTTTAGATCCTTTTTATCAATTGCTTTGAAACATTTACCAATTTGGATGCCCCAGAATGATATTCCAAAGTCGTGGTATGTAATTTTTTGGTTTTGAAAATGGTATAGAAATCCGTTCCATGGTTATGTGATAATAGATTTCTTTTTAGACATGATATTTGTTGGGTTGTCGTCTTGTGTCAGATCAATGTTAATTAGCATACATCATTGTATATAAGATTTTTGTCGTTGTTGCTTAGTGCATATTTATAAGAAAGTATTTGTATATTTAAGTAACGTTTGTTAAAATGAGTAAGATAAAGTTGTATTAAAATAAGATTGAAATGTTTTTTAAACTAAGATATAAAATGATCAAGATAAGATTAGAAAATATTTGAAATTTTTTATCAAATAGTTTGTTAAATTTTTTGAAATATACTAAATTATACATGAAAGGGTGTGCAATCGGTTATAATTGAACGGAACTATCTAAAAATCACTAATTGAATTGCATGTAACAATTGAGTCGAGCTGACAAACAAATCTCAAGTAACTGAATTAACTGACCAAAATTAGTAAAAATTGAACCAAACTTAAAATCGAACTGTCTCACAAAATAACTGAATAGACCGAACTAAAGTTTGGCTTTATTGTTGCCATCAGCCACCTAGTCGATCATCGATTTCAATGATTGGAATCGATCATTAGATTCCCTCAACTGCGATGTTCATATACCAAAAATGAGTTTGATCCAACAGTTGATTTTTTTTAGATTTAAAAATTAATTTTATTGTTAAAAAACTCAAATTATGTTTCTGAAAAAATGTCGCCAACCATCATCCATGGCAGATTCCGATGATCAGAATTGACCATCATATTAGCTTAGTGACTCACATACTTAAAAATTAAAAAGATCTAATGGTTAGATTTTAGTAGATTTAGATTTTAATCTAGAATATTTACCCACAATAAGTTGTCGAAAAACTTATCGAAGGTACCATAGGTGTCAATGAGTGAGCACAGTGGTGCAAATCGAAGGAAAAGAGAGTTATTGGATTGGCGTCGAAGGGAGACAAAGGGCCGAGCAAATCAAAGACGAAGACAAAGGGGCAGCCCTTTGACTTCGACCCTTCGCTCGGCTAGTTAGCCCTTTGTCTTCTACTCTCCAACCTCTTCAAGTCTCAATCTTCATGTTTGTCTTCGAGGGATGGTGGTGCTGATAGGGGGCAGGGGTGGTGGTGAGGGGTGGCTGGGTCGGATGATAGAAAAAGAAGAAGATAGAAGTAAGAGCAGGCAGAAAAGAATAAAATAGAAGTAAGGGTGAGTAGCGATTCAGTTAACCGACCAAGGAAGACCAAATCAATAAAAAATTAATTGAAATTTTTGCCAAAAATAACTGAACCGAAACTGTTGATTCGGTCGGTTCGATTTGGTTAGTTCAGTCTAGCCGAACCTCTACTCACTCCTAGACATGCGCTATTTTTTTTATCTGTAGAAACTAAGATAACTTATCCGGAGGAGGGAGAGATAAATCAATTTAAAAAAATTTAAATAAAAAGTTACGTGACTTTTTTTTTTAAGAGTTGTCAAATAAATTTAATAAACATAATAAAAAATACTTTTATCTATCATGTTTTTCATAACACATTTTTTTTTCCATCTATATATTAACAAACCTTACCTTGTTGAAGAAAGAATGGAGAATCTTTTATGAATTACGATTGGCGCAGGTCGCAGGTTTAAGGGGCTCCCCATCGTAGAAAATTGGAGCCCTTTGCACCGGGATGTCATTATTTGTTGAAGAAAAAAATTCTCATGATTAACTTGCCCCGCAGCAGGGCAGGCTGGGGCATGGGAGCCCAGTGAGTGAAGGCAAACTCGGAAAGGAAAGACATTTTAGTTCATCTCCAGATGACCAGGATCAGGGGAGAGGGTGGGAGCTTCTCAAGCATCTGGGCTTTTGCACATCCGAAAACCCAACAAATGAAGCAAGAACAAAGTAAAAACCAGCTGGAGCTGGAAACTAACCACCATTACAAGTGCAACCCAGCTCCAATGTGTTACCTTATGCTGGTTTGTTGCAGAAAAATCAGCAAAAAACACATCATCGTTCCTAGAAGCTCAAGCAGGCCAGGCCAGAATAATATATTGGCACCCATCTCTGGCAGCAGCAGCTATTACTGTATACAGCTCTTACCTCCTAAATCAAGATTTAAAGCTCCATATATCACTAGGAGATTTTGACACTTTGCCAAATATTGCAAGCAAACGTGTTGAATATCTGACTTGATATTAAGATCAATTATAAAGACGCACTAAATTGACCTAAATGATTTCCTAGGCATCAGGTTTAGGCTATATCCAAAACAGGCACTGCTTGATCTTATACTAAACAAGAGGGCTTCTACTTGATCCATCAGCAATGATGCATGGTTCCATCAAACGCACAGGCTCATTCCAGGTTCCGGTATAACAAAAGAAAGAACATTGGTGGAACCATTGCAGGGGCAGATTGACGATGAACTTGATACTCGTTAATTCAGGAGGTGGATACTTGTCACCGGATTACTATTACCTCCTTTTGTGATTGCGACAGAAGAAATAAATGTGTCAACACATGCATCCTCCCCCTCAAGACAATTCCAACAGTAGTAATTTATATCGACTTGTGAAATTACGATGCTCGATTACAGCATAATTATCAAGTACAAGAGAGAGATTTGAAATCAAAGGAATGTGTTCATAGTGAATCTTCCTCTTAACAGAATCCAGAAATTAATTGGTCTCAGCTTGTGAAAGATGCTGAGAGTTACTGCATAATAATTGAGTACTAGAGGAAGATCATGAAATCAAAAGTAACTTTGTTCTCAACATCTAAGTACAAAAGGCACAATACACTTTAAGCAATGGTATGAAAGAATATATTGATCCCAAATTGCTACCAATCAGTTTGTGAACTGTAGCACGAGACCAAGGTTAAAAACAAGTTTGTATAATGTATTGGGTAAGTAATTCAGCCTAAGAGAGAGAACATTCTGTCATCCAAATGAAAATACAATCAATCTACGGGGATAAAGCGCAAATCTTTTTCACGAAAGGAAGGAAGTGCCTGCAAGGTTATGATGCAAGAGATTATGCGCAATGGCATCCCTTGCTTTCATTGCGTTTACCGATCTCAGACCAATCTCAGGGACCATCTCATCATCGAAGAGTTCGCACTTCAACCCCGGCTCATTCCTCATTTCACAGATATTGTGCAACACGCAGCATGCCCCAAGAACCACCGGCAAATCTTGAAGCTTGACCTCAGTTCTTTTCTGCAAGCAAGTCCATCTCCCTTTCAACCTCGCAAATGCATCTTTTGCAACCCTCTGGATTTCCTCAATCTTCTCATTGAAAGCATGCTGAGTCCAAGTCAAATGCTGCTGAGTGTAAGGCACCAAAACCCAATCCATCAGAGGATAGCCAGAACTGCCAACAACCCAGACACCCTTCAACAGCCCCCCATTAGCCCTCTGAAAAAGGGCTGATTTTTCCAACACCTGATCGTCAGGCATTGAACCAGGCCAGCCGATGCACACATCGGTGAACACTCCCTTTGGATTAACCACCCCTTGAACCGTAATCGAATACGAAGTCTTCTGATTCCTCTCAGTATGCCTTTTGTTAAAATAGGCAGCAACACTAATCTTAGGAGCAATTATAGGTATATGCGTAGTATACATTGATCCTACAACATTGGGTATCCCAGAAATGGACTCAAAATTCTCCTTAATCTTCTTCATGGACTCATCATCAGGCCATTGCAGGTACTTTGGCATTAGCACAGTCCTAATTGCGGAACAAACCTCAAGAA
This sequence comes from Diospyros kaki, assembly GCA_036245055.1. Classification (NCBI taxonomy): domain Eukaryota; kingdom Viridiplantae; phylum Streptophyta; class Magnoliopsida; order Ericales; family Ebenaceae; genus Diospyros; species Diospyros kaki. Next base: position 418,748 of record BSEG01000008.1, on the reverse strand, counting down.
CAAGCTTGTGGCAGGTGGAAATTCCCAATCCGAACTTCTTTGAGACAAGCCTGAGAGGCTCTCCGGTGGCCAATCTCCATATACAAACCGCAACCCGCTGCCTCACCGGCACGGCGTCTCTTAGGGTTGTGTTCTCTTTGGCCACTGCCGAGCTCAGCTCATTGCAAAGCATCTCAAAAGTGTCCTTTCCCATCCGAAACGCCTTTCTGAAATCTTCCTCTGGGAAGTCGTCGCTGTTGCATTCGTCCCACCACGCCTGCGATCGGCTCCTCACCCACAGCCGCCGCTGCTGCTGGCCGCCGGAAGCGGCCGCCGTTCCTCCTGGTCCTGCACCCGCCCCCGCCCCTCCTTCTTTCTCGGCCTCGAGAACGGCGGTAGCGACGGCGGAAGCGACGGCCGCAGCGGCCGACTTGGTCTTGCGCCTCAAGCCATCGGTCTGGTCCAACTGACGGTAGGAATCCTGTAATTCGTCGTAGTAATCGTGCATGGCTCGAGTCTTCTTGCGGTGGTTGGCGTCGAACAGGAGCTTCTCTTGTTGCTGGGTTTTGGACCAATCTTGGGAATCGCACCTCTGCTGCTCGTCCAGCAACAAAATTGAAGTCAAAATCTCTTTGACGCCCTTGGCCTTGTTGCCTTCTTCTTGATTCTGCTGCTGTTGTTTATCCTTTGGAGATCCATCCCGACGGCCATTGCTGTTGGAATTGTCGTCGTTTTTTCTCCTGCGCCTTCTTTTGGAGGGGGTGTTTGTAGGGAGGTGGTCGTCCATTTGGCCAACCGTTTCTTGCAGCAAATTGAGGATGTAAGAGTAATCGGCTTCTTCGGGTGGGGATGCCAGTTTCATATCATAGAGAGAGAGAGAGAGAGAGAGAGAGAGAGAGAGAGAGATGATATGGGTTTCGACAAGAAGTGAGGAAGGAAGAAAAGGGAAGTGAAGAAGAACAAAGACGATGATTGGTGGGTGGGGGTGGGGGGTGTGAACGCTCTCTCTCTCTCTCTCAGAAATTAAAGGTCACCATTTTCTTCTTCTCCTTCCTCTCTTATTTTATTTTCTCACACAAAATTAAAACAAAAAAGAAAAAGAGAATAACAGCTCACAGATGGCAGCAAAAGGAAAATTCAATGAATTAGATAATAATAATAATAATAATAATGATAATAAAGGGTAATAAATCAATATATATATATATAGAGAGAGAGAGAGAGATAACTCAGATAAGAGATAGAGATGGAGATGGTTTTGTATGACGCGAAGACGCGTATGGACAAGTGTGAACGGAAGCTTTGACGGAGACGGAGGCGGAGGCGGTGGTGGAGGTGGTGTTAGTGGTGACGGTGTTTGACGCGGACTTCCCCCATGGACATGGGTATTTTATATATATATATATATAAAATAATAAAGGGCGAGCTGTGGCTATGGCTATGCCAATGCCTATACAACCAATACGCGCTTCCGTTGCCGTTACTTATTACAGAGGAATGGATCTGTTTTCTCTTCTTCTTACATTTTATTTATTTAATAATAAAAGACAGTAAGAAGAAGAGAAGAGAACTTATTAGAGAAGAGAAGAATCTCTTTGTTTCTTCTTAATATTATTATTATAATTAGTCTTATAATTATTATTATTATTATTTTGTTCTCAAAAACGATTACCTTTTTAAACAATAAAGAGAGAGAGAGAGAGTGTTGTGTGTGTTTTGTCTTGTTTTGGTGGTTTGACAAATTCGTCCCTCTTTTTTTTCTTTATTTCTTTCTTTCTTTGTCTGTTTGACCTTTTTATGCCAAGCAGAAGTTGCCAGAAAATATGTTGAATTAATTGAATGTATTCACACAGTAAAGGTGGAAAAGAGAAATAAAGGAGAATGGTGTGATTAAGAGCATCTTTGATTCTTCACCCTCAAGATACTGGAATTTTATTTCATTTCATTTCATGGCCCTCCCCCCCTTTTTCATTTCCCTTTTTCTTTTCTTAAAGACCCAAAGCCCCTTTTTAAAAATTAAAATTACGTATACGTATACGTTTCTTTAGGGAGAGAAAGTGTTGATGAGTTTAAATTTGGGGACAGCAAGCAAGCAAGCAAATGAATGGGAACGGAAGCCAAATACCACCAGAGGCAGAAGGCGGCAAAGGTCAACAAAAGAGGCTGCAATTGGCAATTGTCCTGCCATGCACCCAGACCCAGTCAGAACCTCCCTCTCTCTCTCTCTCTCTCTCTCTCCCTCCTTAATTACCGCATCCCCCTGAAAGCTCAGTTCAACCCGCTCCCTCAACTTAATAGCCGGAGCCCTGAGGAGGTCAAAGTCCAACCTCCTCTTCTCCTCCTCCTTTTTCATGCTATGCTATTTAAGCATTGAATTCATATTCTGTGTATTGCAGCACACACTAGAATAATATTGGTAATGCTTTTGCTACTACCAATTACTTCTTGTTTCATCATGGCACCATCGAATTCTTTTCTTCTCTCGTACCCCCAAACTGCACCATTTCTTTTCTTTGAAAGTCCCCCCACCCCCCTTTCACATGCAAAACACATTTCTTCCTTCTACTTAGCAGCCCGATCACATAAACATACATAATAAATTGGCCCCACCAAACAAAGCTCCTTCACTTGCATTGCATCCCAAAACAAAAGAATCTAACAAACAAAAGCGGGTGACGTCCGTGATGCCCAGTAAAACCCCTTTTTACAAATCAATTTTTGAACCAGGAAACACAGATATTACTAAACAACAAGTGCTACTGAAATGCCTGAAACAGCAACAAGCATTACATAAAAATAAGGCAGTTTCCACTCCATCCCAAGCTCTCAACATACAATCAGGCCGCCTTGGGGTGAGAGAGAGTATACTTTTTTAAAAGAGTTAAATCGGTCAATAAATATTGTGGCTCCCCTTTCCTGATAGCTGACAGCTCGGACAATTCATCTCGTGCATCACATGTGTTGCCCCTCTCACTTGTTCCAACCACATTGAAATATGCGTATTCACAAGCCACCCTCAGCTTAACCAGAAGAAGATCATGTAAGAGATTTGCCAGCCCATTCTCGTTCCCTTCGCTTCTGCTTTGCCTGCATTCTGTTGAACTTCTCTTTGCCTTTCTCCAAGAGCGGGTCATGCACCACATAATCATTTGGATCATCGCTGCGCGACATATTATCCTGTGCAGAGATGCAAAGAGACTTCTACATCATGATAAACAAAAAGATGGCAATCTTTATGATGATGATGATGATGATGATCAAGCATCGGGTTCACACAATCACATTAGCTTCCTTTGGAAACCAACATTATCCTTCTGTTGTTTCTTAAGCAGTTATATGGTCTTCCCGTTTCCACCTCCAGTGAAACCATTGAGTGATGAAGTGCATTTGAGGGATAAAGACCATTAAGTATGACTTTATATAACTTGATCTATGTTCATTAAAACCCATATGCATATGTACCCACTCTAGAGTAATTTTCATTTGGCTCCCTAACCTAACATTCCACAGTACTTTTAATAATGAATTGATATTGTGAGTACATAGAAACCTGAAGCATACCTTGCCAGGCTCAGGTGCAAACTTCAGATCAACTGTTGTCCAGTCAGATAGGTTCTCATCTTTACCACCTTCAGGCTTGCCATTAGATTCATCATTTGTTGCAGAAATGGATTTCTTAAACTTCTCCAGCTTTGCCAGGACCTAAAGCGTAAAGCAGCAAGAAAAATTACACAATAAGACGTGCAACTTGTAAATATAAGAAAAAACAAGCCAACCAGCATAAATGAGTTAAAAAAAAGGGATATATACTTGGTGCCTGGTGGAGTTGGGACTGTTTCCATCTCAATAATCTGCTGTCTTGTTATCAAGTTTCATGGTTAACCAGTGATTTGCAGAAATGGTGAAGTGTATTCCTGTGCAGAAATATTTTATTTCCTTTTCTTTTTGTTGCTCTCTTTTTCTTTTTTCTTTTTTCTCCATTTCATTTTCCTCTTAAGATTATGCTAAGAAGCAAACTAACTTATATTTTCTTTCACACTTGAAACAAGGTAAACTGTGTCTACTATTGGTGGATGCTTTTCCAAATGGAGTGTGGCACAACTACTGAAATTCTAATCAATAAGAATTCTGGAAAAAAGTGGAGAGATGAGGAAATGCTAGAAAATTCAGTGAAAATTTTCTTATTCATATACATGGCATTTTTTTAATTGTAACTCTCATTCAATTTTCATAGATGTTTCAGAGACTGCCATTTCCAAGCGACCATGTAGTCAGCTACTCAAAAGGACGACAATTTGTGATGCCTTCACCATTAGGACCAACATGAAAATAAAATGGTATAGGGAAGACCAAAAACTAAAAAGGTCACGGCGGTTTAGCATACTTCATCTTCATGTCCTTGACGTCTGCGCCTCTTCTGTCTCTGCAACTGTCTTTCCCGTTCAGCTTCACCTAGCAATTGTAAGTCTGCATCAGCTTTAGCCATCTGTTCAGACCTGGCTTCTGAGCCAACTCCTTTTTTCTTCATGTACAATTTTGCCACTTTTGGCTGGTCATCAGAGCTATCAGGATTAGACCTACTAACCATAAAATTTCAGTAAGGTGTTTGTAGTTTTTGGCATCTACGATATTTCAAGGGTTCTTCATAGCAAAAAACAAAGACAACTGTTGAGAGTAAAAATGATAATATAAAAGACAAAAGTTAACCCTTATCTAATAACTTAACCTTTTAGATCAGATGATGGTTAACAATTCAACATGGTATCAAAACAGACAAAGGTTGTAGAAGGAAATAATGCTTCGTAGTTAGTTGTGTGTATTTCTCTTATGTTCTGCTGCGATTGTATTTGGTTGTAAACTGTTATGATGGTTACTGTTATGTTGTTATAAGTAGTTGTTGTATTAGTTAGGTGGTTATGGTTGTTGTTGCAAGTTGCAACAGTTTGTTATTAAGGTTAGCTGATATAAATGTTCAGCAATGCCTTTATTTCTATAACTTTAATTCATTTTCAGAAATTCATTCAACGAGTTCATTTTTCATTTCTCTCTTTTCTTGCGTTTCTTTCTGTTAAGCACCTTAAAGCTCTTGCTTCATGGTATCAGAGCCATAGACAAACGTCAATGGCTTCCAATCATGAATTTGGTTCTTCTTCTTTGCCTCATTTCTCCTCTACTTTGTTGTTGGCCTCACAATCCAACTTCTCAGCAGTTGCAAAGACCTTCGATTATATACCTATCAAGCTGGATACCAGCAATTATCCCTTTTGGAAGGCACAGATCTTGGCAACAACTAGGGCGTTCAATCTCCTTCCATTCATCAATAAATCTCCGCCATTGGTGAAGTATGTCTCAGACCCAGCTTCTAGTGAATCTGACTCGCAGGTTGTCAATCCCGAATACCTCAATTGGATCAAGTCAAATCAATTACTACTTGGTTGACTCTTTTCCACAATAGATAAAGAAGTACTCGCACAAGTGATTCATTGTGAATCATCTATGGAGGTATGGCCCACTCTTGAAAATCTTTATTCTCAACAAACAGTAGCAAAATCTTTCTAGTTAAAGCAACAATTGTGATCAGTGAAGAACGATTCACTTTCTGTAAATGATTATATTCTGAAAATCAAAACCACAGGGCATGCTCTCACAGCCATTGGAGAACCTCTAAATGATAAAGACCTCTTGCTAGCTATTCTAAATGGACTTGATAATGACTATGAGACTCTGGTTAGTCTCATCACTTATCAGATGGATAACATTAATCTAGAAAAGGTTCAGTGTCTTTTATTGATGCATGAGCAAAGGTTGGCTGTTAAGAATGCTTCAATTTCTTCTGCTCTTAATTTTGATACTTGTGCATCTTCATCTGTGCATGCCAATGTTGCTTCATATTGGTCTAAAACTAGAAATGGATCGATGCATAATAGAGGAGGTTTTGTTTCAAGAGAAGGTAGTTACATGAATAGAGGAGGAAGACGAAGAGGTCGGGGCAGGTCTAATGCTAGGAGTGGATATATTGTCAGTTATGCGGGAGACCTGGTCACTTTGCGGATAAGTGCTACCATAGGTTTGATAGAAACTTTCAAAGGACTCCTAGTAACCAAAATTTTGATAGAAAACCTGGTAATATGATACAGTCAAATCCACGGGCTTACCCAGCTGTTCCTAATGAGTCTAATGAGGTCTTTTTGGGTGAAGTACTATGCAAGGGGCTCACCATGGCAATTTGCCTCAGCCTTTAGAAACTCAATCTCAGTCCTCCTTGTCTTCCTATCATGGAGAACCTTCCTAGTTTGTTGATTCTAGAGCAACAAACCACATTACCTCAAGCCTCAATAATCTGTCTCTGCATTCTCCATACAACGGTGTTGATAAAGTTGTCGCTGGTAATGCTAAGAGACTTCTTATTTTCAATGTTGGTCTCAATCAATTATATACTCAAACAAATCCTACTTCTATCATTTCTTTATCCAATGTTCTTCATGTTCCTCATATGAAGAAAAATCTTATTAGTGTCTCATATGAAGAAAAATCATTACTCCGCAAGGGGATATTATCCACTGTCGGTCCCAAGCCCGGATAAAGGAGGAGGGTTGCGTTAGGTAGCCGACAGCCAGCGTAAAACCTAGTCGGATCCAAATATGAATTCTAGACAAACTATCTGTTGGGATGTAACACACATAGAAGTCTAGAATTCATGTAGCCAACCCCACATAGTGGGATAACGGCTGGATATGTTGTTGTTGTATGTTGTTGTTGTCTCTCAACATACAAGGGATAATAATATTGTTGAATTTCACTTTGATTCTTGTTTGGTTTAAGGACAAGGATACAGGACTGGTGCTACTTCGAGGACTTCTTAAAGATGAACTTTATCAGCTAGCTCCAGCATTTGATCATGCTATGTCCAAGTTTGTTTCATCTATCCAGCCGAAAGTGTGTGCTACCAATGTTTCTGCTTCTTTAAATAAATATAAATGACAAAATTCACTCTCTCATGAACTGTCTCCTATTGTAAATGTAGCCCAAACTAACAATGTATGTCAACTATGGCATGCAAGATTAGGGCATCCTTCTTCCAATGTACTATAGTTTATTTTGAATAAAATTCACATTCCTTGTTCAAGTTCTTCTCTTTCCTTTTGTGACTCGTGTAAAATTAGAAAATTACATCAGCTACCTTTTTTCCAATTGTACAATCACAACAAAGAAACCTTTAGAGTTGATTTACTCTGATTTGTGGGGTCTCTCTCTTTTTGTTTCCACTGAAGGATATAGGTACTATATCATTTTTGTTGATGCCTATACTAGATATACATAGCCATATCCATTGAAACTAAAATCTGATAAATTGGCCACATTTATAACCTTTCACAAGTTTGTTGAATTATAGTATCAATCTAAACTTAAGGCTATACAATCTGATAATGCTAGAGAGTTTAAAGCTTTTTTACCCTACCATTGTAACCATGGCATTCAGCCTCAATTTACATGCCCACACACACCAACAAAATGGTGTTGTTGAAAGAAAACATAGACATATAGCTGAGATGGGTCCTACATTATTAGCCCATGCTCACATGCCCTTGAACCTTTGGGTAGAAGCATTTCAAACTGTTGTCTACACCATAAACCTGTTACCAGCTTCTCCTCTCAATTTTCACTCTCCTTTTGAAATACTTTACCACAAGCAGCCTAATTACTTGCAACTTCAACCCTTTGGTTGTACTTGTTTTCCTTATCTTAGACCCTATAACAAGCACAAGTTTGATTTCCATTCTACTAAGTGTGTGTTTCTTGGATATAGCCATGTGCAACGTAGTTACAAATGCTTACATCCTTGAGCAGAATGTATGTCTCTAAACATGTGCAATTCAATCCTGATGAGTATCCCTTTCCAATTCTGTTTCCATCAGCTTCTTGCCTCTCTTCTCAACCTAAGCCAGCTTCTGGTGGTTCTTCTACTCTATTTCTTCATTCTTTTCCTTCTTTCTCCTCAAGTAGCACAGCCCTCTATCTCTCCCTTATCCACTCCTTTTTTTGCTGCCACTTCTTCTAATTCTCACTTGGCTCCTCCTTCTACTCAGCAGCCTGTTTTACCCAAACCTAAAGCTGCTCCAACTCCTATTCATCCTATGGTCACAAGGTCTAAAGTCCAAGTAGCTTGTTGTCACCTTCCCTCATGCCTTAGTGAGTACCCTAGAGGCTACTTCGGTCTATGAGGCTCTCTTAGACACTCATTGGGTTCGAGCTATGCAAGAGGAGTTCCCTACATTGCGGCATAATGACACATGAGAGCTTGTTCCCTTCTCTCCTGATATGAATCTTATGAACTGCAAATGGGGGTTTAGAGTCAAGTATAATCCTAATGGCTCTATTCTCAATCATAAAAATCGATTAGTGGTTAAGGGTTTTCTTTAAACACCTGGGATTGATTATGCTGAAACTTTCAATCCTATCATTAAGGCACCCACTATTCGAGTTTTATTATCTTTGGTTGTTACCTTTGGTTGGAACATTCAGCAATTTGATGTTAATAATGCTTTTCTTAATGGGGATTTAACTGAAGTGGTCTATATGTCACAGCCTGAAGGTTTTGTAAGTTTTCAGTTTCCTTCTCATGTTTGTAGACTGAAAAAGTCTCTATATGGTCTTAAACAAGCTTCTTGAACTTGGTATACAAAATTAAGGACCACTTTACAAGGTTGGGGTTTTACAAGGTGTCATGACCCAAGATTTCATAGAAGGGCATTAAGTAATAGACTTAACAAGTTGTTAGGAGATTTTTTGTAGTGCTGTTATAGCACATGGATGCTGTTATTTTTGTTAGAGGAAGTCTATAAAAGGCTGTTGGTATGACAAGGGAAGGTTGTTGAATGAATGAAAATCTTATTTATCTCTCTCTCTCTCTCTCTCTCATAATTCTCCTTCCCCTCTCCCATCTCTCCCTCTCGTTCTTCTTTCCCCTCTCTTCTATTCTTCTGTTTCTTCCCCCTTCTTCTTCTAATTTTTCCCCCTCATTCTTCTCTTGGTTCTAAACCTATCGGATCCTTCCGATTTCCGATCTAGTCCTAGAGTAAGCCCTAGGATCATGACACAAGGGCTGTTTCTAATGCTTCTCTTTTTATCAAGAAGACTTCTCAGTATGTCTTGTTCATTTTGGTGTATGTTAATAATATTCTTGTTACGGGTTCAGATTCTACAGCTCTTCAATCTTGTATTCAAGATTTGCATACTCATTTTACTCTCAAAACTCTAGGCTCCGTGAATTATTTCCTAGGGTTTGAAGCTTATAGAGATAGCAATGGAAAATATCTCACCCAATCAAAGAATACTTTAGATCTGTTGAAAAAGGCAGCAATACAAAATTGCAAGCCCTGTGCTACACCTTTAAATTTGGGAGTTTCTTTGACTAATGAGGGTGACCTATTTTCAAATCCATCCCTTTTTATTTTATTTTATCGGAAGGTAAATATGTCCATTGATCAAAAGAGACTACAAATACGAGGCAAATCCAGGATGAACAATAAAAACGGACCAAAACTAAAGACCCATGGCAAGAGCCTCAAAATGGGATAAAACATTAGGATACAAAGAGAAAATAACGCCATATGCATGTGTTTTAACCCTGTTGACGATGCTATCCACCATTGGTCTTTAGCCTTCAAAAATGTGACGATTCCTAGCTGTCCAAATATAGTAGACAGCACATGCAAGCCCAATTTTCTTCATTTTAAACCACCAAGATGTCCCATGAGCCTCCTTTTTAAGCCAATTCAACGCACTAGCAATTGATGACATGGACCTCCGACTGCCCAGCCAAGCTCTAATGTGCTCCCAAATCTGAGAGCTCACTGAACATTGAAAGAAGACGTGCTGGTGCGTCTCCTCACAGGTGCTACACAAGCCACAACTTCTATCGATATCTAGAAAGTGCAATTTATCTTTCATTAGCAGCTTTGATTTGACACTAAGCCATAACACAAAAGCATGCTTAGGTGTTACCGCCGAGTTCCAGACGTCCCCCACCCATATCATCTTGATCCCAGTTGGCCTAAAAAATTCATAGGCTTTGGATAAACATAAAGTGTCCTCAAGTTCCCAGCTAGAGAGAATCCGAATAGCAGCTGCGACTGATCCCTGAGAGCTGCAAAGGGAGTCTTTGATAGATAGGATTCTTTTCATCATTGGGGAATCAACCTTTCTTGATGATCTCTCTCAATAGGACCATCATTGGTTCTCTCCAATATTTGACATACACCAAACTAGATATTGCTTTTGTGGTGAATAAACTGAGTCAACTTCTATCTTCTCCAAAAATGTAGCATTGGTTAGCCTGCAAAAGACTACTTCGGTATCTTAAGGGAACAGTTGGTCTTGGCTTGTTATTTACTCATTCTGCTAGTGATTTGTCTTTAATTGTTTACACGGATGCAGATCATGCTGGCTGTAAAGTTATTAGGAGGTCTACTAGCAGGCTGTGTGTATTTCTTAGCAAGGATTTGTTGGTTTGGGGGCTCAAGGAAACAATCAGTAGCAGCTAGATCTGTTGGAGAATCTAAATATAGAGCTGTTGCACAAGGTGTTACTGAGATGCTAAAGTCATTGTTTTCTAAAATAGGTTATCCATGTGCTAAAGTTCCAGTTATATGGAGTGATAATCTAGTAGCCAAAAGCATAGCTGAAAATCCTGTGTTTCCTTCCCGCACTAAGCACATTGAGATTGATGTGCATTTTGTTCGAAAGAAGGTGGAGAATGGTGAACTTGAAATCAGATATGTCCCTACTCTTCATCAAGTGGCTAATATTTTACTAAGGGTTTACCGAGGGGTAGGTTTATGTTCTTGTGTGGCAAACTTGATCTCAAATTGTCACTTGTGCATCATAGCCCTACTGTCACTTCAAACAAGCTAAAGCCCAAGTCTTCTTCTTCTTCCATGGAGTCTGATTTGAAGGGGAATGTAGAAGGAAATAAAGCTGCGTAGTTAGTTGTGTATTTCTCTTATGTTGTGTCGGGAGTGTATTTGGTTGTAAACTGTTATGATGGTTACTATTATGTTGTTATAAGTAGGTGTTGTATTAGTTAGGCGGTTATGATTGTTGTTGCAAGTTGCAACAGTTTGTTATTAAGGTTAACTGATATAAATGTTCAGCTATGCCTTTATTTCTGTAACTTTGATTCACTTTTAGAAATTCATTCAACAAGTTCATTTTTCATTTCTCTCTTTCTTGCATTTCTTTCTGTTAAGCACCTTGAAGCTCTTGCTTCAAAGGTCTTGAGTTCAAACCTCATTGTTAACCCACTATTTAAATAGTTGCATGTGTTTCGACTAGTTACTCAGTGGGTCTGGCCACACGTGAAGGGGCATGTCGAGAGTAAAAATAATAATATAAAACATAAAAAATTAACTCTCCATCTAACAACTTATGCTTCTAAATCACATGGTGGTTAACAACTCAACATTGACAAACATAGAATAAAGCATGCAGCAAAATAAACAATGTGATAATCCTCAAGCAGGATAGATATTCATCAAAGAATATGCTATCAACAGTGTAAAATCAACAAGTGAATGAAGAAAAGCAATGAATCGGCAATAAAAGTGAATGTTGGACTGTAGAACATGTAGAATGCAAAATGTAAGTCTTCATATAAGAGATTATTCCATTTATTTGCCTAATGGGACTTAAACCTGAGTCTATTTATTGGGGAATGCAGCCTAAGCCACCGGTTTTCCCTAAGGGAAAAATCTCCAAATAGATTATTAGGGATAATGCAAATCTCTCTCCCTCTCTCTCTCTCTCTCTCTATATATATATATATATACATATACACACACACATTATCTTTTACTCTTTTTGGAGGAATGCTTAGGCTAATGGTGATGAGAGCATGTGAATGAACTTGTAGGCTTCAAGTAGTCATTGAACCACACTGGAAGAGAGAGAGCTTAGCAATCTATCAAAGAATAGTGGCAGTAGAAGCTTTCAATCAAAAGCCATAGAGGGAAGAGAAACCACTTGCATACTGAGAACCCACCCATGTTGGACTTTGGGCCTCGGTTCTGCAATAGGCCTCACAACTCCAGCTCCTCATGAGGACACATCCTCATCTCCTTCAGGTCAGCAACAACATGAGTTGGCTCCCTGCCATCCTTGGAGTAGCCAGGTAACTGCTCAAGGTGCTGCAAGCAGCAGTGGGTACTTTGAGCAGGGATACAAACTTGTGAGTACTGCTGTCTAGCACCTTTATTATCTTTTGATGGTCTCTCTCTCTTTTGACCAGTCAAGGCAAAGGTCCAAAAGTAGCAGGGGACCTTAAAGAAACCATCAACTTTAAACTCCAATCCACAAATTCCACGAGGTTCTGTGGGTGGGGACCCATAGGCCTAAGCATTGAGTTGGGATGTAAGAAAGGCACCCTCCTAGGAGCTTTGTTAGCCTTAGTATTGATGTTTTATGCACAAGGGTACTTCTGTCATTCTACATAAGGTCTCTTAGGATCTTTAGGTAACTCTATTTAAAGTCATTAGGTTCTATTTATGGTCTTTTCGTAGTCTTATCATTAGTAGTTTCAGTTTTCATTTAATTTCCTACTAGGAAACAGATTTTCCTAACTATAGTAGGAATAGCATTGCTAGAGCTCTATAAATACCATTGCAATTTTTTTCTTTAAGTGGTGAATGTAATAATTATCTACAGCTTTCACTAAGCCTGTTATACTTTCTTTGAGTTGTGTGATGCAACTCTAATCCTAGGTGTGATGCCTAGAAGTTATTTCTCCATCTCTTACCTAATCTTCAATTTCAGATCATTATTTTTGTAACCCTGCTTCAAGACTTGTAACTTGTTTTCAACAGCAGATAAGTCATCTTCTCTGCCTTCTTCTGCCTCTAAATTGTCCCCCAACCATTACATATCTAAACCCTAGCCTTTTCAACAATGTTTCCTAGTCTTCTAACCCTAAGTAAGCCTGCAATCAATTTGTATTCTCAGAACACCAGATCTTTCCTACATCACATAGAAGAAGAAAACAGATGAGAAGAAATAGACAAAAGAGATACCGAGAATGAAAGGGGAAACCAAAACTCAATATATTAAATATTAATCCAAAACATGATTATCTTTTTGATTGTTCTCCTACTTGTACAGGAACAATAATCCTATTTGAAATTTAACAACTGGAATTCTAAATTTCAGAAAGTAAAATATAAAATAAACCTATTCTACTTTATTTTGGATATAAAATAACTAATATACTTAAGATTCTTGCTATTTTGATGCTGCAATATATATATTTATATAAAAGCACCATCCAGAAGATAAAAAAGAAAACTATACCTTGGTGGTGATCTCTCAAGGTCCTTTGGGCTGGAATTCTCTGCACATTTCAAAAGAAAAACAACAGATGAAATTAAAAACATTAAGCAACTTGAAACTGTCAACTAGGACATGTATGGTAATGTAAGCTAGAAAAGAAAATGAATGAAAGATTCAAAACATGAAGAAAACTGAACCAAATCTCCTCAGTACATCAGCTTGAATTTGCTGTTCAATATTAGGCAGTTTCAAAGTTTCAATGATAACAAATTGGATACATTTGAGAACACATATATGTACGTCAGTATGCTGATGTCTACGGGTCCAACAGTTTTATGGAATGGAAATGCTGATGAACTACTTAGAACATGCGGTAAAGAAGACACGAGTAACTTTCTTGGGCTCATCATGAGCATGTATGTGAAATAAAGATACATAATTTGACAGTATCATATGCCAAATATGCAGTGTGAATTGTGAAATAGAGATAATATCTGACGATGACGTTTATAAATGCAACAAGGTTGGAACTGAGCCAAAAATAAGTAATCTCAAGGGAGAAAGATATGATCAACTTAATAGTGAGTTGAAGTAAAACGAGTGGATACACTCTTGTTGGAAGAAGTTGTAATCCATTAGGAGTCTTGGAAGATATTCTCACGGAAGAAGAAGGTTTCAGAATTTAAGGTTGTAGATTATCTTGTTAGCTGTAAATTGAGTTATAATCTTTCCTTATTTTATAGGAGAATATCTAGGAGATAAGTTAGCTAATATCTAGGAGATAAAGTTAACTCTTTTTGGGACTCTTTGTGTATAAAGTTCCATTACCATTGAATGAATATATTACGGTAGTTTTCATTCAAATCTCTACCGAAATTCTTCATCGTATCAGAGCCACGGTTTGTGGCAGTATATCGAAAGTTCTACTTCAACTAGAACTCATCTATCATCACGAAGGCCAAGAACTCTACACCAAGTGAGAGTTCAGCCTCTGATCCTCCTTCCCAGGTTAGGAATCATTAGATTCCAGTCTCTACAATAGCTCTCGATAGCCATACTCTCCAAATAACCGCGCATAAGCTCAATGGAACCAATTTTCGTGAATGGTCCCAATCAGTTACGCTTGTGGTTAAAGGGAAAGGCAAGATGGGCTATCTGACTGGAGAGATGGAAAAACCGAGCGCAGAAGCAGCAACTTATGGAGTCTGGGAAGCAGAAAATGCCACAGTCATGGCATGGCTAATAAACTCCATGGAGCCAGAGATTGGAAGGACATACTTGTTCTACAAATGGCGAGCGAGATTTGGAAGCCTATCAAGGAGATATATTCGGATCTTGAGAACACAACACAAAGTTTTCAAGTCCGATCCACTATCCGAACCACAAAGCAAGGTAACAACTCGATCACTGAATATTATAATACCTTAGTTGAATTGTGGCAAGAGATGGATCTCTTTTATGAGATCACTTGGGAATGTCCAGCGGATGGAATGAAGTATGATAAAATGATGGAAAAAGAGAGAGTATTTGATTTTTTACATGGCCTAAATTTGGATCTAGATGAAATAAGGGGCAGGTTGCTTGGTACTAAACCATTCCCGTCTCTAAAAGAAGTGTTTGCTGAAGTAAGAAGAGAAGAAAGTAGGAAACAAGTGATGTTGCATTATGCTGGACATGCAGGAAATGAAGGATACTCAGCATTGAGTATGTCACGAGGAAAGGCCTCTACCTCCACCAAAGGTGAAATACATAAAGAAAAACAGTGGTGTGACCACTACAATAAACCCTATCATATTAGGGAAACCTGCTGGAAGATACATGGAAAGTCAGCTTCGTGGAAACCAAGAAATCAACGGAAAGGTGGTCAATCCGCATATGTTGCAGAAACGAAAAAAAGTAACTCAAATATGCCTACTTTTATAGATGATCAGTTAGAGGCTCTTCAGCAATTACTAAATCATTCTAAAGGAAAAGGGAGTTCGAAAGTAACAGATAACCTTGAGATGCCTTTGGCAAGGCAAGGTAATATATATACTAATTATTGGATTATAGATACGGGAGCTACTGACCATATGACAGGATCCCTGGAAACCTTATCTAATTTTGAACCTGTGAATCAAGAAATAACAGTACAGCTAGCTGATGGTTCGAAATCCTCAGCCCAAGGAAAGGGAAAGGCTTACATATCAGGCCTAAGCTTAGATACGGTACTCTATGTACCAAATTTGAGATGCAACCTAATATCAGTAAGCAAATTAACTTCAGAAAGAAATTGCTCAATAACATTTTTCTCCTTTTATTGTGTTTTTCAGGACATATCCTCGGGGATGATGATTGGTAAGGCTGAGGAAAGAAGAGGATTATATCAAATAAATCAGCTTGAATCTCCTACAGAGTCTAGGTTATTTTTCCAAAACATGTTAGCTTTAGTTTCAGAGTCAAAATTGATGTTATTGCATCAAAGATTAGGGCATCCTATCTTAGAATATCTCAAGTTTTTGTATCCAGATCTTTCCAGAAATAAACTTCAAAATTTCAATTGTGAGGATTGTATCCTTGCAAAGAAAACTAAGAGCTCTCATCCTAAACATGCTTACAAACCATCAAAACCATTTCACTTGATTCATAGTGACATTTGGAGACCAACTAGGATATCCAACATAACAAATTCCCGGTGGTTCATCACTTTCATTGATGATCATACAAGAATGTGTTGGGTTTTCCTTATGAAAGACAAATCTGTAACCTATCTTGTATTCAAAAGGTTTCATCAAATGGGCTTGAATGTTTTCCAAACCCCCGTTTATATTCTAAGAACGGACAATAGCCGAGAATATTTTTCAAACGAATTCAATCAATACCTAGATGAGCATGGTATTATTCACCAAAGCTCATGTCCTTACAATCCTCAACAAAATGGGATTGTAGAAAGGAAAAAAGGACATCTTCTTGAAATGGCCAGGGCCTTGATGTTTGTAAGATCAGTTCCTAACAACTATTGGGGGGAAGTTGTCCTGACATTCGCCTATCTCATCAATAGGCTACCCTCAAAAATTCTGAAGTTCCAGACCCCCTTGAACGTCCTTATTGATTTCTTTCCTCACCATTCTAGAGTCCTCAATTCACTGCCCCTAAAAGTGTTTGGATGTATAGCCTTTGTACACCAAAAACAACCAAACCAATCTAAGCTAGACCCTAAAGCTTCGAGATGTGTGTTTATTGGGTATTCTCCTACTCAACAAGGATATAAATGTTATGATCCTACTAACAAAAAGTTCTATGTTTCCTGTGATGTCTCCTCCTTAGAATATCAGCCTCTCTTCAAACACCATCAGCCTCAAGAAAGTACCAACAACCCAGAAGATATATGGAGTACTCTATTGCCTATATTTGGTCATCCTTATCCCAATTCTTTTTGTGAGTCATCCAAAAAGCCTGAGAATTCTCAGGATGATCCTAATCTAAAGATTGACTCTATCAATCCGATCTCAGATCATCCAAGGAGGGAAGGAGAAAATATTGAGACCTGTAGGGAAGATCAAGCTAAAAATAAACCTCCTCTCCAGATTTACTCAAGAAGACCTTAGAATCCTCAACCTACACATTCATCTGACTTGGGGATAAGTCCAGAAAATGTTGAAGAAGGCAGGGTGGCAATCGAGAGCAGAGGTGAAGATGACCTTGGAATTCCAATTGCCCTAAGAAAAAGAGTAAGAGCTTGTACAAAATATCCCATCTCAAATCACTTGGGATACTCAAAATTGTCTCCTTAATTCCAAGCATTTACTACAAGTCTAGATCAGGAGACTATTCCTACAAATATTAATCAAGCTCTACAAGATAAGAACTGGAAGGGAGTTGTTATGGAAGAAATGACAGCCTTAAAGAAAAATAATACCTGGGAAGTGACTGAGCTACCAGAAGGAAAAAAAGCAGTGGGAAGCAAGTGGGTCTTCACCATAAAGTATAGATCTGATGGAAAAATTGACCGATACAAGGCAAGGCTTGTGGCACAAGGGTTTACCCAAACCCATGACCTAGATTATAATGAAACCTTCTCACCAATGGCAAAATTGAACTCCATCCGGGTGTTATTGTCCTTGGCTGTAAATCTAGACTGGAGATTACACCAACTAAATGTAAAAAAACGTGTTTTTAAATGGAGAGATGGAAGAAGAGATCTACATGAGACTTCCACCAAGTTTTGAAGAAGGCAACACTAAAGGAAAGGTATGTAAATTGAAGAAATCACTCTATGGGCTTAAACAATCTCCTAGAGCTTGGTTTAAAAGGTTTAGTGATACTCTATACACTCTAGGGTACAAGCAAGGCCAAACTGACCACACTCTCTTTACCAAAGTCGAAGAAAATGGAAAAAGAACTATCTTGATAGTGTATGTGGATGTTGTTATCATCACAGGGGACAATTTGCAGGAGATTGAGAGGTTGAAGCAACAACTGAGGCAAGTGTTTGAAGTGAAGAACTTAGGGGAATTAAGATATTTCCTTGAATTGGAAGTAGCTAGGAGTAGTGAAGGCATATTTATATCTCAGAGAAAATACACTCTGGACCTGCTACAAGAAACAAGAAAAATGGGTTGCAAACCAGCAAGTACTCCCCTAGAGCCAAACTGGAAAAATAAGGAAGAGAATGGAGACTATTTGGTAGATAAAGGGAGGTATCAAAGGTTGGTAGGAAAGCTGATTTATCTATCTCACACTAGGCCAGATATAGCATATGCTATGAGCATTATAAGTCAGTATATGCACCAACCGAGCAAGAGACATCTTGAGGCAGTCTACCATATTCTTAGATACCTCAAAGAGACACCTGGGATAGGGTTGTTATTCAAGAAAAATCAAGACAAGAGGATTGTTGGCTTTGCTGATTCGGATTAGGCCAGTTCAATTGAAGATAGCAGGTCAATATCCAGGTATTGCACCAAAGTTTGGGGCAATTTAGTAACCTGGAGGAGCAAAAAACAGCCAATTGTAGCTAGGAGCAGTGCGGAAGCGGAATACCGGGCCATATCTCAAGGAATTTGTGAGGTAATTTGGTTAGAAAAATTAATGAGTGACCTGTCTATGCCTATGTCATCATCTAAGGTGCTCTATAGTGATAGCCAATCAGCCATTAACATTGTGAATAACCCAGTTCAACATGACTGAATGAAATATGTTAGAATTGACAGGCACTTTGTCAAGCAAGAGATAGAAGAAAGAGGCATAAAGTTGATGTATATCCCTACAGCAAATCAGGAGGCAGATATCTTAACTAAAGCCATGGAAAAACAGGGCTTTGAAATCCTTAGAAGCAAGCTGGGAATGATGAGCATCTATTCCTCAGCTTGAGGGAGGGTGTTGGAAGAAGTTGTAATCCATTAGGAGTCTTGGAAGATATTCTCACAGAAGAAGAAGGCTTCAGAATTTAAAGGTTGTAGGTTATCTTGTTAGCTGTAAATTGAGTTGTAATCTTTCCCTATTTTGTAGGAGAATATCTAAGAGATAAGTTAGCTAATATCTAGGAGATAAAGTTAACTCTTTTTAGGACTCTTTGTGTATAAAGTTCCATTACCATTGAATGAATATATTACGATAGTTTTCATTCAAGTCTCTACCGAAATTCTTCAACTCTGGTGGTTACACGATTGCTACAAGACAACATTGCATGGATGACTTTTTGGTGTTTGAATCACAAAGGAGTATGACTTTGACTCCATGTGGCAACAAGATAGTGGACATGGCACTTTGCAGATACTTCAGCATGGGGGGTTGTCAAAAATGTTAGCAAACAAAACAGTAAGGACACATCTATAAATAAATATGTAATTTACACGTATATACAAAAATAATAATAATGTCTTTATTTTTTATTTATAAATATCATTATCAAGAAATTTCATGTTTTACTATATAAATTAATTTGCTTTGTGATGATGCATTCACAAAGTGCATCCAAGACAAGGTGCCATCTATAGGAGATGTGGAGCCTAATTCAATTTATGACACCTATGCAAAGCTAGAAAGGGGGTCAAAGGGGCAGCACCACTTGTGGGGGCTCGGGGGCGGAGCCCCAAAACCTAAATAGATTAGGAATTGGAAGATTTGTTTCCGAAATCCTAAATAGATCGGGAATCCTATTCGATAGGAGTTCTATTTGCCCTAGTTTTCGTCTATAAATATGTGGGCATAATTCTTGAAATGGTAATCTTCCAAAAATAGTGAAAAACACCTAGTGCGACGGTAGACTTGATGTAGAACCACGTAAATTTTGTCTTTTATGTGTCTGCAATTTTGTTCCAATTATTTTTTCCCACTTTATTCATTCCCTAACACCATCCTGCATATTACATGCAGAAGATATTGTCTTGGTGGATGAGACCAGAAAAAAATATGAATAATAAGCTAGACTAGCAAAACAACGCATTAGAATTAAAAGGTTTTGACCTGAGTAGTTCAAAAACTAAATTTATGGAATGTAAGTTCAGTAAAAACAAAAGTGTGGATGATATCAGGAAGAGGCTTCAAGATCAAGTTATTTCAAAAACATATCAGTTTAGATATCTTGAGAGTCAATTGTTTAAAAAGAAGGAAAATTATTGAAAATGGTACTCATGGTAAGCGGCAAGATGCTTAACTAGAGTACTTTTGAAGCTACAACAAAGATTTTATTGAACGACTATAAGATCAGCTTAGTTGTACGACTTGGAATATTGGGTAGCTAAGTACCAAAATGTGTTAAGTATGAGTTTAATTGAGACAAGGATGCTAAGATGGATGTGTGGCCATATATGGGGTAGTTAAGTACCAACATGTCCTACATGTGAGCTTAATTGAGATGAGGATGTTACGATAGGTGTGGCATAATAGAAAAGACAAAATTAGAAACAAGCGTATTCATGGTAAGATTGAAGTGGCATCTAGTGAAGCCGAGATGCATGGGACATGATCAAGAGGGTATGTTCATGTGAGAAGAAAACCAAAAAATGTATTTTTCAGGCTAACATGTATTTTTTGGGGAAAGTGGTAAGGCCCCACACACATTGTATTTGTGATATAGTGGCCAAGCCCACTCACCTTGCTTCCTGAGTTAAAATTGAGAGAAGTAACGATCTCCTTCCACTACCAATTAAAGCATCACTAGTACAAGAAAGAAGTGCTATTTCAACTTCATCCAAGTTTGGAAACAAATGATGAAATAAAATGAAAAGAAAAAGATGATTACATGTTGAGCAGTGCAGTGGAGCTTGACTGGTGAAGATTTTTAAAGATGGTAAAATTACCTTTCCGAAACTTTTGCCTAGTTGGGGGATCCCCAAGCTCCTTCCGCTTTCTAAGTATTTGAAGGCGCATCCGTACGTCAAAGCTGGCCTCATCATCATCACTATAATAAACGGACTCAGGAAATTCAGCTCCTGATTCCTTTTGGAGATCTTCTCTCTTTGAGCTTAAAGCTTCTCTTACACTTAATTGCACGTCCCTTGATTTCTTGACTTCAGATGAGCTCTGCATTTACAAGGTAACTTCAGATATGAGGAAAAACATAAACATAACCATAGATATGTATCCCACAGACAAATAAGCATCGGAAAACTACTTCCCATACAAGGCAAAGATGTAGGAATGCTATAAATAACAACATACACAAAACTGCAATAGCATAAGGGCATCCTACAAGCACAAGCAACCATGCCCACACTGAAGTTGGGCCCATGGGGAGGATGTACTCCTTTTTTTGTGATAAGAAATAAGTTCAATGATAGAGCTACACTAACCAGAGACTTCACTTTTAAGAGTAGGAAAGTTTGCTTGACGAGAGTGCTAATGCTCATGAAATAAGAATAGGCCCGTTGAAATTACACAGCTCAATACACCAAGCTGTCATGTACCTAGGGTTTGAATTGGCAGCCAGAAAGATCCAATAGAGCTAAATCCAATAACAGAGGGAATTTAGGGGAAGATTGGACAGAAATGGGGAAGGATTTAGAGAGAAATGAGGGAGAGTAGCACAGAAAAACGAGATGGAGATTTGAGAGAAATCTAGAGAGAGAAATGAGAATTTCATTCAATCAATTCAAGCATGATTCTTTCATCCTCAGCTGTGGCTTACATATAGCCTAACTGCCTCCCACTTGCACCCATGTGCAATGTAACAAATAGCCCAACTACCTATTAGCTAAAGACAAAGCCCTATAACAGAAAATACAAAAAGGAAATGTAAACTCCTACTATTATATTTACTAATCTATACTTGGGAAATCCTTTGGGTCATGACACAACAATTAAGTAACAGGAATTCAGCACCCAAATAGATAAAAGTTGAAGCAGGTTTAACCAATCTTCTTAATTTTTTAATTTATTTTTGTAAGCAAGCAATTATAAAAACTGAAACCACCAAGAAGGGGATATACTCTATACAACAACAACATATCCAGTCGTTATCCCACTATGTGGGGTTGGCTACATGAATTCTAGACTTCTATG
This sequence comes from Diospyros kaki, assembly GCA_036245055.1. NCBI lineage: Eukaryota > Viridiplantae > Streptophyta > Magnoliopsida > Ericales > Ebenaceae > Diospyros > Diospyros kaki. The sequence goes on along the minus strand of BSEG01000008.1, from coordinate 396,965 downwards.
TGGGTTACATCCCAACAGATAGTTTGACTAGAATTCATATTTGGATCCGACTAGGTTTTACGCTGGCTGTCGGCTACCTAACGCAACCCTCCTCCTTTATCCGGGGTTGGGACCGGCAGTGGATAATATCCCCTGGCGGAGTAATGATGAAATGAAGTTTGAACACCATCTTCACATGGAGAAATTTCATGAGATGGTGGTGAATGAAGATAATACTCTATATAAAATCAAAAACAGGGAACGAGATCCTGATATGTCAAGTCTCTGGATCGAGACTTGAATTTCTGCAGTATAAGAGAATTGAGAGAGAGAGAGAAGGAGGGAAAGAGAGAGAGAATTTGGAGGGAGAATTGAGAGAAAGAGATTGGAGGGAAAGAATTCAATGTTATTTCCGTGAATGAATTCCCATCCTCATGCATCTAAGCCTTTTATAGGTCATGCATCAGTGGTTACGGCCTTCACGTGAGGTTATAACAGTCCTCACGCTATCACCAGATCAGTTAGTTACATGTCCACTTGCAAAAGTTTAAAAAAATTACAATTGGGACCCTTAGGTCGTGACATGATATAACTTTACAATTATGTATTCTTACCAATTCTTTATTCAAACTTTCTTCCTTCAGGAGGCGAGGATCATCCAATACATCATGACTACTCTTTATTTTAGTCTTTACAGTAGCCAGTTCCTTTTCCTCTTCTTCGGCTTCTTCTCCAAATGAAAGCAAGTTCAGTTTTCTGTATATTGATCATTCATCAAGCATTTAGAATTAGGTGCCTGCATAAATTACTTTACCTGTGGAACAAAATATAAAGAAGAAGCTTACTTAACAGGTTTCTTCTTGGAGGCTTTGTTGTCAGCATCAATTGTGGAAGAGGGCAAAGACTTGGCAGGTGCTACTCTAGGAACAATATCATCGAAAGGGTTCCATAATACCTGCAGTGGGAATTTCAAAAAGAAAACTCACATTTAAGCTGATTTCATCAAGGATGCCAGTAATTATGCTACCTGAGAGATTCACGAGGGTCAACTAAGAAAGAAACAGCAATAAACACATACAATGATTCACTGCCAATGTTAAGCATTATACATTGCCCATGCATTACAAGTCCCTACGATTTTCAACTACAGTAAGAGAGGAAAATAATCAGATTTAATACTTGACACGATACGGACATCAACTGAAGTTATCTTTGGCGGAGGATCCAGTGGCCAATCATTCTTGTCAGTTTCAACATCGCCTAACCTTAGAAGATTATATAATGAATCCCCAGTGACCTGTAAACATAGGAATCACATCTATCAACATCAAAAGATAACAATGGATTAGTGAAACAAAACATTAAGTCATTTTTGCCTTTCCAAATATGGTATGCTTTCTGTCAAGCCAATCACAACGATCCAGAGTTATAAAGAATTGGCTTCCATTTGAATGTGGAGGGCCAGCATTTGCACATGCAACAATACCCCTGTGGTTGAATCTTAAACGTGAATGGAACTCATCAGCAAATACATTTCCATATATACTTTCTCCGCCTGCATATATATATACACGCACATATATAAGCACTAGTGAGTAAATACCATAAACTTCAATAAAGTACCCATCCTATTCATGTGCAAACTACAGACAAACAAAAGTTACAAATTCAGCAGATATCCTTCTTACATAAGAAGAGTCTGAAGGCACAGATTTAGAAACGCAGTCCCATTTCTTACATTTTAAAAAAAATAAATAGTTACTCAAAGCACAAACTGATAGTAGTGGATCCACGAGAATTTGAACAACTTGTGCAGTCAACATCAGAGTAACCCAACAACTTCATGGACAGAGAAGAAAAAAGACAAGCCTTGATCAATATGACTCTGCAAATACCTACTGAAAGAAGGGTAATATAGTAAGACTAGTGAGGATAAAAAATGAACTGAGGACTTGTACAACAAATGATATATCCAAATGAGTCATAATGGGCGTTCCCAGTGTATGAGGTTCCCTGCTTCGTGAGGGGGAGGGTTGTATTTGTATCCCGACCCCCCCCCCCCCCAACGTTTTTTTGCTAAGAAGTTCCCACAACTTAAATAAGTCCTGATTAAATATATTAAGCTGCTAACTAATCTTCAAAATTACTTAGGATTAGGATTAGGATTAGAAAAGGGTTCACAATCGTCTTCACAATATTTTGTATTATTTCGATAGGAGTTTTGGCTACTTTGGCATCAATGAGAATTACTAGGCAAATGAGGTTTCCAACGTACTTGCGCTGGTAGAGGAAAATATTTGCGCAGGGATGACACACCTCCAAACCAAGAAAATAGGTTAAGTCGCCTATATCACATCGCTGTATGGTGAAGGAATGTTATATCCAAGGATCAGTATCAATTATTGCCAATCAGAATATTTTCCTCTTAACGCATTTATATGGACAGATTGCTTGTGCAAAAACAAGAAAAAACCATCGACCAAAAGGCAAAGGGTAAAGATAAACAGACTCAGGAGGCAGCAGAAGTTGGAAAAGACAAACCAAAGTTTCACCATACGGGGATTTCAAAGCAAGATCCGGAAAGGACCGTGGTTTTTCTAAGGCAGAGAAAATACGGTTATACTATTACTGCTAATTCGACTTAGAACAATCAAGAAGATCAATCAAGGTTAAATGGGATGATACAGAGAAGCTACTTCCGGTTACCAACAAAAGGAGAGCAAAATCATGGACCTTTGTACAAACAAATAGATAGATAGATAGACAGATAGATATTAGAGAAAGAAGAAAAGAAAACTGTGCACGGTGATTAAAATTGATATTGCGCATGCTAGAATGAAGGAAATGGAACTGATGGGCAAAGAAAGGGCACGTAGTTAGTATATGGGAGACATAATTTCAGAGGGAGAGAGATGAGAATAGAGGTACCTGAGCCGGCACCAGTGGGGTCGCCGCCTTGAACGAGGAAGGATTTGATGATGCGATGGAAGATGGTGTTATCGTAGTAACCCTCCAAACACAGCTGCACGAAGTTCCTCACGGCTTTGGGAGCCTCTTTGGGCCAGAGCTCTATGTCCAGTGGTCCGTACGTCGTTTTGACTATCACCTTCCCCTTCGTTGGCGGCTCCGACACGTACACCGACGACATTGATTCTCACTCGCAGCCACACCCACACCCACACCCACTTCGTCCTCCAACTGTTTGTGCAATGGTCTCGATGAACTAAGAAGAAGACAGGCTTCCCAGACGGGACCCGGCCTTTTCTCTGCCTACCGGTTGAAGTAGTTTGTAGTGCGACGTCGTTCAATATGCTTTCATTTTTCAATTTTTTTTTTTGCTATGTCGTTGAACGTGGCTTTAATTAAATTAATATCTCTAAACTTCAAATATATATATTACAATATTATACATAAATTTATTAGTTGATAAAATGTTATAAAACACAATACATTTGTCATCAATTAAGAAATATTTTAAAACAAAAAATAATATGTAATAAATATATTTTAATTTAAAATAATATAATTTTTAATTTTATTTTATAAACAATAAACATATAATTCAAAATATAAAACTTCTTAATAGTAATGTAATTATATTCACAACCACATGTTACAAAAGTTGTAGGAATATGGAAATCATACTCAATGTATGGTTGATTGGCTTATTCACAAAAATAATAATAAAAAAATATAAATTTAACTTTATTTCTTAACATTAAGAAGTCATGAGTTATGATAATCTCCCTCACTTAATTCTACGATATTTTTGTTTGAGTGACATTTTTTTATCAATGGAATGTTTCGCATTTCGCCATCACATATTAGATAAACTCATGCTTTTTTTTTTTAGAATGATTGGTTTGTTAGTATTTTCAATTTTATATTATCTTTTCTTAAACAACTATATGAAGATGCATGCATATACACTTATCAAGATTTAACCCCAATATTTTTCAATGCGTATATGTGATGCCACAATCCATTACTATTCTTATTCGTTATCTCTATGATACCCAACGATTATCTAAATTGTGACATTAAATATGGTGATTCTATTTTTAAATAATATTGTTTACATTACGTCTCTCTCATCTTATTATTTTTTTTCACAAATTATTAAGTAATAATAATAATAGAAGAGAGAAAAGGGTAAAGGGTAGTGACGGGGTCAAATGTCTAAAACGAGGGAGAGGGGCGTTCGGTTTAGTTAGTTACATTCCATAGTCAGGTTTGTCTGATCTCTGCGATCCCATTTGTCGGAGAACACAGAGACAGAGAGGAGAGGGAAGAGACAAGGCAAGCTCCCCTGCTCTGCTGCCCTCCTCCTCCTCCTCCTGCTCCGCTTTGCAGGCGGTGATCGAGGTCGCTTGCCCTCTGCCTCTCTCTATGGCTCAGGGCCTGACACTCGATAATGATGTCCTAGCTCCGTCTGTTGCGGTGGCCATTGACAAAGACAAGAACAGCCAGCAGGCGGTTCGCTGGGCCATCGGCCATATGTTGCCTTCCAATGCAACCCTCCTCCTCATCCATGTCGTTAGCAGGAACACTCAAAATCGTACGCTACGCTTGCTCTCTTTATCTCTTCTCCTTCTTCTTCCTCGAAATCATCATCATTGTATTCGCTTTATACCTTTGGCTGCCATTAGAGTTGTCTATTACAGCTTCGTTAACCTTCGTTGCTTATGTTCTCCTTCCTACTTCCTTCTTTTCTCCATTAATTGCAAAACCAAACGTCTATGCATCCGTTTTCATGCTCGTGATTCTTGGCTTTTGCAGAGATTTCTGGAGGCGGGGAAGAGACCAACGGGGGACTAACAGAGGGCGAGCTACAACAGCTTTTCAGTCCTTTCCGCTTGTTCTGTTCTCAGAAAAGGGTAAGGAATTTTCCAAGCATGTACATTGAATTGAGTTTTAAGTTATAACTTGTGTTAATTAGGCTTTTCAACAAGAGTAATTTGTACCTTGACGACATAAGATGTACTACTACGTGCACAGAACAATAGTGAATCAAAGTGTACAACAAATGGGACAAGCTTCATAAGCCTTATCTCCTCAACACATAACTTTGATTCCATGTTAATTATCATCCGTTCCAACATACGAAGTTGATAGAAAGGAGTGCAACAATGTATATCAGGGTGCCATCAATGGCTTAAACCATCTCGGTTATTTTTTCTTCCTTCCTTCCCATTTTGTTTCTTCAATTATATGTCTGTAGTAGGCACCGTTCCTTTTGACATATATGTTGAAATTGGGGGCTTTGATTCTTTTGAGACTACATCATGCAGGTCCATCATAACTAATTCGTTAAAATGCTGGGCCTATAACTGCATTCTTGACTAATACCAAAATTTTTCTGGATATGGAGGGTATTTCAGGTTATAGCAAAAGAGGTTGTCCTTGAAGATGCTGACGTTTCTAAAGCCCTTTTGTCTTATATCTGCAACAACTTAGTATCTAAAATTGCTCTTGGTGCATCAAATAGGAGTGTCCTTGCAAGGTTTTCTCTTCGTCTCCCTCACAGATGCATACACTGGCACATAAACATGCAACTCTAAATAATCACCCTATTGCTTATGCAGGAGATTTAAAAACCATGATGTGCCAACTATTCTAAACAAATATGCCCCCGATTTTTGTTCTGTGTATGTAATTGCAAAGGGAAAGGCACAATCTGTCCGACCAGCAGCAAGGCCTCTAGCAAATTCTGCAACTCCACCAAGACAGCTATCTCCGAATGGAAATCCACCTCAGTTGCCACATGAGCCGTCTAAAGTGGAAGATGGGCTGAGGTAAGAGAAAAAAAAAGATGAAAACTGAGCCAATCGATGGTAACAATTGTGTAGGGGAATATTGATATTTCCCAAACAAATGAGGCAAGAAGGAGAAACAATTAACGTAACCTGTTTTTGGCCATGTTAACCTGAAAAGATAATAACTGTCCAAAATTGATCCAACGCCAGGCTAAATTATTGACCTCAGTTAATAGATTGCATGTTCAAGTTGTTGGTTTTATGATATTGAACAATGTTGGTGCTCCCTAGTAGGTTTAACATTTTGTTTTTATTAAACTCTAATTATGTACTTGTGATCAACAACAGGGCACAATCAGGAAGGATAGGATCTGAAAGAGTGAGGGCAAAAAACTCCCCAACCAACCTGTCATTGGACATTGACAATTTTACTCGGGAGGCAGGGAATAATTTTCTTGCAGATAATGGTGATTCTCCCACTGGAAATGATATCACTTCTCAACATTTAGATCTTAGTATTGCAAAGTCTCCAAAGAGTACTAGCCCTGGATCATCTTCAGTAAGTGAAGTGTAAAATCATTTAGTAGATGTCTTGAGGATTTTTTTGCTTCCTTTTAATGTGAATAGTTTGTATCACTGATTAATTAGAGTAGTCTCATTTATTAGGTAATCCGACTTTGAATTTCCTTGGCTTGCAGAAAGATATTGAAGCTGAGATGAAAAGACTGAAACTTGACCTAAAGCAAACCATGAACATGTATAACACAGCTTGTAAGGAAGCAGTCTCAGCCAAAATGAAGGTAGTACCACAGAACTGCAATTTCTGTCAGAAAGATTATTATTAACCACCCTGGTTTGGGACCACTTCTTAAGATGCTCTGTCTGCAAAATACCAGAGATTTATTTTCTTAGTAGCCACTAAGAGGAAAATGAATATATGATACTGATTGTTTTTAAAAAAGATAATATAAACCTGATCATATTGTTTGGAAAATGAAGGTGTTATTGACTAAGTCAGCCTGCAAAATACTTAGCATGCATATAAACCTCACCTTCAACATGAGGAGAAAAAGAAAAGGAAAGAGAAAAAAAAAGGAATCACAAGAATAATCGGGCAACATGGTAAACCAGTGGGAAGCATTCATCTTTGAGTATTGAAGAAGAGGCAGAGCCATGCCATCTAATTTTGAATGTAGGGTGACATTTCTTACCAAATTTCAGGCCAAGGAACTACATTTGTGGAAGATGGAAGAAGCCCGTAAGTTTGAGCAAGCCCGACTTGCAGGAGAGGCAGCTCTTGCCATTGTTGAGATGGAAAAGGCTAAATCCAGAGCTGCACTTGAAGCAGCTGAGAAGGCACAAAAATTAGCTGAGATGGAAGCACAAAGAAGAATTCATGCAGAGTTGAAAGCCAAGCAACAGGAGGAAGAGAAGAATCGAGCATTGAATGTTTTATCAAATAATGATGTCCGTTACAGAAAATACACCATAGAAGAGATAGAGACAGCTACTGATCACTTCTCAGGGTCACTAAAAATTGGAGAAGGTGGGTACGGGCCTGTTTACAGAGGGAAACTTGACCACACTGCAGTTGCCATCAAGGTTCTTAGACCTGATGCTAAACAAGGGAGGAAGCAATTCCAACAAGAGGTAAGATCTTACTTTTAGTTCTGATTTGCCTTCCATTATGTTGTCCAGACTGATTTGGTGTTATTTAAAATAAGAGATCAATCTTAAAATGTGAAACTCTTGTGAATATCACCTTTATGGACCAAAAATAAAGAAGGTTTCGAGAATTTAAAATCTAATCTGGTAATAATAGCAGAATGAGAAAAAACTTGGGTTTTGGTGCATGCAATAGCTTTCTTAGATTTACTCAATGACTACTTTTTGCAATGCTGAGATTTTGGTGTATGTGTTCGTTTTCAGAGTAATCAAAACAACTTTAGCTGGTGGAAATTAAGTTAGGCACGGAGGGCAAAACCCCTCTCTCTTGGGGACTTTGAAGTACAAATCCGTTTCAAAGGGATGCCCCTAGATGTCCATGTGTATAAGTTGTAATTTTGCTAAGAAATGATTTTATGTGAAACTCCCAATCTTATAAAATGCGTGCTATATATGGTGCAGGTTGAGATCCTTAGCTGCATTAGGCATCCTAACATGGTGCTCCTCTTAGGTGCGTGTCCTGACTATGGATGCTTGGTATATGAGTTCATGAATTATGGCAGCTTGGAAGATCGCCTATTTCGCAAAGGAAACACTCCTCCAATTCCATGGAGAACTAGATTCAAAATAGCGGCTGATATTGCAACTGGACTCTTATTCCTCCACCAGGCTAAGCCGGAACCTCTGGTTCACCGTGACCTTAAGCCAGCCAACATCCTCCTAGACCGAAACTTTGTGTGTAAAATAAGTGACGTTGGCCTTGCACGCCTACTCCCACCTTCTGTAGTTGACAGTGTGACACAATATCACATGACCTCCGCAGCAGGGACATTCTGTTATATTGATCCAGAGTATCAACAGACAGGCAAGCTAGGGACTAAATCAGATATATACTCATTTGGGATAATGTTACTCCAAATAATCACTGGAAAGCCTCCAATGGCTCTCACGCACCATGTCGAGAGGGCCATCAGTAAAGGGACATTTACAGATCTGCTTGACCCAACAGTGCCAGATTGGCCTGTTGAAGAAGCTCGTCAATTAGCAAATTTGGCACTAAAGTGTTGCGAGCTAAGGAAGAAAGACAGGCCAAATCTTGATTCAGTCGTATTGCCGGAGCTCTGCCGACTGAGAGACCTTGGGGAAAGTGCGTAAATCAAGTGGTGGTGATGGTAATAGCCATGACTCACTAACCGATCGGGTTCACACAAAGGTCCAGGTTGGTGGTCTCCATCATAAATGATATACCAGAATAGATGTGGTTCAAGTTATTCAACTTCCAATCAAGAGGGATTGGATATCAATCACAGATTGTTTCAGTTAAATGTATTGTATGGAGAGGTTGTTGGGATTATGAGATGAGAACTGAAATAGTCTTGTGTCTTTTGTATCAGTCTGTTCGATCATCTTGGTCATGCAATTAATAAAAGAGTTTTCACTGTTATTTTTTAATATTCTGTATTATGTATTCTTTTGGCTAAGTTGGATTCTGTATTTGCTTGTACCAAGAGAAGACTGAAGAGCAGATCAGCTTGCTAGATCAATTTCTGCAGGAAATTATCATTCAAATTTATATTTGAAATTCATATTTTCATTGGAGAAAGGCTACAACACAACTGTACGGTTTTCTTATTTTCCCCTGGATGCGAGTTGATCATGCAAAATATTTAATCAAAAAGCATAGAAATGTGATCTTTAATTTATGTCTATTGTTTTGTTAGTTAACACATGCATGATTAGAGTGTAAATCTACTCACTTTTACTAGGAGGAGGCAGAAGAGCCATCAGTTTACATCCTCCTCTGGCTTAATTTCTAGCAATTGAAGTACGATCTTTTATATTAAAAAATAATTTATTGAAAAAATTATAATAATTACCCTTCAAGTTTGATGTAATTGTAAGAATAACTTTTCACCTTTTAAAAATATCAATAACCTCTATGTTGTTACATAAAAAGATAGAATAACATTTTACTCTTCATTTTCTCTTTTTCTCTTCCATTCGATTTTAGAAAAACAAAAAAAACAACTAATAGTCGCAAGCAATTGTTATATTATTCAAACTTAGAGAAAGGTTGAACCCCACGTAAAAGCGTTGAACCTTACTTTAGGATGGGTTAATCCCTTCTGCTCCATTTTTTAAAAAGAAAAAGACAAAAGGATAGAAAATGAGAAAATAAAAAATGCTTGAAATCAAAATCAATAGTTGAAACTCTATCGTAAATAATAGTGAACCTTTCTCAACCACACAATGTCAAGGAAGAAATAGTGAAACCCTAGTTTAATTAAAGTTTGATTTGCAAATAATCAAACCCCAATATGGTTGAAGCTTTTACAAATTAAACTTAATAGGTCAAAGCAAAGAAAAGGAAAAAAGAGGACACATTTCATTAATATTGATACTATTGTTGCAATTGTTATTATCGTAAATTAGGAGTGTTCACGATACAATTTGGCCAGTTGAATCCCTTTTTAATACCCCAAATTATATATACAATTTTATTACTCTAAACTATACAGTCTAATTTTATTTTCATAAATTGCACTAAATTGCACCACAAAATACAATGCGATTTCCATGGTTTGTCCGAGTGGACTTTCTATTGAGTTTGGCATATTAACAAATTGAGCCTAAAACTTGTTTAGTTTATTATTTTAACATATTTTGAGTTTTTTATTTTAAAATTACTTTTTATAAAAGGAAAAAAAAGATAAACTATATTAATAAATAGTTTAAACAAACTACAACTTAATCAAAAATTAAAATACAAATTTAAACATATTTCCAAAACATACCATAACTATTAAAGTCCAAACACCAAGTATAATCAACATATTAATAATTACTAAAGTTCAAACACAAAGCAAAACCAATTAAAGCATAATTAATTAACAACTAATTATTTTTTTAATTTTCATATTGTTAGACTAGTCAGGCAGTTCAGCTAAAAATAAAAAGTATTTTTATTAAATTGTAAACCGTATCGTTTATAGATTTCTCAAACCATACCCTTTAAAAAATCAAATGATTTTCATAATTTAGTGATTTTTTTCAAACACCCTATGTAAATAATCATTGTTGTTGCCATTGTTAACAATTGATGTTGTAGCCATGAAAAACCAGAGAAAGAAAAAGGGGAAAGAAAAATGTTAAAGAAGAGAGAAATTAGAAATAAAGAGAAAATTTTAAACATAAAAGAAATCATTTTTTAACATTTAAATGCGACTAATTAACAACAAGAAAAGTTGTAATACATCATCAAAACTAAAAAATATTTGTATTTCGTATTTTTTTCCAAGGTCAATAGTTCTTAAAATTATCCTAAACCTCAGGGTGCCACATGTAATTTTTCCTAATTTATATGTGAAAATATTTTGTTAAAGCCTATTATTTTTATCATTTTATTTTTTATGCTTCATTTGCATATAATATTTTTCATTATTTGACATAAAAAAAATATTTTTAAAAATTAGCTAAACTCATACATGTATACATACATATGTATGTTGTGTGTATATATGTAGTTATAAATACATATCTATACATGTGCTAAAGTATTGAGATGAAGGATATATGTATTAGTTTTGATGGTATGAATTATATATGAATAGATAAATCAGTTTGTATTATCCATAATATATAGTTTGTATTATAAACCACCTTTTAAATAAAGATACACAATTAATTAACAACCTACCCAATAATTAGATAATCAATCATACCAATAAATATTATCCCCAATGTCAACTATTTAACAATATAATAAGATTACATTGTTTTAGGATGAATAATAAATTTTATCCTCAATCTCAGCCATTTAACAATGATCCACCCAATAATTAGTACGTAGTGCATACAAAAAAACAGGTACAATTATGTGATAAATTATTAAGTGTAATGGTTGTCTTATACAAGTATTTGATGTGTTAACATCAAAGCAAGGTGTTTAATTGCTCAAATGTTTTATTACCTACCATATATACTGTGAATGTTTAATTAAATGCTTTAATATATACAAGAATGAAATTTGAGCTAGAATGCAGCAGATGATTGACAGTGCATGAAGCAGTTGAATCAAATTACAATATTATCATGCAAAAAAAAAACAACAAAAACACAAAAACAAAAAGCTTCCTAGCTTTTGCTTTCTTATAATAGAAACCAGCACAAAGGATTAACCATCGATATATATATATATATAGGTAGTATTATTTGAACACTCAGTTATAACATTAATTTTAATGAGTATTAGGCTAGGACATATTCATTGTCTTCCTCTAATCCCCCCTGAAAGAAAAGATTAATTAGGTTGTGATGAAAATTACAAAAGAAACGTCAATTATATATATATATATATTTATATAGCTCACAGCAAGAAAGCAGCAGCAGCAACAACAGCCCTAATAGGATTGAGGATATGTATATATATATATATATATAGAGAGAGAGAGAGAGAGAGAGAGAGAGAGAGGTGTGGGGGTGACAGATAGAGAGTGAGCACGCATAGCTTCAAGCATGCATACGCATATCATGCAAGAAAAGCACCATGTGTGCTCACTCTCTTCTGTCACCTCTCATAGCTGCTCTGCTTACCGGCCGATCGGCCAATTTATGGCTGCTATATGTAATATATAATCCGCCGCCGAGCATTAGCAGTACGTGCTAGATGTACTGTTCCATAGGATGAGAGCAACAACTAATAATTAATATGCAAGATATCTAGCTAGCTACTATAGTTAAGACTTGATGCATGTATATCTATGATCAGTGTATGTGAATAAGCCTGAAGGCGTGCTGTTCTTTATATAGAGGGGGGATGACAATGGAGGTAGCCGCTCCCTTCTCCAATAGAATAATTCAATTTTATTTTATATATATGGGTTCTATACCTTTTTATGTTCTCTCCGCAGCCCGAATATTAAAATATTATCTTCGCAATATGATTGGCGCGCCATCCATACAGATCAGAGAGAGAGGCAGGCTTTACATGACATATATATAATATCAAATTAATATTCAACCCTGGAAGGACTGCATTAACGCCGTTACTTTTACCAATGCGTCTTGTAATTCTAAATTTGATCTCTTGGCATCCAATGGCCAATGGGCAGTCTTCCATCCTTTAGTGCGTTCACTTCCCAATCCCTGTCTCTTCCCATCCCCCTCCTCCTGCTCATCTTCCTCCTCCTCCTTTATCCCCCCCTTTTATTAATTATATTTCATAAAAATTAATGTAAGGCTTTCGGCCGCCCGTCTGCAGATCACATGCACTGTGCATATCCATCCATCCATCTATCCATCCCCAATAACTAGCTAGCTAGCTACCTATATATATATATTCAGTATACAGATGGATATATATCTAGCTATAGCTAGCAATATTGGACTTAAATTCTTTCAAAATAAGAAAATTATCAAGCCCATGCATTCAAATACTACCTTAACTAATTACCATATATGCATCTATCTATCTATCTGTATATATTGCAATAACTAATGTATTCTTGTACCAAGTATATATATCCATCCATTTGAGTTGACAAGCTAATGTACCAAGCTGTATTAATGTTCTAGGGCTCTCTCTCTCTCTCTCTCTCTATATATATATATATATATAACGTACCCAATCTGCATTATCTTCATTGCCAAGTTGGATATATAATTATATCTCTCAGTTGTTTGATATATATATTGATTTTATTTGTATGAACTAATAACTAAAATTGTTTACGGAGCAAAATAATAATAATAATTCGGTTTCAATTAGTTCGTTATGTTCTCTCTACAATTCACGTCTATTTGAGCATCCATTTTTATTCTCTCAAAAAGAGTTATTAAAGAACTAGAACAAATTACTTATGCTTTTCTTTGGATTGGCTCGGAATTATCCACTCATAAGACTAAAGTTGCTTAGAATGATATTTGTTGCCCTAAAAATTAGGACGGGTTGGACATTCAGCCATTGTATATGTGGAATCAAGCCTTGGTCGCTAAACTCATCTAGCGTCTCATGCTTGCTTCCTCTGAATTCATTTGGATTCATTCGGTTCGGACCACGGATATTCTTGTTTCTAATTCCTCCCTATTCCTTATTCCTACCCTTTGTACTGGCATAAGCTTCTCCAAATTAGGAGTAAGGTGCGTCAATTATTTTGCTGGAATGTGGAAAATGGTAGCAAGATTTTTCTGTGGTATATGATAATTGGCATCTCCTGGGTGTGTTGGTGGATTACTTTTCGCGTCAATTTCCCTGTCAGCTTTCTATCTCCTATACTGCTAAGGTGTTTGATATTATTGTTGATGGTGCCCGGAATAGTTGGCCTGTGTCAGTTCCTTCCCAAGCTCTTCAACTCATTCTCTCATCCATGTTGAGCTAGTCTCGGATTAATTCTCCTAATCTCTATGGCCTCCCTGCTTCTGATGGTGTATTTATAGTGTGATCAATAGTGAGGGCTCTTTAGATTAATTGTAGTAGATTACCTTAGTTTCACCTTGTTTGGCATAGCTTAGGGGTCCCCTCGTATTTATCCTTTGGTTGGCTATTCATGAGCGTCTATCCACTTTTGAACAGCTCAACCTTTTTTACCATTTCCTAACATATGCTACTTGTGTGGAAAGCATCTGAATGCCACAATCATTTATTTTTTGATTGCTCATTCTCTAGGCAACTTGTGTCCCAGTTGAGGCAGCATATGAAATTTAGATGACATTGGAGGAATTGGGCGAGGGAGGATTTTTTGGGCTGTCCATAGGTGGTGTGGAAAATCATTATGGAATATAGTTACCTGGTTTTCCTTGCAAGCGATTGTCTATTTCTTATGGCAAGAACATAACAACCGATGTTTTTGAGGATAGTGAATGTTCCCCCACTCAAATTGCTTATTAGATCCAAATCGTTGTTTGGACTCGCCTATCCTCTATGCGCTTCGCTCGCTCATTACATGGTTTGGCCTTTGCCCATGGCGAGTTTCGCCTTCATATTTCAACTAACGCTTTTTGCTGTCTGAATATTTTTTCAAATGCTACTAATTCTCTTGCTTGTGAGTGTGGTTTTTGTGTAGAGTCTCAAGTTGGACTATCCCTTGTCCCTCTCCTCCTCATTGTAGAGTCCATACGTTGTTGTCATCTTAAGGTTCATATTTCACATTTATCGTACTTTCCTAGGGAATGGTGTAGGCTTCGATGAATGTGTTCATTTAGACTTGATGGAGGCCTATCGTGAGTTAGACTTCGTTTTTCATGTGGTTGCTGTTAACCTTACTTGGTTCGTCATTTATATTCCCATATTCTCTCGTATATGGTTGGCATCACATGTTTGAGGCAATAGTAGTTTCTTTTCTAATGTGAGTGTGTGAGTTTGTCTCTATATGTTTCCGATGGTTTTTTGTAATCATTATTGCGTTTTTTCTTCTTAATATAATTTTTATTTAAAAAATAATTATTATTATAATAATATTGGCAATGTTGGATGAAATCATGAATACATGAATTGCCTCATATGTATATATATATAAAATATATAATTGATCATCAAACTACTCAATCAGTAACCCATATGCATAATTAAGAGCATTAATTCATCATCATCCTTTCTGATTACTAATTAATTCCAATAACTGCATTAAATTAATTAAGAAGAACATGCATGCATGCCCAAACCTAAAATTATCCAGTTAAGTCATGACAGATGGTATGTATACAGAATTAATGAAATGAATGATATGGATGTGTGATCAAAACAAATTAAAGGAGGGTCAATTAGCAGCATGTTAATGATGAATTTGGAAGAAGCCACAGAAAGGAAAAGTTAAGTTACATATATATATATATATAAATATTATTATAAAGAAATAGAAGATCATCAGCCAATGAAAGCTGGACAAAGCTTCAATCACACGATCGATCGACCTAGCTATATATATGGGTCAAGATATCCGATTGATGATATTGGTGTTGGCTAGCTTAAAGTATATATGCTTTGTAATAATTAAACTCTAATAATGCGGAGTAGAATCATCGATCGAAAATATATATATATATATATATAAATATGTTGAAGCTATATAGCCCAATCAATACAAATGCGTGCTTTAATTGCGGAACGTCACTCCTTTCCAGCATTCCTTCTCCCAGAAGAATAAAGTTTAATTTGGCCTGGGAGATCATCGATATGATTCCTTGCGTAAAAAAATGAATCAATTAAGCAACATATAATTAATTAATTAATTAATTACTAGCTATATATATATAGTTTTAAAAAAAAAGATATATAGATAGATAGATAGATAGGTCGATCGAAGAGACATGGATATCCATTATTAATATATAATTGGATCATCATCCATCGATCTGTAGCTAATTTTTTTATATATATAGCAATTAATTAATTAGTAAGCCTTGTTGTACGTAGTGTTATATATATATGATTTAATCAAGTTGTGTGCGTGGGTATTATTATAATAATATATATATATATATTATTATAATGGCATTGTGGAAGGTGGGGACGAACGTATAATGTATAATGTGGCTGGGGACTTTCCCCTTTAGGAAGTGGGAGATGAGGGGAGTGCTTACATATACAAGCATGCATGCATGCATCCATGCATGTGAGATTCCCACAAGCTTTGACTAAAATTAATATATACTGCATGCTGCTGCTGCTGCTGATGCAATATATATATACATCTTCTTCTATACAAATTAAAGGGGATACCGTGGCCAGGCCAGGCTACCCACTTGCCTCTCTCTCTCTCTCTCTCTCCCCCCCCCCCCCCCCAAATATCCAATCCAACCCAATCATGCATGATGATAAGCATCTTATACATATATACATATGGACTTTTTCTTTTCAATTTCCCTTCTTCTCCAATTTATAGTAATATTACTTGACGATGATAGATGAGGATGAATGCATGTTATATATATTTTCATCCAGCTCTCCAATTAGGGTACGTGGTTGTGTTAATGGGAGGTAGAAAGAAAGAAAGAAGAGAAGAGAAGAGAAGAGAAGAAGCTGATATATCAATGGGCCAGTATTGGCACTGGGGTTGGTTGAGATTCGTACAGTAGTGTCCATCATGCATGTTCCCTTATGATATGTCTCCTTTTCTTTTTTCTTCTTCTTCGTCCTTCTTCCACTTTCGGCCATGCATCTTGCAAAGCAAAGCTGTCTAATCATCATTCATATACATATCTAGACACATGCCCTTTGCTTTGCTTTCCTTCTCCACTTCCACGTAGAGCATTATACGCCCCTCTTGCTGGTCTTCACCCAGCCACACATCTCTCTCTCTCTCTCTCTCTCCCCACGGTGCGCGCATATATTACTAGGAATATATACTGTTCCTTTTAGGATTTGTTAGTTGACATGCATACACACACAATGCTATTATTTATTCTTTTAAAATGACAAATAAATTGAATCAAAAATAAACTAATAATCAAACCAATCAAACACAAATCAACACATAATTTAACATAAAAAATTTAAATTACGAGTAAAAATAACAAAATATCATTAATCAAATATTAATAATATAAAAATAATATTGACACACACACTTTATGTTTTATTTCATGTGACATGAGCACTTATTTATAGATTTAAAATCATTTATGTATGAATACAGAAAATCATATCCTGATTAGAAGATGATGGATGATGATATTTCTTAAAATAAGATAAATCTCAATAAAATCAAATTTGACAACATCATAATCAAAGTCAAATTCAAAATCATAATTACGGTCAAATTAAGAAAGTCAATCACAAATAAATAAGAATTTTAAATCATAATTATCACAAATCTCTACATTGACTCTAAGAGTGTGTTTGATTGCACACATTTTCTATAGAAAATATGTAATTATTACATATTTTTTATGGAAAACAATCAAACACTCTTAATTTTTCTATGGAAAAATATGTATGGTACAATCATTTAAAACTTATTTCTATAGAATTCATTTTCCAAGGAGGTGGGGTGGTTTTTGTTTTTTAGGCAATATTACCTAGAATTTAATTCTAGGTAATACAATCAAACACACTCTAAATTCTTAAACGGAATTATCCAGAATTCTTTCTTTCAACGAAATTATAGAGAATCAATCTCATTGACAAATAGAGGTGTCAAAAGGGCCGGCCCGGCCCGGCCCGAGTCGGCCCATGGGCTTTTTAAACGGGCCGGGCCGGCCCTTTTACTAAAAGGGCCGGGCCGGGCCCGGGCCCTTTTGCCATTGATAGGGCCCGGCCCAGCCCACGGCCCCCCTACAAAGGGGCCGGGCCGGGCTGGGCTGGGCCAGCCCGTGGGCTGGAGGGCCGGGCCGGGCCGTTTGCCCATAGGGCCTAGCGGGCCGGGCCCGGTGGGCCCAGCCCTTTTTTTCCTTTTTTTAAAATAATTTTTTAAAAATAATACATATAATATATACATATATAAATATCAAAATAATACATACATAAAAATTAGTTTTTTTCTTTTTAAAATATTTTCTATCTTAATTCTTAAATATTATTTCATCATTTTATATTTCAAAATTCTATATACCTTATAAATTTTTTTGTGAATTAATATGAAAAATAATGTACATATAAAAAGAAAAATGTTTATTTATAATTTAAATATATAAAAAATTTAACTTAAAAATTTTAAATAAATTGATGGTTATTATTTATATATATTGCGAAATTAAATGTTTAGTATCCAATATCAATAATTACTAAAAAAATAACAAAATTTAAAAAAAAAAATGAATAAGGGCCTTACTGGCCCATAAGGGCCTCATGGGCCCGGCCCATAAGGGCCACGGGCTGGGCCCTTAAACGGGCCGGGCTGGGCCGGGCCGTGGGCCTAATTTCTTAGGCCCAGCCCGGCCCCCTATGAACAGTAACAGGCCGGGCCAAAGCCCGGCCCGTCCCGGGCTGGGCCGGGCGGCCCGCGGGCCGCCCGGCCCTTTTGACACCTCTATTGATAAATACCAACCAAATTCACGCAATACTCGAACTTTGTAATAGGTAGAGACTTAGTCAACATATTTGCAAGATTGTCATAATGCTGATTTTTCTTACAATAACTTCACTATGAGCAATAATATCCCGAATAAAATGATCTTGCACATCAATGTGCTTCGTTCTTTCGTGAAATATCTGATCTTTAGTGAAAAAAATAACATTTTAATTTTTACAATAAACTGTATCGTCACGAAGATTTTCACTGATTTCACCCATCAACCCTTTCAACCAAATAACTTCTTTAATGGCCTAATTAATTGTCATATATTCTACTTCTATAATAGATAGGGCAACGATGTACTATAAGATAGTTTTTCAACTGATAGCACAATCACCAATGATGAACACATATTTAGTAAGTGATTTTCTCTTGTCAAAATTACCTACAAAATCAGAATCAACAAAACTAATTAATAACTCCATCTCTAATATTTTCAAATTGTAAACAAGCATCATCAATGGTACCATGCAGATATCGAAAAATTTATTGAACTGTCTTTTAATGTTCTTTACCATTATTAGTCATATATCTAATAAGCATGCTCACTCAATAAGCCAATTCAAGGTGTGTATAAACCATAGTATACGTCCATGTAATATTAGAGTACGCACGCACATAATATCTGCTTTCTGATAAATACCCCCAGTGATATTTTTGAACATCGAGGGTGAGCTAATTAAGAACACCTTGTGTTTTGGAAATCCTGGGGGCCATCCCAGTCACTTTGACGGTAGGGACTGTAAGTGGCCTTATCTTACGCAGGGAGCCCCCTGCTCATACTGAAGCAAATTGGAAAATGAAAATAAATGGAAAGAATAATTATTGGAGCCACCAGGGAAGCTTAATTAAGCATGCACTGCCTCAGTGCCTCACAACATGAATGGTTGTGGGAATTCATACTCCTGGAGACTGATGTATTCACCGCCCTTTACAGGAAGGGTTTATTTCATTAAAAGCCCCTACTGAAGTATTAATCTTTTCACAGGTATCACTTCCTGACATAATAATAGCCCGATAAGATAGGTTCATTGCTGGAATAATCCTGGAGATTTTACCACTTGAACTTCTTATGATCGCAGAAATTGTGATTGTGTGCTGACTTTCAGTTTTTTGGCAGCTGTTGTTGTAATGTTTATGTTTGATGACTACAGGAGATGTTTGCTTCAATGATTGCTGTGGCTGGATTTCAGAAGGTGGAATATGAAAATCTTGTTGCGGGAGTGGTGGCTATCCATTCTGTGGCTATCCATGTTGTCAATTTTGTCATTTCCGTTACTCGGGCATTGGATTTTTTTTTTTTCATTTTTTATTATAAAAAGGAACAGAAGCGAATGATCACCAAACTTAATCTGAATGGCAGCAACTTCTGGTAAATATATACACTGCGCATTATCCTATTTACAACGGAAGCCCTGCCCGTATGCATACTTCCCTATAGGTAGTAAAGCATGCTTTTATACAACAGAATTTACAATATTTAGATTTGGTTACACGCACATGACTTGTCTTTTTTACTTTCAATTACAGGTTTCTCACTGGATGAGACTGACATGTATAGTTAAATAAATGTTTGTGGGGGGTGGGGCTGGTAGTGGCAAGCGGAGATTATCTAGTGTTTCTTGGCGTTGGTGGTTGTGTTTGGAGCAGGACTTGATTTGGGGGCAGCTGCGAGTGCCGTTGCCGTTGCCATGTCCCTCAAATGCTGCAAAGCTTCAAGAGTTTGGATGACGGCGGGCATTCTGGGCCTGTCTTTGGGGTGGAGGCTGACACATTGCAGGGCCAGAAAAGCCATTTCCTTGGCTCCTTTGACGGAATACTGGCCGCCTAACCTGGGATCCATGATGCAGCGCAACCTCCGGCTACTTGTCAAGTAGGGCCTGGCCCAGTCCACTATGTTCTGCTGGGTCTTGGGCCTCGTCTTGTCCACCGCTCTTCTTCCCGTCATCAGCTCCAGTAACACCACCCCGAAGCTGTAAACGTCACTTTTTGTAGTGAGGTGCCCTGCAGAGCATAGTATGTAATGACTTAGCAAATAACTAAAATTAAACACTAGCTGTTACTAGGTAGCTATCATCACTGATGTAGTCTGGCGAATTGGTTATTAGTACCTGTACTAACATATTCGGGAGCAGCGTATCCGTAGGTACCCATTACTCGCGTCGTTACGTGCGTGTTTGATCCCTCAGGACCCATCGTTGCCAGTCCAAAGTCTGACAGTTTGGCCTTGAAGTCCTGGTGATGGATGAATGGATGAATGAATAAGCAAATTAATGAATTAAAGGAGCAGATGGAGATGGAGATGGAGATGATGAGTAGTAGCAGCAGCAGCTAGCTTTGCATACGCATACGTACAGCATCGAGCAAAATGTTGGAGGTTTTGAAGTCGCGATATATGACGGGCTTCTCGGCGCCGTGCAGGAAGGCCAGGCCTTTGGCCGCTCCTGTGGCGATCTTCAATCTGGTTCCCCATGGCACTGAAACCGACATCCCTGCGCCATCCATGGCTCCATTTCATCGTCATAATCTAATAGCAGTACTACCAGATTGTCCAATCAACTAATTATAAGTACTGTACTTACTCTTGAACAAGTGATTTTCCAGGCTGCCCCGAGGCATGAACTCGTACACCAGAAGTCGCTCTTCGTCTTCACAGCAATATCCGATCAATTTCACCAAGTTGGGGTGCCTAAGCTGCCCCAGAAATATCACTTCCGCCTTCAACCACGATTATATATATAATACCCATTCAATTAATCTATCTATTTATGTAATATAATTAAGCAAATAATTGAACAAAAATTATATAAGTTGTGCATATAAAAGCGTGTATATGTATACTGACGAGCCATTCCCGATGTCCCTGCAAGCCTTCAATGTCGAGAAGCTTGACGGCGACGGGCTGAGCCTTCAATCCATGCCTCAAGTTGTCGTCCAAGTAACCCTTGTGCACCGTCCCAAACCCACCCTGTCCCAGCAAGAAGTTGCTTGAGAAATTCTGGGTTATGGCGCGCAGCTCGCACAGCTGAAAATCGTACAACTCGGACCCGAAAGACTGAGCTAGATCTTCGTTGATGCGAGCGGACGAAGAGCGGCTTAGATCCGAGAAGGACAGGCGCCGGAACGATGGCAATGGATGAGCTATGTTCTTGGAAGGCCTGCACCCACGGCTAAAATTGGAGCAGATGCCGTGCCCTTCCACGGAGCAGCAATTTGCTGCCAAGTAGGGTCTCCAGTTCCTGCTGCTGGGGGGCTTCGAATTCGACGACTCCTTCATTCTACTGGTTGGTAGTATATATTGATTGATTGATTGATTCTGTGGATGATCGATTGATAACTTTGGTCGATATGTTCAGAATAAAAGCTGCAGCAGCAGCAGCTTAATTAATCAATTATCTTGAGGAGAGAGAGAGAGAGAGAGAGAGACAGCTATATGTAATTCTCTGTTTTTTTCTTCAACTGCTCCAACCACTCTACTACTAAGGAGGGGACTTTGTTTGTAAGCTTTTCCATGCAGATTACTTTTATTTCTTCATTTGTCACCTTTGTAATGTCTTCATGCAGAACCCCAGAATGCCCTCTATATGATCCTCTCTCTCTCTCTCACTGTCTCTCTGAAATTCTGTGAGGTCAGCGCTTTGATCCATCACTTCAATGGAATGTGTGTGTACGTAATTTACTAAGGTACAGAAACACTTTTAATGTACGTTTTAAGTCCAATTCATTTTATGTTAAGTGTTCCAATTCATTTTATGTCAAGTGTTGACCATCTATCAAATCTAACATACCCCCTGCTTAATTTAATTTAGCAATAGAAAGTTAAGAAACCTGAGTTATATGTATGATTTAATTGGTAGGCAAGTGGGTTTATATATAGTTAAAAGAATAATTAAAATCAATATGAGCATGAAATTATATATAGTTTGAATTGTCAAAACAGTGACATTCTAATTAGCAAAACGGCTTTCTTTTAGTTAGGGCCAAAACGACACTGTTTTGGCCTCCCCTTCTCTTCCTCTCTGGCGGGCCGTCATCTCAAATTTGACCATCCCCTCATATTCTCTTCTTCTTCTCCTCTTCAATGAGCTAACATCTTAACTCCAACCATCACTCTATCTTATCTTCTCGTCTCTACTCTACTCTATTCTACTCTTTTCTTCTCTTTTGTTCCTTCTTTTTGAATCCTTTTCTAGTTCGTCATTCCAAATCCGTTCTTGACTTTGTCGTTCTAGCTCTAAAACCTTTTTGACAACTTATTAGAGTCGAAGAGATGGTTAAATTTGGAGCTTATCGTTCTAGCTCCAAAACCCTTTTGACGGCTTATCGGAGTTAGAGAAATGGTCAAATTTGGATCTGAAATGATGAGTTCGATAGAGTTTCAAAGAAGAGAAAGAGAAGATGAAGGATGGTGGGAGCTAGAATAGATGCTTGTCAAAAAGAAAAAGAAGAAGAGAAGTGGAGAGATGGTTGGTGTCGGGTGCTTGAAAGGGTTTTGAAGAGTAAAAGGAGAAGAGAAAAAGATGAGGTCAAAGGAGTGTCATTTTAACTAATTAGAACTGCATAATTTTAGTAGTTTGGATTACAATTTTATTTGAATCCAAACTGAACTTAGTTATTCTTTATAGTTAATTAATGAGCCTATATGCATGTATGCATGATGCATCCACATATAATATGTATATATATTGATCCAAAAGTGTGACGTATATATATTCAAGTAGATAAAAATGAGGAAAGGAGAGTTGAGTTGTTATAGAATGAGGTGATGAATGACGTTTGAAAGAGCATTACTTTCCTACTCCCCCCACTTCAACAACCCACAACAAAATAAATTAATTAAGCTATATACCTACCTACCTAAATGAATTAATTAACTACTTAATTCATCTGGATCCATGGATCTTAATTCTAAGTTAATTAAGTCCCAAAAGATGGATGTACTAAAATTCTTAGTGTTATTATATTCAATTAACTAATCATCGTTCAATCTTAATTGCTTTATTAATTATAATAATATGTAGTACCCCCTCTCCCCCAATAATTCACACACTCAATACATTATATAATGTGCTCGCTCTAATTAAGAATCAGATGCTTGCTCTAATCTCGAACCAAATCTCACAGTGGATCTACAAAAGCTTAGGATATGTGTAAAGCCTAGCCGGCAGGGGTTTGGGGTTTAGGTGGGCTTTGGCTGGCTCTTTTTTGTCAAAGTCTCTCTCAGTGTCAGCACCCCACAAGTCCAACTTCTGGACTAAAGCTGACAGATCCTTCTGTTTGCTTCTGCATTCTTTTCTTTCTTGAAGACATATCTTCTCATTGTTTTCTTCCAAACTGTTAGCATTATAAATAGAAAATATATTAATAAATAGTAAATTTGACTAGTAATATATAATCAAAATAATAACAATAACAATACTAATATTATACCATTATTATAAAGTAATGCAATAATAAATTTATTTATGAAAATGTTATTGTTAGGTCATTTAAAAAAAAATAAAAAAAATATTAGAAGATGTAAATAATTTATGTGTGAATACTTTGATACTCAAATCAGATATTTGAATTGAGTATAAATTTATATGTAGTATTAAATTTAGTATTGGAGATATATTATTTTTTAAATAAAAATTTATCAATTTATAAATTTTTAGATATCTTGGTTACGAATTACTCCCTGCAATCGATTCAATTACTTATAATTGTACCGAAAATCAAGTTAAACCCTAATCTTGTGAAGATTGGATCTAATTTTCAAAAGATTGGGATTTTCCTAAGTAATTCTTAGAATTATTGTTTTTGCGCGATCTCTCGTCGCTCGTGTTCTTAATTTTGACAGAGAAAATAAATCGTAAGTAAAAATTTTATTTTATTATGTAGGATAAAGAATCAAACACATAACTTATTGATATGAATTTCAACTTATTGTGATTTGATTACTTAATTTGTGATCCAAGCTATTCTTCTTTTTATTCTTATATAAACTGAGTGTCTTACTTTTTGTTGGGTTTTGTGCCTTTTAGTGGGCCTTCACCCTTGACACATTAAAAATTATTAATGATGTAATGTCATGAATGTTTTATTAATAATTAAATGTACTACCTATATATATATAATATTAGCAATCTAATTTATTCCTAATTTTAATACAATAATATTATTGCTGCTAATTTATTATCATTGAAAGTGTGACATCAGCAGTGTCATATTTTACTATTAATTTTGTAACGCTATAATAGCATTTATTAATAAAAATATATTACATTATATATAACATAAATAATATTAAAAATATCGTGTTTAAGTAATATTTTAATAATAATTATTATTATTACATAATTTTAATGATATTTTCATAAACTAAATTGGGAAATTGGAATGAATGGTTCAACTAGGCGCACACAAGCGGGTGGGTCCAGCCCAGCACATAATCGTCTGCTGTGGGACCCACCACCTACCTAAAACATCGGCAAAAGACCGAGTTAGCCGTTGGACTGTACCCGATTTCCTCCCCTCCCCTCCTCTCCCCTTCGGATGAAAGCAAAGCAAAGGAAAGCAAAGCAGAGAGACATTCCATTCCATTTTGCTGAGCGGTGGATTGCAAGCAACAGAAGAGAAGAGAAGAGAAGAGAAGAAGCTCTCTCAGTCACTCCTCTCTGTACAAAATTAAAAAAGAAAAAAACATGGGACACTTTTCTTTTCTGTCAGATGGCGACGGCGGCGGCGGCAGTAGCAGTGGCGATGAGGCTGCTGCAGTGGAAGAGGTACTCAATCAGGCCATGGACCACTCTGTTCTCCAACAGGTTGCCGCCATTAACTGCGCTTCCTTCTCTTCCGACTCCGTTCTTCCCTCTCACCTCGAGACTCGCTTTCGCCGCCTCAAGTCCTTGCCGGCGACCAACCCTCCCAATCTTCACGCCCACCGTTCTTCTTCCTCCTTAAGCTTCAATTCCCACTTTCCCCAATTCGATCGCTCTGCCTCTGTTGGAGCCAAACCCAAACCCCATCCAGAGCAGCCCCCAAACCAAGAAAAGGGTTCGAAGCCAAAATCCGGATCTGGGTCATCTCCTTCCAAATCGTCAAATTCATCTGCCGGAGACGGAGATGCTGCTGAAATCTCCGACCGGAAAAGGGATTCCGCATCGAAGTCACGGTCTCGCTCGTTCCTCTCGTCTCCTTCGAATCTGGAGTCTGAATCGCCGTCGCCGTCGCCGCCCAAGAAAAGCGGCTGTTTCTGGTGTTCTCCCAAAAGGGTTTCCAGGAAAAAGAGCAAGGAAAATAACCAGATGATGATGATGATGAAGAAGGG
Source organism: Diospyros kaki (assembly GCA_036245055.1). Taxonomy (NCBI): domain Eukaryota; kingdom Viridiplantae; phylum Streptophyta; class Magnoliopsida; order Ericales; family Ebenaceae; genus Diospyros; species Diospyros kaki. Next base: position 371,244 of record BSEG01000008.1, on the reverse strand, counting down.
CGTCGGCGTTGATTGGGATAGTAGACACCACGAGGAGGAGTTGCTGTCGTCGGATTTGGGTATTTTCTCGGCGAAAGAACAGCAGAAAATACTGAAGAAGGCAATGAAAGAGGAAGAGAAGATCAATCGCGAAGCCGAGAAGATTGTCAAGTGGGCAAAGCAAGCGTCTGCAAGAATGAATGTTTATGAGATAGAGGACGAACTCGTGGGTGACGACCACCTTGAGAGTCCTCCTAGATAGATGACGAACTTTTACATTACATGGTTGGCTTTGGCTTTGGCTTTGGCTGGGCACAAAATATAATATGTATTAATAGCGTTTAAATGTCTTAATAATTAATTAAAAATGTCTGATGGATATATGTAATACACTCGTTGGGCACAAAATATATACATGTTACTTGCTGTACGGCTTGAATTAAAGTTGCCTACTGTCTTATTGGTTGTCAAATGTAATTAAATCATAATCAAATAATCTATGGAATATGATTAATTGCGAGAATATTCATATGAATAATATTAATTGAATTTGATCATCAACTAATTAACTAATTAATGATTAAGCAACCCCCCTTAAAATTGCCTTTTTCTTTGCATGATATGAATTGATACAGCAACAGTGTTGTGCGTTAATTATGATACTAATTAAAAGAGAAATTAAAGAAATTTCCATGTAAATACATATATATATATATATATATATATAAGTTTTAAGCCCAATATTAGCAGCAAATTTGAGTGAGCAAATCACGAGAGAAAATCAATATGTATAAAAGACTGGCAATTAATCTTATATATGATCAACACCGATCAAAGGCTGATTTGATTAACAAAGGATGTGTGTGTGTTGGAATCAAATCCCACATTCCAAGCGGCATGCGCTGATTCACTGAATCACACACACATGCACACATATATATTAATTAGTTAATTAGTTGGATACCTTAGCAAAGCCAAATTAAGCTGCCCCAGAATCCTTAAATACACGTCTTTGCTCTAATGGTCTGATCATGTTCATGGCCCTCTTTCGTGGATGCACATACATACCCTCGACGCCCCATCTTCTCCTTAATTTGCTCCTATATACACTCTCCCTCCTCGCCTTCTTCGTTAGATAAATTGATCATCTATATATATGTGTGTGCATCCAGCAGTATAGTAGCAGTAGCAGTATAGCAGTATAGCAGTAGCCGTCCTCGTTCTCTACTACTGATCTCTCTCGAAGCTGATCAGTGTATACATATGGCAGGCACTAATAGGCCGTCCCCGTTCTCCTTTGTTTATGGACTGCTCCTCTTCTGCTTCAATATTCAAGTTCCATTGCCTCTCTCTTCTGCTGCTGCAGCGGCATCATCTTTGCACAGCGGACATGGCTTCACGGTTGAACTCATCCACCGCGACTCCCCGCTCTCTCCATTCTACGACCCTTCCAGCACCAAGTTCGACCGCCTCACCAGCGCCTTTCGCCGCTCTATGTCTCGCGCTGCTCGCCTCAACTCCAACAACTCCTCATCAAAGTGGACTGATGATGATGGTCTTCACGGCATCCAATCCCAGATTTTCGCCGCCAACGGCGAGTATCTGATGAACTTATCCATCGGAACCCCACCGTTCCAGATGCTCGGTATCGCCGACACCGGCAGTGACCTTACTTGGCTGCAGTGCCAACCTTGCTCCCACTGTTTCCCTCAAGTCGCTCCCTTCTTCGCTCCCAACACCTCCTCCACTTATACAAAGTTGCCTTGTCAATCACAGCTTTGCCAAGCTTTCGATGGCTCCATTTGCGGCAGCACTGCAGGCGGCAACTGCCAGTATAAAGTCACCTACGGAGACCAATCTTACAGCATCGGCGATCTCGCCGCCGAAACATTCACCTTGATTTCCACCTCCGGCCGTCCTGTTAAGGTTCCGAACATGGCTTTCGGCTGTGGACACAGCAACAATGGCGGCTTCGACAAGAGAGCGGATGGCATAATTGGCCTTGGACGCGGCCCACTCTCCATTATTAATCAAATGAGCGACTTAGTCGATGGAAAGTTCTCCTATTGCTTGGTGCCCCTGGACACAAATTCAAGCGTGACGAGTAAGATCAACTTTGGGGAGGCTGCGGTGGTTTCCGGCTCAGGCGTGGTGTCAACGCCGCTGATCAAAAATACAGTCGACCCCTTCTATTACCTGACGTTGGAGAGCATTTCAGTGGGAAACAAGACAATAGCACTACCTTCGAGTAGTAGTGGAATATCAGAGGCTGGTGGTGGCAATATCATCATCGACTCGGGCACGACTTTGACATTGCTGCCGGGTGATTTTTACAGGGATTTAGAGTCAGAGTTGAAACAGGTGATCCATGGAAGCTCCGTTTCTGATCCGCAAGGGCTATTCAGCCTCTGTTACAGTAAAGGCAGTGGTTTTAGCGTGCCGGCGATAACGGTGAGGTTCAGCGGGGGAGATGCCTTGGAACTGCGGCAGTCGAGTACCTTCGTTGAGAATGGAGATTTGCTGTGCTTTGCCATGATTCCTTCTGATGAACTGGCTATTTTTGGGAACCTGTCGCAGATGAACTTCTTGATTGGTTACGACCTCGAAAAGAATCTAGTTTCTTTCAAGCCAACAGATTGCACTGAGCACTGACTGCCCAGTTCTCTACTTGTTCATGGGTTCATTAGATCCATCTTAATTCTTATCATGATCAGTACTGTAACATGCATTCGCGGTTCGGTTCCAACATAACATTAATTTAATTAAATTATATTTTATTACCTCTAAGCCTTGATCTTCTCTAGTACACTACTAGTACTGGTGGCTGGTGCTAATTAATTACGTTTCATTCTAATTTTCGATTAATTAAAAAGAAACCCCACCCACAAACTGTCTTCTTCTGACTCTTTCTTCTATTATCATATATATCATATATAAGTAGTAGTGTAAAAGTGCAAATTTTGAAACCATGTGGAGAGAATGAAATATTCGATATTTTTAACTATAAATTATATGCCTTGAATTTTCACAAAATAATAATATTACCTATCAACTCTCTCTCTCTCTCTCTCTCTCACACTCAGAGAGAAGAGAATGGCGGTGTCGTTCTCTTCGACATTTCCGGCGGACCCAATCAACCTTAAATTCCCAAATCACTCTATCCCTAACCCTAACCCTAGCTTTGCTTCATGCCACTGCCCAAATCCCCTGTTTCTTCGTTGTCGGACCCGCAGATTATCATCAGCCACCTCCGGTGACCGGACTCTGAACGCAAACTCCCCGGCGCCCTGCCACTCCCGGCAACGGCCACAATCCCTCAAGTCGCCTCCCGATTCTCTCCGCAACCTCGCCTCTTCTGCCATTGTCTTTCTATTAGGCCTTGGCATTCGTATCTGCTCCGCAGCTGCCTCTACCCAGATTCCGGCAGTCTCCGTTGCCAATTGTCCGACGGTTGTTGAAGAGAAAAAAATTGAAGGTTGTCATGTCAATTCTTCCCAGGGAATTGAAGTTCCTTTGGTGTTTATATCATCAATTAAAGTTCTTGTTTTTTTATATTTCTATTGTATATGCCATCACTGGACTTGAAAATGCTAGCCCCCAACTTCTTCTGGATTGGTTTCGGTTTGCCAGATCATGTTTATACGGACAGAACGCTATTAGAATTTAAGAGTTAGAAAGCATATAAGGTTTTGATTTTGACTGGAAAGATGATAGTTTGAATCGTTAAGTGTATTAGCTACACTAAATTTCACATGCCACACTTGAATTTACCTGTGCCCTCTACTCGTATTACTTGTATGCTGATGCTATAACGTTAGACGATTTTGTGGCTTGATATAACTTTGGTGACTGCACGGTGCAACGGATTCCGCTATTTCCATTATCTATCTAATTATGTTATAAATCCCCTTCATGTTACATCACTTATGAGAATATTAATGTAAAATCTAATGTAGGTGAATTCAGTGCATGAGGTTCCTGCGTTGCAGGCTCTTGAGAAGGTCAAATTGTATGCAACCTTACCCTCACTTAGCAAAGATTAATGTAAAATCTAATGAATTATGAATGAAATAATGTTAATGTACGGATTTCAAGGTCTCTAATTAAGTTGGGAAAAGACAATTGGTCAGATAGATATATTATTTTTACTCCATGTATGCTCATATATGCATGTATTAGAAGCTGGATTCATATATATTTTGACGTCTAAATTTTTTGTGTGGAGCAACAAGTCCTCTCTGATGCATAATGTTTTCTTATATTCCAACCTAGGCTTTATATTTCACTGAGGATACACTGTCAATCATGAAAACTTTTTAAACATCTAAAAGGGGCTGTTTAGTTGTGGAAAATGATTTTCAGCTGTCTATCTCCAATTTTCTATAAAATTTCTAGTTTTCATTTTCCATTGAAAATTTGGAAAATACATTCAAATGCTAGAACTACATAAGACTAATTTTCAATCTAGAAAATTGGAATGTATTGTGTGTGTGTGTGTGAGAGAGAGCGAGAGAGAGAGAGAGATTTTTCTTTCTTGTAACTTGTATTAAAGAAGGAGATGGAGATGATTTGGAGAAAATTTTGTGGAAAGTTTTCAGATCTCCATTCTCTATTGGAAATTTTTTTTATTTGAACAAGTTTTCTAATTTTTTGTGATCTGTGGAGTAATTTTCCAAAAAATTGGAGCTATTTTCCACAACTAAACAACCTCTAACCTTTTCTTTTTAGTTTCCCTTTGTTATTGAATTATAGACGCATTACCTATGTTCATTTCCTTTTTAAATTTTATATTTGAATAAGTATAAATGTATTTGGTTCTTTGAGGTAACCTTGTCAAAGTGCTACTTGTAGTAATCATATAACTGTCTTTTGAACACAGACAATTTTGATGTGGGAAAATCTAGAACCATGGAGAACCTTGAAGATAAAGAATTGAATGCTGCATTTCAGAAGTGGAAGTCAAGGACATATGCTTTGACAGTTCCCTTGAGAATTATTGCTTTACGTGGTTCACTGCCTCCTTCATGGGTGAAGGTCTGTTTTTCCAGCTTGTCTTTTGTTTGAGTTTGCACTATATGAATACCACCAAATCTACTGCAGAAAAATTTACATTTCTGCATATAATGTAGTCCTTCAACTTAATTATCCAATGATAATAAACAAAATCTATGCCTTTCATATAATGAATCTTAGCTTCTCTTGCCTATAATGTCCAAATTAATGCAAGTGTTTATACTAAGTGTCATAATTTGCTTCTTGACACATAGGACTTCATTAAATCACAAGGAAAGAGAGTGAGGTTACGGTTAGAGATCTATGGAAGTCTCAACGACAATGCTCTCTTTAAATCTTTTACCAATGGAAATGTTGATCGTAAATCTGCTTTAGCAGCTGATATTATTAGCATTGGTGATTCGTGGCTCAATTTTGCAATAAAGAAGGGTGTAATTGAGCCCCTAGAAGGGATAGAGAACCAAGATTGGTATAATTGCTTGGGCGAAAAATGGAAGGTAATGATAAAATTCATCTTAAGTTTTTGTCTGTCACTTTCTCTTGAATGACATGTAATGGATTTGTTATGTTGTATTCCAATGAGTATGGTCAGTGTTCAAAAACAATTGATTGTGAAAATTCTGTCAACTTGGAATATACTTGTGATTGGTGGTAAATTTGGGCTGGAGTGGCATACTAAATGTAGCAATATGTCTATTGAAAAATTCGTGCTTCTTATAGTGACTGGGTGAAGACCAGATTGTGTACTGCTAGGAATGCCCATCTGTTTCACATTTCAAGTTATCTACTCTTGTTCTCACAAGTGCTTCCACTCATCATAGCATTTTCATGCTCGCTTCATTTCAGTATGTTAGACCGCTACTTTTCCAAAAAGTTTAAGTTGTGAGGAAAGGGACCCATTTTATATCAAGATTTTTGTTACGCCTGTGTAACACATGGGACAAACTTAACCAAGGTGCATTAACATGGACAAAATAAGCTTACATAACAAATTTGACTGGTGGATGACAAGTACGTATGAAATTGCTTTTAAGTCTAATCACTTTTGGAATCAAAGTTCTAATATTATATTTGTTACCAATTATCAAAATTTTAAACTATTAGAAAATGGTCTTAGTAATGTGGATACTGGAAATTGTTATGTTGCCCGCATCGGGCAACATAAGGTTTGCCCAATGCGAGCAAAATCGGGGGACGGGGGCTGGGGGGGGGGGGGGCACCCCGCCCCCCTACATGCCCATGTTGGGTGCAGGCAATAGATCACCTCCTGTGGATACTTTATAACACTTTAGAAAATGGTCTTGAATGACATTTAGGTGACAGTTGGACTTATTTGTTTGTATAAATGAATCAATTCTTGGTTGTTTATTTATTTTCATTACTTGAGTATTTGAATTCAAATTTTTGGAACATCAATAATAAATTAATTTTGTAGATAGCGTTTGGAAGTCTATTGTTATTTTTTTGCATTAAATTGTTGGTTAAATATTATTGATTGATAAATGAATGTAGAAGATATAAATATTAATTTTTAATTTTTAACCACTAGTTTCATTAATGCTAGTTTTTGCATCTTTGTCATTCAAGTCAGTGATCTTCTTCAGTTGCACAATGCTTAAAAGCATTAGAAGGATCGAATTTGACTCTCTGTCTATATGTCTGAAATATTTATCTAAGTTCAGTTGCCAAGATTAGTAGTGCACACACTTTGTAATTGAAAAGAAAATATGTACCTAAATGAAAGAAAGAAAAAAAAAAAAAACTGATTATTTTACTAAATAGATAAAAAAAAAAGAGAAATTAAAGAAAAAACAATTGAACATGCTGGTCCACAATGCATACTTAGGATTATACCAGTCCCCTGGCTAATGTTTCGTGGGATCTTATGGAGAGTGGCTTGTGGTTACTTTAGCGCCTGTACAAATGGATAGGTTTCACAGTAAAAATTTCCTCCTAAAATATTCTCAGGTATATTTATGCAGGAACAATGAAGGAAACTTGGATCCTGAAGGGAAAATATGGGCTGCCCCATATAGATGGGGAACCATGGTGATAGCTTACAAGAAATCTAAATTTCAAAAGCATAATTTGTCTCCTATAGAGGTATTCTTTCTCAGGCTGTGAAGTTACTTGCTGTTCTTCTTGCATGAGGATAATATTTATATATCATGGTCATTGTTTTATTCTGGTGATGATATTGAGATTTTAAATCCATTTCACCAGAATATTTTTTTTTTTTTTTTGCTCAGTCATTTCACCAGAATTTAATAGCCATAGCAGAACAGATACTACAACAACAACATATCCAGCTTTTATCCCACTATATGGGGTCGGTTACATGAATTCTAAACTTTCATGTATTTTTGTCTTTTGTCATAGCAGAACTAATAGATGGAATTATATTTGTATGAACGCACATGATTTCCATTTCCTTCTTAGTTAGGAGTTAACCCCAGATACAATACATTTATAAAATACTGCAATCAACAATAATCTCATGCCTTTATCCCACTAGGTGGGGTCAGCCAATACATTTATAGAATTCTATGGAAAAGTTGAAATGAACTGATACAATTAACTTTGTTCTCTGAAGTTTGATACACCATTATTCCTTTCCTGTTTTTTATCCTTTCGCTATGATTATACAAAGAGTCATTTTTATGTTGCATTGTCATTAAACAATTTTGGCATTTTTAGCAGTACAATCTGCAAATGTTGTCTTTTGAATGTGCTTGGAATAAGATATCTCAATTGCAGGACTGGGCCGATTTATGGCGGCCTGAACTTGCAGGGAAAATTTCAATGGTTGATTCTCCTAGAGAAGTTGTTGGCGCAGTATTGAAGAGCATGGGGGCATCATACAATACATGCAAAATGGCCAAGCCACAAACCACATGGCAAATACAACCAAACAGCTGCTTTGGGGCTGCAAATAAGTTATTATGCTCTCTGGACAACAAACACGTATAAACATTAATGGTTAAGCCACGAACCCTATGGCAAACACAACCAAACATTTGCCTGGGGGTGCATAAGACTGGTTTTTCCAAAATAATAATAATAATAAACAACAACAGAAAAGCATTCTAAACTCAGTGTCTCTTTAAAGTGTGTTTATAAATCCTGATTTCGTGATGAACTTGTCAACCATAACTATAAGGTGATCTGTGTTAAAAAAAATCAGTTCAAGTCAACTGGTTAAATAACACTTGATGTTGTTACTACAAACAATGATGTAAAGCTGAACACAAGCAACAATATTCCAGCTTTGCTTGTTGGTCACCCAAGCAACGGTTGTGTGTCTCGTGTTGGAAGCGTTTGATGAGCCCCAAACAAAACTCATGAAAATTCACTCAAATAGGATAGAAATTTAAGGGAAGAAAATTGTTCTCTCAAAACTCACAATATTTTAACTCGGCTTCTTTTCTGATGGATCATAAAACTTCAAATGAGCAACCCTTCTTATACTACATCTGGTACATAATAATTAATTGCTAATACATGAAGTTATAAAATCTAAACACCCATTTCAAATTCCTAGATGCATGAATGGAACTAGATTCATCCATAATAAATTCTAGATGCATGTTGTTGTTGCCAAAATACAACAATCTATTTTTATTCATGGGAGAATACAATTTGTGTGTGGTTGATCACTAGAATCTTGAGAGTGTAGAGTCTTGTGAGTCTTTGAGGGTCCTGAGAATCCTAAGAGTCTTGAGAGTCTTGTCATCAAGTGTCTTGAGAGTTCTAAGAGTCTCGTCACCAAGTGTCTTGAGAGTCCTGGGTATGTTGAATGACGGGAGACTCTCGTGATCTTTTGAACGGGAGACTTGATGAGCAGGAGACTCCTTTGGATTTGACAGGAGGCTTTCTAATGACTGAGTGACCCTTGATGACCGAGAGACCTGTGAGACGAACACACGATTAGGGGCGCGGGTGGGTGTCCCTGCGCAAACCCTCGGATAAGTCAGTTCTCGAGAGCAAGAGCGTAAGAATGTATTAGAGTGCCAAAGAGAGTGTACTTGAGGTTGGAGGTGTGGCCTCTTATTTATAGTGGAGAGGGGGGGGGGGGGACACATGGTGGCCATCTCGAGAGTTTTGTGGCCGTGATGGTGTATGCAAGGGATGAAATGTGAGTGAGTGACACCCACGCGGTTATTTGACCGAGTGGCTCGGCTTCTTCATGTCTTAAAGGGTAGAAGAGAGAGGGATGAGGACCCCTTACTCACTCGGTCATATGACCGAGTGAGTCATGCTCTTATGGGGGAGAAGAGACCCCCACTCACTCGGTCATATGACCAAGTGGGTCTTCATCCGCTCGGTCTTAAGCGGCTCCCTTGCCTTTTTGCCTTGATTCAAACCCATCTTTGCTCCAAATGCTTGCATCTGCTCCTTAATCGGATACGGGTGCAATTTTCAGGTTATATATCACATGTAAATCAAGATTCATCAAATAAAAATTCATTGAGTCTAGATTAATATTCTAACATCCCCCCTTAATCTAGACTTGAGTAACACCAAGTTTCTCCTTCAGTTTGACAAAAGTTTCAGTCTTCAATGCCTTTGTGAAAATGTCTGCAATCTGATTCTGTGTCTTGCAATGCTTGACCATTACTTCTCCTTCTTTAATCAAGTCTCAAATGTAGTGATTCTTAATCCTATTGTGCTTGCTCCTTCCATGAAAAACTGGATTTTTGCTAAGTGCAATTGCTGAGTTATTATCACAATACAACACTGTTTCCTTCTCTTGAGAGCACTTCAATTCTTTCAACATCCACCTCAGCCAAAGAGCTTGACAACCAGCTGCACACAAAGCAATATACTCTGCTTCTGTGGAAGAGAGAGCCACAACAGATTGTTTCTTTGAAGACCAAGAAACTGCACCTGAACCAGTATTGAAAACATACCCAGATGTGCTTTTGTGATTATCTGTGTCTCCTCCCCAGTCACTGTCACTGTAACCAATCAAGATTGATTCTTGCAATCTCTTGTAATGAATCCCATGATCAATAGTACCAACAACATAACGAAGGATTCTTTTGCCAGCTTCCCAATGACTTTTCTTTGGTGAAGTCATAAATCTGCTCTACATGCTGACAGCAAACATCAAGTCTGGCCTTCTTGCTGTTAAATACATTAGACTTCCCACTAAACTTCAATAAAGACTAGCATCAACTTCTTAACTCCCATCATCTTTGCTCAACTTCAAATTTGCCTCCATAGGAGTACTGCAAAGGACAGCACTATCCATTCTAAATTTCTTTAACAAGTCTTTTGCATACTTCTGTTGAGAAATATTGATTCCTTCATCTGTTTTTTTACTTCAATTCCAAGGAAGTAATGAAGAAGTCCCAAGTCGGTCATCTCAAATTCTTCCACCATGGATTTTTTTAAAATCCATTTCCATTTTCTCATAATTGCTTGTAAGGATAATATCATCAACATACAAGCTAACAATAAGAAAATTACCACTTTTGTCTTCTTTGGTGTAGAGAGCATGCTCGTATGGACATCTCTTGAATCCATTCTTCAAAAAGAAACTGTCAATTCGGCTGTACCAAGCTCTTGGAGCTTGTTTCAGTCCATATAATGCTTTCTTTAAGTGATACACCTTGTGTTCTTCACCTTTCTTTTTGTAACCTGGGGGCTGTTCGACATAGACTTCTTCTTCTAGGTAACCATTAAGGAAAACCGATTTCACATCCATTTGATGCACCTTCCAATCTTTTTGAGCTGCCAATGATAAAAATAGACGAACTGTTTCCAAACGAGTTACAGGAGCAAAAATTTCTTTATAATCGACACTGAATTTCTGCTTGTAACCTTTCACAACAAGTCTTGCTTTGTTTTTGTCTACTTTACCATTTGAATCCAACTTTGTTTTGTAAACCCATTTTACACCGAGCACCGTCTTGTCTTTTGGAAGATCTGTCAACTCCCATGTCTTGTTTCTTTCAATTGCATCTATTTCTTGATTCATGGCAATCCTCCATTTTTCCTCCTTGGATGCTTCTTCAAAACTTATTGGGTCTGCATCTACAAGTAATGCAAAATTCATTCCATCACTAGTAACCATGACATAGTCATTTGAGGGATACCTTTTGGATGGCTGATGTGGTCGGGTCGATCTCCTTAGTGATGGCAAAGTTGGCTCTTCATAACTTGATGGTGAACTGGATTTGAGGATAATGGTTCAGCACCTTCCTCGTCTTCATTAACAGAAATTGATTTCTGTTTTTGATCCGCAGCATTCCACTTCCAAGATTCTCCCTCATTAAAGTGCACATCTCTACTTATAATTATCTTCTTTGAGATGGGATTGTACAACTGATATGCTTTTGAATTTTCACTGTACCCTACTAGGATACATTTTTCTGATTTATCATCCAGCTTACCTCTCCTCATCTGGAACATGAGAGTAAGCTATACTTCCAAACACTCTCAAGTGGCTGACACATGGTTTTATCCCACTCCAAGCTTCTTGAGGAGTCATTCCTTGAACACTTTTAGTTGCAGCTCCGTTTAGAAGATAGACAGCACATGTAACAGCATCATCCCAAAATTCATTAGGCATCTCTTTGGCTTTCAGCATGCCTCTTGCTAGTTCCATGATGGTTATATTTTTCCGCTCGGCTACTCCATTTTGCTGGGGAGTGTATCGAGCAATTTGCTGATGTCGAATTCCATTCTCTTTTAAAAAACTCTCCAAAGCAACAAATTCTCTACCACGATCAGAACATAAAGTTTTTATTTTATAGCCACTCTGATTTTCAACAAAAGCTTTGAAGGTTTTGAAGCATTAAAAAACTCCACTTTTTTCTTTAAGCAAATAAACCCACATCTTTCTACTGTAATCGTCAATGAAAGTGAGAAAATAATGATTACCTCCAACTAATGGTGTGCACATGGGTCCACACAAATCAGTGTGGACTAATTCAAGTGGGTTTGAGGCTCTCCATGCTTTGCCAACTGGAAATTGATTGCGATGATGCTTCCCAAGAATACATGCTTCTTTGACTGATATTTGCGGTTCCTCTCCCCATATGATTTTTGCACATGTGAGACAATGAATTAAAACTCAAATGTCCGTATCGAAAATGCCAAAGCCATGAAATATCATTCACCAAAGTGCTGAAACTAGAGCTTTGGCCATATGAAAAATTCAAGGGAAACATCTTGTTTGGAGTCATTTTTACTCTTGTAATAAGAACACCATCTCTGCCTTTTGTCTGGCACAGTTCATCTTTGAAAATAACATTCTGTCCCTTTTGAACAAGTTGCCCAACACTCAACAGGTTGTGTTTGAGACCTGGAACACAGAACACATCAGTGATTTGTTTGACACCAGTCTTTGTCTGAACAAGGATATCGCCTTTTCCTTTTACTTGAAGTCGTTTTTCATCACCAATCTTGACCTCACTTTGGAGAGAATCATCCAAAATTACAAAAATATCTTTGTTGCCAGTCATATGATTACTGCAACCGTTGTCAAGATACCAAACATTTTCAGCAACAACTTCTTGCTTTTTATAGGCCAGAAAAGGAGTACCTTCATCATCATTTTGCTCCTCGTGCATAAAATTTGAGTTGTTTTTGTCACCATCATTCTTCTTCAACCTGCAATACACTTTAGCATGGCCAAAATGATTGCAATTGTAACACTGAATATGAGAAAAATCACTACAACCTCTGCCTTGGCCTCTTCCTCTGCCTCTTCCTCTTCCTCGGCTTGAAGTAGAACTTGATTCTTCCTTGCTTTCATTATTGTTGTTCCAAGACTTGAAATTTCTACCACCTCCACGTCCACCTCTTCCTCTTCCTCTTCCTCTAAAGCTTTGACTAAAAGAAGCTTGAGATTGAAAAGCTTGTTCCAAAGGAGCAGTGTCAAATTGTTCAATCTAAGCTCATGAGATTGGAGAGATCCCATCAAGCTATTTAGTGATAAAGTGGCTAAGTCTTTTGATTCTTCAATGGCAACAACAACATGCTCAAATTTTCTAGTCATGCTTTTGAGAATTTTCTCAACAACTCTCTGATCTAAAATTTGTTCTCCATTTGCTTTCAATTGATTAACAATTGAAAGAACACGATTAAAATATTCCTCCACCGACTCAGAATCTTTCATTTTAAGTGTGTCAAATTCAGATCTTAAGAGCTTGCAATCTTACCATTTTAACTTTGGCTTCACCTTGGTAGTTGATTGCAGAATGTCCCATGCCTCCTTTGCTGAAGTTGCTGCAGAAATCCTCTCAAAAATTGCTTCATCAATGGCTTGATAAATAAAAAACAAAGCCTTCTTGTCCTTCTTGCGATTCTCCTTCAATTCATTACTTTGTTGTTGAGTAAGAGCAGCTTGGTCTTGTGGCTCAACAAATCCATTCTCAACAATGTCCCATAAGTCTTGGGAACCATATAAAACTTTCATTTGCTGACTCCATCGACTATAATTCTTCCCATTGAACCAAGGAAGTTGAGGTTGCAACATATTGTTGTTGGATGCCATATTTTAACCTGCTTTGATACCAATTTGTTGGAAGCATTTGATGAGCCCCAAACAAAACTCAAGAAAATTCACTCAAATAGGATAGAAATTTAAGAGAAGAAAGTTGTTCTCTCAAAACTCACAATATTTTTAACTCAACTTCTTTTCTAATGGATCATAAAACTTCAAATGAGCAACCCTTCTTATACTACATCTGGTACATAATAATTAATTGCTAATACATGAAGTTATAAAATCTAAACACCCATTTCAAATTCCTAGATGCATTAATGGAACTAGATTCATCCATAATAAATTCTAGATGCATGTAAATCAAGATTCATCAAATAAAAATTCATTGAGTCTAGATTAATATTCTAACATCTCCACCATCAATTTTCAGTACACAGTGAATTTGCAATGGTCCTAAATCACGAGTTCTATTAAAATTGTGGTTTAGAACCGTGAATTATTGAGGGACACTACAACAACAACATATCCAGCCGTTATCCCACTATGTGGGGTTGGCTATATGAATTCTAGACTTCTATGTGGGTTACATCCCAACAGATAGTTTGTCTAGAATTCATATTTGGATCCGACTAGGTTTTACGCTGGCTGTCGGCTACCTAACGCAACCCTCCTCCTTTATCCGGGCTTGGGACCGGCAGTGGATAATATCCCCTGGCGGAGTAATGATGAAATGAAGTTTAGGAAATATTTTCTTTCCCCTGGGCTTGGTAGAATTCATCCTGTAGTTCGGGGAAAGGACATGTCTGATGTTCACCTGTTGGTATGCATAAATATGCATTTTCTAGACACTTCAAGGACATGAAATCATGAACCCTAAAAATTGCAGAACTTGAGCTGTTACAAGGAAAAAAGTCGTTGAAGGTATGGTGTTTTAACCAAAATGTGTTACTTCTTGTTTATCCCTATAAAGAAAAGAAGTTTTCATACTACCTTGAACAAACAATCTTATCTGGTTGTTGGCTCAACATAGATAAGAATTTCACACTATTTGTCAATTGATGGATTTTCAAATATTATGGTACAACTATGTGCATGACTTAGTGAACTTAGAAGTCCTCTGACATGCATTTTGCATTCTTTTTTAATTTCATGTGGAGTAATGTTTAATTTTCATTATTAAACCCATGGTGCTTTTGGTTGTTGTCCTCACCTGCATGAAATGGCTTTCTGTAGGTTCGGTTATTTGATAGTGTGCACTATCTGAAAGCATTTGGAGTGGGAGATGTATGGGTGGCAGTTGGATGGAGTAGTGATGTTCTTCCTGCTGCAAAACGCATGTCAAACGTCACAGTAATTGTTCCAAAATCTGGATCTAGTTTATGGGTGGATCTGTGGGTATGTCAAGAATCATCTGTTATCATTTTCTTTTTTCTTTTCTTGCATTGAAGATGCACTTGAAAGGGAGCAGAGGACAATTAGGAAAAGATGGTATTAAGTATCCATGATTATTAATATTTGAATCTGCCCCAGTCATGATTCTTTGCAGTGGTTTTCAGATAGAAATCATGTTCTTTGCAGGCAATTCCAGCTGCTTCAAGATTTGCTACAAATAAAATAGGGGGACGAGTCAGGGGGCCATCTCCCCTGATCCATCAGTGGATCGAGTTCTGTTTGCAGGCTGCTAGCGCGCTGCCTCTCCAGCAGCAGGTAATCCCAGGCGCATCTCCCTCCTCCCTCCATTCTACCACAACTAAAGAGTCGGAAGAACTTACCAAGGGCAAGCCTAAACTGGAAACAAATCTCATTTCTGGAGTACCCCCGAGGGATATTTTGGATCAGTGTGAGTTTCTAGAGCCTTTACCAGATGCTGCATTAGCAGATTATCAGTGGTTAATTGCTAGCATGCAGAAATCGCATTGTGGTTTGATTCAAAGAATGGGACGCGTCATCTTGTCTTCACTTCGAAACCTGTTGCCAGGGATGCAATGCAACCCAAGATAACTTGAGATTTTCCATGCGCCCTCTTTTAATAGAGCTATGATTCATAGTTGTAACTAAATTTTAACGGTTATTGTAGTAAGTCCTGCTGATGCTGAGATTTCGTGGTTAAGTGGTGCATATTCAGCTCTACTGTGCATGGCATGTGTTTGCATTTTTGAACCATCAAGGGGAATATAGGTGTGCGTAAGCGTCTAAAATGCTTGTAAGTAAAAGTTGATATCAAATTAATGGTGTTCACAAGAGCTGATGATTCGAAGGACTGCCTGGAAAACTTGAGAAGTAATGACTAATAATGAATAACGTAAGAGCGTGGGCGTCTGCACAATTATACCAAATTCTCAGTGCACACAACGCATTACAGAAACAAATGTGCATCCCCAACCCCAAGCAAGGACTGGTAATTGATTTCGCTATAGGAAAGGAGGAAGTAGCGGGTTGATTCTCATTTTCCCCTCAAAAAGGGACAGGACAAAGATACCAGTTATTAACAGAATCTACTGCTTGTAATTTATCAAACCAAATGTGCTGATCAAAAGTTACAATCAACAACCCCACATTAAATGTAAATATTTAAAGAGAACCTACGGCTCATAAATTACTTTTCCTCTCGTTTCTCCAATGTAAAATGTGTAAACATATAAAGCAGGGGATGCAAACTTGCATTTGAGTGCTAACACACAAAAAAAAAAAAAAAAAAAACAACAGAATGCCCAAAGGTTACAATCATCCAACTGATGAATTGGTGCTTACCAGAATATATTATCCCCCGCCAAAAAAAAAAAAAAAAAAGACAAAAGCAAAATAGGCATGAACAACACGGTTTTTTTGGAGCATGGAATGAAAATAATTTACATGATGTCATATACACATTTTATGAATACAGCCATAGAGACTACGGAGGCATATAAAATAGAACAGGAAGAGAGGGAACAGATCACTCCTAGAAAGTGGAAAATTTCCTACGAGTGTGGAAAGAAAACCCATGAAGCACCCAAGTCGATCTTGAATCCCATTGACGACTGACCAATCAGTCCCATGGAGAATGAGAAGAATGGGCGCAGAAGCAGAAAGAATAAATAAATCAAGGTAAAAAGAATAGAACTTTGCAAAGCTTGGGCCCTTTTCACTGCCTTCATTACTCTTCTTCACCTTCCTTAAGACGGGCGGCAGCGCAAAAAATTTTCATCATTTACTCGAGGCTTAATCAGAGTTGGAATCATAAAAGTCACTTGGGCATGGGGTCATGACTTCAGATTCAAGTATTTGGACTACCCTGTGCATGGTAGGTCTATCCTCAGGGGCTGAAGATACACACTGGATGGCAACTGAGAGCAGAGCATCAAAGCTTTCAGGCTGGACCCCTTCAGAGTGTGGATCAATAATCTCCCTTCGTCTATTCTCCGTGACTAGAAGATTCAACTGCAAAAAAGATAATTCATGCATCAACGGTTATGGCAGTAGTAGAATGAAGGCTAGCTATAAGCATTATTCTGTTCAATCAAATATATCTAACTCATAATGCATTTTGCTATCAGTAATGTCTGCAAATGATAGCTTGAAGACAAATTTAAGTGAATTGAAGGAAATTTTCAATATCAACTAGCTATATAAACAATTCAATAGATGACTGGACCAAGGTTGGAGTGGGTTATGTGGGAAAAGATGGTGGATTTTTTTCCTACTCGAGAGTGGGGATCAGCACAAGACTGCTTACTTAAAGCCCGCAAGGTTGCTCCTCTTAACATATATTGTGGAGCATTTGATGGGCATGGAATTGGAGGTCTTTAGAGGGAAATAAGATATCCACTTCTAGAGAAGGTTTTACCTTCTCTTTAAGCTGTTAATTTTTTGGGAGAATTTAAATTATCCCAATAGTCAAATAGGGGCTGTTTGGTATTTCTTTGATGTGTGCTGCTAGCTGATTGGGCATGCTCCCGTCTTTTGGTGTAACTTCAAAAAATTATGCTTGCTAAATAAACAGAAAAGAAAAAACAATATACCAGATGACGTTAGGAGGTTATACAAAAAGAAGGCATGACAGGTGTTAGGGAAAAACATACCCAGCCAACAATATTGAGGCCCTTCTCAATGAATGATGCATCAGTAGGTCGCTTGCCACTAACCACTTCAAGCATCAAAACCCCAAAACTATAAACATCACTCTTTTCTGTTGCTCTACCACTTTGCATATATTCTGCCAATTAAGCAAACAAAGCAATTTAGGATAGAAGAAGTTGGGTGATGATACCAAAATGAAAGTAGCTATTTCATGGGGTTCCAAAATAGATCAAATAGGTTACTATGCCATATGTCAAGACAGATGCAGCATTATTATTATAGGCAATCAATTTGAGTATACTTATAAGGAATACCACTTCTATAGCCTTTTACATGAAAACGTACCATACATCTCCTTTGTTTTTCTTTTTCTTTTTCTTTTTCTTTTTCTTTTTCTTTTTCACAGGAATTAACTCAAATTCTTCAACCATTAAGTGATAGTAGAACTAGTAGATTTATTCTGTACTCCCTTCCCTTGGAAATCTCTGATCCAGGACTCATTTTATAGTTTGCCCAGCAGGTATGAGTGATTTTTTGTGACCCCTTCCTCTTCCTCCAACTCTTTTCCACATTTAAACACAATTATAAGTAATGTAGTAACACAGCAAGGGGAGCAACACTATAAAATCAAAGCTTATGGAACCTTCCCCCCCACCCAATTCATTAAATCACAATTTAAGCAACTCACCCAATATTTCTAAAGAAAATCTCTAATAAGTCTTTCCAGCCTGTCATACCAAAACCAGAGCAATGAACAAGTAGCACATTATGCATGAGACAACCCTCTTATTAAGGGTTAGCCTGCAGCCACAAGAAAGACAGCACCTCTCCCAAGATGTCAAGTGCTTCCCCAACCTTTCTCATCTCACACCTTACTGGCCTTAAAGGAGGAACTCAGAGAGAAATCCAAAGGCACAATTGGCCACTCACATAGAAATTAGGTGAGGCAGACATCTCTGCTGAACTACAATAGACAGTCACCAGAATTGGTTGGTGTGGAGTTCTGGGATGCAAAATTGTATCAAAACGTAAAATTTCAGCATGAGTGATGGAGGTCATCCAGATCAAAATCTAGGTGTTCTTCATGAAAGGTTGATTGTGATAGGTTTCAGAAGTCAATTCCTTAGTCCAAAATTAGGATCTAGATCATATTAGAATTAACACTCAAAGTCTCACATAAGGATTTGAATTCAATAGAGAGATTGCTTTCATGAATTTCAACATTCAATTCCTTATCAATTTTACTAAAACCTTTTAGTTTCACCCTCACACCCATTGAGAGAGCTTAACCCTTTCCTTCATTAACCGCAATCACACGATAAGAGAACCAAAATCTACAAAGTTAGTTATTCTTGGTACTGTACACAGAACCCAGAACATCCCCTTCATATTGTTCATTCACATAAAATAGTACCTTGAAAACCTGACCCCATTAACCACCACATGTTACCACTCAAGAAACAAATTAAAGATCAGTCTCAGATCCTCCCACACCAGATTTGGCTCAGATCTGTAGGAGAGTGCTCTTTGCACTCATCCAAACAACTTTAGAGTTTACTGAAAGCACAAATTATTTCTATGAAATTCCAAGCCAACAAGATTACTGTTCCCCACTCAACAATCTCAGCAATAAAGTTGCTGCAAACCTACCAGGAGCCAAATAACCAAATGTTCCAGCTACAATAGTTGTAATGTGAGACTCATCATCTTCCAATAATTTTGCTAGTCCAAAGTCAGATACCCGAGCCTCCAAATTGCCATCAAGTAGAATGTTACTTGACTTTATGTCACGGTGTATAATCCGTGGGGAACAATCATGGTGCAAGTAGGCCAGCCCCTTTGCAGCTCCCATTATGATATTTAGCCGGGTATCCCAATCTAGTTGTTCAGATCTTTCTGCACAATATTTTCAATAGAAAAACAACAGAAAATGGAAGTTAGAAACATTAAAATCAAGAGATATAATACATCCTACTTGGCATCCTATAATCAAACAGCATCAAACAACTCAAATAGTTTTGCCCAGTCAGGATCAGATACTTGTAACATGATTCTTTTTTAGACCTAAGGTATAATGATCACACCTTAAAGGTATCAATGAGCGCACGAATTCCCTCAGAAATACAGATACCAAGTTGCAATTTAATTGTTCAAAGGAATATAATAGATTCATGCAAACTGAACTAGAAACTGACAATGGGCAACAAGAGATTGCTGGAGCATATTTTCTATCATGAAACGGTCATTTCAGCCCTACACAGTCAAAGTGTAGACAGCATATAATTGATTATTAAATTTCACAGATTTCCTTTTGGAATAGGATATAAAAATATTTTTTAAATACAAATTCCACTTTTAAAATAAAAATTTAGAACCAAGAAGTTACAAGTTTAAAGTTCAAAGTTTGAAAATTGAAACTTTTATCTTTTACTAGTTTGCACTTTCTAGTTTCTAATGATCCAATTCCACTTTTAAAACTATATTAAATTTTATAAATATTTAAAAGTTATAAAAAGTCCAATCATGCACCATCCAATGATCCTCATTCAAGAAATATATATTTAGCAATTTTTCAAGGTGATTATGGCTTTTTGTGTATTGACTATATATCATTTTAACATTTGATTTGAAATTTGACACTTTGAGACTATGAATAATGTTTATATAATTTTATTGATTGTCATTGTGTTGTGACAGCTTCTTTATAATTTTTAATTTTTAAAGTAGTAGACTTATTAAATTATATATTAGAAACTTAAAATCAAAATTGCAGCATGAAAAATTACAACTTTCCTATTTTAGAAAAATAAATTTGGCCGAAACCAATGAGCTGGTGAGCCTGAGTTGGCCTAAGCTTTTTGTTGGGCAGGGCCATGTTGCAAGCCCAGACATGTTGGACTTGGCCCAGCCCGGGTCCTATCTAAGGGAGCAAATTGGGCCTAGCCCGGCTTGTCATGGGTTGGGTTGGGAGGGCCTATGGCCACTCAGCCTGTTTGACATGCCTATGTAGGAGTATGACGCTTCTTTTCTCTCATATCTTCTGTACCGCACA
Organism: Diospyros kaki; assembly: GCA_036245055.1. NCBI lineage: Eukaryota > Viridiplantae > Streptophyta > Magnoliopsida > Ericales > Ebenaceae > Diospyros > Diospyros kaki. The sequence continues at coordinate 350,683 of BSEG01000008.1, read as the reverse complement.
CCATCTCTCTAGGCCCTTAGGGTAGTTTTAAGGACAAATGACAGATGGCTTATGTATCTGTATATGTTTTTATTTGTTCCATAGTTGACTTATGTCAACTGTTGCAGAGGCTACAAAATTGTGTGCCTTGAGAGCTTTCAGGAAAGAGACTCCAAAAGTGGACTTGGCCTCCCTCAAATATTTTCTAGTGAAGACAAAAGTGTTCCCAAAATTATGCTCAAACATAGATGCCCCCCCTACACTGTTACAAGACAACCAGTAGTAACAGCTGGAATTTGAAATTTGACTTCTAGAATTTTCAAGGATACAAAACTGCTGCTGGATAGGTGGTGCACTAAGGTTTACTTAAAACAACAATAAAGTGAAAAATGTGAATGGTCTTCCCTATGTTGATAAAGTGCTCTCCTATGTGCAACTTGCAAATGTAATTCACAGCAAAACTTCATAAATCAACATCTTTGGAGATGGGTAGCATGCATTGTATTGGCAAGTCGCATTCCCAAAACAACAACAACAACATATCCAGCTGTTATCCCACTATGTGGGGTTGGCTACATGAATTCTAGATTTCTATGTGGGTTACATCCCAACAGATAGTTTGTCTAGAATTCATATTTGGATCCGACTAGGTTTTACGCTGGCTGTCGGCTACCTAACGCAACCCTCCTCCTTTATCCGGGCTTGGGACCGGCAGTGGATAATATCCCCTGGCGGAGTAATGATGAAATGAAGTTTGAACACCATCTTCACATGGAGAAATTTCATGAGATGGTGGTGAATGAGGATAATTGATATAGTTGTGTTCCATAACTTAGTTGACATGGTGAAACCAATAAGTACAATATGGAAACACAACATGGCAAGTCGCATTCCCAAATGAGAAATATTTTTTTTAAAAAAAAAAAATCAATGAGTGTATTGGTGCTACCCATCTTAGGAGATAGGTGGCATGTATTGGTGCTATGTGTAGTATTTTTGTAAACATATGGGAGTGTCACATCTAATAAGGATAGACATAAAAGAAACATGGAACTCACCATGAAGAGCTTCATCTAGGCTACCACCAGGTAAGAAATCATAGATCAAGAGTTTTGATGTTGACGAATTGCAATATCCTCGCAAATTCACCAGGTAACGATGCTTTATGCTTCCAAGAATCTCCAATTCCCTCTCAAAAAATCGATCCAAGCCCTCATTCATCTTTACAATTCTTTTCAAAGCAAATACACTGCCATCATCCATTGAAAGCCTATATACAGTCCCGAATCCCCCTGACCCAATCACATGTTCCTCGTTCAATGTCTCCAATTTCTTAATGATATCTTTTGAAGAATATGGCAAGTCTCCATGAAACATCACAATAGATGCACCTGAAGAAATATGACTTAGTAAATCTATATGGTTCAGTTCTAGGAGTACACAATCACAGTGAAGTGGCAGAAAGCTAAGGAATCCTTTCGCTAATAATCCATACAGTAATAATGAGAGAATCACCTCCACTGATATCCATTGCGAGACCCCTACCATCATTTTTACCAAGTTTTTTATAAAGAAAACAACCCCAAAAACACATCAGCGCCACCAAAAGTAGTGCACCAATAGTAGCAGATGTACTTATAAGCAAGCGCCCAGAGTATTTTCTCTTTCCACCTTGGTTTTCTGCTACAAAAATAAATAGGTAAATAAACAGCAGAATGACACTAAATTAATTAAAGTGATATAGAAAGGGAGAGAAGAAAATATTACGTCCCATGATCAAAGAAGATAATGGTTCTGTTAGATAAAAGTAATAAGGTTCAGGTAGAACTTATATAATATGGACATTGCACGTGGCACAATTGCACAGTTAGACACAAATATAATAGAAATTAGTACACAGCCATATCAATATGTACTATGCCTTGTTATAGAGAAATTCACATTCATGAGAAAACATGCAGCTGCTATTTGTTTAATTAAATGCCTAGTTGTCTACACCAACTGAGCTGAGGCTGAACCCTGAAACATCTATTAACATCATCTTTGCTACCAGAGACATAAAGACCTGAATTTGCAGAATATTTCATTTTGGGATGGATCATGAAGTCAAATTTGGGCTTTTCTATTAGGCTGTCTTCTAAAATCGGGGAAGACGGATCACGCAGAGGATTGAATTCTTCCCATTTCAGAGTTCCTTTGGTGGTGGCTAATCGAACAACATCAGAGGGGTTGATTGGCTTGGTCATGGCTTTCTGGAGAGTTTTGCTATTGGAACATTTTGAAGGTTTGTGATTTTGGTTCAGCCAAAAGAGATAACTGGATTGGGCAACCTCCAGTGGTTCATTATTGACCAGCAAGAAGGTTCCAATCATCACCAACCTTGATGATGAAGAAGAGCCGCTGCGGCGGGGGGGCGGGGGTGGTTGTTTCACTCAAGGTGGAGTCTCAGTTTGTGTCCAAATCAATATCAATACCATATGTTCTTAACTCGACCAAACCCATTCTAATCTGGATTCTAGTTCTTGTATAATTACTTATTGTGCACCTTTTTGCTTGACCTAAACTCCAAGCTTATATAGTCACTGATGCAAACTAACAATTTAATAACTTGGGCTATAAGTAACACTACGCAACCAATTTCCAATTCATGAAGGTTTACCTGAAATGGGGGGTTCATAGTCCATTGGAGAACCTTCAACATCATCGCATCTCTTGTTGACTTGTTTCCCACATAAACGACGATTTCCCAAAAAGCTGCAAAATTAAATTTTTTTTGAAAAAAAAAAAGAATCTTCTAAACAAAATTACAAAGCATAGAAATTTTAAGCAGGCCATACGAAAAATTAGGGGACAATGTAAACAAGCAATACAAGGAATATTCTATGCTTGAACACAAAACATTACTTCCATTTGATGACAAGGAAAAGATATCAAAAATTTCTACTTACGAGCTCTCATTGAAGTTGACAAGCACACCATCAGATGGAATTGGTCCAAGCAGAAAATTGCTCGACACGTTTCTTCATACATTATATAAGATTTTAACAGTCAATGTCATGCTTATTCAGATCTATCAAATGGAAACATGAAGGAAGTTGGCCGACTCACAGCATTACGAGCTTGTACAATTTCCCCAATGACTGTGGAATGGCTCCACTTAGAGAGTTGCTGGAGAGATCCCTATCAAATCAAGAGAAGTAATTCTGAAGTACTTTTAGGTGTACGTTGCCACATCATATCTTTTAACATAGAAGAAATGAGTCAGATTTTCAAATGATATCATTAGGTTCCACCTTAATGCTTTCTTTTTCTTTTTCTTTTTTTTTTGCATAAATAACAAAATATAAAAAGAAAACGAGCTTTAATCTGCCAATCATGATAGAAGAAAAACAAGAGAAAGGAAAAAGAAACAAACTAAAAAATTCCACATCTAAGCTAAGAAGCAACATAAGGATCAGGGAATCGATAGAAGATATGTGTCCTAGATATATGGACCCCTGACCCAAACCCGCCATATTGCCAATCCCAAGTGTGAGTGATACAATGTCCTGCCATCACAACATGGGCAACTATACTAAAATTACAAGTTTTATTATGTTCAAAATGACAGGATAATGAAGTTTTTATAAATTGTAACTGCAATAGACACTGGATACCCACATATCTCTCTCTACAAAAAAGGCAAAAACCTTATTAATTGAGAATTATAAGTCAATTCACAAGAACGAAATCCACTTAAGTAGTTAGCCAGCAATCATTTAGAACAGCAATCAAAAATCAATATAAGAAAAAGAACTTACAGATTTTCAAGCACTGAAAGGTTTCCCAGTTCACTAGGTATTAATCCACTTAAGTAGTTACCCTGCAAATATCTGTTAAAAAAAATAGCAAGTTACCCAGATACAAACCTTTTTCATTTCTTTGATAAGTAATCCCTGTATGAAACTCCATTAGGCTACTCAGCAAAGAAGCAAGGACATTTTACTACTTACAGTGCTTGCAACTCCGTACAATTTCCCAATTCTGGAGGCATTGTCCCATAAAAGTTATTGTCATGAAGGGCTCTACAATATATTATAAGGCATGGAATCAGCAACAGCAACACATTCTTTGAAAATGCATGCACATCAACTACCAAGAAAGAAAAAAAAAAGATGGTCCTTGAAAATACTTACAGAAACTGTAAATGCTCTAGCTTCCCAATGCCTGGTGATATAGATCCACTTAATTTGTGATAAGGCAGACTCCTGCATAATAAAAAGAAGAAAACATATTTAAAGATGACTGTCAAATCATATATCACGTCACATATCAATTTTTACATTTCACATATTATTATATGCATAATGCAGAACAAAACACATTCAACACTGTTTTTCTGAAGGAAAGAGGACATTTAAATATGTAGTAGACTAAAAAATAACAAAAAAGAATATTGAACCTAGGAACACACATGAAAATCCAAACAAATTAAATTCCAGCCACAAAGAAGACATGCCACACAACTATTGACAATTGCTGCTTGGCATAAAGTTTTCCAGCATAAGTCATGTTAAAACCTCACAGGCTAGTGAGACAATTAATCTTGCCCTGAGTACTGAACAACATTATAAGGGGTGTCAAAAGAGCAAAACACTTCTGATTTCTTGCATTCAGGCAGAATGATATACAAGAATGTAGCATGTACGTCCTTTAGCTCATTAGTTCCAAGCCAGTTAACATTTTGCTGGAGATTGGCTTAAGAGAAGTACAAAAAAACTTAAAAAGTACAAGCAAAGTCCATATGGTACCAGAGATTTCATTGAAGACTGAAGCAACATCAGCAAATAAAAGCCCCAAGCTCTCAAAAATACAAACAGATCTTGACCACAAACACATAGCCTGCCAGCATTACTAATCTACATCCACTTTCTATTCAGTATATTCCTTTTCAGATCATAAAGCAGTATCGAAAGTTAAGGATATATGAAGTCACACCTTTTTTCTGGAAGTTGTTCTTGGCCTTAGGCAGGAGAATAAAAGAACTCTCATTTACTTGAATTATTTTGAGAGGAACAAAACTGAACCATAACTCTCCCTGAAAGAGACATGTATGTCTCTGGAAGCTTTTCAACTGACACCTACCCACTTGTCCAATTCATTTTGAAAAGGAAAAAGAAAAATACCATGTAGAGATATGATGCGCAAGATTTCAACTTTGGTAATAACAGAACGTGGGAAGACTCGTCATCATCAATGATATATAGAGGTAAGCTCAAGCACAACTCACAAAGATATAACTCTCTTGGTTTTTGGATCACATGTTACTCCTTTCCATCCACATGGATCAGGATCCTCAGGCCTCCACTGGAGCAGGACACCATCTGAACTCAGAATGGCTGATCTGAAGCTTATTAGTGCCTCACCTACAAATCAAGAGCAAAAGTTTCATAGACCAACGAAGTAACACCATGTACAGAAATTGGTGTATCCATCTTCAACTTTTTTCAAGCACAAATGATAAAGAAAAAAAGTAAGACTGATCAAGGAAATTCACTCAAATGTTAACCCAGTCAACCATCATCAATAAGTCTGGAGGCTGCCATCTGAAAGAATTTAAACACAACTACAAGATCAACTCAACACTACTTGTTAAATTACGCACAGACTGGTTGTTAAAATATTGTGTCTTCTTAGTCTGATTTGTTGATCAATGAAAACTTTCTACCTGATGGCTGACAGCATCCTATACCAGTAATGGAAAACAAACCAGGACTGCCATCTCCAGAATAAACACATAGAATGAATTGTATAAAAATAGAATTTATAGCAGTACACCTAATGTACTCCAAGATAATAAAGGAAAAAAGAAATTAAAAAGTAGCAAATAACAAGCACACCAAAACAAAGTATATCACCGTACCATCAGGACTGATAGCTCTCGTGCAATTGATCATAACAAAAAGTAGTAGAATGTGAGACAATGCCCTTGGACAATTCGCCAAAAATATGCCCATTGTGGCACCAGTCAATAACTTTGAAGGTGCTATAAATCATCTGGCATTGCACTTAAACATATATGGACAAGGATGGCATCAGCACCCAGAGAAGCAATCAAGAAAGACACCTAGAATAGGCAAACAAAGCATAAGTAAAATGATAAAAAAATGCATAAAAGAATAAATTACTATCTTCAACGTAAATTACAAAATATCAATTGGTAGTTAACATTCATCCACCATTCCATATGCCAGGAATGGAAAATACAGTTGCACATCACATTAAAGTATAATATTTGTTCCTGTGCATAACATATTGACCTTATAAACAAGTTGTAGCAAAAAAAATAGTCAAAGGAGATAGGAAGGTCTATTTGAGTTTCTTTTTTTTTTTTTTTTCTTTTTAATCCAGAAGAACAATTATAAGCATCTGAAGTTTTTTGTGACAGAAGTATATTCATAAGCACCATGAGATTTTGGTCAAAAGCAAATGCAAACAATGGTCCTTGGAGAGGACCTCGTGGGATAACATTGCGGAAGTAATTCTAAAAGGAAAGTCCCTATGTCAGCTCCAATTTTCCTGTTCTTCCACTTAGCCTAAAAAAAGTGGAACTAAATCAGACCGGATATCATTTCACTGTAAGATAGAAGTATTAGTTTATGTGTGAATCAGTTCCAAATCCCAACATTAGAACTCCATATTCCCAGTCAGTTGCCACCTTAATGCACTGCCTAAGCTTCATTCAACTCCAATAACAAACTCAACACCCATCTTGCCACGACAAAATTCAATTCAAGCTTGAATTGTTCTCAACATTTGCAGCCAAAAGCCCCAATTATCAACAAGCACTTATGCGTGGAATCGAGAAAAAAAAAAAAAAAAACCACAAACAGCGAGCTCAATAAAGAAGAAGAATCCCTTTCTTTGTGCATACCAGCAGTATCGATTTCAGCTGCATTTTAATTAATTTTAGAAAGAAAAGACAATGAATGAAGAAATAACATACATACCTGGATTCGATCTGCGATTGCAGCTCAGAGTAGTGAAAGATGAGCTGTAAAGTGATATATACTACCAGTCTCCCACCACACTCCGCAAAAAAATAGTTGGGAGAGAGAGAGAGATGAATGATGATGTGAGAGCAAAGGAGAGGGAATTGATGGAGGGGACTCAGATGCTCAAACTAGAGGCTATTAGCCTATAACCACACCACAGCCAATGAGAACGGAACGAACGATGGGCTTCGCACGTACCCACCGTCACCTTCCGCTCGTGTGAGGCTCCGACCGACTGGCGAGTGACGTATGCGTCCACTCCGAAAACCAACTGTTGTTTCACGCTTCGGCTTCGGTTCACTCATCACTGGGCCGAAATGACAGATCTCCAAAATGTTATTTATATTAATATATATGTAATTAATTATTTAAATAATAATTCAGAATAGCAATTTCCAGACTTATTAGAAGGCATGATTCGTCGGTTTTCTTTAAAATAAATGTTATTTAGATATTTAAATTTGATTACTTTTATTAATTTTTAGATAATATAATATTATTTAAAAAGCCCGTGGGCCGAAAGATGGGAGGCCATGTCTTGAGGGTCCCACAACCCCATAATCTTGTCCGAGGGGAAAAAGGGACTTTTGATTATTTAAGTCGGCAAGTGGAGATCTTCAAATGACTATAATGCCCCCCATGGCACCACCAAGGATTCCCCCGAAATTAAGGGTACACCCGTCATGTGAATTACAACGGCAACTGAAGTGAACGACATCAAACAAACGTCAACAGGCTGGCTGGTTTTAAAAGGCGGAATCGAGTCTGTGGTTGCTCTGTGGAGCCACAGTCGCAACCACTTCACCGGGGTAGGTCCCCCCCCCCCCCCCAATCAAAACACTTTATAAGATAATAAATATGGTAATAGTATTTTTTATGATAAAACTTAATGTATATTTACAAAATCAAATTTCACAACAAAAATTACTTTTATAATCAACACAAACAAATATACAATACCAACTTAAAAATTATAATGTTGGGTTTTCTTAATATATATATACGCTCTAATGAAAATAAAAATGATTATTAATTATTGAATTTATAACTGGAAATGTGAGATAAGATTGTTTTTTCATAATAAAAGTCAAATTAATTGAAAATTCTTTGATAAGTTAAATTGGTAGAACAAGCTTGGCTAGGTAAATAATGAATAGCCCCGGACTTAATTAATTAATCTCTGTTAATTAGCCCAGAGGAAAGGAGAATCATCTCCAAATACATTTACAACACACTACACTAGCAAGTTTATAAAAGAAAAGTAGAAATTTCAGCACATCCTGGGGGAGATGAGGGCTCGTAATGGATTCTTCATGACCATGGTGAAGTCTTGTTTCTCTGTCAAGTCAACTTCTTCACCATCTCCCGCACTCCACTTGAAATCTCTTATCAAATTGGCCACGAAGTACTGTTGATGAAGCAGTGCCAAGGAAATAGCAGGGCATACCCTCCTGCCCGCACCAAAAGGCATCATCTTGATCTCTTTAACTCCTTTAATGTCGAACAACACCTCCCCATTGTCACTCAGAAATCTCTCTGGTTTAAACTCCATTGGGTCGTCCCATACGTTGGGGTTCCAGCCCATCTCTGCCACCGTGAAATTCACCATGGCATTTCTGGGTATATCATACCCGTGGAAGATGGTGTCCTCAGTCACTGCTCGTGGCAATATGAAGTGCCCCGGCGGGTGTCTCCGTAGAGTCTCCAACACTATGCCCTTTAGATACGTCATCTTTTCTATGTCCTCTTCCCTGATGTCATCTCCTTTCTTTACAACGGCATTAATCTCAGCAACAAGCTTTTCTTGTATTTCTTGGTGCTTCACAAGGTTGGCCATAACCCATTGTAGTGTAGTGGTAGACGTGTCCGTGCCGCCATTAAGAAACTCGGAACACAAACTGACCATCTCGGCATCGGAGAACTTCCTTCCGGCACCGTCTTCAAGGGGAAGTTGGAGATCGAAAAGGGTGTCAACATAAGAGAGGATGCGGTGTTTGCCTTCGTGAATCTTCTCCTTAATTATTTTCTCCTGTCGTTGCCTTATCAGTGGGAGGAGGATTTCTTCCTGGTTGCGGCGAATATCTAGGAGTTCTTTCCAAAGCCTTCGGAAGAGAACCTTCCCCAACCTCGGCATGAAGTTCAGCACGTTAAATCTGATGAAGTTGACGAGGATCGGCCGCTGCACTGCCTCTATCTGTTTGATGGCCTTCTCTTCTAGTTTCTCTCCGAAACACATGTAGACGAGTAAACAAAACATAGCATGCTGAAAATGATCCTGCACGAAGATAGGAATAGGAGAGTCTGCAGATTGCTGATGGGCCATCATCACTAGTTTGTTCTTCATTATGTTATACGCCCATCTACGACCGTCGGAGTAGAGTTTTAAGCGAGAAGGATGCAAGAGGGAGGTGAAGTTTTGACGAAGCAGCCTCCACAAGGATCCGTAGGGCGCGGAGCTTAGGGTGTGTTGGTTGCTGAATATAATTCTGGTGGTTTCAAGAGCCGGAGGGCGGTTGGCGAAGAGAGCGCCCCTCTGGACAAGGGCTCGATGGGCGACTGCTTGAGTGGTGATGAAGATGGAGGGCCGTGACCCGATGTAGAGAGTGACAATGGGTCCATATTTGGCGCTCAGACTTCGAATGATGGGCTCCATGTTGGAGAAATCCTGGGAGGATTTCAGAAGCCATAGCAGGTTGCCTAAGAATGGCACGGTGGGAGGGCTTGGCGGAAGCTTTCTGGTATCCAAGAGGCGTATGAGGTAATGAAGAGATGTGCACAGGCAAAATGACGCAAATAGTAAGAACCAAAGTTCCATCTGATCCAATCCTAGCGTACGTGCAAGAGGCATAACACACAAGGAAGCACTAGTACTCTGTCCCTGTGCCTGTGGGTTCCAACTTTTTAATTACTTTCTTTCCGCCATTAATAAAATAATATGTACTTCTACCATTAGTAGCTAGCTAGTGAATATTAATATCATGTATTTATTATCATTTATCAGTCTTTCCGTTTCTTGAATTTTGAAAAAAACAAATATTAATAATGAATTAGTTAATTTAATGCTTGCATCTACCATGCATTAATTACACTTCAATATCTTATTTATTCCTTTAGTTTTGTACCCATAATCGTTACTCATACAATGTTATTGCTTTAAGTTTATACATGCATTTACAGTGCAGCTCTTTCGTTTCTTCTATAAATTGCCTAAACCTTTAAATAATTAAAGGTAATGTAATGGCTCCTGTGCTAATGGTTTAATTTTAATAAATATATTTTATTTTACTCATACATATTGTTTTAATTTTAATTATTTATTATGAACATAGCAATTCTAACTAATATGGTTATTATCTGTGATGCATCCAAACGTCTTGGATATGTTGTTTTAATATTTTCAAAATGTTTTCGTTTTCAAAATATATAAAAAAAAATAATTTTTTTTCAATTTGAGAAACATTTTAAAATCGTTTCATAATATTTATAATTTAAAAACACATTTCTGTCCATTAAGAAATTATAAACAAAATACCTCATCCACTCTTTCTCTGCTTGCAATGGCTTCTGCATTGCCTTGTTGCGGTTGGCCCATTTGTGCCTCTGATCTTCCCCGCTTCCTTGTAGTTTGTTGACTTCTTTTATTCTTCTCTTAACGTGACTCATTCTCTTTTATAATTACTCTTGTACTTTATCTCTATTTTTTGCATCTTATAATTTATTCTCCTGCTTTTCTTTGTCTTTATCTTCCCACTTTTCTTTTGTTTTCAATTTTTTCTCCTTTTAATATTAATTTTATAATATTAATTTCCAATTAATATATACAATTAATTTTAATTTTAATATTATTAATTAATTTATACTTTATTTTTTAAAAGCCCGATTAATTACATATGTATCCTTTGCTTTCTTCATACAAAAAAATTTAAAATTGTATAAATTTCATGCAAATTCGTATTTTAAATAGAAAAATAGTACCAACTTAAAATTTATGAAAATATCAATAAAACCATTGAGAAAGAAAATGATGAAGTGAAAGAATTTTTATAAATTATATTATATTTGATTATTTTAAAAATATTATTTATTTTTAATTAATAAGTTGTGATTTATGGATGATAGAATTTGTGTATATTTCTTTGAATGCATTATATTTGTTTATTTAGGTATTTCCTTCAGATTTTTGTTTCTTATCTTTTTAAAATTTATTATTTAACATTATATCTATTGTTTTTTTTCGTTTGCTTACAACTTAACTTAAACATCTCCAACAGTTTCCATATTTCAATTGGCCAACACAAATATAAAGAGCCAATCTCAAAATCATACCTCAAATGCTACTTGCAAATAATAATAAAAAATTATCAGCATATCTCTCTCCACAACTACAATCAATGCTAGACAAGTAAAAGATCAGTGATGAGCAACAACAGTGACTAACAACAACCGGCAACAGTGACGAACACAAGGACTACGACTTTTTCTTCAGTGGTTTTGAGAACTTTTTTTTTTGCGTCTTCTTTGAGTAGAACGAGGAGCAGGTCGAGCATAATTTTCTTATGATTTTGAGAATTTTTTTATTTATTTTTGTATTGAATAATTGTATTGTGTATTTAACTGTTGATTTTTTTGTACGTGTATGTATTTGATTATTTTGTGTATTTAATTATTATTTTTTTATGTGTGTATTTGATTATTTTATGTATTTAGTTATTAATTTGTATATTTGATTATTGATTTTGTGTAAATGTAAAAATTATAAATAAAGTAAAATAAATAGAATTAAAATTTATTAATAACTAAATAAAGTATAAAGTGAAATAGATAAAAGAATAGAAAGTATAATTGGAATATGCATAATTTTTGAAATAAAATTAAAATAAAAAAATTTATTTATAATATAATAATAATTGTTTGTCCAGATGGAATAGGAATTGTTTGTTTATAGCTCTGTATAGGGGGTACCAATCCATCCAAATAAGGGGCGCACGGTGTAATTTGCCATCATAATTCTGAATTCTGATTCTCCCCCTTCCCAAACGCACCGGGAAGTGGAAGGAGGCGCGGTTTTTGTGCCTGTCTGGAATCCTCATGCTGTATGCGCATAGATTAACGCAGACAACCAGTTTTGCCGCAAACTGCTGAGCGTCAGTTGCCATCTTTTTTCCTCTGGAAATAGAGAGGGTAACACTTGCTAGGGTTTCAGTCCACCAGGAGAAGAATGGCAACAACCGAAGAAGTCCTGCAGGAGCTGCTCAACGTTGAGGTCGAGCTTCAAGATGTCCAGGGTCTGTCCGTCTCCATTACCCCCTTCTCCACACTCACTCGCACTCGCACTCGCACTCGCACTCGCACTCGCACGTATGCTTGCGCCTATATGCTGTAAATGTTCGTTTTATTTCTTTAAATTTCCTACGAACTCAACTCTTCATCCATTTCTTGTTCTGTTTACGTTTTCTAGTTTCCTGCTCCTGGGTCTTTCCCATGGCATTTATTCTCATCATTTATGATCAAAGTCGTCGTTGATATTTCTTGTCATATGGGAAGACCTTACACGTAGGCATCTATGATCTATCCCCCTTCTTTTCACCAGCGAGATATGTTTTTGCCAGCTCAGCTCTTAGACACGAGACGGCGTGCTCCTGTGCAATTGTATACTCAACAATTTGGAGAGTGCTTATTAAGAAAACCAAACAAATGAATCAAGGAACTTGAACTACGGCAGCAAGATGGATCAGGTTGATTAAATGCAGCAAGAGTTCCAGTTGACTGCTAACGATACAGGGTTTAGGAGGTGCCCTGCAGGAATGCCATGTCTTCTTTTTGCCCGATAAATACATACGTGTGTTTAAGATAACAAATTGCAAAAAAATTAAAAATAAAACTCTAAGAAGAATTGGTATGAAGTGTGAATACTTCACCGTGTAATACCATTATTTAATTTATCTGGTACTTCTTGCTGAAGATAAAAAATCTTTGCTCCACATTGTTTTTTAATTCTCCTTTTCCCTCTTCTTTCTGGAAATCGACCTTTTTTTTTTTTTCTCACAAATAATATGTAGGACCTTGTGATGAATCTTAGCAAATCAAACATTTCCTTTAGTATGTAAATTACGCAGCATGTTCTATTTTTTTTGTTCAGACCAGATAAAAGGATTGCTTGATCATCAAGAGAAGTTGTATGGGAGACAATCTGAACTGAAGGCCCTGTTGGAAGAATGTGAAACATCAGGAAGTCCTCAGACTGATGTCACTGCTCTTCCTGTGGAGAGTTGGTCAGGGCCTTTTGACTGGGATGCTCAAGCTGATGATGTGAGATTCAATGTTTTTGGCATTTCCAAGTACCGTGCTAATCAGCGAGAGGTCAGTGGCATTTCAGTCAGGTTTTGTAGCTTGTTTAATTCTCTTTACCTATTTTTCCATTGAAAAAATCTTCATATTCCCTAGATTCTGCCTTTTCTTTTTTGTACAGAGGACTCAGACCGACTTCTTGTGACTCTGAAGATTAGTCTGAAGAGAACACCTTCTTACTTTCTCTAATAAGTTGGTTTTTTGTATTTAAGATTATACTTAATCTTAGCTAGCTAGCATTTTTTATCTTGTTTTTCTTTTATCCCCTTTTCCATAAGCCTTCTAATTTCTCAATGTCAAAAGAAAAAAAAACAAAAAACTGTATTTTGTATTTATTTTTACTCTTAAACAAACTTGCGTTTCCTATCTTACAATTATTTCTAAAAGAACTCTTAAGATTTAAAAAGGAAAATAAATAATCAAAAAGTTATTGGGAGGATAAACCAATGGCTTTACAATGTAATATTTGATGGTTTCAACTATATATGATACCTTTTGTGTGTTTCTTAGCAATTGCTGAAAAGCAGAAAGTTATTCATGAAGTCCTTGTTTGTGTAACACTAGCATTTGTACTCCGTATATACCTTCTTGTGATCAGCTAGCAGATATTCTAACCAAAGGACTACTTGTAGCTGTATGCCAAAGAACTATCAGGAAGCTTGGAATGGATGATATCCACTCTCAAGCTTGAGGGAGACTGTCAACGGATATGTTCCAGATCTGGTGCCAATGATTGATTCTTAAATCAATGAATGATTTTTGGATTTATTTCCTATTCCTGTTGTATATCTTTTATTGTCATTCTTTCCATAGTTGTTGTATCTTACAGATTTGTATTCTTTCCTTATTCTGGGATTAGAATCTTCCTAGCATTTAGAAACTTCCTAATCAGTAGAGGAAGTTCTGTATATATATATATATATATATTACTCCCATAAGGGAGAACTACTCAAGGAATTCACATTTTTAGTAAAGACTTTTTGACACTCACTAATAGAATTACAACACTAAAGGAATAACAAGAATTACAATAGTAAAAGTTATAGCAGTAAAAAATCAAAATTTCTGTAACTCGGTTAGCTAATTGTGACAATGCCCCCTCCCTTAACAAATTTCTTGTCCTCAAGAAATGCTAAGGAGGTTGGCAGCTCTCGGAATCGTAAACAAGAATTGTTGGAAATTAATCTGCAGTGAAGCGTTGGAAATCAACCAAAAATGAATTCGCCTGAATTTCTTAGAGCAAGAATTGCTGGAATCATAGTTGAGGATTGATCGGCTCTGGTATCAAATGTCACGATCCTAGGATTTGGCTAGGGTTTAGAAAGGAATTTGAGTAGAAAATGGGGAAGAGGGAGTGGAAAGGGTGGGAGAGACAGAGCAGAAACAAAGATAATTTAGGAAGAAGAGAGGAAATTGAGGGAGAGGATTGTAGAGAGAAAGGACTGAAATCAGATTATCATTCCACATATCTCTAATTCTCTAGGTTGCAGCCCATTTATAGGCTTTCTAGGTAAAGGTACCACCAACAAAGCAGTGAGGTACAACCACTAACAATACATGTAATAACCTATACCTAATCTACCCTTGGGGTTGTGACACTTTGTTGTATGGCACAAAACACTAGGCAATAAGCACCAACATTTGCAAAATATGAGTGCAACGGAAATGCGGATATTATGATAGATATGGGGCCAAACAAGAAACAATAAATTAAAAAAATGAGATTATTTATAATAAGGTTGGAGTGCTTCCTATTAAAGATAAGATGCAGGAGACATGGTTAAGAAGGTTTAGTCATGCGAGAAAAAAGACCAACAACAACTTTTGTAAAGAGAGTGGATGGAATGGAATACGTTTTTAACAAAAGAGGTAGAGGAAGACCACACAAGCTTGGTGGGAGACTCAGCTATGATATGAGTTATAAGGCCTTTAAAGAATCTATTATCAAAATTATGTTTTGATATGAGTATTTATAAGAAAATGTGGGGTTAGACTTCATGTAGCCACATCCACTTGGTGGGATGGAGGTGTCATGAATTACTTTTAATTCTTTTCTTGTAATTTGGGAATTGAGGGAATAAGGGGTAACTAACCGTGCATGTAAGCGGTAGTTAGGCACGACAGTTATAGTTGGCGGGAGGTATTTGAGCGGGAAACTCTTTTCATTTGAATTGTGGATATATCAGTATAAAAAGGCTGATCTCACCTGATGAAGGCATGAATGAATTGATTCCAAATTGAAAATTCTCTCTCTCTCTCTCTAAGTCTTTTGTTCCTTCTTTCTAAATTCTCTCTCTCTCTATCAATTCCTTTTCTCTATTGAATTCTTGAAGAATACCGAGAGTTCCTTCTTAGTCAGAGCTTGTGCCCTGACACTAGCTATGCTGCTGTTCTCTCTCTCTAGTGGGCATCATTTCTATGATATTCTTTATGCATGTTGATTAAATATTTGTCATTCATTTACATGGTAATGATTGTTTTAGAACTCTATTACTATTGTTTTGTAGATGTAGTTGCTAATGATTGCTCAATCTTCAGCAGATAATAAATGCAATCATGAGCGGAAGAGATGTACTGGTAATTATGGCTGCTGGTGGTGGGAAAAGTCTTTGCTACCAGCTTCCAGCTATTCTTCATGATGGAGTTACTCTCGTTGTCAGTCCTTTACTTTCGCTTATTCAAGACCAGGTGAGCTTCAATGCATATTAAATTTGCCTTTTTGAGCATCCATACCAGATGAAACAACTTTTCTGATTACAGTTCTGCTTTAGGTGATGGGGCTGACTGCTTTGGGAATCCCAGCATCCATGTTGACCTCAACAACTGCTAAAGATGATGAAAAATTCATATACAAGGCCCTTGAAAAGGGAGAAATAGAGCTGAAAATTTTGTATGTCACTCCAGAAAAGATATCAAAGAGCAAGAGGTTTATGTCAAAACTTGAGAAGTGCCATCATGCCGGTCGTCTGTCTCTTATTTCAATTGATGTATGTGGTAACATCTTTGTTGGGCTTGGTTTAAATTGCGTTCAAGATTTGGTTTGAATTCCTATGAGGTCAAGGGACTATCCTGGCAGAATCTTTGATCATTTCTCTGCTCTGTTTTGGCCTTGACTCAGTTGTAGACTCTGTTAAGGGCCTTTATATTTCTATGACTACCTTTGGTGTCTGATCTTCTCAACCCAACTCATGGTATAGATTTGGATGGAGATCAGTGTAATTTGTTATTATTATATAATGGTAGAACCTATGGTTCTTATTTGTTAATCAAAGGATCCTAATTGTCTCTCTCAGTTGTCTTGTTGCCCACATTAATGTTTCAATCCACTCAAAGGTTTTGCTGTCTATGTTGCATCAATTATGCGTGGCTGTCATATAGTTGCCATAGCATCAAGTCCATACTCCTTCTCTGCTTTGTGCTTGCTTGTAATGCATAGTCCATTACAATGGAAAATTATCCTTCCAAGTTCAAGACTGGAAACTTTCTTCAGAAAATCATGACATGAGCGTGGTTGGTGCTTGTCAGAAAAAAAGAAAGAACAAAAAAGAAGAGCATCAAGAGATTCTTGATGTGTCAATAAATATTCATATATACCATAATAATAACTTTATTTCCTATAATGTGAGTGCTGTTGTTTTACATTATACAAAATCTTAGGGTGAATTTCATACATTTTTTATGTTGGAAAACATTCCAAATAGTTGAGAAAACAGTGTTATTTGAATTGTGGCATATGAATTCTGAGTAGGAAATCCTCCAATCTATTTAGATAATTATTATTCTAAACAAGTTAGAAGTTCTAGGAGGAGGGATTAATACTCACAAATCATTATTCATCATTGTTGAATTTAATTTCTTCAACCTATAATGTGTTTATGGATATTTTGTATCTCCCTATTGTTGAGAGTGTTGACTGTTTCAACGCGTTTAGAAACAACATTGGATGTCTAGGAAGTACCTGAGATATGTTGGGTGTCCTCATGGTGTGTTGGCAGGTAAGAGGATCACGTTGACAGGGAGTTGGGAAGAGGGTGAATGTAAAATGGTGATGGGGTGAAGGATACATAAATTATTTCAGCATGGGGAAGCAGCCATTGCCCAGCTACATTCCCTATATGCTATGGAGTTGGGGATTGAGGAAGAAGATATAGGAGGAAAGGCAGCAACAGAAGGAGATTCAGGCCTTAAAACGACTGCCACCTTACATCCACTCAACGAGATACAACCTAGTAACCCTTTACATTCCTTGTTGATTAAGTTTGAGGATTTGTTTGCTGAACCTTTTAGCCTACCCCCGACCAGATTCCTTGACCACACTATCCATTTGAAACCCATTACGGAGCTTGTTAATGTTCGGTCCTATAGGTACTCTCCTTTTCAAAAGGCTGAAATCGAAAGACTGGTCAAAGAAATGCTGACCAAATCCATAATTAAGCCGAGTCAAAGTCCTTTTGGTTCCCCCGTTCTCTTAGTAAAAAAAAAAAAAAAATGCCTCTTGGCTGTTTTGCGTTGACTACCGCCAATTGAATTCCCTAACCATTAAGAACAAATTCCCAATTCTAATAATAGAGGATCTCCTAGATGAATTGGTGGATGGCATTGTTTTCTCCAAGCTTGACCTAAGATCAGGGCATCACCAGATCCAAATGAGTCCAACAGATATTCCCAAGACTATCTTTAGGACTCATCAAGGCCTATATGAGTTTTTAGCAATGCCATTCGACCTAACTAATGCCCTTGCCACCTTCAAAACCTTAATGAACCACATTTTTAACTCTTATCTGAGAAAATTCATACTTGTCTTCTTTGATGACATCCTCATATATAGCCCAACTGTTGACCAACATTTGAACCATTTAGAAACTACTTTCCAAATCCTCAAATCTAATCAACTATATGTAAAACGGTCTAAGTGTACCTTTGCTGAGAGGAAGGTGGAGTATTTAGGCCACGTAATTACTGCTGAAGGAGAAAGTACAGACCCAAGTAAGATTGCTGTGATGGAGTGGCTGAGGCCTAACATGGTCAAAGACCTTAGAGGATTCTTGGGCTTAATAGGGTATTATAGGAGATTCATCAAAGATTATGGAGTTATAGGCAAACCATTAATTGAATTACTTAAAAAGAACAGTTTTGGATGGAATCCAAGGGTAGAGGCAGCCTTCCACACATTAAAGAACATCATGGCACAACTATCCCTACCGAATTTTACTAAGCCATTTATTTTGGAGATAGATGCATGCGAAACAGGGGTTGGTTTAGTGCTAGTACAAGAGGGAAGACCCTTGGCTTTTCTTAGTCAAGCTTTAGCCCCAAAGCATTTGGGACTAAGCATTTACGACAAGGAACTGATTGCAGTGTTAATGGCAGTAGACAAATGGAGATACTATCTGGAAGGGAACCAGTTTGTGATAAAAATTGACCACAAGAGCCTCAACTTCCTGTTGCAACAGAGGCTGCACGCTCAATTACAAAAAAAAAAGGCATTACTAAGCTGTTGGGGCTGGACTATACCATAGAATACAGAAAAGGAAAGGAAAACACTGTGGCAGATATACTGCCAAGGAAGGAGGAACAAGGGAGTTTTCTAGCTATTTCGGTTGTTGTGCTGGATTGGGTGAAGGAGATCACAGCAAGTTTTGAACAAACTGCATGGGCCAAGGGTCTTGTGGCTCAAAGTTAAGTCCCAAGTATTATGGGCCTTTTCCTATCTTGGCCAAGATCGGGAAGGTAGCATACAGGTTGCAGCTACCGGAAGGAGTGAAGGTTCATCCCGTTTTCCACATGTCACTGTTAAAAAAATCCATGGGGCCTACGGAATTAACCAGCTTGAACCTGCCCTACATGGAAGAGGATGCAGTAACAAGGGAGGAGCCACTTGCAGTGCTGGAAAAGAGAATCATCTACTGAAATTCTATACCCCTAACCCAGTTCTTGAGGACAAGAAATGTTTCCGCGCAGGGGGGGGGGTGGGGGGGGGTGGTTGCTTCTTTGTCACATTCCTAAGGGTAGGATAGTCAATATTATTTTTCTCTTATGCTATGAGGGTTGTATATAGTGGGATAAAGGCTAGATATGTTGTTGTTGCGATGAGGGTTGTATAGAAGTTGTTATGAGCAGCCATGCTCCTCCGGGTGTACATTTTCGATTAGTTACTCCCAGCTGTGGGCTATATATACATGGCCACCACCACAGATTTGGGCATGTGATGAATGAATATTCTCGTTTTCTCTCTCTACTTCTGTTATTCTCTCTCTCTCTCTCATTCTCTCTTGTATCTCCTCAATTTGAAAATACCAAATTAAACCCTTGTCTATTCTGGAGAATTGACACATTAGTCCCAATATACATATGTCAGATGTCATTTAAATCTAGCATTAAGGCACTAACACTAACAATATACACTTAAAAGAGTTTTACTTTCTATATTCAAAAAGAAGACTTCATTATATTTTGCAGTTCCTAATAGCAATTCATCTGATTTCTCCATCTGATAGGGATCCAAGATCATTTGCATCCAACCAAACTAATTTAAATGCATTACAATCACGTGATACTTTTGGTGGAACTCATGTGTCCATTGGTATGACCCATATGGATTTCCTCTTTATTTTCCTTTCCCAAGTTTACACTTTTAAGGTTCTGTTTCCTGTGAGGATTCTGTTTCCTGTTATCAGCTTTTGTAGTGTAAGTGAATTTGGTTGAGCGGAGGACAAAAATCATTGTCGAATTACTTACTGGTAGTTCCTTGACTAGGCTTATCTATGTGGGTTACAACCTAGAATCATAAATGGTTGGATTGTTGGTGTTTACTGGTTTATCAGTTCCCAATCCACCATTCCATTATAGCATCACTGATTCACTGGTTGTTGAAAGAGCATAATGACTTAATTTAGGTGTTACCTCCAGTAGCTCAAACCTGTGGTTTGGTTATCCTACAAATTCATTGTTGCCTCAATGAATCTTGCATTTATTGTAGGACTTAATTTGAAAATTTATGCCAGTAGGGAATCTATATGTTCCAAAGTCACCAATCTCCTGAGGAGTATTCATTTTGTCTCTGATCATTATGAGGTTCTCTCCTATTTTTCCAGTTCCAAAATATGTTCATGTAAATGCTCGTCATTGCCTTTGTGTCCCATGCTTCAAAAGTGCTGCAAATGTTGGTACTGGATGTGTAGGCTACAGCACCACACGAGTTGATATCCACAACGTTCATCCTTAAAGTATTATAGTTCGTTGATTTTTATCAAAATGAATTGCAGTTCAGCCATATCTTTCTGGAGAGTGGTGACAGTTTTTTTGGTTTGACCAAAAGTTGTAGATTGCTACATGCTTGAAGAAACTTCCTATCAGACATTCTCCTATTTTTGAACAATAAAAACCTTTTGAGTTTTGTCTTGATTTTGGGTTTCTTTCATTTCTGACTATATGTAACTGAACCTAAATTCCATTATCATGATCACAGTCCTTGACATAGCTATACATAAAATTGTTGTCTTGATTATGGTTAATATCTGGGTACTCTGTAGGAGGCACATTGTTGCAGTCAGTGGGGCCATGATTTTCGTCCAGACTACAAGAATCTTGGTATTTTAAAGATTCAGTTTCCTAACGTTCCAGTTGTTGCTTTGACAGTATGTTCTTTTACTTAATTTTCCTTCATATACAGTTTTAGTTTATAGCAGTAGTTTACCACCTCTGGTTATTGCTGTGATCAATATTATTTTAGAAAAAATATGATTTGTTTATTTCCCAGGCAACAGCTACTAAGAAAGTCCAAGCAGATCTGATAGAGATGCTGCACATTCCAAAATGCATTAACTTTGTTAGCACAGTGAACAGACCAAACCTTTTCTATATGGTATTTTTATTATCATAAATTTGTGTTTCAGTTTTTATTCCTTCTTCTAGTGAATATTTGGAAGGCTAAAGCCACATTACTTACACTGCAGGTACGAGAAAAATCATCAGTGGGAAGGATTGTTATTGATGAAATTGCTGAGTTTATACAATATTCATATCCAAATAAGGAATCTGGGATAGTATATTGCTTTTCGAGAAAAGAATGCGAGCAGGTTTGTTTAACAGTCACTATTTCTGATCTAAATATTTCTGAAGTATGTGATCTCAGTGTTGGTATAGAATTTTGTGATCTCAGTTGACAAGGGCTAAGAACAAAGTCTTGATAAATATCCCCCTTTATCCTTTGATGCATTATTTTCTCCTCTTTGTTTTTGGCATGCTCTTGGACCATCATTTGTTAGGGTAGAGGGGAGGGTTAACAGTTTTGATGTTTATTTGGGGGTGGGGGGATCAATTTCTCATTGTCTATTGTACAATATGCTTTTTGCATGGTAGACCATTTTTCATTATAAGATGATTTGGAATTTGATCTCTTCTAGATAGGGGTTCTTTGTCTAGCCACTTCTCATTATTATCAGTGATAACTCTTGGAGATAAATTGTGGTGTTTGGTGTTTTTTTTGTGCAAGGACAATGAAGAGTGCAAGCCATCTGCTTCTTCATTGCCTAATGGCTTAGATTTTTGAAGCCTTGTTTTATCTGTTTTGGCATGCGTCACGACCCTAGGGGTATGTTTGTAATTGGGGAAATTAGTTTAGGTATAAGCTGTTAGGAGGGCTAACGGAAAAGGTTTAAGAGGTTAGGCAGGAAAAGGGAATAACTAACTTGTACAATAGCTAGCATGGCTGTTAGGTTAGTTAGAGGATTGATAACAGCTAGAGGGTCTATAATAGAGACCTTTGGCAAGATGGAAAGGCATCCAATGAATAATGCTGGTCATAATTCTCTCTCTCCTTCCCTCTTCCTATCACTTTCTTTTCTCTCTGTTTCTATCTCTCTCCCTCATTCTTACATTCTGCAATTACTGAAATTGCCAGCCCTAATTCAAGGGCTTGACAGCATGTAGTAGGTGACACCAACTTATCTTGGATTTTCTCTTCTCCTAGATTTAGAGTCTTCCCTCTAGGTGACAGAGGCAAGGGTGACTTGTCCCTCCATTTTGTATTGTATGTTTGGAGCTTTTGGTCTGTCTAATTGTTGGCATAAAGTACTTTATTCTAACTTCTTTCCCGAATATTATGTTCTCTTAGAATAAAAAAGTAGAGCACCCTATTGGTGATAGTGGCTAGTGTGGAATTTTACTCCATTTTCTTTCCTATGGAATCCTCTAGCTTGAGAGGTATGAGAGAGCTTTTAATATCTTAACTGAGCATAGTACCGCAAAGAGACAGTAAAGAAACAAAATATAATAAAACTCAAAAGTGGAAATACAGAAAGAGCCACCTCTCAGTTAAGATGTTAAAAGCTCCCTGGTATGTATATTATATAAAGTTTAGACTGTTTTCTAGCGGTGGATAATTGGCTACACAATGTTTCATTAAAAATAGTTAAATTTATGCTTGATGACTTAATTAACTAATTTACACTGTTATTTAATTATAGTTCTACCCATTACTTCTTATTCTATCAAATGATATAGGTTGCAAAGGAACTGCGAGAGAGAGGAATTTCAGCTGATTATTACCATGCAGATATGGATGTGAATGCTCGTGAGAAAGTTCATCAGAGGTAAGCTCATTTTTCTGTTGCTTTCAGTTACTTTATGTTCATTGTTTTCAAACCTGGACTTGGCCTGCCAGTTCACTGTTTTGGCTTCCTTATGTAAATTATAAGTCTTCAAATCCCCTGACATTTGGTATCAAAATCTCAAAAAATTCAGACAGACTATACAAAGGCAGATACACATTAAATGGAGCATCACTGTGTGTCTCAATGGGGTCAGAGATGGCCTTTGCTCCTGGAGAAGTGGCAGCATTCCACCACACTGTTACTTTTATCGTGCTATTTAATGCCATCACCATAAACAAATAACCATATCTTATATCATACTGACAGTTAAACTGGTTCAACCACCAGTGAACCCCGGAATCAATACCCTTAGCAGATACTCTGCATGCATTTGCTGCATTTTTGCCAATTACCATCCTACTTATTTTTCTTTATTTTCTCAAAAGGCTGTCCATACACATTCTCAGGAACTGAAAACACCTTTTTGTATGAATTATATGAGAACTTGATAATGGCTTCAGATTTTACAAGAAAGTATTTGTTATTGTTGTTGGGTGCTTTTATTTAGCTCCAGGTATTGAAGCCAGGGAACTAATTGTTTTCTGTTGGAAATTAGCCAAGGAAAGAAAGTTGGAAATATGTAAAAAACACTTGAAACGTAATGTTGCTTAGATATAAAGATATGCATCATAAATAGTTGATTAAATATTTTGAGTCCTGAACATCCATTCCCACCAACTAGTTACTTGTGGTATTATGCAGGACAAAATTGAAGACGGTAATTTGAACAAAAGGTTGTATGCGCGATGATTAAAACATAACAGCAGGAGCAAAATTTATCATCTTCTCCATCTTTCTGTCAAACTTAATTACTTTCTTTCCAGATATCTAAAAGACTCAGGAAATTGGAACTCTAATATTTTTTTGGGAACATATTGAAGCTTACACTATGAAGTTACTAGTTATTTTGACTCATTATGAATAATTAATTGCCCTTTGTTTTACATTCTTCTTTGAATTTATTTAAGATTAAAATAAATCTTGAATTTATTTAAGGGGAAAGATAAAAATTATGGACATGGTTAAGTCAGTTATCCTCTTGGTTTGATATTATAAAAACATTCCTTTTGAATATTGACCAGCATGGACTTTTTGTGCTCAAACTATTACTTGCATCTTGTTTTAGTGCGATGGACTTCTTTATGCAGGTGACTGTTTAAACTTGCACTTAAAAAGTTACATGAAGAGGAAAAAAAGGAAAAATTAACCCATTGCCCTGTACTTTAGGAGCATATTGACCATGGTTTATGTTAAGAGTAAAAATAATAATATAAAAGATAAATTTAACCCTCTATCTAATAGTTTAAGCTTTTAGATGAGATAATGGTTAACAATTCAGTATGTTATTAGAGTAGGCAAAGGTCCTGAGTTCAAACCTTATCGCTAACCCAATATTTAAATTGTTACATGTATTTAGACCAAGTCACATGTGAGGGGGCATGTTGTGAGTAAAAATAATAATGTAGAAGGTAGAGTTAACCCTCTATTTAACAACTTAAGCTTTTCTATGAGATGGTGGTTAACAATTCAACAGTTTGCAAACAACAACCATTTTGCAAGAGTTGATTAAAAAATCTCAATTCTCAATGTAGGATAAATTGCTTCCCAAGTGGGGTCTGCGAGGATCATTCATAAATTGACTCCCTGCACTAACAACATATGATATGTTAAGATGGATATGGGAGAGAGAGATTAGCCTTCCCACTAATTTCTGATATCTTCCAGCATCAACCTTGTTTCCATCCCCAAATTTGAGACAATGATTTACAAGCTTCGGTTGTAATGACATTTTACAAATTGAAATTGGAAGGGAACCAATTTTCAACACTTAAATTGATTGAAAGTTGCATGCAACATTGAGGCTATATAAACATAAATCTTAACCGCCTTTAGGTTACATGCCATCCGGCCTTTTCATTAATTTTTCACTGACAGAGATCACTGGCTTAGTTACTTTAGTGGAGATTTGCAAGCTAATTTGCTGCTCCAGATTTCATAATCATTTTGAGAAGCAAAAGTTGTTAGTGACCCCATTTGTCACTAGCATTTTTGGTTTCTCTGAGCTTCTTATATACAGTTTTATTGCACAGGTGGAGTAATAGCAAGTTGCAGGTTATTGTTGGTACGGTATGTGTGGTTAGAACTTTTGTAGTACTGTTTGAAATTTTTAGCCTACCATTTTGAAACATATAACTTCTTTTACAGGTGGCATTTGGAATGGGAATCAACAAACCAGATGGTTGGTATTCGTTACATGTTATAATCTTTTGATTGTTGCTTGTCATTTCTCCAAATTTTGTTCATTTCACCCTGAAAGTGTGGTATGTTAGCCATATCATGTATCGCTATATATGTGTCGGGAGAAATCATATTCTAGTATGGCCTTGGGCCCCCTACTTTAACATGGCTCTTGTTATTCCAGTGGGTGGAGATTTACTGGAGCCCAGGAGGCTGGGACCTCTTGAGTCAATAACCTATCAGAGTAGGGGAAAAGATCTTAAGTTGAAACATGAAGACTGGTGACCAGTTTTCAAGTGAAAAGGCATAGTCTACTTCAGTTTATAACAATGGTGTATTTTAAATGTATTATACCATTTAATTTGTAATTTCTAGTCCATGGTGCATTTATCTGGTGCTATAAACATTTAATAATATTAACTAGCCTCATCAAGTTATAGTCTAATTGATTCCTCCAGTTTATTTAGAGCCTTTTCTTTTCCTTTAAAAGTACTAGGTTTAGGCCATGTGCATAGAGCTCACTTTTTATGTTTTCTGTTGATTTTACAGAAAACAAGTAGAACCTTTGAGTTTTATTTTTTTGTAAACAACAGCAACAACAACATATCCAGCCTTTATCCCACTACGTGAGGTCGGCTACATGAATTCTAGACTTCTATATATTTCTGTCTTTTGTATTGAAAATGGTCTTTTCTTTGTATGATTTGGTTTTCCAATTTTATTATAACATCCTCTACTTTTGCATTCTTACTAAATTTACATTCCATATATTATGTTTTCCTTTTACTTAATTTAAATCTCTGAGGTTCTAAATTGTTTCTCCACAACTCAAGCTTAGTGTTCACTCTCTCTTTTGTTTCATTCATTAACACTATGCCATCTGCAAATAGCATACACCATTGCACTTCTGTCTGAATGTGTTTAGTGAGTTCATCTATTACTAAAGCAAATAAATATGGAATTAGTGCAGAACCTTGATGCAGTCCCATTGTAATTTTAAACGGTTCAGTATCTCCTCCGCATGTTCTGACCCTTGTCTCTACACCGTGATACATGTACTTAAAGGTTTGTATATAGGCTATTCAGACTCATTTCTTCTCAAAAACCCTCCATAATACTTTTCTAGGGATCCTATCATAGGCCTTTTTTAGATCTATAAATACTATATGCAGGTCCTTTTGATGATCCTGATACCTCCATTAGACGTCTTAGTAGGTATATAGCTTCCATTGTTGACGTACCAGGCATGAAACCAAACTGATTTCCCGTGACGTCTGTTTCTTTTCTGAGCCTCTGTTCTATTACTCTCTCCCAAAATTTCATGGTATAGCTCATTAACTTAATTTCTCTGTAATTTTCACAATTTTGAACATCTCCTTTGTTCTTGTATATAGGAACCAAAATACTCTTCCTCCACTCATCTGACATCTTTTTGATTTAAGGATCGTGTTGACAAATTTTTAGAAAAAATTGTTGGACCCTTATACATCAAGCTTTTAGAAGAGTTGGTTAATAATTTCACATGGTATAGAAGTAGGCACAGGTCTTGAATTCAAAATTTCACAACTAACCTAATATTTATTTTGTTGCAAGTGTTTTCTTAGTTATACTTAATTTGACCACATTTGAGAGGACTTGTTGAGAGTAAAAATAATAATATAAATGAGAAAGTTCTCTCTCTAACAGTTTAAGCTCTTAGGTGAATTAGTGTTCAATAAAATATGATAATTATTTGGCCCATTTCTTAGTATGCTAAAGCGTTTGGGACAAGTGGTAACTTTAACATGATATCAAAGATCTAATTTGTAATGGCCTCAACTTCACCAACATTTCGTTGGTTTTTTTCCCCTTAATCCATCCACTTTTTTCAGTTTTGAATTGTAATTTTGTATGCATCTTCAGTCTGGTTGGACTACTAGAGGATATTGATTGACCCAGTCAGACCAAGTTGTGCCATAATATTTAGTATCTTTATACCGTCTCTATCAAGTTTGACATAATGTAGTTGTTTGCATCAGTACTGTTTATAAGGTTTAATATGGTTAGTATTGTCAGCCAGCTTTATCTGAATTGCAAATTTATACCGTTTTGTACTTAACAGTAATTTCCTATAGTCAGGTTTGTTGTCCATCACAGCCTAAGCAAATCAATGGAAACGTACTACCAGGTTTTCACCCCTTCCTAGTAACCTTACTGTTAATGCAGTCTCCACTTGTATAACTACTCTTTTTGCAGGAAAGTGGCCGGGCTGGCAGAGATGGACTTCCTTCTGAATGCCTGCTCTATTACAGGCCTGGTGATGTACCAAAGCAGGTAAGAGTTGTGTTGAAATCCATGGTTATTATGATGTTTGTTCTTTTTAAGTGGTAAAAGGTTTTTCTTTCAGCAGAGCTCGATGGTTTTCTATGAGAACTCTGGACTGCAAAATCTGTATGACATAGTTCATTATTGTCAGGTATAGTACTTAAAATCTTATTGATGAAATCTTAAATGCTTTATACTTCCCTGAAAGATCAAATGATCATTCTCTAGACGAAGTCTCTCCTTAATGAGTTAGCCATGTAAAAGGGCTCAGCATCCCTTAATCTTAAAAGATTGATGGAATGATTTTGATTACTGAAATTTCTTAGTTTTATTATCTTTTTGTCTTAATTTTTTGCCTTGTTTTTGGGTAATAGTGCATATCATCTAGTAACAAGGGGAAATAGGCCTATGAAATTGATGTCCTTTCATTAAACAGACTTTGGAGAACTGCTACATCTCATTTTCCTGCCATGACATGGAAATATAACTTGGAGAATTATGGTACCAAAATCTGAGTTTCTTGAAAGTAGGTAAGATAGATGCTGGAACTGTGCACTAAATTTTCTGTTGAGACGACACGTCAGGAGCAGCATGAACTGTTGCAAAAATATGATCAAGGACTAACATCACTAGCAACTTTAACTGCAACAACAACAATCACAAGCCTTAATCACTAGCAGCTTTAACTACAACAAACAAATCAAGGATCTGACATCTTGGTATCAGAGCACTGCCCTAGACAGCGTGGGTGAAGAGAATCAGACGATGGCTGGCGGCACGAGGATGAAACAGATGGAGATGCACTTGCAACAAGTATTTGCATCAGTGGTGGAGATTTGAGGTCGGGTGGATACGGTAGAAGAGAAGGTGGGATCGGCGGTGGATCGGAAGTTGGACGCATTGGCAGAGAGACTCAAGGGAGATATGCGTCTGCAGATTAGTGAAGAAATGCAAAAGATGAGGGATCAAGGGAACATGTTGTGTGACCAATTGCAACAGTTCATGTTGATGTTCTCGGGGCAACCTTAGGTGAGAATCTCGCCTGACTTTCTGCCTAAGGAGTGATCAGAGCTAATTCTACCAGGAATTAGCACTAGTAACCGTCACGACGGATCGCCGAATTTGGAGGGAGATCCTACTACGATAGGAGAATACGTATCGAAGAGGAGGCAGGAGATGCCAACGCCTACATGACTGAAGAATACTTCGTGTCTAGTTTCATAGGGGGATTGAGTGATGAATTGAGGTCGACATTGTAGGTGCTTTAGCCTAAAATAATGCAAGAGGTAGTAGAGGGGGCCTCCTTGCAAGAAATGACATTTGGAACTTTGTTGAAGAAGCAGAGAGGACAGAACAAGGGATTAGTGCCCGGATCATGCCAATATGGAGGGAAGTCAATGGGGAAGGAATCCTTACGTTTGGGAATCGGGGTTAAGCCACCAGCACCGCAAAATCCACCGTACAGGGACAAATTAATGGAGCAAAGGAGGCAAGCAAGCCTATGTTTCAAGTGTGGGGACAAGTACACCCTGGGGCATCAGTGCAGGAAACAATTGTTATTTTTGGAGGGAGAAGAGGAGGAAGAAAAGGTGATGGCTGGTGATATAGAAGAGGAAGATAATGGGGCCACTCATTGCATGCCATCAAAGGGGTGGTCAATGGCAAGATAATTAAGGTGGAAGGGAGAGCCCATGAAAGCACCCTAATGGTCTTGATCAATAGTGGGAGTACCCATAGTTTCATTGATGAGGGCACGACCAAGAAGTTGAAGTATCCACTAGCTAGCACACAACCACTCTCAATGATCGTGGCTAATGGGAATAAGGTGATTAGCAAGTCTGCTTGCTAGGCTTTGGCTGGGAGATGGAGGGTGAAGTTTTTGAAGCAAACATGTGATTGTTGATGTTGGGGGGATGCAACATAGTATTCAAGGTAGATTGGATAAGAGGGGTGAGTCCCATTAGTTTTGACTTCAATAAAATGGAAGTAACACTGGAGAAGGAAGGAAGGAGAGTGGTCCTTAAGGGAGATATGGAGGCTGGGTTGGGTCTTGCAGAATGATTAAGGGAAAGAAGCTGCATCAGCTTCTTCGGAAGAAATTGTCCTAGGTGGCACAACTATTTTCCATTAAGGCCAAGGAAGAATGGAGAGGGAGTAAGGAGGCAGCAGAAAATCACTTCAGCAATGGCTAAAATCAGCCACATGCGGGATGGTAGGTATTTGATCTAACCTCCCTTGAACGATTACTGGTCGAATAAAGAGCCTAAGTCTCTACCACCTGAGCATTCCCTGGACCACTCCATTCCACTAAAACCAAATACTGACCCTGTCAACATAAGATCCTACCAGTACCCCCCTAAGATGAAAACAAAAATTGAAAAGCTGGTTAGGGACATGCTTTCCCAATCAGTTGTCAGACCAAGCCACAACCCCTTTGCCTCTCTTGTCCTTTTGGTTCGAAAGAAAGATGGGACATGACATTTTTGTGTCGATTGTAGACAATTGAAAACCATTACCATCAAAGACAAATTTCCAATACCTATTATTGAGGACCTACTTGATGAGCTTAAACATGCCTCAATTTTTTCCAAACTCGATCTACGCTCAGGTTACCACCAAATAAGGATGAAACCATCTGATACCCTAAAGACTGCCTTTAGGACACATCATGGCCATTATGAATTTACAGTAATGCCATTTGGGCTCACTAATGCCCTTGCCACTTTCCAAGGTCTAATAAACCTAATTTTTGAACCCTACCTCATGAATTTTGTCCTAGTATTCTTTGATATTATTCTAATATACAGCTCTTCATTTGACCAACACTTAGAGCACCTTGGGACTACCTTCTAGACCTTGCGATTCAATTGGTTATATCTCAAGAGGTCTAAGTGTGCTTTTGCACAATCACAAATTGAGTATTTAGGACACGTGATATCTAAAGAAGGTGTTGGAACTGACCCTAAAAAGATTGAAGCCATTACTGCCTGGCCAAAACCCACTAATGTTCGGGCTTTGAGAGGGTTTATAGGACTTATAGGATACTACCAGAAGTTTGTAAGGGTTATGGGTTGATCAACAAACCACTAACTGATCAATTGAGGAAGGGTGGGTTTAAATGGGATCAGAGGGTTAAGGAAACATTTGAACGACTTAAGGAGGACATGAGTACGATACCAATGCTTGGACTGTCGGATTTTGGCAAGCCTTTTACCCTCGAGACTGATGCCAGTGGGAATGGCATAGGGGCAGTTATGTTACAAGAAGGTAGGCCTTTGGCTTTCCTTAGCCAAGCATTAAGCCCCAGGCACCAAGGACTTAGTATCTATGGCAAAGAACTCTTGACAGTGTTAATGGCAGTAGAAAAGTGGAGGCATTACCTAGAGGGAGGAAGATTCATTATTAAAATGGATCACGAGAGCTTCAAGTTTCTGTCACAGCAGAAACTCCACTCTCATCTCCAAAATAAGGGTATGGCTAAACTGATGGGGCTGGAATATGTGATACAATATAGAAGGGGGAAAGAGAATGTACCTGCAGATGCATTGTCTCATTGCCAGGAAGGGGGTATGCCGGCTGCTATTACATCAGTGATACCGGTCTAAGAGGTAACCGAGAGCTATCGGCAAGGGACATGGGCCAGGGAGTTGCTGGAACAGTTAAGTGTGAATGGGGATTGCAGGCCCGATTATGCCCTATCTAATGGACTGATTAGATATAAGGGAAGGTTGGTGATTGGGGAAAATATGACACTGAGGAACTAGGTCCTCTAGTCACTTCACAACTCTCCACTAGGAGGTCATTCCAGGATTCAAAATACTTACAGGAGGATAAGGAAGATTTTCTATTAGCCACAACTCAAGAAATATGTGATAGACTATGTGATGAATTGTGACGTGTGCAAGAGGTGTGAATATGATACCGTGGCTTAACCAGGCCTACTACACCCCTTGTCTATACTAGAAGGTGCTTGGACTAACGTGGTTGGACTTTGTGGAGGGTTTACCCAGATCTGAGTGGAGAAATTGTATTTTGGTAGTAGTGGACTAGTTCACTAAATTCAGCCATTTCATAGGCCTTTCCCATCCTTTCATCACCCAGGAGGTTGTGAGGGTTTTCTTGGACAATGTAGTAAAGATGCGTGGAGTGCCCCAATCTATAGTGTCAGATAAGGACAAAGTCTTTACCAGCTCATTTTAGAGGGAGTTGCTCAAGTCCTTAGGCACCAGGCTCCACATGTCTACTGCCTATCATCCACAAACGGATGGGCAGTCAGAGAGGGTAAATCAATGTTTGAAATCCTATTTGAGGTGCCTATGTTTTATGTAGCCAAAGGAGTGGCACAAATGGGTATCCGTGGCCCAATGGTGGTACAACTCATGCCACCATAGTTCCATAAACATGACTCCTTTTGAGGCCTTATATGGATACAAGCTAGCATTGCTACCAGCAGTAAGGGAGCCAACAACAGTGGCCGAAGTGAGAGCCTATATACAGCAGAGGCAGGAGATCATGAGGTCACTGAAGTTGAGCTAGCAAAGGCACATAATAGAATGAAGCAAATGTTTGATCAAAGAAGAAGTGAAAGGGAATTTTCAGAGGGAGAGGAAGTCTACCTAAAGCTAACACCCCAACACCTCAGGGCCTTGACCAAAAAGCCGGTATCTAAATTGAGTCTGAAGTTTTATGGTCCGTACTTGGTGTTGGCAAAGGTAGGGCTAGTGGCCTATCGATTGCAATTGCCAGCGAACTCCTAGATACATCCTGTTTTCCACATGTCCCTGCTAAAAAAAGGAGTGGGTACACAGTTAGCCAGCCATACACTTCCTCCAAGCAGCAGGGAGGAAGATGGATCGGCCATTCCTATAGCTATCAAGGATAGGAGGATTATCTACAAACAAGGAGAACCAATCATTCAGGTGCTGGTAAAGTGGTCCTCCCTACAACCAGACACATGGGAGTATCTGCCAGACTTACTGAGGCAATTCTCTAACTCAGCCAGCCTATTACATATTTCTTGAGGACAAGAAATAGTTGAAGGAGGGGGGTAGCTGTCACGTACCTTGGCTATAGCCTTACTTTGATATTAATTGTTGCCATACCTGTAAACCGTAGCTAGAAGTGTAATTTCGAGGGAATTAGCTTGCTGGTAGAATGTTCTAGCAATGCAAGTTGTATACAATTAGTTAGGCAACTAGTGCTGATTCTAGAAGGGCCTTGGCAACCGTCCTTGGCGCCAAAGCCAAGCTGAGGCCATATAAAAGATTGGCCCAGTTCATTTGAACACACGGATTGATAAATTGAATCAGATATTTTCCCTCCCAATTCTCTCATTCTCTCTCTGCTTTCTCCCTCTCGACCCTTCCATTCTACTCTCCCTCTCTATTCCCGCGAATTCTCTCTCGTTTTAGAGAGAATTTCCCTCGTCAGATCAAGGATCTGACAGGCTTTTACATTCCCTTCTAAACCTGTAGTTGTTTTGAGACTATATGGTGCTTGCCCTTGCACAAGTGAGTCATTTCAAATTTTGCTTAGTATTCTGCAATTAACAACTTCTTTAACTGTCATCTCAAACTGATATATTTCTCCTTTCAGTCTAAAAGAGAATGTCGTCGAAGTGCTTTCTTCCAGCATTTTAATGAGCTGTTACAGGACTGCAATGGTACTATTTGCTAGTTTCAAAATCATCATTGTTTCTTATGGTTATTGGTTGCATAAACTTGAGGAATGACAAGAGTCAATGCTGTGTTTTTTAATCTCAGGGATGTGTGACAACTGTTCATATTCAAATGTAGTCAAGGAAATTGATGCCTCTGGTATATTTCTTTGACTCAAGAGATGACAGTTTGTTTCTATTTCTTTTATGACTAGTCCTTGTTGATAATGAGCATAAAAGAAGAAAGAAAAATAAATCAACCTTCTTTGTACTTTTGATCTATCAACTACAGTTTTCAGTTATTTACTTTTGCCTGAATGGCAAGTGTACCGTTATAATAACATTTTATGAATTATGGTTTCCACCAATTAGGTCTTCATTAAGATTGAAGGCATGATTGCTTGTTCATTCGGTGACAATGTTCCTCTCATGAAAAGTGGGGGGCCATGACCAACACTACGCCCTAATAGAACTGTGGGCTCCACTAGGGAGTAGTCAACCTTAGAACATACAAATATGTGATCAGTACCATCTATATGCAATGACCAACCAAATAGACATCTCATCTGAACAGAATCAATTGAATATTATAAATTGAATGAATAGTCATATTATCATAACAATGTCGTCCTAGCATAATACTGTAACTGAATCAGAAGATCTGTATAGGCCAAAAATTCATGCTAATCAAACTAACTATATCCGAATCATGTTATAGGCACAGACTAATCAATTGATAAATATGAACACATAATCCCAAATAGTTAGTGTACTATCCTAAGTGCTGTCGGTGCTACATCCAAGAGCTCATCTAAGTCATCATATCATCTCACAGGTAATTGCTTCATACTAGGATTACAACACCGTTGAAGTCCAAATGTATGAATCTGAAATATGTTAAATGAATGGTTTAGGTCTCAACTGATTAGTGAGGGACAAACAGAATTATTATGTGGGGAAATAAGGGAAAATGCAACAATATTTAATGAACATGTCATGCCAGCATAATTAAATGGGAAAAGGGATAAGGGGACAGTTATAAAGGGTGATAATAAAAGAGTTATGCACAGTAAAGGGATTATACTAGCAGAACTAGCAATCAGATTACATAAGAACATAATGGTGGAGGAAACTGGGTTGCACTTCATAACAATCCCACTGATCTCTAAATCCACATGTGGTGCCTACACATGGGTTTAGCAAGACACCCTGCTAACTAGGTATTATGTGGTGCACCAATAGTTAAAATTTAACTGCAGTTAGCTAACAGTGTTCTAACAAGATACTCCCAGATGACACGGTTGAGAAATAATTAATATAACTTCTACACTTGAAGGTGAACAAAATCCATATATGCAACAATAATGTCAGAACGTGTTACAGAAACCGTCATCAATAGCCAATATGTCCCATAGAAATGTATAACATAATGATCATCAAACTATGACAGTTAAAATGAGTTTTTGTTTCTCCATTTTTATTCATTTTAAATGATGATATTTTTGACAAGGTTTGTAATCTTACATAAATAAGAATATGGAAATGCATGCAGAAAAGAAATCATAACCCACTCATAGTGATGCATGAAAGAAGTTGTTGAATAAACTAGATCCTCCTAGGGACATGCCAAATCCACATAAACAAAGAATAAGTAAACACAAAATCAGTAAATAATAAAATAAAAGTGAAACAGACAAAATAACCCCTAACGACCTAAAACTAGATTTCTATTTGAACATCAGACTGTAGAGATGGAACAAGGGCAAAAAATGGAGAAAAATTACATAAGGTATGCATGATGCCATCATTGGTCAAACTGGTGGGTGGTCGGGTCTAGGCCAATGGGTCAAAATCAATTGCATCGATCAATGAGTCACTAGACTTGGTTCATGGGTCAACAGGTCACTAGACTTGGGTCATAGGTCCACAGGCCACAGATTGGGTCAAGATTAGTTTCATCAGGCTTTACCTAATAGTGCAGACATGCTCTAGAAGCCCAATTGGCTTAACTGAATTGCAAAGGACCGAATAAGGATAAGCATAACAGAGGATAACCAAACTGAACAGGCAACAAGACAAAACTGGATTGAGGATAGGGTTTGATTTGTAGCCAGACAGGGAAGAAAACACCCTAAACTGAAAATTAGGGTTTGCAGAACGCTCGGATGCCACCTCCCTGCGCATAAAGGCATGTGTGTACACCAGCAATGCATGTAATGCATGAAAGAGTGCTGATCCCTTCAGTACCAGCCATCAAGATGTCAGAGCCTCGTTGCAGGGTTGTTTTGCTGTGGGGGGTTGGGAGGGTCTTGGGTTGAAGGACATTCAGGTTTTATAAAGGGGTTTGATTAATGTTAGGTGTAAAGTTTAATATGAGTGAGGAGATCGAATAAACACAGAATATCAGCAACAACAAAAATCGAGGCTGAGGAACCTGAAAGCCTTAATCTAAAGGTAAATCCCAAACACTGAAAGGACCGCAGAGGGAGGGAGGGAGGGAGATGCCCAGATCTCAGAGAGGACTGACACTACACCAATTTGAAGGCAAAGATCCCCAAATAAAACCGAGCTATTTAATGTACCTGATAAACTCACATGACCAATTCAATTGCATAGAGGGAGGGAGGGGTTTGATTAATGAGGGTCAGGCAAAAAGCAATAGTGGAACGTCAAATACTTGGGTGTCCTTTGAATATAAAAAAGGTACTGAAACAGTGAGTTGAGGGAGGGAGGGAGGGAGGGGTTTGATTAATGACTGGGCAAAGCAGTAGTGGAGCATCAAATACAAGTGTTTCCATGGAATATAACAAAAGTCAATGAAACAATGAGTTTCTTCAAAACCAGTTAGGAATTTCTGGGGATGTTAAATTATTTAGCTTGTATAAATTTTATATAGGCTGTAACTTCTCTTCCAGAAACAAATTTATTCAATATTTTATTCTTTTCACAGGATGTGGGCCGTGAGTAGAGATAGCTGGAGATCTAAATTTAATGTAGCCAACCTTACTTAGTGAGACTAAGGCTTGTAATTGTTGTTGTACTCTTCCCATTATGCCAAATCCATGTAGAAATTGGTATATGCTGTGCCCAATCAATTTAAGAATAGGAATACACCATGCCAAATCCGGGTAGGTCTGGCAGGAGAGAGCATACAAAGATGAAAGAGATAAAAAAAAAAAAAAACAGAAAAACGAGAAAAAGAGAGAGATTAGAGAATCAAGAGAAGGATTGGCAGGAGTGGTTGGTGAGCCTTACCCAATCAGGTTTTTCAAAAGCTTGTAATGTAACAAATTATAATCAGATATTTAATCTCAGTGACATTTTGGTGATTTTGGATATTTTGGCACAAAACATCAAAAGATAAAAATGGAAATCTGAAGGTGAATGGTGTGGCAAATTAAACCTTAGGAAGTTACTAGAAAGAAAAAAAACATAAGAAGGATTTGCAAGGGCATGAGGGGCATTTTGGCCAAACATTTCATTTTGAGGTCAATTAACCATAATGAGGTTTAAATGGAGATTTGGACAATTTGGGCTAAACTATGATTTTTTGGGCAAATTGAGGAAATAGCCATAAGATTGATGGTGAAATTCCATAGTGTTTTTGAAGTGGAAAATACCAAACTATTGAATTTTGGACACAAAAAATTCAGAAACAACAATATAAAGAGCGTAAAAATCATTTTGAACCTGATAAATACCAACAATACATTGGGGATGTGGGAGAAACTCTTAAGTATTTTGTTGATAAATTAGTATAATAATGAATAAAAAATCAAAATTAATATCCTAGGATTTTATAAAATCTGAGTGGCATATCCTTTGATGATGATAAGAGATTTTATGAACAATTTGGTTGAATTGGTTGAGAGAAATGGGGGACAACCTAGCTTAAAAATTCAAAAAAGTAATCATTTGGGTAGCTGTCTTTCAGAGTAGATTTTGAGCTCTACAAGGGGTCTTTGAGTGTGCCATGAGTTGGAGGTGTTAGAGGACATTTAGGTTTACAAATTTGTTTTTGAGGTTGTGGCCAGAAAGTGAACAGTGAAGGTTAAAAATGAGCTCGTCATCATTGCCAGAAAGTGAAGTTGATTGTTGGCCACATTCATGGAAGCTTTTCAATGACTCCAGCTGCCGCCCAGCAGTGCACCAAGGTGGGTTCTAGTCTCTGAATAATGTACTAGAAGCTAAGGTTGGTTTGGTCAGCTGGTGACACTCTGGTGGGTGGAAAATCAAATGGAAAAGTAGGAAAAACAAATCATAAAATGCATCCACTGTTTTTGAAGAAAAATAGATATTTCTTCCACTTGTGGCAAATTTTTCTACATCTAGAGATAAATTCTATATATTTTTCATTTCATATAGTATGCATAATGAGTTGCAAATCATGTTATGCTTGTTTCAAGACATGTTTGATCTATGGCTGTGATTTTTTTTTCAAGCATTGAACATTAAAAATTCTGAATTAACTTGTATGCATAATGTGTTAATAATTTGCAGGGTATGCAAAAGTTATGATATCCTTGCTGCAGGATCTGCAAGACAACGGTCAGAGAATAACAATGTTGCAATTGGTGGACAAGATGAAGGTCAAGCACAAGGATGAAGGTTAGTGCTATTGCCTTGATACATCATTTCACATGCTCAACTGAAGGTAGTAATAGATGGAATTTGGTATCTTGATTTGCACCAGATCTTCGTGGATTAGAAATTAGTAGGAAGCATATGTGAGTAATATTCAGAGTTGTTCAAAAACAGTGGATGCATTTTATGATTTGTTTTAGGACTTGAGAAATACCAGCTCTAGCATGGTGCATGTATCAGCACTAACCTGACATAGCAGCATCTAGGCACACGTATAAAGTTCTGTAAATGGAAATAGAACATTAGTCATAGCCATGAATATCACCTGTTATTTTCATCAATTATTCAGAGATAAAAGCATCTTTCAACCGTCAACCAACATGTCTGGCAGTTGAAAATGACAAATATCAACTTGAACAGGGAAAGAAATCATTTAGTCTTAAGAATTGAAATCTTTTACTCCGTTTTGCCTTGACTTGTTTCCAGTAACCACATAACATTTGTTAAAGTTTATTTAACAATATAGTGGATAATTTCCCCATTGTTTCAACTCCATCCAAGATCAAGTTCCTCCCTGAAATCATACACAATTTTTACTAATGAAGGACTATTGTGAGTTGAAGTCATTTTGGTTTCTCTCTCTTCAAATATGGCAAAGTAACTACAAGGTATTTTCCTCCAATGTGGAGATAGAAGTTTTTATTCTTTTTTCTTCTAAGCACTTGCATTGCTGCCTGCTGAGTAAAGTCCAAATTGCATGGCTGTGGAGCTTTTTTTGTTCATCTATATAAATTATCTGAAAAACTGAAATAAATATTATCAAGAAAAAACATGTTCTTAGGGATTTGTTAATTTTGTTTTACAGCATTCATGACCTTCCAAACACCATTTTGAGTCTGTCCTTTAGGCCAAGCTCTATTTACAGAATATGCTTAGTATGAAAGCACACTTTGTATATTTTGGGTGAAACAGGCAATGTGAGACAAGAAAACTATAGTTCACGGTTTCCTAATAGCTTCCAGGCTAGACTTATCTCATGACCTGACTGTAGGTGTTTGTTGGATTGGAAATGTAACAGTCTATCCTGGATTGACCTTTGCAATTGAAGGACATCTTGATGATTGTTCACAAACAAGTTATGTCAACATTTCAGTTTGTAAAGTTATGCAGATTGTTTGCTATATTCTGTCAGTACCTCTAAACAAAGAAGCCATTGAGTGGGGGGGGAGGTGCTAATAACCCCTCTTTTAGAAAGTGATTTTCTCACTAATTTAATATTTCACCAAAGGCTTATCACTTACACCTCAATTTAAGGAGTTCTTATGGTCCAAGAGGAGTTAAAAGGGAATTTGCATACCCTGTAATAGCTCCTATGGTCCAAGATCTAGGGGATTTGCATTCCCAAACTTCCCATGAATCTTATCCATAATGGATTTGTTTTCTTGCCAATTTTGCCCTAAATGTTTCAACATTATAGCTCTGATTCAAGCTTCGAAGTTTCTTATACCCTTCGCTATATTGGAACCCAAATTGTAACCCCTTAATTTATGACCGCCTTAATTGCCTACCAGGACCAACAACAAAAACAACAATCATAAGCCTTAATCTCACTAGGTGGGATTGGCTACATGAATATTAGGCGTCGAGTGCTTAGAATTCTTGGTGTTTGATCCAAGGAGTTTTACAGTTGTTGTCAACTACCTAACGCAATCACCCTCATTTATCTAAGCTTGCGTCCGGCTGTAAATTGGAGGAACACCTTTAATGTTTCTTCTAACTTTTTTCTTGGTAAGGAGAGGGGATGATGAATAAAGAGTGCAGTATACTTCAACACTGACTATAGAACTGATTTTATCATTTGTTCAAGAAGCATTATGCTTAAATGTTCTCTTTCATGCAAACTTTTCAATATTTCTTTTTCTTTTTCTTAACAATAATTGAGGTCAACTTCTCTATACTTTGAAGAGGTTTGGAGGATTTGTCAGATTTTTCCTAAACACTTCTCTTGATGTTTCCAATAGAGTTTCAACAGTTCTATTGACATCAACATTTGTTACCTTTGCTAGCGACAATTCAGAACAGGGTTTTTGAAATTTCTCGAGACACTTACTACAAAGGGATCTTATACCCTAGGCACAAACTGCAAGGCATAGGCATGCACTAGAGTAAAGTGAGGCACAATTGATAAAAAAAAATATTTGATTAAAAAGATTTATAATACATAAATAGTAGAAAAGACAAAAACAACAATACTAATCAATGTGGTCTAGTGTCATTGCAAAAAGAGGTTCAAATCCAACATAGGCTATGATACTTGTGGAAAGCTAACTGTGCTGCCATGAAAATCCTATTCTAGTTGTAACATAAACACATTTAAAGGATACGATGA
Source organism: Diospyros kaki (assembly GCA_036245055.1). NCBI lineage: Eukaryota > Viridiplantae > Streptophyta > Magnoliopsida > Ericales > Ebenaceae > Diospyros > Diospyros kaki. Next base: position 310,498 of record BSEG01000008.1, on the reverse strand, counting down.
TCCTCATTAACCAAAGGACTAATCTAATGATTGTCTCTAGAGTTTTAGCCCTCATTATCATCCCTTCTTATGTGCCATCTTCTATCTCATAAGAAACTTGTGTGCTCTAGAACTTGAAGCCTCCATGTCTATCCTTGTTATGGTCCTACAATTCAACTCCAGTAGCTCTAGCAACATCATCCAATGCCAAATTGTCTTCATCAATAAATACTAGGTCATTCTTGGCACAATCTTCTACCCTCTTCTCAGTTAAACACTCGTTACTATCATCTATATCTTTCAAGCAAATGGTACATTCATAAATGAAGTTACTAACAACATGATAATAAAGTTCATATTAAGTTTCATGATTTTTATTGTTTGGTTTCTTTAAATAGCCATACTTTCAAACACCAATAAGTAAATCTGTTGGACAAAATATCAAATAGTCAAAAACCAAAAGAAAGGGCACCAGTTTTCTTTTTCACAATACAAAAAATGTGCTCCCAAATAAGATCTAGTTTGGAGACAAAATAGGGAGTAGGAACACACAGAGGGAGAGAGAGAGGAGATAGATGAATTGTAAAAGAATAAAAGAATAGTATATTAGAGGATAAGAGAAGAAGTGGTGAGGGAGAAATAAATGATAACTAAAAAGAATAGCTAGAGATAAAAAAGGCTAAAAGATTTATGATTTATACCTGGTGGTTGGTGGTGTGATTGATGTGTCTTCTGTTTCAGATCTGGCCCCCTTGATTTGCAGCCTTCAGCTTTTTCCCTCTGTTTTGTTTTTGTTATTTGACGAGGGAAGGAACTTTTTGATCTCTTTCCTTATTTCTATTGTATATGATTAGGAAAATGTAGGAAGTGATGCAACAAATCTACAGGTCACATAAGATATTTTTAAACAGATCAATCAGAAATAGGGCAAGCAACTTTCTGACTTTTATTTACTTGTTTTTATTATATTTATTATAAGGAAAACATAGGGAATGGTTTAGCAAACCTTTTAGTGACAGGATTTTAAACTGAGCAATCAAAAATAAGGCAAGGAATTTTTTCACTTCCTTTTACTTATTTCTATTGTATATATCATGAGGAAAACATGGTGCAGCAAACCTTTAGGTGACGCAGGATGTTTTTAAAAATAAAGCATGCTTTGTATGCCTTTGAAATTAAGTTGAGGTCCTCCTGCGCACTTTTAAGTGCCTAATAATTTGCCTCACATTACTTTGGAGAAATGGAAAGGCTTCTGAGCTTTGTGCAGCATACCTTCAATAATGTTGGTCTAAACATTCTTTGTTAAGCTAAACTCATCATTGTTTCAGTTACCTGAAAATGCGTTAACATGATATTCTACAATTTATCACAAGTAAATAAATTTTGATTGGAATGGGTTCTAGACTTCTAGATGTGAAAACAGTATCTTTGCAAGCAAGGGTAAGGTTATGTACAAAATGAACCTCAATCATCTTGTCAAAGTAGGGACCCCGGACCCTTGTGCACCAGAGACACCCGTTTTTATTATAAGCAATAAATTTGAAATTTTCTATGCTTGTCTTTTTTTGTAATGTTGTGTACCAGATGATGAAAACATGTTTGGGGAAATTTTTTAATGGAAGTAAACACAATTGGAGTTTTATTTTTAATATTCACTGATATACTGAGATCAAACGAGCTCTCTTGTTCTCCTCCTGACTTAGGCCAATTTATAAACTTGCACATAGTGTCTTAGAAACATCTGTTGTTATGCTCTTCTAACCATTAGTTAAATTTGGTTTTTGTTCTGTTAGTAATTGTTGAAGCCCATTTGTGAACATCCATATAGACCATTCACCTTTCTTGTTATGATGGTTCAGGTGTTGAGATAAATAAAGATGAATTAGAGCAACTTGTGATTCAGCTTATAGTAGACCGTGTTCTGGTAAGGACCTTGATTCTTCAAAAATCATATCCTTAGACCCTAGTTGCATTCAAATTAGATAAGATGTAAATTCAAAATTGCAAAATACTTCATTGATAATGGATTTGAGTTCCAATAGGGAACTTCATTTTAATATGCATTGCTAAACTGCATTATTTATGCATGGGATTTCATTTATTAGTATATCTACCAAATTTTATCTCAATTAATTTCAAGCAAAATTAACCAGGAAAATTTTTCAGTAAATGGGGGTGGTCTTGCATATGCTGATGAGATGATGTGATCAGCATGGAAATTAGATCATAAAAAGGGTAGATTCTTGTATTGTGCCAAACAAGTGATGGATATACAGATATGAAATCAGATGAGTTTATTCTGCAATGTTGATATGTTTTGGTTGCTGCAAAGCAAATCACTTCCATTTGCCTCCCAGCAGGGTGGCTAACTAGATGTGGTCATTTTGTAGAAATGGAATCTCCCTTCCCTATGTCTACAAACCAAATCCAATTTATAGCCTGACAAGTTTACTTGTTACCTAACAAATTTTGGTATCAATATTCCATCATTCAATGGGTCTATGGGCTAGGTTATTACTCCCTGTGGCAGGGCACCTTCTGCTATCCTTTTATTGTGCTGGCTGTTGGTGTGGTTCCTTCCGTTTGGCCCATCTTTTTGACCCATTTTGGTCTTGAAAAACTCTCCTAAAGATAGCCTTCTAAGGTGGGGTATAAACCCATGGTGCTGCACTATCAATTCTGGGGTCGAATTTGGTCTAGTTGTCATGTATAGCCCATAGACTTTCTTGAGGTTTGTCAACTAACTTTATTAGGCCCATATATCTATCCAACGTGCATTCTGTAAGCATCTTAGCCCATATAGGTTCAATATGCATTTTTAAACAATTTAGGCCCAACATGCCATGGCCTTTGGCTCATAGTTAAAATGGGATGAGTGTGAGCTCATTAGCCTGCTGCCTTTGGGCTTTAGTTTGGGTTGTCTTTTAAGATCCAATTGTCCTCACAACATTGCCTTATATCTCCCCCATTTTTGCTCCATTAAAACTTCTTAAAGTTGTCCTAAGTCTACTTTGTCTAGAACTTCCTTAACCATGTCTTGCACTAGGGACTCTTATAGCACTAATATGAAGGAGTGCAATTCTTTGGAATCTAAGAAATAAACCTGCTTGATGGTATTCCTTCTCTGTTAATCTATAGGGAGGAAATCTATAAATCTCCATCTTCTATGGAAATGTTTCACCGCTACTTCTTGATTGATGCAATCTTTTATATATTGTGATAAAACTTTAGCAAGAAAAATTGTGTATATTTAACCACTATAAGTGGGTGATGCAAGGGCAAGAATTCACAATGAATTTGAGGGTGTTGGAGCTAGGAGGATGTGATATCGTCCTAGGAGTTGATTGGATGTGGACGGCTAGTCCCTTGAGATTTGATTTTAATAAATTGGAAGTTACAGTGGACATTAAGGGCAACCTTGAAACAACGGAATGTAAGTTGATCTCTGGCAAGAAGTTACAAAAACTACTGAAGAAGAGGAAGGTTTAGATCTCTGAAATGTTCTCCATTCTAGCTATGGAGATAGAAGAGGAGTGTACAAAAGGGAGGCACAGCAAGAGGGAGAAGACAGACCCTACAGAGCTCTTCAAGGAGGTAACACATTTTGACGCTTTACAGTTACTATTGATTGAATTTAAGGATCTCTTTGTTGAGTCTACATCCCTACCTGGACCTTAGATCATTCCATTCATCTCAAACCAAATTCAGAACCAGTAAACATCAGACCTTATCGATATTCCCCTATACAAAAGACCGAGATTGAAAACCAAGCCAAACAAATGCTAGCCTCCTCAATTATACAACCTAGCCAAAGTCCTTTTGCCTCACCTATCCTACTTGTTAAGAAAAAGGATAGCACATGGAGATTCTATGTGATTACCGCTAACTTAACACCCTTTCCATCAAGAACAAATTCCCTATTCCCTTCATAGAAGACTTGATGGATGAACTCAATGGAGCAACCATTTTTTCTAAACTTTACCTACAGTCAGGATACTATCAAATCATAATGAATCCTTCCGACACCCCTAAAATAGCTTTCTGCACTTACCAAGGCCTATATGAATTCCTTGTCATGCCTTTTGGGCTTACCAATGCCCTAGCCACTTTTCAAGCTTTGATGAACCAACTGTTTGCACCTTACTTGAGAAAATTTATACCAGTTTTCTTTGATGACTATTGAAAAGAATGTGACATTAAGATAGTATTGGTGTCCGTTATTTTCTATTGAGTTGAGTTGTTTATGCAAGTTTATATATGAGGTGGTAGTTTCCTTTTTCAGATATAAGGATGTATATATATATAGCTTATGCTGTGTTCTCAGGGTGTTGTTTTCACAATTAATAAACTTCAGCACCTAAACTTCTCTCTCTATCTTTGTTTCTTAAGATTCTATGCCCTAGTCTTTCCGTTTTACATGGTATCAGAGCCACACCTACTAATGGCCTTGGTACACAAAAATTGTTCCTCTTCTACCTCTCCTCCTGTTCGTTCTACATCCAATGTTTCGTCCATGTCTCAATTCGATTTTGTAGCAGTGTCTAAAGCCTTCAGTTTCATTCATCTAAAGCTCGACTCGAAGAATTATATCTTTTGGAAGGCTCAGGTTTTAGCCATTGTCCGAGCCTTTGATCTCGTTTCATTCTTGAACAAATCTTCTTCTCCTTCAAAGTACATAATCGACTCCACAAGTGATAATCCAATAGTGAATTCTGAGGTGAATCTAGAATGTATGAGCTAGCTCCGATCTGACCAACTGCTTCTTGGATGGCTCTTCTCCACAATTACTAAAGAAATGTTAGTGTAGGTGATTCAATGCAAATCATTTGCCGAGGTATGGTTCTATCTAGAAAAATTATATGCTAGACAAATTATAGCCAAGTCTTTTCAGTTAAAACAACAACCGAGGTCTGTTAAAAAGGAGAATTTATCAATTAATGACTGTCTTAAAGCTTAAGACTATAAGTCATTCTCTAGCAGCTATAGGAGAGCCTTTGAGTGATAATGAATTACTTCTTGCTATTCTAAATGGTTTAGATCACAATTGTGATATTGTTGTTTGTCACGACCCAAGGCTAATTAGAAGGGCAATAATGTAATTAGTTACCTTAGTTGGTTAGAAGCTATTTTGGTTATTTTGTTACAGCACATGGGACTGTTATTCTAGATAATTCTTTTAGTTGTAAAGCCTATAAATAGGCTATAGCATGTAGAGAAGGATATCATTGAATTGAAGAATGAATTTCAAACTCTATTCTCTCTCTTAATTCTCTCTCTCGGTTCTTCTTCTCTTTCTTCCCCATCTCTCTTTCTGTTTCAATTCTAAACCTCCCTCCTTACTGCTTTCTCTTCCCTAAATCTCTCATAATTCCTATCACAACCCTAGCCAAACCCTAGGGTTGTGACAATTGGTATCAGAGCATGTTCCTCGGCTGTGAGTTCTGAAATTCGATGGTTGTCCTTGTCCGATCCGGTTATGAAAGTAATCAAACCAATTCGAAACAAAGTAATGCGATCCTCTGTGGTGATTCTGGAAAACTCGTTGCAGTTCGGTTTGGAATTTTGAAGGCAAACTCAGAGGTTAAATCAGCCTCAGTGATTCCGTCGAAGGAATTCTCGGCTGAGAATCTGGATTAAGGTCTAGATTATGAAGGCGTGTGAAAACGACTTGGCTAGGCCGTTCCGTTGGTGCTTCCAAGAACTCTGGGAAAAATTTCAGCAAATCAGAATTAGTAGGCGAGCAACCCAGGCGATTTCAGTAGGAGAATTCCGATCGATTAGTTGGCTATAACTTCAGTTCGAAATTTGAAGGTGATTAGGCCAGGCGGTTGAGTGAACAACAATTTCGACGGAGGCGATGCGAACATAGGAGTGTTCGCAATTGGTGATTGGAGGTGGGCAGATAGTTTTTTCTGCTGGAACCAGGCGTTTTCCTTGGCGATTATGTGAAGCAATTCAGGTGAAGTCTATAAACGAGCCGATGGTCGCAACCAGTGGACGGTGATTGGGAGGGTCGCGGCTGTTGCAAGTCGGAAACAGCAGGCAGAAAGGTTTCGTAATCCGCTGCGACTTGAATATTGGAGGCAACACTCCTCGGGGAAGAAGCAACGACTGAATTCGGAATTGAACTTGGATTTGGAAGGCGTTGCCTAGTAGAGCAAACTCGGAATTGAAAAGCAAAACCGAGCAAAGCCACTTCGGCTCGGAAGTGAAGACGATGCCGGCTAGGAGAGGTCCGCAGCAATACTGAGTTGAAATTGGAGGCGAATTCAAGTGGCGCAACGGTGGTTTCGTGGCTAGAAACATTGCTAATCTCAGCCTAGATTTGAAGACGTGTGAAGGTGAAGCATACTTTGGAAATTGACGCAAATTAGGAAGTTGATGATAAGAAGCAAGTTCCTATGCCACTATTGAACATCAGCGAGTTGCTGGTCCAGAGGCGTTTTAGAGAAGTGATTGGGTGAGGCAAGCACAAGCAAACAAGTCCGATCCCAAACGGCGAGAATGATTCTGGGGGTCCTCCAAGTCGGTTTGGGTAAGAAGGGCGAATTGAGGGAGAGCTGATCCGATTAATTGAGGTCCATCACCGATTCAGTTAATCAGAATTGAATCGGATTTGGAGGCAAGGCAGATCCAGATCTCAGCGATTTTGTGAGGTGAATTTGGAAACTGAACCAATCCAATCAAGTCTGGAAGTATTAGCACAGCAGAACTTAATCAAGTCCGGAAGTGTTTGCACAACAGAAACGTTGGATTTCTAAGTATATAGTTTGTGAAAAAAAATCAGCCATGGAAAGCAATGCACGCATGAGGCAATTGGAGCTCCAATGGCAGCAAAAGAAGGCTGCAATTTCAGCGAGAAACAACAAGAAACAGGAGAAGGGGAGCAGCCAATTGGACAAAGGAACAAGAAGTGTGGTACATGAATCGAGCCAAGAATTCGGTCGAATGCTACACGAACAATTGCAAGAGTTTGCAATGATACTTACTAAGAAGTATCATTATAGTTTCCCAGCAGAATTCTTTGAGGATTGTCATGGGAATTTTAACAAGGAGGAGTTCCTTGGAGTGGAGTGGAAGAAGGATATTGGTTTCAGTGGAATTGAGAAGGATGGGGGCTGTAAGGACAGTGCTTGCAGTAATAATAGAAAGTCCGAGGGCTTGGCTCCAAGTGTTTGGATAAAAGAAGAATTAAAGGAGTACTCTAATCCCTTTGGAAAGAAGGTTGTTGATGAGGATGATCCAGATGATAATAGCGGAAGTCCAAAACAAGAGATGCTTGAGGCATTCGATCAGTTGTCGGGAATGACAGGAGACACCAAGGAATCTCTAGAATCGGGGAGTGATTCAGCTGTAGTGATTGAGGAGTTAGAAGGAGAAATAATACCTCAGGAAGTACCTACTGCAAGGCTGGAAGAGGAAGGTGGAGAAGATAAGTATGGTGTGTACGACAATGACCAGGAAATAGCTCTGGAAAAGGAGTTTCCTGCTGTTGCAATTGTTCAAATTCCGATTGGTGACCTGCAATATCAGGGCTGGTTTTGGTTGGCAAGGAAGATTGAGTCCCTTACTATAACTGGAAATGGCATGATTGAGCATGTATCTCCGGTGGAAGCATCTTCTAACGTTGTGAAGATGGGTGGATTGGGTAAGAAATTTCAGGGACAGCTGATAATTGATGGGAAGCTGAGAGAGATAACTGAAGAAGTCAAAAGTTTGGTAGTAAGGGATGGAACTACAGCTGCTCTAGTGGTTGTTGCTCCAGCAGTAAAATTCATGTTTATGTCTAGTGTATTGATGGAGGAATTGACTCCTGGAATTGGAGTTGTGGCAGCACCTAATTCTGAAGCTCACAAGCAAGCCTCGTCTAAGTATCTAAGGCAAGTCCGCAATCTCCTTTGCTGCATTTCCAGGATATTGCTGGTAACTTTACCATAAAACATGGCGGTGGGATGGATGGAAATGCAATAAATGCAGCTAGGGATACTTGCTTAACTTACTTGTACGGGACGGGGATGGACTATCCAAGGAAGTCATGGGTACACTTAACTCTTCCTTTAGACTCCAAGTTCCAACTACTAACCATATCAGGCCAGGTGTGGCTGATCATGTTTTCCAATGGAAGGCTGAAATTGATTGGACAGCTATAGTGAGAGGTGGTTGTATGGGGCTTGGGTCTCCTAATTCATCAAGCACTCACAGCTTTGAACTTGAAATCATTGAGGCCAATCAGGTTGCTTCTATTGCAGCTCTAAGCCAAATTATGTTTGGGTTGGGTCTTGGAATCCTAAGAACAAAGAAGAAGAAGCCTAGAAAAAGAAAGAGGGAAAAAGACATTGAACAGAAAATGAAGGTGGGAATTGGATGAAGATAGAGAAGAGGCTCAACGATAATAAGTTTCTTGGGGACAAGAAACCTTTCAAGGGGAGGGGATTGTCATGACCCAAGGCTAATTAGAAGGACAATAATGTAATTAGTTACCTTAGTTGGTTAGAAGCTATTTTGGTTATTTTGTTACAGCACATGGGACTGTTATTCTAAATAATTCTTTTAGTTGTAAAGCCTATAAATAAGCTATAGCATGTAGAGAAGGATATCATTGAATTGAAGAATGAATTTCAAACTCTATTCTCTCTCTCGGTTCTTCTTCTCTTTCTTCCCCATCTCTCTTTTTGTTTCAGTTCTAAACCTCCCTCTTTATTGCTTTCTCTTCCCTAAATCTCTCCTAATTCCTATCACAACCCTAGCCAAACCCTAGGGTTGTGACACAGATGGACGATATAGATTTGGAGAAGGTCCAATATTTGTTGCTTATACATGAACAACGTTTGGCGGTTAAGAATGTGCCTCAACCGTCTCTGCATTTTGAGTCGGTGTCATCTAATATGAATGTTAATGTGGCTTCACATCAAAGTAATGAAAATTTTGGTTATAGTCGAGGAGGATATTCACAAAGAGGAGGAGGCTCGGGTTTTAGAGGAGGCAAAGGTCGAGGCATGTCTTTAAATCGAAAGTTCTGTTGTCAGTTGTGTGGAAAGTCAGGGCATTTTGTAGATAAGTGTTATTACCGCTTTGATCAAAACTTTACTCAAGTGAACAATCAAACTACTGGTAGACCTACTGGGAATTTTAATATTGGAAATCAATTTGATTCAGGTGCTTATATGATCACCTTTAGTGATTCTAATGGAGCCTACACTAATGAGAATGGATCAGTGACAGGCTCACAGTTTCATACTGTTCCAGAATAGTTTGTTCCTCTACAATCCTCTCTTTTTAATCTAGCCTGGTTTATGGACTCAGGAGCCATAAATCACATTACTTTGAGCCTGAGCAACATTCACCTTATCATGGTGGGGACGAAGTCACCATAGGCAATGGTAAGCAGTGGCCAATTACTCATGTTGGTTCAGGCATTTTAAATACCACTTCAAATTCGTTTCTCTGTATACCTAATATTCTTCATGTTCGTAGTATACATAAAAATCTTCTTAGTGTCTGTCAACTTACCAGAGACCATAATGTGGTGGCTGAATTTCATTCTAATATTTGTTTTGTTAAGAACAAAGGATTTGGGGCAGTTCTTCTATGGGGACATCTTAAGGATGAGCTATATCGACTAGTTCCAGCGTCTTGTTCTACTGCAACCAGCACTTAGGCCCAATCCCTAGAGCCAATTCCTATTAATTCAAGTGTTACTTCATGTAATTCTGCCAGAGCATTTAAAGGACGGTTTTCATTTGCTCATGAACTCTCAAAAGATGTTTGTATGGCTCAAAATACTAGTAGTTGTCAAGATTGGCACAATAAGTTGGGTCATCCTTCATTGAATGTACTACAAAAAGTATTGAATAAAATTGGAGTTTCTTGTTCATCTTCCAATTTGTGCTGTTGTGATTCTTGCAAAGTAGGTAAATTGCATCAACTTCATTTTGATTCTCATGAGATCATTGCTATTCTTTCGTTACAACTTGTGTATTCTGATCTTTGGGGATTCGCTCCTATGTTGTCTATGGAAGGTTTTCAATACTATATCATTTTTGTAGATGCTTATACTAGATACACTTGGTTATATCCTTTAAAACTCAATCAGATGTCTTGTCAGTGTTCAGTACCTTTCATAGACTGGCTGAAAATTAGTTTCAAACCAAGCTTCAAGCTTTGCAAACTGACAATGGGGGGGAATACCGTGCATGTTTACCCTATCTTCATAACAATGGTATTCCACCTGGTTTACATGTCGTCACAATCATCAACAAAATGAGATTGCTGAAAGAAAGTATAGGCATATAGCTGAAATGGGGTTGACACTATTGGCCCATACCAAAATGCCTTTAAAGTTTTGGGTAGAAGCCTTTCTCACTGTCGTTCATGTGATCAATCTTCTACCCTCCACATCTGTTCAGTCTCGGGTTCCTTTTGAAATGTTATATCAAAAACCTCCTAACTATCATTTACTTAAGCCTTTTGGTTGTGCTTGTTTCTCGTTGCTTCAACCTTATAACAAGTATAAATTTGAGTTTCACTCAACCAAATGTATCTTTATTGGATATAGTTCCACTCATGTTGGTTACAAATGTTTACATCCATCTGGTCGCATATATACTCCTCGACATGTTCAATTTAATGACAAGGACTTTCCTCATTCAACTCTATTTCCTTCATCTCATGGGACTACTGACTTGTCTACAAGTTCACATTTTAGCAGTCCTATTACAGAGTTTCTTCGTCCTATTGTTTCTTCCTCCTCTTCTTGCAACTGCCCCGTAGTTGTTCCTTAACCACATCCAGTCCTGAATACTTCAGACAATTCTAATCATTCTGACACTTCTAGTCCTATTGCCACCACATCATCTCCTTTGCATTCTACACCTCTTGTTCCACCTATCTCAAAGATTCCCAAATATAAAACTGCTACACCCTATGCTTACTCGTCTTAAGTCTAGACAACTTGTGCATACCTCTTCTCATGCCTTAGTCAGCTCACTTGAGCCAACGTCTGTTAGTGAGGCTCTTTTAGACTCACGATGGGTTAAAGCCATGGAAGAAGAATATACTGCTTTACAAAGGAATAATACTTGGGAGTTGGTTCCCTACACTGCTGATATAAATCTTGTTGGAAACAAATGGGTTTTCCGGATGAAGTTTAAGCCTGATGGATCTGTTTTAAAGTATAAAGCTTGGCTAGTTGCAAAAGGTTTTCTTCAAAATCCAAGTGTGGACTATGTTGAAACTTTTAGTCCAGTGGTTAAGGCACCCACAATTCGGGTTCTGTTTTTTGTAGCTGTGTCTTTTGGTTGGGAAATTCAGCAAGTGGATGTGAACAATGCATTTTTAAATGGTGATTTAGTTGAGACAATGTATATGGCTCAACCAGAGGGATTTGTGAATGTTTTTAAACCAACTCATGTTTGTCGATTAATAAAGTCTTTATATGGGTTGAAACAAGCTTCTCGAGCTTGGTATAGTGAGCTGAAGGAAGCCTTACTTAACTGGGGGTTTGTTCGGTCAGTTTCTTATGCTTCTTTGTTCATAAAGCGAACAAATGATTATGTGCTATTTGTGTTTGTATTTGTAGACGATATACTTCTTATTGGCTCTAGTTCTGCTACTCTTAAGGCTTGTATTTATGATCTCGATCATCAGTTTGCATTGAAAACTCTAGGCGCTGTCAATTACTTTTTAGGGTTTGAAGCCTACCGGAATAAAGATGGTCTTTATCTTACACAAACCAAATATGTTGTGGATCTTTTACAGAAAGCTGGTATGGAGAGTGTACGCCTTGTGACACTCCCATGAATGCTGAAATTTCTTTAATAGATGATGGAGAAGAACTTCCTAATCCAACTCTTTATCAAACAATTATAGGCTTTCTACAATACTTGACATATACAAGAGCTGATATAACTTTTGCTGTTAACAAGTTGAGTTAGTTTTCAGCCAAACCTAAGAGTCAACACTGGTTAGCTTGCAAAATGTTGCTTCGGTATATAAAGGGGACTGTCAGTCTTGGTTTATTTTTCTCTTCTACACCTGGAAATTTGGATATGACAGTGTTTACTGATGCAAATCATGTTGGGTGCAAAGTCACTAGAAGGAGTACTAGTGGGTTTTGTGTGTATCTCGGTCAAAATCTTATTGTTTGGGGCTCCAAAAAGCAATCAGTGGTTGCACGAGAGGCTGAATATAGAGCTGTTGTGTTGGGAGTGATGGAACTTCTATGGCTTAAGTCCTTGTTTCTGGAGTTGGGTTATCCAAATGTTACAACTTCAGTTCTCTGGTGTGATAATTTAGCAGCTAAAAGCATGGCTGAAAATCCTGTTTTTCACTCAAGAACAAAACATGTTGGTGTTGATGTGCATTTTGTTAGAGAGAAGGTTGAAAAAGGTGAAGTGGAAATTTGATATGTCCTTATATTTGAGCAGGTAGCTGATATTCTCACCAAGAGTTTACCTAGAGACCGGTTTCAAACGTTATGTTGTAAACTCAGGCTTACTTGGACTCCTATCAGCCTTGGTGCACAAAGTTATATTGAAACAAAAGCATCTCACAAACCTTTGTCTCACAAGAGCCTATATCCTAAAGAGCTGCTGGAGAAGCATGATTTGAAGGGGAGTGTTGAAGAGAATGTGACATTAAGATAGTGTTGGTGTCCGTTATTTTCTGTTGAGTTGTTGCTTATGCAAGTTTTTATATGAGGCAGTAGTTTCCTTTGTCAGATATAAGGATGTATATATATATATAGCTTATGCTATGTTCTCAGGGTGTTGTTTACACAATTAATAAACTTCAGCACATAAGCTTCTCTCTCTATCTTTGTTTCTTAAGATTCTATGCCCTAGTCTTTCCGTTTTACAACGACATACTCATTTATAGCCCAAACTTTGAACAACACCTCACCCACCTAAAGATAGCTTTTGAGATTCTTTAATTTGATCAATTGTTTGTTAAGCTATCCAAGTGCCTATTTGCAAAAAGAGAAGTAGAGTATTTGGGGTGTGTGATTTCGGGAGAGAGGGTTAGCATCGACCCAAAGAAGATATCGGCTATGACAAAGTGGCCGAGACCTACTACAATTAAGGAGTTAAGGGGGTTTCTTGGACTGACCGAGTATTATAGGAGGTTCACCCAACACTGTGGGATCATCTGCAAACCCTTGACTGAGTTGCTGAATAAAGACATTTCAGTGGAATACCAAGGCAGAAGCAACCTTCCTAACACTCAAAAAGGCCATTACACAAGCCCCGGTCCTAGCCCTACCTAATTTCTCAAACACATTTGTGGTGGAGACAGATGCATATAATGTTGGGATGGGAGTCGTGCTCATGTAGGAGGGGAGACCCCTGGCGTACATTAGCCAAGCCCTTGCCCCAAAGCACTAGGGGCTGAATGTGTACGACAAAGAGTTGCTAGCGGTGCTGGTGGCAATAGACAAATGGAGAGATTACTTGGAGAGCAATCATTTCATCATAAAAATAGATCATTAGAGCTTGAGGTTTTTGCTATAGCAAAGGCTGCATACCCAATTGCAAAGGAAGGGGGCTTCCAAACTATTGGGCTTAGACTACACTATCATACCGAATAGGGTGAAGGAGATAACTAAAAGCTATGAGCACATTGATTAGCTTAAGGAGTTACAAGGGCAGCTAGTTGTTAAGCCAACCTAGAATCGAAGTCAACACACTTTCTAATGGGCTAATTAGATTTAGGGGAAGAATAGTGGCGGGCAATCACATCATGACTCTTTTAGGGGGACATTTAGGAATTGGGGTCACCTATTACTGAGTAAGGCAGCTTTACTTCTGGCCAAGTCTCAAAAAGGAAGTGGGTTAAGTCTCAAAAAGGAAGTGGTAGATTTTGTGCTGGCTTGTCCCACTTGTTAGTGCACAAGCATGAGCACGTGGCACTCCATGGTTTACTCCAACCCCTTGCTATCCCCGAGCAAGCTTGGGAAGGAATATCAATGGATTTCATAGAAGGGCTTTCTAAGTCAGAAGGTAGGGATGTGATTATGGTGATTGTGGACAAGTAGACTAAATTCACACATTTTATAAGCCTCACTCATTCGTACATAACTCAAGAAATTGCCCAACAATTCTTGGACTTGGTAATGAGGATTCATGGGGTCCCAAAATCAATAGTATCTGACATGGACAAGACTTTTACAAATCATTTCTGGCAAGAATTGTTCAAAAGCTTGGGGGTCGGGCTACACATGTCCACAGCGTACCACTCCAATACTGATGGGGAAATTGAAAGAGTTAATCAATACCTAGAGGCTTACCTACGATGTATGTGTTTTGCCAAGCCTAAGAGTTGGAATAGGTGGTAGTCGGCATAGTGGTGGTACAATTCAAGCTACCACAATGCCATAAAAGGGGCCTCATTTGAAGCATTATTTGGGTACAAAGTACCCCTTCTACTAGCTTTGATAGATGCCCCCACAAAAGTGGTAGACAAGAAGAGAGGTTCCTACAACACTCTTTCTTAGCTACCCCAACATCTAAACTAAGCCCTAAATACTTCGGGCCATTTCCTATAATTGCGAAAGTGGGCAAGGTGGCCTACAAATTGCAGCTGCCAAATGGAGTACCAACTCACCTAGTGTTCCATGTATCATTGCTTAAGAGAGTAGTGGAACTAGGGGCCACTATTAGCCCAAGCCTTCCCTTGGTGGATGAATACATTGAAGTAGTAATGGAGCCTTAAGCCATTGTGGACTAGAGGGTCATGTACAAGGATACTATTCCACTCACACAAGTTTTGGTCCAATGGAGTCACTTACGCCTAGATAAGACCACTTGGGAATATCTATCGAACTTACTAAAACAATTTTCGTGAGCAACTCATTTTTTGTCCTTTCTTGGGGACAAGAAAGCTTTCAAGGGGAGGGGAAAAATGTCACGACCCTAAGGTGGTACAAGTGGTATAATTGTAATTGGTGCTAGTAAATAAAAGTTGTTGTAGTTGTTGTACTTAGCAGTTGAGGCTTAGGCAACTTGTACTCTTTCAGGTAGGAAGTTACAATTGAAGAGGTGCCTATAAAATGAACCAGATGTAAGAGGATGGGAATTATGTGAGATAATACGCTAATTCTTTCCTTCTCTTTTCTCTCTCTTAATTCTCCCTCCTTTCAAATTTTCTCTATTCAAACTTCTCTTACTGTTACTATATATTCTAGAATTGCTCTAAGTCTCAGATCTGAGACTTATCATCATCCTCCTCGTGTCCTATTCTTGAATTTCACAATAAGAGAGATGAAAAATCACCCTACAATTAGAATCTGCAGTGAGTTTTTGGATTGCAACAAGGTTAGTAAACAACTTAGGTACATGCAGGGCATTTTTTAATATAAGAAGTGTCACAACCCTGTTGCGACTGTGACAGCTTTTACCACAATCCTGAGGGAATTGCGGAAGAAGAATTTTAGAACTCCACTTGATGTGGAGTTGTCGGAAGAGAAGAAACAGCAGGAATTAGAGAAAGAGAGAAAGAGAGAGAGAAAGACGAGTGTCAGATGGAGAAAGGAGAGAATAGCTGGAAGAGAATCTTCTTGATTTTCAGCATACCCTTACATCATACAGCAGGGTCCTTTATAAGGATGTTTGGAGAAATTATTCCCTTGACAGCTGGGGCCCTCTCCGTAACCGTGTAACAACTTGATTCTAACCAACTTGCTGGTCCACCTAGCGCCTAGGGTGGCAGCCGAGATGCACCTTACAATATGAATGTCTTAATTAGCAAAATTTTTGAAAATAACCCTTAGTAAACTGCTTGTGTGACAGAGAGTCACTGATGTAAACATCTCTTTGGCCGGCTACTGTAGTTGTTGTACCATCAGTTATAGTAATCTTTCTATTGCCAGGACGGGGATATATTAAATAAACATTTGCGAACCAGCTGGGACCATTTTAGATAATTTTTACCATTTAGCCTATAGGCTGCCTGGATATTTTGTAATTCTTCAGTTGGAGTTGTACCTTTATTCTCTCCATTGATAGTTGCTCTATTAGGTGCCTTAGATGCACCACTAGATTCTATTGCTATAGACATGGTCTCTAGATGACTTTTGCTTGATCTCTTGGGTTAAAAAAAAAAAAAGGGGAAGAATCTGATCTTGCAGTAGTGCAAGTTTGCAGGGCTTAAGGACACAAATAATGGTAGTATCAGTTTCCAGGAAAAACCGCCTACTGCTATGATACCATGATAAAACATTAGTAAGAAAAATCATGCATATTTCTGGCAAAATAGGACTCAATATGTACAGTTCTGAGGGTTAACAAATCACTTCCTTAAAAATAGGACACGCTATCTAACTAACTATCCTGAAACAAACAAAAAGATAAAGACCAAGACTCAGTTCACTTTGACCATAACCATCAGATAAGAATAACCAAAATAACCAACAAATGAAGGATAAAACAATAAGACACAAGCCACCGGATAAATCTGATAAAACTAATAAAATCACACTACTTATCTTCCGACATATGGTAATGTGTTTTTGCTATATTATGTCTTTGGTTCCTTCTGTTTTCTGTGCAGAAAGAAGAATTTCAGCATACAGCTTACACCACTAATGCTTATGTGACAACAGGACCTCTTGCAAAACAAGTATTGCAAGGTATGGATGCTTCTCTTGTGAAAAGAACTGATTGGTTCACTTTGGTATTGTAGAATCTGCTATTGGGTTGTAGACTGGTATTTATACCTTATCCTTGTAAAAAAAATTCATCTAATTATTGCTGAAAAGTTGGCAATGTTAGCGCTTTATCCTTGTACCAAATTCAACTAGCAGTCATTGCTATGAATTTGATTGTTTATTATGAATCAGTTTGTTAAATGTTGATGATTGATCAGTTAAGAATGGAATTGTAGTACAATTGATTTATACATGAATTTATGGATTTGTTAAATGTTTTGGAGAACCTTTGTTAGAATACTTCAAGTTAACGGTTATAAACGTACACTTACTGAAAAAATGGTTATAAACGTTAGCCCTGGTGCACCTTGGCAACCCAAGCTAGCAGGGGTAACGCTAACCACATATATTGGCGTACACATTTGGATTTACTTTGCCATGGATGTGGTCAATGACTGTTATATGGATTCATTCTGTGTAGTGACTCCCATGAAATTGAAAGTATTAGTTTTTTTATTATTTGAAAAAGAAATTAGTTTTATTTAAAAAAAAAATGACTTTTCTTGAAAAATAACTTATTTGCCTCATTATGAAAAATATATTTTCTTGCATTTATTTCATGAGAAAATATTTCTTGTATAAAAACTCGTGCATATCACTTATCTTTATCGCCCACAATATATGTTGTTCCATTCACTGGGTTTCAACTCATTATAGATTCTTTTAAATTTTTAGATAGTGTTTTAGCCGTATAACTGACTTATCAGACTGTTTGAGGAAGTTAAGTTCAATTCAGGTTAGATTAGCTTCGTTAATCTGTTTGGGTTGTCCCACGCTGTTATTGTGGGCATTAGTATTGATATTCTTAGTACTTTGCTCTAATTGTTACAGGCAGGGATTGTACAAACAATTATTGAGTTTACCTTTGGTATCGATATTGTTGTGATTTAGTTATTTGGCTATTGCTATCATTGTCGTTATATGATACATATAAATGCTTGCTTAATAATGACTGGCCTTTGGTTCATTTAGTTAGGCGTGGGTCATTGGCCCGTAATTGGTCATGACAGGGGGAGTGTTAATACAATTTATGTTCGTCTTCTGAGGGACGTTGCATAATTTTGTGATCTTTTGCATGATGTGTTATTTTTTAGTGATTTCTTGTGTTCCTGACTTCTATGCATCGTATCCAGGAAAGAAGACTATTAAGCTTGAGGTTTTGAGCAAACAAAAGAGTAAGGGTGGCCTAGTGAGGGCTTCCAAACACAGCCTTGCAGCTTCAGGATTGGAGTACAAACTTGGTGAGCTGCGGAAGGAACTTTCTTCTGTTCATGGAGGAATATTTCCCCATTCCATATTGTCTGCTCAACAGATCACCACGCTAAGTGCAGAGAGACCAAAGTCCATGGAACAGGTGCGCCCCACACACTGGCTTTTCAGCTGAAGATATCTGAGTATCAGATCACTTGAAACATTTTGCTTGCTCCGTGCCCTAATTCTCCAAGTCTTGGCTTGTGTGCGCATGGCATAAGTACATGAATACTGTTGCTGCTCCAATGTGGATGCACTGGCACCGATTTTATTAATAAACTTATTGTCATGGATTAGAATGGACGGCCAGTCGTAGTGGTTGCCCATTTTAACTGATTCACCCTATACCATCGACTTGTTTCTTGCAGTTGGAGAAGATAATTGGAAAGGTGAAGGTGCAGAAGTATGGGAGTAGAATCCTAGAAGAGATTAAAAATTACGAGTCCATTCAACCCTGTGACAATGATCTCGTGGATGATGGACAAGACCCAGGAAACAGAGCCGCAAAGAGGCAAAAAACTAAAAAAACTCTTCTTGTCATTGAGAGCAGTGAAGAAGAAGCATGAAAGTTGCAACTGATGCCTCTCAAGTTGCTATTATCAGTTACCAATATTTTTTTTTAAAAAAAATGATACCATTTATTTATGTATGCATATCTGCACCAATTACAATTAGATGTCAAAACATTCATTTAAAGTCTGTTTGACACCTGGAACGAGTGCTAATGTTCTCTTTCGTCTTCCTTTATTACAAGTACTATGCCTTTAGGAAAGGCATCTAAATTACATAATAATATTTATTAACAGCTTCAGCTACGGAAAAGGAAGAAAAGACCGAACATCCAAAACAATTCCAACCAGTATGAAGGTTTTGCCCATATTATGATGCAATCTCCTGTTTATTTGGCCAAGTTTGGAAATTGTAAATAAATTCCCAGAATCCAGTTTGCCCATTCAACCCGTACATGCCTTCCCTTGCCGTCAGCCAGGAGCATCAAGACTGGCAGCGAGCGGCGGAGTCTCTGTGGGAAGCATATGCAACAAAATGGAATTGAGGTTCCTGATCCCATTTCATGTCGCAATAGAAGAGAGTGGTTCCCCATACATTAGGGGAGAAGTCCCAGCCATATTCAGTTCCGTCTGCCACCGTCTGGTTCCCAAGATCATTGTCTTTGGACTGGCAATGGATGGTCATCGCCGTCCCGTTCCCTAGCTTGTTCTTGATACTCACCTGCACCTTCTCCCCACAAACTCCTCCTAATAATACTAGAAGCATCAGGCATGCCATTCCCTTCATTTTCGTATCTCACATTTCTCCGTGAAAATAAACATCAAGAACCTGCCTGCCAGAAGCCACTGCCTGTGGTGGACTGTTGATAATAGCCAAATGCGTGCCCCTGTCAAGTCAAGAACTCTTGAAATCTCCATCAAGGACGGTGAAATTTCCAATGATTCTTTGCCAAATCAAAATAATGACAAAATTGGAGCCCTTATATAATATCAAAGGAAAGAAGAAATTGTCTATTTATTTTATGTTTCTCGTCTTTTTATGAATAAGACTAACATGAATAAACGTGATTATCTATTTATATGTTTCTTATCATTTTATGAGTAAAACTAACATGAACATGAACAGATGCGATTATCTATTCATACATTTTTTGCCTTTTTATGAGTGAGATTGGCATGAACGAACATATGTGAATACCCATTTAGCATTTTTTATTTTTGAATGTACTGCAAAGATACCACTCATAAAATTTGATTCGGGTGGATAATCAATTATAGTGAGAATCTTCATGAGTTCAAATAAAAGGTAACGCGGCCAAGCTTGTCCGAAGAAATCTGCAATAGTAGTAGCCATATAACAATGACTCGGCAAAAAACAAGAGCCAGATAACAAAGATAATGGCTAAGCTAAGGTACAATGAAATTAAGCTTAGCAGCAGCAACCGAGCAGCGCAGCGGATGGCATTCCTGATCGTCAAGAGATTAACAGTTACTTTACTAATGCACCTTTGGCTATAACAATAAGATTGTTTCGTCATAAATAAATGTCGTGAATTGCATTTATGAAAATAACTTCTTTTGAGGAAAGAGAAAAAATCCCGTACAAATATAACACTCACCTCACAAAAAAAAATAAAATAAAAATAAATAAGAGCCCTGGGGCTGAGCACGCCCTTTATGCGTGCATCCATTGGCATTGACAGATGGATGTATGGAGGTGGAGGGATTTACAGATGGTATTTTAGCTCGGCCAACTTTGGTGGTAGTTAAATTTTAGCCATTCTTCAAAGCTTGTGGATCACCCTTAATTTAGCACTCCTACACCTGCGGTTCAATTTCTCTTCCTCTTGGGATGGCGTTATCGGTCTCTTTGTGAGGATTCTTCCACTCATCCCTTGTATCTCCCTTTTAATCCATGCTTCTTTATCATCGATTCCGTCACTAGTTTCTCTCGAGTTACGCCTGCTTTCGTTTTCACCTTCACCTTTGCCGTTGTTGATAATGTCTAGAAATGCTTGTTTCACAATCCTGTCCTCCAAACTGTGAAAAGAGATTACAGCGAGCCTACCCCCGGGCGCAAGACAATTGAAGCAAACATGCAGAGAATCTCTTAGCGTGTTGAGTTCATCGTTGACAGCTATCCTCAGAGCCTGAAATACGCGTGTTGCCGTCTTTATCCAGCCTTGCCTCCCACCTGTCGCAATTAAAAATAACTTAATCATTAATCTCGACTAGGATATATATGTATGTATGTATGTGTGTGTATATATATATATAAATAAATAAATCTGATATAACAGCAGTAAGATGGTTAAAGAGTATATCAATATACCAGACACCTATTTTACACATGGAGATACCAATAAATGGCATTTGAAAAGTAGGAATGCATGGGCAGGGCAGAAAGAGACTGCGGGGAGAGAGGGAGAAAGCGTGCAAACCTTTCATCCTGGAAGTGAAATTCTGAATAAGCTTTACAACTTCAGCAGTAGAATGCAATCCACCCTTTAGGCGGGCCTTGACGATCATGTTCTGTAGGGAATACCAATTACTTTCCTCCCCATACTCCCTGAGAATTCGACCCACTTCAAAATCCGGCCAAGAATTTAATATGTCCTCCGCCGTAAGACTTCCCTGTCATATCCCTGTTCCAATCAGCTAGTCGGGCAAATGTAAAATATAATGGCATTCTGCTACTACTGAAAGGATGAATGGTCCGACAAAAGATGTGAGTGGATTAAAAGGCTTCGGTCCCTTCTCAAACAAAGGCATAAGCCGAAAAAAATCACATGAAAAAAATGTGCTCTAGGATAAATACAAGATAAACAGAGACAAGAGAAATAAGAACAGAGAGAGAGAGAGAGAGATGATCAAGGATTTAGCTAACTGCTAACTGGACAAGTTTTATTTTTTTGCAAGCTAGAATTCTACTGGACAAATTTTTTAGTCAGTATTAGTGGACTTGTGAAAAGCATTGGCTATTCACCTATAAGAAATGGGACCATTGATAATCCTGTGTGTTTGATATAACGTATCACAGGCATAAACAAACATTTTCAAGCATGCGGACAGCCTAACAGTAACTGTGGTTAATATTCTTGGATAACTCCAACTGAAAAGAAATGTATAAATTTCTTCAACTAGCTTTTCACCTGTGGATTCATCCGCATGTCAAGAGGTCCATCGCAAAGCACACTGAACCCTCTCTCGGCATCATTTATCTGTGTATAAATAGAGGATGCATCAAAAGTAAAGCATGCTTTGCAATTCAAATGAATACCTAGATGGCAGAAAACCTAATAACTCAATGTAAATTGTGCCAAATAAATATAGATAAGCAATAGCAGATCCTTCAATTTTAGAAAATATATTCAATTTGTTACCAGTAACTCCTCCCCATCCCCCAAGAGCGAGGAAAAGAGAGAGGAAACCCAAGTCCGGGGAAAATATTAGGCAATGGCATCCAAGTTATGAATCAAGATTTGGATATAAAACACACATCTGACTATCTTACAAGAATTTACACAAGTTCTAGAGACCAAAACCTGCATGGAGGATATTCCCAGGTCCATTAAGATCCCATCAACTCCAGGGGACACAACTTTCTCATCAATTTCATGGAGTACATAATTGATGTCTTTATAGTTTCTTGATATCATGTGTACTTTCAAGACTGATGCAGAACCAACAGCATCATCATGCACTATCTTACTAATTTGAGCTTGAGCTTTATACAGTGCGATGGGATCAACATCTAACCCAACATAAAGCTGCATTTCTGGATGGGCCTGAATTATCTGTTTTAACACAGAATAACTTTAAATTCACTAACAATGAGATTACCAATCCTGATTACAAGGATCAACTAACGAGTAATGAAAAGATAAAAAGTATATTGACCCATACAGAGGGAAAGAGAAGCATGAGAAAGCCAACTTTGATGAATTTATCAAATCTACGCTAAACTTAAAAAATTATCAAATCCACATGTAAAATTTCAATTTATATCAAATATACACTAATGTCCACGTGAACTCTCTTGGTCATCTTTTTTTGTATCTCCTCACACCACTACCATGAATCAAATATACACTAATAGAAGGCTCCCACTGCGTCACCCATGTTTTCACACCTCCCTAGGCTGTTTAATCCCATATAGTTATACTTAATCTCTTTGATTAGCCACTAATTCAACTTTCATAAATTTAAAATGCAGCAAATTATCTCTTAATTTGGTCCCCAAAAACTGATTTTGAATTCAGTTTCTTACCTTGCATATTTTGTTTCAAAATATTTTAGGAGTAACTGTTCAGATTTTTGAAGTCTCTCATTGGGCCCTCTTCCCATGCTTATTAATAAGTTTATGGGATGTCAGATTATGTCCTTGGCCTCTAGTCCCAATTTAAATCCCAAAATCTTTCAGCATGCAATAACAATTCTGCCTTTATGCGAGGTAAAAGGCAAAGGATCTTGATTCAGTTACCAAAGCCATTCAGTCAAATTTTGAGAAAAATGGAAGCAAAAATAATATGGCGTTAATTAACTTACAAACAACAATGCAATCAGAGCAGAAAAAAGTTCAAAGCTCAGCGTGGCGTCTCTTTCCCACAGTATACTTAACATGCATTATAACAAACCCAGATTAAGTTCGTTCCCCCTATTATTAGAAAACACTGGTAACAACTGTCAACTGTGGTGGCCAACAAACATCAAATCTCTTACTGAGGACTTTATATGCAAATAAACACAAAAGCATAATGCTCCATTACAGTAGAAACCAAACATGATTTGGCAAATGTATTAAACAACAAATCCAGATAACTACTGACCGCGGAGGAGTGTCCAGCGGCGCCGACGGTACAGTCGACGAAGGAGCGGAGGGGGATGGAAGCGAAGACCTCCAAGACTTCGCCAAGCATTACCGGGATATGAGAGGCGCAGTTACCGTAGCGCAAAAGGGCCTCCTCGTCGAACTCCTTGCCTGAGCGCGTCCGCCTCTTTACCGCCGCCGCCGCCGCCTTACTCTCATTCTTGACTTTCGTCGTCTTTGTATTGCAATCGCGACTAGGACTGCTAGAACAAGTAGTAGGAGGAGAAGTACGACTACCAACGACTGGACAAGTTGAGAAATTGGGAACGGAGAGAACACGGCGGAGATGTGAGAAGTTAGGTGGAGGTCTCCATGCGAGGGCGAGTGGGCAATGTAATAGGAGGAGTTTCCTTGCCGTTGCAATTGCCATGGCCGACCATGCGCTTTGAGGTAAGGGGAAGGGGGAGGAGCCCTTGTCCGTTATCCCTTCCAAGTTTCCAAACACAGCCAACCCAAGTGTGGCCCCGCCCGTGGGTCGGCGTCGGTCTATTTTTCTGTTCAGTGTTCGCTGGATTGGCCCTCTTCGCACCCTCCTCCTATGCTCCTCTCCCTGAGCTAATCTTAATTTGTGATTTTTTTTTATTATATTAATATATTAATGTGTCATGTATTTTTATCAACACTGACCTAAAATATAATGGGCAAAAACGTATTTCTACTTTATATTTTTATGTTTTTTTTATATGATGATCTCAATTTTTTTTTTATTATTTTGATTACACTATTAAATTTTTAAATCAATTGCACAACTCAATTAGAGTATATAATATACGTTAAAATATCTAAATTATCCATCAAACACAAAAATATACAAGAACATATAGTAAAATGTCAAATAAGTGTTTTCACTTGGGAATAATCCATGACCGAGATGGTGCAGATTGCTGATCATAAAATCCAATTGCCCAATTCCTCACTTTTTCCTCCCCCAATCCCAATCCTTTTGCAACTATCATCTTCATCTCTCTAATTTCGTTCCCATCTTTTTTCTTTCCTTTCTTGTCCTCAATTCAATAGCAATGACGTAGAGAAAGCGTTTTATTTTATTTTTTTTTTATTTACGGCTTTTTCTCTCTAGAATGAATGAATGAATGTCCTGATCACGGAGAAGAATCAATGGCTGTGTTCCTGCGTTTTATTTTTCTTTTATAAAGGAGATTGTCTGTGTTAAATAAACAAGAAATTGTGAGTGAAATCAGTGATGTTTATTTTTGGTCTGCCAACAGGCGTTTGCAATTTAACAAAGAGAAACCACTTCCTGTTGAGTCCCCAAGTGTTGTATATATGTGTAGGAGATAGTGTGGTACACTCCTTCGCGTATACATTCCTTTCGAAGCTCATAAGTTACGCACTGCACTTGTTAAAAGAGTCCTCAGTAATGAAGTCAATACTGTATTTAACCACCATCTTAAAAGGAAGAGATGCGTCGTATACATACATATAGTAGGATTGACTACTCATCTGCGTGTCTTTAACAACACAACCATAATGACAAAAGAATACCTTTTCGTGTATAAATGTTGCTGGGATGGTACATCAGATGAGGGGTAGTATGTAATCAACAGGACATGTACGTACATATTAATCCACTAGGTAGGCAATTGCATATTTTTTTTAAAACTGCAACATCCAAAACTATCTGACTGCGTTCATTAGCCTTTCTTGCCACTATGATAATGACATGGGGATGGGGAAAACAAAAGACATGATCGCAACAGAAAAAGGAAAAGTTCATCCGGACAACCACCAAACTGTACCTCAATTACGTAGATCCAAAAGCCGATGCATTTCAAACAGGCAAACTTTCCAAACGATACAAAAGTTTCCTGTCCAACATGTAAGAGAACGAGACAATGCACCAACACTTTCCATGGATGAGGTCTGCATTCACAAAATCTACAAGATTGTCGAGTAACCCGCAAAGACCCATGTTAGCCTACACGCTCTGCTCATTTATTAAAAGGAAATGGAAAAAAAAAAAAAAAAAAGACAAACCAGAACAGCAAAATAAGACAGCAGTACAAAGTTAATAAGACTTCGTTTTAGAAACACAACACGGAACTAACTATTATGTACATCCAAAAGATAGAGAACACATGTATTGAAAGGCATCTCTGACAATCCCACAAGAGGTTTCAGCCCTGTCTGGGGGGGAGGGAGGCTAAATTTACCGACCAGTTGCCTATGTTAGCTCCCTGGTTACAAACATCAGTCATTCTATCAAACAGCCTGTAGCAAAATGCCGCATTTTAATAAAGATTGCATATCTGTTGGCACAAGAATGTACTATATCAAACTTTCGTTTGCTCCACAATCGCTATTGAGCTCATAGAGCAACACCCCATTGCATGGATTTACTATGTGGCAAAATAAATATCCAGTGCATGAGGCTAAATGTATAATAAAAAATTGTGTACCCAGTGCATGAAGCTACCCACTCAGAAGAGGTCATGCTTGTATGCAGTCTTACCCTTACCTTGCAAAGAAGTTGTTTTTACAACTCAAACATGTGACTATTCAATCAAAATAAAAAAACTTTACCATTGCTACCAAGGCTCTCTCTGAAGCTACTGAATGTTTACCGTGGAACTAAATTTTGCAAGACTTCAAATGCAGTGCATTATTAATGGTAAAGAAAATATAACATGTTACTAACCAATGATCCAGTGTGAAAGAGACATTAGGAACATAAATCCTAAATCCAAGGTTCTTGTACCATCTAGAACTTTCCTTCAGAAACAAACAAATAATTCAACAGCCATGAATTCAAGACAAATGGTCCTGCTTCCCAACAATATTGATAATGCTGAGATTTCTCAACTTCTAGCAGTTTACCAGTATGAGCACGGCCCTTTTTTGGGTTTTTCTTAACCATAAAAGGCTACCAGCACCGAAAACTTTATATTGAAGCACTAAAGTTCAAGGGACAACTGGGATTCTATCATGTTTAACGAGTCAAGTCATTCCAATGACAGCATAATTGGCAACAAATTAAAATTTCAGTAAACATGTAAAGCACAGACAAAGCCCGGATAAAGGAGGAGGGTTGCGTTAGGTAGCCGACAGCCAGCGTAAAACCTAGTCGGATCCAAATATGAATTCTAGACAAACTATCTGTTGGGATGTAACCCACATAGAAGTCTAGAATTCATGTAGCCAACCCCACATAGTGGGATAACGGCTGGATATGTTGTTGTTGTTGTTTATGTAAAGCACAGACAAAAGCAACTGATTAATGCATCTGACAGAACATATACAAGAAAAGAATTGCAAAATGTAACACAAATAACATCTCACCTCCTAAGTATGTTAAAATTCCAGCCTTTCCACCTCCCAGCTGAAGTATCAAAAAAGCTTTTGACCATAATAGAATATGCTTATTAATTACATCAGGCATCCTACACAACCTGAGATGAGATATTTGAAGTCAAGAGTGTTCCCCGAAACCCTTCCTCTGTCTGTTTCACCTCCATCTTCTGGTCAGAAATTTCATCTGTGGAAACTTAGAATTAGACAGCTTATCTATAGGAATAACTCTTTATGGAAAGCATATTATCAACAGCCACGACTTTCTTGATAAGAGCATATAACCGGTAGGAAAATCATCACTTATGAACCAAACAAACTTAGAGATACATTTCAACATGTCAGATTTGCGTATTTGCTTGACATTGTTAGACATATTTTCTTGATCCACACTAACATCAAAAGCAAATGTTCAATAAGAAGGAGATCATCTAGTAGCAATGGAAACAAACAATGGACTGATCTTCATAGCTCTATAGACATATGCATTGGAGCAATATTAGACCAGTTTCCTTAATATTTTGGAAGGAGGGTTTCCAGAGAAACAAAAAATAAACAGAAGCAACAAAAAAGATGGAAAAACAAAGAAAACGAACAGTATAAAATGGCTAGTAAGATTTAGGTTATCTTAGTTCCCTCTCTTTTTCCTTTTTAATAAATGAGTTGTATAGAAGAAGAAAGAGAATGTCATGGCCCCCCACAAAAACAACAACAATATATCAAGCCTTAATTTCACTTAGTGAGGTTGCCTACAGGAATTCTAATGTGCAAATCATCCTATGGCCATATCTTTTGTTAGGTCCTTATAACTTATAACTTAGATCATATTTAAAAGTTTTCAACCAAGTTTTTCTTAGTCTTCCTCTACCTCTTTTGCTAAAGTGGGATATATATCATCAGCTTCAACACTAGTGCTTCCCGTAACCTAAAGCCTGTTTCCTAGCATGATAAGTACTTCTATTTATTTCTTCATTCATTCTTTATTTCTTTTTTTTTTCACATTTTACATGTATTGGCACTCAGCAAATACAGGCACTTACTTACCCCCAAGAAGAATAAATAAAAATTCAAGGAAAAAAAAAAATTGACAAGATTTTGAACTGATCAACAACCTATCTAGTTTAAACTGTTATAAAAAAAAACGTTCTGGGTAGAGAGTTAAGAACCATCACTATTCAATAAAGTAAAAAGCATAAGACAAAGAGTTTGTAGTCACTAGTCACTCAACATTTTAAACTAAAAAATAACAACAAAATCTGGGGATATGG
Source organism: Diospyros kaki (assembly GCA_036245055.1). Classification (NCBI taxonomy): domain Eukaryota; kingdom Viridiplantae; phylum Streptophyta; class Magnoliopsida; order Ericales; family Ebenaceae; genus Diospyros; species Diospyros kaki. The sequence goes on along the minus strand of BSEG01000008.1, from coordinate 282,613 downwards.
CTTTGCAGGTAATATGCCAGTTTCCTCTTATTATCATTGCATTTAGGAATCATCACATCACCTGTTACTCCTTCCATCTGCAATGTGTCTTGGTTGAACATTCACACAGTTTAACGTTCAATCCTTAAATGATGTGCTATGATAATACACTTTACAAATTTGGATATTTTTTAAGAACTATTACTTGATTTCAGTATAAATAACAAAAGGGTATAAAATTTTCAAACCAAGACATGTAAGTTGGGACTTCCAAGGAAAGAAGCAGGAGAAGTAAAATAGTAGAACAGTGCAGTTGCAAGAGCTAAGGGTTGTCCTTTTTTTCTCTTATAAATATACAATAGGACATAGAGAGTACTAGTGAAGACATATCCTGAAATGGTTTTCTTGAACTATATTCACCAATTACCTGCAATATCCCGGTTCTCATACATCTCTGAATCTGTGACCCATAGAGTATCTCCAGGGAATATATTCATATCAGCAAGGGTAGCAGATTCCCCATCAATTACCCTGGAACCTTTATGAAGAGTTTGGTTTTCCTTGACAACCTGGAGACATTGACAAAATTAGTGGAAGGATGCAGTACTTCACTCTAAAGATGAGATGCAGCACTAAACTTATTAAATCATCACTAAAATAAACCTAAAGTATATTTCTTTATCATGAAAAATAAAAGAAAATGCAAGGACCTCTTTTCTTATCAGAAAGATAAAAGAGAATAATCATCAGGTTGTTATCTTATCATCAAATGATAGCCATGTAGCAAATTAAAGATATGAAAATAGTATAATCTCTGCATCTTAGCAAGCTTATTATACAACTAAACTTCCAAAACTAACAAGGGGACTAGAGGAGTGTCCCAATGCACGAAACTCCCCACTTTTTGAGTGCTAGGGGAGAATTGTTTTTGCATGCAACCTTACTCTTACTTTGCAAAGAAGCTATTTCCACAACTTGTACCCATGACTGTCACCTCAATAAGAACCATAATATTATCTTAGATGGCCGACACATTTAGTCAGGATGCAGAAATAATTATGAGCTACAATTCTGAGCAAACACTTTAACATGGTATATAGAAAAGAGTCCAAACTCTGCAATTCACCAAATTATTGAAGTAACTAAAATGTTCCTTGCCACATCAAATACACTAACATTTCAGACAACTATAACAATGCAAATGATGTAAACAAAAAAAATCAAATAAAATGGGATTGCATTTTTCTATATCATGTCTCTTTCTTCCAGATGTAGGTTGGGTGTGAAATTCAAGAATATGTTTATGAGCAAATGGATCGCTGTGTGTTACAAGCCAACAAGAGTATGCAACAGTATTTTTTTAACATTGAATGGTTGAAACAGTCTCAATTGGGACTAAGAATCAAATCTGACCATAACTTCACAATAATCTGAAACTTTGCACTTCCCTCTTCCCTAGTTGTATGTTACTCTGATAAAGTGATGACAAACAATATACAGGGGATTGGAGATCAACAATATACAGATGTTTCATTAAGTGTGCCTTAAACAACCCACTATTCCTGCTGAATTTGTATTCCACAGTCTAAAGGGTTTCTCTTTATTTTTCGCCAGAAATTCAGTTTTAGTTCATCATATTTGACTTCTTTTTTTTCTTTTTTGCTCAATTATTTTTATTTTTTATGGCTGAAGACCAGTTGCTCCCAAAAATTAAAAAAAAAAAAAAAAGTTAATATTTCTGTTGATGACAATTTATTTCCAACATATCTTTTGCATGCTACTGATTTTGATAGTAAAAATTCCAAATATTTTCTGAAATACAACAAAATGTTTCATATTCCAAACCCCACCCCCTCACTAAATTTTTTTTGGAACATGTCAAATATAGCACAGCTCTAGATTTGAACACTTTCTAAATCATGACGTCATAAACAAACACAGAAAAAATGTACCGGTAACTAAATTATGACCAAAAACGAATACACTATGAACAATAGAATGTAAAGATATGAATTGATGAATTTTCCCTATGAAATTGAACCATACCCCAAAGGATTCCCATATCATCATTTTCAACTGGTAGATTGATGTCGATCCAGAAACTTTCAAATTTACAGAGTTCCCAAAAGTTGTCTTCCTAGAGCGCTTGGATGTTCGGCGATCAGGCTCAGAACTGTTAGCAGATGCTTCTAAAATGGATCTTGGAGGTTCCTTGCCACGAATAAAGCAAACACAAATATCTTCATTGCTATAATTGAGTTTCCTCATTAACTCACAGCTTTCTCTTTCACCTATACAATTTTCACATACCTAAGAATAGCAACATATTAGAGAGACAAGTAATAGCACAGAATAAAAACATATACTTTTCACATTAAGTTCCTGAAAATTTTGGCATGTGATTAAACTAAAAGAAACAAGGTCAAAGGACCTTCCCTACTCAAAGATAACTCCCTCCCCTCTCATACTCAAAGAAATAAGGAGTAAAGCTAACTTCTGAAGAAGAAACCACAACCTGCAAACCTCATCCTTTTTATATCTCTATTTTCCATTTTCATCTGTTCTATTCTGTCACTATTTCTCATGATTTTGATCCTACTTTTTCTGAGTTTGCTACAATATATATACACTTTTACAACTCTTGCATAAGCAGGTGACAATACAAACAGCAGGAATATGAACATGCTTTGCCGGGGTTACAAAGTAATCCATCATAAGATATCAGCCAAGGCATCCATAATCATCATCACAAGCCTCAATCCCACCAGGTGGGATCAGCTACATCAATTCTAGTTCTCCAATAATTTCTATCAAAGGCATCCAATAACTGTAAACTGAATCGTTGATGCAATAGATCTTTGAATTATTGGGGAAGAAAATATTGGAGGAAACGAGTGAAATGTTGTATGATCTTTGAATACCTAGCATCAACGCACATGAAAAATCCATAAATGCAGTTGAGTTGTGCAAACTCATTCCATAAGTAACAACAAAAACTAAACATTCTAAAAATTGTGTAGCCAATTAGAAATTAATGAAAACTCAAAATTTGGACAAACACAAATGCATTTTTTTTCCCAGCTTGAAATAAGCATATGGCAATGAAAAAGACAATGGTTCATAGCTACCTCTGGAAAAGTCTTCACTTGAAGCCGTTTGGATTCAATCTCAGTGTTTACTTCATTATTCATATGTTCCTCAGGTATTGGCATTTCTATGGATGATCCAACTGAATCACCTCCTGGGCAATCACCAACCTCAATTTCAGCAGAGATACCTTCTGGCACTGTTCCACCCCAATCTTCACAGAATAGTTTCCAGTCATCTTCAGTAATGATTGTCAACTGATCTGTCTAAAGTCCAAACCAAGGTAACAGGGATTTGACATCAGAAACTAATTTTCTACATATTCTGAGAACTTGACATTTATGAACTGGAGGGTTAATATCTTATTAAACAATAAGAATACGAACTATACTGCTGCATGCCAATTGAAAGACAGCTATACACTTACATTGGGTGACTTTTGCACAACTGTACCACGTCTGCAGACCAGATCAGGAGGCCGTTCAAGAAGTCCTGAGTGCTGGATAAAATAGAAATATAAAACTCATAAACAAAATAATAGAAAGGAAAAATGTGACTTCAAGTCAAAGGAGACAGACCAGATCTAAGTCTGACATGCAATAGCCATCATCTAATGTAGATTATGACCAAACAATGTGACAGCAACAGTTCCTTGCTCAGACTAAGTTCACACCCTAGCTAAAACTTGTATCATTTGTCTTGTGCAGTGTCTGATTTTGTTTTATTTTTTTCATAAACATTTTCTAAAGGTACATTATGTTAAAGCAGTTTGCATTTTAGTGTTTATTCTTGTAGCTTGCTGTTACTGTTTGTTCTTAAGTTGTTAGCGTGTTTGTTATTTGCGTTTTTGTAAGCTTCAGCTGTTCTCTATATAAACAGCAAAGCTATCTATTTGTTGTATGCTTTTCATTTTGAAATCAGAAGATTACGAAGTTAGTCAGAACTCTTGTCTTGTTCGCCTATCTCTTCTCCTTTAATCAATTACCTACCCTAGGGTTTCACTGATACTTTTAATCAATTCTCAGGCTCGTTTTCAATTTTTGTGTAACAAACTTGGCTTAATATTTTCTCCAGTTCACAAGGTTGCCTGTTCAGGAGAGTCTTCATTGAGAGGGAATGTTAGAGCATCTTCTCAGCAGCTCAAGAGAGCTCTAATTGAAGGGGAATGTTAAAGCAGCTTATGATTCAAGAGAGTTCTAATTGAAGGGGAATGTTAAAGCAGTTTGCATTTTAGTGTTTATTCTTGTAGCTTGCTGTTACTGTTTGTTCTTAAGTTGTTAGCGTGTTTGTTATTTGCGTTTTTGTAAGCTTCAGCTGTTCTCTATATAAACAGCAAAGCTATCTATTTGTTGTATGCTTTTCATTTTGAAATCAGAAGATTACGAAGTTAGTCAGAACTCTTGTCTTGTTCGCCTATCTCTTCTCCTTTAATCAATTACCTACCCTAGGGTTTCACTGATACTTTTACACATTAGACCATTAAAAAAATATTTTGGCATTCAAATACACCTTTCAGAAAGCTAATAGAATTTAAAATTTTGAAAACTACCCTTGAACAGGCAAAGGCAAATCCTTCCAAAGAATTCAAGCACCCACATTAGAAAAGAAGTCCATAACTGAGTTGGCATGGACAGTGACCTAGAAACTTAACCCTAGTGGCATGTGAAAAAATTGCCTACATTAAAATTCCCTCATTATCAGCAATGGAGGTGACAAAGTATGAACAACAAGAGAGCTACTGCCAATGAAGCTGTGTATCATACCTTCTCACATTTCAGTAAATCAATGATGTTGCTCAAAGTCTCAGGTTCTGCAGAAGAAGTAGCACTCTTGCCACTTGTAGTGACATAACTTCTCCATTTTGATAGCCATAGAGTTGGCAACAAGTAGTATCTTTGAATGGGAAAAAGTGCAATAACTTTTCCTAAAGCTAATCTTTCATGATTCTGGCGTTGTTTCTGCTTGAACTCTCTGCAGTATGAGAGGACAAACAATTAAGAAAACATTATTAACCAAGCATGCCACTTCTGAAAATACTATAACAACCTTAGATTATCCTCCAAGCATGCCACTTCTGAGAGTTCCAAATTGCATTGAGCACAGGGTGCAGAGTCGGAAGGAAAAGTTGAACAACCCAAGGGATCATCAGGCTTTACTGTGTTGGCAGTGTCATAGAAAAATAGCCAGAGGCTCTCAGGAACAAGCACCCGCCTGGCACCAGTAGCTTGTTCAGGCATAAGTTCCCCATGAGGGCACCTGATTGAAGCAGTTGGTCCTGCATCAGCTTCACATGGGGAATCGACATTTTTTCTGCGTAACCACTGTTGCACCCTACAAATTGGAACTGATTAGTGTCAGTGCAAACTTAGAAGAAAACTAAGATCTAAAATGAAAACCAGGGACCAGAAAAAGATCATGATATATGAAATGATTTACTGTAACACAACCAAAAGCAGGGAGAATCATTTAAAGAAAACCAATCCCTTTCTTCTCTATAAATGTCAAGAACCAATTTACTCACAAACAAATAACTTTCCCTATGACCCTTTTTCTAATAAGAAAATTCATTGACATTTGACAATATAAAAAAACAAAATAGCAAAAGGAAAAGATAAAATTGTAAATCTATTTATCTGCAATAAAACCCATCGATGAATCAGCAAAAAAGAATAGACTGAAGAGAAATCTTCTTTGAACTACAAGAAAGGGAAACAAGGAATGTTCCTTCAGAAAATGATCAAGCTCTCAAAGCTATATTCTACTTCTCTATCCAAATGCTCCATGCTTATAAACATGCCCTGTGATTAATAGGTTCCTGATTCCAGAAAGCTTCCTTATGGGGAGTGAGGCAATACAATTAAGAAAGGTGTAGCAGGTCAGAGAGAATTTTTATAAACATGTCCTGTGATTAATAGGTTCCTGATTCCAGAAGGCTTTCTTGTAGGGAGTGATGCAATACAATTGTGACAGGTATAGCAGGTCAGAGAGAAAATATTAACATATCAGTAGACAAGAAGTTACCAAGCCTTAGATACATAGTACAATGGCCCATCTAGACACTTCCCTGCAAGAGCTGCTTCAGCAAGTTCTTTCATCAGTGCTCTTCGGTCCCTATAGCTTTCAGCACTGACCATACTATGTGCCCCTTCAAAAAGGCAATCAATGCAGTAGTCATCCTTGGCCAGTGTTGGGCCTCCATCATACTAGATTTACAAGCATTAGACAAATATAATTAGCAACAATTATGCCAAGATCTGGAAGTCAAAAAAAAAGAAAAAAAAAAGAAAAAGAAATTTGGAAAAGATAAAAAAACTGAAGGACACCTGAAGAAGATGAAAACCTGAAGAAGATGAAAAAAGACAAATAAAAGCTTGAGGGCTACCAAAGTTTATTGCATAGAACCATGAAGGAATGGTGGAGAAGGACATGAAAAAGTTGGGGGCGCCTGTTTATGGGGGGCCAGACAGAGAGCAGCTGACCAAATGAGTTTTCAGGTGAATCTTCATTGTATTGTTCATTTTCTTCCCTAAAGGGATTGCTTTAGGAAGTGTGTATAAAATCTTCACTAAGGTTCTGTCTTGTAGGCTGACATTGGTTACTCAAAAATCATTCCTGAATCTTGAAATGTGTTTATGAGGAATAGCAACATTATGGACTCTTTCAAAGAGTGATATCATCTCGATTGGTGAATAGGAAGAGCAATTTATACTGAACCCGAAGGGTATCCATCAAATCAGCATCATATGTGAAAGGTTTGGAGATCACTCAACATAGGCTTATAGGCCTTGAAGTCCATATCAAAGGTGGAATTTAAGTGCTTATAAAAGCTCACCTCTTAACGAAATTATTTAATGTGATCCTTAAATCAAAAAGAATGTCAAACAAGTGGAGAATTATTCAATGTCATGAAAATTATAGAGGGATCAAACTAATGAGCCACATGAAACTTGGGGAGAGGCTAATTGAACAAAGGTTAAGTAGAGAAACTAAGGCCATTAAATGGAGGATATCTACTTATTAAGACATCTAATGGAAAGGACCAAAGATCGTCATCATCAACTTTATCTTATCCTAACCAAGTTATGGTTGGTGGCATGTCATTTATAATGTCAATTAGTTTCTAAAAGTTACATTGACAAAACAAATCCATGCAAAAAACAATGTGAAAAATTGTTACGCTACATGACCTTACTGACACAACCTTCTAGCGAGGGAATGCTAAAATAAAGTTCCAACACCGTCTTTCATATGAAAAACTTTCATGAGATGGCAATGAATGAAAATTGACCCCGTGTACCATCACATAAATGATGTTGTAAAACCAACCTACACAAGATGGAAACACAAAAAGGAAAGGACCAAAGATAAACAAACAAACAAAAACGAAAATGATACTTGTAGACTCAGAAAAAGCCTACGAGAGAGTCCCCATAGTTGTTCTATGGAAGGTGTTAAGAGAAGAAAGAAGTTTGGATTGCTCATATACAAATTATTAAGAACATGTATCATGAAACATAAATGAATGTTAAGACTCGTGGAAAAGATACTAAAGGTTTTTCAATTACAATTAGATTACATCAAGGATCTACACTAAGCCCTTAACTCTTTGCTCTTGCGATAGATGAACTCACAAAGGCCATCCAAGAAGAGCCTTGGTGTATTCTATTTGCAAATGATGTTGTCTTGGTGGATGACAAAAAAAAAAAAAAAATACACCAATATTAAACTTAAATTATGAAGGAACACCTTAAAATCCAAAAAATTTATGTTGAGTAAGTCAAAAAACCAAATATGTGGAATGGAAATTCAGGTTAGATAGAAGTGTGGATGATGTCATTGTGAGACTTGGAGATCTAGTTATCCAAATAAAATATCAGTTTAGATATTTGGATCAATTGTTCAAAAAAGGAAGGGAAGATCAAGGATGGTGTTACTCATAAAATCAAAACAAGATGGTAGAAGTGAAGAAGTAAGTCTAGCATTTTATACAATCGTAATATCCCTTTAAAACTAAAAGAGAAATTTTATTGGACTACTATAAGACCATCTTTGTTATATGGCTTGGAATTTTTGGGAGTTTCAATTATTACTAGAATAAAAACACTTTTTTTTTAATTTTTTCCCTTTTGGTCGTGAAGTGAAGAGGGAATGAGGCAAACAAGTAGGCATTAATCATATTGCACATAATAACAGATAACCAACTTAAAAACACGAAGAGGTTAGTACAAACTAGATGAACAATAGTAATTATAAACGTAGTCAAAACAGGTACCTTAGAGAACAACATGGTCCAAGCCTTGGTTGATAACCTCTTCATGTTGCCAATCTTTGAAACTGGGACTTTTCCATGCAAGCATTGGATAGTGCTATTGTCAATGTCCCTGCAGCAGGTCACAAATTGAGCCATGAAAACAAACAACTATTATCAGTATTATTTGTTGGCCTCTTTGCAAAACAAGGGTAAGGCTGCATGCAAAGTGGGAGCCTCATGTACTGTGGATGCCTTTTTCTTTTTTTAGTTCAGAGGCAAACAATGATAAGCCTCATCACACTCTCATGAAAACTTCATATGTTTGTTCAATAAAATTAAAGATGAAATAGGCCAAAATTACAGATTGATGAAAACAGCATGAAGCTTACTTGAAATCATAGAATAGTCAGAAAGAGAAATTAATGATTATTAACTAGGCAGAATAATGTTTATTGCAGACATTGATCATTTATCTGACTCAAACCAAGTCTTTTGATTAGTACTTACTAACACTTACCAAAGATGGCACTAGGAGAAAGGCATGTACTTACAAGGGACTGATATTGTCAGTCCAGTGGCGTATCCAGTCAGTGGAAATCCAGAAATATGGTCCCCCAAGTGATTGGACAGGGGCTTCAGAAAGAACTGTTCGGACTTCTTTTCGCCGTTCAATGATGTGACTCAACTCCAATTCCTTCTTTGAGTTGTATTGTTTGCAAGCATCAAGATATGATTTATTCAATTGCTCTATCTCTTCACAAAGATGAGATGGAAGAGAAACACTGTTTTCCGGAGCTCCACCAATAAGGTTTTCCATTTTAATCTCACCAGAATCCTTCGATGCTTTTTCACCACGATCCTTTAAATCTCTTAGAACATACATCAACATGTAGGCATCACTTGAGGAGAATGTATGGACAGAATTAACAATAGTAGATTTAGAAGAGTTTGGCTGACTAGCATGCACATGACTTCCAGTGACAACATTTTCCATTGTCCCAGAGCATGTTTGATGGATAATTGGCTCAACAACTGCAGATTTAGCAGCAGAATTTGAAGAACCTTCACCAAAAGGGTGTTGCCCTAAATTTGAGACATGTTCATCATCAAATTCCCACCACTGCCCTGAATTCTCATCCTTAATGTGTGCTATGTAATGGCCACTATTCACAGCAGAACCCTTGTGAATCAAGACAGCTGATAGGTCATATATTAAATCTGGGTGGGAATTCTCAAATAACCTGTGGCCCATGTCCAGTTCTCCAGGAAAATTGAAAGCAGAGGTGATCTTCTTCTTGGTTGTAGTCTGAAAAAATAAACAAAAAAAAAAAAGAGTAAGTATTAAATTATGAACAAGCAAAAGAATATAGAATTCACTAGAGCTAACCACAGCAGTAACCAGAGGATCCATGCATACAGATAAACAGAAAAGAGAGATGATCTCAATCAAGACCAATGCTGCTTGTCAGATCTCATCAAGGAGTCAGCTATCATCTGATGACAGTTAATCATGACAATGCACAATATTGCATACCAGAACTAGACTGGTTCTTAGATTTCACCCAGCTTATTCAACATGAACAAACACAATCTAACAATAGCCTAGCTAGTTGTACAACCTCTCCCTTTCCTGACAAGTAAAATACGAAAAATGTATTAAGAAAACAACACCTTATAGGGGGTGAGCCTGTTCAGAAAAAAAGGGCCAACGGTCCCTAAACAGGAAAACTTGTATGTCTAGTCTTGGGCAGGGACAAGTCATCAACGAAATAAACAGAAGACAAAGGACAAAAAGAGTTCTCCTCCTTTATCTACAAGAAATTGAGAATGATTCTCTCAGAACAATAATAGACTGCTCTACCCAAAATGGCCCCTCCACAACATCCACATAAGGTAACAGGTAACAACACTCCAAACTGGGCAGCAATCTATGAATAGGGCAGGCTCTACCCCATGCCTAAAACAAATAAAAGATAGAGGTTGGCACTAAACACCACTGATGAAAGGAAGAGACTGCAACATTAAATTAAAAGCACAGGAGCTTATGATAAGACCTGCCATTTTAAAAAAAGAAACAGACAATTTTACCCTTTACTCTTAAAAACAGATTTACAAGTAATAAGAAATGGCTTAACATCTTTTCATACTTTTGCATTTAATTTGGCAAGAAGTAAGAAATGTGTTTCCACAATAAATATGAATATGAATTATTAATCCTCTTTTTGTGTGATAAATGACATTTTTTCATATTATTTTGTTTAGTTATCTATAACACTTTTGAGTTATAATTTTATTATAGTACTTTAAAAATTATGAATAATTTAGTATAAAATATTTGTTTAAAATTATTATTTAACATACTAATATCTTTTTTAGTCATTCTGCATATACTACACAATAGTCAAATATTAACTAAACACTTACTGCTTGCTTTTAACATTAATAAACACAGTATTGCACTCAATTACCAAATACTACTTTTATCAACACTACTTTCACAGCATAACACAGCCAAACAAGGCTTTTATCACCTCATTTACAAGTTTGCGGTAAGAATAGCACCTAGAGACACAGTCCCGACAAAGAAGGCCACTTTATTAGCAGCCATCAATCTCCACACAACCTTCCACAGGGAACCATGTCTAACATACTTACAAGGAGCCCTATAAAATGAATGGATTTAGGAAATCCTAGGTTCTAATGGGAGCCATGCACAAAGATAAGGAGGATGATCGTGATTAACCCATAGAAAGCTGTCAAAGAATAAGTATCCAATCCTGGAAATTGTGCCCAAAGAAAGGATTCCAAGTGATGCCTTAAAAGGAAAAAAGGATGATCTCAACATAGATGCTTCCTTGACCCTAGCTAAGTGGCATAGCTCTGAGAATAACTAGCACTGCTGTCAACAAGTTATATAACCACTATCACAATTATAGAACCTCTCTATATGCTGCCCTGCATCATTAACCTTCAGCCCGGGCAGCATGGTGTTACAATTTTGTGCAAACCTATGGTTTTATAATCAAAGCTGGAAGAGAGTTTAATATTAAATCAAGCACTGAGTAACAAAACGCCCTCCTCATAATCAAAAGATATGTGATGACAACTGAGCATGACGAGGAAGTTTAAGATACAAACCCAAGAAAAAACCTTCTCAATAACCAATTGAAATTAAATTCCAATAACTGTAGCACAAGTAATACTTCAAATAACAAATTTTGCAAGTTTTGCCTAACATCAATACCATGCATTACATAGCATGTGAAATTTCCATAAAACTTCCATGAGTAGCACAATAATCAGAATGCCCTAAAACTTCAGGCACATATGGGAATAAAGAACAACATTTACGGTACACATTGTCAAGAAAATGCATATGATGACATCACATCAATTATATTGAAACTCAATAGATTAACCAAAGATCTTGATGCACCTGCAAGAAAATCCCTGTGAATTCTATAAATGGAAGGAGAAGAACACAATATGACCAAAAGAAAAAGTTACCACAATTGCAACTATAAAAAAGGCTGCATCCTTAGTTATTGCCATGTTCATAGTATAAAACAATCTACAATATTGATAAACTACAGAACAAGACCAAATCTTTAAGTAAAAAAGGCTTCATTGATCCAGATCCAGCTCAAAGAAGACCAGTGTCTTAATTATTACTGTCGTCACAATCTTGGCAGCAATAAAAGAATTCATTTCTGTCATTTTGCAACTATCTTGCACTATACATGAAGTGTGGTGGTTCCTGGTGCTGAAGTGTGTTCTGTTTTTAATTGCTTATAAACCTGCCTCCATCTAAGCACTGCATATTTACATAACATAAATTCAAAATACTACAAAACGAGCAACTCGGGCTCATCATGTATCACAAGATTTTTATAGAGGAATCATAGACAATTTAAGTAAAAACTTATTCTTGCATAAGCTGATCTATGATGAGGAATTTATAAGGCAGGACTGAGGTAGAAGAAACAACTTAGCACTTATTTGCTTCCTGACACCAAGTTGAAGTCTTCGGCATATGGAGGTAGTGAGGATCCAATTAGGGTGACTGTTGGACGAAAATAAGGTTCCAAGTGGAAGGAGAAGTCGAAATTAAAGAGGAGTGTGAAAGCTTTGCAAAGAGATTAAATCAGATTATCTTAAGTTATTTAAATTATGTTTTACTTGCTGTAAATTTGTATTTTATATCTGTTTTATCTCCAAAACTTTAGGAGATAGTTGTTCCTAGTTTTTAGGAGTAGATTACTAAAATCCTTTCCTACTTTATAGGAAAGAGATTAAGTTGTAACTTGTATATATTTTCAAAGCCATCTCAATATCAAATCAAGCAAGCAATCTCGATTTTCTAAGACTTGTTTCACGGTATCAGAGCTGCTGGTTCGATCAGAAGCAGCAGTGATTTTCTTTCAGTTTCGATCATGGCTGAAACTAACCCAAATCCAACCCTAACTGAAGCCTCAGCCACCAGTTCTCTGGGAACCTTTCCCCCACTTCCATCTTCATCAAATTTCTCTACAACACCTATTGATAACCACCCTCTACAAATTACTCAGCACAAGCAAAATGAGAGCAATTTTAGAGAGTGGTATCAATCAGTAATGCTAGTGATCAAGGGCAAGGGAAAATCCGGTTATCTAACCGGATCTATCCTCACTCCACCATCCACGACAGCCACCTATAGTCTTTGGGAGGCAGAGAATTTCACTATCATGGCTTGGTTGATCAACTCTATGAAGCCTAAAATTGGGAGGACATACGTATTCTACAAAACAACAAAAAAGATTTGGGAATCATTCCAAGAGATGTACTCGGACTTGAAGAATTCCTCTCAATACTTTGAAATCCGATCTGCCATTAGGACAACCAAACAAGGTATGAGCAGTGTTACTGAATATTTTAATGTTTTGGTGGAATTGTGGCATGAAATGGATATCTTTTATACCGTCAGTTGGGAATCTCCAGCCAATAGCAACAAATACAATAAGATGATAGAAAAAGATCGGATTTTTGACTTCCTACATGGCCTTAATCCCGACTTAGATGAAGTTCGAGGGAGAATCTTGGGCACAAAGCCCTTACCATCTCTTAAGGAAGTATTTGCGGAAATAAGAAGGGAGGAAAGCAGACGTAAGGTCACTTCAGCATCAAACCAACCCTGTTTTGCCACACCAAAACTCGGCCCTTGCCTCTATCAAATAGGGAGATTTTTTCCCAAGACTTAAGGAAAAGAAAAAATATGGTGTGACCATTGCAAGAAACCCTATCACACAAAGGAAACCTGCTAGAAGATCCATGGCAAACCAAGAAATAGGAAGCCACGATCCAGGAAGGAGAGCCCCAAATCTGCATATAATGCAGAAGTTTCAGCAGAAACTAAACCTAGTTTGAACCTATCCGAAGATCAAATACAAGCCTTGAATAGGCTTCTTAATCAAGATACAACCCAATCAAGCACTAATAATCCACAGTTCACTGCGTCAGTAGCCTTGCAAGGTAATGCCCAGCATTACTCCTTAGCTTCTAAAAGGTTTTCTAATAACATATAGATACCGGTGCATCAGATCATATGACAAATTCTACATGTTTTATGATTGATTATACCCTATGTAACTCCTCCCTCAATATATCTATGGCTGATGGAACCACCTCACTTGCTGTGGGAATAGGAATAGTATTTATATCTAACCTAAGGCTCAATTCTATACTACATGTTCCTGGTTTGCAACATAACTTATTATCAATCAGTCGAATCACCAAGGATATGAATTGCAATGTAATCTTCTACCCTTCCTATTGTGTGTTTCAGGACCAAACCTCGAGAAGGATGATTGGTAATGCTAAGGTGTTGGACGACCTTTGTTGTCTTACAGGAGATTTTCCTAATTCTTCTTCAAATAAAGTTGTCCTAAGTGTGACCACCAATGCAAAATTCTTGTTATGGCATAAACTCTTAAGACACCCTAGCTTCTCTTATCTCAAATCTTTGTATCCCAATATTTCCAGCAATAAAGAGCAGATTCTTTCATGTGAACAATGCACTCTTGCTAAACAGCCTAGATCACGTCATCCTATTCAATTGTATAAGCCTTCTAACCCTTTCCATTTGATTCATAGTGATATTTGGGGACCCTCTAAATGTCTTAATATCACTGGTTCTAAGTAGTTTATTATCTTCATTGATGATCATTCTAGGACTTGTTGGGTGTATTTAATGAGAGAAAAATCAGAAGCTAGTAATATATTCAAAAGATTTCATAAGTTTATTATGAATATGTTCCAAACCTCTATTAAAATCTTTCAAACCAACAATAGCCGAGAATATTTCTCCAATGATTTCACAAACTACTTGGCCGAGCATGGTATCTTTCACCAAAGCTCTTGTCCATATACACCCCAACAAAATGGGATACTTGAAAGAAAAAATCGACATCTCCTAGAGGTGGCTAGAGCTATGATGTTTACCACTAATATCCCTCACTCCTATTGGGGAGAAACTGTTCTCACAACTGCTTATTTAATCAATCGTCTACCTTCCAAAACTTTGCAATTCCAAACCCCTCTTAGCATTCTTTGCACTCTATATCTGAATGCCTCTTAACATTTTTTGCATTGATCCTAAAGTCTTTGGGTGCATTGTGTATGTTCACAACAATGCTCTATCTTGAACCAAATTGGACCCCAAAGCTCACAAATGCATTTTTGTTGGGTATTCACCCTCTTAAAAGGGAAACGAGTGCTATTGTCCTACAAATCACAGATTTTTTGTGTCTACCAATGTTACCTTCTACGAGGATATTCCCTTTTATCCCATCACATGCACAAAACCAGTCCCTACTAATCCTTTTCCCTCTGTTTTCCCCATTGATCCTATCCTATTAGTGTGTTCTCAAGGGGGAGCATCCTCAGCACCTTGTGATAACACACTGGCAAAACCGATTGTTTCCCTTATTGAGCCTGCACCTGCTGATCCCTCTATTTCTCATACCTCTGAATCTCTTCATCATTCTAGGCATGAGAAAACAAGTTCTAGTCCTAAATTTGGTCCTCAACAGCCTCCCTCAACAACTGAAAACCCTCTATTTACTTACTCTAGAAGACTTAAAGGCCGGCCAGAACCAAAGCAAAACCAGCAATTACTTTTAGATGCTAGTCCATCAGAAGAGAATATGGTTAACGATGAGGGGACTGCTACACTCAGAAATAACATTGACAACAATGCTAGGAAGGATGATGGTTTGGATTGGGTTGTTCCTATAGCTTTGAGAAAAGGGGTAAGGTCTTGTGTCAAATATCCTATGTCTAACCATTTAACATATGCCAAATTGTCTCCACAGTTCAAGGGATTTCTGGCCAAAATTGATAGCACTAAAGTTCCCAAAAATATTCAGAATGCTGAGTGATCCTAAGTGGAGAGTGGTTGTGATGGAAGAAATGGTTGCCCTAGTAGGAAACAAGACTTGGGAGATTGTTCCACTACCTCCTAACAAGAAGCCGGTTGGATGCAGGTGGGTATTTACAATAAAACATAATGCAAATGGGAGCATTGAAAGATACAAGGCTAGATTGGTTGCCCAAGGCTTTACTCAAACCTATGAGATTGATTATGAGGAGACATTTACACCGATTGCCAAGCTAAATTCTATCCGAGTGTTATTATCTATTGTTGTGAATTTAGATTAGCCCCTTTTCCAATTTGACATTAAGAATGTTTTTCTTAATGGCGACTTGGATGAGGAAATCTATATGAAGGTTCCCCCCGGTTTTGAGCATGTGGTTGATAATGGAAGAGTGTGCAAGCTAAAGAAGTCCCTCTATGGATTAAAATAGTCATCGAGGGTCTGGTTTCATAAATTCAGCATGACTCTCAACTAATTAGGGTATAAACAAGGACAATCTAATCACACATTGTTTATTAAATCCACTGAAAATAAAAAAAGTTGAAGTAACAGACCTAGGAACCATGAGATATTTCCTAGGCATGGAGGTGGCCCGAAGCAAAGAAGGCCTATTCATCTCACAACAAAAATATACCCCGGATTTGCTAAAGGATATAGGAATGATGGCCTGCAAACCAACTAGAACTTCCTTAGAAAAGGGCAGGAAAGTTGAAGAAAATGGTGATGATGCTTCAGTGGAAAAAGAGAGGTATCAAAGGTTAGTTGGGAGATTGATTTCTTTGTCTCTAACAAGGCCAAATATAGCCTATTCAATAAATGTAATCAGTCAATACATGCATTCTCCTACTCAAAGACACATGAGGGATGTTCAACGTGTTCTAAGATACCTAAAGGGGACAACAGGAAAGGGATTGATGTTTAAGAAAACTAAAAATAGGGGAATTGAAGGCTATGTGGATGTTGATTGGACTAGTTCTAGAGAAGGTAACCGGTCAACTGCAGGGTATTGTACCAAGGTTTGGGGAAATGTAGTTACATGGAGAAGCAAGAAGCAATTGGTTGTGGCTCGTAGTAATGCTGAAGCTGAGTTCTGTGCAATTGCTCATGGGATATGTGAGGTGATTTGGTTGGAAAGGCTAATGGAAGACTTGGGGATGCCTTTGTCTCAACAAACAAAGGTATTTAGTGATAACAAATCAGCTATCAGTATTGTTAAAAATCCGGTGCAGCATGACCAAATGAAGCATGTGAGAATAGACCAAAGTTTTATAAAGCGAGAAATTGAAGAAGGGATAAATCTGTCCTATATACCTTCCACTGATCAAGTAGCTGATGTTCTAACAAAAACAGTTGCAAGGCCATTTTTTGGACTCCCTAATTAGCAAGTTGGGATTGACTTCCATCTATTCACCAGCTTGAAGGGGAGTATTGAACGAAAATAAGGTTCCAAGTGGAAGGAGAAGTCTAAATTAAAGAGGAGTGTGAAAGCTTTGCAAAGAGATTAAATTAGATTATCTTAAGTTATTTAAATTATGTTTTAGTTGTTGTAAACTTGTATTTTATATCTGTTTTATCTCCTAAACTTTAGGAGATAGTTATTCCTAGTTTTTAGGAATAACTAAAATCCTATCCTATTTTATAGGAAAGAGATTAAGTTGTAACTTGTATATATTTTCAAATCCATCTCAATATCAAATCAAGCAAGCAATCTCGATTTTCTAAGACTTGTTTTAGTGACACATCATAACATATAGAACAAAATGTCAGGGTAGAGATACTAAAGGGGAGAAAGTTCTTACAACGACATACTAACCCTTCTTCCACTATGTGGGCTCAGTTACATAAATTCTAGCTTTTGATTCATTCTATCTATGGCTTTAACTTCTATAAGACCCATTTAACTAATACCTCCCTAAGCGTCTCCCACCAAGTTTTTCCTTAGTCTTCCTCTACCTCTTACTAAATATTTGTTCCATTCCACCCACTATCCTCACAGGAGCCTATATTAGTTTTCTTCTCACATGACCAAACCATCTTAATCACATCTCACCCATCTTATCTCCAATAGAAGCCACTCCAACTAAAGAGTTAGCATAATGATTAATGAATAAATTTAAATAAAACACAGTTGAAATGATTTCCTATTACTGTGAGAAGTTTGAAGTATAGAATCACATATAGAAATATAAATCATGTTAACCTTTGGAAGGAAAACACAGCGCTTGAGCTGAAAATTAAGGACAGCAGGCAATGACCGTAGCTTAATGCTACGTGTTGCATCAACTCGAGTAGAACAAGACTCGCAATAGTATTGGTTGTCTCCTTGAAGCTCTTCCACGCTCAAATAATCATCCAAACTGTCATCTAAACTTTTCAAACCCTTGACATTCAACTCCAGCTCATAGAAGTCTTCCATGTTTGTCGAAGCTTCAGAATCTTTTCCACATTTTGAGCACCTAGATAATTATAAATAGCAAACAAAATAAAAATCATACTTTTCTTAGATCCAAGCACTAAGAAAGAAATGTATTGCAATCTAAAGTGCAATATTTATAAAGATGAATCAGGACTTGCAACCAAAATTATCAGTTTCGGAAAAGATGTGGTTTTAGTTCCAGTAAAAGCAGTTCATGTCATTGTCCTAACATGTAGAAGATGTTGCAAGAACACAAATAGAATAGCTCTGCCGAGGGATAAATAATCTGCTACATGCACTGGAACACATTAAGATGAATAACAGAATGGGCGAGAAGAAAAAGGAGTCCCAACACAAAGAAAAATACAACCAATGTGTATCTTTCTATTTTTCTCACTGTTGATATATTTACTTTCTTTTACCTGTGTATTGGGCTCCTTGCTCCGAAATGAAAACCTAGAAGGCTTGCACAGCTAATGGAGTGATTTTTACCAACAGTTAATAAGGCTTAGAATAACATTGCAAGAAGTTGATGCAAGCCATCCAAATGAATAATATAAGAAGTATAAGAAAAAAAAATTATCAGTATGAGTCTTCCACTCAATATGGGTTACAGGCATGAAAAAAATACTCTTAGGAAAAGTCATACATGGCGGATTTCTTACAGTTGAGGTGCTGAGACCCAGCACAGGGGCTTAGGTTGGCTAACATAATATTTTGTATGGTCAAGTTCTTTGAAGTCCAATGACACCATCGCAATGCAAAGTAACAATTTAAAATAGACAAACACTAACAAAGCCCTGCATTGGTGGTAAAACATAGCCAACATAAAATTCAAAAAGACAGCAAAGAGTTATATCACTAGAGGAGTTCTTCAATGAAAGACGCAAAAGAAACTTGTTTAAATTCACAACAATTTCCTAAATTCACAAAAGGACCAAATATACTAATTATTTCCAACTACCAAAATAAATGAATGAGGGAAACCCTATAGTTGAACTTGGTCTCATAGAAAGTGCAAACTTACGTGGTTACATGGGACACACTTCCACGGAAAAGATCTTGTACAATTGTTCTCGCCTTGGAAACTTTGGAATAGCTCAAGCATCGCTCAAGCAATGAAAAAAGCAAGGTTAGGAACTCATGGCTATCCTGCTGAACACCATTGTCTAGCTCCAGGGTTCTAATAAACGGTGCCGAATCAACAAAAGCCATTTTGCTAGCATGCAACTGAGCAAAGAGTCGAGCAAGTTGATCCAAAACTGGCTGTTCTTTCAGAACATGTGGTTCCACAGAGAAAACACCTTCCCTGAAAGACTTGTTCATGTAGAGGCATTGAAGTATGCTATTAGCATAGCATGTAGCACCCAGATTCGTGAGGCCTGCTGGTGAGTTGGTGGAAGTGCGGAGATCCTTGGATGGGTCAGGCCCAAGTGAAAGAACAATCTCCGACGTCTTTTGCCACAAGCCAGATTTTCGACTTCCATTAGGAGGGGGAACCAGTCCACAATAGCAATTAGGATTGTCTTTCGTATTCACTCGACACCCTTGACATACAGGCTTCCAAATCATGTATAAGCAATTTATATCATCTTGTGTCACTTGACTAGTTGAGTGAACTTTCCTACAAAATGCAAAGTCCCATCCATATACCCCACCACCGCCCCCCCCCCCAAAAAAAAAAAAAAAAAAGAAAAAGGGAAAAGAAAAGAAAAAAATCATTTATTATGACATTGTGGAAAGACATCGGTTTAGAACTCAAAGATTGTTTCTTGCTTTATGAAGTAAAGTGCAACACATAATGCTCTTTACAGATAATAAAAATAACAAAAACATCATAACAAATTCAAGGCATACAAAGGGGGGTGATTCTTCAGAAAGAACCAAACAATTTTTTTTTTTTTTTATTGGAATGTGATTTGACTTCAGCTAGCTACTACTCGTCCCTTATGAAACAAAACTGGTAGAGACTCTCCACATATGTTTCTTCTTTACTACAGAAGCAAGTAAATTCCCCCCTTTTCAACAGTAAATCAAGCTAACCATCTGTTATATTCTGCAACATCTTTTTTTATGATTATTAATTTTAGGTGCATGTAGAAGAAAATATTTTCTTTGAAGTCAGTATCCAAATATCGATTGCCAAAAATTTATATCATCTTGTGTCACTTTCCTACACAATCCAAAGCCCTAGCAACACCACTCAACCCACAAAAAAAAAAAAGGAAAAAGGAGAAGAAAAGGCCTTGATTATAATCTCTTGATAGACAACTTTGGTTAACAATCCAAAGATGGCTTCTTGGTTTCTGAAAGAGTTGCAATACTATGATGTTCCTTACAGAAAATAAAAGCATCACAATAAATTCAAGCCTTGTACAAAGCAGATTCACTCTTGAGAAAGACCCAAAACAAAAAAATTTCATTGGCATCTGCAATGGGTTTTAGCTAACCACTGGTAGACCAGTCCTCATGTTT
Source organism: Diospyros kaki (assembly GCA_036245055.1). Lineage (NCBI taxonomy): Eukaryota > Viridiplantae > Streptophyta > Magnoliopsida > Ericales > Ebenaceae > Diospyros > Diospyros kaki. The sequence goes on along the minus strand of BSEG01000008.1, from coordinate 261,993 downwards.
TATGAAGCAAAGATAATGGAGACTCTCCACAAAGATTTCTGCTTTACTAGGCAAGACTGAAAGTAAATTTCCCTTGTCAAAAGCAAACTGAGGTACCCATTTGTTATGTTCTTCAACATATTCTACTGATATTTTAGGTACAAATGGAAGAAAATAATTTCTTACAAATCAGTAACAATTTGAAAATAATGCTGCTTTGAAACTTACCTGAGAATTTCTGAGGTAGCCTCTGCATTGCCATCTGGTCTATGCCTTTTATTTTTGCTTCGAGTAGCTGGTCGATGATTCATCTTTATAACGACGGATTTTCAACTCTGAAAATCAACAACAAAGGAAAATATATTGTTCCCTGTACTTTTACAGCGAGCTCAATTCTAATGTGAAAAAAGAACGTCGCATTGCAAGAAAATTTCTGGTGCAGTACCACAAACCGAAAAATATACCTAAAATCAGAACCTATTATTGCTGCTGTCCATATAAAGGAAGAAATAGCCCTCGAAATTCAAGAACCCAATCAAATTTATGACTCTAGATGAGGGAAAATCACTAATTTCTACAACTCCCATGTAGAACCCCTCGAAATTCCAAAGCTACAAACACTGGTAAAGCAATATTTTTTTCTAGCGAAAAAAAAGAAAAAAGTCTTCTTCGAAACCTAAAATTTCTACAATTTAAATATCGAGACTGACGGAGGTGCTGGAAATGGAGTTGATCGAATAGACGGGGCCGCTGAGGGAATCTGAAAGGGCACGAAGATTATCGACGCATCGTGTAAAATAGAAGTGTACCCATGGATACATAACGCATGCAACCTAGAGAGAGGAGAGAACCTGGGAGGAGAGAGAGAGAGAGAGAGAGAGAGAGCTGAAGGTGAACAGAACTCCTTTGGCTCCCAATCACAGAACTTTCTGACCTGGACCACAACAAATTGACAAGAGTTTTATTATTTCCAAGACCAGGGGTTCGATTGGGTTCCATTTATAAGTGGTGCATTATTAGCATCCGGTCCAACTTTAGACCGCATCAAGTCGGACGGTTCGCCGGCTCGCATGGCGGTCTAGACTGTAGACAAACCCACCCGACTTGATGATGGCTTCGACACGTTCGGTAAGGCGTGGATAGTTTGTCCAAGCTTTAAATCAATTCAAACTACTTAATTTAGTTTGGTCCGATTTGGCTTCTGTAGCAAAAGAAGTGTAAATAAACCCAAAGCATAAATTAACAAATCGTTATAAATTGTGTTATACATTATAATTATATTATATAATACTTTTATCTATCATTAATAAATAAATATATATAATATATATTTATATTATGATTACAAATATAAATTTTTTCACGTGTACACGTCTTTATTCCTGGCTTTGAATTTCTTTTAAACCAAAAGAATGGCCATAATTACAATGCGAAACCATTTTCACTGGATTTGTTTATTAAAATCATACTAAAATAGAATCGAATTTTTTGCAATTGCATCATCATCGAGTGAGTGACAAGGGATGTTTACTTGATGCCCTCCAACATGGTATATGGTGAGCATCTGAGACATTCAATTTATGCGCAGTATATGGTTTTGCTGCCCTTAATTAGCTGCTGCTTCTTACTTAATTTAGGCTGTGCTGTGCGGGATAAATGGAGTGGTGGCATGGCAAAACTCTGAACTCAGAACTCTTTTAACAGTTCAGTTTTAGAAAGATAAACGGTGAAATAAATAGCGGGCCAGGCCCAGACCCAAGAAAGAGCTAATATACATGGTTTTGGTTGCAGGATATATCAGCTTAGGTTTATTTATTTATTTGCCTAAAAAATTCATCTATCTATAAAACAACTCAATTCATACAACCTAGAATTTCCTAAAATTCTCCAACATTTTTTTATTTTTTAACTTTAATCTTTTATTAGAAGATACAAAACAAACTCTCCTCAACTTTTACTATGAATTATAAATGAGGTTTAGAATAATTTTGAAAAATATGTCCAAAAAAATATAAAGTACTCTTTTTTAAGTTTAATATCAAGTTCTTCCCAACCTTTAGTTAACCACTGCTAAAATTTCAAAAAATTTAAACTCATTCTCCTCTTGTCTTATTATTCTTTCTCTCATTTTAAGTTTAATATTATATTACAAGTTTAAAATATGTTTCTCTCTCTCTCTCAATGATAACAAATGATAAATAGAAAAGATATGATTGTTCATTTTCTCTTCTCTCTGTTTCTCTCTTGCTTTCAATCTATAATGGTGGAGGTTGATCATAATAGTAATGGCAGGGACATTTAGTTATAGTGATAGTGTCAAAAAATATTCAGTAGTGACGACAATGATAGTAGGCAAATGCACTCTCTCTCTCATTTTTTTTTCTCTATAAAAAATAAAAAAATTAGATTTAGAAACAAAAAAAAATTGTCTTTAAACCTAAAAAATTCCATCTCCATCTGATTTGAGACGAAATTAGCAACAAAAAATCAATCGTATTAAAAAGTGGTGTCGATCTCTGACTGATAAAATTTGATTTCTAAATTTGTCTAAAAATCAATTATCAATTCCATCATAAAAATAATAACATATACATATATATTAAATATTCAAAAATGAAATTTTTTCTGTTTCTTAAAAATTAAATTTTAAAAACGAAAATAACTCCCTCACTAAAGTCTGAAATGGCCATCACCGACTGACACCAGAGATCATACAAGCAGATATGCAGGTTTAATTACATAATCACTGACTACTCATCCTAATGCTTACTAAACAGGAATCACTTTAGGACCCAATGAATGGCTCAACAGTGATCTCACCCAACTCCAATGGCTACCTTCTTGGTTTCTTGTCTACAGGGCAATTAGATGGCTTCAATTGTCAACTAAACCACACTGAACAGAGATGAAAAAAACTGGCAAAAGTTGATCGATGAAAACCGAAAACACATTTTGCCCAACACATTCTATCTTTAAGCAACACTGAAGCTTATCCACCTCCTCCCCAAACCAAAATTTCAAGATTCCTATTTAAAAAAATTAATCTCACCATTCACAGCCTCAAAAACAACTATTTTTTCGAAACAACAGCAATAATCTCACCATAAATTCACCTATAACCAAAAATTTATGCAAGTTCAGTACAATTACACAATCACCGCTCAATAACCCTTGATGCTGCATAGCCAATCACCATCTTCTGTCTCGGATCAAATACCTACAGAAAGAGCTGGGGACTTGCTCCCTCGTGATCACTCCGACGCTCAAGTTAGTTTACAAGGATATGAAAAATGGAGTATTTAGTAGAAAAAGATCCCTCTACCTATCTTGGTCGCTTGAATTTATAAGGTGATTATCCCTTTTTGTTAAGATAAGACATTTTCTTTTGAATTAGAGATTTTCCCCCAATGTGTCAGAGGAAAACCGCCTTTTGAACTTTCGGGATAAGGATTCCATCCCTTGTGGAGCCATGATCTTCGATGAAATGGATATGGTGATCGGTTTCCAAAAGGGTCGGGATAATCCCCACCTCCATGAACTTCGGAGTGATGGTCGAGGCCGAGGATGCCGAGAAGTCTTCGTTAAGTGAAGGTTGGGATTACCACGTGTTCTTCCCAGATTTGGGCTAAATGGCGACATTGGCTTGGTTCTCTGCCGGACACGTGTCCTTGCTATCATTGGCTAATTTTCAGGAATATTGGGATAATTATGAACCCGAGTGCATTTCCCTCATCATTTGCCCCCACACTCCTCGAGCCATTCAGCTTCAATGGCTCAAGGAGTGTCAAAATGGAGTTCAGCCTATGCCTTGGGAATTTTTAAGTCTGTCATCCTAAAGGAGTTTGACTTATGCGCTATCTTTAAAGTCTTTCCAAGGGTTCGGGCATAACCTGTAACATCCCGCCTCGAGCGATAAAAAGAATCGAAACAACTTACCTTGATAGGCCTACGCGAATTTCTCAAGCGTCACCCATCTTTAAGCTTCCCTAACTTAAGTACGTTTAACCATGGAATTCTTTGCATACATTCAGTCTAAAATGTATCTAACTGGTGTTATTTTCTTTTCTCACTTATCCTCAATATATATTATCTTTCTCTAGACTCTTAGGGTATTACATTCTCCCCCCTTGAGCACATGACGTCCTTGTCATGTGACCTTACAACTAGTCCCAGATCTTTTCCCCTTAGGGGGTTGCCATTCTAAAAGCCTGTCAGAAACCGCTCCTTATACAAGCTGTCGAGCCCTGACGCCACTCCCCGCCCTCATCGGACCGCCTTTACCAAGGGTCGGCTCTGATACCACCTGTAACATCCCGTATCGAGTGATAGGAAGGACCGAAACAACTTATCTTGATGGGCCTACACGAATTTTCCAACGGTCATCCATCCTTAAGCTTCCCTAGTTTAAGCACGCTTAACCAGGGAGTTCTTTGCCTACATTCAGTTCAAAAAGTATCCAGTTTGTGTTATTTCATTTCCTTACCTATCCTCGATATATACTACCATTTTTTGGGCTCTTAGGGTATTACATAACGCATCGATTATCTCCGAGGCCAAGCTTCCTTTCCTTCCGAAGGTTGAATTCTAACGAGGAGTTTTGTTCCACTGAACCACTATCAATTTTTCTCAAGGTTGCCATTGGTCTTTTCTGGTGTTGTCCAAATTTTCTCTCTCGAGACGCACAATTCAGGGCAATTAATGCTCATCATTACCTGTCTCTTTATCCTCCGCCTATAAGGCTCTGCTATGTGACTCTTGGCCTTCTGTTTATTTCTTCCCCACGATCTCTTTTGCAATCTTATTGCTCTGCTATGTGTAACATTTCCTCTTGCCCTTCCCTTGTCTTTTCTTTCTCGTTTCTCTTCCATGGCGATTATCGGATCTGAAAGACTCAACTTGGCTGGCGCAGAGCTAATCAAGTGGGAAATTCACCCTGCTTCTTCCATTCCATGCCAATGGATGAGTGAGTCAGAATGCCAGCATTTTATGGAAAAGTACAACATTCTTGAAAACTGGGAGGTCGAGTTTAACACGCATCTAAGGGTATGTCATCCTATTGCCGACTGCCTCTGTATCTACAAGTGCGCTTTTAATAGGGGCTTCCGTCTGTCGCCTCGGGGGAGGGTTATGTCTCTTCTTCAACATCTCACTATCGTTCCAACTAAACTATCCCCTTTTGGCTGGAGGTATTTGATGGGTTTCATCGTTATTTGCAACATCGCTCAAGTAAACCCATCGGGGGAGCTATTCGATTATTTCTTCACCACCAACTGCGATCCAAGAGGCTAAATTTCTATTTCATCGAGAGTCGTGAAGGAAAGCTCCCTCCTTGTGATAAAGGAGCGCCTTGGAACCAAGGCCACGTCCCTCATGTACTCCGAGGGTTCTAAGGATTCAGATGACTGGAATGAGCGTTATGTCTTCATCCACCCTCGAGGTTCAGGTTCTGTAGAAGGGGTCTAGTCCGTGTGCAACAGATGGACCTTGGACACCAAACATAAGCATCTGACCCTCGAGACCATTAAGGAATCAGCTATTAGGATCCTGAAGATTAGCAGGGATTGGAAGGAGGACTGGCTTTCAAATCCAAGCCTTACCAATGAAGGGCTGGATGGTGGGGCCTATAAGCGTTTGTCCCTATCCTCTCTTTTTTTCTTTGTCCTTATTCTTTTTGTCATTGCCGGACATTGATTCCATTCATTTTTTCTACATAGATGAAGACCTCTGGGAGATATCTTACTCCCCCGTTAGCCAAGGGATGATTTTAGATTTCCCCGAAAGTAAAGGGCCTTCAACCCCTGCGAAATTGAAGAAAACAGTTGAAAAGGCTCTCAAGACTTCCCAGAGTAGAGGATCTCTCGCTCCTTCTAGGTCGAAAAAGACGGTTGAGGAAGACCTTAAGACTTTTTAGGAGGTTCCGAAGGATGGAGCTAAGGCTCGCCAGAGGAGCTCTTCTTCCAAATCCCGAGCTCTGAAGAATAAGAAGGACCCCCAACCTTCCCCTCGATTAGTAATGTCGCCCACCTTATCTCAAGATCCGTCCGAAGGTGATGATGAAACAATCGCCTAGGAGCTTAAGGTGGTAAAAGCGGAGGCTCAAAAAGGTCAACCATCTGCAGGTATGGAGCCAACCTTAATGCCTTCCGCCGTTCCAATTCCTTCTATTTTTAGTTGCATACTAATGTCTCTATCACCGGAGAGCCACCCAGAATTGATAGGGAGAACATCGTTGGAGGAAACCGTGGTGCTATCCCTAAGGAGATTCTAGCCCAAAGGGGTAAAGCGGTGCAGGGTTGAAAGTCCTGCCCCCACTTCTTCTTCGGCCGAAGTGACTAAAGTCCCTGAGGTAGCCGAGGCTTCCGTTAGTGCCCTGGCTGTTCCATCTGTTTCTAGCATCTCACCTATCCCTGGCAACATGGATTACTATGCTGAGGCCCCAAAGGTAATGTTAGCTGCTTGATTCCCTTTCGGGCTTTTCCTGCTTCTGTAACTAAGCTTTGCAATCATTTCCATCTTTTTTTTTTTTTTTATGCAGTGTCTCTCAGCCTTCAAGAATTTAGTAGCTTGACGAGAGTCAGAACACCTGGCTCATATTGCGACCTTGGATTCTGAAGTTCAAAGGCTTCGAGAGTCCGAGGCCCTCTTTTCTAAACTAGCTGATCTCGAGCATCATGTACGTGCCCTCAATAAATCTGTTGAATTGGCTCAGGAAGAGGCGAAGCTTGCCAGTGAGGCCGAGGCTCAAGCTCGGCAAGACATGGAGCTGGAGCAGAAAGGGATGCTGGAGGCTTATCAAGCCAACTCCAGGCTCAGGGAGGAATTGGATGTAGTGAAGGCTATAAATGAAAAGCTTAGGAAGAACATGAAGAGACTGACCTCAAAGATGAAAGAAGCCAAAAAGAGCCAGGTTGAAACAATGGAGTCCTACTCTTGGTGCAGGGAGGATCTTTAAGCAGCTAACGCGAAGCTTTGATCCGCCCTTGAAGATGCCCGCGTGGCTTTTCAGAACAGTTGTGAAGAATTTCGAAATTCCGAGGCTTATGCTTCGAAGCTAGAAGGAGTTCCTCAGGGCGAATTCAAATATATGAAGAGGCTCGCGAAAGAGCGTTTCCCAAACTTGGATGTGAACTCCATTACCTTTGATGCCTTAGCCGTTTTGTCCTCGCTAGAATAGATTTGTAAACACAAAATCTTAATAAAATCTATTGTTGATATTTTCTTTTTCCTTTCTTTGCTTATTTTTCAAAGCTTACAAAATTTTCAACATTTTCACTTTTAATCATGAAAACTAAATGTTTCCAGCACTAATTAACCAATCTTCGAGAGAGAGTTAAATGTCCCCACCTTAACCATTTAGACGCTCTAGGACAGGCTTTATCGTTGTCAGAAACAATTTTTTGCACAATAACTTTTTGGCGAAGGTTTCGAACCCTCAGCCCTCGCTAGAGGTTATTCTTAGAACTAGGAGGTTACATCTAACCCCTTTTTTATCTGGGGGTGATCCCTCGAACTAGTCCTTTCTTCATTAGGTGTGGTCCCCTAGGGATTGTATTTAGTTGGTTGGGAGTTCGGGGTCCCCGAGGATTACATCTAATCATTTTTCTCTTTATTAGGGGATCGGAGCCCCCAAGGATCATATCTGATCTTTCTTTCTTTTTATCAGGGATTCGAGGCCCCCGAGGATCACATCTGATCCTTTTTCTTACTTAGGGATTCAAAACCCCAAAGTTATCCCTATTTTTTTGGTTAAAAGTGGTCCCTTGGAACTTTTGTCGCGAAAAACCAAACTGTTGGAAGTATAAATTTAATTTGAAAATCATAACAGGAAGGAATATTATTGATGAAACTTCCTTAAATTTTGCACATTCCAAGTATTTTTTTACAGATATTCCCTCCACGATTTCAAGTTTACAAGTGACAGAACTGAGGGCTTCTACTACTTTGTATGGGCCCTCTCAATTAGATGTCAACTTATTTGCCTCCCGAGTGCTTCAAATGTCTGCTCGCCGCGGTACCCAATCTCCAAGCAAGAAACTCCGAGCCTTAACCCTCCAGTTGTAGTATCTCTCAATACGTTCATTGTAAGCAGCCTGCTGAACCCTTGCGTAATCATGGAGTTCACCAAGGAGGTCTAAATTATTTCTTAAATTTTGCTCATTGGACTATGGGCTGAAATGCTACATTCTAAGCGTAGGTACCCCTATCTCCATTGGGATTAGACCTTCCAAACCATAACATAAATTGAATAGGGTCTCACATGTTGACACTTTCATTGTGGTTCAGTAAGACCATAGAATACTTGGTAATTTGTCAACCCAGCTTCCATCTGCTTTCTCCATGCAGGCTTTTAGGCCATGGAGTAAGGTTCGGTTGGCAAGTTTGATTTGTCCATTAGTTTGTGGATGAGCCACCAAGGTGAAATGCTGCCTTATTCCCAATTCTTGGCATTATTCTTGCATTAATCGGTCAGTGAACTGGGTGTCGTTATCTGAAATCAGGACTCAAGAGACTCCGAACCGACACACTACATTCTTCCACAAAAATTGTTTAACTCTCTAAGCAGTAATAGAGGCCACTGGTTCCGCCTCAATCCATTTTGTGAAATAATCTATGGCCGCAATAAGATACTTAACTTGTCCAGCTGCTGGAGGGAAATGACCCAAAATATCGATGCCTCACTGAGCAAATGGCAAGGGGTAACCAGATGGGTTAAAGCGACGGCTAGTAAATGGACCAAGTTGGAGGTTCGTTAGCACCTCTCACAACCTCTGAGCAGCTGCTCCAAATCCATCGTCATCGTTAGCCAATAATACCCTTGTCGAAGAGCCTTCTGGCAAAGGGTTCGGGCCCCGATATGACTTCCACATATCTCTTTGTGAATCTCTCGCAGAATGTAGTCTGTTTCTCGAGGCCGTACACACTTCAGTAAGGGTTGCGAGAAGGACCTCTTATAGAGCTCCCCATCGACTATCACGAATCTGCGGCCTTTCTCTTAATTTCTCAAGCTTTTGAATCGCCTTCGGGAAGTTTTCCATCCTTCAAATATAAAAGTAGAGGATCCACCCAACTTGGTTCGGCATCAACACGCATTTGTTCAGTTAACTCCTTGATGCTCTTTTGTGGTAAAGACTCGATTCAAATCTTAAGAGCTTATAGGAAAAGAGGATGAAACAATCCGGGACAAAAGATCTGCTTCCACGTTCATAGCCCGAGGAACATATTCCACTTTTACTGACTAGAAGCGCGCCATCAATTCCTTGGCCATAGCTAAATATTTTGCCATGTGCCCTTCTTGAGCCACGTATTCTCCGTTTACCTGCTGCACCACCAAGTTAGAGTCCGAACTTACTTCGATTTGTTGCGCTCTCAACTGCTCAACAAGTCTTAACCCAGCTAATAAGGCCTCATATTATGCTTCATTATTGGACACTTGAAACTCGAAGTGCAAGGCATCGGGCCAGGTCTACCCATCAAGGCTTCTGCTCATCAGCCCTGCTCCACTACTGCCCGAAGTCGAGCTACCATCTACAGCCAACAGCCATGGCCTTTGGTCTTTCTCTGAAGGCTCCTGAAATCCGACCTCCTCGACGATAAAATCTGCCAGTACTTGGGCCTTGATAGCTGGATGAGGCCTATACTCAATATCAAAAGCTGTCAGCTTTATTGCCCACTTTAACATTCTTCCTGGGAGCTCCGGTTTACTAAGCACCTGCCTCAAAAGTTGGTTAGTGAGCACAATAATGGTATGAGCCTGAAAATAAGGTTGAAGTTTTCTCACCAAGATTATCAAAACGAAGGTCAACTTCTTTATGGGGGAATACCGAACCTCAGCCCTAGTCAACCACTTGCTGGCATAATAAACAGGTCTCTATCACTTATCTTCTTCTCGAACCAGCATGTCCAGAATAGCTTATCTTCTTCCTGTTAGGCTCTGTACCTCCTTAACGTTTCTTGGGACCGACATGTCCAGAATAGCTTTAACCTTTGATGGGTTCACTTTAATCCCCCGATGATAAACTATATAGCCTAAGAATTTTCCTGCAGAAACTTTAAAAGCACATTTGATGGGATTAAGCTTTGCATAGAACTTACAGAGAGTTTGAAAGCATTCTTCCAGGTCAGCTGGATGATGTTCGGCAATGAAGCTCTTCACCAACATGTCATTTACGTATGCCTCCATATTTCAGCCCAATTGATGCTGAAAAAGTTTATTCACCAGACGCTAGTAGATGGCCCCGACATTCTTCAACCCGAACGACCTCACAGTGCAACAATAAGTTGCTTTATTAGTGATGAACACCGTCTTCTCCTGGTCTTCAAGGTGCAAGGGAATTTAGTAGTATCCCTGAAAAGTATCTAGGAAACTCATCAGTAAACATCCAACCGTACCATCAATTAGAGTATCTATTTGAGGATGGGGGGTAACTATCATTCGAGTAGGCCTTATTAAGATCGGTGAAGTCAATGCAAAGCCTCCACTTGCCATCTCCCTTGGGTAACAATACCACATTGGCCAACCATTCGGGATAATCTACCTCCCGAATGTATTGCGCCTTCATCAATTTCTCCACCTCTACCTCAATCGCCTTGGCCCTTTCGAGAGAAAAACTTCGCATTTTCTACTTGATAGGTCGAAAACCCGGGCATATTCCCAACTTGTGCATCATAACCTTCGGGCCCACTCCCAACATGTCTTGAGTTCTCCATGCAAAAATATCAGCGTACTGCCGAATGAGGGCTAAAATTTGACCACTTATAGGGTCACTCTATAACACCCTATATTTTCGTGAAATTGCCACATATTTTAAGTGAGTTTAAAATACCAAAAAATATGTTTGAAACATCATCTGGTTTAATTCTTAGCTGATAGTATCCAGATCTCAAATCAATCTTCGAGAACACCTTTGCTCCCTGTAGTTGATCAAACAACTCGTCTACAAAATATAATATATTTTGTAGACGTCTTGAACAATTTTATGATAAATAAAGTTTTATAGTTGTGAACCATATCAGGTTCGATCTAGCTTCCGCATTCGAGATTTTAATGCCTATCTTAGCTATTCGATTTTTGGATTTGTTAAGCTGAGCAGGTGTAAATTAGGGTTTTTGGGGTATTGTGTGATGTATGACAATTATTGAGATATGAAAAATTTTATATTCCCGAATCCTAAGTCATAACATGCTCAAGAAATTTGGGGTGTTACAGTTGGTATCAGAGAGAACCTAGGGAAAAGTTCGCATGTGGCTAGATGAGTAAATCCACCGTAAGTTTTGGGAATTAGGATAGGATTTTTTTTAAAAATATTTAGCGGCATACTCTTGTTGCTTATTCGATTTGAATTAAACCATGTCGTGATGATTTAATAGATCGCCCTGTCTTCTTGCTAGATGGTGAATACAAGAAGGAACAGGCGTGAGAGAGGCAATGGTGAAGAAAGCAACACCAACCCGCACCCAGGAGGTGGTGTGGGAGGTCAAAGAGATGCACAAAGAGATGCACGAGCTGACTTCAGTGAAAGCCGGATTGATAGGATTAAGAGAATCCTAGAAGGCATGGCTGGGCAAATTTTGGAGTTGCAGCCCGAGCAAAGAAGAGTAGATTCTTTGGAGAGGTATCTACGACAAAACCCGCCAGTATTTCGAGGAAAACCGACAGATGACCCTGCAATCAGTGAATACTGGTTGGACCAGACCGAGAAGATCCTACAAAGATTGAGAATCTTCAATGAGGACAAGGTCAAGTGTGCGACCTATATGCTGGAAGAGGAAGCGGCTCAATGGTGGAGGTCTATACAGCGAGCGACACCTAACCGAACAGGATCTCAAGGGTCGGCAACAGACGTAGAAGTGGGGGAGGCACCCCAGATGTCATGGGAACGGTTTAGGGAACTGTTCAACGGAAAATTCTTTCTCACTTGCTGGAAGTTAGCTAGAGCTCGAGAGTTCATGAACTTACGCCAAGGGCCAAATATGTCTGTGGCCCAATACGAGGCTGAATTTTTGCGGTTAATCAAGTATATGCTGCTGTACGGGATGGGCGATGTAGAGAAAGGATGAAAATTCTTGCAAGGCTTGCGAATTGAATTTCAACAACTAATGAGCTTGGTTCATGTGGAGTCTTATGCAGACATAGTTCTCAAAGCTATGACAGTCGAGGAGAATATAACACGGGTGGCAGAACTAAAGGCCACGACTGTTCAAACTGGAGGACAATCAGAGAAATCCCACTCGACTATGGGACCTCAAGATGGGAAGATTGTGAAAAAGGGCAAGACGTGCTTTAAATGCAAGAAGAGGCACCCGGGCAAGAGGTGCGATGGCCAAAGCATTGTCTGTTACACCTGTAGACAGCCTGGGCATACTTTCAGAAATTGCTCAAAGGGAACAGTTCAAGAAGGTAAGGTCATAGCAGCAGCACCAATGAATGTGATTTGCTACAATTGTAACCAGCACGGGCACATCTCGAGGAATTGCCCGAAGAAGAAAGAGCAGCCGCTAAGGATTGAAGAGGGAAAAGGGACAAGACAAGAGCGAGTTTACAATTTGACCAAGGAGGATGTAGAGGCAAACCCTGCAGTTATCCAAGGTACTCTCTTCATTTTGGATACTCCTATGCATGCATTGATAGATCCAGGGGTCTACCCATTCTTTTATATCACATGCTTTGGGTGGGAGTTTGAGGGTAGAAACCGAGTCTATGGGATGTCTTATGGTGATTTCGACACCCATGGGTAAAAGTATGAAGTCCTCAGAAATGGTGAGGGGAAGTGAAATTAGCCTAAGTAACGTCTGATTCTAGGTTGATCTGATTCTGTTAGAAGTATATGACTTCGACGTAATCTTGGAGATGGACTTCTTGTCCAAATACGACGCTAATATAGACTGTCGTAGGAAGATAATGACCATAAGGAAACCCGAGGGAGGGTGAGTCAAATTTCAGGGGCAAGGCAACCCCGACGTTGGAAAGATGATTTCAGCAATGAAGACTACAAAGCTGTTAAGCCGAGGAGCTCATAGATTCATAGCTTATGCTCAGTTAGAAGAAAGAGAGGTACCAAAACTCAATGAGGTGCGAGTAGTACGAGAATATGATGACGTGTTTCCAGAAGAATTACAGAGACTACCTCCATCTCGAGAAATCGAGTTCTCAATTGAGTTAGTGCCAGGAACCCAGCCAATATCAATTCCGCCATATCGAATGGCTCCTACAGAGATGAAAGAATTGAAGAGTCAACTACAGGAGTTGACTGATAAAGGGTTCATTAGGCCAAGCACGTCGCCATGGGGCGCACCAGTGCTATTTGTGAAAAAGAAAGACGGGAGTCTAAGGATGTGCATTGACTACCGTCAGCTAAATAAGGCCATGGTAAAGAACAAGTATCCGCTCCCAAGGATAGACGAGTTGTTTGATCAACTATAGGGAGCAAAGGTGTTCTCGAAGATTGATTTGAGATCTGGATACTATCAGCCATTTTGAGTATTTTGTAATGCCATTTGGATTAACTAACGCTCCAACAGCGTTTATGGATCTTATGAATAGGGTGTTCAAGCCCTACTGAATCGGTTTGTGATCGTCTTCATAGATGATATGTTGGTGTATTCTTCGAATGAAAGTGACTACGAGAAGCACTTGAGAATAGTGCTAGGAACCCTCAGGAAACACCAATTGTATGCCAAGTTCTCGAAGTGCGAGTTCTGGCTATCCCAAGTGGTGTTTCTTGGGCATGTGATCTCAGCTGAAGGAATCTCTATGGATCCAGCCAAGATTGAGGCTATTCAAAGATGGAAGCAGCCGACGTGTGTAACCGAAGTGCGAAGCTTTTTAAGATTGGCAGGCTACTATCGAAGATTTGTGGAAGGGTTTTCGAAGATAGCTGCACCTATGACGAAGCTCATACGAAAGGAGGTCAAGTTTGAATGGACTGCCAAGTGCGAGGAAAGCTTTCAAGAGCTCAAAGACAAACTGACCTCGGCACCTGTTGTGGCAATGCCTAGTGGGCCCAGTGGATATGTTGTATACACCGATGCCTCAAAGGTTGGGTTGGGTTGTGTATTAATGCAGCATGGTCGGGTGATCGCATATGGATCACGTCAGTTGAAGAAACACGAAGTGAACTACCCAACGCATGACTTGGAGTTGGCAGCGGTGGTATATGCTCTGAAGCTATGGAGGCACTACCTATACGGAGAGACGTTCGATGTATTCACAGACCACAAAAGTCTAAGGTATGTGTTCTTGCAGAAAGAGTTGAACATGAGGCAGCGACGATGGATGGAGTTCCTGAATGACTACGACTGCACCATCTTGTATCACCCGGGGCATGCCAATGTGGTAACTGATGCTTTGAGTAGGACTGTGCCTACTGTTATGGCCGGGTTGATGGCCCAAGAGTGGCTGTTGATTGAGACTTTTAGCTTGATGACGGTGAGTGTAGTACCGAAGGGATCTTCTGTCCTAGTAACTGGCCTGGCGGTTCGACTGGATCTGAAGACCGAAATACGGGAGGCTAGTGGGAGTGACCGGCGTATACGTCTATGGGTAGACGAGCAAGGCCAGCCTAAGAGTTCGGATTTTGAAATGCGAAATGGCATTCTCAGGTTTCGGGGTAGAGTGTACGTGCCAAACCTTCGGGAGTTAAGGCAGAAAATTTTGGATGAAGCCCACAGAGCCAAGTATACCGTGCACCCGGGAGCCACAAAAATGTATCGAGATCTTCGGGAACTTTACTGGTGGCCTGGGATGAAGGCCAGCGTGGCAAGGAAGGTGGCATAATGTGATATATGCCAAAGGGTAAAGATTGAACACCAGAAACCCGCAGGGTTGATGAGACCTTTGAAAGTTCCCGAGTGGAAATGAGAACATATCACGATGGATTTCGTGACAAGATTTTCGAAGAGTAGAAGGGGGTAATGATGCCATTTGGGTGGTGGTAGACAGGTTGACAAAGTCAGCCCATTTCCTGCCTACGAGGATGGATCAACCAGTACAAAAATTCGCCGAGCAATACGTGAAGGAAATAGTCCGACTCCATGGTGCACCGGTAAGTATAGTTTCAGATCGGGACCCGAGGTTCACCTCGAGGTTTTGGGAGAGTTTGCATGAATGCATGGGGACTCAGCTAAAATTGAGTACAGCTTATCATCCCCAGACTGACGGGCAATCAGAGAGGACAATTCAAACACTTGAAAATATGTTGAGATCCTGTGCCCTTAATTTTGGAGGAAATTGGGAGGAGAATCTGCCATTGGTAGAATTCACGTACAACAATAGTTACCATGGCAGCATCGGGATGGCTCCTTATGAGGCTTTGTATGGGAGAAAGTGTCGGTCGCCCATCTGTTGGACTGAAGTAGGGGAACGACAGATGTTGGGGCCCGAGCTTGTGCAACAGACTACTGATAAGATTCGAATAATCCAAGAGAGGATTCGAGCTGCACAAAGTCGACAAAAAACTTACGCAGATCAAAGAAAAAGGGATCTAGAGTTCGAGGTGGGAGATCTAGTGTATCTCAAGGTATCACCCCAGCATTTGGTAACGTGTGGAAGTGGTAAAGGAAAGCTGAAACCAATGTATATAGGACCATATCCGATTGTGGAAAGAGTCGGACCTTTGGCCTATCGATTGGAGCTTCCGCCTAGCTTGTCTGGAATTCACAATGTGTTCCACGTCTCCCAACTTCGAAGGCATGTGCCAGATCCAACTCTAGGAGTTCGGGTGGAGACAATTGAGCTAAGGAATGACTTGACCTACCCGGAGTCACCTGGAGCAATTTTAGATCGTCAGACTCAAGTATTGCGAAATAAAGAGATTCCGTTAGTGAAGGTTCAGTAGGGAAAGCACTCGGATGACGAGGCAATGTGGGAACTTGAGGAAACAATTAGGAAGAAATATCCTCATCTGTTCGAAGAAATGAAAATAGAGTAGGAAATTTTTTCCAGAAATTGTATTCCAGAATGCCATAATTATTTAACCTTCAATCAATTCGAGTATATTTCAAATTTCGAGGACGAAATTCTTTTAAGGGGGGGAGAATAGACATGGCCACGGTTCATGAACCGCCGGTTCCGGTTCATGAACCGCCGGTTCCGGTTCAAGAAATCTTTGAACCTGAACCGAACCGCCCAAGGGCGGTTTGGGACGGTTCGGTTCCGGTTCCGGTTCGTGCCGGTTCGGTCAACGGTTTGGACCGGTTCGGTCAACGGTTTGAGCCGGTTCGGTCAACGGTTCCGGTTCCGGTTCAAACCGAATTTTTTTAATTTTTTTTAAATATTGTTGTATTCAATTTTGGTCCTTGTTCCGTTGTTCGGTTCGGTTTGGTTTC
This sequence comes from Diospyros kaki, assembly GCA_036245055.1. NCBI lineage: Eukaryota > Viridiplantae > Streptophyta > Magnoliopsida > Ericales > Ebenaceae > Diospyros > Diospyros kaki. The sequence continues at coordinate 245,691 of BSEG01000008.1, read as the reverse complement.
GATTTTTAATTGTTAAATGTAATTGTAAATATAGATATTCTCAACCATATTTTTAATAAAAAACACTACTAAAAATTGAAGAAATATAAGTAATAATTTCATTAAAAATAATTAAAACAACTAAACAAGTATGTAATACAATACAAATAATTAATTTTTACAAATGTGAAAAATAAAAAATAAAAAATAGAATTAGACTTAATTTCATTAAAAAATAATTACAACAAAAATGTAATACAAGTAATTAATTTTTACAAATGTGAAAAAAAATAAAAAATGGACTTGGATCCTACGCATCTTCATTGGAGTCGGAAGTCGCCGTTGTTGAACCATCATCAACCCATTCGTCAGATGATGATGAATGGATAAGTTCTTCTTGACGTCGCATGTTAGCTCTTTCCCAATCATCGAGGCAAACTTGAGCTTCCAATGATTCTGGAGCCAATCTTGATCTTCTTTCGTCCAAAATGTTGCCTCCACTACTGAATGTTTGTTCAACGGCTACAGTTGAAGCTGGAACTGCAAGAAGTTGACTTGCAATAATTGCAAGAGTTGGAAATGTCTCCTTGTGCCTTTTCCACCACTCCAAAATTTCAAAATTTAAACCTGTATCATCACCAAACTCAAAAACTGTGGTTAGATAAGTTTCGAGCTCCGAATGTGAGCTCGATCTAGGTTTTTTCCTCCTTTGATCTAAAAATTTATGACCCCATTTCATTGGTTGGGAGGAAGAGGAATGCGAAGCCATGGATGGAAATGATTCTTCACTACTAGGAGCAATAACATATGCTTCATATAATTGATTGCATAAAGTTCTAACCTTAGAAATTATAATATTCACATCAATTTCTTCATTATTTTCTAATCCTAACAACGAATAATAGTTAGACAAACACTCAATTAAACCATCAAATTTACACCTAGGATCAAATACCATAGTAACAAGAAAAATTTCAGGAATAAATTGATAATAACGTAACCATTTTTCTCTCATTTCTAAAACAGCATGACAAATTTCTTCAACATTAATTCCTTCCATTAATACACCGGCCACATTCATTGCTTCTATTAAAAATTGATGTGAAGTTGGTTTATAAACACTACTAAGTGTATGAGTAGCATCATTAAAAATTCGTAAAATATTCAAAATTGAACTACAAACATTCCACATAGTTGGAAAAATAGGATATTGTGGAATATAATTTGCTGCAAAAGAACACAATAAATCTTTATATTCAAAAGATTGATTAAGTAATTTAAAAGTTGAGTTCCAACGAGTAGGGACATCTTTTGAAAAACGTTTTGGGGTTTGACCATTGGAGGTGCAAAAATGTGCCCATGCTTTTGCAGTTCGAGGGTGTACCCAAATATAAGAAATAACATTTCTAATTGGATCTAAATAAGAATTAAGTGACTTAATACCATCTTGAACACATAAATTTAAAACATGGCATGCACATCTAACATGAAAAAATCTTCCACCAAAATTTGGTTGGCAAATTCTTTTCAATTCATTAATAGAAGCAGTATTAGCCGATGCATTATCAAAAGAAATTGAAAAAATTCTATTAACTAATCTATATTCTTGTAAAATTTGTTGAATTAATCTACAAATATTTTCAGCATTATGACTTTCATCAAAACATCGATACGCAAGAATTCTTTTTTGTAAAACATAATTTTCATCAACCCAATGACAAGTAATACCCATATATGAATGAGTTTGCCAATGATCACTCCAAATATCACTACAAATAGAAACATTAATATTATTGTTTTGAAAATATGTTATCAATTCAATTTTTGAGTTTTTAAACAATTTTAACAAATTCCTTTTCAAAGTATTTCTAGGAATTGATTTAAAACTAGGATTAACAAAGTTTTGACAAAATCGAGTAAAACCTAATTTTTCACCAAAACTAAAAGATAAATGATCAATTGCTACCATTTCAGCTAAACCAGACCTACAATTAGCTTCATTATAATGAAATAATTGAGGAGAGTTTGAAGAGGTAGCAAACCCGGATATTTGTGTTTGATCGCGGCTCAATCCAACCTTGAGCGGGTGCTTTGTTTGTAAATGTCGGGCGAAAGTACCATATCCACCTCCTTGCTTGAATTTGTATACCTGATTACAATAATTACAAGATACATCAAATTTACCATCTCCTTTTGGTGTTTTCTTGAAATGAATATTAAAAATATCAGAAGTAGAAATTTTTCCACCTCCCTTTTGTTGAGTTTCACTCTCTTGTGTTTGAAAATTTTGAGTTTCAAACTCAACATTTTCAAAATTTCTACCTTCACTTGCCATTTTTTTGAAAAAAGTATGATAATAAAAAAATATAATAATGATAAAATAATATAGTAAAAAATTGACAAATATAATGAAAATATTAGTAATAATATAATATAGTAACAAGTAATAAATAATTAACAATATAATTGAATAAATTGATAAATAATAAAATGAGAAGATTGAAGAAATTGAAATTGAAATATTAAATGAGAGACAAAATTGAGAGAATAATAGCTTAAGACTTGAGAGAGAGAGAGAGAGAGAGAGAGAGAGAGTGTGAAAAATGAGTGGGGGAGGGAGGGGTATATATAGATAAAATTATAGGATTAAAAAAAAAAAAAAAAAAAAAAAGGGAATTGGGCTGCTGCCCGTTGGCAGCAGCCAACGGTCCAAAATTGGACCGTTGCAACGGTCCAATTTTGGACCGTTGGGGGGTGGGGGGGGGGGGAGGGGGGGTGGGGGGGGGGGGGGGAGTGGGGCGCGGAACCGCGTGGGGGGGGGGGGGTGGGGGGGGGGGGGGCGGTTCCGCGCCCGCGGAACCGCGTGGGCGTGGGGGGGGGGGGGTGGGGGGGGGGGGGCGGTTCCGCGGGCGCGGAACCGCGTGGGGGGTGGGGGGTGGGGGGGGGGGGTGGAACCGGCGGTTCCGGTTCCGCGGAACCGCCGGTTCCGGTTCCGGTTCAGGAACCGGCGGTTCGAGTTCCGCGGAACCGGCGGTTCCGGTTCCGCGGAACCTCGAACCGGAACCGGACCGAATTTCGCCGGTTCGGTCCGGTTCCGGTTCCGGTTCCGGTTCGGCCGGTTCCGGGTCCGGTTCCGGCCGGTTCGGTTCCGGTTTGAACCGCCGGTCCGGTTCAATTTTGGCCATGTCTAGGGGAGAATATAACACCCTATATTTTCGTGAAATTGCCACGTATTTTAAGTGAGTTTAAAATACTGAAAAATATGTTTGAAATGGCAACAAGTGACTGAATCAGTCGCAGGGAGTGCCCTAGAGTTTAGATACTTAAGGACAAAGATATAATTTTAACGAACGTCTCGAGGTGAGATTTATTGCATTGAAAGAAATCAAATCAGAAATGGTTTTCGGTTAAACTAAGTTATAGCATAAAAAAATCGAATAATGGTAAGGGACTTCCGAAAAATCGTATATATTGAGTAATTTTCAATTAATAATTTTGGGATTTTAAGTATCTCGATAAATTTGATGTTTGAGGGTATAATTCTAATTAGAGAAATTATCCAAATGAAAGAATGATGAAATTATGAGCTTAGGTGGTAAAATGTTAAAGTTGAAAACTTGAAATATGGGACAAAGTGTTATTTGAAAGAAATTTGGGGAATTAGCTTGGATTTCATAAGTTAAATCCATTATAGTTTTGGATTTTAAAAGCCACTCAACTATGGCTTTGAGTCTTTGAAGTCCATGGCTAAGATTGTGACAAGTGGCATAATATCATTGGTTGAAGAATTCTATAAATAGAGGCCATGAATTGATCTCAAATCATTTCAAGCAAGTTTGAGGAGTGAAGCACTCTAAGAGTAGGAGCTTGCTCTAGAGAGAGAGAAGGAGGTTCGGCAAGAAGATGGGAATAAAGCGACGGAGAAGCGGCGGAGAACGAGCCTCGTCGGAGTTGCGGGTCTTCGCCGGAGTTCGCCAAAATCAGTCAGCAAAAAAGTGAGGTAAGTCCGATTTTTTTTTATAATCCTGTAGAGGGGGAAGAGAGGGTCGCGTAGGTTCAAACGGGGGTCGAATCGAAGTTAAAACGAGGGAGATATGGCCAAAATACGAAAGCGAGGCGTTGCTGTTCGGATTCTGGTGCCTGTGTGTGAATTACACGCGTCGAAAAATGGCTGCGCGTGGGGCCGCATGGCCAGCCTTCTTGGGGTGCGTGAGGGGTACTTTTTCCATGAAATTTTTTAATTATGCCCCTACTTTAATACCCTTCAACCCGATGTAAAAATATTTGAGGTTAGGTTTACCAAAACGTGTGTTTTCTGGAGAAACCTAGGCCGTTTGCTGTAAAATTATACCGTCGAAGAGATAACCCAAGAAGGTGAGACTCCGTGAGACTCATACACTCCAAATCTTATTTTTATTTCTCTTATGAGAGACTTCTATTGCATGACACGTGTTTCGTGAAGTTATTATACGTAAACTCTTATTATTCACTTACGTGAAATCATGTTGCATCCATGAACTGAATTTTCTTGAAAATATATGCTGTTGGCTTTTTAACTGTTGTATTTATAAAATCCGTGTGGCCATACTGTTGTACCTATTTGTTGTTGGCCGAGGGCAAAAGTCGAATATCCCCCGAGAGGCGCTATTCGTACGCCATTGAGAAAACTCTCGTAGGGAAGACCGTGAGCCTAAGGAACAATGGATGTGGTGCTTGCATGAGTTCTATGAAGTTAGGTCGAAGTGACATGGTTAGAGACCTCCCGAGAGGCGCTATGCGTGCGCCATTGAGAAAGCTCTCGTTGGAGGAGGCTGACGTATTCACGAGGCACTTCGAAATAGTTCTCGTTGTCTTCTCAAACATTTTATACCTGATCATGCATCGATATAAACTATTTTTTTTTTTTGGAGTTTCTCACTAGAAGATTCATCGTCTAATTGGACTATGTCCCTGGAATATTCAAATGTTCCAAGTTTATCGAGCGGCTCTAAGGGAAAGGAAGTAACTGAAGAATAAGTATAATTTGCTATCTATAGCATGATTAGCATATTTTGTTTATGTGCAAACCTATGTAATTTTGGATATGCTAAGATGTTTAGTTATCACTTGATGATGTCCATGTAATATATTTTGTAGACATCTTGAACAATTTTATGATAAATAAAGTTTTATGGTTGTGAACCATATCAGGTTCGATCTAGCTTCCGCATTTTCGATTTTTGGGTTTGTTAAGCTGAGGAGGTGTAAATTAGGGTTTTTGGGATATTGTGTGATGTATGACAGTAATTGAGGTATGAAAAATTTTATATTCCCGAAATCTTAAGTCATAACACGCTCAAGAAATTTGAGGTGTTACACACTCGGCGCTTATCTTTATACACCGGTCGAGATGGTCCTCCCTCAAAGGCACTTCATCAAGCCTATCAACTGGCTCTGCCATCTACGGGTCATTCGGCCCCTCCAACAGAAAACTAACGGCTGGTGGAAGTTCCTTTGTTTTTTCTCCGTCCAACTCCTTTTTATAATCATAAGTTTCTTCCTGAACCGGATTCTCTTATATTTTCCTTTGCAGGGTCTCGACCCCTTGAGCCACGCCTATGGATGCCATGTAACATTCTTTAGCCGAACGCAAGTCTCCTCACACTTCTCCTACCCCATTAGCCGTGGGGAACTTTACCACCATGTGATAGGTGTTGGGAACAACCTAAACAACGTTGAGGCCCAACCTTCCTAGAATCATATTATAAGCCGAAGGCACATTCGTAACCAAGATATCTAACATGACCTGGGAGGTTCGGGAACCCCTTCCCAGGACTAGTGGAAGCTGTATAACTCCATCGGAATACATTACTTCGCCGTTAAATCCTACTAAGGGGACACAAGCTGGCCTCGCTTGCTTCATTCAGTATCCCATGCCCAAGAAGGCTCGCTTGTACAGAATCTCCGAAGAACTGCTTGGATCTACCAAAACCCGCTAAAGCTCCCACCTTCCCAGCTTAGATGTAATCACCAACGGATCATTTCGGTTAGGATATCTTGGGAGGTCATCATCTGAAAAAGAGATTGTCTCCCCTCTCCTCAACCTCTTTGCCCTTGAAGTTCTGCGCTCTACCGAATCCTTCTCGGTCTTCGCACCTAGAACTTCCTCTGCTGCCAGGGTATGGAAAACTGGGGGCTGTGGATGATCTTCTTCCGCTTAAGGCAGTCTCTCCCTTTGGGGTGAATTATGAATGCGATCTTACCCATCAACTCAGTCCCGCCCAGGAGAAGAACTTTGCGTACGCCGCTCTCGCTCCGTTCGGAGATCCACTTCCCTGGCTACAAAACTCCTAAGGAAACCTCGGTTAATGAGCTCTTGAATTTCTTCTTTTAACTGGTGACATTCCTCCGTATCGTAGCCATGATTCTGATGAAAACGACAATATATATTTATTCATGTTCCTTTTATTGGATGGTGCCCTCATAGGCATCGACTTTTTCAGATAGTCCTTGTCCTCGATAGTAGCAAGGATCTCCATTCTAGGAGCATTCAGGGGAGTGAACCCACTCGGTTCCCACCAAGAACGGGCTTCTCTTTACGATCCTCCCTTCCACCCTTACTCTTATGCTCTTCGATATGCTTCTTTTTCTCCTCCTTCTCAGTATACTCAGCTATTTTCGCCTGCATGACTTCTTCAGCGTTGATATACTTCATCGCACAACCAAGAACATCTGTAAATGTAAAAGGGGGAGTTTTGGCCAATGACTAAGCAAAAGGGCCAGGCCTTAGGGCGTTCTGAAATGTCACCATTGCGATACTCTTGTTGAAGTTCTCAATGCTCAAAGCCTCCATATTAAATCTCGAGACGAAATCCTTCAAGGATTCGCCATAGCTCTACTTTAGCCTGACGAGAGCCATAGTAGATCTCCGATGCCTCCGAAGAGGCGCAAAGTGGGCCAGAAAACTACTCCGAAGTTGTGCAAAGTTGGCTATCGAGTGATGAGCCAAATTTGAATGCCAGGCGCATGTATGCCCTTTTAGTGTTGCCAAGAAGACCCTACATCACATTGCATCGGACGCATCTTGCACCATCATATGAGAAGTGAAGAAATCCAAATGATCCATTGGATCAGTAGTGTAACACCCCACTTTCTTGGGCGCGTTAATTCTTGAGACAATTTTAGGACAATAATTTTTATTTTTTTTTCTTTCAAACTCATACTAAACCACATCATTTCTCCCGTTCGTCCCAAAATTGCCATACATTTATTCTCAAAAGAGAGAATCATCATATATATACATCTATTGCAGAAGCTTAGAATCGAACTTGACATTTTACTTTAATCGTAAATAAATTTTTTACATCACTGTTTCTCGAACTTAATCCTCGATACAAGACCATTCATCAATGACTTAAAACATAACATAAGTCTCAACTAACATCGACACATACCATACGTTCTTACTAACATGAACCCTAAATGGGGTTATACATCGACGTTAACCATAAGGTTACACATCATCGTTTCTCAAACGTTAATCATAAATCATATCTTACATCATGGATTTTCAAAACGTTTAGATTTCAAAGTAGCAGAACTTAAACACATGGGCTATATTACATCATTCATCTCATCATTCATTTCATCATGCACTTGGAAAGTATCATTTCATGCCTCATTCATCCTCGTATCTGCTACAATCTTCATGTGGAACGTTTGAATATTCTAGGGGCAAAGCTCAAGTTAGATGATGAATCATCTAAAGGTACAAAAAAAATCATTTTCGTGCATGTATGCAAAATGCAAAATGTCCTCGTCATTTTCGACTTGAGTCAACCGCACCCAACTGCTACTTCCCATTTTTACAGCCCCCTTCTCGAGCCGATGTGTATGGGTACACACTTGGTAGAGCAGCGGCGCCAATTCATAATCTCAAGCCCTTTATGCAATGTATGATCAATAATATCATCGTGAATATATGCACATTCCATCATCAATACATGTAAATGCAATCTACATGATATAATCACATCAAGACATGACAATATGATAAAATCGTTCGCATCAAATAAGGTTTTCGGGTTGAACCACTTTCAAATCAAGCATTTTTCATAAATCTAAATTTAGTTTGGTAAGTACCACTTACAAACAAAGCATTTTCTACAAATCCAAATTCATTTGGGTAGTACTACTTACCTTATACGCATCTCATAACATCTCGATTCTCGTGTCATACTTCTAACATACTCAATTCGAATCCTCAACATACCCTGACCATCATATTCATTCAATAATATCAATATTTTATTTCTCATAATTTCCTCATAACTTATCTCTATTTCTTCCTGTTTTTCCTCAATAAATCAAAACTAAATCTTCCTCAATTATTTCTTACTAAATAATTTCTCAACATTTTCTCGAATATTTCTCTATAATAATTCATAAAATAATTTTCCTAATTTAGTGGAATTTCTAAGAAATTTTACTTACCTTAACTTAACTTCTAAGGCTGCCTCAGTATGCACGCCCTAACCTCGAAACACGTGACCAATCTCGATTGTCGTGTAAATACGTGATTCTCGTACACCACCTCGATTCTCGCACACTACCTCGATTTTTGTGCACTGCATCGATTTTCGTACACCACCTCGAAACGCATGCCCAAACTACTTTTTTCTCACCACAATCTCCAAAATATTAATACGTATCCCTTACCCATTTTTCTAGAATTTTTGAGTACTTCCTCATATTTTTTTCCTTATTTTTCTTATTTTCTTTCTTTTCTTTTCCTTTCCTTTCTATTCTTTTTCCTTTTCTTTTCTTCTTCCTATTCACCTTCTTCGCCACCTTCTTCATCTTCAACCTCCTGCAACGCACCAGCCGCCTGCAACTTCTTCTTCGCGAATCAGCCATGCGCGCACCAGCTCCGTCTCAGCCTTGCTTCAGCCATCGCTGGCTACAACCCCGACGCCGCTGGTCACCGCTTCAGCCTCAATCGTCGCCCAGCTCCGCCGCACGCACAGCTTCTTCCTCTGCACCTTCTTCTTCATTGAGCACACGAGCATAGTCCAGCTGCCGTACCCTTTCCTTCGCGCACCTGCCTCGCTTTCATCGTCGATCGCTGCTCCACGATCGCCGCCATCGCGGCCTTCCTCGCGCACTGCCCTCTCGAGCTTGCGGTTTGCGGCCATGGCTGCTTGAAGCTTTGGGCCGCCATCGATCGGCCTCACTCTCTCGATCTTACGGCTTCTCTCCATCTCTCGCGCTTTCTATCTCTCTCTCTCTCTCTCTCTCTCTCAGCCGAAGCTCTCATGAGCACACTACCATGTCCGATTCGGCCATTGCTTCCATTCCTCCTTCCTCGCCTACTGCTTCATTTCCTTCTCTTATTTAGCCCATGAAGCTTGGGCACTACTCCTTGGAAGAAAACTTGGCCACCACTCTCGACCATCTTCTCAATCTCTCTGCAACTCCTCTACCCGAAGCTCACAAGCCTCAGCCTGCCTCCCACGCCTATGCGTGCATGCGCCTATATATATAATATGTATTATATTTATATAATATGTATTTTATATATATTTTATACTAATATAATTATAAGAAATACATATTTAATCCCCATATTTATCCTTTATTACACTATGGAATTTCTCTAATTACAAATACCTCCCCAAATGCTCAATTTAATTTGCATCACGGCGATTAAAATCCACAATTAATAACTTCAGGTTTACTCGATAAAATCGATTTCGCCCCTGGGTCTTTACCGGGCTATTGATTTAATTCGCAACCACCAAAAGGTTGATCTTTACGAAAAATCGGAGCCCTCTCAAGGTTCCGTTGACTTTCTAGAAGTCCTTTATGACGATTCGGTATTTTAGCCTCAATCACAATTGTATTTTAAATGTACCGAAAATCATCTCAATTCCAATTTCTTTTATTTGCATAAATCCTATCTCGGAACGCTCATCGAGATTATACCATTTTTCATAGCCAATTACACTCCAAAACATTCGCTTCAGTCGATTCGGTAATTTATTTTGCTATCCGACCAATTTTTCGATATTCTAATCTCACTTAAATTATGTGGCAAGCTTACGAAAACATGTGATCTTACAAGTAGTGCCCGCATAAGGCTTGATAGCTGGAATGTGAAGACGCTCGGGCAGCATTATGGCCATAATCTCCGAACTAAGAGGCTGGTTCACAACTGTGCCACGAGACTCTCCCCGCTTCGGCTTTAATGCTGTAATCTCCTTTTCCAAGTGACACAACCTCCTTTCTTGTTGTGCGTACAACATGCTATAAGATTCCTCGGTTTCACCGGGCCCATTCTCCTATCCTCATCCTCGGGGCTCTACCTCACGTTGACAAGATCCTTCATCAGGAAGAGGCTCTTGTCTTCCACTTGGGTGAGAATGATGGGCTTGCTGTTGGTGCTACTGGTCTAGGAAACCAATGAGCAGCTCCGTTAGACGCTGAACCTGATTCTCCAAAAGCGCAATACGATCTGGATGTGGAGAAGAATTATCTGGGCTACGCTCCCTTCCCTGCTGGCTTCTCGGGAGATTGTTTTGGCTTGATTTTAGGGTAGAGTTACTACCAATAGCTCGAGATTGGTGTCTCCTAGTTGCCATTAAAACAAAGAGGACTTGAACATCAAAAAAATTGTACTTGGCAAACAGAAAGAAAAATGATGGGCCCCACGATGGGCGCCAAATGATGCTGCAGAGCCAATCACCCTCTTCTATCTCAGACCAAGTACCTGCAGAAAGAGTCGGGGACTCGCTCCCCCGTGATCACTCCGATGCTCAAGTCAGTTCACAAGGGTATGAAAACTGAAGTATTTAGTAGAAAACAGAAGAAAAAGATCCCTCTACCTATCCTGGTCACTTAAATTTATAAGGTGATTCCCCCTTCTTATTAAGATAAGACATCTTCTTTTGAATTAGAGATTTTCCCCCAATGGATCAAAGGAAAACCGCCTTTTGAACTTTCGAGATAAGGATTCCGTCCTTTACAGAGCCATGATTTTCGGTGGAATGGATATGGTGATCAGTTTCTGAAAGGCCTGGGATAATCCTTGCCTCCATGAACTTCGGAGTAATGGTTGAGCCCGAGGATGCTAGGAAGTCCTCGTTAAGTGAAGGTTGAGATTGTCACGTGTCCCTTCCGAATTTGGGCTAAATGACAACCTTGGATTGGTTCTCTGACGGACACGTGTCCTTGCTATTATTGGCTAATTTTTAGTGGTATTGAGGTAATTATAAACCCGAGGACATTTCCCTCATCAACCCTTAAAACACATAACAAACTATTCTGATTTACATATCTACAGGCATGTAATGAAACTAAAGAATACAGACAACGGTAATTGAGCGGTGGATTAGATTCAAGCGGGGTGGGCGAGACATGCATTGGGAGTGGAGGCAAACAGCGGGAAGAAGAGGCAATTGTGGACAAGTGGTGGCGGCAGCGGCGTTGAATAGGTGACGCGTGGGCTTTTAAATTTATGAAGTGACTAAACTCTTGTAATGCTTACCAAGCCAAGCCTTCCTAACAAACAAGACAAACCCAGCTCGACACAAGCTGAGTTGAGCTGGCAAGTGCCGACTGATTTGGTTATTGCCCTTGGTTTGTTTTCTCTTCATGCTGCTATTGAGGAAGCTAGATGTGTTTCTCTTCCCTTCTTATATTTATTTATTTGTTGCCGTTGAGAAGATGTTCACCTGTAGTTCTCTGCCCACATCTCACGGCTAGTGGTTATGTAGTGCAGAAACTGGCTTTGATGATCAGGCAATTTAGAAGAGAAAAGAAAACATTGAAGCAGAAAAGTTGAAGTAAAAATAGATAAACAAAATGAGGTCGTGAAGAAGGTGGTAAAGGCGACAATAATGCTTTAGTTTTAGCTAGTAGAAATGCTCTTTGAACTTGTGAGTCTTGTGGACCTGACCTCACGTCACCTGGGAAATGAAATCCATTCGAAACCCTTAAGTTTAAAAGCTAGACGTCTAATAGAAAACGGTTTCAAGGGCAAAATGGAGGCAGTGAAATCAACATATCATAAGTTCTACGATTGCTCTTTTGGATTGCAGTTAGTTTTTTTGTTCAAAGCAGAACAATTTTCTTAAATTTTCTATTCTATTTGCCACCATTCTTGAACTTCCCGCTGTCTCTGAATTTGTTTACAAACATTCTCGCACTTTTCTCTTTTGTTTACATCAGGATTCTCCCACAAAGCTTGCAATAGCTTTGTTTTACAGGAATATATAATTGATCCATTTTTATTTGTTTAAACCCCAATGATATTATATAAATTTACCCTTCTCTTCAGAATAATAGAAGAGGTTAATGGGATGAAGCTTCCGATTTTAGAATTGGAACAAGTTTTCCCCAGAATCCACCCATTTGGTAAATTGCAAATTCTTGGACCGCTAATGGATAATAAGCATTTTATTGGGGCAACAAAACAATCATCCTTCCCGCCCCAAAGTCGCGCGGTCTCTCATGGTTGCTTTGTTTCTGAATTCTTCAAACATCCTCAAAGCATTTCCACCAAAAATAGACAACTCTCACTCTCTCTCTCTCTCACTTTAACCTTTAGGGCATGGATTTGGTGCACTCACGTCGGCTTTTCGAGTGTAAGACCTACTCGTTATCCACCTTATATTTTTAGAATAACTATTTTATGATAAGATGTTTTAATATTTATTTATTAAAAAGTATTATAAATGTTAGAAGAAATACAGGAGAAAAATATTGAATTGAATTGTATATAATTGAGTTGAAGTACTAACAAGAGTTAAACTAACAACCTCCTAAGGCATAGGTCAAGCGGTTGGAACGGTTAGATGAGCAATATGTCAGTATCAATCCAGTAAATTACAAATTCGATCATTGTCCTGTACAAGAATTAAAGGCTCAACCTGTAATTTACCTCTCCTACCGTAATCGAAGGCACAAGCACCGAGAACCGTGTAAAAACGATTATTTCAAGAATTAGACCTAACAAATTGATCTTAAATCCAAAACACGGATAAACTTGATCTAATTAAGAGATAATATAATTTAAATAAATCCAAACAAAGAACACAATCATAAATCAAACTGATATGATTATCTAATTAATATTTTAATATTTTCTTTCAACCTCAATTTTATTTTTAAAAAAAATTGAGTTTGCTAATAAAACTTATAGAAAATCAAATAATAGAGCCACCAAAATTGATTGAACACCCACTATCCATCGAAGAATATAATGGTCTTACTAGAGAAAAAAGTGGTTGTTTGAGAACAAAAATTTGGTCAACAAGATTGAGTCAAAAAATTCAATAAATTCAATCAAAATATCAAATTATTATAATTGTGATTCGAAATTTAAATTTGACTAACATTAGAACTCTTAATTTGACCATGATTATGATTTTAAATTTGACAGTGATTATGATATTGTCAAATTTAATTTTATGTAAAATTTATCTCATTTGAAGAAATATTCTCATGAATCATCTTTTATATATCTATAAATCTATAAATGATTTATAAATAGGTGTCTAATGCTTTAGAATTAGTTGCAGCTATATAACTTTTGTATTACCAATATTTGGTTACTAATATTTTGTTCTTTCTACCCGTGATTTTTCCCGATTTGAGTTTTTCACGTAAATTCTGTGTTCGTGTGTGGTTAATTGATTTGATTGTGATTTGTTATCGATCTAATTTCGTAACAAACTAATATCATAGTCGTTGCATATGAAATTTCAACCAAAACATAGGTTGCCCAGCTGCAGCCACCGTTTCCGACCATCGTCGCCCTTAGCCGCCACCGCCGACCTTTGCCATCGTTAGTTATCTCCGCCTCCGCCTTGGCCACCGTTAGCCCATTCTTCCCCTTTGTCGGCCATCTTTGGTTCTTACATGACCATCATCGACTGTAACTATTAGCCTTCCCCTTGCCATCGACCTTTATTAACCTCGTCTCGCTAGTCGTTATTGTGCTTCTCATCACGTTGCTGCCTCAAACGTTGTCATCGGCCACCTTTGCTTCTTGTCTGTGCCAACCATCAACACCAGCCTTCGTCGATCTTCTCGACCGATAGCGCCATCAAGTTCGCCACCAACTAACCGGTCGTTGACCTTTCTCATGCTTGGCCGGCCATTGTTCCAGCTTCCTCGTCCGTTGTTTACCCTTCATCTGTCGTTACTTCTGCCATTAACACACAGGTACTTCGCTATTGCAGCCAAGCTTCACAGCCAAGACCCAAATTTGGCCCAGATATGACTTGACCCATTAGTCCACTCTAGATCTGACAGATCTAGAAGCCCAAATCCAAATATGTTTTTGTCCAGATTTACTACACAAATATGGTATTCTGGTTTGTTTTCTGTTGGGATTTTGTTTATTAATCATTTGACATTATTTGGAGTTATTTGATTTTCATATTAGCTACCTTGAAATATGATATTCCATTATTGGATCGAAATATTTGATTCTCATTATGGCACGTTAAGATGCGTGTAATTTTGGACAAATAGATTTAGATGAAGGTGGAGTTATCAAGGGATTTATATTGATAAATTCGAAGTTATTAAGATCAGCAAAAATATGTTGAGGCTGATATCTGACTATGATTTAAATGCGGCTGAAGATATCCACTACAGTAAATTTTGTGTGAATTTAGGTGATATTTCTTGTGGTGCAGTTTTTATTAGTATTTATCAGGATATTAATTCTCTATGATTTTGTTAGAAGAAAGAATTTTGGATAATTCTATATTTGAATTTCGTGTCAAAATGAAGCTAGTTACGATTGTGACATGGAATTCAAATTTAACTGAGATTGTGACTCCTAATTTGATAGTGATTATAACTTTGAATTTGACTGTAATTATGATGTTGTCAAATTTAATTTTATGTAAGATTTATCTCATTTGGAGGAATATCCTTATGAATCATCTTCTAATCAAGATATAATTTCTTGAATACATTTATATATGATTTTAAGTCTATAAATAGGTGTCCAATACTCTAGAATTAGTTACAACTATATCAATTTTGTATTATCAATATTTGGTTAGTGATATTTTGTTCTTTATACCCGTAATTTTTCTCAATTTGGGTTTTCCACGTAAATTCTGTGTTCCTGTGTGATTGATTAGTTTGATTGTGATTAATTGTGATCTAGAATTCAAAATTAACTGATATTGGAACTCCTAATTTAACCGTGATTATGACTTTGAATTTGACTGATTATAATGTCGTCAAATTTGATTTTATGTGAGATTTATCGTATCTTGAAGAATATCATTATTAATCATCTTCTGATCAGGATATGATTTCTTTTGTATATTCATAGATGATTTTAGGTCTATAAATAGATGCACAATGCTATGAAATTAGTTGCAGTCATATCACTTTTGTTATAGTAATATTTATTTAGTGATATTTTGCATGTGATAATATCATTTTTGTTCCAATAATTATTTGTTTAGTGATATTTTATTCTTTATGTTTGTGATTTTTTTTTATTTAAGTTTTTTATATAAAATTATGTGTTCGTGTGTGATTAATTGGTTTGATTGTATTTTGTTATTTATCTAATTTCGTAACACAAATGTATTAAAATATCACGAAGTTGAAAGAGAGCTAAAAAATACCAAAATGGCAATAAACAATGATTAATTTAGACTTGGAAGACAATAAACAAGGAATATAATTAGGAGAACAGCTTAGATATCCAAGAATTAAGGGGATAATTGAGAATATCATATAAATTTAGGGATTAATGTAGAATATGAGATAATCAGAAGATGGACTGAAAATGAACAAAAAGTCAGGGCACAATTACAATTATGCAGAAATTAGTAATGGAGATTTCTGGAGGAGTGAAGTTTCCTTAATTGAAGGTGTCGTGATGTTCTTTGGTGAAGAGGTTTGGCTATTTGGACAGCTGAGGCAGTGGCGAAGACGGGCAGGGGCAAAGAAAGATTTGAGGTGGAGATTGATGCAGAAGCCGGATCAAAAAAATAAGAGTAATTTTGATTATTTAAAATTAATATTAATATTTAATATTTTTTATTAAAATTTATTATTTAATATTTTTTTGAAAGATTATTTATAGACAATTAATAGATATAAACCAATTGCTTTTTATCTAGGATTCCTTGATATAAATGTAATCCTAATCTAATTGGGATTTTAAAATATAAAAGAAATTAAAAAAATTAATAAAACAATATTAATTTTTACTTTTATGTCTAAAATATTATTTTCTAAAATATTTATTTCTGTAATCTTCATCATTCTCCCCTAATTGAAAAAAAACTTAATTTCGAAGAGTTTGACTATAAATATCACTCTAAGAGCTCAAGAACTAGACCCAAAAATTCTCTTTAGTAATCCAAATGTTATCGAAATCTGATCGATCTTTTCATTTAATAAGAAAATGACGACTATCACCACCATAAGAAAAAGCCACAATCTCATCATCAAGCATAACATCAATGACATCCCTTTGCTATTGTATGCGTGACATACAAAGAACCTAGTGATCTGCAGGAACACTAATAGGTAAGAGAGAATACCCAAATGTGTCCTGATAAGGAGTTAAATTTTTCACATTGAAAATAAGACTAATATTCATATTTATCAAGTAAGTCAAGTAAATAAACATTAGATCTAAGTTTTCGAATGATAAGAAAATAGCCACTAGCTCAAGCATGTAGTTTATTGAAGGAATATTTAGGGAAGCGCTCAAGATGAATATGAATTATGACATAGTCACATTTGTTAAATTCTCAAGCCCTATATTGTATATTAACAATAAGTTTATAATCAACATTACTCATTACAATTTTCTTTCTAGTCTCAACATGTAGATCATAGATATGTTGTGCAAAATTTTTAGTAAGTTAAAAAATGTAGGCTTCTAGGGGCCAAGGGTACAAGATCAATAGAGGTGTGAGGGGAGTAATCATAAACAATATTAAAGGGATTTTTCGAAAGGACTCTTTAGCTATGAGGGCCAACTCATATTCATTTTGTTGATAGTCTTTTTCAAATGTCTTAGGAGCTATCAAATGAATGTGTTTTTTACTAGAGACTAGTGGTATTTGCTTGGGCTTGGTCCTAGTACCTCTACCAAAAAGTTTAATAGGGATAAATATGAGTTTCTTACCTTTATAATTGAAGAAAGAGATATTTTCTCAACCATAATGAACTACATTCATGTCATAAAGCAAAGGGCGATCTAAAAGGATTTGGGCAACATTCATAGGTAAAACATTACAAAATATCTCAATGCATAACTTATTTTTTTATGCATTTGACAACACATAATATAAGAGCTTAAATGCTACCCAATTTTTAAACTATTTCAACAGTGTTTTCTAAAAACTGGTCCCTCCAACTTTTCCAAATAAGCTCCTAAGAATTTTTTAGTTGATCAAGCAAATTACTAATTTACCCTCACACAAATCGAATATTTGCACTGTCATCCTCTCCCATCTTCTCTAATTTCCTCCCATCTCCATGGCTGACTGTTCATCGCCACCTCCAACAGCTCCTGTCGCCCATCATCCATTTCCGTCACCCCTTTCCTCATTTGTCACCCAGCCTTTTAGTTGCCACCCATCTCCTCCTTCATCGCCAGTCACCCTTACTGTATATGTATATATATATAACACATAATATATATTGACTTTAATAAAATATTGTACTAGCATATTTTTTAATAATTATATATAATTTATCAACATCTAATAGTAAAATTTTATTAATTAAAAATTTATTTATAATTTAGTTTTATTAAAAATTAATATTTTTATACATTTTATTTATATTATTTAATAACATATCTATTTTTATCTTTTTATTAAGTTTTAATAACTTATCAGTTCTTTCAAACTAAACACATAATTATTAATTAATAATTTAAAAATATATTTATTTAAATACATTATTATTTTAAACGCCACTAAATTTTTAATATTTACACAACTTAAAAGTTAACCAGTTTAAAAGATTTTTTTTTTTTTTTTTGGGGGGGGGGGGGGGGAGCCAAACACCCCTTGTGTAAAGAGAGACGCAGGGGAAGATGTACTTGGCCATACCAGAGTATATGAGTACACTCATTCATTCAGCGACTAAGTCCTATCTTAATTATTTGGTACATAAACTCAAATTTTCCCATTGTCAAGGTGGTGGGCCATTCAGTTTTTTATCATTTATTTAGCTTTACAATTTTACCCATTTGTATAGTTAAATATTGCAAGAAAATCACTATTTTTTTTTTTCAAAAGACAAAATAGGTAAGATAATTTAAGAATATTGAAACTCAAACTGAGCTTCAAATTGAGAACACTAAAACATGTTGATGCTAAAATATAATAATAAATTTCTTTAATTAAGAATGTTGTTGTTAAACCATCTAAATCTACAAAAAAAAAAATACAATAAGAGGACACGAGAAGATTTTTGCGCAAATACTCTGATACTTAATTCAAATATTGAGGATGTTGAAAATTATATAATAGAATTCACATCAATATTAGAGACGTACCTTTTCGAGAATGAATGTCAACTTATTTATATAGGAATATAAAATAATTTTAAGTAAGTTTAGATTATAATTCTTACACATGACATTCACTTTTTCAGAGAAATTTTCAAATATTATATTTATCCTGTTTTGTTCGTTGCATGGGACCCCCATATTTGAGGAAATGTTTCGACGACAAGAACGCCCTAGGTAGACGATGATGCCCCCTATGGAGCCTTGCTCTGGGGCTATGACCTGAGTGCAACAATCATGGCCACGGTGGCTATACCAGGGGGAAGGGCCTTGGTGGGCCTGCAACCCCGTAGTAAAGTTGTGGAGGTGCCTTCCACTAGAGGTCTCTTGTGGAAAGGTTTCCTACAGTCGTGGGGGCACCACCCGCGGCCCCACCAAATAACTTTCACGGTTGCCTAGGTTGCAAGAGTGTCACTCGTGGTTGCATTGGGTGGGTTGCAGGCCCTTATGACCACCGTTTTTGCGTCCTTCTGCTATAGGGTTAGCTCAATTGATTTGGGTCGACCCATTTATTAATTTTTATTTTATACTTTTTGAGATGACTTTCTTTGTGCAATCTTTAATATTCGTACCCTCGATTAATTAAAAGAGATAATTCACAAATGTGAAGCTTCACCTCACTGCATAAAATAAAGATCAAACTCACGACTCACCGACTTGACACAAACATATCGCTTGTCTAACCACTCAACCTATATCTTATAGACTTTTTAAACCATGTCGTACCAAGTGTTTCCTTGTTAAAATCTATGACACAAAACATATTCTTTTTCAATGTGGATTAGTAGAGGGTATGTTGGTAAATGTCAGAGAAATTATTGTATAAACCTAACCTACCAATATAAGGTAGACTGTCAATTAAAAATAAATTTTAATTTTAAAATTTAAAATTTATCTTCATCCGTTACTACATAGGTAGACAAATGCCGTGAACAGAGAAGGGAATAATTTCCGGAATGCAGGAGATTTTCTTCTCCACCTTTACTTTAATATATTACGAGAATGGGCCCAACATGTGACAAAGAGAAAGTGAAAAGTGGCGAATGGTGTCTGGTCGCTGAGCAACCCTTGACCCGAGTGAACAAATGGTTAGGATTTCTCGGCGCTGCTGGGTCCACTCCACTATGATCTACACAATGAAATCATAAACCTGCTCGAACTTGATTTATAGGTTTTGGGTAGCCTTTTTAATTTATTCACTTTTATTTTTGGGCTGCCTGGCAGGCTGGCTGGCGGGATGGAGAAAGCAGAAAATATAGTCCCACCGACGATAAGAGGAACACCTGCTCATTCACCATGGCTGGCCTGGCTACTTTCCCTCTCTTTTATTACCCTTCAATATTCCTCCATCTCCAAAGCGGACCAGCAGCAGAACTACTACTGTCTTCTCTTCTTCAGTCGTCCCAGAGCTATTATAATTAAAGAAATAATTTAATGGGCAATTGCCTATTTGGAGGCCTGGGAGATCATCATCAGCAGGTTAGTTATAGTAGCAATAATAATAATGCAGTGATCAAAGTAGTGACATCCAGCGGCGGGATCATGGAATTCAATGGCCCGATGATCACGGTGGAGTGCATCACCGACGAGTTCCCGGGCCACGGCCTCTTCAGAAGCCATGATCTTTTTTGGAAGCCGTTGGATCAGCATGAAGTGCTAGTAGCAGGAGAATCCTACTACCTGCTCCCACTCCACAGCAATATGAAATTAGGCTTTGGGGGCGGCCAGAATCAGATGGCAGAGCAGGTTGGGCATGTAAGGTCCAACAGCGTGCCTAATTACAACTCATCATCAGTTGTTAATGGTAATAACAATGCTCCCCCCTACAGAATGTCATTTGAGGGTCAAGGCATGCTAAAGAGATCGCACACGGAGGTGTTCAACTACTCCTCCTCCTCAACCTCAAGGGCAAGGTGCAGCAGCGGCCATGCAGCTGGTGGTGGTGGAGTTTGGAAGGTGAAGCTGGTGATCAGCCCCAGGCAGCTGCTGGAGATACTGTCGCAGGAGGCTCGAACCCAGGAGTTGATCGAGAGTGTGAGAACCGTTGCCAAATGCGGGAACGTTGGCGTTTCATCCTGGGGGTTTTCGGACCAGTGGAGCTTCTACAGCAGCAGCAGGAATAATAATAATAATAACAATGCTTCCTTCAAGAAATTAGACGGTCTACTGGAGATGTAGGAGTAGGATCTAGCTAGCTTAGCTAGGCCAGGCAACTATATTTCTCTTCTCCTCACTTTCACTTCACTACTCCCTGCTACTAGTGTCTTCTAGTATTGTATGTTAAATCACTTTAATGCTATCTATTTGCTGCATTGCGACATCAATTTTTTTCCTACTGGTTGCTTTTTAATTTCTCACATTAATTCATTACAAGAAAAACAAAAATAAAAATCATGAAATATCCGTTCCC
This sequence comes from Diospyros kaki, assembly GCA_036245055.1. NCBI lineage: Eukaryota > Viridiplantae > Streptophyta > Magnoliopsida > Ericales > Ebenaceae > Diospyros > Diospyros kaki. The sequence continues at coordinate 224,749 of BSEG01000008.1, read as the reverse complement.
CAAAACCCAATTATTATAGAATTAATAACGTACAAGTAAAACACCATCACCATATATAATAATGAATACACACATTGGAACGCATGCATATGATCACACACTAATTAATTAATTAGGAACCTTGCTAAAGTAGAGCAAAATGTTGAGCAATGCACATACATCTATGTCAAAATTAAAAAAAGCATAACACACAAGCACAACTCAACCAGAGTGTCCTGATCTGTGGCCAAATTGGTAAAACCCATCTTGACGATGTGGTTCCTTTCCGAGTGAACCATGTATTACCGTTAATTAGCAGGAACGAATATTTCGCCTCTGGAGTGACAGCAGGCCTCAAGGCTAGTTGGAGCAAGCACAAACCCTAATTTGGCAAGGCTGCGTGATCCATCCAAACATCTCTGCGTCTCTGTTTCTGGTTTTGACGAATTAATTCCATCAGCTCACTATGCATACAAAATGTTTAACCTCAACTGTAGCTGACCAGCCTATCTGGCTTGGGTGAGTCCTTTACTTAGTATCTTGGAGCGGGCAGAGACTCTGTGCATCTTCATAGTCAAACGATAGATAGCCCCTGAGCAGGTTATGAGTTGACAGAATTAGATTTGAGTGTTTTGTATCAGTGAGCATCTTGGGGTTGGCTGCACTACAATGAACTTTAATGATCAAAGCGGGTACATTCCTTGGATCTGAGCTTTTACTTGTGTACATGTTGTCGTAAGGTGTGACCCTGTCACCACCTATCTTTTCTTGCTGGTGTCTTCCCAACCAGTTTCTGTGTTCAGGTATGTTGTTCTACTTAGTAACTTGGAGCGGGTAGAACCCCCCAGGTGTCTTCATTGTAAAACGGTAGATGACTCCTGAGTATGTTGCATTGACAAATTTGGCCCTGGGTGTTTTTGTTCCAGTAACAATCTTGGGGTTGGCTGCACCATAGTGAACCTTGGAGATTACAGCTGGTTTCATTCCTCTGGTCCTAGTTTTTTACTGGATACATACTGTTATTTTTCGGTAACTCTATCCTTGACCTCCTTGTTCCGCGTGCTTGATCTAGAAGATGTTTTCGCTAGGTTTGTAGATCTATTATTGCCCATCTCATCTCCAGTCTTTCACATGCTCAGATGATGTGATTAGAGCAGTGTTTCTCTTCAGAAGTTTTTTAGATAGGTTTAGTTATGTTTTGTTGTTTAGTATTTTATTTCATGTTTTTGTTGATCCCGCCTCAATTTTGTTGGGATCCTGAGGGTAGTGTTAGATTCTTTTCTTGATGTCGTTGTGCGCTAGGGTATGTCCTAGTTTTGTTTGTATGGACGCTTTTGCACTTTTTTCTGTTAATACATCTTACTTACAGAAAAAAATAAATAAAAAATAACTGTAACACTTTAATTAATTAGCTAGGCGATGCCATTATAATATCCATGTCACATGTCATGTGGGCTGGAAGGCTCAGGTCACTTACTTTGCCACATAGGCTCGCCCCTTCACCTGGTTGCCTGAAAATTGCAGCCACAAGCATTACTTCAGTTTACCAAACATCTCGTCAGCTTAACAATTCCCACCCTCGACCAACTATGAAGCCTCGCCTTGCTCCACTCAATAGGGGAACTTCACCTTGGTCATACAAATTATGCCCACAAGCGAATCAAAGCTAGGATTGGCCTCAACCAAGACCAACATTCTCCCACGTGAACTTGCCCCAATTGATTAAGCCTGCAGATTGACATCCCTAACCAACTGAGACCACTGATTAATTACATCCCTAAGAGCTTGGGACAACTATGATTACATCCATAATGTACTGGGGCCACACTGTCACAACCCAAGGCTAATTAGAGGGGCAATAATGGAATTAGTTACCTTAGTTGGTTAGAAGCTATTTTTGTTATTTTGTTACAGCACATGGGACTGTTATTCTAGATATTCTTTTAGTTGTAAAGCCTATAAATAGGCTATAGCATGTAGAGAAGGTTATCATTGAATTGAAGAATACATTTCAAACTCTAATTCTCTCTCTTGATTCTCTCTCTCGGATTCTTCTTCTCTTCCTTCCCCATTTCTTCTGTTTCAGTTCTATCCTCCCTCCTTACTGCTTTCTCTTCCCTAAATCTCTCCTAAATTCCTATCACAACCTTAGCCAAACCCTAGGGTTGTGACAATTGGTATCAGAGCCAACAATTCTTGGCTGTGATTCGATTCAATTTGAAGAAAGCTGTTCCGACGGGGCTTCCAACAACTCCTAGAGCCATTTCAGTGATCCGAATTAGAAGAAGGTGCAGGCCCTGTCGTTCACATCCAGTTCAACTAGCGAGCGTCACGGAACCGGTCAAGTTACAGGGGAAGCGATTGGGAAGCTGAGGTACAAGCGATCACGACTTGTGATCTGGAAGAGTTGTTCGGCTTTCTTGGGAACGAGCAGAAGGTAGGCGCTCAGCCGTGACTCGCAGCAAGTTTGTTCGAAGCAGAGGGGCGAAGCATCTTCAACGGATTCGAAAGCCAAGTCGTGAGCTACTGTAACCACCGAATTCTCAATTTCCGCATAATTTCGTTGGTTGCATCATAGTCGCGTGGGGAAGGCGAGCAGCCAGACGATTCCAATAGGGAGACGTCGGCGATCGGGCAGAATTCCATCGATCCGAAATTTTGTTATCAGTGCGTCAGATCCATATTGTGCAGGCAAGCGATTGAGGCTAGTCCAGATTCTTGAACGATTGAAGATCAACGGCAATTGCGATCATAGGCGAACAATTGGCCGACTTGGAGTGTTGGACGGTGATTGGGTGTGGAATCAGGACTCAACGGAATTGAAGAAGTTGACGAACGACAACGAATTTTAATAAGTCTTGCCCGAAATTGGCGTGTGAAGGAGAGGCCGACGGTGATACCGAGTTGAATTTGAAGTCCAAATTAGAGTACCGCAGCAGGTATGGGAGCTAAGGTACAAGCGACCACGGCTTTTCTTGGAAGCGAGCAGAAGGTTGACGCTCAGCCGCGAATTGCAATAAGTTGTTCGAAGTGAATGGGCAAAGCAATTTCGACAGATTTGAGAGCCAATTCATAGATTACTGCAGCCATCGATTCTCAATTCCAGAGAATTCCGTTGGTTGCATCACAATTGATCAAAGGAGACGAACAGCCCAGGTGATTCTGAATCGGAAGTGTCACGAAACGGGCGATTTGTAAGGGGATTGAGCTGAGCCAATTTTATCACAAGAAGTTGCAAAGTCCAGCGATCGTGGTGGCGAAACAAGTCAGGCAGCTTTGGCAATACCGAATTTTTGATAACCTCTCTTGTGAATTTGAAGGTGAAACGGAGTGAGCGAATCTCAGAGGCCAATCGACAACGTGTTTCAGCAACTCCTAGAGCAATTCCTTAGCCTTCAATTTATTCTTCTGGTGCAATTCCAAGAATTCCAGAGAGTTAGGCATTGGAGACAGAGAAGCAACAAGGAAACTTCTGAGTAAATCTCGGAATTGATTCCGACGCAAGAGGAGTTGTGTGTCGGCTGATAATTAAAGGTGACGTGGCCAAATTGGCTCTGATCTGTTTCTAAAGGGATCAAAGACTATCTCATAGCAGCTACGGAACCAGCAGACTTTAGCTGCTGCAATCATGATTTAGGGTTTTTTTTTTTCTGCCATGACGAGCACAGCCTGCATGAAACCATGGGAGCCTAATTGGCAGCAGCAGGATGCTGCATTTTCAGCTGGAGGTAGACATCAGGGGAAGTTTGGCCAGGAGCCGTATGCATGGGAAAAGAAGTTGGAGACGAGGAGCAGCCAATTGGACAAGGGAATAAGAAGTATGGTACATGAATCGAGCCAAGATTTCGATCGGATGCTACATGAACAATTGCAAGAGTTTGCAATGATACTTACTAAGAAGTATCGTTATAGTTTCCCAGCAGAATTCTTTGAGGATTATCATGGAAATTTTAACAAGGAGGAGTTCCTTGGAGTGAAGTGGAAGAAGGATACTGGTTTCGGTGGAATTGAGAAGGATGGGGGCTGTAAGGACAGTGCTTGCAGCCATAACAGAAAGTCCGAGGGCTTGGCTCCAAGTGTTTGGATAAAAGAAGAATTAAAGGAGTACTCTAATCCCTTTGGACAGAAGGTTGTTGATGAGGATGATCCAGATGATAATAGCGGAAGTCCAAAACAAGAGATGCTTGAGACATTCGATCAGTTGTCAGGAATGGCAGGAGACACCAAGGAATCCCTAGAATCGGGGAGTGATTTAGCTGCAGTGATTGAGAAGTTAGAAGAAGAAATAATACTCCAAGAAGCATCTACTGAAATGCTGCAAGGAAAATTTGATGGTGTTCCAGATCAGAAGATTGTGGGAAATGGAGTAACATTGGGTCAGGAAAATTTGATTGAAGGACCAGCAGTCTATACAGATATTGGTGCTGGAATTCTTCCTCCGATTTTGGACCTACCGGAAGCTAAGAGTGGAAATACCTGCAACATTTATCCTAGGCTGGGTCAAGATTGTGGTGGACCACATGCAGTTAAAGAAAGCCCCAAGTATACTGCTCTTTTGTCTTTGGATCCAAAGAAGGCTGAATCATCCTTGGCTAGGGTTAAAATAGGTATCAGACAGCCTCCAGTGCGAGTTTTGGCAAGAAGGTTAAGGGAAATAGCTGAAGAAGTCGAAGATTTTGCCAAAGGAAACAAAACTCCTGCTGCTGTGTTGTTTTTTACTTCCACTAGCAAATCCAAGTTGCTGTCCACTGCATGGAATGATGAATTGTTGGCTGAAATAGAAGTTGCAACAACTCCTAATGCTAATGCTCACAAACAGCCTTGGTATGAGTATCCAAGGCAAATCTGCAATCTTCCATTGCTGCATCTCGAGGATGCTGTTGATATCTTTCAATGTGCAGCTGTAGTGCACCATGGAGGAGTTGGAACAACGGCTGTTGGTATTGAACTTGAATTCTATCAGATTGCTTCTATTGAAGTTCTAGGCCAAATTACAACAGGGATTGGTCTTGGAATCCTAAGAACAAAGAAGAAGAAGCCTAGAAGAAGAACGAGGGAAAAAGAGATTGAACAGAAAATGAAGGTAGGAGTTGGATGAAGATAGAGAAGTGGCTCAATGATAATAAGTTTCTTGGGGACAAGAAACCTTTCAAGGGGAGGGGATTGTCACAACCCAAGGCTAATTAGAGGGGCAATAATGGAATTAGTTACCTTAGTTGGTTAGAAGCTATTTTTGTTATTTTGTTACAGCACATGGGACTGTTATTCTAGATATTCTTTTAGTTGTAAAGCCTATAAATAGGCTATAGCATGTAGAGAAGGTTATCATTGAATTGAAGAATACATTTCAAACTCTAATTCTCTCTCTTGATTCTCTCTCTCGGATTCTTCTTCTCTTCCTTCCCCATTTCTTCTGTTTCAGTTCTATCCTCCCTCCTTACTGCTTTCTCTTCCCTAAATCTCTCCTAAATTCCTATCACAACCTTAGCCAAACCCTAGGGTTGTGACACACACCAACTATGTGTGAAATACACCACAATTGGCACCTTCTAGAAGAAAAGGTTATCAACTCCTATAAATACAATAGAAGGCAGACTTGCAAGGGATGATCACCTTCTTCAACTTCATCTTCCCCAACTTACTGGTGTCACTCAATGCCTTGTTTACATGTATCTAGGGCCTGGTTACTTGTAGAGAATGTTTTCTATTTTCCATTTCTAGTTTTCATCTCTGTTTTCATGTTTCCAACAACAATAACAACATATCCAGTATTTATCCCACTATATGGGGTCAGCTATATGAATTCTAGACTTCCATGTATTTCTATCTTTTGTCATATTTCATTTAAACTCATACACTTTATATCAAACTTTTATGTCTCTCTCAAAGTTTTCTTGAGTCTGCCTCTACCTTTTTTTTTTACTAATTGTTCCATTTTATCAACTCTCCTCACAGGAGCGTCTCTTGGTCTTCGTCTCACATGACCAAACCATTTTAGTTTAGTCTCTCTTATCTTCTCCTTGATTGGCACTACTCCTACCATATTACGAATAACCTCATTTCTAATTTTATTTTTTCTTATATGGCTGCACATCCATCTTAGCATTCTCATCTCCGCTACATTTATCTTTTACTCATGCTGGTATTTGACTGCCCAACATTTTGAGTCATACAACAAAAATGATCTTATAACTGTCCTATAGAATTTTCCTTTCAGTTTTAATAGGGATTTTACCATCACATAACACCCCCGATGCATTTCTCCATTTTAGTCAACCTGCCTTAATTCTATGCGTGACATCCTCGTGAATTTCTCTATCTTTTTGAATCACTAATCCCAAATATCGAAAATAATCTTTTCTTTGTATGATTTGGTCTTTCAATTTTATTATAACATCCTCCACTCTTGCATTCTTATTAAATTTACATTCCATATATTCTGTTTTCCTTCTACTTAATTTAAATCCCTTAGATTCTAAATTATTTCTTCACAACTCAAGCTTAGTGTTCACATCCTCTTTTGTTTCATCCACCAACACTATGTCATCTGCAAATAACATACACTATGGCACCTCTATTTGAATGTGTTCAGTGAGTTCATCCATTACTAAAGCAAATAAGTATGGACTTAGTGCAGAATCTTGATGCAATCCCATTGTAATTTTAAACGGTTCAGTATCCCCTCTGCATGTTCTGACCCTTGTCTCTGTACCGTGATACATGTCCTTATAGGCTTGAATATAGGCTATTCGGACTCCTTTCTTCTCGAAAACCCTCCATAATACTTCTCTAGAGACCCTATCATAGGCCTTTTCTAGATCTATGAACACTATATGCAAGTCCTTCTGCTGATCCCGATAATTTTCCATGAGGCGCCTCAGTATATAGCTTTCATTGTTGACCTATCAGACATGAAACCAAACTGATTGTCCAAGACATCTGTTTCTTTTCTGAGCCTCTACTCTATTACTCTCTCCCAAAGTTTCATGGTATGGCTCATTAACTTAATTCTTCTGTAATTTTCACAATTTTGAACATCTCCTTTGTTCTTGTATATAGGAACCAAAGTACTCTTTCTCCACTCATCTGGCATCTTTTTTTATTTAAGGATCGCGTTAAATAATTTTGTTAGCCAAGAGATGCCCTCTTCTCCCATGCATTTCCATGCTTTTGTTGGTATATTATTTGATTCCACCGCCTTATAATTTTTCATCTTTTTTAATGCTTGCCTTATTTTATTTGAACTTATGCGTCGATAAAATATATAGCTCACATTCCCTTCGAAGTTACTAAGATGTCCTAGCCTAACTCTTATGTCCCCACCATCATTGAATAATTTTGTGAAATACTCATTCCATCTCTCCTTAATCACTCCCTTATTCACTAATACATTTTGATTTTCATCTTTTATGCATTTCACTTGGTTAAGATCATTTGTTTTTCTTTCTCTTGCTATAGCTAATTTATATATATCCCTTTCTCCATCTTTTATATCAAGTTATTTATATAGATTCTCATATACTTTTGATCTTGCTTCACTAACAGCTATTTTTGTTGTCTTTTTCGCTTCTTTATAATTTTTTAGATTTCCTTCATTGTTGTACTGATATACAGCCTTATAGTAAGTTTTCTTATTTCTAATTTTTAGTTGTACCTCTTCATTCCACCACCAAGACTCCTTAAGGTTTGGGGTTCTACCATTTGTCTCTCCAAAGACTACATTTGTCGTGTTTCTCAGGATAGTAGCAATTTCCCTCCACATTTGGTTTGCCTATCTTTCTTCATTCCATTCCCTTCTACCCTTTAATTTTTCTATGAAGATTAATTATTTCTCCCCTTTTAAATTCCACCACCTAATTCTTAGATTTTGTTTTATGTGATTTTTTTCTCTTCTAATTTCTTACTTGGACATCAAGTACCAAAAGTCTATGTTGGATAGTCAAACACTCCTCCAGTATCACCTTACAATCCTTACAACATAACCGATCCTCTTGTCTCATGAAGAAGTAATCTATTTGGGTGCTTGATGTGACATTTTTATATGTGATTAAGTGTTCTTCCCGTTTTTTAAACCTAGTATTGGTTATGATGAGTGATAAGTGTCTTTTATACACTTATTTTAGTCCGTAAACTTAGCATTTATACATTCAATGAGCATGATTTCTACTTGATTTGGTTCTATATATGGTTATGTAGATGTGGAGCATGTGTTGAAGACAATTGGAGCACAAAGTGATGATAATGTCGCATTTTTTGAGCTAAAATGGCAATAAAGGCAAGGTCAAAGGTCCATTTGGGGTCGAGAATGATGATGTCGCAAAGCGCTGAAAGAATGGCGTCATTGGTGAAGTGTTGGAAATTAAAGAGAAACGGCTCACGGTGCTGTCATGCAAAGCATTGCGTGGTAAGGTCATGGTAAGAATTGTTTTCTGTGGCTCACGACCTTATCGCGAAAAGCATTTTGTGATAAAACCGTGGTTGAAAAAGTATTTTGTGGCTCACGACCTTACCGCGGAAAGCATTTTGTGATAAGCCCGTGACAAAATTTTCATTCTGTAGCTCACGACCTTATCGCGGAAAGCATTCCGTGGTAAGGCCGTGGTAAGGCTTTAGGCTTCGCGAAAAGGCCGTTTTGAGCCCGTTTCCTTTCAAATCAAGTGGAGATGGGCTCTCTCAAGGGGCATGACTTTGAAGACCTAAAAAGCATTATATAAAGAAGGATTCTTGAGAGATTAAGGGGCTTTTTGGAAGGAGAGAAGACGACAAGTCGAGGAAGAAGAGGGAGATTTTCTTGAAGATCTTCAGTTTTGGTTGTATTTTTCTATTCTTTCTTCTCTCCAACATCATGAACTCTGTTTTTATTATTCTTTCATTAGTTGAAACTATGTTAGGCTAAGTACTTTCTGGCTAGGGTGATTGATGAAACCTAGTTCAATGATGGTTTAATTAAAAGTATTGGGTTTTATTATATTCTTGTCTTTCGAGTTGCTCGGTTGTTATGCACCAATGCCGTTTTGATGCTTGGCCGCCATTAGAACGTGTTTGTGATTTATATTGCTTTCGAGAGATTCAATATAGATTAGCACTTGGTAATAAACGACATAAGGTTCGATAATAGGTAGAGATAATGTTATGCCTTGTGAAATCTTATTTAGATGATCATTGTGGATAAATGCATGTTTATATATTTGTAGATTAATTAGAGATAATTAATCTCATGTGTAAGCATAGATTCGATTGACCATTGAGAGAGCCTTTTGATTAACTTAGGATCACCGATTTTCAACTCAAAGTAAGAATTATAAAACCTGATCACTGGAAGATTAGACCAATTGAAGAACCACGGTAGATTCATGAACCCTAACCCATTAGATTTCTATATTTAAACTTCCAAGGAGTTGTTTTGCGTTTTTAGTTAGTTATTTAGTTTTATTTTATATAATACCTACAGTGAGTATCCTTTTTATTTGTGTGTGGTTCATTAAAGTTAATAGTGGTTAAAGTAGGCATCGAAAGCTAATTCTCGTGGGAACGATACTTTATTCATCATTATATTACTTGTTATGATTCTGTATACTTGTGGGAAAGAATAAGCGAACAATGAGCCCATATGCCATAGCAAAATCTAGAATAGACTTACCCTCATTATTAATTTCCCCCAATCCATATCCTCCATGTACCTCTCTATAGCCGTTTTCATCTCTACCCACGTGACTATTTAAGTCACCTCCTATAATCACTTTCTCTCCTTTTGGTATCATTTGTATGAGTCCCTCTAGGTCCTTCCAGAATTTTGCTTTTATCTCCTCACCTAACCCCGCTTGTGGTGTATATGTACTAAAAATATTCATAATCATTATTTCTAGACCAACCTTCACCATAATAATCCTATCCCCTATTCTCTTTACATCCACTATTATCTGTTTTCATGTTTCCATTTCTACAAAAAAATCCAAGAAGAATGAAAAAAACGTTCATATCTATTAAATATGGAACCAGTTTTGGATTTTAGAAAACAAGAATGTGTTCAAAATCATGCAAAAGAGAAGATGTAGAGATCGATGGCAAGGGGAGAGGTGAATGGTCAGGGTGGCTTGATGAAAAAAAGGAGTTGTCGCTATCACTGTCGTAGTGGCAGAGGGAGATGCGGTGGTGCTAGTCGAGGGATGAGGGCGACAAGAGGAGAGGAAAAGGACGATGAAGACGAGGGCTCTAATGGTGCCCATCGTCGCAATGGCAAAGGGCACTGTCGTAGTGGCAGGGATGAAGACGACAAGAGAAGAAACTGGTCATACTTGCCGTCGCAGTGGTAGAAGGCAGTGGGGAAGAGGAGAGTGGTGAGTGGGTGGGTGGATGCGAATGAAACACTAGGAAAAAGAGAAGCAAATGGGAAAAAATTGTTGTTGATAAGATTTGAAGTGGGGTTCAAATTAAAGAAAAAACGTGTTTTTCCTAGAAGAGGTGTCAATGTGCAACAACTGGCAGCAATGGATCTCCGATTCTAAAGAGGAGATGTCGATGGAGGAAGAGGAGAGGACGACATAGGCAAAGCACGGCGATGAATGGTGACGATGTAGATAGGAGCAGCAGCAGCAACAATGGGTGACTCTCGGCTCAACGACAGTGGACATGAAGAAGACAAACTAGAAGGGAAGCTGAGGAAGAAGACTGCAAGAAGAAGAGTGTGGATAAAATCGGGAGATGAAAGTAGGAACATAGGTACGATGTTGCAACCAATCCAACTGGGAAAAATTTTGGAAAACAATGGTAAATTTAACAAAGGAAACATCAGAAAATATCTATATAAGTATGGAAAACAGAAAACCCGATTTTTGTTTTCTAATTTAGGAAAAAAAATCCATTTGAACACAGTTTCTAATTTTCTATTCATGTGGAAAATTTTTCTGGAAAACTGGAGTAGTTTTTTTGCAAGTGAACAGCCCCTTGGCTTTTCATTCTGCACTTTGGGCGTCTTGATCCAACTGGAAGACCCTATCACCACCGGAGGCAGATCAAGAAATTGGCACCATCGCCACTAATAGGCCATATAAACCTATTGGTGTGATTTTCTAAAGCAATCACTAGAGTTCATTTTTTGCCTCTCTTGCTTGTTAAAAATGAGAAGTCTGTCACAACACTGTTCATTTACTTCATTTCACTTCACCATGTAAAGCTTGTCCATCATACATATAAACTAGCGTATACCCGTGCTTAAAGGCACGATATAAATAATATTAAAATTAAAATGTATTTATAATTTATACATAGTATGCTAATTTTATACGTATTAAATTATATATATTTAAAAAAAATTGAAACTTATATTGGTGGTTTTTTTTATTTAAAAAATTTCAAATGTTGTAGTTCATAATTTTTTTTAAAACTTGCAGCATACGTGTCAAACTTCTCTTATTTGAATGATACATACATACAAACATAGGAGAAGGGAAACAGTGAAGAGGGTGGTGGTGGGTATTTAGGTCATTATATGGGAATGTGTTGTCAATCAGCATTGCAAGTGATTGATTGGTGAAGAAATCATATGATTCCTCTATCCCCTTCTCTCATAAGCTACTTGTAGAGAAGCCTTCGGGGGAAGGTTTATCAAATTTATTAAATTTATTTTTTATTTATTTTTAAAAAGTTTAGTCAAGTTGCCCGCCCATTCCCCCTCTCTCTCCCCCAATCTCTCTCTCTATCTCTCTCTCTCCCTCTTTCACTATCTCCCACAATCTCTGTCTGAAACCCATTGCCCAAAGAGGTCCGCCAGTCGTTGCTCCCCTCGCCCCACCATCATCGCGAACATTGTTGGCCTTCGCCCCCCACCACGAGCACCAGCTGTCATCACCACCTCGCCACGAGCATCGGCCGCTGTCGCCCCCCACAGCCGCGAGCATGGCCAGCACAGACCGCCGACCACCGTCGCCCCCCACCAACGTTGCGAGCACCGCCATCGCCCCCTTTGTCGTGAGCACCGTTCGCTGTACTCCTCTATCTACCACTCGCACCACCTCGTCCGGTCGCCCCCCACTATCGTCGCACCCACCATCAATGGCGTGGGTGGGTGGGTCTGTGAGAGAGAAAAAGAGAAAGAGAGAGGCAATGAGTGTGAGTGAGGGAATCGATGGGGTGGGTCTATGAGAGAGAGAGAGGGGGTAGACAAAGGGTAGATAGGGAGAGTGGGAAATTAAAATGTGAAATTTAATCTCAACCATTGTTATACAAATGAAATGTATCTCAGCCATAGGATGAAAATGTATCTCTAATACATTTTAAACATGTTCAAAAATCATTCTGCTTTATTATATAGATAGTTTATATGTATATACACAAATATATATGTATTTGATTTAATTTTTTTTAAATTAAAAAATATATAAAGAACAAATTTAATGACTTAATAGATAGTGTTTGTCAGAGTTCAAATGTAATTTTAACATTTAAATTTAATATCATATATTATATTAATATAAATTATATAATATTTATATAAAGATTTTTAATTTTTTAAATAATATTATTTAATTTAATTATTATATTTAAATTAACACATCAATATTATTTAATATAAATTAAAAAAGACGTTATTTTAAAAATTAAAACTCTTCTATGAAAATATAAAACTTATTTGTTGGAATGCGTTTGGGAACAGACATGCGATGGATGGAAGGGTGGGTGGGTGCCGCCTGCCAGGCAATATTACCTTGAATCGTGGCAGAATCCAGAGAGCCTCAAACAAACCCCATTTCATAAATCACTTTCAAGTCCGCTTCCGGACACTGCCGACACCACTCTTGTCCTGTCACCGCGGCTACTGCAAAAAGTTTTTCTCCCTCTGCTCTGCTCTTCCCAGTTCATACTAATAGTACAGACATCGAGAGCGAGAGCGAGAGCCAGAAAAAGAGTCGTTGCCCAGAAGGAAAATGGAACTTTGGGAAGAGTAAAGCAAGAAGAAGAGTTGCAGGAGAGCAATGGCGATAGTGTTCAGAGCCATGCTTGCGACCTCTCTGCTTCTATTGCTCCTGGGTCTCTACGTGAATACATTGCTACCCATTATATATATACCTCCTTATGTGTTTGTATGTCCTTATATAGTGTTGCAGTGATTTCTTTGGCTTCTTTGGCCTTCTCTTTCTCTGCCTGTGATTAGATCTTCATTCGTTGCTATTTTGCACCCCATTTTTGAAGGGCGAACTGGGGTTTTACTTTTTTCTATGGTTTGTGGAAGATTCTTGTTGTTAAACACGGTGCAATGTGAGGTCTTGCAAACTTCAAGATTCCAGATTTAAATCCTGTTAAATACGGGTTTCATCAGACTTATTTTTGGCCTACATTTGTATTTATTATTTATAAATTATAATATGAGTGCTTTAATGATTATATTCATGTTGCTTTATGTAATCTATATATATGTGCCTGTGTGTATACAATGGGACATTCCCAAACACAGCCATTACTGTAATGAATATATCTATATATATGTGCCTCTGTGCATATTCCCAAACAGAGAGAAAGAAGGAGAGACAGAAGCAAAAACAAAAAAATTACATGAATATAGAGAGCTTACTTCGATGGCAGAATCGCCGGCACCTACTCCAAATCCATCTTGCCGGTGGAGCTCGCCCTCCCATCCTCGCTGGAGCTGCCGCCGCACTGTCACCCCACCAACGGCCTCCCGTCCCACCTCATGTCCGCCCTCAAAACCGCCTTCGAGCAGGCCAGGCCTTTTCCTCCATTCTCTCTCCCACACTCTCTCTGTCAAACCCACCACTCTCTCTCAAACTGTCGCCCCACCACCGCTGCGAGCACCCCCGTCGCCCCCCCCACCGCCGTCGCACCAGCCGTTCCCCCCACCCACTGTCGATGGCGTGGGTGGGTGGGTCTGTGAGAGAGAGAGAGAGAGAGAGAGAGAGGGGCAGTGAGTGAGGGCGATGGGTGGGTCTGTGTGTATATGCGTAGGTATGTGAGAGAGAGAGAATGAGAGAGGGATAGAGAGGAAGGGGGCAGTGAGGGTGAGGGAGGATGGGATGGTTTTGGGGGAGAAAAATATGTAGGTATTTGATCTCAGCTATTGATTAATATTTTAAATTCATCAATTATCGGATCAAAATGTATGTTAGACATTTTAAAAAATCGTTCTGTTTTATTATATATATATATGTATGTATTGTACTTCTTGTCTTGTTTCCCCGTGTCATGTTTTGCACGTAATGCAACTGCAAGCTTCTAATTAATGTAAAGGATGTGACAATATTCTAGTTACAAGTAAATCACATTATTGAGCCGAAAAAGCTGGTTCAGTGTAACCTCTATTTAGTTATTCTTTGAATAGTTACTTTCACCAACTCCCACTAACCCAATTTAATGGGCCTTATATTTGAACCACAGAATCAGTTCTAATCAAGCCCTTAATGTGCTGATTTTGCTCCTGTGAATATATATATATATATATATATATATACATATGCCTATGTACACTTTCGTATCCAACTATGGACTGAACATTGGCCATTAAATCATCAACCACGTTTGGACCTTACTTTTAAGCCCCAATTGACTCCATGTGCACATGCACTTGGGTATAAATATATATTCCCTTATATATCCTCTATTTTTGGACCCCTTCCAGTTGGTCCCAAGACTAACTACAATGCAAATAACAATTCTATAACAAGTCCAAGTATGAATAGTAGTCTAAAATTTAATTAAATTATGCCCTTAATTAGTTGTTTTGTGTGGCAAGGAAGGCAGAGTAGTATGGTGATGATGATCAAGTGATGAAGTGATGAAGTACACAAAAGGTGAATTCCAGTGAAGAGGTTTATATTATCCACAAAATTCCACTATTCATTATTGACCCAAAATATTGGGCAATATATAGGACACTGGCCAGCCACAGAAACGTGCTGGTCAGTCACACGGTGCTCAAATGTGTACAGTAAAGGGTTTTCAATTTTGTACATGCCATAACTTTTGTCTTAGGAGTCAGTTGTAATGACACTATCAATAAAGTGACATTTTTGCTGCAATCTTTTACTGGATTGCTTTTGCTACCTAGACCTTTTAAATTATTAGTGTGTGTGTGTATGTATATTATATTCCACATTTAAAATGAATTTAATAGTAAAGCATGTAGTGGCTGAAACTCAAATATCAACGTCCTGCCCCTGCAGGTTATTCATACTAGATAAACAAGTTGTTCATCTGTACTTTACTTCCTTGTGAAGCAATCTAGAGTATTGGTTACATGCCATTCACTCATGGAATTCAAATAATGAAAATAATTGAATAACTAATCATAACCAGCAAT
Source organism: Diospyros kaki (assembly GCA_036245055.1). Taxonomy (NCBI): domain Eukaryota; kingdom Viridiplantae; phylum Streptophyta; class Magnoliopsida; order Ericales; family Ebenaceae; genus Diospyros; species Diospyros kaki. The sequence continues at coordinate 209,460 of BSEG01000008.1, read as the reverse complement.
CTATACCATGATAACAAATCTAGAGAGTATTGGCTATGCGTTACATGTCAATTATTGGCTCCATTTACAAACCACAAAGTAATATTTAACCAGCAATGAAAATAAGTATATAATCTAGCAATAAATGACTTAATTATATTAGCCCTGCTAATAAGAAAGCTCTGCAGAGCAAAATACCCTCTAATCAAATCAACAAATGCAGCTACTATGTAACAGGAGAAAGAAACTTGATAACAGCCAAAAGCAATGAAGAAAAGCTATGAGTTACAAATGAGAGAATCACATGTATAGCTTATCAAGGCTATCCTAATACGCCTTTGAAAGCAATTCAAAGATCAGATAATAAAGTAGATGGAGGATGAATTACAAATTGAACATATAAATTGGGGTGATCGCCCACCACCCGGAGGGAGTGATTAATTTCCCATCACTCACAGGGTACGTACCAGAAGGTGGGAGAATTCCTAAACATCTTTTTAAGCCAAGCTCCTGCAAAATTGATGTATACATTCAGAAATTAATTTTACTGCAAATGTTTATAAAATGTTGATTTATGCATAAAGCATATAAATGCAATGACTAATAGACTGTTCTTTTTTATGCTTGGGTCTGTTTGTGTGTGTGTGTGTTCAAAAGTTCTTTAGAAAGATTTTTACATAGTTCACTAATTTATGAAATTTTCAAAAAAAATTAATTTTTAGAAATAGAAAACAAAGGAATGGAAAAAATATTTCAGCGGAGAGCTTAATTTGATTGATAATACAACTTTAATAAATGAGACTTTCATACAGAATTAAAGAAAGAAATTTAGTTCTTCTAGAGTGTGCAGAGGCAACAAGAAAATAATATTAACAATAATATACAGTTAACAAAATCACACAATTCATTGAAATAAATACCCACCATCCAAACAAAATCACGTATGGTTTAATACCTACCATCCAAGCATGGAGGAAGAGGACCAAACTGAAATAAATTAATAAATAAAATATGGACTACGTCATTGAAATTAAGGTGCATTGTAGCAGTGAGATTAACAATTAATAAATGCTAGCGTGCATTATGCAGTGAGATTAAGGTTTCATATCATTATTGTATAAATAATGAGTAATGTCTTAGAACTATGAGTAATATTGTATATCTCTACGCAGACACTCTGATGTTTAAATCAATAGATAATCTATTACTAAAGAATTCACAAAGCACTTATATCAATAATAATGACTTACTTGGGAGGTATGGGTCCTCCTCTATTTATAGGAATGGTTCCCCAAAAGAGGTAGGATTTCTTGTTGCTGTTAGATAAGGGGTGCCAACAAATAAGCCTTATCTGTTAAGAGATTCTCGAAGTGAACATCAAAGGTAGGATGCACGTTCTTTGTGGGATGCCCCACAACTGGTCGCCTGGGAGACGGGAGAGAGAGACTCAATCAAGGGAGATGCTTGGGACTTTCTCAAGAGACTCTCCCGGGAGCCTTCTTGGAGGGCCGATGCAAAGAGGTCTCTCGAAGACTCTCCCTCACTCGAGAGACTCTGCCGAATCCCTTGGCCTGGTCTTTCACCTCTCTTTGTTTATTTTCCTTTTCTTCTCTTTCTTTTCATTTTCTTTATTTTTATTCCATTTTTGGTTCTTATACAAATCAAGAACCAAACAAAATGAGAGGTCAACCTAGATTAATATTCATGAGCATCTCTAAAGTGTAGAATATATATATATATATATATATATTTCAAACATTCAAATTACATATTTTCACACTTTGTTATAGAAATTTCTTCTGGAATTGAAAACTAGAATGCAGTTTTCCTTGATTTTCATTTTTATTTTCAGAATCATTAGTTTAGGTTTTCAGGTTTTTGTTCAAAACATTCAACAATAATTTAGTGGTGTCTCTAGAAAACAGACAGAGCCTAAGTGAAAAATAGAGAATTACATAGTAGAAGAAACCACAACTACTAAATATGCATCACAAGTAATTGAATGATAGGCTGCAGAGAAATATGGAATAAGCCGTTATGCCACCACTACTTATATATGTGTCAGACTTTGTGGCATAATCCCGATTAAGACTTGGACCTTCTTTTCAGCCTCTCAACCCACTAAACATTAACCAAACTAAGTGACTCAGACCACTAATCAATTAGCCAACATGTAAACCAAATTATTGTCTACTATCCCCTGAAAACAAAAAACCATTAAACTCATTCAACACGAATGGAATATGCTGGTCTGGAGAGCCTTAAATTCATTCAATTATGTTTTAAATTCATTCAATCTCCCCCACCATCTGTCTTTCTCCTCATGCTCTCTAGATCAATATAAAGAAACACAAAAATATCTACTTCTAAAAATTCTTATCTGCATAACAAGGTGTACAAACAAAAATTCAAAGCCTATGCTTGGAACTAGGATTTGTGGAAGGAAAAGAAAAAAAAAAAATCTTCTTAAATGCTTGTACATGAATAATATCATGATGTACAAAAAAGTATAGTAGCGCCTCACCCTCACAAAGTGAGAAAGCTGCTTACAGATAGGATCCTCACTAAGTAGAAACCTTGTGTACCAGGGACACTCTTTTCCATTTTTGACAAAAAACTTAAAGTTTTTGCAATTAAACTTCTGTCTGCTGGTTTATGCTTTTAAACTCTTGACATAATTCTCCACTCAACCCATAGAAATCATTAACCAAGTAGAATCTTAAAGTTGACATATTCTCTCCTACAACAAGCTGCAAGTTTTTCCCAACAGTTTACACTACTTTAGACGGAAATCTTCATCAACTTATCCAAGTCTGCAGTGTCCAAGCAGAACCCAGAATCAAAAACTAAACTACCCCACTTCTAACAATCACAAATTAATTTCATTCATCACTTAGATCAGCAAAGAACATAGCATCTACTACTAAAAGACAAATTTTCAGAAATCAGCTGGAAAGGTCAAGTTCCTTACCATCACTTCTTCTTTGTTGTGATCTCATACTAGATTATGTGGTCCAATCATTATGACATGATAAGAATTAAAAGTCTTACACTGTAAATTAGAAACAATAAGTGGGGTGGCATGCTCAGGTGTCCTAAGTGGGAATATTCTTGTTTAGAGAGGGGGGGGGGTGTTAATATGATGGTAGGTACCCAAACAAATTAGGCATTTGGCATATTGTTCCCCCAACAAACAGATAGCAGTCATCTCATGCATAAAAGGAACGAACCAAGATCTCCTTCTCACCCTATAAATGTCAAAGCAAAATTGAACTTCAAACAGAAGACCACATGAAGGCCAGAAAGAATGGCGCTATGCAGAACAACACCTCTCAACCTTGGCAATTTAGCTGCTAGGTGCAGTGTTGGTCCACTTCCAACCAACTGCCAATAGAGAATTAAGTCTTCCTGGCTAATCCTGTATTCAACAAATTACAAAATAGAGCCGTGTAAACCTTAGTTAGTTAAACTTAAACCTTGGTAAGGCAATGGTTTAAACCTAAAGAAATTATAAAGTGGAAGAAGAGTGCTCTTCAAGAAATTATAAATTGGTAGCGGATCAGAAACATTTCTAGCAGAGAAATTATAAAATTCTCTCCTCCCTTCATGACAACAGAAAAACCAAAAAAAAAAGAATCTTTACAGAGAAAATTTTCAAAACATGTTCTGAAAAGCAGTCATTTTAGATAAATCATTTTGATAGTAAATTTTAGAAACCTTAGTTATAGAAAATAGAAATAATATGAAGAAGGTTCGTTCAAAACTTTTCATGTAGAAGCAGGGGCATGGATAATGTAACAAAGATAGACATGGTACTAGAATCAGGGAGAGTATGGCTTATACAAACAAAAAACATATACATTTCAAAGAGTACCAGGGAAATACTGAGCAAAATTTATCAAGGCCAACAGTAAACCAATGTCAGCACAAAAACTAGCCTTCTTCCCTTTAAAGATAAAACATTCAGATAAAACAAAATCAAAGTTCATGTCCTACACAATGCTAAAGCCAAACAACTGTTAATTTAAAAAAAATCTTAATTAAACAAATTGTGGAAGCTAAACTGAACCTCTTCAGCTACCTAAATTACTAAAGGAAGAACCATTTTTAGTCCAAAATAGAAAAATGGTTCACGAACATCCAAGTGGACTCAACCAAAATTCAGCAACAATCGCAACCCTTTATGTTCTTCCAGTCAAGATTTGAACATTGATTTGTTTAAGAGAATAATGCAGAAGATGCCTGCATATCTACAAGAATAGTAGCATACATGGATCAAGAAACCAATAGAACACTGTTAAAGAGAGCACGTTGAGGTGAATCTACATGCCAAAGCGTTGAACAAAACACAATCCATCAAATGAATCTCGCTAGAGACCAGAAAAAGGGAATGAAAAAGATACGCGCGTATCTCAAACTAAAGATTGATAGAAGAAGAGCATGCGTAGAACGTACTCACAAAATTTAGAGATTGAGAAACACAAAGAGCGAATGAGAATAAGCCCTAAAAACATAGCAGAATACAAAAAGAAAACCAGAAACAGAGAAGTAGAATCCGAATCAAACAGACTAACTATCCAAAGAACGGATGGAACAGCGAAACACTAAAATGGAATTGCAAAATTGAAGATCTTAAAATAAGCCTATTCATCATATAACCATAAAATTTTGGAATGTGAACAGCGGAACACTAGGATGGAACAACATAGGTCTGATCGTACCATGGGATTGATGGTGTCGAGCGTAAGGGAGGCCATTGTTAACGAACTTGCTCGATCACTTCTCTCCAATTGGATTTCGAGAAAAGAGGGAAAGGAGATGAAGCGAAAAGTAGAGGAAAAAGGAAATCGCTGGCAAAATGAACTTGCCTTTTACCGACAATTGAGATACCCGATTAGTGGCAATTCTTAAATTCCCGCTAAAAAACCTCCCTACTTTTTTTCGCGAGCCCTCTCGTTAATATGAAAAGTCACAAATCAAATTTAAACAGTAAATGTAACTTAATAAATAAAATCTTCGTAATATTTATTACATCTCATCAAAAGAGATGTTCATTATTGTTATTGTCGGGATATAACAATTAAAATTTATTTGTTATAAGAAAATTCAATGAACAACCAAAAAAACTTGGTAAGCAACGAAGCATTCCTTTTGGGGGCCCTTATGTAAAAGGAGGTCAAGAGAATCTCAATTTGTTGCCTGGTAAGGCGAACGTGGTGTCGGAGGATAGGCAAGGGCATTGACACCTTGACAGGAAAGGTTTCACTACCTCCAAGAATGATCGTAATACAAAGATCAAGGCGTGAAAGGCCACACAGTCACTTTCAGAAATTTGGGAGTGAAAAACCTAGAAGTTTGAAAAGCCTCCAAGAGCAAGGGACAAACCCTTAAAATAGAGGGGTTGATGGGTATTTAAACTTGTCAGTCGGTGACAGAGACACATAACATCCACATGCGAGGGTGCAACGCGTTTTCCCATGATAGTGTGGTGCTCTTTCCTCACTAATGATGATGCTCTGAGGTTAACCTCAAAAAGGGCATCGAGAGAAAAACCCCTCCCTTATATGGGGAAATGCCCCCCAAAAGGAAATGGGTTTGGTACAAGCTGGTTGCATTGCCACGAGGAAATGCAGGGTAATGGAAGTAGATGGCGTATCTCCCTAGGTTCCTCCTAAGAGTGAAGCTCGACTAGTTGGACTTATGATGAACATCAGTCTAAGATAACATGCTTTAATCCTAAGGAAATTTTACTTAGAGAGATGGCTAACTTCCTCTAGAATGACTCCCCCCCATGGGGCACTTAACAACAATAGTTTTCCACTATTTGCTACGATTAAAAGTCAAATGGAAGAGTAAGTTGAGTGGGGGAGTCATTCTAGAGTAATTTGTTGACAATGAGATTAGCCCCGAAGAAGCCATGGCAAGGACTAAGACTACCCCTTCTCTTAAGGGAAAGCCAGAAGGTTGTCCTTCTACCCTTAACACCAAAGATATAAAGAGAATTAAAGAAACTTTCAAAATACTTGACTCTTGGGAACCCAAAAGGCTTGAAGAGAAAAAAACAAACCTCTCGGGTTGGTTAGGGTTGTGTGGCTATCCATGAGGATAGCCTAAAAATGGGCTTAAGGCTCTCATTTCATCTATTTCGAATGTCATTTTTGAGAGAGTGTATATTAGCACATACCCAGTTGCATCCTAATGATTGGACCACATTAATTGGTTTTTTCATTCTTTGCCATGAGCGAGGTATGAAGTTAACTTTGGAGTTATTTAGTTGTTTCTTTCAATTTAGAGTAGTGAAATGATGTGTTGTTATTAGTGTTGTGTACCCTGATGCTAGATTTGGATGATATCTAGCGGCCTTGTTTTAATGCATTAATTGTATTTTTGTATAAATCTATAAAAGACAAGGTTTTCTTAATTCATATTTTCTCTAATCAATTATATGAATGAGTCCCTAGATCTTTTGTGTAAGAATCTTATTTTCAAGATTTTGAGACTTTGTGATAGGATTATCTAGTAACATAACTTCTTAAACTATTTCTACTCCTTAGATTCTTTGGATAGGGACTCCGATTAATCGAGTATGGACTAGCACAAGGGTTACTACCTCGTTTGGTATGGGGATATTGATGGGAGAATGGTGTGCCACACGCCATATGACATAAAATGTCGCTAGTAAACCTGTGAGTGGTCGTTAAAGAATGATCAGTTGAATGTGATGTCGATGACTGATCACATGGTTTGGTGGATAATGGTCTTATCATCAGGTTGCGATGGTGTGACGATTCTTAGACTTAAACCAACACGGTTGTCTTGTGTATTGGTGTACGAGATGTGCTAATGAGGCAAACCATCTAATTAAGAGGTGAGAACGTTCATCTATGTGGTTTCGTATTATTGGTATATGGAGATAAGTGTTGGGAATAAGATACATCGCTCTCGTTGGTATTTGATGAGGTGAACGTCTTATGTGATCTATTATTGATGTGATAGGACAATCCCTGGCCAAGACAAATTGAAATTCAGAAAATGTGTCTCCTGAGGTGTCAATCTAGTTACATTAATGAGGTCTAACACATAGTTTGTGAGTTTGTTACTCCATGACTCTCTTTCAGTCAGAACGTTAAGTGATGGAAGAATTATAGCACATGGTAATCATTAACTATAATAGATTCACTTGAAGTAAGACTTCATTGTCACTTATACTGTCGTGAACCGCTACTAGGCACTATTCAGGAACCCTCGAAAAGTCGTCAGGATTTGAAGTAGTTCCGGTGATGGGTCTAGGGGTTGACTGATACTGAAAAGGGTTTTGGTGTTATCCGATTGTTAGAGGATAGTGAATTTAGAAAGTCACACACCATATAGTGTAGTGTTTGATATCAATATTGTGTGCCCGAAATATCTCTAAAAATGGTTGGTCAAAAGTTGACCCTTAGCCCTCATACCAATAGTGCATAGTGCATAGTATATAGTAAATTGCATGATTACTCAATTATTAAATGAAGGTTGCATGAACGTGCAATTGAAATCAAATGGGGAGAAGAAGAAAAGAAAAAAGGGATGGGGGTGGAAAGGAAATGATTAAATAAAGTAGAGGTCATGCCTCTACCTTTTCCCCTTTCCCTCTCTCTTTCCCCTCTTTTCCGACGCTACTATCTTCTTATTCTTATGAAAATATCGTAAAAATTATGTGTAATTATTACACGTAAAAATTTGAGACATGGGCACCAATGATATGCAAATTCTCTATGTCTAACACAAGAAGAAGTGATCAGAACAGTATCTTATGACATACTAGGTGTGGACAGATTAGGACCACCACAACGTGAAGTGGACATGGTCTTAGTATAGAAATTGTTTATGTGCCCTAACCTTACATCGGACAGCAGGTATGCATTTATTTATATATTCAATTGTTGAATATACGTATTGATTAAATACCCAAGTTATGTATGGAATGCATATTATATTCCATTACTTGTATCTAATACACAGTAAAAATATTATTTTTACCTTTACCATCGTATTGATGATTCCCTTCAGTGGTATCAGAGTCTCAACTTGATATTTAATGCATATGCGCAGATGTATGTGTCAAATATTGCATTTAATTGGTGTGTCGATTCCGATAGCTAAACAATATGTTCTAGTTATTTCATTTTTATGGTTGTGCGGTATTTCGCATTAGACATTAATTCGAGAATTTAGATATGCTTGTTTAGAGGTCCGATTATATTATTTGACATATGTAGGATAAATGTTTTCAAAATTGTATTGAAACAACAAAAACGATTGTATGTACAGGATGAGTATGGGCTTGGTATATATGAATGAATGAATGTTATAGAATTTTATTGGATTTAATTCAAATATATAATAATTAATTCATTCGATAATGTACTGAGGCATAAGGCTCTAGTAGCTTATTTTAGTCTTTATTTTAGAAAAGTTGTAAATGAAGATGGCGTCAAGGAGTTGAGTACAACAGAAGCAGTGTAGCAGCAGTCCATCAACAAGTTAATGTGTAGCATAGTTTAAACTCTAGAGGCTCAAGTTTATTCTATGAGCTACCCCATGGTCATTCTGGTTAATTTATTATTTATTTTATTATGCAATGGTTGTGTAATGGAATAAATAATAGAATTTGATGAGACCTTAAAATAAGAAGCCCAAAATTTTTTCATAAAATTAATATTAGATCTAAATGGTAAATTTGATTTATCGTGACTTTCCACTATCATAGGGGTTCATTAATTTGATTGTGTGTATCCAAAAAACTCTAAATGTGCTAGTGCATTTCATGAAATGTTGTTTGATTTCTTCTATTTAACCATGAGATAGGGCAGTGTTCAATGGTCTTACATAACCAAGTAACTAAAATGTAAGTAAGGGTGATGTTTAACTCATTGCACTTAGTCAGACAGTTGGTGGGATCTAACTAGTCTATCAGGTCAAAAAAACTGTAAATGTGAGGTTTATGATGGGTTAGAAACCAAATGTCGAGCTCCAAATATGATGTGGTGGCAACTGTTGTCTACTCAATTATAAGAGTATTCCAAAAAACTGTAAATGTGAGGGGTATTTTTAGGAAAGAGAATTTGACAACCCGCTATTGGATTCTGTATAATGCTCACATTTTTTACCTGGGAAGTACAAGATTCAAAAAATTTAGTGGGAGTACTCATTTAATAAAAAGTTCTTAATTAAATGGAATTTTACAAAGATGCAAGGTAATATATCTATTTATTTTTTAAAGATAAAAATGGTAGGTTTAAATTTGTTAACTCGTATTCTATAAACCAATAGACTCACTGGCCCTAATTTTTCTGACTGGTTTTGAAATCTTAAAATTATGCTCAAAATAGAGAAAATAGATGAAATTTTGTATTATATACCACCTACTGATATTCCATTAACTGCGACTAAGGAGGAGATTATCACTTAGGAGATTTTGAAAGAACATGACATGAGAGCCCATAACTATATTCTCGCATCGATGTCTAACGATTTACAGTGTCAGTTTGAGTACTTCATGAGTGCTGCGAGCATGATACAACATCTCAAAGACCTCTTTGGAGAGCATAGTCAGACACCTCGGTATGAGATATCGAAGAAGTTGTTTTGGGCCTAGATACTTGAGGGTTCAGATGTCAGAGACTATGTCATCAATATGATCAATATGATTAGTTAAGTGGATGCCTTGGAATTCCCAATGAACACTCAACTTCGAACTGATCTTGTCTTGCAATCGTTGCCAGATTCTTTCTTCTCTTTTGTTACCTATTTCTATATGAATAAGATTGAGTGTTCTCTCCTCAAATTATTAAATATGTTAATAATAGTCCATAGATGAAATCAAAGGGCAGAGAAAGGGTTCTCGTTGTTGTCTCATCTTTTTCCTAGAAGAAACCAAAATTTAGGAAGAGAAAGAGAAATGTTCTCCGAGCCAACAAGGTTGGTGGTCAAATAGAGACAAAGGGTAAGGAGGTTTAGGACAAAAGTAATTGTTACTTTTGCGGACAGAAGGAACAATGGAAGAGGAATTGCCCAAACTATCTGAGGAACTTTAAGAAAAAATGCCCGAAGGGTCAAGGTATTTTTCCTTCTATGTGTGTTATTAAAGATGATCTTTCGATTGGTCAATACCCAACTTCTTGGATTGTGGATTCTTACACTACTTCTCATATTTGTTTGTCTGTGCAGAATCTCAATCAAAGTAGAGTGCTTGGGAAGCGCGAAATGATTTTTATGAGTTGGTAATGGGGCAAGCGTTGTTGCATTAGCCATATAGATTACTTCTGTATCTTTACCTTAAAAGCATATACTGGTTTTATATGACTGTTTACATATAACGAATGTAATTCGAAATGTTATTTCAATTCCACAACTTGTAAGTCACGGTTATACATTTTCTTTTGCATGTAATGAATGTTTGATAACATGTGTGTGGACAAATGTGTGATGATAAACGATCTATATTTCCTAGAAACACATGCATGTGAATATAGTCAGCAAATAATTGCTAGACCTAATACCACATTAAAAGAGAAGCGTGCTCAGGATAATCTAATTAATCCCAAACAGTTGTGGCACCTTAGGCTGTGTTATATTAGTGAGAGTAAGCTTATGAAGTTGGCTCATCAAGGTCTTATATGTGATTTGTGTGTTGAACTCGGGCCAACTTGTGAGTCATGTATTCTTGAGAAAATGATTAAGTCTCCTTTTGTTAGACAAAAGGAAATAGCTACTGAATTGTTAGGACTAGTACATACAAATGTATGTGGGCCCATAAATGTTATGGTTTAAGGTGGTTATATCTACTTTGTAACTTTTACTGATGATTTGTCACGATATGGTTATACGTACTTAATGAAGTATAAGTCTGAAGTAATTGAAAAGTTTAAAGAATTTAAGGCTAAAGTAGAAAACCAAATAGAAAAGAGTATCAAGATTCTTCGATCAGATCAATGAGATGAATACTAGAATACATAGTTTATTAATTATCTTAAGGCTTGTGCTATAATTTTACAGTTGACACATCCTTACACATAACAGTTGAATGATGCGGTTGAACATAGGAATTGAAATCTGTTAGACATGGTTCGTTCTATGCTAAACTACACAGATTTGCCTATTTCACTATGGGTTATGCTATTCTTACCGTGATTTATTTAATAAATTGAGTACCAACTAAATCTGTTTCAACCACACGATATGAGATATGGGTTAGGAAACCTTCGAATCTTAAGCATGTTAGGATTTGGGGTTGCCCGATTTTTGCGAAGAGGTTGAGAACAGACAAGTTAGATCCTAGATCTAAGAAGGGTCATTTTGTGAGATATCCTAAAGACAGTTTAGGGTATAATATCTACTTTTTGGTTGACCCAAAAGTTGTGGTTTCCAGGCATGTTATTTTCTTAGAAAAAGAATTAATCCAAGAAGGTGGCATGGGAAAGAAAATAGATCTGACAGAAAATGAGTCTTTTATTCCACAAATATTTGATCAAATTATTGAGCAAGACGAATCAAATTAGGGAGATCATTCACAAGTTCCTTGTGAGTCTGGTAGAGTGTCCCATCATCTGGATTGATGGTATGATTTATTGGTGAATGAGGTACATGAATTGTTCTTACATGGGGACAGTAACAAATTAGTTAGCCCTACCACCTATGAGAAGACGATATCTGATATCGATGCCTCGAAGTGGCAGATAGCTATGGAATCTGAGATGGAGTCTATGTACTCCAATTAGGTCTGGGTCTTAGTATATCACCTGAAGGAATTGTTCTTGTCGGGTGTAAATAGATCTTCAAAAGAAAGATTGATTCAGATGGACAGGTTTCTACCTATAAAACTCGGTTGGTGGCAAAGGGTTATCGTCAATGTCAAGGTATTAATTATGACGAGACTTTTCATCTATCGCGATACTGAAGTCCATTAGGATGATGTTAGCTAATGTTGCTTACTATGACTATGAGATCTGACAGATGGACGTCAAGACTACTTTTCTGAATGGATTTCTTGAAGAAGAAATCTATACGGAATAACCGAGTGGATTTGAGTCCGCCGATCTTTGTCAAGTATTTTTGCTTAAGAGATCAATATATGGTCTGAAGCAAATATCGAGGAGTTGGAACATTTGTTTTGATCACCAGATCAAAGGGTTTGGTTTCTTGAGAAATTCAGATGAACCATGTGTACATAAGAAAGCTACTGGAGCAACATTGAGTTCCTAGTGTTGTATGTGGATGATATTTTAATTATGGATAACAGTGCAAATATGATGATGTCTACGAAAGCCTGGTTATCTAAAGTATTCTCCACGAAGGATTTAGAAGATGCTACCTATATTTTGGGGATTAGACTTTATAGAGATAGAGTCAGTAAATTGATAGGTCTCTCCTAGAGCTTGTACATAGAGAAGATGCTAAAGAGGTTTACCATGTTGAATTCCAAAAAGGGACAGTTGTCTGTCTGAGTTAGAGTTCATTTTTCAAAGAAGATGTCCCCAAATACTTCTAAAGAGAGGAATTGTATGAGTTAGGTATCTTATTCTTTGGCAATTGATAGCCTTATGTATGCGATGATATGTATGAGGCTAGATATTGTATATGCTATGAGTGTTATAAACTGATATTAGTCCAATCTCGGTGAGAGTCACTGGATCACAGTGAAACATATTTTGAAGTATTTACGAAAGACTAAAGATATGCTACTAATTTATGAAGAGGGTGATTTCCATGTGGATGGATTCACTGATTCGGATTTTCAATCGGATGATGATCGTAAATCCACGTTTGGTTTTTCATCTCTTGAATGGTGGTACTGTGAGCTAAAAAAGTTCCAAGGAGGCAATCATAACGAATTTAACCACTGAAGCTAAGTATGTTATGGCATGTGATGCTGCTAAGGAAGCTGTTTGGATTCAGAAGTTTTTTTTTGAGGTTGCTGTGGTTCCAGCTATTCTGTCACTAGTACCCTTGTATTGTGACAACAATAGAGCTGTCACATAGGCAAAAGAACCCAGACTCATTAGAAGTCCAAATACATTGAATGCCGATTTCATTTAATTTGAGAGATTATAACACGTGGGGACGTGCAGCTGCAGAGAATAGATTTAATAGATAATATAGCTAGCTGACTCACTCACCAAGGCTATAACTCAGTCACAGTTGAATTGACATCTTGAAAATATGGGTATCAGATTCTAGCCAATGGTGTAACACTAGATGTAAATTAACATTAGTGTAAGTGGGAGATTATTAGAGTTGTGTGCCCTGGTGATAGATTTGGATGATATCTAACGTGCTTGTTTTAATGCATTAATTGTATTTTTGTATAAATTTATAAAAAACAAGATTTTCTTCATTTATATTTTCTTCAGCGTTGACCCTGGGTATAGGTTGTATAAGCCGCCTAGGGCCCTCATTCATCCAACTACTTTTATTTTTTTTTTTATAATTTTAGGGAGGTCCATAAATTAATATTTAAATTATTTAATAATTATCATAATTTAAATTATTTTATCAATTATCATAATCTTAAATTATTTTATTTTTATCAATCAAATAATTATTAATATTATTTTCATAAATTATTTTACTTTTTATTTAACAACAAAATGTTTCAACAAAGAAAAAATAAAAAATAGTGGCGGGAGATGCCCTACCTCTTTCCCCTTGACCAAATCCCCAAAGTCCAAAGTCCAAACCCCCATTGCCTTTATCTCTTTCTCACATGCTCCCCTCTTCGTTATCTCCAGCCAATTGATCGCCATTGCTCATCAGTCACCGTTAGCAGAATGCCACTATTCTGTTTAGGTATGCATTGCTCTCTAGTCTACTATTCGGCCTTGAAAAATTCTATTTCGTTTTTCTATCTTTTACTTCTAAATTTTACAGTTAAAAAAGGGGAAAAATGGGGGCATCAAAAATTATTTTTAATGAGGAAACAAGTACACACTAAGTTCTCAAAAATTTTGGTAATGGTGGGTTTAGGGTTGTTTTGTGGGTGATGGAAAATTTTGGAAAGTGCAATTAATTTCTTCTATTTTTCATAGTTGTGTTCTTCTGTTAATTTGTTTTACAGATTTCAATTCAAATATCAAATCTAACCAGATTCTATTATTCCTCAATTACCTTTGAATTTGATATTGTATTGATTTTCGTATTTAAATTAATTTATTGTGTCTATTAGAAAATATTTGTTGATTTTTCATCTAAAAATGTTAGAAGAGTAAATTTAAAGTGAAATATTATGAATTTTAGACTATTATTGTGGTAAATTTATTCTTATTCGTTACATATAATTTTATTTTTAAATGTAGAGGGCCCCACATATAATTTTCCTTAAGGTCCCTAAAATCTCAAGGCCGAACCTGATTTTCTTCAATCAATTATATGAAAGAGTTCTTAGATCTTTTGTGTGAGAATCTTATTCTCAAAGGGTTGAAACTATATGATAGGATTCTCTAGTAACAGAATTTCTTAAACTATTAATAGTCCTTAGATTCTTTAGATGAGGACTCTGATTAATCGAGTATGGACTAGCACATGGGTTACTACCTCGTTCGATATGTAGATACTAATAGGAGGATGGTGTGTCACATATCATATGACATGAGATGTTGCTAGTAGACCTGTGGGTGGTAGTTGGAGAACGATCAATTGAATGTGGCGTCGATGACAGACCACATGGTCTGGTGGATAATGGTCTTATCATCAGGTTGCAATGGTGTGTTAATCCTTAGATTTAAACCGACACGGTTGTCTTGTGTATTAGTTGCGGGATTTGCCAATGAGTCGAACCATTCAATTTAGAGGTGAGAACGTTCATCTATGTGATTCCATATTGCTGGTATTTGGAGACAACTGTTGGAATAGGATCTGTCGCCATCGTCGGTATTTGATGGGGCGAACGTTCTATGTGATCTACTATTAATGTGACGGGACAATCCTTAGCTAGGGCAAATTGAAAGTCAAAAAAGGTATTTCCTAAGATGTAATCTAGTAACATTAATGAAAACTGACACATAGTTATTGAGTTTGTGGGTTTGTCATTCAATAACTCTCGCTTAATCAAGACGTTAGGTGATGGAAGGATTATAGCACAAGATAATAGTCAACTATAATAGATTCACTTGAAGTGAAACTTCACTGCCACTTATACTGTCGTGAACCGCTGCTAGGCACTATTCAAGAACCCTCGAAAAGTCATTAGGATTTGATGAAGTTTCGGTGATGGGTATAGGGATTAACCAATACCGAAAAAGGTTTTGATGTTATCTGATTGTTAGCGGATAGTGAACCTAGAAAGTCACACACTATATAATGTTGTATTTCTTATCGACATCGTATGTTTGAAATAACTCTGAAAATGGTTGGTAAAAAGTTGACCCTTAGCCCCCATGCCAATAATGCATAGTGCATCATAAATTGCACGATTAGTCAATTATTAAAGTAAGGCTGCGCAGACGTGAAACTAAAATCAAATGGGGAGAAGAAGAAAAGGAAAAAGAAGGGGGAGGGAATGATTAAATAAGGCAGAAATTATACTTGTAATTGTTATGTTGTTATCTCTCATCTCTCTCTCTCTCCTCTCTTCTGACGCTACTATTTTCTTTTGTTTCTTCTTTTTGCTTTCTCTGAAAATATCATAGAAATTATACGTGTAATTGTTATGCGTATAATTTTGAAACACAGGTATCGATGATACGCAAATTCTCTGTGTTTAGTACAGGAAGAGATGACCGGAATGGTACCTTACCGCATACTAGGTGTTGGCAAACTAGGACCACTTTAGCGTGAGGTGGACACGGTCTTAGTACAGAAATTATTTCTATACCCCAACCTGATTAGTGGTTAATTTTATAAAATTTTTGTTATAATTATAACCCCCATTTTGATTTTAAATTGGTTTAATTGAATAATTATGTGTAATATATATCTATATATATAATATATAATATATAATATATTATAATAAACATGTAAATATAATACATATATATACTCAATGAAATGCATGCATGGATTATCTATATAATATATAAGCATATAATATCCCATATAATATATCATATCAATATATATATAATATAATAGATGATTTATTAATAAATTGCTTATTTATAGGTATGAAGAAGGTGGACTTGGAGGCCCAAAAAGAATTCAAGCCCAAAGAGAATTCAATTCCATGAAGAAAAAAGAATTCAAGCCCATGGAAAATTAAAGTCCATGAAAAAATTAAAGTCCATGAAGAATTAAGACCCAACTTGAGCATCCCATGAAAGATATCATTTGAAGAAGGCCCAAGGATTATTTTTAATCCTAATGAAGATTAAAAATCAATTTATAGAAATCTATTTTTATTTTTTATGTGAGTGCTTTATTAAGTGTGTCTTTTAGCTAAAATCCATTTAACTATTAGTTGTGTATTATAACTAAAATCCATTTAACTTTATGAGTGCTTTATTAGGTATGTATTTTAGCTAAAATCCATTTAACTTTAATTATGTATTATAGCTAAAATCCATTTAACTTTAAGTGTGTGAGTGCCCATTAGATATAATTATGTCTAGTTGAATAATTGAAAATTATGTGGTTTGTATTGCATCTTGTGGCCTATAAATAGGTTACTTGATTGCATTTGTAAGTGTGATTATTATTCTTGAATAAAAGTTTAGTTGTTTCCTTAGAATTCTCTCTTTGAGAATTGTTCTTGTTCTTTCTCCTTTTCTTTATTATTTTCTCTTGTGATCTTACTTTATTTCTTTCTTCTTTTAAATTCTTATGTCATTTATTGTTACTTTATTAATCACCGCCTAAATGGCCGGTTAGTTTATGCTTTTAAATTTCTGCAATTTTAATTCTTGTCTTTTAAATATTCACCGCCTAAATGGCCGGTTAGTTTCTGTTATTTTAATTCCTGTCATTTAAATTTTGTCATTTAAATTACGCCATTTAAATTCCTGTTAATTAATTTACAAATAAAGATGAGTAGCTAAACCCAATCTTGGGTTAAGGCAAGGACAGTGTCCAACGCCAATGATTCCCAAAGAAAGCTACGCTTTAAAAGAGTAACATTAATTTAAATTTCACTATGAGTGTGTATTTTTAAATTAAGAAATCATTAGGTTTGGATTGAAGCATAAGCCTAACTTAGAGCTTTCATGCCATGTATGAAAGTTACTAGAATTGGAAATGCTATCATACCCAAACCCGGATGATTAATTTAGTTGTTTTGTGTATTAATTGTAATTGGATTTATGGTAGTTGCTTAAACTAGAATCTCACATATCATGTATGGAGATTGCTTAAATTAGAACTATCATCATCTCTAATTGCATTTAATAACAAACTCTCATATCTGAAATTAAATTAATGTTACTAACCTTGTCTATTAAAATTTTAGAATCAACGGGTTGGCACTGAAATTGTTTTAACCCAAGTACTATCTAATTTCATATTCTTACATACAGTAATTATTTTAATTTCTGCTTTATTTTATTTCCTCGTATATGTTGTCTAAAAAAACTATAAAAAAAACCTTGTTGCCAATTTGTCCAAATGTGTATGTTTGTGTGTGACATTCTTTTTATTTTGCCATAAATAAATCTCTCAGTGGACGACCTGGACTCATCCAGAAAATATAAATTTAAATTTGAACTACAACTACACTCGTACACTGACGAGTATAAACCTCTCACCGATATATAAAAAAAATATATAAAATTTTTATTGTGTTTTGTTTTGTGTTTTAATTGCAGGGTGAGAGTGCAGTCAAATTTTGGCGCCGTTGCCGGGGAGATTGAGGCAAAAACAAAAAGAAAAAAAATTATAAATTTAAAAAAAAATTAAAAAAATAAATAACAAAATATATATATATTTAGATAGCTATTAGTTACTAAACAGAGCAAGAGACTACGATCAGGTATGATTATTGAACCATTAATTGATTCATTAACATCATTATCTGTCGTTGAATTGTCATTTTCATATTCTATATGTCTCAGTATTTTAGCATTTCTATGCCTTCTAATGCATTTGGCCATCTCGAGCCCAGTGAGGAGAGATTTTCTTTCAACCAGAATCAGAGAGAATTATTATTTGTCGGGCTACGACCCAGATCTTTACACTGGTTTTCCCAATTCCTATGGCCATTGGAATTATCCTTGGAGTGATAACTCTTTGTTCCAATCTCATGAACCTTTCTCTCCAGTGTCTCACCAATTTGAGTTAGAACAAGGGGTTAGATTTGATACTTATCAACCTCAGGATGAAAATTTTTTAGAGGACACCCTTCATGAGTTTATGCAAGGTCAAATGAGTTTTATTACACAAGTGGCCGAATTTCAAGACCAAACATCTAAGGCCTTAGGTGATATTCTAGATCAGTTGACCTTGTTAACACAAACCTTGAGCGTAAGTGAGCTTGACGAATTTTCAACCCAACCCAATCAAAATTCCATAAGTCATGAGTTAGTCCAACCAACACCCATCCCTAAGAGTGATGACCCAATTGAGAGACCCGATAACCCAAGGATGGTGTACCCTGTCATAGAAGAAAAATTGGACAAAAAAGAAACAAGTTTAGAAGAAAAAACCTGGGAAGAAGAAGAGGATAAAATTCGAGAGCCAAAATGTGAAGATGTCATAGGTCTATCTACATTTAAGCCTAAATTTCTACTTTTTAGGATAGTCTATGTTATTGAGAATAAAATTAAATCAGACATGTGTGAGGTGTTTGTGCGAATTAATGTGTCGTGCTCTGATGTAATAAAACCAACACCTCCGAATGATACATTTTCAAAATATGTATGTGCATTCATGAGAAAAATTAATTTACATAATTTTGAAAATAAAAGTGGTGTAATGAATGAGAGTTATTATACGATTAGGTGGGCAACCACTCATCTGATCCTTAACTGGAAGAAAAGAAAAAAAATAATAAAAAAAGAAAACTCTAAAAAATTAAAATATTTTTTTTAATAAATAAATATATATTTAAACCAAAAATATATATATTGTTTCTTTTCTGCATTACTTAATTAATTTTGACTCAAATAGTATTTTTTTGTGTGCAGTCTAAACAAAATTTTTGCATACGAGTTTATACATTGAAGACCGCCAGGTATCCCTATCTTCTATCCTTTTATTGCTGGTTGAGGACAATGTGCAATTCAAGTTGGGGGGTAAGGTGTACTTAGGAATTGATTTATGATATTGATCTATTGTGCAAATAATTTTGTTTGACTCGATAATATTAACTTGTGTGGTATACATACTTTTATTGAACCCCTTAAAAAAATTTAATTTAAAAAAAAAAAAAAAACAATAACAAAATTTTAAAAAAAAAATTAAAAAAAATTCAAAAAAAAAATTCAAAAAATAGGGAGACAGAATTGACGTTGGGGGTAGCCACTTTTCTTGAGCAGTGTAATCACACTGCCCTATAAAGAAAGAAACATACTGCCAAATGTTGAAAAATGAGACGCCAGACGATGCCAAGCGTGTCAGCGCAATTATAGCAGGTCTCGAGCCGAGTGTGGAATAGTGATGCCCATTGCTCTATAAGAGACTCCATATCTGTATGAGGCAAGCCACCCTTCTTGAGCTCAATCATCTCTCCTTTGTGTTATTCTCCGATCAGGTACTCTCATCCCTTTTGTAAAGTTTATAGTTCTTTATTTATTTATTTATTTATTTTTCTTCTTATTAGAGTTTTCTTTTAAAAAAAAAAAATGGATCTTCAGCTTTCAAAAATTCGCAAGTACTATCCATCTCTCCCAATGAATGATTTGAAAAAAATTTATACTGGTAGGTGTGTAAGACTTGGGACATTGATGCGTAACAACATCCCTGAAGATATTCGTTGGCTAATCGAAGCAAAAGTTCGATTAGCTGGCGAAACTTCACCTAGTTTTAAGCACTTCCCAGGTTTAGGAAAGAGTAGTTTTGCGAAAAAACGAAGAGCAAAAAGAGTGAATGGTTGTTATAAATGTGCTCGTTGGACCTGTAACACACGATGCAAATCTGTGGGGTTTACATCCGTAAATCGAGAAGATAAAATTAGTTTCATAAAGGATGGACTGAGTAAGGAGTCTTTGGATGATATCCGATTGACTCTTGAGACGCATCCATGTGGAATAGTGCAAAGAGAACTTCTTGCTTTATGGGACCAGTTCATAAGTGACAACCAACGCTACAGTCTTGGGAATCTGACTAAAAACGACCCTATTTGCCAATCTATAAGAAAATTGGATGGGAAGCCTATCCCCACTTCATAGAAAGTGTTTAAGCCGTTTCTGGACGTAAAACCAGAGGAAGATGTGAGCCACAATCACAACTATTTGTACATACGCATGATTTTTGTTTGTATTTATTTCTTGTTAAATTGTTGTATAGCTACTTTTGATCGCCAAACCTTTTTCCAGGGCATACAAAGAAACATAAATGGAAGGTCAGTCAGTTCGTCGAATTAAGACCATATGTGTACTATGTGGCTCTCAACTTGGGAGCGATAGTTGTTACGCACTTGCAGCAAGCGAACTTGGCTTAAAATTAGGAGAGAAAAAAATTAATTTGGTATATGGAGGGGGAAGTCGTGGATTGAATGGTTGTGTTTCACAAGCTGCACATCTTGGAAAATCATATGTGTTAGGTGTAATACCAATCCCTTGGGCTGAACCACATATTTCCAGGATTACACGCGGTCAACTTATAGAAACGAATTCTATGTCTGAGCGCATGGCTTGTAAGATTTATCAGTCAGACGCCTTCATTGCTTTACCAGGAGGTTTTGGTACACTTGAAGAAATCTTCTGTATAATCTCTTGGGCAAAGAGCGATCTACATACCAAACCCATTGGACTTTTAAATGTTAACCATTTTTTCGATGGGTTGCTCTCGTTTCTTGATCAGGCTGTGGATCAAAAGTTCATTTCTCTTTCAGCAAGAAAGATTCTCATTTCTGCATCTACCTTTGAGGAGCTGTTAGAGAAATTACACACTTATGTTCCACAGCACGATCCTTATGAGCTTAGGATAGATTGGTCTAAGGCAATCAGAAACAAACGTCAAAAAGGTCCGATTAATTTAGATTTATCACTGTGAGGAGTGCTCTTTGATAAGATGGCTGAGTAAGGAGTACTTTTTGTACTCTTGAGACGCATCTAATTATTGTGCAACTTGCTGGATTTTTCTTGGTTGTGTTTCTTAAAAAAAAAAAAAAAAAACTGTGGAATGTTATTAGATAAGTCTATGATAAGATGGCTGAGTAAGGAGTACTTTTTGTACTCTTGAGACGCATTTTGTTTATCTTATGACTTGCATGAAATTTTTATTTTGGTGTGAAAATATATAACTATATGGTATGCTCATTTGTTTGTTTGAGTTTTAGCAGTTCACAGTAAATCAATGGACTTGTGGAGTTACAAGTATTCCTAACAACCCTATTTTATTACTGCAATGCAAGTTGAGGGGTGTAAGGTCTAGTTATGAATTATCTGGTTCATGATTAACTATGAATTTGCTGTTGTATGCTTGTAGTTTTGTGTGAATTGATTATCTTTATCTGCTTTTATTACAAAAAAAAAAAAAGAACAACAACACAAAAAAAAAATAATTGTGTGTTTTAAATAATGCTATTCCTAAAGCTTTGGAGTTATGCACTAATAGTTGGTTAAGTTTGCAATACGGAACATGAATGCATTGATTTCTTATTTGAAAACGTATATGCATTAAAACAAGTAATTTGCATTCATCGGGTATTCAAAATTAAAATTGGTTATTGGTCATAATGTCAAAGGTAACAATAATTTGCTGATTAATACATTGTATGATCCCTCAATAGAAGTGGAGACTATTACCCAAGTGAGTGTTTGAGCCTAATAACCGTTAATTCTGAGTGAAATAACACTTATTCTAAATATGCTTTATTGTTTATCTCATCTTTTCAATGGCTTCAAAACATCAATTTGCTTTGAATGTCTAGTATGATAGCTGATGAATTTGACTGGTTTCAAATTCTGAATTAGATGACTGAGTAGCATTGTTTTGAAGCATGATAAGGGGATCAATTTCTTTCGTTTTGAGCTTATTAACCTTTTCTTTCTTTACATGAACCTCCATTGCTAGCCCATTGAGCCAATTGTAGTACAATTTTTCTTTCGTTACCCTCGTTTAACCCATAACCATATGAATTTTGTCAAACCTGGTGTGTTTTTGAGAATTAGTCTGTCTAGCTATTTTCATATTTAAAAAAAAAAAGAAAAAAAAGAAAAAAAAAAGAAAAAAAAAGAGAAGAAAAAAAAAAGTGAAAGAAAAAAAAAAAAAGGAATTATCTTAGCTATTCAGCACAAGTGTTTTAAAATAAATGCTGAAAAAAAAAGGATTTGGGGTTGCCCGATTTTTGCGAAGAGGTTGAGAACAGACAAGTTAGATCCTAGATCTAAGAAGGGTCATTTTGTGAGATATCCTAAAGACAGTTTAGGGTATAATATCTACTTTTTGGTTGACCCAAAAGTTGTGGTTGCCAGGCATGTTATTTTCTTAGAAAAAGAATTAATCCAAGAAGGTGGCATGGGAAAGAAAATAGATCTGACAGAAAATGAGTCTTTTATTCCACAAATATTTGATCAAATTATTGAGCAAGACGAATCAAATTAGGGAGATCATTCACAAGTTCCTTGTGAGTCTGGTAGAGTGTCCCATCATCTGGATTGATGGTATGATTTATTGGTGAATGAGGTACATGAATTGTTCTTACATGGGGACAGTAACAAATTAGTTAGCCCTACCACCTATGAGAAGACGATATCTGATATCGATGCCTCGAAGTGGCAGATAGCTATGGAATCTGAGATGGAGTCTATGTACTCCAATTAGGTCTGGGTCTTAGTATATCACCTGAAGGAATTGTTCTTGTCGGGTGTAAATAGATCTTCAAAAGAAAGATTGATTCAGATGGACAGGTTTCTACCTATAAAACTCGGATGGTGGCAAAGGGTTATCGTCAATGTCAAGGTATTAATTATGACGAGACTTTTCATCTATCGCGATACTGAAGTCCATTAGGATGATGTTAGCTAATGTTGCTTACTATGACTATGAGATCTGACAGATGGACGTCAAGACTACTTTTCTGAATGGATTTCTTGAAGAAGAAATCTATACGGAATAACCGAGTGGATTTGAGTCTGCCGATCTTTGTCAAGTATTTTTGCTTAAGAGATCAATATATGGTCTGAAGCAAATATCGAGGAGTTGGAACATTTGTTTTGATCACCAGATCAAAGGGTTTGGTTTCTTGAGAAATTCAGATGAACCATGTGTACATAAGAAAGCTACTGGAGCAACATTGAGTTCCTAATGTTGTATGTGGATGATATTTTAATTATGGATAACAGTGCAAATATGATGATGTCTACGAAAGCCTGGTTATCTAAAGTATTCTCCACGAAGGATTTAGAAGATGCTACCTATATTTTGGGGATTAGACTTTATAGAGATAGAGTCAGTAAATTGATAGGTCTCTCCTAGAGCTTGTACATAGAGAAGATGCTAAAGAGGTTTACCATGTTGAATTCCAAAAAGGGACAGTTGTCTGTCTGAGTTAGAGTTCATTTTTCAAAGAAGATGTCCCCAAATACTTCTAAAGAGAGGAATTGTATGAGTTAGGTATCTTATTCTTTGGCAATTGATAGCCTTATGTATGCGATGATATGTACGAGGCTAGATATTGTATATGCTATGAGTGTTATAAACTGATATTAGTCCAATCTCGGTGAGAGTCACTGGATCACAGTGAAACATATTTTGAAGTATTTACGAAAGACTAAAGATATGCTACTAATTTATGAAGAGGGTGATTTCCATGTGGATGGATTCACTGATTCGGATTTTCAATCGGATGATGATCGTAAATCCACGTTTGGTTTTTCATCTCTTGAATGGTGGTACTGTGAGCTAAAAAAGTTCCAAGGAGGCAATCATAACGAATTTAACCACTGAAGCTAAGTATGTTATGGCATGTGATGCTGCTAAGGAAGCTGTTTGGATTCAGAAGTTTTTTTTTGAGGTTGCTGTGGTTCCAGCTATTCTGTCACTAGTACCCTTGTATTGTGACAACAATAGAGCTGTCACATAGGCAAAAGAACCCAGACTCATTAGAAGTCCAAATACATTGAATGCCGATTTCATTTAATTTGAGAGATTATAACACGTGGGGACGTGCAGCTGCAGAGAATAGATTTAATAGATAATATAGCTAGCTGACTCACTCACCAAGGCTATAACTCAGTCACAGTTGAATTGACATCTTGAAAATATGGGTATCAGATTCTAGCCAATGGTGTAACACTAGATGTAAATTAACATTAGTGTAAGTGGGAGATTATTAGAGTTGTGTGCCCTGGTGATAGATTTGGATGATATCTAACGTGCTTGTTTTAATGCATTAATTGTATTTTTGTATAAATTTATAAAAAACAAGATTTTCTTCATTTATATTTTCTTCAGCGTTGACCCTGGGCATAGGTTGTATAAGCCGCCTAGGGCCCTCATTCATCCAACTACTTTTATTTTTTTTTTATAATTTTAGGGAGGTCCATAAATTAATATTTAAATTATTTAATAATTATCATAATTTAAATTATTTTATCAATTATCATAATCTTAAATTATTTTATTTTTATCAATCAAATAATTATTAATATTATTTTCATAAATTATTTTACTTTTTATTTAACAACAAAATGTTTCAACAAAGAAAAAATAAAAAATAGTGGCGGGAGATGCCCTACCTCTTTCCCCTTGACCAAATCCCCAAAGTCCAAAGTCCAAACCCCCATTGCCTTTATCTCTTTCTCACATGCTC
The DNA here is from genome assembly GCA_036245055.1 of Diospyros kaki. Taxonomy (NCBI): domain Eukaryota; kingdom Viridiplantae; phylum Streptophyta; class Magnoliopsida; order Ericales; family Ebenaceae; genus Diospyros; species Diospyros kaki. The sequence continues at coordinate 184,598 of BSEG01000008.1, read as the reverse complement.
CCCTCTTCGTTATCTCCAGCCAGTTGATCGCCACTGCTCATCAGTCACCGTTAGCAGAATGCCACTATTCTGTTTAGGTATGCATTGCTCTCTAGTCTACTATTCGGCCTTGAAAAATTCTATTTCGTTTTTCTATCTTTTACTTCTAAATTTTACAGTTAAAAAGGGGGAAAAATGGGGGCATCAAAAATTATTTTTAATGAGGAAACAAGTACACACTAAGTTCTCAAAAATTTTGGTAATGGTGGGTTTAGGGTTGTTTTGTGGGTGATGGAAAATTTTGGAAAGTGCAATTAATTTCTTCTATTTTTCATAGTTGTGTTCTTCTGTTAATTTGTTTTACAGATTTCAATTCAAATATCAAATCTAACCAGATTCTATTATTCCTCAATTACCTTTGAATTTGATATTGTATTGATTTTCGTATTTAAATTAATTTATTGTGTCTATTAGAAAATATTTGTTGATTTTTCATCTAAAAATGTTAGAAGAGTAAATTTAAAGTGAAATATTATGAATTTTAGACTATTATTGTGGTAAATTTATTCTTATTCGTTACATATAATTTTATTTTTAAATGTAGAGGGCCCCACATATAATTTTCCTTAAGGTCCCTAAAATCTCAAGGCCGAACCTGATTTTCTTCAATCAATTATATGAAAGAGTTCTTAGATCTTTTGTGTGAGAATCTTATTCTCAAAGGGTTGAAACTATATGATAGGATTCTCTAGTAACAGAATTTCTTAAACTATTAATAGTCCTTAGATTCTTTAGATGAGGACTCTGATTAATCGAGTATGGACTAGCACATGGGTTACTACCTCGTTCGATATGTAGATACTAATAGGAGGATGGTGTGTCACATATCATATGACATGAGATGTTGCTAGTAGACCTGTGGGTGGTAGTTGGAGAACGATCAATTGAATGTGGCGTCGATGACAGACCACATGGTCTGGTGGATAATGGTCTTATCATCAGGTTGCAATGGTGTGTTAATCCTTAGATTTAAACCGACACGGTTGTCTTGTGTATTAGTTGCGGGATTTGCTAATGAGTCGAACCATTCAATTTAGAGGTGAGAACGTTCATCTATGTGGTTCCATATTGCTGGTATCTGGAGACAACTGTTGGAATAGGATCTGTCGCCATCGTCGGTATTTGATGGGGCGAACGTTCTATGTGATCTACTATTAATGTGACGGGACAATCCTTAGCTAGGGCAAATTGAAAGTCAAAAAAGGTATTTCCTAAGATGTAATCTAGTAACATTAATGAAAACTGACACATAGTTATTGAGTTTGTGGGTTTGTCATTCAATAACTCTCGCTTAATCAAGACGTTAGGTGATGGAAGGATTATAGCACAAGATAATAGTCAACTATAATAGATTCACTTGAAGTGAAACTTCACTGCCACTTATACTGTCGTGAACCGCTGCTAGGCACTATTCAAGAACCCTCGAAAAGTCATTGGGATTTGATGAAGTTTCGGTGATGGGTATAGGGATTAACCAATACCGAAAAAGGTTTTGATGTTATCTGATTGTTAGCGGATAGTGAACCTAGAAAGTCACACACTATATAATGTTGTATTTCTTATCGACATCGTATGTTTGAAATAACTCTGAAAATGGTTGGTAAAAAGTTGACCCTTAGCCCCCATGCCAATAATGCATAGTGCATCATAAATTGCACGATTAGTCAATTATTAAAGTAAGGCTGCGCAGACGTGAAACTAAAATCAAATGGGGAGAAGAAGAAAAGGAAAAAGAGGGGGGAGGGAATGATTAAATAAGGCAGAAATTATACTTGTAATTGTTATGTTGTTATCTCTCATCTCTCTCTCTCTCTCTCTCTTTCTCCTCTCTTCTGACGCTACTATTTTCTTCTGTTTCTTCTTTTTGCTTTCTCTGAAAATATCATAGAAATTATACGTGTAATTGTTATGCGTATAATTTTGAAACACAGGTATCGATGATACGCAAATTCTCTGTGTTTAGTACAAGAAGAGATGACCGGAATGGTACCTTACCGCATACTAGGTGTTGGCAAACTAGGACCACTTTAGCGTGAGGTGGACACGGTCTTAGTACAGAAATTATTTCTATACCCCAACCTGATTAGTGGTTAATTTTGTAAAATTTTTGTTATAATTATAACCCCCATTTTGATTTTAAATTGGTTTAATTGAATAATTATGTGTAATATATATCTATATATATAATATATAATATATTATAATAAACATGTAAATATAATACATATATATACTCAATGAAATGCATGCATGGATTATCTATATAATATATAAGCATATAATATCCCATATAATATATCATATCAATATATATATAATATAATAGATGATTTATTAATAAATTGCTTATTTATAGGTATGAAGAAGGTGGACTTGGAGGCCCAAAAAGAATTCAAGCCCAAAGAGAATTCAATTCCATGAAGAATTCAAGCCCATGAAGAAAAAAGAATTCAAGTCCATGAAGAATTCAAGCCCATGAAGAAAAAAGAATTCAAGCCCATGGAAAATTAAAGTCCATGAAAAAATTAAAGTCCATGAAGAATTAAGACCCAACTTGAGCATCCCATGAAAGATATCATTTGAAGAAGGCCCAAGGATTATTTTTAATCCTAATGAAGATTAAAAATCAATTTATAGAAATCTATTTTTATTTTTTATGTGAGTGCTTTATTAAGTGTGTCTTTTAGCTAAAATCCATTTAACTATTAGTTGTGTATTATAACTAAAATCCATTTAACTTTATGAGTGCTTTATTAGGTATGTATTTTAGCTAAAATCAATTTAACTTTAATTATGTATTATAGCTAAAATCCATTTAACTTTAAGTGTGTGAGTGCCCATTAGATATAATTATGTCTAGTTGAATAATTGAAAATTATGTGGTTTGTATTGCATCTTGTGGCCTATAAATAGGTTACTTGATTGCATTTGTAAGTGTGATTATTATTCTTGAATAAAAGTTTAGTTGTTTCCTTAGAATTCTCTCTTTGAGAATTGTTCTTGTTCTTTCTCCTTTTCTTTATTATTTTCTCTTGTGATCTTACTTTATTTCTTTCTTCTTTTAAATTCTTATGTCATTTATTGTTACTTTATTAATCACCGCCTAAATGGCCGGTTAGTTTATGCTTTTAAATTTCTGCAATTTTAATTCTTGTCTTTTAAATATTCACCGCCTAAATGGCCGGTTAGTTTCTGTTATTTTAATTCCTGTCATTTAAATTTTGTCATTTAAATTACGCCATTTAAATTCCTGTTAATTAATTTACAAATAAAGATGAGTAGCTAAACCCAATCTTGGGTTAAGGCAAGGACAGTGTCCAACTCCAATGATTCCCAAAGAAAGCTACGCTTTAAAAGAGTAACATTAATTTAAATTTCACTATGAGTGTGTATTTTTAAATTAAGAAATCATTAGGTTTGGATTGAAGCATAAGCCTAACTTAGAGCTTTCATGCCATGTATGAAAGTTACTAGAATTGGAAATGCTATCATACCCAAACCCGGATGATTAATTTAGTTGTTTTGTATATTAATTGTAATTGGATTTATGGTAGTTGCTTAAACTAGAATCTCACATATCATGTATGGAGATTGCTTAAATTAGAACTATCATCATCTCTAATTGCATTTAATAACAAACCCTCATATCTGAAATTAAATTAATGTTACTAACCTTGTCTATTAAAATTTGAGAATCAACGGGTTGGCACTGAAATTGTTTTAACCCAAGTACTATCCAATTTCATATTCTTACATACAGTAATTATTTTAATTTCTGCTTTATTTTATTTCCTCGTATATGTTGTCTAAAAAAACTATAAAAAAAACCTTGTTGCCAATTTGTCCAAATGTGTATGTTTGTGTGTGACATTCTTTTTATTTTGCCATAAATAAATCTCTCAGTGGACGACCTGGACTCATCCAGAAAATATAAATTTAAATTTGAACTACAACTACACTCGTACACTGACGAGTATAAACCTCTCACCGATATATAAAAAAAATATATAAAATTTTTATTGTGTTTTGTTTTGTGTTTTAATTGCAGGGTGAGAGTGCAGTCAAATTTTGGCGCCGTTGCCGGGGAGATTGAGGCAAAAACAAAAAGAAAAAAAATTATAAATTTAAAAAAAATTAAAAAAAATAAATAGCAAAATATATATATATATATATTTAGATAACTATTAGTTACTAAACAGAGCAAGAGACTACGATCAGGTATGATTATTGAACCATTAATTGATTCATTAACATCATTATCTGTCGTTGAATTGTCATTTTCATATTCTATATGTCTTAGTATTTTAGCATTTCTATGCCTTCTAATGCATTTGGCCATCTCGAGCCCAGTGAGGAGAGATTTTCTTTCAACCAGAATCAGAGAGATTGATATGCACGAGCAAAAAATCCTTAAAACTGTGAGTCGAATCCTTCACCCTTCAAAGGTACTACATTAAAGTAGGGTCCCTAGTTTCGTTTGTTCCCTAAAACTGTTAGATTACAAGTTGGGAGTCACTATGAACCATAATTTTCCAGACCTCGAGTTTTTTTGCGATGTTGAGACCAACAATAAGGATTTCGTACTCCGCAATGTTATTGGTGCTCAAAAAGGAAAATTGTATGGAATACTCAAATGCTTCACCCCATTTCCTTGGGTATTACAAGCTTTATTGACAAATAGCATCCACTCGGTATTGGACTCCGTCATGAGATCGGGAGTGTGAGTGCATTCTACTATAAAGTCCACCAATGTTTGGCTTTCTATGGCCTTCCAGGGTTTAAAATGAATGTCATATTCATATAGCTCGATATGACCCATTTCATTAATATCCCGAAATACTCTAGTCATTAAAGGACTTGGCGCAGGAGTTGGTCCATGAGTACAATGATAGTATGAGATTGAAAATATGGGCCTGAACTTCCTAGCCACTATCACAAGCACGATGGCTACCTTTTTTTTTTTTTTGCATAGAGATAGTGATCTTCAGCACCTTGAAGGATTTTACTAGCATAATACACATGTCGATCTGACCGTTCAACCTTTTTTAAGAGTGTCGCACTAACCATAATATTACTAACTCCTAGATATAGGTAAACAGGCTCCCTGATTTTTGGTCGGGTTAACAGCAAGATCTCTTTTAAATACGTCTTGAAGTCTCAGAATATATGTTCAAAGTCCTCGTTCCACTAAAATATTTTCCACACTTGAAGACTTAAAAAATATGAGGTTTTTTTCCGGTAAACTTTGAAAGACATCGATTGAGTGCTGCCAAGTGGGTCATCAGTTACTGTACGTCATTTATTGACAAAAAGGGTTACATGTCAAGGATAGCCTGGATTTTCTCCAAGTTGTATTCAATTCCTCACTACATTATTATATATCCTAGAAATTTGCCTGATTGAATACTGAAAACATATTTGTTGGGGTTAAGCCACATGTTGCACTGTTGGCAAACTGTAGACACTTGAGTGAGCTCCTCGACTTATGGTTTGTTCAGGTGACTTTTGATGATCATATCATCAACATAGGCCTCCATGGTAGTTCCCAGCAAGCCTCAAACACCTTATTAATCAGTCACTAATAAGTGGTTCTCATTTCTTTAATTTGAATGGCATGACATCGTAGCAATGCGTACATTTTTTTGGTAATAAATAACGTTTTCTTGACATTCAGGGGATTCATGCGAATTTGTTGGTATCCAAAAAATGCGTTAAGAAAACTTAACATTTCATAATTACATCTCTCATCTACCAGTTGATCAATCAAGGGCAATAGGTAGGAATCTTTAGGGCATGTCTTGTTAAAGTCGGTGAAATCAACACACATTTGCCATCGCCCATCGTGTTTCTTTACCATCACGACATTGGCTAACCATTTTGGGTAGTAGACTCACAAATGAACTTAGCTTTGAGGAGTTTCTTAACTTCCTCATCAAGAGTTGGCAATCAATTTGGGACAGTGTTCCATTTTTTCTATTTAATGGGTTTGGCTCCGAGGCTTATGTTTAGGTAGCGGGAGATTGTAATACCCCATATTTTCGTAAGGTTGCCATGTATTTTAAGTGAGTTTAAAATATCAAAAAATGGGCTTGAAAGGGCAATTAGTTGTCGAATCAGCTGCAGGGAGTGCCCTGGGGCCTAGATGCTTAAGGAAAATGATGTGACATCATTAAGCATGTGGAGGTATGATTTATGGCACTGAAAGAAATTGGATCGGGAACGGTTCCTGGTACAGCTAAATAGACAGTTGTGATTTAGGTTGAAATACCGAGTTATCGTAGGGGGCATCCGGTAAGTTAACGGAACCCTAAGGAAGTTCATATTTGGTATGTAGAGTAACCCTTTAGTAGTTTTTGGATGAAACAAAAGGGTTTGTAACCAAAACGAAGATTCAGACCTAAGTGCAATTTTCTAAAATTAATAGAGGGAGGTTGAAACGATGTTTTCTCGGAATCTTCAAAGGAAAGTTTTAGAACATTTCAAAGTGTTATGAAGGTCTTGAGGGAGAAGTTTAGTTTTTGAGCCAGGGGCAAAATCATAATTTTTAAAGTTCAGGTAAAAGTGTAATTTACCTTAAAAATAGGGGTACTAGCGTAATTAGTCCTTTATTCGGGGACTAAAATGAAATTAAAAATTAGCCTAGAGACCAAGTTGAAAAGGGTTTAAGTACAATTAACTGAAAAGTTTTGGCCAAAATGTAATTCTTGAAACCTTTCTATTAAGGGCATTTGGGAGATTCAGGAAAAGCCTCATAAATGACTTTAGAGATAAGGATGAAGTCTCATGATGACGTTAGAGATAAGATAAAGACTTATGATGACGTTAGAGATAAGATGAAACCTCATGATGACTTATTTGATAAGATTTGATGAGATTTGATTGAATGCGATTTGATTTAGATAAGATTTGATAAGATCTTATTTGGATAAGATTTGATTGCATTAGATTTGATTCGGATAAGAATGATTGCAAAAAATCTTAGAAGATTTGGAATGATTAGAGAATATTTTAGAAGATTTGAAATGATTGGAATATCTTGAAAGATTTAGAAAAGATTTGAAATGATTGGAATATCTTGTAAGATTTAGAAAAAATTTGAAATGATTGTGACTTACTTGGTGGCCAAGTTTCCAAACCTATAAATAGGGTGCTCATGGCCAAGGGTTTCCTCATTCTAAGTTGTGAGAAATTCGTGCTAGACAAGAGTGCTTCGAGCTTAGTGGATAGAAGATTTTTATTGCTAGAGAAGAAGAAGCACTTGCTCAATGCGTGAGGACGTGTGAGGAGGTGGTTTTGTCAGAAGACTTGAGGATTTGCACAAATTTTGAGGAATCCCGAAATTAAGTCAAGCTGAGACTCTAGCACTCAAACTCATATTTTTTGTAAAGCTCCTATTGCATGAAACGTGTTTTGTGTAACGTTTTTGTACGCCAAATCATATTGTTCTCTTACATGAAATTATGTTGCATATATGAAATGTAATTTCTTGAAAAATATATGTTGTTAGTTTTCAACTATTGCATTTATAAAATTCGTATGGCCATACTGTTGTACCTATCTGTTGTTGTTCGAGGGCAAAAGTCGGGATATCCCCCGAGAGGCGTTGTGCGTGCGCTATCGAGAAAGCTGTCGTGGGGAAGACCGTGAGTCTAAGGGATAACGGATGTGGTGATTGAATGAGTTCTATGAGGTTGGGCTGAGGTGACATGGTTAGGGACCTCCCGAGAGGCGCTATGCGTACGTCACTGAGGAAGCTCTCGTTAAAGGAGGCTGGCATGTTTATGAGGCACTTCGGAGTAGGCTCGTTGTTTTCTCATTCGTTTTATAACTGTTCATATATGTATATGAACTGTTTTGGAGTTCTCACTAGAAGGTTCATCTTTTAATTGGGTTATGCCCCTGGAATATTCAAACGTTTCAGGTTCGACAAACTGCTCTAAGGAAAAGAAGGTAGTTGAAGAATAAGCTTATTGTGCTGTTGGTAGCATGTTTATCATGTCTTTATGTATGTATGAGAAATTCAGTTCATGCGAACCTTAGTATGTTTTCGGTCATGTTTAAGACACTCGGTTATTGCTTCGAGGGATGATGTCGGTGTAAAATATCTTGTAGACATCTTAAACAGTTTCATATATGATAAATAAAGCATTATGGTTATGAACAATATCAGGTTCGATCTAGCTTCCACATTTGAAATGATATCACCTGTCTTAGCTGTATGATTATCGGGTTTGATAGGCTGAGAATGTGAAATTAGAGTTTTGGGAATTGTATATTGTATATTGACAGTTTCAGCGTTAAAACGAAAAAGAATTCCTGAAATCCTAAGGTATAACACGCCCGGGAAAATCAAGGGTGTTACAGAGAGCACCTAAGGATTAATACTAGGCATGTTCGCAGGTGTCCACACAAAGATATCAACATTAGAACACAGACATTGCACGATTTCTTATCTTTCATAAGGTAACAATTGGCTTCCCACATAGACAAGTTTATTCTCGTTGTCTTCGTGTAACCTAACTGCCTCAAGGGCCTCAATCAATTGTGGCTTGCCTAAAGGTTATTCAAATATGGAGAGAGTCTTGGCATTAATAGCTACTTCCTTCTTTTTCTGGCTTTTAGTGGATGACACATAGCAAACATGAGCCTTTTTCTGGTCTCCCCAGACTTGTCCCACATTACTAGGAGTGGGGAAGTTCATTAGCAAGTAACTTAGCTGAATGAATGCCCTCACGTTCTTAATTATTTATCTCCTAAGAATGATGTTGTAGGCTGTGGATAACATCCTGATCACCATGAAGTTGACTTGCTATGTAATGCTCTAAAGGTGAGTCCTCAAGGTTATGGGGAGTTGTATAGAGCCTGCAACCGTCATGCTTCTCTTGTGAAATTGTACAAAAGGGAGGAGACAATCCTCAAACTGTCAAAGAATTGTGCATTTTCTCAAAGCAGTTCCATTAGCTTAAATTGATGGAGTTGTCGTTGTCCATGAGAATGTTGTCTATTGGATTGTAACACCCCAAGAGCCCAGAGAAGAGTAGTATATATTGAGGATAAGTAAGGAAAGAAAAAACACCAGTTGGATACCTTTTGGGCTGAATGTAGGCAAGGAACTCCGGGGTTAAGCGTGCTTAAACTGGGAGTAGTTCAAGGATGGGTGACCTCCTGGGAAGTTCGTGTAGGCCCATCAAGGTAAGTTGTTCCGGTCCTTCCTATCGCTGGATGCGGGATGTTACAGGTGGTATCAAATTCGACCCTTGGTGAAGGCGGTCCAATGAGGGCGGGAGTGGCACTGGGGCTCGAGGGCCTGTACAAGGAGTGGGTTCTGGCAGGCTTCTAGGATGACAGCCTCCAAAAGGGGAGAATGTCTGGGACCAGTTGTAAGGTCACATGACGAGGATGTCATGTGCTCAAAGGGGAGAGAATGTAACACTCCAAGAGCCCAGAGAAGAATAGTATATATCGAGGATAAGTAAGGAAGGAAAAAACACCAACTGGATACTTTTTGGGCTGAATGTAGGCAAGGAACTCCGGGGTTAAGCATGCTTGAACTGGGAGCAGTTCAAGGATGGGTGACCCCCTGGGAAGTTTGCGTAGGCCCATTAGGGTAAGTTGTTCCGGTCCTTCCTATCGCTCGATGCTGGATGTTACATGGATATTTTGCTACCACAGCCGATATGACTAAAGGATCATCGTGCAACATTAGAATGTTCCCCTGATTAGTGGGGATGAAAGTAATGGGCTCTTCGCCCAATGTAGTGTAGCTATGGAGTGACATGATGGCCTAATGTGCATATGCCTTTCATGCTGAGGAGTCTTTAGCCAAGGCCCCTCCTCCTGAAATGATGTGAATATGTTCATATGTACGCTTGTTATCTATAGATGGCCTCGAGGCTTTCCCACAGTGCGGCGGCAGTGGCAAGACTTTTTTCTATTTGTAATTATTCTCATTATTACTAGGATTCTTCTTTCCTTAGTAACTGTGATTATTCTTGGGTGATCTTCCCAGTTGTTGGTTATTTTGATAGGGCCATCTTTTAGGCCATCGAGGAATACTTGTCATAAATTGGTCCAACTTTCTCTCCCAAATGAGCTGAATGTATTTGTCTAGTTCAAAACATTACTCTGTGGAATGACAAAAAAACTGGTGGTACATACAAAAAGGTCTAGTGTCGTCGTCTTGCTGCTTGTTAGGAGGGTGAGGGAAATTAATCATCCCTGCTTGTGCCATTAGAGCGTCAGGTCGAGGGTTTGGGAAAGGTAGATATTTATGGAATTTAGTCCTAAGGAAGTCATCTGGTTTGGGGACCTTGGCTTCGCTCTTCAGGGGCTTTTCTCCCATTAATTTCTCTCTTTTTCTCTTGTCCCTATCTTGTTGTATGTCAAAGGTGTTAAGAATTTCTATTTAGACGACGATCTTATTGGCACGAGCGAGCAACTTAGCCAATGACATTGGTTGATCAAAGGCTAAGGATTCCTTGAGTGGTGCAAATGTGGTGCCTTGGAGGAATGCAGTGACCACTGTCCCAATTGATAAATCATGGACCTCTAAGGTGGCATTCTTGAATTGATCAATCTATTGCTTGAATGACTCCTCTAGATTTTGATAAACACTGAGCAAATAAGTGGAGTCTTTCTTTTGGGGGGGCATTAACTACTAAGGCAGTGAAACTCTTGTTGTAACTACTCGTACGAAAAAATCAATCAATACAAGAGTTCATTGTACCAGGCATGAGTTTACTCATTTAATGTTAAGGGAAATGACTGACACATAACAGTGTCGCTCCACTCTTGGAAGAGGGCGAGGGACTTATATTGCTGCATGTGGTAGTGTGGGTTCCATTTTCCCAAGTAGACAGTTAACACTGGGAACCTACGAGGACAGGCTAGCTTAGTATCTCGAGAAAAGCAAAATCTTTCGTTGGTGGACTTCATCTTGTGTTGTCATAACCTTCTTTTGCTCAAACCTTTTTTCTGCAAGGCGCTTGACCTTAGATTCTAAAAAAGGTTAGAGCATGGTTCCTAGGGGACTCTTGGCAAGGACCTTGTGGAGGATTTTAAACATTTTTAACAGAAGAGGTACTCTCAGCATTTTCTTATTAGGGAGCGTCCTGGCTGGTGTGCCTACACAGCTTGTATTTTCCTTTTGGAATGGCATTACCAAAAGGCTGTCGTAATATCCTGGATTTTCTAAAGGGTACAAGAGTAATTTTAACTTGGGTCATAGATGAAATTATCAAAAGATTAGGGATTTAAGTGTAATCTCTTACAGTTATCAATATTGAATCGACTGTTGGGAATGCCCTGTAACGTAGATGTCTAAGAAAATTTATATGATATTGATGAGCATCCCGAGATAGAATTTATGGTATTAAAAGAAATTGGAATCGAGACAGTTTTCGGTATAGTTTCGATTTAGGCTGAAAAACTGAATCATCGCAGGAGACTTTTGGGAAGTTAATGGAACCCTAAGGGGGCTCTGATTTTGCATAAGGATTAACCTTGAAGTGGTTTCGGGATGAAGCAAAAATCCAGTGAAGGTGCAAGGATGAAATTATGCTTATCGAGTAAACTTCTAGTTATTAATTTTGGATTTTTGGTATCGTAATGCAAATTAATTTGGCATTTGAGGGTATATTTGTAATTAGGGAATTGCAAGAGACGAAATTTGAGATTTAAATATGTTATTTCTCTATTATTAGAGTGTAATATATGACATATATATATGTATATATATGCACGTGAAGCAGTGGGCTGCAAATTTGTGCAATTAGAAACACATAAACAATTGTGGAGATATGGGGTTGGTAAGGTAGCAAGATTTGAAGAGATTGAGCATTAATGTGATATGTGCGCTTGCGTGGAGGCCATGCCTCTACAAAATCTTCATGGCCACACCTCTGCAAATCTTCTGCAAGTGGGATGCAAGAGTGAGGGTTAAGGCAATTGCGCCTATAAATAGATGGAGAATTGAGAGTAAATGGAGAAAGAAAGAAGAGAATGGAAGAGAAGAAATCGGAAGACAGCCATGGCTGCGGCAACAAGCTCGAACGAGTAGGGATGGTCATGAGCGGTGGCGAGCGGCAGCAGTGGCAACGGCGGGTGGTGGCCGATGACGGTGTGAGTGGCCGGTGGAGCAGTTGCGGGAGGCAGGCATGGCGGAAGCTGCTATGTGTGCGTGAAGTAGGGAAGGAGAAGAAGAAAGGAAGAACAAGAGAAGAAAAAAAGAAAAGAAAAAGAAAGAAAAATAAGAAAATTATGGAAAAATAGGAAAAGTCTCTAGAAAAATCCCAGAAAATCCTAGAAATTAATTTGGGGTTATAAGAGCTTGCCCGAGGTCAAGAAATTATCGGAGTACACGTTTTGAGGTCATAGCACACATATTGAGGAAGATTGAGAGGCTAAGTTGAGGTGAGTAAAATTTCTTAAAAAATTTCAAAAAATCAAGAAAGTTATTTTATAAATTGTTATAGAGAAAATATTTGAGAAAATATTCGTAGAGTATTTAGTTTGGATTTATCGAGGAAAAAATAAGAAGAAATAGAGAAAAATTATGTAGAAATTAGGAAAAGTAGAATATTGATATTCTTGAATAAATATGATGGTCATAGTACGTTGAGAATTCTGAATTGAGTATGTTAGAAGTCTGGCATGAGAATCAAGATATTCTGAGATACATTTAAGATAAGTGGTTCAACCCAAAACTCGATTTTATGTAAATGATTTTATCATGTTGTCATGCCTTGTTGTGAATATGTCATGTATATTACATTTACATGCTATGATAAAATATACATATGTACATGATGGTATTATTAATCATGCATTCGCATAAGGGTTTGAGAGTATAGGCCGGGACCACTACTCTTCCAAAGGTGCACCCATACACCTTGACATATTGTAGGAAGCCGTAAAAATAAGGAGTAGCATTAAGGTACGATCGGCTCAAACCGAAATGAAAAGGAAAATGACATTTTGCATCCTTATACAAAATATGTTTATTGTTCTCTTACTTAGATGATTCATCATCTAACTTGGGTTTTGCCCTTGGAATATTCAAACATTTCAAATAGAGATTGTAGTAGAAATAATGATGAATGAGGCATGATATGACACTTAACAAAGTGCATGATGAATTGAATGTATATTATGTAGCCCATGTATTTAAGTTATATTATTTTGAATTCTGAATGTTTTGAGGAATGATGATGTATAACCTAATTAGTGGTTAATGTTAAAGTTAAGGTTCGATTTTAGGTTCCGCATTTGATGTTTATGATAATTTTCTTTTGAGATAGATGTATGAAAATTTTAGGATAGATATGAGGAATGATATGGTTTAGTATTAGTCTTGAAAGAAAAAAAAATTATTATCCTAGAATTGTCCCAAGTTATAACACGCCTGAAAAAATAGGGTGTTTCATCTGTATTTGTGGGGGCATGTTAGGTGCTTGAGCTTGCTCAGGAGGTGGATTAGCTTAAGCTCATCTTATAATAGCATGTCTCGCCGAATTACGTTGCTTTATGACATGCAAAATGATGTGCAACAGGTGCTTGAAACTGTTCATGGTTTTGACGTTCTTTTCATGGATTTTCCTCAGCTCCTCGTACTTCTTTTTGAGTTGCTTGTGCTCCACCAAGGAGACAATTTGAGGATCTTTTTCCCCGAGAGTCTTGGGACATCTGCCTGTGCTTTGATATTTCTTTTGGGAATAGTATAACATCCCAGGGATTGTAACTCACTGAAGTTGGGGGTAAGGTTATGCCCAGGCACTGTACTTTTTGGGAGGGTTTCCTAGTGGACCAATTCTTAGGAAAGCATTACAGATTGATGATGGGTTGTGCTGGAGAAGCAACAAAAGGATTTCTCTAAGAAGAGCATCCTCTTGCGTGGTTCTAGCGAGTGTCGATCTTGTGGTCACCATCTTTTAAGACTTCTTATTAGTTTCTCATAGGCGATACCAAATTGTTGTTGCTGGGGTACAATAATTAAAATTTGTTTTTTGTAGAGAAACTTAGCAAGTAGCCAAAAAAACTGGCGAGCAATGAAGTATTCTTCGTTGGGGCCCTTGTGCGGGAGAAGGTCAAAAGAGAATCTCAATTTGTTGCCTACTGAATCAAACATGGTGCCGAAAGATAGGTGGGGCATTAACACCTTACTAGGAGAGATTTTCACCGCTTTCGAGAATGATTGTAATGCGAATTTGGGTGGTAGAGATCCTATAAGACCAAAGATAATCAAAAGGCACACAGGGATTTCTCCTGCTTGGGCCCTTTGATGTAAACATCAAACAAGGTCATGACGATGATTTGATGAAGCAGAAAATAACATATGACAATGTAGAAGTGTTCCTAGGGGAGACTATAGATGATGCACCTTCACCCATGGATTCAAGTGATCTCTAGAAGGAACACTTGGTCACTTTCAGAGATTAGGGCATGATGAACCCCTAAAATAGAGAGATCGATGTGTATTTAAACCCATCGGTTGGTGACAAGGCCACATGGCATCCACATGAGAGGGTGCGGTGCCCCTTCCTATGAGGGCGTAGTGCTCATTCTTCATCCGTGATGCTACCACGGGGTTAAGTTCGGAAGGGCTTTCGGGAGAAACCCAATTGAGCGTGGGGAAGTGCCCCTTCAAAAGAAGTAGGCCTGGAACAAGCAGACCGCATTGTGGCAAGAGACTGTGAGGTAATGTAGGTAGGGGATATATCTCCCTAGGTTCCTCCTAGGAGCAAAGTTCGATTAGGGGAAATTATGATGAATAACAGTTTAGGAGAGCGTGCTCTAGTTCTGAGGAATTTTTACTTGGAGGGATGGCTAACTTCCTTCTGGATGACTCTCGCTGGGGGTATGTAACAACAATTATATCATCAGATTTTATAGAAAAATCATAACAAGGTAAAAATTATTATATTACAAATTCTACTGCAAACGTAATCATGATAAAAATAAAAATTGAGTTCAAAATTACAAAAGTGCAATTCTGGTAGGAAGGGCTAATAATACATCTTTTCTTTTTCTTTGTTTAAGTCACCTAACACATTTAAATATTTTAAATTAATTATTGAATCAATTAGTGAGGGTTAAAAACTGTGTATGCGTGTGGATGCAAAATGATGCAAGTTATTTTTCTAAGTGTTTAGTGATGCAAGAATAAGAGTGCTCTCACTAGATGATCATTTTATATAACCCTTTAAGCTAGGATCAGGGAGATTACACCTCTCAACCCTTAAAACTCACTGACCAAAATCTCTTTATCAAAAACCCTGTATTTTATGCTCAAATCTCAACCAAAACCTTCCTCTTTTATAGTCGAATTCCATTGTCCAAACCACCCATTCCAGTTAATCAGTTGTCGTCTCCTGTCGTGGACTCCAAGCCTCAGCCTTGCCTATGCTGCTTCCCCAACTTGCAAGATTCACACATGCACTATCACTAATGTTAGAGATATGCCCCACAAGTCAATTATATTTACATATAATTGATCATATTTCACATTGTGACTCTTTATCTTCAATCAATTATTATTGCAAGAGATTATGTTTTTTGTTTGGCATTGATGTTTGTTTTTATTATTTCCATATTTGACAAAGTCCATAGATCAGATAGGCTCGTGGAATATGGTCGTGCATAGAGATGACGATCATGAAACATATTCCTTATAAGCCTTGATATTAAATGTTCCTAGTTGTAGAGTTATTAGGATTGGACACTAACAACTCGGATAGACTAGCATATATGATGCATGCTCAATTAGGAGAATGTCTTGTTTCATGGACATTGGTGTGTGGACACTAGTGCATATATGTGGGTGCTTATTATAAGAATAAGTACACTGAACTGACCCACTACAGAATTCCTAATGGTAATTGTTCATTGTCGAATTGGAATTTCTGTGTTGCAATAGTGCAAATTGGTTCTTAGACTTGAGACATCATGGTAGTCTTATATTTGACTGGTTACGCTTTGGTTCTTTTTTGAATTCCAATGGAGTCATTAACAAATTATCACTGAGCATAACCTTATCACATATGAAGGCTTGTGAATGTCGAAATAGGATTCATCACTTATCGACAAGATAAGAAGATGTCCTATATATTCCGATGATTTCATGACTGAGGAAATCCTTGGCCAAGGTGAGGTGGAAATCAAAAGGTGTTTTGATTTCATCGAACAAGTCATAAATCTGGAATGGATACATAGTTGTTGAATGACTAGGGTTTCGTCATAAAACTATACCCTAAATTCAATCAGGACATAGATTGATGAAAAGAATTTTACTGTACGGTAATTGCAATAGAAAATGTCCATTTTTCATCGTTGGCTAAGAATTCAAGGCATGTTGCTAGACGTTAACCATGATATGTAGGGATTTAGAATTAATATGATTAATTCTAAAACTATTAATTAAAGAGTTTAATTAAGAAGTCCATGAGATGAGTTAATTATGAAACCCATAAGTTTAATTAAAGAGTTTAATTATTCTAATGAGTTGGGCCTTCATATAGCATAATAAAATTGGCCCTACATCTAGCCAAATGATGGACCTAAGGGGTCACATACTTGGGTCGAGTCCGTTCCACAAATTAAAAGAGAGATACGACCCAATATGATTAGAGGCCGGGCCTAGAATGTTTAGGGGCTTTCCAAAGGCACAATTAGGGTTTTTAAACTCTATAAATAGGCCACTTAAGAAGATGGAAAGCAAGGAAAAATTTCGGATCTCTCATAAGCGCCTAGTGTTACTAGCATTACTCAAGGCGTTTGTGGAAACAGCCGATCGTGTGGACCGACTTAGAGGAGTTCGTGTTTGCGACTCTATGGATCATTCAAGACAAAATCTACTCTTCACGGTTGCCCGATTTCTAACAACTAATGCTTATAACAGGTAAGTCTTTCACCAAACTAGCTATCCTTTTGCATTAATTGTAACGAATGTAGATTGCAGTGCTCATATCTTTTGTGCCATAAATTAGTTTCATCTGCTTTGCTTTTGAAGGAATCAATTGAAGTAGCATGCCATATCACAAGAAACTGTTGTTGTGCATAGAAACATTTACAATCTCTCTCCAGATGAGTCATAAATTAAGCAGCAATTTTTTTCCAAAAAATAAAGAAGGTCCCCTTCTCATCATTTGTCTTACACTCAATGGATTTTTGGTCTAAATTAGGAACTAGCAGAACATCTTGAATGTACTTCGTACCTTTCTTGGTTTCTACTGAAATTGTACCTTCGCCTTCCAATTGCACTATAGCTCCAGTTCACATCCTTACAGAGACTTTAACTGACTTGTCAAGATTACAAAACAAATCGGAGTTGTATGTCATATGACAAGTAAAACTGCTATCAATATACCACAAATTTTTATTGTTTGCTGCAAACGACTGATAAGCCATGAATAAATGATCTTCTTGTGGCCTGTTGTCAATAAAATTCACCTACTGATTCCGTTAAGTAGGTGGACCTTGCGTCTGCTACCTTTGTTTGACCTTACAAAATTTCTCAATGTGGCCAAATCTTTTACAAAAACTGCATTGGGTCTTCCCTTTGTGCCAACAATCCTTTTCTTGGTGGTTGGTTCTTTTGCATACGCCAAATGGTGGATACTTCCCTTTCTCGTTTGCATCATTTCTAGTTGAGTTGTTCTTCATTCCAAAACTTTTATCTCTTATATCTTCATTATACTTCTTGCCTCCATTGTATCCAGATGGTAAACCTTACTTTTGTTTCCCCTGAAATGCACCTTCAGTTTCTTTTCTTGATTTCATACCCAACCCTTGCTTATGTGCTTCCAAAGATCCCCACAATCTTTAACAAGAAGTTTGGATAATTAAACCTGTCTTCATGTCATTTTTAGTTTTTATTTTTTAAAATGATAAAAATGTGTTTACTTTATTATTTTTAAAAATGTATTTTTGAAAATAACAAAAAAATTGTAAAAAAACTCAAAACAATAAAAAGTTATTTTGATTGTTTTCAATCAAAATAGTCTCTAAGTTCAAAACATGAAAAACACAATCAATTTTTCATGTTTTGGCTCTAAAAAGGAAAAGGGGAAAAAAGAAAAGAAGGAAAAAAAAAGAAAAAATTATTCTTAAATTTTAAAAATAAAATTATATATTTATTTAAGATTTAAAAAATATAATTTATCTATATTATAATTAAAAATATAGGATAACATATAATATATTATTAAGTATATTACATATATTATGTATAATAATATTTAATATAAATTATCACTCATGTCGATAATTTATTAATCAAATTTATTATTTTATTTTAATAGTAAAATTTTATTAAAAAGAGTTAATTTTATCATTTAATAATCAAATTCATTTAATAAAATATCATAAAATATTTTTTCTTAAAATTTTAAAGTAAACGCATTTTCTAATTTTTTGTTTTAAGAAACAATTTTTTAAAGTGACAAAAAAAACACATTTTTAGTTTTTTAAATACAAACTATTAAAACAAAAAATTAAAAATGAACTTAAAACTCAAAACTAAAAGTTGAAAACGTAAAGAGAATACAGCCTAAATCTCTGTCTCCTCTATTGTAGGAATATATAATAACATCGAACTTGTCTTGCTACGTATTCAGAATTTTTAGCAACTATATTTGTCTTCTAGGATAGATTCTCCAAAGAATTCATTTAATTAACTGTTTTTGAAAATCTTGAAGAGTGTTCTATGATGTTTCTATTTCTTTCATCTTCAACTTTTCAAATAAGAGACGGTGCTTTACGTTTTTGTATATTTCATTTGGAGGGAGCATAACAACAGTTGCTTTCAGGATCAGGAAAAATCTACTTCTCAGTTGACACATCAGATCTAGTCCGTTGTTTGGGCATGTCTGATGATTGTTCGCTTTAGATTGTCTTTGTAGAGTCACACCTTTCGTCATATCTAGCGACTCCCGAGGGACCAACTTTTTACTCATTGATGAGTTGTTGTTTCCTTGCTTTTGGAGAATGGTCGATGCGATCTTGTGGTTTCATGTTTAGTGCCAATGCCTCCTATGTTTTTCTTTTGCCCTGTTATTCTAGGCTCGTGTTCTGTTCCGTCCTACCTGATGATCATCTCAGCAGATTAATCATGTCTATTTTGGATGCTTTCAGTTATTATTTTTTGGCCTTTGTATATGTTTATGTTTTTTTTCGGTCCAAAAGGTGATTGTTGGTGTTTTTCCCCTTGTTTTTGGTGGTCTGGGATTTGCCTTGGCTTTCGTTTATAGTTACTTCGGTGTTAGTTTTTTGTTTTATAAAATTCTTACAAAAAAAAAAAATTCTGCGACTGTGAAGTTCAGATTTTTCCTGAGGCTTGAAACTCTTTTTGCAGTATATCCCACACCTGCTTTGCTGATACACCTCCAACAATTCTCAAAAAGATTTCATCTGCTACAACTGAGTGAATACAAAGAGCCCTGTAGTTTTTCTTGTGTTCTTCCTTATTAGCTTTGATTTCAGCCACTGTAGGGTTTTCACCCAATGAAATTTCATCAAATCCTTTGTCATTTGATTCCCATAAATCATGTGCCTTCAAGTATGCCTTCATTTTTATTGACCAATAGTCATAATTTGCTCTTGTGAAAACTGGTTGTGCAGGAAGTCCACCTGGTGTAACCATTTTCTTATTGCTGTTGCTGAAAACAATGAGAAAACTCTTCTTATGTTTTCTTTTTTTTTAGGCCCCTTACGATTAGAAAGGGTCTGATACCATGTTAGAATTTTTTGGAGAAGATTTTCTAAGAAAACTTTTCCTTTATCTTCATTTATATGGAGGAGTATGAATACAAAAATACAGGACTCTTTAATTCCAATAAACACAACTTCCTAATCTTTTAATTCAACACCGACTCTTAGATACATTATTCATTGAACTTTCAAATGTATATATTTGTAATTAATCTGAAATTTCCAGTAAAAATATCACCATTCAACAAAAACAAGCAAGCCATATCTTGGTTACTTGTGCTGCATTTTCCTTGGATATGGGGTCTATAACAGGATTTTTGGAAGGAGGTTCAATGTTTTGTAGTTGAAGTTTTGTGTTTTGGCTTCAAGGTTCTTCAAACTTTAAAAGGTTTGATCAAAGTTTTTTGTATCTTACTTCTTGATATTTTTGGCTAATGCTTTTGGGTCCAAATGAAAAAGACTATTTTCTTGTTGGTTTCTTTGCAATGCTTTGATGGTGTTCTTGGCTTTAGTAAACACTTTCAGAGGTCGAGCAAGGGTTTTTTGCCTTTGGCTTGTTGATATTTCACTAGAGATTCTATATTCACTACAAGAAAACAGTCAATTTGAGACGGATTTAGAGACGGAATTTTAGTTTGAGACGGATTTAGAGACGGATTTTGGCCGTCGCGAAAACTCCCGTCGGTAAAATTGAGACGGATTTACAGACGGATTTGAGACGGATTTTGAGACGAAAAATTTCCGTCTCAATTTGAGACGGATATAGAGACGGATTTAGAGACCGTTATAGAGACGGATTTTGTGACGGAAAATTTCCGTCTCTATTTGAGACGGAAGTAGAGACGGAATTTGAGTCGTTGGGCTCTAGTTGAAGTGAAGGTGCATTCCCCAATTTTGTTCTTTTTTCATGATTATGGGGGTGGGCTTTGTTTATTTTCGCCCTTAATTTGGCGGATGCACTAATAATTGTAAGATTTTTTATAGTCCTTGTTCCTTTATTAATAAGAATTTTCACAAATTTTCAAAAAACAAATTGTAATTATTATATGAACTCTGATTTTTCTTTGGGTATATTGTAAGGGAACCTTTGACATTTAGCCCCACTTATACATTTATAAGTGACAATATCCCTCATATTTTGAGAATTGCAGTAGCTTTTCTTTTATTTAATTTATTATTAAAAAATAAAAAAATTGACCATTTAACCTCTAGTTTTTTGTAGCTCTCTCTAAGCGTTATTTCTATAATGGCAAAAAAACTTATTTCTAAAATTATATAAAAATAAAAAATAAATATATTTTCTACTTATAATTATTTTTAAATTACATGAAAATTAAAAAGAAAATAAAAACAAGCATGCCACAATCGCCATTAGAAAATCTGTTCTTAAGAGGGAGTTCAGAGCACTAAATACTATTGTTGGTGTTAACACACGCACAAGAGGGTGGGAGGAGGGAGGAAAGTCATCGGTGATGCCATTTCCATCATTATTGAGAAAGAGAGATTTTGAGAGAGAAACTTTGATAAGAGAGAAAGAGCATTTTGGATAATAATTTTAAATGATATATTATTATTTAACATGTAGAAAAATGAGTCGCATTTAATAAAGTCAATAAAGGTTAGCGTCATTTCCAAAATATCAAGGAAATCAATTAGTTTTGGGAATAAATTACTAACGTGTAAAAAAAAAAAAAAAAGAGATTCACAAAACTATCATTTCTAAACAATTATTATTTAGGATGGAGATTTATAACTAAATATGTATCACATGGGATCTCTTTATTCAAAATATATAAAATAATCATCACACAAAATCAACTTTTTTTTTTTTCCTCATCGCACGAACTCTTTTAATTAGTAAAACAGGGATTTCCCTGTTTCATTCATTTATGGGATAAATAAAGGGGAAATGTTTTTAAAACTTCTAGAAGCTGAACGTTGCTTTGCTGTCATGAAAAACCTGATGATCTTTCACTTTTGATAACTTTCTTGGAGTAGAAAATCATTTGAGAAAGATCGAGGAAGACAGGAAGCTAGCAATATAATTAAAAAGCATATAATGAATATGAACACTGGGTTACAACAATGAAACTTGTCGTTTGCTTCTGTTGTTTTGCCTGATTATTATTAATGAAACTTCATATCAAGATTAATGCTACAGTACTATGTGACGCTGATAATCAATTAGACCTACCAGCACGTACACATCTAGAAGATACGTATATGCCGCCATGAGCACCCCATATTAATTGACTAGCTAGAAAACTAGTCACGTATATTATGTGCGAACAAGCCTTTGTTTGACGATGACAACGTTGAGATTACTTGACACGCAAACCCACCCACCCACAAAGTCACACAATATTCATATTCTCTCGTATTACTACAATCCTTTCTTTGTGTTTCGATGTGTCGTCACACCACGTCACTTGACAACGTTAATTCGACAACCATAACTAATATATAGGGGGGGGGGGGTGTGTTGATTAAAGTAGTCAGGAACTAATGGAGGAGATTTGGAAGATAAAAGGATATGGGTAACGGAAGCGTCAAATAAATTCAACTTCAATCAACAACGACAATAGTAAAGGGGATGCATAGATGATATATATGTGGGTGTGGGTGTGTGGGTGTGGGTGTGTGTGATATGATTTCAGTGCTGGTCAGTAAGAAGTGGTTACTCGGTCAATTGTTGGCCAGAATCATAATTAGGAAAGGAATTTGGACGAAAAACGATCATGATTAGAGTTGAGACAAGAGTGACCCTCATAACGGAATATGTATATATAAAAAATTTTCTAAGATAGAAGAGTAATTAATTGAAGGGAGATACTGGATTTTACAGAATCCGTCCCTATTATTATTATTTTGATATGTTAGCATGCACTAGACTAGGCAAGTGGTTATAGTATGTCGGCAGTAGCTTTTGGTCTTCAGCTATTATCATCACTGATGGATTAGGAGAGGCGGGGAAGAGTGTTAATTGGCCACGTTGAGAATGCTGGTTGGTATTGATTGGGGGTAGTTAAAAATGGCCTACGTGCCTCTCATGATCGAGTTTGCACTTTAATTAATTTGCAAATATATACATATATATATATATATATATATGGCGACTGCTATATATACGTCCTCTCATTTCATCATTTTCTTATGAAAATTCCCATTCATTAGTATTTATCAACCCATTCCATTTACATGTCATGCTCCTCGAAGCAACTATAATTATTTTTATTTGCCCAATTTCATTTTACATAACTAACTAAAATGTGATTTTTTTTTCTTTTTTGGGTTTATTAGAAGTGGGTACCAAATGGAGTACTTTCCATATATTTACTTTTTACCCAACATGTAATGTACCTAAACATCTAGTCACAACATATGACATGTTGATCACTCAATATTGTTATAGAAATGGCTGTACTGTCATTAATTACATTCTCTAGATTTCAGTATATCGTATCCCTATCTACTATATGTATTTACCCAGCTATATTATGATGTTAATTACCGTAATTACTCAAGCTCTTTTTCTGTCGCTAAGAATTTGTCTTCTCTCAAATTTTATTAAATTAAAAAGACTTTCATGAAGCTTTTTGGGTACTTTCTATAAAATAAAAATAAAAAAAGTACTTTCATGGTCTTAAGAGTTTTGTGTATAGATCTCTTGAACCATATATAGAAAGCCAACTCCAAACTCTCTGCCTTGGCGCTGTGAGAAATATTGTCCATAGCCCTCGTTGGTATAAATACTTATCTTGAAGGAACCCGCTCGATTTCAGGGAAAGTTTGGCGCTCTTAATTGTTTTCTAAACCAACTTTAATTAAACGAAGCTGACATATATACGATCTTAATTAGTTCTCACACAAATCGAAGGTCCCCGTGCCCCTTGAACCGGGGCTCCTATAATTAACCATTATGGTGAATGACTTCCAATTTCAAGGGGTTTATAATACCTACGGCTAGGAGTTTTCATTCATATGTATGCATTGCATTTATTTAAGGCGGGGTTCTTATGGGGTTTGTGCGCACTATATATGTTGTCATTGGAGATATACAGAAAATCCACCAAGGAATGACAACCCTCATCATTACATAGAATTTTATGGGAAGCTCATCATTCATCTTGACCCTTGGAGAAAGATAAAATGTACAATCATTGAAATTAGCGGTGTTTCTGTGCCCCAAAAAGAAAAGAAGAAAAGAAAGGTTAGCACAGTACATTTTCATGTATATGTTAGTGTAAAAAAAAAAACCATGCACGCATACTGATAGATGAATGCGTAAATACATATATATATATATAGGTGCTAGCTACTGCCTCAAGAAGCATCAACTAATATATGAAGTTTGGGCAAGTCAGAAAAAATTGTGTTTCATAAAATATCACTTGATAGATGAATTATACCATAAACTGTGAATATAATAAGCTTTTGGATGTATAAAAAAGTTAACTATTTAACCATAACATATGTAGATAGCACATATAATTTCTTTAATTTTCTCAAGTAAGCAAATTAAGTTGTCTGTATATTAACTTTGTGGCGGTTTAGAAAGAGAGCTGTAAATTTCCACTATCTCATGATCGGTACGCTTTGGTTGGAGATTGCAATGATTGTTAAGAAAAGAAAAAAGAAAGTGTACAGTAGGAGGCAGGGAGAGTCTTCTAACGCAAAAATGGGTGCAGTTAACATCAGTTGATAATATCTTTGCCCATGAAAGCGCAATGCCTCCGACCCCCATGTTCTCTCCTCTTTCTCATGCAATAGTAATTAACTCTCCAGTTAATTTGTCTTAATTTCAAAGGTGGTTGAGAGAGAGAGAGAGAGAGCGAGTGCGTTGGGTGGTTTGAGAAGTAGTTTTCTAAGAGATCTTAAGGTCGAAGGTCATGGGAGGAGATGGAGGCTTGGAACCAGCTGCTAGCCCGCATACATAACAGTGGTTGCTCTAACGCCTTCCAATATGGGTCCCATTTATTTATTTATATATAATAATGTCTACAAATAAAGGTTACCCGGCCCTCTTGTGGGCCCTACTACTCACTCACCATGCTATAGCCTATGGCTCAAGCGATTGCCCTCCAATATCCAGATCTCTGTCTCTTTCGCGCATTATAGGTAGTTGGTTCTTCTGCCCCTACACGCGCGCCCAAAAGCACCCGCAAGTACACTCACCACCCCGATCCCCATTTTTAATTAATTTCAAATATATATTTATATCATTGCCCAAGACCTTTCCATTCCATGCATCTCCAACCCAACCACCCACTATAAATTCTCATATTGGCTTTCCCATTTCTTTATGTATCCTCTCCCCTTCTCCCACAACCCCCCCCCCTCTCTCTCCCACGCTCTCTACTCATCTTCCCATTTCTCATCATCTCCTTTCTATTTGGATCCAATCCTAGCCTAGCCTAGCCTGATCGGGTACTTAATTAATCAGCTGAAGCTAGTCCGGATTGATTTTTGGTTCGCAATGTCATCAGAGGACATGAATCTATCTGTTAATGGTCAGTCTCAGGTCCCTCCAGGTTTCCGCTTCCACCCCACGGAAGAGGAACTTCTGCTCTACTACTTGCGGAAGAAAGTAGGATACGAGAAGATAGACCTTGATGTTATTCGCGATGTTGATCTCAATAAGCTTGAACCATGGGATATTCAAGGTATATATGTAATTAACCACTACATACATTCTACATATATTCGGTTCTATCTTCATTCTCAAACAAGTCACTAGCTGCTAGCTAGCTAGTTGTGTTCTACTTCTACTCCAATTCATGAATGAATGCATTTATCTTTTATGTGTGCGGTGCTGACCTTGGTGGGTTTTTGTAGAGAAGTGCAAAATTGGATCCACCCCACAAAATGATTGGTACTTCTTCAGTCACAAAGACAAAAAGTACCCAACTGGGACTCGAACAAACCGGGCAACGGCCGCCGGTTTCTGGAAGGCCACCGGCAGGGACAAGGTCATACACAGCAGCCTCAGAAGAATTGGTATGAGGAAGACTCTAGTTTTCTACAAGGGCCGAGCCCCCCATGGGCAAAAATCAGATTGGATCATGCATGAGTACAGGCTCGATGACAGCAACCAAGACACCAACGTACGTAAGCCACCTAATTCCTCAACCACTACAACTTCACAAAATCCGATATATATATATATATATATGTGTGTGTGTGTGTGCTGTATAAATAAAAGTCAGTTTGATGTGTGGTATGAGTGCGTGATGTGTATGTGTTCAACCCTCTGCTGTCAACGTGCATGGTTCGTAACATGCATACATACATACATACATACATGCATATGTATATGCATATGATCACTAGTCAGGCAGTAGAACACGTACCACCGTACATTAACTTTTTTTTTTACAATAACACTATCATTACTATCGTTGAATATTGATCTTGCAGGCCAACAACAACAATAATAACATAGCAGGAGACCCAACTGCGACTGAAGAAGGGTGGGTGGTCTGCCGTGTTTTCAAGAAGAAAAATTACCACAAGGCACTGGAGAGTCCCCAAAGCTCATCCACTACTAGTATTACTACTACTTGCATGGACTCAAGAACCTGCAGCCAGATGCGCAATACATCATCAAGCAACGATGTCGGCATACTTGATCAGATACTTGAGTACATGGGAAGATCATGCAAACAGGAGGACGGCGAGAGTACAATAATTATGAACAACGCCAATCTCATGGTCAGCAGCAACACCACCAATCACAACATGCTATATCTGTCCTCAATCTGCAACACAGCCGCCATCGACGTCGACGGCCTGCACCACCAAAGATTTGCCCAGCTCCCAAGATTATTGGAGAATAATGCTCCGACGACGACTATCCCATCACTCAACCAGCACCTCTCTAGCTGCACTTTCAAGGCTTCAGCTGGCCAATTAGGAAGAGAACCTCCTTGTACTAATAATAATATTGATGGTGGTTATCAGAGGGACGAGCTCAACGACTGGGTTGCACTGGAAAAGCTCGTTGCTTGCCAGCTGAATGGGCAAGATCATGAGGACAACACCAAGCACCTATCCTGCTACAACAAAAACAACAGTAATGATGATCCAAACGATGATGATTTCTGTTTCTCCATCGATCATGATGACGATGGGCAATTTTCTCACCTACCCTCAGATCCAACAAATATTACTCAGTCCTCTCAACCATACAACAGCGAGATCGATTTGTGGAGTTTCGCTCGATCATCATCTTCCTCCTCGTCTGATCCATTGTGCCACTTGTCAGTATAATATTACACCTAGCCAGCTATTACTATAAATATTGCACTTGGACACATATGGATATATATTGATCATATGGGGTGATCCTCCATTATTACAGATAGTAAAATAAACGATGGGCTTATATTTATGTTCGGGTAGCATATATATACACACACACACACATACATATATGGCATCATCTTTATCAATTTGACTACCAATTAGCAAGCCATCCTCCATTATTGCACTTGGACATTGTTGGTAACAAACAACAATGGGGTCTTCCCACGTACTATATAATATTGTCAAATAGAATAGTGTTAGAATAGTTCGTAATATCTATATTTGGTGCTGTTGAAATATTCTCAGGTGTCTTGTCTTGCTAGATATATTTCGTTATGTATGTCAGGAGGTTGAGAAGTTTAATATTATTTATAGTAGCTCTTGTGAGAGAAGTTTAGCTTTGGGAATGTAGCCAATTAAAAACCGAGAAGAACCAAAGAAAAAAGAAAAAGAAAAAAAAAAGGATGACGTTAATAATTAAATAATTAGGGACAAGATTTTCAGATTTCAACAAAGTTTTGTTGGGTCGGGGGCCCCCACCCATCTGTTTGTGAGGAGTCATGCCAATTGCTCAATCAGTTGGCGTGCAGTAGATCGAATACATATTCTGGGTTCTACCAAACTTACGTGAAAATGAAGATGTGAGAAAAGTCCACCATGCTTTTGCAAAGTAGACGATTCAATTAGCCCATACAAATACGGCACGAGAACAATAGACTAACCAAATCAGCTGTTCAAAGTTTTGTCTGGTTCCGGTGGGGACCTGATGATACTAGATGATGGCAGGCAGCAGCAGCTGGTCGTGCTAATAATTAAGCTGTAAGTCTCTCCCACAAGTCACAATTGATCAGATATATAGCGTCATCTTTATGACTACCTCTGTCATTTGCTCTCTCCTTTCTTATTTTACTTTATTCGCTTGTTCTCTTTTTTCTCTTTTTTACTGAACTCTTTAACTTAAATGTTGAAACCTGTTCTAAGAGACAAAGGTCCCTGTTGGCTATGAAGCATCAAACAATGTTGTTGATCTAAGTTGGTTGGAGGGCCACGTGTAACAATCGCAACTTGCCATTTGACAGCTACTGGATGGTAGGACGTGACAACCATTAGCTGCTCCCTGATGGTGCCTGATTGCCTTTCCCGCCTGATCATATTCCTTGCCCATCTGCCATTTCTGTTGAAATAATCATCGTGCTTGCACAATTGGATCTCAGCCTTTCATCCATGCTTTATGTGGCTTGATCCCATCCATCCATCATCGCTTTTAATCCCGCCCCTCGAGATGTGAATAGGTCAAACGAAGGAATCGATAAAAAACAAAAGAAAGGGAGAAAGAAAGATCGGGCAGAGAGGAGAACCTTCGTCTTCGGGCTAGGGTTTCTGGTTTGCTTCTGTTTTCATTCTCTGTAAATGGTTTGTAAAGTTTTGTTAGTTATATGGTTCGATAGGTTTGCCTTTAATCTGTATTGTGTGATTATTGGACATTTTTGAGTTCTCGAACCATTATTGTACAGAGAGTTTGTGAGGGTTTTGTGAGGGTGTAATCTTTGATTCATTACTTAGTGTAGTGAGCTCTTCTCATCAGAGCTCAATGTGGATGTAGCCTTTTTTGAAGTGAGCCACGATAAAATTCTTGTCTCCTTATTATGTCTTTCGTTTCTGTTCTTCGTTTTAGTTTGTGTATGTTTTGATTTCGAATCTTCTGTTATTGCTATCTTTAATCTTCGATTGAATCATATTAGGTAAATACTCTTAGGTATTTTCATCTAATCTCAACAATGGTATCAGAGCCATGTTAAGATCGACTTTTAGGGTTTTGTAAGTTCAATCGGTTTTCTTTCAAATCTAGGGTTGTCGTCAATTTGTGGGTGGTCTGGTTTTACTGAGAGTCCTTGTCGGCGAGGTGTTTCCTATGTTGGTCTCAGTCAGTGTCTAGAGCTCCCTAGGTTACATTCGTGCAAGGCGAAGATGACGTTTACCCGATTTGAAATCAGTATATTTGATGGCAAAGGAGATTTGGGAAGCTGGAAAAAGAAAATGAGAGTCTACTCTCTCATCACAAGGTGCTGATAGCACTAGAAACAGATGACCGAAAATGGTCACCTAATTAGCTTGCACGAACAAATAAGGTAAGAGAAGAGGCATTCAACCTCATTTTTCTTCATCTTGGTGACACTGTCATATACAAGGTAGATGGTATGTCTACTCCTATTGATTTATGGAATAAATTAGACTCATTATACTCTGTAATGATTGCACCTAATTTAGTTTATTTAAAAGGCATGCTATTTAATTTCAAGATGAACTCCTCTAAGTCTATGGATGAAAATATAGATGAATTTACTAGGCTTGCTTTACTTTTAAGAGGAATTGATCAAGTATTAGGTGATGTTAGTGAAGCCATGATTCTTTTAAATTCATTACCTGATGACTACGATGTTGTTAAGCATGCTCTTCAATACACTGGTATTCTACCTAGTCTAGACCTTGTAATATCTGGTATAAAGGTTAGGGAATTAGAACTCAGTACATCTAAGAAATCTGGACATAACCTGTTTATAAAAGGAAAAAATGAGAAAAAAGCACACTATAGGTAATACAGATTAATCAAGAGGATCAGGGCACAAGGGTAAAAAGAAAGACACAAATAGTAAACAAAAATGGAAGTGTTATCACTGTGGAAATGAGGGTCATATTAAAAAGTATTGTTATGATTTCATTAGGAAACAAATTAAAATAGGGGGGAAATACAAATGTAAATGCAAGTAACTCTAATTGTTTAGCTGAAGTTCTTACTGTCTCTTGTTTATCTGCTGAAAATGAATGGGTAATGGATTCTGGTTGCTTTTTTCATATGTGCCCTAATAGAGAATGGTTTTAAAATTTTAACCAACGGAAAATTTGTACTGTTTACATGGGTAATAACCAATCATGTAGTGTCCAAGGAATTGGCAACATATCTTTAAAACTGCATGATAACAAAATCAGAATTCTAACTGATGTAAGGTATGTATCAGGCTTGAAAACAAATCTAATATCTCTTGACACACTTGATGAGTTAGGTTTTTCATATAAAGTAGAAAACGACTTTATGCATGTTCTTAAAGATGATAATCTTATCTTGTCTGGTACTAAGAAAAATGGCTTGTACATTTTGCATGGTTGTTATTCTCCCTTTGTTAACATGCATTTTGTCTGCATAGCTAATACTAATAAGATAGAACAATAGCACCTAAGGTTTGGTCATATGAGCCTGAAAGGTCTTCAGGCACTGTCAAACCAAGGTTACCTTGGATCAGTGCCTGTTGGGTCCCTCGACTTTTGTGAACCATGTGTTCTGGGCAAGCAACATAGGCTGAGTTTCCATAAGGGGAACTCACCTGGCGAAGGCATGCCTAGAATATCTTCATGATGACCTGTGGGGGCCTTCTCAGGCCCCACTTTTGGTGGTAACAAGTATTTTGTATCTATTGTGGATGATTTCACTCGAAAGGTCTAGATATTTCTTTTAAAATCAAAAGATCGGACTCTAGAGAAGTTTAAAACTTGGAAAATAATGATAGAAAACCAAATAGATAGGAAAATCAAAACTCTAAGAACTGATAATGGTCTCGAGTTCTGCAGTAGAGCCTTTGATGTCTTTTGTAATGATCAAGGTATACTTAGACACAAAACAGTTAGGAACACATCACAACAAAATGGGGTAGCTGAACGAATGAACAGAATCCTACTTGAAAAAGTTAGGTACCTATTATTTACTTCTAACATGTCTAAGTCATTTTGGGGGGAGGCTCTCTCAACTACAACACATTTAGTAAATAAAAACCCTTCTATTGCCTTAAATTTTAAATGTCCTGAGAAAAATTGGACTAGTAGGAAGTTAAATTTAAATTACCTAAGAATATTTGGCTGTGAAGCTTATGCTCATCAGTCTGTAGATAAATTTGAACCTATGTCTATCAAATGTGTGTTTGTTGGTTACCAAGAAGGGACCAAGGGATATAGATAATGGGACAAGGAATCTGGTGGAGTCAAAATCATAATCAGTAGAGATGTTATCTTTAATGAAAATATTTTCCCTTGTAAGACCTTAAACCTAAAATAAACAAACACTCAGCAAAATCTCGATGATTTTGTTGTGTTAGGAGAACCTCAGATTAAGATGGAGCAACCAGCAGGAAGTAATGACCTGCCAGCTGCTCCACCCTCATCTGAACCTAATCAACCGAATGTTACCTTACCTATGTCTCATGAAGAAAACACCTCTGATCATGATGATGATCAAGAGGAACAAGAAGATGAACTTGAGATTGAGGTGGAGCATCATAGCTCACCCCAAGATCTCAGTGACTATCAATTAGCCCATGATAGGAGCAGGAGGGTTTCTAGACCCCCTGCAAGGTATGCCTATTCAAACCTACTGTATTGTGCCCTAGTAGAAGAGTTAGAGTTAAGGAGCAATGAGCCTTCCACTTATGAGCAGGTTGTCATCTCCAAGGAGTATGTAAAATGGTAGCAGGCCATGGATGAGGAAATGTCCTCTCTTAAAGTTAATGGTACCTGGGAATTGGTCCCTAGACCACAGAAACATAAACTGATCTAGTGTAAATGGCTATTCAAATTAAAAGAAGGTATATCTCCCACTGACCCCCTTAGATACAAAGTTAGATTGGTTGCTAAGGCTTTTACTCAAAGGGAGGGTATAGACTACAATGAAATTTTCTCACCAGTAGTCAAATTTAAGACCATTCGCATGATGCTTGTTGTTGTTGTTGTTCAATTTGATTTAAAATTAGAACAATTAAATGTTAAAATAACTTTCCTGCATGGTGACCTTGATGAATGTATTTATATGGTTCAACCAACTGGATATATTGATCAGACTCATCCTGAACATGTATGTTTATTGAAAAAATCATTGTATAGCTTAAAACAATCCCCAAGACAATGGTATAAAAAGTTTGACAGTTTTGTTCTAGGGATTGGTTTTATAAGAAGTCAATATGATAACTTCTTTTACTTTATTCTCTCTGATATTCTTGTTTATCTATCGCTGTATGTAGGTGATATCCTAACAGTTAGTAAGTCCAAAGAAAAAATTAGTGAATTAAAGTCAATGTTAAATACTAATTTTGATATGAAGGATCTAGGTCCTACTAGGAAAATTTTAAGAATAACATTAGAGAGAGAGAGAAGTAAATCAACCTTAAAGATTCATCAACATGACTATCTCATTAAAGCTGTCCAAAGATTTTGTATGCATAACTGCAAAATCGTAGGAGTTCCTTTAGCTGGCCACTTTGCTCTATCTAAATCTCAATGCCCCACATCTAATTTAGAATTAGTTAAAATGGAAAATATCCCCTATGCCAATGCAATTGGAACTGTTATGTATTCAATGATTAGTACTAGGCCTGATCTTGCATATTTAATATCTCTGCGCAGTAGATATATGTCAAATCCTGGGAAACCACATTGGGATGCATTGAAATACATGTTAAGGTATATTAATGGATCTATAGACATTGGCCTGTGTTATAAAAGGAGATTTGATACTCTTGATCTTGTGGAATATGTAGACTCTGACTTTGCAAGTGATAGGGACTCAAGGAAGTTAACAATTGCATAATTTTTCACCTTGGGTGGAAATTGTATCAATTGGAAATCCCAACTTCAGCCTCTGGTGGCTTTGTCTACCACCGAGACTGAATATGTTGCTGTGACTGATGCCTTCAAAGAGGCCACATGGCTTCAAGGCCTAATCAAGGAGATCCACTTGCTCAAGAGTAAAGTGGTGGTGTTCTCAGATAGTCAAAGTGCTATTCACTTGTCCAAGAACCCAATATATCATGAACGGACTAAGCATGTGGAGGTAAGGTATCACTATATTAGAGATTTAATAGCTAATGGCACTATCAGTATTTTGAAGGTGCTTACAGAAGATAACCCAGCTAACATGGGGACAAAAGTTCTAACTGCAACCAAGTTCAAGCACTGCTTGGACTTACTACATGTAGGAATTGGTTGATCAAATCAACCAGAGCTATGAAGGTGAGGATTGTAGCATGCTGCACTTTGTGAGAATTTTGGGTTCACCTGTTGTTTGTTGCTTCAAGGTGGAGATTGTTGGCTATAAAGCACCAAACAACATCGTTGGTTTAAGCTGGTTGAAGGGCCACGTGCAGCAATCGCAGCCTACCATTTGGCAGCTACTGGATGGCAGCACGTGGCAACCATCAACTGCTCCCTGATGGCGCCCAATTGCCTTTCTCACCCGATCATATTCTTTGCCTATCTGCCATTTCTGTTGGAATAATCATCATGCATGCATGATTGGATCTCAGCCTTTCATCCATGCTTTATGAGGCTTGATCCCAGCCATCTATCATCGCTTTAATCCCGCCCCTCAAGATGTGAACCGGTCAGACGAAAGAATCGATAAGAAATAAAAGAAAAGGAGAAAGAAAAATCAGGTAGAGGGGAGAACCTTCGTCTTTGGGCTAGGGTTTCTGGTTTGCTTCTATTTTCATTCTCTGTAAATGGTTTGTAAAGTTTTGTTAGTTATATGGTTCGATAGGTTTGCCTTTAATCTGTATTGTGTGATTATTGGGTATTTTTGAGTTCTCGAACCATTGTTGTACAAAGAGTTTGTGAGGGTGTAATCTTTGATTAACTACTTAGTGCAGTGAGCTTTTCTCACCAGAGCTCAACGTGGACGTAGTCTCTTTTTAGGCAAACCATGGTAAAATCCTCATCTCATTATTTTGTCTGTTGTTTCTGTTCTTCGTTTCTGTTTGTGTATGTTTTGATTACGAATCTTCTGTTATTACTATCTTTAATCTTCGATTGAATCGTATTAGGTATTTTCATCTAATCTCAACAGTCCCAAATTTATAAAACTCTAATGAGTGATATATTGAGTCCCAACTTTCACATCACAACCCCAATATAATTCGGTTCAAAAGTTAGGAAGGCAAAAATAATTTGGTTATAAAAATAATTATTTTATTCACAGACAGAATAAATAAAATTACTTGCTAATAAACAAATCTCCCATAAACCAAAGTACTTGTGTAACTATTATGTTCTTTGTAGAAAAAATATATTTTTTTTGTTTGTTTAAAGCACGAGGCGAAAAAAACAAAAACAAAATACATACACATACACCCAACATGCAACATGCAACGGTCTCATGGGATAGAAATAAGAGTTCATGCATAGACCAAAATGTTGAAACAGATAAATTAATTTACTTTAATTGGGTAAAAAACAAAGCACATCCCATCTTTCGTTAGTAGTCACGATGCCATGTCATCGTCTAAATTAGCTAGTTACTTCCAACCATGTCTCACTTCAACCATCAGTACAATGGATGTTGATAAAAAATTAAGACTGTAGAGATTATCCCTTGCAAAACAACCATAAGATCTAATCGTTAGGGTAAGAAATCGCAAAATCAATATATAAAAATCAAAGAACAGAAACTGGAAAAATAAGAACAGGAAACTGAAACAAAAGAAACAACACAACTCTTGATGCTCGACAATGGAGAAAAAGAAGGTAGATTTGCAAGGCTCAGCGTTGATCGGTCCGACACCCATAAAAGGTAACCGAGAATCGATTCCAAGCACAGACCCAGAACCACATTCAATCGACACCTAAAACAGCCTCAATCACAAAATCCACAATAGAGAATAGCACACCCACACAAGGATGAAGAAACCCCACCAAGGAGAACACTCTTCTCACTCTCTACTCTCTCTCTCTCTCTTCTTGAATTTTTCTGCTCATTCGGCGCCCCATATTTCCCTGATATAAAGATAAAGATTAGCTCCCAAGAACCAGATAGAGATCTCCAAGGATGAGGATAACCATCGGGTTATCCGATAGGTTGAGATAGGATAGGGGAAGAGACCAAACCTACATTGGAATCTTCAACAGAATGAAGAGACTAGGTCAAGATAAGGTATATATATGTGAGCTTTTAGATAAGGCACTATGGGCTTAGACAAATGGGCTTGGTCCTTGGTTTGAGTAGCTGGGCCAAGCCCAACTTTCCTCAAACACAAGGTAAATATGCTTGGGCCATCTTCTTGTCGGGCCACCTATTTGTGGGATTGGACCTCTTATAAAAACTATCAATCTTGGGCCAAGGCCTATGATAGATAACTTACCCGACCAAAAACATCATCGCCTTGGACTTGTTGGGTATCACACCTCAACAGACATAAACTTGAATTCTAAGAAAGTTAAAATTGATCGACCATTTAATTAAAATAAAACCAAGTGCAATGCTTTGGGATCATTTTTGTTATCACTTATTCAATTAATTCAGCTCTAAAAAACCAAACAATTTGTTTTGGTTATTCTTGCCTTTTGTTTATAGCTTGGGTATGCCCACTGTTCTTCTATACATGATTTTTGATCTATACAATTTTTACAGTTCATGATCAAAAAAGAAGAAAAACCAAACATAGTTTTCTGTTTTGATATGAATTAAATTAGATAACTGAAGAACATATTAAGCAACCTCCTCTCATCTCCTCTTTCCAATCTCTACTGATAGTCGAGGAAAACAGATCCACTGTGTAGGATTCAAGTGTAAGAATTATCTTGTGGCTCACATGATAATTAATGTAAATATCTCAATAGATATTATAATATTTATCTGATGAGATAATCAAGTTCAATATCAGATATAATTGTATTAATCTGATAAGATAAATCAATGAATTTATTGAGATAATAATTACTTTAAATTCTATTTGGTTTAGAAGATGTTAAAGATAACTTCTAAGAGTCTTGATGGGAAACTACTTCTACTATTATAAATAAGGGGTTTGGTCATCTCCCTACCTAACACATCAAAACAATTACAGTTATATTGTT
The DNA here is from genome assembly GCA_036245055.1 of Diospyros kaki. Taxonomy (NCBI): domain Eukaryota; kingdom Viridiplantae; phylum Streptophyta; class Magnoliopsida; order Ericales; family Ebenaceae; genus Diospyros; species Diospyros kaki. The sequence continues at coordinate 148,661 of BSEG01000008.1, read as the reverse complement.
CCATCACTACAGTTGAGGTGAATGGGGAGAAACTAGATTCTAGCATTTCGTTTTCAACTGATATTTCTCATTACGGTATAATCTATTGTGGATTCAAGTACGCATTTAAATAATTTTTTATATGATTTACATTAATTTTACGATTATGGGTATAATGGTTAATTGTATGTCATGTATATCATACAATATTATTGTAACTTATATGTGGTATCAAAGCCTATGTTATAAAACTTGTGTTTTTTCTGTATAAAATTTTATTCATTTTTTGTATATTGTATAAATTGATTATACGTAAATATAACTCATATGTAATTGCTGAGATTAAGAAGTTGGTCTGTATTTTGATGGGCATTATGGCAATGGATTTCTTCTCCACTGCATAACTCTAGTTCATCTTCTAGGGCTTCTTCATTGCGTGTGTCACTAGTAAGGCGATATGGCTTTGCCATGGCCTATTTCCAATCACAGATCTCCTTCATCGCTCGCAAATAGATGGCATATCCACCATGATTTGGAAGACCAATCGATCATGACCTTATGGGCTTCTGTTGCCGTCGATCGTTGGTCATCATCAGTCTTAGCCATAACAATGGCGTCGATCTTGAGCTGTCAATCCTTGTTGCTCGCCATAACTGTGGGCGATAGAGCTTGCATTGCCATGGCCGACGCTTGAGCTTCTCTGATTCCGGCGTATGAAGGATGTGATAGGGAGATACCCGTGTGATCATAGACCGACGATTCATCTCCCATTGATCCTGAGCACTCTCGGCCATGACCATCGATCTTGGTCGTTACAGTAGGTGTCGATTGACAGCCTTCCCTCCGTCGTGCTCAAGTTTCCATGGGTGTGAGGCATCGGCCGAGGCTTATGGTGCGTATGAGGTTGCCGACGGTGAAGGGCGATGAAGTCATCGTGAATCATGGAAAAGAAGAAGCGGCGGTGGGGGCGACATATAGAATAAGAAGATGAAAAGGCAGCAGTGGCTGATACAAACCTTAACAAATTGGGAAAGAAAATGGGTGACCAATTAAGTTGTCAGGTCGACCCACTGGATCAATTCTAATTATGTTTTGGATCGGGTTGCTCGATCCAATAAGGGCCTATCACTGACCCATCAATGTTCGTTGTGCAGATCTGGATTCATTAATCTAATCTTGACCCACGAACAAATAATGAATTTTCCCATTAAAAAAATGGGAATTATGATGAATAAAATATTTATAATTTAAAATTTATATTAAGAAAAATTTGTTAGTCACCAAAGTGACCAAATTCTTGCAAAGTAAATAAATTTTAAATTTTAAATTATAAAATAATAGATCCATAATTGGATTTATTTATATATATATATATATACAATTATGGTGTGTGTATATATATATAATAAATGAAATAAATACTTATAGCTTAAAATTTATATTAAGAAAAAAAATTTGTTAGTCACCAAAGTGGCTAAATTTTATAAAGTAAATAAATTTTGTGTTATAAATCATTTTCAATTTCTCTCAAACATTATAGTTGATGACATTAAAGTTTTGCTTGATATTTGTTTGTGGGTAAATTAAAGTTTACATTATAAGGCTATTCGGTATTAGCCCAAATGTTAATTATTTGTCCTTATAATTGTCAAATATGAATGTGATAATTATTATGTTCTGTTAGTCTTATTTTGCATATCCAAAGATAGCAAATAGATCTAATTGGTGCATATTTAATAATCAATTATTTTTTTATTTTGTACATCTTAGTATCGCCCAAAGGAGAACTATGATGCGCCTTATGATAAATATTTGAATATGAAATTACATGAAATTTTTATGCATTAATGTATGAGTATTTAAATTTCTTTTCCAGTATCTGTACCTATTTCAATGCATTCGCATGCATCAACTGTTCCGTTTTTTAACGGATTCAATTTTTTCGACTGGAGTGAACAAGTTCAGTTTCACTTAGGTGTTCTGAATCTTGATTTAGCACTTAGAACCGAGAAAGTCGCTGATCTCATCGATGAGCAAAGGGAATTCTATAAAGTATGGGAGAGATTGAATAGATTGTGCCTTATATTTATGCGGATGACCATTGCAAACAACATAAAGTCAGCGCTTCCCAAAACTGAAAATGCTAATGAACTTATGAATTTCGTGGAAGGGCGTTCTCAGACTGCTGATAAGTCTCTGGCCGGTACATTAATGAGTTCTTTGACCACCATAAAATATGATGGTTCTCGTACCATGCATGAGCACATTCTGGAAATAACCACCTTAGCAGCACAATTAAAGACCTTTGGGAATGACTGTGGATGAGTATTTATTGGTATAGTTTATACTCAATTCTTTGCCTCTAGAGCAATATGGGCCATTTCAAATGAACTATAACACTATAAAGGATAAGTGGAACGTCATTGAGTTGACCAGTATGTTCATTCAATAGGAGACGAGGCTGAAGAATCAAAGAGCTCATTCCTTTCATTTCCTAAAGCATCAAGAAGCTGGTAAAAGTTTCAAGAAAAGAAGTGGCAAGAGCAAGAAGAAAGATCCTCGTAACCTAAATGATTCTTCGAAAGGTGTTCATAAAGAACCTATGGCTATTAAGTGTTACTTTTGTAAAAAAAGTGGACACATGAAGAAAGACTGCTTGAAACGTAAAGCTTGATTCGAAGAGAAAGGTATGTCTTGTACTTTAGTATGTTATGAATCAAACTTTACTAAAGTTTCACATAACACTTGGTCGATTGATTCTAGTTCCACTACTCATATTTCTAATACGATGCAGGGGTTCTTTACGATCCGAACCACAAGGCCAAATGAAAGTTTCATGTTCATTGGGAATAAAAGCAAAGCTCTCCTTGAAGGCATTGGCACTTACCGTTTGATTCTGAATAACAGACATTACTTAGATTTATTAGAAACTCTTTATTTATCTACATTTACTCGAAACTTAGTTTCATTATAGAAACTTGATGTAGCTGATTTTTCTTTTAAATTTGGTTCTACATCTTTTAGTTTATTCAAACATAACAGTTTTATTGGTTTCGGTATATTATGTGATGGTCTCTACAAGTTTAAACTTGATAATGTATTTGTTGAGACTCTGATGACCTTGCATCATAATGTTGGTACTAAACGCAGTTTAGTTAATGAAAATTCAGCTTACTTATGGCATAAACGTTTGGGTCATATATTTAAAGAAATGATGGAAAGATTAGTAAAGCATAAAATCCTTCCATATTTAGATTTTACTGACTTTGAAGTGTGTATTGATTGTATTAAAGGCAAACAAACAAAACACACTAAGAAAAGAGCCATAAGAAGCACACAACTTCTTGAAATTATACACACCGATATTTATGGGTCTTTTGATGCTCCATCTTTTGTGGAGAAAAATATTTTATCACCTTTATTGATGATTGTTATGGGTATTTTCTGTCCTACTCTATGAGGGCTGGGCCCAACTTATTGGGCCGATACAACTGTTAAAGGAGCTGATGGGCCTCAAGCTGAGACCTATCAAAGCGAGCTCGCGCATGGTCGAAGCTCGGCTTGGAATAATGTCGTCTGGGCGAGCTCCCAGCGACCTCGCTGGTTACCAGGTCAGCCAACCAGCTCGCGTGATAAAAGGCCAAAATCCTGACGAGCTGACGAGGCAACAGGCCGAGGGCCGCCCCCAGCCGTGCAGCCCAGGCCCATCACTCTCGGCCCATCTGGCTAGTCCATGTTAGTCCCATCTTACTCTTTTCATAACGACATCATTATCGCGGAGCTTGGATTTTCGCGCGCCCGCCTCCAATCCCATCTTCATTAATGACGGGTCCTCTCGCCGTTAATGACTGGTCTCATCCACATTAATGAAGGTTCCATCAGTACCTTCTCACAACATGAACATCCTTCGCCGGCATTAGGTATTCTGTCCCATCTCCTAGGACAGACATGCTACACCTAAGGAAGAACATCCCTCGATATATATGCGCCAACTCTGGTAAGAAGGGGTAAGATTTTACTTTCCAATTAACACATTTCTTCTCTCTGGACTCCCCACAGACTCGCTTATTAACTTAAGATTCGGAGTATCTTGTAGGGACGGAGACAAGGCTCAGGAGATCAGACATCACAAATACACCCTTCGGATCCATTGCTCCAGGCGAGCCAAAGGAATCGTAGTTGACCAATTCTGAACGTCGACATTTTGGCGCTAGAAGGAGGGCCCACTTTGGTCAATACATCAATGCCGAAAACCAGAAACACGAGAGGTTCCGGAGCAACTACCAACCGACCAGTAAATCATCTCAGTCGCTTACCAAGAATCCCACGAATCGAAGATACCACGGCGTCCACTTCCAGGCTCCCTCCGATCGAACCTACTTATAATGTCCCCAGAGAATGCTCCTACCCGCCCATGGCTCCTGCCACCAATGCAGAAATAACACGGATCTGGCAACAACGTCAAGAAATTTTGGAGAATACTGTTATGCAACTCGCTGATGCAGTCAAAACTCTCGCGCAAGTACAAGTTCAGACAGCGCAAAGGCAAGCAGCCGTTTCTCGGCCCTTAGATGAAACACCCCCTCAGAGGAGGAAAACGAGGCCGGAAGGCGCCCCTGACGAGCCGGCTCAGTTCGCTCCTCCAACCAGCGCTCTCGGGAGGAAGAAAAGCGGCGTCACCATCATAAAGAACCAAGGACGCGCGTCATTGAGCAGAAGACCGGATTAAGCCCAGTTCGGAATGGCCACGAACAAGCCCGTGGAGAGAATCGCCAGCCCAGAAATCGACAGCAGGGCAACCCCTTGGTAAAGATTAGCAGCAGCTATGCCAACCATCACCGTACTCCTGATCACGAACGCAGGGTACGGCCCACCCCGCAAGATTACTATCACACGAAATGGGGCACCGTACCAGAAGAACAACTTACTACCAGGCGCTCGGCAAATCAAGACCCTATGGTGGGGGAATTACTCCTGAGAATTCAGCAACTGGAGGCCAAGCATGGAGCGCACAATCAGAGGGGGAGCTGCGAGGAAAGAACCCCATTCTCTCGAGAAATCGAGATGGAGCCCCTACCTCGCAGGTTTAAGGTCCCCAGCATTCCTCAGTATAATGGGGACAGTGACCCCTACGATCATCTGGACTCCTTCAACGTCCAGATGGACCTGCAAACGTCCAGTCCGTTAGTCAAATATCGAGCTTTTCCTGCGACATTGGGAGACATACCCCGAGCATGGCTACGAAGGCTTCACCCCCTCAGCATTAATAGCTGGGAAGAATGTCAGAGCAAATTTGCGGATCAATATAGGTCACTCTGAAGGCAGCTCGCCCCAACGTGCCACCTCGCTACCATTTTTCAACGATCCAACGAGTCTCTGAAAGATTACATTGAGAGGTTCAGGCGCGAGGTAAACAATGTAGAGAACCCATCCGACGAAGGGATACTGACCGCGATCTCCGCCGGGCTCTGCAAAGATGGGAAGCTCTACGAGAGCATCTACAAGTCCTCGGTGAGAGACCTTGGCGAGTTTTTTGAACGAGCTGCGAAGGAGGTCCGTTGGGAAGAGGCATTTGGTTTAAAGAAGTCCAGTGACCAGAAAAAGGGAGAGGGCCTCTCGAACCAGAACAAGAAAATGGGTGAAGAGGAATCTCGCAAAGAGGGGCAAGGGCGGGCTCCTGATGATCAGGTTGCTAAAAAGGCAAAGTTCGCCCAGGGAGTCGAGCGACCGGTCCGTCAAGGTCGTTACAAAAATTACAGCGTCCTGTCGGATCCCCGCGACAGGATCTTCGCCACAGAGCGTGGTAGAGAAGACTTTGAAAAGCCAAACCCTCTGAGGACTCCCGATAAATACAGAACGAAGAGTAAGTTCTGCGCCTATCACAACGAGGTGGGACACACAACATCCGAATGCTGGGCGCTGAAAGACGCGATTGAAGAATTGATCAGGAGAGGCCGGCTACGTGAGTATGTGGTACGTCCCAGAGAGCAGCAATCCAAGCAGTCGACCCAACAGAGCCCACGCCGAGCTCCTGAGCCGGACCAGGCACCCACAGTAAGAACCATCTTCACCATTCATGGAGGACCTCATATTGTGGGGACCTCCAACAGATCACATGAACGGTACGTACGAGAGGCCGGACACCTTCTGCTCGTCAGGAACAGCAGTCAAGCGGGACCTTCCAAAAAGGCCAGAATCGCCTTAGCTAACATTTCCTTCACCGAGGACGATTCCAAAGAGGTGCACTGCCCGCACAACGACGCGCTCGTAGTCCGAGCTCGCATCGGAAACATGGAAGTGCGGAGAATCATGTTAGACACTGGTAGCTCGGTGAATGTCATGTTCATGGCATGCTTCGACCAGATGGGGCTAAAGATCGACCAGCTGATATCTTCTCCGGAACCATTGTACGGGTTCACTGGTGACGCTGTAACACCCAAAGGACGTATAAGGCTCCCGTTAACGGTGGGAGAATCAGACGTCCAGACCACTGTGATGGCAGATTTCCTCATCGTCGATGGCCCATCCGCGTACAATGTCGTCATGGGAAGGCCTGCCATGAACGACTTGGATCTCATTATCTCGACCAAGAGCCTGACGGTTAAATTCCCAACACCAAAGGGCACCGGATGCATAAAGGGAGAGCAGCAATCAGCAAGGCTCTGCTACGAAGAAGCATTAAAAATAGGGTCCAAAGTAAAGGGGATAAATATAATCACCAGAGGTGAAGTTTCAACCCCCAGCAGCCGAGAAATCGATCACGATCTGGATCCGCGTGATGTGGACTGCGACCGCACTGCTAACCCGGCTGACGAAGTGGAAGAGGTAGAAATCAGTTGTCATGGCATCAAAAGATTCCTCCAAATCGGCAAGGGCCTTTCCCCTGGCATAAAGGCCCAGCTGACCGAATTCCTCAAGGTAAACTCGGATGTGTTCGCATGGAATCATGAGGACATGGAAGGAATAGACCCGAAGATAATGCAGCACCGACTCAATGTCAACCCCAACTACAAACCAGTGCGACAGAAGAGGAGGTCGATGACGGCCGAACGATACACAGCATTAAAAGAAGAGGTGGATAAGCTCATGGCCAGCGGGCTCATCAAGGAAGCCCAATATCCGACCTGTGTGTCAAACCCGGTCCTTGTAAAGAAAAAGAGTGGGAAGTGGAGAACTTGTATCGATTTTACAGATTTAAACAAAGCTTGCCCAAAAGATAGTTTTCCTCTTCCATGAATTGATCAGCTCGTTGATGCCACCGCTGGTCACCAGCTCCTAAGTTTCATGGACGCTTATTCAGGATACAACCAGATCCTAATGAACCCTGATGAAGAAGAACATACCTCTTTTATAACGAATCGGGGGCTGTACTGTTACAAGATGATGCCTTTCGGATTAAAAAACGCGGGAGCTACATACCAACGGCTCGTCAACATAATGTTTGGAGACCTGATTGGAAAAATCATGGAAGTATATGTAGATGACATGCTGGTAAAGTCCAGACGGGCCAATGACCATATCAGCGACCTCACGGAAGCGTTCCAAATTCTGAGGAAATACCGGATGAAGTTAAATCCGCTCAAATGCTAGTTCGGCGTGGCCTCCGGGAAATTCCTAGGATTCATAGTCAATGAGAGAGGAATTGAGGCCAACCCCGAGAAAATCCGAGCTTTGCTCAACATGCGGGCACCAACCAAGACTAAGGAAGTCCAGAGCCTTAATGGACAAATTGTAGCCCTTAGCCGATTCGTCTCCAAGTCGTCCGACAAGTCCATCCCATTCTTTAACATCTTGAAACAGGCGAGAAGTTTCGAATGGACAGAGGAGTGTGAAAACACTTTCCAGCAACTAAAAGAATACTTGGGGTGGACTTCCCTAATGTCTCGACCAAAGGACGGAGAGGAACTGATCCTCTATCTGGGAGTATCTGAATACGCAGTCAACGCCACACTCATACGAGAAGAAGACCGGGTGCAATACCCAGTCTATTACGTCAGTCACAGGCTCCTCGACGCCGAAACAAGGTACTCCCCTATGGAAAAGCTCGCGCTCTCTCTTGTTGTCGCGTCCAGAAAACTATGCCCTTATTTCCAAGTCCATCCAATCGGCGTGTTAACCAAACACCCATTGAAACAAATCCTTCAGAAACCTGACTCATCCGGCCGCTTGCTCAAGTGGGCTATTGAGCTCGCCCAATTCAGCATTGAATACAAGCCTAGAACGGCCATAAAAGGGCAGGCGCTGGCTGACTTTGTCGTGGAATTCACGGAACCAATTGAAGAACCCCCTCCTTTATCCTCTCCTGTCTGGGAGCTATTTATCGACGGTTCTTCCAACGAGCACGGATCTGGAGTTGGCACCCTCCTGATAAGCCCGGAAGGACACAAGATACCCTATGCGCTAAGGTTCGGCTTCAAGGCCACCAATAACGAAGCGGAATATGAGGCACTTCTGGCTGGCCTACGCTTAGCAAAAGAGGTCAAGGCAAATCGACTAAAAATTTTCAGTGACTCTCAGCTCGTGGTTCGCCAGGTACGAGGAGAATATCAGGCAAAGGGTCAGAAGATGTCGGCATACCTCCTCAAAGTCCAAGGACTCCTTCACTCCTTCGAGGAATACGACGTGAATCAAATCCCGCGGGACCAAAACTCACATGCTGATGCGCTCGCTCGTCTGGCATCAGTTGGTGATGCAAATTCGTTGGGGGCAATCCCCATAGAATTTCTAGCAGCACCAAGCACGGAGGATAAAAATGAGACTTTGCGGATAGAGCTAAGGCCAGAATCATGGATGCAGCCAATCGTGAATTACTTACAAGACGAAAGGCTGCCAACTGATAAACTGGAGGCAAGATGCACCCGAGCTCTCGCGGCCCGATACTGCATTGTTGATGATGTACTGTACAAACGAGGGTTTTCAGCCCCGTTACTCAGATGTATTGATGAGCCTGATTGCTAAGTGGTCCTCACTGAAATTCATGCAGGACACTGTGGCAATCATACTGGGGGGGTATCCTTAGCTCAGAAGGCATTTCGCCAGGGTTTTTACTGGCCCACCATGAAACAAGATGCTACAGACCTGGTAAGAAAATGTGATGCGTGCCATAAATTTGCCAAGGTACCGCGGGTTCCCCCCGCCTACTTACAACAAATGAGTAGTCCTTGGCCGTTTGCCATGTGGGGGATCGACCTGATCGGGCCACTCCCAACAGCTCGCGGCGGCTGCAAGCACGCTATTGTAGCCGTGGATTACTTCACCAAATGGGTAGAAGCAAAGGAGCTCGCACAAATATCCGCTGCAAAGGCAGAAGGTTTCGTCTGGATCCACATCATTTGTAGGTTTGGAGTCCCTCAACAGATCATCACCGATAACGGAACACAATTTACCAGCGAGCAATTTGTCCAATTTTGCGAATCGCTGGGGATCAAGAAAAGCTTCACCGCCATAGATCATCCACAAGCTAACGGCCAGGTTGAAGCCGTCAAGAAGATAATCAAGCAGATATTGAAAACTAGGTTGGAGGCCAGTAAAGGAGCCTAGGCAGACGAACTACAGACTATTCTCTGGGCCTACCGAACTACTGCCCGTTCGACCACAGGAGAGACCCCTTTCTCCATGGTCTATGGATCTGAGGCAATGATCCCCGTGGAAAACGAAGTAATAAGTCAGCGGAGGGCCACTTTCGACCCAGAGAACAACGATCAACTACTCACTTCACATCTCGACCTGATCGAAGAAGCAAGAGAGGCAGCTCGATTAAGGATCGCGACCTACCAACAACGCGTGGCGAGATACTACAATCGGCGGGTCTGAGTCCGACAGTTCTGTGAAGGAGATCTTGTGTTGCGCCTCGTCCTTCCCGGAGCTAGCAAGAGCAGTGAAGGGACCTTAGGCCCGAATTGGGAGGGTCCATTCATGATAAGGGAAAACCTTGGCAACGGAGCATATCATCTTACAGATCAGGACGGAGCAATCCTTCCGCGGGCATGGAATGCAGAGCATTTGAGACAATATTTCCGATAAGAAAGCACTTCTCTATCTCTCGTGTATTTTTTACTTACTGGATTAATGCTTCACTTTTAAGTACCACTTTATATGAATGTTTCGTTTCGTATATGAGCGATGAACCTTTCATACTTGAATTATATTTCGCGACTGCCAAAAAAAAAAAAAATATGGCCTGCGAGCTGGGGTCCATTCAACTTAGGTTTTATGCTATGGTTTGTGGCTTACCTGAGTAGTTATTTTTATTTTAGTAAATGACCTGCGAGCTGGGGCCCATTCAACTTAGCTTTTATGCTATGGTTTGTGGCTTACTTGAGCAGTCATTTTTATTTTAGTAAATGGCCTACGAGCTGGGGCCCATTCAACTTAACTTTTATGCTATGGTTTGTGGCTTACCTGAGCAGTCATTTTTATTTTAGTAAATGGCCTGCGAACTGGGGCCCATTCAACTTAGCTTTTATGCTATGGTTTGTGGCTTACCTGAGCAGTCATTTTTTATTTTAATAAATGGCCTGCGAGCTGGGGCCCATTCAACTTAGCTTTTATGTTATGTTTTGTGGCTTAGCTGAGCAGTCATTTTTATTTTAGTAAATGGCCTGCGAGCTGGGGCCCATTCAACTTAGCTTTTATGCTATGGTTTGTGGCTTACCTGAGCAGTCATTTTTATTTTAGTAAATGGCCTGCGAGCTGGGGCCCATTCAACTTAGCTTTTATGCTATGGTTTGTGGCTTACCTGAGCAGTTATTTTTTATTTTAGTAAATGGCCTGCGAGCTGGGGCCCATTCAACTTAGCTTTTATGTTATGGTTTGTGGCTTACCTGAGCAGTCATTTTTATTTTAGTAAATGGCCTGTGAGCTGGGACCCATTCAACTTAGCTTTTATGCTATGGTTTGTGGCTTACCTGAGCAGTCATTTTTTATTTTAGTAAATGGCCTGCGAGTTGGGGCCCATTCAACTTAGCTTTTATGTTATGGTTTGTGGCTTAGCTGAGCAGTCATTTTTATTTTAGTCTCTTCCCGAGATCGTGACTGACAAATTTAAAATTAATCATCCTGACCCTAGTGGCATGGAGTGAAAGAGAGCATCCTGTTAGGGGAGTTATCGTGTTGATCGGATCGGAGAGCATCCTTATGTTTGATTCACAGTCCACAAAAATGTATATATATATAAAGAATAGAGAGACGAGGACTTCAAGCAATAAGGAAACTTTATTATTTAAGGGATCCAAGTACAAGGTTGAAGGAAAAGAGAAATGAAAATCTAAGGGCCTAGAGGGTCCGAGGTCGGGGCCGCAACATCCTGAGGACTTGGATCGGCGGCGTCTTCCGCAGATAGGTCGACCACGACCTGTGAAGGTGCAGGCTCAGGGGCTCTAGTCTGGGAGGTCGCGGCTTCGGCGACATATCTCCTCACCGCTATTATCGCCTCCTCGCCGAAGCAAGAGACGTCGAGATCTGGGTACGCCTTCCATAAAGTAAAAAAGAACGCACTACAGATGTCGGACTAGACCTCCTCACGCTCCTTGGAGACCCGAACCTCAACGTCGACCTTCAGCTGTTTGATTTCTTCCTCCATCGCTTCGGCCCGTCGAAGAGCCCCGTCCAAGTCACCCCGCATCGTCATCAGCTCCGCTTCGGCCTTATTCAACTTCGAGGTCACCTGAGAGAAGGTCGATTGATGCATCCTTTTCTAGCGGTCTAGCTCGTCTTTGGCCTCCTTCTTCACCCTCTCGGCATCTCGTGCCCGATCCTCCAGGCCCTCGACCTTATTCCGATATTTTTTGGACTCATTGGTCACAAAGGTCAGATTTTCTTCCAGTTTCTTCTTCTCCTTCTTCAGCTCCTCGACGGTGATCTCAAGCTTCTCTCTCTCCCTCGAGAAGCGAGCTCTCTCCTCCTTCTGCTTGAAGATGCCCAAAAAATCCTGCAAAGCTCGGAGATTAGCACACAAAAAAAAAACAACAAAACAAAACAAACAACGACGACAAAACACAAAGAAGAGAGCAGGTCCCTTACCAAGAGGCAGTGGCGCGTGACGTAATCGTCGAGCGCGTCGCCGGACACCTCCCTCCTATCCAAATTCCTGGCGTAGTTGCCGAGGACGTTATTTAGGTTGTCAAGGAGGGGAGTAAAGTACGTCCCGCCAGTCGTGACCATGGAGGAGCTCGGCACTGCAGTGGCATCCATTTTCTTTCTTTTATCAGCCCGAGATTGCTGGGTGATCTGCGGGACCAGCGGAGTCTTCCTCTTTCCACTCGGAATCTCCTCGCGGACAACTTGCTTTCTGCGAGTCGCCATCTCCACATCAGCCCTTGGTCGCGAGGAGGCGCCAGCAAGAACCGGTTCCGAGGAGCCCGCCGCTGTCGATACGGGATCAGGGCCCGGCAAGTTTGTGGGGCCGCGTCTTGCGCCTTCCGCATCATCAGGGTTACCCCCAGCTCGAGCCTTTGCTGGAGAGGAAACCGCGCGAACAACCTCGGGCATACTTGAGATCGCAGGAGCCCCAGGGCGCTGGAGTTGAAGTTTCATCACTCCCGATAATGGTGGCGGGGCTACAATAGTGACTTCTTCGCGAACTCGATTTTCTCCAACCAGATCCACCCCAAAATCGGCAATGTCCAGGGCCGACCTTATTTCCCTCTGACCCCGGATCCCTATGTCTTCTTTCCTAATTTCTTTAAAGTCCAAGGGAGGAGCGAGCTGATAATCCCTGAGCAGGCAGTCGGTAAACTCACAATCGTCTTCATCAGTCTTTGCCTCGGAAGCACTTTGTAGTCCTGCCGCCTCAGAAGTGGTCAGTTCGGGCTTCCCACCAGCAACATCTGCAAAATCAAGACGGGCGAAAATTCGTAAATACAGAGTATACAGACAGTTCACAGTCATAGGGATGATTTGAAAGACCACTCACTCGGCATAAGGACAAAGCTGAAGTTGTTAAGGTCATGGAGGGAGTAACAAGAGATATAGAACCAATGGGACTTATAGTCCCCTACGTTAGATCTACCCTTTGCCTTCCCTTGTGGCAGAAGTTTTTTATGGTCAGACGAACGAGCTGCCATGTAATACAGCCCGTCCTTGGTACCCTTGAAAGAGTAAAGGTACCTAAGAATTTTGGGAGTAGGGAAAGGGTGTTCGTTTTTTCTAAAGAGTAAGGCCAAAGAGGTTATTTGGGCATAGGAGTTAGGGGTCAGCTGAAAGGGGGAAAGCTTCAGATCGTTTAGGATGGTGACGAGGTAGGAATGGAGTGGGAACCTAAGGCCAAATTCTAAGTGCTGAGGGCTAACGGCCACATATCCTGTGGGAGGGAAAGCAGCGTGGTCGCTGGGTGAAGGCACCATCACGCGAGCACCGCAGGGGAACCTGTATTCTGAAACGCACGACTTCAGCTCGACAAATGTCATCTTCGAAGGATAACATTTGAAAACCTCGCGAGCCGCACGCTCCTCGGAAGCTCGTGCAGCCACTGTTGAGGCGATGCGTTGAGAAATCCTTTCAGCGACCTCAGAGTCAGACGAAACCACACTTCGTGAAGCTCGCGGTAGCACCCTCCCTCCGGCGCTCGACGAGCTGGAAGTGTCGTCATCTTCCACCCCGATGTTGCGGCACCTCCGACCTGATGTAGACATCTAAAAAGAAGGGGGAAAAGAAGGTCAAATCAAAATGGCGAGTCAGAAGCACCTAAGAAACTCCCTAAATATCAGGCCTCGCGCTTCGCAACAGGGCGTGACCCAAAATGAAACAAAAAGAGATAGGAAGAAAAGGGGAAGATCAGAGCCGAGGTTCCTGAGTTTAACAGAACCCCCTAAGATTCCCAGGAACCATTCCTGTGGAACGGACCACCATCGCCGAATGACGCACTATGGAGGCCGAATAAAAAAAAAGGGGGGGGAGGCAAGGTAAAAAATAAGATATATCAAAAGGGTTCAAGAGACTTACAATTTTCCGATGAATGGTTACTGGGTTTGAATGCAAAAAAAAAAAAACCCGTCGAAGAATGAGGATGGGGGAATCGCAAGATCAGCAACGATGGAACTTTGGAGTCGGGGAGAAAGTGGGTTCAGTAGCCAAGGGAGTTTTTGAAATGACGCACTAGAGGGAGAGGAGGGTAAGTTTCCATCCCTCCTTTTATGGTCAAGGGTACACCACCGTCGGATGGAAAGACCGACGAGCTTCCCCAGATCCAACGGCGGTGCACAAAAGTGTGGGACCTACGGACAAGATGATTGAACGGTTATGGGAAACGTGCGCATTAAATGCGCCACAGACAAGACGTGCTACATAAAACAGTGTGATATGACGCGATTGGGAGGAAAGTTGAAAAGGCCCTTTGGTTGCAGGGATAGCCGGAACACATCAGCTCACAGTTCGAATGTCGCACTGCGAGCTGGGAGGGCTTGATGTTATGGGTATTTTCTGTCCTACTCTATGAGGGCTGGGCCTAACTTATTAGGCCGATACAACTGTCAAAGGAGCTGATGGGCCTCAAGCTGAGACCTATCAAAGTGAGCTCGCGCATGGCCGAAGCTCGGCTTGGAATAATGTCATCTGGGCGAGCTCCTAGCGACCTCGCTGGTTACCAGCTCAGCCAACCAGCTCGCGTGATAAAAGGCCAAAATCCTGACGAGCTGATGAGGCAACAGGCCGAGGGCCGCCCCCAGCCGTGCAGCCCAGGCCCATCACTCTCGGCCCATCTGGCTAGTCCATGTTAGTCCCATCTTGGTCTTTTCATAACGACATCATTATCGCGGAGCTTGGATTTCCGCACGCTCGCCTCCAATCCCATCTTCATTAATGACGGGTCCTCTCGCCGTTAATGACTGGTCTCATCCACATTAATGAAGGTTCCATCGGTACCTTCTTACAACATGGACATCCTTCGCCGGCATTAGGTATTCTGTCCCATCTCCTAGGACAGACATGCTACACCTAAAGAAGAACATCCCTCGATATATATGCGCCAACTCTGGTAAGAAGGGGTAAGATTTTACTTTCCAATTAACACATTTCTTCTCTCTGGACTCCCCACAGACTCGCTTATTAACTTAAGCTTCGGAGTATCTTGCAGGGACGGAGACAAGGCTCAGGAGATCAGTCACAAATACACCCTTCGGATCCATTGCTCCAGACGGGCCAAAAGAATCGTAGTCGACCAATTCTGAACGTCGAGAATGATTTTTCACGTTACGGTTATGTATATCTATTGCATGACAAGTCTCAATCTATCTATGCACTTTAAGTGTATATTAAAGAGGTCGAGAGACAATTAGATAAAAAGGTAAAAATCGTAAGGTTAGGTAGAGGTGGTGAATATTATGGAAAGTTTGATGAATCAGGTTAATGTCCATCACCATTTGCCAAATTCCTTGAAAGACACGGTATTTGTGCTCAATACACAATGCTAGGTACACCACAACAAAATGGTATTTCTGAAAGTAATCATACCCTAATGAAAATGGTTAGGAGTATGATAAGTCACTCATCTTTACCCTTATCTTTGTGGATGTATGCAATAAAGACTACTATATGTTTGCTAAACAGGGGTCCTAGTAAGGTAGTTCCAAAAACTCCTTTTGAACTATGGATAGATAGGAAACCTAGTTTAAGGCACTTACATATTTAGGGTTGCCCAACAGAAGTAAGGGTTTAAAATCTACATGAAAAGAAATTGGACTTTAGAACTACCAGTTGTTATTTCATTAGATATCCAAAAAAATCCAAGGGAATAGATTTTATTGTCCTAATCACAGTACTAGGGTTGTTGAAACTGGAAATGCCAGGTTTATTGAAAATGGTGAAATTAGTAAGAGTGATAGAATGCATAATGTCAGCATTCAAGAAGTCAAGATGGAAGTTCCTATGCCAAGATTGATATAGTTGTTTTTCCTCAAGTTACAATCCAACCAAATAACAGTCAAGAACAACAAACACTCCATGATGAACCAGCAGTAGTTGAAACATAAGAAATAGCATTAAGGAGATCTCAAAAGAGATAGAAAATCTGTTATTTCTTATGAATATGTGGTTTATCTATAAGAGTCTGAATTTGACTTAGGATTTGATAACGATCCAGTTTCATTTAAGTTATGGAATGTGATGATTCTACTAAATGGTTAGATGGCATGAAAGAAAAGTTAAAATCTATGGATCAAAATCAAGTCTGGGATCTCGTTGAATTTCCTGAAGGGTATAAAAGAGTTGGATGTAAATGGGTCTTTAAGATCAAACATGACTCTAAATGCAATATTGAACAACATAAAGCCAGATTTGTTACCAAATATTTTACTCAGAAATATGGCATCGATTATAAAGAGACTTTCTCACCAATCTCTAAGAAAGATTCTCTTAGAATCATTTTGGCTTTAGTGGTTCATTATGATTTGGAATTACATCAAATGGATATAAAAATCGCCTTTCTTAATGGGGATTTGGAGGAAAAAGTCTATATGGATCAACCTGAGAGTTTTTTTAGTTAAAGGGAAAGAACACGTGGTGTGTAAATTAAAGAAATCAATATACGGACTTAAGCAAGCCTCCCGCCAATGGTATGTAAAGTTTAATAATAACATTATGTCTTTTGGCTTTCAGGAAAACACTGTTGATCGATGTATATATATGAAGGTCAGTGGGAGCAAATTTATTTTTCTAATCCTGTATGTTGATGATATTTTGCTTGCTACTAATGATTTTGGTTTATTACATGCAACGAAGAAGTACCTCTTTAAGAATTTTGAAATAAAAGATATGGGAAAGGCAACTTATGTGATAGGAATAGAAATATTCTGTGATAGATCACAAGGATTATTAGGGTTGTCTCAAAAAGCATATATTAATAAAATTCTAGAGAGATTCAATATGGATAAGTGCTCATCAGGGGTAGTTCCAATTCAGAAGGGGGATAAACTTAACCTTATGGAATGCCCAAAAAATGAATTGGAACGAGAGCAAATGCGAAATATTCCTTATGCATCTGTAGTTGGAAGCCTAATGTACGCTCAAACTTGCACCAAACCATACATAGGCTTCATTGTTAGGATTCTGGGCAGATATTAAAGTAATCCAGGCCTTGATCACTGGAAAGCTGCAAAGAAGATTTTCAGATATTTGCAAAGAACTAAAGATCACATGCTCATTTACAAAAGATCCAATCATCTTAAGGTGATTGGCCATTCTGATTCAGATTTCATCGGATATGTTGATACTAGAAAATTAACATTCAGCTACCTGTTCCTATTAGCCGGAAGAGTAATCTCATGGAAAAGTGCGAAACAGTTCGTCATCGCTGCATCCACTATGGAAGCTGAGTTTGTGGCTTGCTTTGAGGCTATTGTTCATGGTTTATGGCTATGGAATTTTATTTCAGGGCTTCGAATTGTTGACAATATTGCCAAACCGCTGGAAATTTATTGTGATAACTCTGTAGCCGTTTTCTTCTCTAAAAACGACAAGTATTCCAAGAGTGCTAAACATATAGAAATCAAATACTTGATCGTTAAAGAATAAGTTCAAAAACATATAGTGCCAATAGAGTATATTAACACTAACTTTATAACAGCAGATCCTATGACAAAAAGACTACCACCCAAAATATTTAATGAACATGTTGAAATGATGGGTATTTTGGGCATTATATAATTTGACTCTATTAAAGTTTATGCATTTGACATTTTAATTTCATATGTTTCTGATATTCTTGTTTAGAATAAAGTTGACAGGAATAATTAAAATTGGACCGTTATGATCATCTTCATTAAAGATCATGTTAAGCTGGAAATTAGTGTTGTGGTACATGAAAGGGATTGGGTCAGAAAGAATTAACACACAACCACTATGACCCTCATTAATATTTTAACTTAATAATGACACTATAAGAACCAAAATAAAGAGAATTAAAGTATGATTGTTTGTGCACATAATGTTCTTCTTATTAAATCATAAAAGCAATGTCATATGTGCAAAGTGGGAGAATGTAAGAATTATCTTGTGACTCACATGATAATTACTGTAAATATCTCAACAGATATTATAGTATTTATCTAATGAGATAATCAAGTTCAATATCAAATGTAATTGTATTAATCTAATAAGATAAATCAATGAATTTAATAAAATAATGATTACTTTAAATTTTATTTGGTTTAGAAGATATTAAAGATAACTCCTAAGAGTCTTGATGAGAGACTACTTCTACTATTATAAATAAGGGGTTTTGTCATCTCCCTACCCTTCACATCAAAACAATTACAGTTATATTATTCCATCATTATGGTTGAGGTGAAATGGGAGAAACCAGATTCTGACATTTTGTCTTTAGTTGATATTTCTCATTACAGTATAATCTATTATGGATTCACATACTCAATTAATGAAATTTTTTATGTGATTTACACAAGCTTTACGATTATGGACATAATGGTTAATTGTATGTTATGTATATCATATAATGTTATTGTAACTTACATCAAGTCTTGCAGTAATATAGGACAAAATAATAAAGTAAAAATTAAGAAAATACGTAGAAAAAGGATTGTGTTAGGCAAGACATTTTCACGAAATTATCTTTAGTATAGTAATTTCCCCTATTAGGTGCAAAGGTTTATGGAAATTCTAATCCCATGATACAATGCCTAATGGACTGTACCGGCCTAATCTTGACCTTTGGCCCACTACCCAATTGCCCAATCTCGGCTTGTGGCCTTATAGTCAGCCCACGACCCAATCTCGACCAAAGCAAAAGCAAAGCCTTTGTTGATGGATGGGGTGAGAGGATGCAGGAAATAAGTGAGTTGCTGAAGTAGGTGAGAGAGCAAAGGGTTTGTATCTGAAGGACTCTGAGAAGGCAAAAATATATTGGCTTCACAAGGAGAACCTAAAGGTTTATATATAATTGAGAGGTTAGCTCGAGATTAGAGGATTATGAGGCAGTAGATGCATGCCATTCTATGGTTGAAAGAGCTTGAGGAAGAAGGAAAAAAAACTTGGGCGTCCTCTGGATGACTCTAATGAGCTCTTGCTAGACTCGTGTCTCGAGTAAGCAATTATTCAAGCATCCACAAAAATTCTATTCTTATATGACCATTTCTTACCGTAGATGCATGCAAACTTCCCAGGCGATCACCCATTCTTGAGCTTTCCCAGTTTAAGCACACTTAACCCTGGAGTTTTTTGCCTACATTCAGCCTAAAAGGTATCCAGCTAGTGTTGTTTCCTTTCTTACTTATCCTCGATATATACTACCCTTTTTCTGAGCTCTTGGGGTATTACATTCTCCCCCCCTTGAGCACATGACGTCGTCATCATGAAACCTTACAATTGGTCCCAAACCTTCTCCCTTTTGGGGGCTGTCATCCCAGAAGCCGCTCTTTATACAGGCTCTCGAGCCCTGGCATCACTCCCCACCCTCATCGGACTGTTTTTTCCAAGGGTCGACTCTGATACCACTTGTAATATCCTGCATCGAGCGATAGGAAGGACTGGAACAACTTACCCTGATGGGCCTACCCGAACTTCTCAGGAGATCACCCATTCTTGAGCTTCCCCAACTCAAGCACACTTAACCCCAGAATTTTTTGCCTACATTAAGCCCAAAAAGTATCCAACTTGTGTTGTTTCCTTCCTTACTTATCCTCGATATATACTATCATTCTATGGGCTCTTGGGGTATTACAGTTTTAGCACCCTTCTTATTGTAATTTCTTTAGATAAGGCTTAGGAACTATTAGAATGAGAACCCCATCTTCCTCCACCCTTTTGTATTTCTAATGCTTTCTACTAAAATTTTTAGGTGTTTGTGTTTATTTGAGACCTTGTGTGGGATTTGCATTTTACACCACTCTCTTTTTTTATAAGTGGGTGCTAAGGACCCAAAACGAGCCCCAGAAAGTTGCACAACTAAAACACTACACGACCCAAGCACCTGAATAAAGAGAGGACACTGCTTGTCCATGCAGAGACAGAAGTCAATAAACCATCATAAAGCAGGACCAGGATAATTCCCATAAGCAAAAACCAAAAATCAAATAAAGCACTCCAAACCCCACAATACATGGGTATTATAATTATACCTTTTACAATACACACAATATGTAGATATTTATTACCAATAAGACTTAAAACATTTGAAAGGCGTAAATGACGAAGGCTTAGGTTGGTCGGCATTTGTGCTTCATAGCATCGTAGGAACTGAAAGCTATAAGAACCTGACTGGATTTTGATTTGATGATAGTTCCCAGTCCATTTGTTCATCTGATGGTTCATTTGTTGTCAAACCTCTATCTGAAATGTTTCCTTGGTTGATTTGATGATAGTTCACATGTATGCAGATGTGCTTAGATATAATGCTCATATATATGAACCTTTGTTTAAATGTATGGTCACATATGTTACTCTTTATGTACTGTAATATATTCTTTGAATAATGCTTGTACTTTCTACATTACGCAATTTTGGTGACATTCATGTTGCTTCCAAAACATGTTTTGAAATGGATGGTTCTTTTCAAAGATTAACAAGTTCTGTGGTTGGAAATTGGGAATTGATTGGTTGCGTTTTCCTTCTTATTCCTTCTTGCAGATTTTTCAAATCCCATGACACAGAATTTCACGTAGCATCTCTTGCCTACATACCAGATTTCAAGGTAATGCCTGAGGGTTGGGATGGCACCACAAGGGACCCTGACGAAGTCCACTATGAGATATCAATGAAGGAAGACGAAATGTTGTATCAAGATTTCATCCAACGGATGAACTTCAACAAAATGAAATGCCAATCCTACTCCTTACTCTCCTCGAAACTTTTGGGTAATGTGGTTTTAATTTGTGTTACAAATGAAATGAGAGGTGAAGTGCCATAAGTACAGCCGCAGACGCCCTGGTAAGGGTTGGAATATCATGGTTGAGAAACTGGGGCCACGAGGAAAGCGTGGAAATGGCGGCGAGTGGAAGTTCATGAGTGCACCTGACAGATCTAACAGGCCTTTGGATGAAACCGAGAAAATGTATGTAAGCCGAGAGACTCCACGCAGGCGGCGCAAGATTCTACTGTGACGTTGAGACAACCACCGGTGCTTGCTGGTTTCTCGAGTATGTTCTTCACCTGTTTTAACAGTTCCAGATGGTCGGAGTTCATACAATCTTACTCTTGGGTCTTTGTCAGCTTGACAGTTCTTTTGGATCACATTGGTTTTGTATTTTCATAATCTGGGGTATGTATTTGGCAACAGGGAATGCCAAAACTCAATGCAATTATTCCTCTCCTGACATGTTTTACAATGTTGTTTTTGAGGGTTAACCAGAAGATAAAAGGTGTTGGGAGTTTTATCTCTTCATGCTTCTAACTGGGCGCCGGGGAAGGGTGTCTCTAGGGGCTTGGGACGACGTACTAAAGAGATCTCGATTACAGGATGAAGGTTGTGGGGGCCTAAAAAATTTTAATATCGGGATTATTATGTATGCTTTGGTTTATTATAAGTTTTTTTAATTTAATAAAAATTTTAATTTTAATTAGAGGTAATAATAGAAATATTCTTGAATTTTTTATTTTTTAATATATATTATTAAAAAGGGTTTTCTAATATAGTTCTGTCAATTTATTTTAATGGTTGTTAATATCTGATTAGCAAGTTAATTATAATTGTTTGTATTAATTAATCTGACAGAAGTGACATTTTTGGGAGAAAAAGGTTATATTAACAAAGGTTTATCAATTGAATAGAAAAATTTATTAATAAATTTATTTTATATAATTAACGCAAATCAGTATTAATTAAACTAATAAAACATCTAGAGGACCCTTTTCTTTAAGATGAAATTTCTTTTCTTAACCAGATACGAATTCGAGTCCACAGATCCAAGTTGAATTCAACCCACATGGTGCCACCACTATATAAGTATAGAGACTTTTGGAGTCAAAATTCAGTTCACTCTGAACTCTGAAGCTAGTAACGAATATCTTCTTTCTCGCCTCCATCCTCGCTGAAAAACACCATGCGGCCGCCAGGTCTTCTATGGCGTCTTGGCCCCACTATCGGGTGCCACCGTAACTTGAGGTTATGCTATGGCCTATCCCAAAGGTTAGCTATACCCTACCAACAATAAAAAGTATTCTTTTCGACCCAAAAACAGGGTGGTCGGATGTGAGCTCGTAAGAGTAAGGAATGGACTCCCATGATTGGTCTGTCGAGGGATGGCGTTTGGCACCTACAAACACTCTAACGCTCCAATAAGTAAAAGAGTGAATAGACAAAGTATCAGTAGGCTAGAGAGGAACATACCTTTGACTCTGAAGAAAGCTGGTTTATATAGAAAGATGAGAAGTCCTCCTGCATGCATGCATCGTGCGTTTACAGGGTGATGAGACTGGATATCTGATGTCGATGGGGGTCCCTAACGGTGGCATGGTGCTGACGAGACCCTTATTAATGTGGATGGAATCTGTCATTAATGAGGATGAGATCTTGAGCGGGCGCAAGAGTATCCAACATGCAACTGCAATGATACTATTGTAGGCTGGCGCAAGGCCAAAATCTAGCTGGGGGTCGAGATTGGGTCACAGGCCGACATTGGCCAAAGACAAAGCCTGATTGGTCTGTGGGCCAAAATAGAGCTGGATTAGGCTAGAGGCTCGATTTGGACTAATACGATCCATAGCCCCCCAAGTCAGATGCTAGAGAAGCTAGTGTTCTAGCTAAAGAAGGGGGAGCTGGGTAGATTTTTTATTTTAACCAGTTTCAATAAATGAGGTGGTGTTAGAGACCGGCTAGGATAGATGGCCAAGCTTATGTGCAGATATACCTGAGGCCGATGTTCGAGCTGTGGTGCGACAGCTTGACTAATGTCCAAACTTGGGTCGAAGCTAAAGGGGGTGTTGTTTTTGGAAGACTCGAGGCCTGTCTTGGTGATGCATAATGTCGTTGGGAATTTCAAGAGGTCATTTTGACAACGCTTTGTTATGCGTGTGACCTGAGATTCGAAGCGTCTACCAGAGAGGGCATGATGGTGCACGTCATTGTAGTGGCGCCCTAGTACCCTTGGTGCGGCTTTGTCAGGGCATTGATTAGAAGCCAGGTGTCGCTATCTCCGTGGTGGATGTTTAAGGACAGATGATCTTCTTCCGTTGGATGTGTTTTGTGGTAACTATAAATAGGTCTTTCACTCGTTTGTTTGTACTTTCCCATTCGTCTTTCAAATTTGTCTAACTTTTGTCGCCCGAAGATCTTTGCTCCCAATTGTTTGCAGTGTTTAGTCTATTTTGTCTTCTGCAAACTTTTCATATACAGGTAATGGTTGTCTCCATAGATTCTCCTTTTTTTAATTTTTCATCATCGTCTGGTTGTCACAGAGGGTTTAGGAGAGTGATTTGGGAGAGAGGGGTAAGTTTGGGAGGTTTGGTATTTTTGCTAGGTTTAGAAAGGTGGCTCAAGTCGTGGGGTTCCGGGTGCTAACTTCTTTTTTCTCGAAACCTTATAAGTGTGCTACCCATGTCTGGATCGCCTTCAACTTCATACGATTGGGTGAGTAAGGACATGGTCAAGGTCGTATCGATGTATACCACTTTCGATCACGTGAGAGCTATGAGAGAGAAGGTCTCTCTTTCTATAACCACCAACTGGGAAGGGCTTTTCGTATGTCGGTTGTGCCGAGCGGAGGATTGTGTGTACATGGAGTTCGGTTGGGCTCCTGATGTTGGGTTCATCTTTATGTACGAGACGTTTTTCTCCTGTCTGGGGTGCAACTCCCATTGACTGAGTTCCAGAGCTCGGTCCTGGCATTTTTAAACACTGCCCTTACCCAACTGCATCCTAACAACTAGGGTTTCATGAGGGCGTTTTAGATATTATGCGGCTTTCTTAGCCACGAGCTGAGTTGGGCATTGTTCCTTCACTTGTTCTAGTGGAAGGGAGCAGGAAATGGTAGCTGGGTTTCTCTGAGTGGTGTCCTAGGGAAGAAGATTTTTAAGGCCTTCGACAGCTCCTACAAAAATTTAAGGTACATTTTTTTTAAGATGGCTTCCGTAAAAAACCAACTTTCCTTCTTTCTGGATGCAGGGTCTTCCGAAATATGCCTTATTCTGGAAACGTGAGCCGAGCACTTTTTCAAAGGTTAAGTAAGTTATGAGGGCCTGAGTTTTGAGGATCAAGCCTTTGTGGATATAATATCCTTCTCCCTCAAGACGCTTAAAGCCTCGAAGCTTGTCAAGCTTAGGGATGATCGAGGAGAGTTAGTCAGATATATATGTAGGTTGCTTGTATTTTTCTTTGCTTGACATTTGTCCTCAACAGCTTACACTGGTTTGCTCTTTTTCAGATGAGATAGAGCCAACAGTGACAATTGAGGAGATAAAATGACACACTAGGGAGAAGATTGTGCATGCCTCAAGTGCTAGGCGGATCACCGAATCAGTTGGAAGGGTAGCTGGCAAGGCCCCTACCCCTTCTCGCACTAAGCTTGCTGATAAATCTATTGTCCAGGCACCTGTTCCATCGAAAAAGTCCGCCTTATCTCGGCCAGGCCCTTCGATGGCCCCTAACGAGTTTGCATCCGTGGTAGCGATGGAGGAGATGATTATTGCTAAGGAGGATCTGCTTCCTATAAAGAGGCATTGCGTTGGGGCCGAGTCGAGGATGTCTGGCCTGAATCAAGAAGTCTTGGGTTTTGACCAGCAGTTGGTCGTAGTTGTCGAGCAAGGGTCAACGACGCCCTATCTGAGCCAGAATCATTAATGAAGATCCATTTTTTGGAGTTGCGACGATGTTAAGTTTGACGGGTCATGTAAAACCCCGTTTCGGCGTAAGGTTGCCACGTCATTTAAGTAAAGTTTGAATACCGAAAAGGGGCTTGATAGCAAAATAAATCGCCGAATACATTGGAGGGAATGCCCCGAAATGTAATTGGCTATGGAAAATGGTATAATTTCGATAAGCATTCCAACATAGGATTTATGAAAATAAAAGAAATCGGAATTGAGTCGGTCTCGGTACAGCTAAAATACAGTTGTGATTGAGCCTGAAATACCGAATTATCGTATAAGACTTTCAGGAAGTCAACAGAACCCTAGGGGGGCTCTAATTTTGCATAACGATCAACCCTTTAGTGGTTACGGGATGAATTAAGGGCCCGATAGGGACTCGAGGGCGAAATCAGTCTTTATCGAATAAATTTAAAGTTATTAATTATGGGTTTTAAAGCATGGTAATGCAAATTAATTGGACAATAAAGGGTGTCTTTGCAATTTAAGGGTTTCCAAAGGGTAATAAAGAATAATATGAGGATTAAATGTGTAGTTTCGTATAATTATAGTAGTATAATATATTATATATATATGTATTATGTATAAGCATGCGCGTATGGCGTGGGGAGCATGGCAGAGGCTTGTTGGAATTGGACAGAGGGTTCGAGGCGAATGTCGTGTGTGCCGGAGGAAGCTTCTGGGAAGCTTCATGGCCGATTGAGTGGCGCCCAAGCTGCATTGTATATATATAGAAAGAGATGGAATGAGAGTTTCAGGGAGATGGCCGGATCGGCCATGGTAGAAGGCTGGGCCGAGAGCTTGGCCGAGCTTGGGAAAGAGAAAGCAAGAATGAGAGATGGCACGAGAGAGAAGTCGGTGGCCGTTGAAGGCGGCCGTAGCAGTGGCCTAAGGCGTCCATGGCCACGAAGCAGGAGCAGCGAGCTGGGCAACTGAGGCGCGAAAATGGCAGCGAGGTGCGAGGCAATTGGTGAGCTCGGTAGAGGTCCAAGAGGTGGCCAGTGGCGTTGGGGAGGCAACCGACGAAGTGAGCAGCGCCTATGCCTGAGTAATGCTTAGTTTATGAATTATTATAGAGAAATATTCGAAGATATGCTTGAGTAATGCTTAGTTTGGATTATTGGGGAATTATTATTTAGAAATTATTTATTGAAGAATTATTTAGTGAGAAAAATGTTTAAGGAATTTTTGAGAAAAATAGGAAAAATACAGAAAAATTGTGAGGAATGGAATATTGATGTTATTAAGTGAATATGATGGCCAGGGTATGTGAGGATTCGAATTGATTTTTATACTCTTACTTAGATGGTTCATCATCTAACTTGGGCATTGCCCTTGGAATATTCAAACGTTCCAGAGAGAGATTTTAGCAGGTACGAGGATGAATGAGGCATGAAATGACACTTTCCAAGTACATGATGAAACGAATGATGAGATGAATGATGTAATGTAGTCCATGTGTTTAAATCCTGCTACTTTGAAATCTGAACGATTTGGAAGTCCATGATGTAAGATATGACTGATGATTGACGAATGATGATGTATAACCTTATGGTTAATGACGATGTACAGCCCCATTTAGGGTTAATGTCAGTTGAGGATGCAAGTTATGTGTAATGCTAGTTGAGGACTTGTGTTATGTATTAAAGTCATGTTGAGAACTTATGTTATGTATTAAAGTCTTTTAGAGATAAAATGATTGGACATTTTGGGATGGGTGCGAGGAATGATGCGATTTAGTATTAGTTGAAAAGAAAAAAAATTTATCATCCCAGAATTGTCCCAATTTATGACGTGCTTGAAAAATAGGGCGTTATAGTTGGTATCAGAGCTTAAGTTTATTTGGGAGCCTTATGTTTTATTTGGTGACTTAGGGATTGCTGATGGTTTAGAGATTGTTAATTTAGAACAAATCTCGAGGAAAAAAATGATAGGAATTTGAGGATTCATCTGTCAATTTAAGGTTATTAGTTGAAATCATTATGACGAAGGATAAGGTAATTGATAGCTATTAAGAATGGTCGAATCATGGATGGTTTGTAGAATGAAGTCCCTACCTAGGGGCTCGGGGATTGTCAGTTAAGGTCTTAGAGGTTGTTGATATGAGTATATTTGTAACACCCCGCTCCAACCGAGGGGCGTTAATATGCGGAATAAACCATCATGAATTTCAGGGAAATATTTTTTTCCATAAATATGTAATAAAAGCGCCTGCTCGTGAATAGTGCACCAGGTAAGTTCCCAGGAAAGAGAGGTGGGTCACATGGGACACACTTAAGTACCAAATCTTTCCTTAGCCAGAACTAGCCTAGACATGCACATTTCACCACATAACACTTAAATCCATAACTTTCCCGATAATTCCAATTACCTTCTCAGCATATCAAACTTAAAAACATCAAGCTAAGACAGGTAATATCAACAATAAACAAATGCGGAAGCTAGATCGAAACCTGATATGATACATAACAAAAATCATTTTATATATAACATCAAAATTGTATCATCGTCTAACATCATCAAAATGAAGTACATATAATCTAAAACATATGCTACTATCCATCTACTAGTTGCCGTCAGTCCTCGGCAATTCCTTTCCCTTTAGAACAGCTGCTACCACTTGGAACGTTAAAATATTCCAGGGACCAAAGTCTAACATAAGATGATGAATCATCAAAGTGAGAGTCCAAAACGTTTTCATGAATGTATGCAAGATATGAAACAACATAATATCATGACAAAACCCAGCCCAAGAGAATCCCACACAACACTTAACCCTAACCGGGGAAAATGCAATCTCTCTAAAGGCAACACAACAACACCGACACATTGGCACAACACAGTCCTGGCTTAAGAGGAAGCAACGTCAATGCATGAACCCGGGAATCACCCCGTCATCATTACGTTCCCACTCAGAAGCTTACGGAGCACACGTCAAACTTAATCCTGGCCAAATGATGATCAACACTATCCACGTCCACCTTGGAAACAATACTACTGCGCAAGGAATCTGGGGTGGTGTCCACTCGCAGCCCCCTCTTGCCGGTCCGAGGTGGTGTACACTCGCAGCCCCGCCACTTGTCGACTCGCAAGGGTGGTGTCCACTCTCAGCCCCCGTCACAAGTGGGTATTTTCCCTTGGCACGTTTCCCTAGTGCTACTACTTCAAGTGCCACCTCATAAGTTGACATCCCAACCCAAAAACATGCCAATGATCATGTGAAACAACATTTCATGTACATAATTTTATCACAAAAAATTCAATGCACATGCATAAACCATTTCGGGACAAATCCCTATGAAACCAACCATAACAGGTACAAAACATTCACATGCAGCAAAACATTTGCATGGATTAAATGAAGTTTAAGAGAATAACTTTGAATAAACAATTTTTGGGGTTAGAACAGCTCACATTTTGACAAAATCCAAAGTACCTCGAAAAGCGCGCACTACCTCGATTTGCGTGCCCAAACTCGTTTTTCGTGCCAACCTCAAAAGTTGCACCAACACTCAACTCTATGCCTCAAAGTACCCTAAACATCATTTAAATATCATAAATCTTATTTTTCTCATAATTTCCTTATTTTCTATATTTTCTCCCATTTTTCTCTCTAGAAATTCCAAATAAATAGCAATCAAACTATTTTCTCCAATGTTTCTTCACAACACATCATTATAACCTATGAACTTCAAGATAAAAGTACTAGACTTACCCGGATGGTGCCTTTGCACGCAAAATGATGCACTTTGATGCTAAAATCGAGACGATAGAAGCTCCAAATCTGAAACTAATTGCACACACTTCGAGATCACGAAATTCTAGGAATTTAGGAATTTTTCTCACAATTTTCCATGCAGGGACGCGCCCTCACGCGCCGAAGGAAGGATACCCACGCGCCTGCGCGTGAAGCCAGCGCGTGTGACTCACGCGCGTCGTCTTCTCCGGCGAACTGGTTCGCCGACCGGCACCGGAATTTACCCTCGACCACACCTTTTGAAAGGCCTCTTCAAGTCGATCACGATGGTCGGTCTTGATGCTCGAAAAGATGGCCGGAGATGCCTCAAACGGCCGGTCAAAGGCTCGGCCAAACTCGCCGCCTCCAAAATCCGGCCAAGCTCGAAACCCACTCAAACCTCAACCAAAATGCTTCAAAATTTCCAGAATGAAGCTACTACTCATGGGCAACAAAAGCCCCTTAATCTTACCTCTCAATTCGTTCAAAAAGTGGGTTGATTTCAAGCTTCAATCTTCCCAAAATTCGGCCGAACGCTAGCTCTATTTATAGAGAAAATCGGGCGTCCTAATGCCCTTGGCCGACCAACCCATGCCCTTAGGCGTTTATCCCTGCCCTAGATTGACCCAAATGCAACCTCCCTCGACCAAAAACTCGAGTTACAGGGGGCCGACCATGCGACCAACTTTCTGGTCGGCTTTTCTCCATTTTCCGACCACCACGACGGTCGTTGGTGGCTCGAACTTGGTCGCCAAGCATCCCTAAAGCAAGCCCAACCATCCCTCGTGCACCCTCGTGCCTGAAACGGCCGGTCGGTGACCGTCCGTGCGCTGGTCGGCCATGGCAGCTCCAATTTTGCAAAATTACAGTTTCACCCCTACCATTTTCCCAAATTACACTTTGGCCCCTTTTCATCAACCCCTGAACTTTTTGAAATTTCCACTAGGACCCTCAAGTCCTAAAATCATTCTTTCCTTCTTGGAAGATTCTGTAAAATTTCCGTTTCGACCTCCCTCCGGCCGATTCGGAAAATTTTAAGAAATTGCACTTTAGACCCTAATCTTCGTTTTGGCCTTAAACCTATTCGTTTCTTCCTGAAACCTCTAAAGGGTTGTTCTACTTGACGAATCGAAGCTTTCCTAGGCTTCTGTTGACTTCTGAAAAGCTGCCTATGACAATTCGGTATTGCAACCTATCCTAAAGTTGCATTTTTAGCTGTACCGAAAACTATTTCCGATTCAAATTCTTTTGATGCCATAAATTATATCTTAAATTACTCGACACTACCATATCATTTTCTTTAGGCATCTCGGATCTAGGGTACTCCCAGCAGTTGATTTAGTCAAAACATCAGGCTATTATGATACCTAATTTCCTCAAAATTTGATTTTTCCAATAAAATATTATTTCTTAATTAACCCAACGTTCTCGGGTATTACAATATTGACCTTGCTAAGCGATAAAACAACTGATCAAATTGACTTAGCTAATGAAGATAGATGATATGATTCGGATGTAAGATATTTATGAGATTTAGAGACGATTGAATTGGGTAATTGGTAGTTATCGAGATTGATTGAGTCATGGTTGATTAGTCTGATATGACGTAGCCTAGTTGTGAGTTAGGATTGAATAATAAGTATTTTCGATGATCATTTAGTGTCTTAGAAGTAAGATGTGTAAGACCAGGGATCCAACGAAATTGGGTCAAGCGAGAGACCGAAAGTGGTCAAGTGATGGAAAGTGAGTTGCACTAATTGATGAGGGCAGTAGTGCAACTGATGGGACTCGCAAAGATGGGACAAGGAACCTTAACAGTGTGTGGGGTCCAAGTTTCAATGGTATAGGGTATGAGGTGTGCCGCTAGCTGGTTGAAAGAACTGAAAGCCTTGGAAATCAACCCAAAACGAGATGGATTTGGAGGAAGGATATAGTGATTATGAGGGACCTGATTTTGAGTCTGAGGACGAGGGCGATGCATGGATCTAGAGATCTTCCAGTTCTAAGGACACCTAGTAGTCGTAAGAGTTTTGTAAGAGGTGGTATCAGTAGTGTTGTATCCCAAACATTTTGAGAATCTATGAGAAATTTGCTTTACTGTTTGGATTAATGATAAGTTGAATTTGGGTGAATGAGAACATTTTTAAGTTGAGGTGTGATTGAACATAATCGTGGAAAGTATGATAACAAGTGTTACACAATCGATAAAGACCATAGACTAAGTACCCAAAACATGATATTCAGTTCATAAGTTAAATACAGTTACAAAAGATCAAGCCACACCATTACTCAAAAGAAAAAGACAAACCATAGAACTGATAATGTTGCCGATGCTCAGTGACGGCAATGGTTGCCAAACACGACAGGTCCCAGCTCATCGAGGTCATCTGGGGGTGGCATCTGGCTATTGTTGGCTTCGTCAAGGTATGGTGGAAGAGTAGCCTCTGAGAAACTAGGATGAGGGGCATCGTCTGGGATGATGGAAAAATCGAAATTCCAGCTTGGGTCTTGGACAGGTTAAGGAACAGGTTAGGGATGTGAAGAATAATATGTGAATAGTGAATCTTGAAAATAAGCATGATAAGCTTGCAAATCACTAACCTGCTGTTGAAGGGCTAGAATGTGGGATACACAACCATAGACGGGATCCTGAAGCCGGGCTTGAGCTTCAAAGATGAGTGTATGGGAAGCCCAAAATCGATGGCTGACTGAAAGCGAAGCTAGGAAGTTGATGACATTTATGACAGTAAAAACCTCACGGATGGTAACAAAATGAGTAGTACCATTCTCACAACGGAAGTAAGGTGCAAAGATGCACTGTGGATGGCATCCTTTATTTAAGACCATGCAGGCACCACATCGAGACCAGGGGTTTAGTGTGTTGTGCCTCGGCATGATAGATCTGGGTCTAACTAAATCTAAACAAATCAGATATGGGTTGGATCTAAATAGGTCAGATCTAATTAGATGAGTTAAATCAAATATGAGTCAGATCTAATGGGTCAAATCAAGGACGGGTCGAACCTGAATCGAGTCAGTTCGGGGTGGACCTGGTCGGGTCGGATCGACCCAAATCTGGCAACAGCAGTAAGGACGGCGATGGCGCTCTGATGGCCAAGGAAAGCCGAGCGAGGGCCGATGGCTGCGTGAGGAAGCTGGCAAAGGCAGCGATGTGACCGGATCTAGCCGATGCGAGGGCCGATTGGGCCGACGATGATGGCTGGGAGGAGCTGCGATCAACGGCTGGGACGCGGGGAAGCCACGTCGTGGCTCGCGGTCGATGGCGGAGCAGGCGCTGGAGGGGGTTGCATAGGGGGCAGCGACGACCGTCGGAGGTAAGGGCAACGCTGGAAGGCAGCGGCGGCCAGTGGCTATTCGCACGCAGGGTCGGCAAAGGAAAGAAGGAATGAAGGAAGGAAGAAGAAGAAGAAGGAAGAAAAAAATAAAAATAATAAAAATAAAATAAAATAAAATTATTCAAAAAAAATAATATTAAATTTAATTATCCGAAAATAAAAAAAGTAAGGAAATTGAGGTAGTGAGAAAATATCAGAATGTGCAAAAAAAAAAAAAAAATTGGGCATGTTTCTTAATAAAGAGTTTGAATTTTTCCATTGATAGCCTGAGATTATTGGGTGATGAGTTATGTGTGGCTCAATCGAGGATGATTGGCAAGACATGGATAAAGGTCAAAATGATATAGCTACTAAATTAGGATTGGAAAAGAAAAAGACTGGTCGTGTATTGGCCAAAGCAATGATGAGCTAAGCCACTGTTCATGTAATGCTAATCGAGTAAAGTATACCCCTGTGATGCTAGATGAGAGATAAGTAGAACTTCATTGTGCCGCTTAAGGGTAAATGGTCCTGAGATTTTGATTGGATGATAATGATGAGGCAGATTGTGTGGACTAAGAGGCTAGAATAGTACGGATAAAGTTAGTAGCACTATTGCCGAAGCGATTAGACATTTAGAGTTAAGGAGCAAGTCTAGTTGAGTAATTGAGAGATGGTGTGCTAGCAAGTGAACCTGTGCTACGATTGACTAGAAGTCAAAGGAGCCGATGGTCAAATGCAAGGAAATAAATCAAATGATTTCCATATGACAAAGTATAATTGGCATGGGATGGTGCCTTAAGGACTGAGTGTGATTAAAGTCGGTTGGCATGAAACATTATTACTCGAGGATTAGTTCAAGCAAATTTAAGGATCAAATGATTAATCTATCAATATGAAATGTTATTTGAGGATCACTTCGAAAAGTGCGAGGGCTTATTTGAGTTATGGGCGAAATAGGTATTAGTATAACTACTAAGTATCAAATGTTATGAGCAAGCGATGCAAGGATGTTAGTATTGGTAGACTTGGAAAACATTGATAGATTTCGGTTGATATGAAAAGATAGATTATGGAAAAAAAAAAGGAAATTGGGGACAGCTAGAATTTATTAAGATTTCTTGACGAGATAGTTATACGACGTGATTAGAAGATGATTATGGTCAATTGACAGAATCTTGAGGTTATATCAGGAGATGATTTAAGGTAAAGCATAGCTAGTTTTGAGAACAAAAAAAAAAAAATCGTTCGAGGACATGTGATAGCTAAGGTAATAGGATCATTAACTTGTTGTGGCAGTTTGAAAGTCTATGAAACAACCGAGTGATAACAAGATATGTGTTGTTTGAGGATCCAAGGATACATGAGATAGTTTGATGACATAAGAATAGTTCTTTGAGGATTCATTGAAAAGACAAGATGTGTTAAGATCAATGACTTTTGTGTTAAGGTTGGAAGATTATCAAAGCATGATTGGTAAGTACAAGTAAATTGACGTCATGAGAAATCGACAATAGAGAAGTGATATGTATAAGGATATAGATTAGATGATTTAGTAAATTGAAAATTGATGATATTGATATGAGAACCGTGAGCTCATTATAATAATGCGTGTACCGTCTTAGATGGGAGCTTGAGTTGGGACTCATGGCCAAGGATCGAGTTATGTGGTTATGGGCTTAAAGAGAAATTTGAAAGGCATGTATGGCTATTAGGTGTGTTGGTCTGAGGATTGATGAGCGTAGTTAGCTAAGGGTTCTAATTTTGAATGCAAGATGGCGTTCTAAAGTTTCGGATATGATATTTGTGCCAGAGATCTTATGTGATTAAGACATGATTATAGACGATACCGTTTTTCCTGGAGATGAGATTGTTGTAAAGAGCTTTAGCAGGATTATTTGAAATAAGGTAATGAGGTAGAATCTTTTTCCAGTTATTTGATTTGCTAGGTGTTAATTTCGAGGTTGGAATTTCAAAGATTTGGAATGTGGCAAATTTCGAGGACGAAATTTTTGTAAGGAGGAGAGAATGTAAAACCCCGTTTCGGCATAAGGTTGCCACGTCATTTAAGTAAAGTTTGAATACCGAAAATGGGCTTGATGGAAAAATAAACCGCCGAATCGATTGGAGGGAATGCCCGAAGTGTAATTGGCTACGAAAAATGGTATAATCTCGATAAACATTCCAAGATAAGATTTATGAAAATAAAAGAAATCAGAATTGAGTTGGTTTTCAGTACAGCTAAAATACAGCTGTGATTGAGGCTGAAATACCGAATTATCGTAGGAGACTTTCAGTAAATAACGGAAACCCTAAGGGGCTCTGGTTTTGTGTAACGATCAACCCTTTAGTAGTTACGGGATGAATTAAGGGCCCGGTAGGGACTCGAGGGCGAAATCAGTCTTTATCGAGTAAATTTAAAGTTATTAATTATGGGTTTTAAAGCATGGTAATGCAAATTAAATGGACAATAAAGGGCGTCTTTGCAATTTAAAGGTTTCCAAACAGTAATAAAGAATAATATGAGGATTAAATGTGTAGTTTCGTATAATTATAGTAGTATAATATATTATATATATGTATTATGTATAAGCATGCGCATATGGCGTGGGGGGCATGGCAGAGGCTTGTTGGAATTGAACAGAGGGTTCGAGGGGAATGTCGTGTGTGCGGGAGGAAGCTTCTGGGAAGCTTCATGGCCAATTGAGTGGCGCCCAAGCTGCATTGTATATATATAGAAAGAGATGGAATGAGAGTTTCAGGGAGATGGCCGGATCGGCCATGGCAGAAGGCTGGGTCGAGCTTGGGAAAGAGAGAGCAAGAATGAGAGATGGCGCGAGAGAGAAGTCGGTGGCCATCGAAGGCGGCTGTAGCAGTGGCCAAAGGCGGCCATGGCCGCGAAGCAGGAGCAGCGAGCTGGGCGGCTGAGGCACGGAAATGGAAGCGAGGTGCGAGGCAATTGGTGAGCTCGGTGGAGGTCCAAGAGGTGGACAGTAGCGTCGGGGAGGCAACTGACGAAGTGAGCAACGCCTATGATAGCTCACAGCAACCAGGCCGCGGCCATGGTAGCTTGGTGAAGGGCAAGCAACAGCAGGTGGCGTTGGCCATGGTGGCTTCGGAGGCGCGCGGTGGAGCTGGTGGCGACCGGCGACGACGATCCAGGCCGTAATAGTGGCGAAAGGTGGCTGGACAAGGCGGCGGCTTGGCTGGTTGTGCGTAGGAGATGCGTTGCAGGAAGAAGCAGTGAGGAAGAAGAAGAGAAAGAAAAATAAGAAGAAAAAAAGAAAAGAAAGAGAAAAAAATAGGAAAAGAAATTGGAAAAAATGTGAGAAAATGATTGAAAAATCCCAGAAAATAGGAAATGTGGTTTTATTAATATTCCGGTTATTTTGGCAAGAAAAATAATTTGAGCACGCGTTTCAAGACGGTGCATGAAAATCGAGATGGCGCAAAAAAATCAAGATAGTGCTTGAAAAATTATGTGGTACGCAAATATCGAAGTAGTGTACAAGAATTAAGGTCGAGTATGAGAATCGAGGATTTGAGCGACAATTGAGGTCGGTCACGCATTTCAAGATCAGGGCACGCATACCGAGAAAGCCTCGAGAGGCTAAGTTAAGGTAAGTAAAATTTTTTCAGAAATTTCAGTAAATTAGGAATATTATTTTATGAATTATTATAGAGAAATATTCAAAGATATGCTTGAGTAATGCTTAGTTTGGATTATTGGGGAATTATTATTTAGAAATTATTTAATGAGGAATTATTTAGTGAGGAAAATGTTTAAGGAATTTTTGAGAAAAATAGGAAAAATACAGAAACATTGTGAGGAATGGAATATTGATGTTATTAAGTGAATATGATGGTTAAGGTATGTGAGGATTCGAATTGATTACGTTATGAGATGCAAATGAGGTAAGTAGTACTACCCAAATGAATTTGGATTTATGGAAAATGTTTTGTTTATAAGTGGTATTTCTCAACTGAATTTAGTTTTATAAAAACGCTTGGTTTGTAAGTTGTTTTTTCAAAAAATAATTTTATGTAAACGATTTTATCATGTTGTCATGTCTTGATATGAATATGTCATGTAGATTGCATTTACACGTATTGATGACGAAATGTGCATGTGTTCACGATGAAATTATTGATCATGCATCCGCATAAGGGTTTGAGAGTACGGGTCGAGGCCGCTGCTTTTCCAAGAGTGCACCCATACACCTCGGCCTGGGAAGGAGGCTGTAAAAATGGAAAGTAGCATAAGGAACGGTCAGCTCAAACCGAAATGAAAGGAAAAGACATTTTGCATTCATGCACAAAATGATTTTTATACTCTTACTTAGATGGTTCATCATCTAATTTGGACCTTGCCCCTAGAATATTCAAACGTTCCAGATGGAGATTTTAGCAGGTACGAGGATGAATGAGGCATGAAATGGCACTTTCCAAGTACATAATGAAATGAATGATGAGATGAATGATGTAATGTAGTCCATGTGTTTAAATCCTGCTACTTTGAAATCTGAACGATTTGGAAGTCCATGATGTAAGATATGACTGATGATTGACGAATGATGATGTATAACCTTATGGTTAATGACGATGTACAACCCCATTTAGGGTTAATGTCAGTTGAGGATGCAAGTTATGTGTAATGCTAGTTGAGGACGTGTGTTATGTATTAAAGTCATGTTGAGAACTTATGTTATGTATTAAAGTCTTTTAGAGATAAAATGATTGGACATTTTGGGATGGGTGCGAGGAATGATGCGATTTAGTATTAGTTGGAAAGAAAAAAAATTTATCATCCCAGAATTATCCTAATTTATGACGTGCTTGAAAAATGGGGCGTTACAGGTGGAGTCTTTAAAGCCATGAGATTCGTGCTGACAAATTCATTGAGGAACATCTTTCTTTAGGGTTAGATCAGACACAGATGGAAAAACTTAGCCATACTGGGTTGTGTCACTGTGCCTAGTTGTAGTCCCTTCGTGTCACCAGCATAGTTCGGGTGCTAGAAATAGATGCCTAGAAGATAGCGTATGACCTTTGGAAGGTTGAGGAGGACCTGAAAGTGGGGGAGCAACGGGCCAATGACGTGTGAGAAGAGGCTAATCAATGGGCGCAAGAACAAGTTGAGGCTGAGGTGGCGGATTTGAGTAAACAGGCCTGGGAGGCTGTAGACAAGAGGAATAGGGCGAATGATATCTCAACAAAGTTAATTGTCGAGGTTTAAGGTTTGAAGGGGTCAGTTAAGGTTATCAAAGACCAGGAGAAAGCCGAGGAAGAGAAGGTAGCGGGTCTCGAGGTTGAGCTCTTGGCATCTCGTTGTCGTGCCAATCAGTTGCAAGAGTCAGAGATGGCTGCCCAGGCCGAGATTGAGCAGCTGAAAGATGAAGCCGCCGATGAATACCTTGAGGGTTTTTCCTAGGGTTTGGCCGAAGTTTAGCTTCTATATCCCAAGGTTAACATGTAGCCCTGCGGACCTTTCAAGGAAATTGTTGATGATCTGCTTGTGGGATCTCTTTTGGATGAAGCTGATCAGACCAAAGGTTTAAAGGTACCAGAAGCCGTGGATGATTAGCCTCAAGGGAACGTTGATCCACTCCCTGAGCCCATTCTTAATCCTGTTAACCCCTAAACTTTTCACCTTCCCCCAAGCTCTTCTAGCCATATGTTAGCGTAGGTCCTCACCCGTTTGAATCTCGATGTAACACCCATTCTTGGTTGTTTTAATAAAGCATGTATTACCCGATCTAACTTTTGTTCTCTAATTTGAGTCTATTTTTGCTTTGAGGCTATCTCAGGCTCTTTGGGTGTTTCAAGTCAAGCACGACTTGGTACATGACTATTCGGATGAGAAGGTTTGATGTCGATGTGCCGAGTTGGACCTATATCGAGAATACTAGCTCGAGGTCAACTTTGACTGAGCCAATTTGGATCTCAGTCTCAGTAGTGGAAGAGACATGTACGATATGGATTCCAGGATAGATGCTCATAAGGTTAAGGTGACGTTTATCAGTGTAGGGTACATCGCGTCCTTACTTTGTTTAATGGTGACAGAGTTGGCCTGGGCACATTTGTTCGGGTTAGCTAGATTTGGGAGAGGTCAAGATATGCCCGAGGTTTGCCCACCAGGGTAAACCCAAGCACTTAGGGGCAAATTGAAGCTAATGGGATAGTGAGCGGGGTATGGGGTGGTCGTGTTCTATGCTTAGTCCTTTCCAAAAGTCTGAGGGTGCCTGTTTGAGTGTTGTGTTTGGAGTGCACGCGTGACATGGAGTTCGGAGTGCGCAATTACGAAAAAGAAATGACGTTTTCAAACGCGGGGTCTATCGCTTTCCTAGGGGGCGCGTTCATGAAGATGAGGGGGGCGTTTTCCCACTTAGGGTGCGCTACTTCCCTAGGCTTGTATATTAACTACTTAAATACATGGCCTTATTGTAACTGCAGTTCTTCGTCACCTAGATATGTGGGATTAATGTCGGGACACATGGTGGGATTGTGTGTGGAGGTGGACAATGTTCGGCTATTAGATGCTCCCGACAATGCCTATAAAAAAATGGGGAAATCCCACTTTCGTTCTGTGTCTCTTGTAGTTACATTTGGCTACTTTCTGTCTTCTAGGAAACTCTGGGGTTTGTGGGACGAGAATGTTGGTTCGAGTTGGGGTTCTACCGGCCATCAATGGTGCTGGGTTAATTGGTGTACCCATGGTTGGAGTTAAGAGTGCTTGGGTGAGGGCAGTGCTAGGATTAGTCATTTTGGGCGAGAGAGATAGTAAGGTTGGTGGTTTTGGGCGAGAGTATTATGAGGGTTGGTTTTGGGCGAGAGCGGTACAAGGGTTGGTTATTCCTCAGCCTTGAAAAGTTCACCCTTCGTCACTCTAATCTTCCTTCCTTCCCTAGAATTCAAGGCTCTCTATGGGCTACGATCACCATGCTAGGGTGGCTGCATTTCTTGGATCTGGATCACTATGATGCGACCTCCAAGTAGTTCTTATAGTCGCGGCACTGCCAAGAAGATTTCTAGTTGTTTTGAGCCCTTTTGGCATTCGCCATGGAGACAAGACCTGGGGTGTTGTGGGGGGCTTGATCTGTTGGCAGATCTCTAACCACCATGGCTTCCGACTGGGGTGTGGTGTAACACCCCGTCTTCCACGGGCGCGTCACTATAAAGGAATTCTCAAAAAATCTTTTTTTTTCCAAGTCCATCACGCACGGTACAACAATCCTCACATGCAGATAAAACACCCAACACATATGGTGGCCGGCACCCGCGGTGATTTCAAGAAAAATCTTCACATGCAGATAAAAATCTCGAGAACCCCAGTCTTACCCGTTTAACTAACAAGATCAATAATTTTAAACTAAACTAGACATATTATAACACAGCAGAATAATTAACATCAAAATATCGTGGCCTACCACGAGTTTCATACAAAGTGTTTCCACACTGAAATACAGATTACAAAATGACCAAATGATAACGCATTATCATACAACCGTTCATACATATACCAAAATAAATACTAATGCCCCAAAAAGATGCGACTATCAAACTAAAGACCATTGGCCCTCAACTGGCCACGTTCTTGCCCTCACAGCAGTCCCTGGTTAGAACGTTGAATGTTCCAGGAGTATAACCCAGGTTAGATGATAAAACATCTAAGTGATGGTATGAAACAGTTTATTGAATGCATGAAAGACATACAAGCATGGCATAAACAGACAACAACAACATGCAACACGTCTAACTTGAGAAATCTTCCTGACATACTCAACCTCCCGTGGAAAATCCATTCCACACCTTTGGGGTTGACCTTGCCGCGACATACTTAATCCTCGAGTGCCTTACCGTGTCACTCGTTCACCTGAATTAACCTTGCCCCATTTTCAAGAAGACCCCATCCCGTCCCCCACAGACAACATAACGACACGAAAAATCAATGCCCCGATGATATGAAATACCACACGCCATGCATCAACTCTTTTACAAGTAAAAACGGTTGATGCAATATACCACATGTTTCAATATGCAAATGATGCCACAAGTACATAAGTGAAATATTTTTGCAAAACAACCCAAGTTCTGAAGGGTATAACCGCTCATTAGAACTAGTTCAATCACGTGTAACCTACATTCGAGAGGGTAGAACTGCTTACCTAAACCCACTTCACACACTCCAACACATTTTCAAGACAAGGTAAAACTAGAATCAAACCACTCACCTCGAACATATTCGGATCGCCTTGATCCACGTGCACTACCTCGATTTGCGTGCCAAATCACTAACACTTTAACTTATACTCAATCTCGAGCCACGACACTCCCTAAACATCATATTTAATTAAGGAAGCATTAAAATCCACTCGACCCAACCGAGTGGGCACCCACTCGGGTATGCCGAGTGGGTCTTTCTCGACCCCTGCTTTTGTTTCATCCTAGCGAATTGAGGCCCACACTTGATCATATATCCGCTTCGCCTTCCTAGGTACATCAAAAGAAAATGCAAGAAAGTATGGAAAATAAGTTTTGATGCTTACTTAATCAAATATGATGATTAGGTACATTGAGGCTTAAAGTTGAAGTGATTTGTGCGAAGTTTGAGGTTGGCACTCAAATCGAGGCGATACATGAATTTCAAGATAGATGCGAATATCGAAGTAGCTTAATAAGCTTGAGAAGGTAAGTGGTGCTTCCCAACTGGATTTAGCGTTATGGAAATACTTGGTTTGTAGGTGCTTTATGTTTCAAACCCCGATCCTCGGGGATACTTTCATCATATTGGCATGCTCTGATATGTATCCATCAGGTAGACTGCATACATGACATGAGTATGAAATACATAAATACACATTGATATCATTGATCACGCGCATTTTGTCCATGGGGAGTACGAACTAGCACCGCTGCTTTATCAAGGGTGCCCCCATAAACCTCGACTTCGTAAGAAGTGGTTATAAAAACGGTGACTAGCATGAAAGGGTATAGTTGACCCTTACGAAGAAGTAAGACATTGCATACGTGCATGATAAAACATTTTGTGTCTTTACTTAGATGGTTCATCATGTAGAGTTACATAGATCTTATCATATGCGCAGCGGAAATTAAAATTTAGTTTGCAGGTATCCCGTTTTTCAGAAATTATGGTTTAATAAAATGAAGGCATAAACGAAAAATACCTCTTCGATGAAATCTTATTTCACCGTTAGATTTCCCGCCGTATAATCCTCCAAGTATAGGATGTCGAGTCGGTCCACCCGAAATCACTTCTATTCAAGAATATCAAAGAGAAAGATTAGTAGAAGAAATTTTTCACAAAAATTTCTAACTTACCTCTTGGATTCAAGAACTATTCTTTCAAAACTCTCTCAACTCTCAAAATGATCCAAGTGCAACTTATGAGAGAAATTAAGAGTTTGGAGCTATTTATAGTTCCAATTAAATAACCATTCTCCATTAAATGGGTTGGGCTTCTTAAGTCCATTCCATTTAATGCAATTGGGCCAAACCCAATCCAATAGTATTTATTTGAATCCAATAGTACCATTGGGCCAACCCTAATGTACTAGCAAAAGGCCTAACCCAATTAATAATCAAATAATTGTATTTATAATATAATTATTTAATTATTCTTATTTATCTAATAAATAAATGCACTATTATTAGTAATTATAAAATTACTAATTTATTTATTTTCTCTTTGAAAGTAATTTCTTTTGGGTGGGACTTTCTGGGTTCACAAATAAATTGGCAACAAGAATAATTAACAATTAATTCTCGTAAATCATGAGTGACATCTAGCAATATATCATGATTACCCAATTTATTGTGAAGCGGGTATTGTGAACCTTTTACTACGTTACCATACAATACGGTCCTTCTATCATTCTATATCCCGACAAGATATGAGATCATGGTCAGTAGGTCGAATCTCTTAATCTTGTCATATGACCAAATCCAAAATCAATCTTGACAAATTATGACACAACCCGTATGGAACAAATTCCATCGTCATATTACCTCGGCCAAGGATTTATCATCAAGTGATTACTGGATCGCATTAGATATCTTCCTCATAAATCTCGAGGTGATAGATTCCATGTCTGATGCACACATACCTCATGTATCACTGAATCAAGCACATAGATACGTATGATTATCCTTGATTAGAACAACCATATAATATCGCTGATATCCTAATCCACCAATACACAGATATCCATGTCATCTCAGGTCTAAGGACTAGTTGTAAAATCGCAGCTAGCATTAAATCATTGACTCGTGAGAAATAACCCATGTGATTTAATGTTAACAGTCCTGTTCAGTGAACTCGTTCTTGTAACGAGCACCCACTTATCTTCCTTCTATAGCTCATACAGAATGGCACGAGACTCACCAACCTTATCTTTCAGTATCTCATACTGAAACAAGGAAGAAGACAATGTGCTGGCCTTTACGAGTTGCTATCATCCATGATAGGAATTCCATGGCCAGGAACATGTTTATAGTATAACAAATTGTGAATTATCCGTAACTCGTATTCTTAACACTTAAGAATGGTATCCACTTCTTATTATACTAATGGATATATGTTTTATAATTTAAACCATATTGCAATTTAAATAAAAACATAAACTTGCCATTTAAATAATATTTAAAGAATTACAAGATCGAGTCCCTTTGTGTCACTAGAACTGGTCTTTAGGGCTCATATCTAACAATCTCCCACTAGCACTAAGACCATTCAGTGTGGTATCTCATACCCCACCTATCTAGATGAAAATCTAGTTGCTTCTGGTTCATGGCCTTAGTCAGTGGATCTGCTGCATTCTCTGATGTATCTATTCTCTGCACATTGACATCTCCTCTACCAATGATCTCTCTAATGAGATGGAAGCGTCTTTCAATATATTTGGACTTCTGGTGAGACCTCGGTTCCTTAGCTTGCGCTATGGCTCCATTGTTGTCGCAAAACAAGGGCACGACAGACTTTATAGAAGGAACCACTCCAAGTTCTGTCACAAACTTTTTGACCCAGACCGCTTCCTTTGCAGCATCCGATGCTGCAATATACTCGGCTTCTGTTGTAGAATCGGCAGTCGTATCCTGTTTGGAACTCTTCCAATTGAATACTCCTCCGTTGCAGGTAAATACATATCCAGAGATAGACTTTCTATCATTAACATCTGATTGAAAATCA
Organism: Diospyros kaki; assembly: GCA_036245055.1. Lineage (NCBI taxonomy): Eukaryota > Viridiplantae > Streptophyta > Magnoliopsida > Ericales > Ebenaceae > Diospyros > Diospyros kaki. Next base: position 105,658 of record BSEG01000008.1, on the reverse strand, counting down.
GAATCTGTGTAACCTTCCACTTTCAGTTCTCCTTCACCATAAGTAAGGATCAAATCCTAAGTTCTTTTCAAGTACTTAAGGATATTCTTAACGGCAATCCAGTGTTGCTCACCTGGATTAGACTGATATCTGCTTGTAACACTTACAGCATGAGCAATATCAGGCCTCGTACATAGCATTGCATACATTAGGCTTCCTATTGCTGAAGCATAAGGAATCCTAGACATGCGTTCTCTCTCTTCTTGTGTCTTGGGGCACATATCACGAGAGAGGTGGATTCCATGTCTAAAAGGCAACAGTCCTCTTTTGGAATCCTCCATGTTGAACCTCTTCAATACTCTTTCTATGTACTTATTTTGGGAGAGTCCTATCAATCTCTTGGTTCTATCTCTATAGATCCGTATACCGAGAATATAGGCTGTTTCTCCCAAATCTTTCATGGAGAACTTACTTGATAACCAGACCTTTATTGTTGACAACAATCTTACATCATTCCCAATGAGTAAGATATCATCAACATATAAGACCAAAAATGCTATTGCACTCCCACTAGCCTTTTTATAAACACAGGGTTCATCAACGTTTTGAATGAAACCAAACGATTTGACTTCATCATCAAAACGGATGTTCCAACTTCTGGATGCTTGCTTAAGACCATAAATGGATCTCTTAAGCTTACATACCTTCCCTGTGTTAACTTTAGGTGTGAAGCCTTCAGGTTGTTCCATATAGATTTCTTGATCTATATAACCATTTAAGAAGGCTGTTTTCGCATCCATTTGCCAAATCTCATAGTCATAATGAGCAGCAATGGCTAGTAAAATTCTGATGGATTTAAGCATGACGACTGGAGAAAATGTTTCTTCATAGTCAATTCCTTGTCTTTGTCGATAACCTTTTGCCACAAGTCTTGCTTTATAGGTCTCTACCTTTCCATCTGAACCTATCTTCTTCTTGAAGACCCATTTACATCCAATAGGTACTATACCTTCTGGTGGATTTACAAGAGTCCAGACTTGGTTCTCATACATGGAATCCATTTCAGATTTCATGGCTTCTAGCCATCTTTTCGAGTCGATATCTAATATCGCCTCTTGATAAGTGGTAGGATCATCTGAGTGATCATTGTCTCCTACAAGGAACAACTCTTGTTCATTTAGAAAACCATATCTCTCAAGTTGATGGGGTATCCTCTCACTTCTTCTAATGGGAGGTGCAACACTCGACCCTGGCTCCTCAATTGGTACTTGAACATCTCGTGGCATAGTTTCAGGCTCGGTGAACCCTTCACCAAGTTCTATTTTCCTTTCATTACCTCTTTCTTGAATAAATTCTTTTTCAAGAAAAATGGCATTTCTGCTAACAACTACTTGTTGCAGTTCAGGAATATAGAACTCATATCCTAAGGTGTCTTTAGTATAACCCACGAAACTACCCTTTAAAGATCGTGTCTCAAGTTTCTCTGATTTAAGCTTTTTCACAAAAGTTGTACATCCCCAAATCTTAACATGTTTAAGACTGGGCTTCCTATCAAACCATATCTCATGTGGTGTTGTAGGAACTGACTTGGAAGAAACTCTGTTTAAGATATATATTGCAGTAAGAAGGGCGTGTCCCCATAGAAACAAAGGTAAGTCTGTACAACTTAACATACTTCGGACCATATCTAATAAAGTCCAATTCCTCCTTTCTGAAACTCCATTCAGTTGAGGCGTTCTTGGTGGGGTCCGTTGTGAAATAATACCTGAGACCTTAAGAAAATCTTCAAACTCGTTACTAAGATACTCGCCTCCACGATCTGATCGTAAGACTTTTATCTTTTTACCAGTTTGATTTTCTACTTCAGCTTTAAAATCTTTGAACATTTCAAAAGATTCAGATTTATGTCTCATGAGATAAACATATCCATATCTAGACATATCATCTGTAAAAGTTATAAAGTATTGATAACCACCTCGGGCTATTACATTAATAGGCCCACACACATCCGAATGTATAAGTCCTAACAATTCTGTGGCCCTTATACTTTGCCTAGTAAAAGGCAATTTGGTCATCTTACCAAGGATACAAGATTCACAAGTTGGATATGGTTCAGAACCTAATGGACCCAAAAGCCCATCTTTCTCCAACTTAGTGATTCTGTCATCCCCTATATGACCCAATCTGTAATGCCACAGAATTTTAGAATTTGGGTTATCACGTGGTCTCTTATTATTATTTGATACATGCAGATGCTCACTATTATCAACAGTCACATTCAAAATGTAAAGGCCATTGACAAAATTACCAGTAGCAATCAATTTATTTCTAAAATAAATTTCACAAACATTATTCTTAAAAGAAAATTCATAATTTTCTTTCACCAATAGAGGAATAGAAATAATGTTCTTAAAAGCTCTAGGTACACATAAACAATTGTTTAAAACTAAACTATGTTCATGTGATAAAATTAAAGATATAGTGCCGATAGCTGTGGCTGCAACTCTTGCCCCATTTGCCACCTTTAGTACAATCTCATTATCTGCAAGCCTTCTACTTTGTTCCAGATCCTGTATAGATGCACAAACATGAGTTGTCGCTCCAGAATCTAGAATCCATAAAGTAGAAGAGTAAGCCATGGAAAAATACTCATGAACTATCATCATACCTGTCGCTTCCTTCTTCAAGGAACTAAGGTAATCTTTACAGTTCCTTTTCCAATGTCCCTCTTTGCCACAATGGAAACATTTTCCTTCGGCAACAGTTTTTCCCTTCTTCTTTTCAATCACTTTAGTTGCTTGGGTGGCCTTCTTTTTACCTTTCCCCTTTCTAGTCTTACTAGTAGAGGACACAGCCATCACAGTGCCTGTTTTCATGGTACCCTGGGTCGTTATTAGCATATTCATAAGTTCCTCCGAGGTACACTCAATCTTGTTCATATAGAAGTTTGAAATAAAACCCCCATACGAATCTGGCAAAGACTAAAGAATTGCATCTATTTGAAGATATTGATGCATTGAAGCATCTAATTCATTCAATTTATCCATCCAGGAGATCATTTTGAGAACATGGTCTCCAACTGATCCTCCAACAGACATCTTTGCTCGAAAGATTGATTTAGATATCTCATATCTAGCACTTTGACTTCGCTCACCATACAACTCTTGTAAACGAGCAATAATCGAATACGCACTTGGCATCTTATTATGCTGCCGCTGTAACTCTTGACTCATAGTAAGCAAGATGTAACTCTTAGCGACAAGATCATCATCTTGCCACTTATTAAGTGTATCTCGTTCCTCTTGAGTAATGTGTTCAGCAGTTGGCTTAGGGACAGGCGTTTCCAAGATATATGTGATTTTTTCCAAGTTTGTAATCAATTTCAAATTTAGAAGCCAGTCGTTGAAATTTGGTCCAGTTAGCCGGTTTGCGTCAACAAATTTAGAAAGTGCATTTAGTGAAGCCATTTGATGTATCTGCAAAAAATAAGTAGATTATTAGACATCTTGTTTTCTTAACTATCTGATTTTGGTCTTTAAATCAAACAGTACCTCCCACTAAGTTTTTCAAATTCCTTACTCCCATTTAAAGGAAAAAGCGAATTCATATTGGTATGAATTATAGTGGGTATTTGGATTCTTATTAAATTTATTACTCCTCACATAATAGATTCTTGGAATAATAAATTCAATAAGTGGACAACGCTTGTCCAGTACATCTTATGTACGGCCCAAATATTTTATTTCGACTCTCAGTCCAATGTACCTCACATAATAGTTTCTTGGCAATTGAACATAGTTAAATCATACCATCACGCTGACAAGTCTGCACAGTTGAATATCGATTGCTTCACATAATAGTTTCTTGGGTCACAATATTTGTGCATCCCCATCTCATCAAATGTTTTAAATAGAAATTAAAGTATTTTAATCAATGTGCAACCCCTATGTATCCATAGCCGATCAACACACGAATTAAAAAAGCTCCAATTTCTACCGTGATGGAGAGCCTCGATTAAATTGTCTTAACTCTTAAGGTCTAACCGGTTACAATTTAATTTTATAAATATGGGAGATTTTAAATTAATTGGTCTCACTTTTTCACATGCAACGTTTTAACATACATCAACTATGTAAATAAACATTGCATAAAATTAGTCGATATGATCATGGACTCAATCATGCATTCTAAGCGCAATTCCAACCATTGGAATTGTGCGGTGCATTCGTGGGTGTATAAATAAGGAAACGCCTATAACTATTACAAGCATAACCCTTTCACATAGGGTCTTCATTTCCTTGATTATTTTGCCATCAACGACTTCACTCCAAGCCGTGCCTCGATTGGTGTGAATCCATTGCTTTTACAATTTACTATAAACTACTTTTACAATAAAATTAAAAGCAATAAATAATTATTTTACAACCATCATGAAAAAGACGGCTACCTCTGGCACGCAGGCCGTTAAATAAAATAATTCATACATCCACATCACACATACATCATCCATGTAGTGTCCTAAGTCCATGACCAATACCGATATGCAACAAGGCATCCACAACATGCTATTAACAATTAAAAGCATATTATAAGCAATCATATGATTATTGGACAATTGTATAATTAATTATACATTGATATTTTTAAATAATAAAATAAATAAATAAATAAAATAATAATAACAATTATTATTATTTATTTTATTTATTATTATTATTATTTTAAATAAAACAAATAAATAAAACAAAATAATAGTAACAATTACTATTATTTATTTTATTCATTATCATTATTATTTTAAATAAAACAAAAACAAAACAAATAATAATAACAATTATTATTATTTATTTTATTTATTATTATTTTTATTATTTTAAATAAAACAAATAAATAAAATAAATAATAATAACATTTATTATTATTTATTTTATTATTTTTATTATTTTTTATCTAAAATAATTAAAAAAATAGAAGCGACAGACAAGGGGGGCCCAGCCCCCACTGCGCGCCCACAGTGCGCGCATAGTGCGCGGGCGGGCCCGCGCACCCACCAGCGCCGCACGCTGGTGTGCACACCTGCCCGCGCGTGGGCAGCAAGCGCAGGCTAAGCCCGCGCCTTGCGCGCCCAGCGTGCTGGCTGCCTCCCGGGACGCTCTCGGCACTGTCCGTCCATCCCGGAACAAGTTCCGACACTTCCAGCTGCGCTAAATCTGATTCCAACATTGTCCAACAGTGTTAAATCAATTTAGAACGCTGTCGGCATGCAACTCTTCTTCGGATCTCATCCAAAATTGTTTTATTTTTCAAAATACCAATTCTATGTCCAATAATCACATGAATAAAACCATAAAACTGAAAAACGATGGCTCTGATACCATTGTAGAGTTACATAGATCTTATCATATGCGCAGCGAAAATTAAAATTTAGTTTGCAGGTATCTCGTTTTTCAGAAATTATGGTTTAATAAAATGAAGGCATAAATGATCCAAGTGCAACTTATGAGAGAAATTAAGAGTTTAGAGCTATTTATAGTTCCAATTAAATAACCATTCTCCATTAAATGGGTTGGGCTTCTCAAGTCCATTCCATTTAATGCAATTGGGCCAAGCCCAATCCAATAGTATTTATTTGAATCCAATAGTGTCATTGGGCCAACCCTAATGTACTAGCAAAAGGCCTAACCCAATTAATAATCAAATAATTGTATTTGTAATATAATTATTTAATTATTCTTATTTATCCAAAAAATAAATGCACTATTATTAGTAATTATAAAATTACTAATTTATTTATTTTCTCTTTGAAAGTAATTTCTTTTGGGTGGGACTTTCTGGGTTCACAAATAAATTGGCAACAAGAATAATCAACAATTAATTCTCGTAAATCATGAGTGACATCTAGCAATATATCATGATTACCCAATTTATTGTGAAGCGGGTATTGTGAACCTTTTACTACGTTACCATACAATACGGTCCTTCTATCATCCTATATCCCGACAAGATATGAGATCATGGTCAGTAGGTCAAATCTCTTAATCTTGTCATATGACCAAATCCAAAATCAATCTTGACAAATTATGACACAACCCGTATGGAACAAATTCCATCGTCATATTACCTCGGCCAATGATTTATCGTCAAGTGATTACTGGATCGCATTAGATATCTTCCTCATAAATCTCGAGGTGATAGATTCCATGTCTGATGCACACATACCTCATGTATCACTGAATCAAGCACATAGATACGTATGATTATCCTTGATTAGAACAACCATATAATATCGCTGATATCCTAATCCACCAATACACAGATATCCATGTCATCTCAGGTCTAAGGACTAGTTGTAGAATCGCAACTAACATTAAATCATTGACTCGTGAGAAATAACCCATGTGATTTAATGTTAACAGTCCTGTTCAGTGAACTCGTTCTTGTAACGAGCACCCACTTATCTTCCTTCTATAGCTCATACAGAATGGCACGAGACTCACCAACCTTATCTTTCAGTATCTCATACTGAAACAAGGAAGAAGACAATGTGCTGGCCTTTACGAGTTGCTATCATCCATGATAGGAATTCCATGGCCAGGAACATGTTTATAGTATAACAAATTGTGGATTATCCGTAACTCGTATTCTTAACACTTAAGAATGGTATCCACTTCTTATTATACTAATGGATATATGTTTTATAATTTAAACAATATTGCAATTTAAATAAAAACATAAACTTGCCATTTAAATAATATTTAAAGAATTACAAGATCGAGTCCCTTTGTGTCACTAGAACTGGTCTTTAGGGCTCATATCTAACACATCATATAACTTGGGCTTTGCCCCTAGAATATTCAAACGTTCCAAATGGAGATTGTAGCAGATACGAGGATGAATGAGGTATGAAATGACACTTAACAAAGTGCATGATGAATTGAATGATGAACGAAATGTATGTAATATAGCCTATGTATTTAAGTTCCACTACTTTGAATTATGGACGTTTTAAAATAATGAGGAAGTATAATCCTATTTAAGGTTAATGTTGGTAGAGGACTTATGCTTAGGAACGATGATGTAAGAACTGAATCTCGATTAATGTTAAGATATCAGGTTCGATCCGTGCTGCTGCATTTGATGTGTATAATGATTCTCTTTCAAGAAAAATAATTGGAAGTTTTGGCACGGATACGAGGAATGATATGATTTAACTTTAAGTTTGAAAGAAAAAAAAATTAGTATCCCAGAATTGTCCCAAGTTATAACGTGCCCGAGAAATCGGGGCATTACACTTCATCTGGGATTTTCATCCTTCTTAGAGTCGACATATATAGCAAGTCAGTCAAGCTTCCTGGGTCGACGAGGACTTTTTTTACCAAGAAATTGGCCGTAACAATCGAGACTACCATGGGATCATCAAGGTTTTGATCAATCCCCTCGAAGTCCCTGTCAATGAAAGAGATCACGGGGTGTCGAATCATTCTTTTTGGCTTTCTCTCGACATTGTCTACCGACATTACTGCCTGGATCGCTTTCTTGTCGAGCTCAAATCTTCTCTACCTACGAACCCTCTAGAAATGGTATCAATGACCTCGGCTATCTGATTGTTCAGGGGTGGTCCAACATTTGGCCTTTCGTCCGCCCATGAGCACCTTTGAGTGTTACAGCTCCTTCGTCTGTCCAAATGGCCCTACAGGGATCGTCTCTAGTTTGTCCTGTAAGTGTATTTAAGGAGGTGGCCTTCTCTGACTAGGCGCTCGATCTGGTCTTTCAGGGCTGTACATTCATTTGTTGTGTGCCCAAACATGCGGTGGTAATCGCACAACTTGCTGGTATAGGTGTTGTCGCATGAAGGTTGTTGATCTGAGGTGTCTAGGAGTAGGATTATCCTCGAGTTGTAAACCTCCTTGAAAATTCAATCTTGCTTGATTGTGAGGGGAATGTAGGTATCATAACGCCACTCATACTTGCATTCTCAAATTCTCCATCAATTGAAGAGTGCATTTGTATGTCATCAAATGAAGACAACTTCAAATCTAACAGTTGTAGCCCGAAAACTACGACAATAGAATTTATAATGCAAGAAAGCTAAAGCCGAGGCAGAGCAAGGTGGACAACTGGCAGGAGCCTATTGGTGGAAATCGACGTTAGGTAGCTCTGGTCCCCAATATCCTAGCTGGGGTCGTAGATGGTCTCATAAGGGCACATTTGGTATGGCTCAGGATTGGCCTCTTATGTGCTTGGGACATATCTGCGCTCACAAAAACAAGTGAGAAGGCACACGGGGATTCCTCACCTGCGTATACCCTCCGATGCTTAAGTCGGCACATGTAGGAAAGCTATGCAATAGATAAATAAAGCATGCTATCATTGATTATAGAATAGTCGTACCTTTCCAATGAGAGAGGGGCAATCTCGGTACAGTTACATATAACTGGGGATGGACCTGCACATTAGTATCAATCGAACGAGCTTAAGAAGAATCCCCCTCTAGAGGACCGGATTGCCTAGGGGGTCTTCCGGGAGAAGGTGAGCCTAGCGGCGAGCTACCGAAACAGGGTCTCGACTCCTAGAGGACCTGCTCGAGCACAGCTTCGGGCTTAGGGGGAGATGCCTTAGGGCGATACTTACCTGACCACTATTCCCTTAAGGACACATCACACTCAATGGATGTAAACATATCATATTACATCCTATAGGCATGCCACGTATGGTATGATATAAACATTATATACATTATGTTGCGTAATATATTATGTGATATGGGGATTTGAGGGTGCATCACAAGAACATGGGATGCCATTGCACCTTATCACAACCCATGGGTCTAATTGTTGGCTGCATTCACGCACGCATACATGTTATATATATATATGTTAATTGCATGGGAGAGAGAGAGAGAGATGGCTGGAAGTAGGTCTTCCCGAAAGACCTCGGAGAGCACATCTTTAAGAGGCCTTGGGAAGACGTTTCCCGAGAGACCACGGTAAGAGGTCTCTTCGAGAGACCTTGCTGTAAGGGAGCTCACCGAAAGGGAAAGTCAGCAATGGCCGAGAGCTACTACTGCCTTACAGAGAGAGATGTCATGGCCATGGAGAGCCATTGCCGAGAGAACTACACCTCGCTCCGAGAGGGTTGTTGTTACTTTGCTAATAGGATGACAACTCTTGCCGAGAGAGCTACCATGGCCGCCGAAATATGGCTCTACCTTGCCATAAGGGTTGGGCTTTATAAGAGGAAAGCCGCCGAGAGCAGCTGCTTGTCGAGAGGAAGAATCCTTTTCAAAAGAGAAAAATCTCTCTCAAAGAGACCTTGCTGAGATTCCAAAAAAGCTCCCCTTGTCCTTTGTCTTCTTCTCCTCTTTATACCCTTGGCCTATTCTTTCATTTATTACACTTTCACCCCCCTAAGCTTAGTTATTTACATTTTGGCCCCTATATTGGCTCTTTCGCCACATAACCGCAGTTTCTTCCTGGGAAACGTGTCCCAGCTCGGGACCACTCTTGGGATTCGTTTGCCCTGAGCTCATTGACCAAAATACCCCTAGGCACCTAATGACCAAAATACCCCTAGATGGGCGCTCGAAAATTCTATGACACACAACAATTACCCCCCAATCATTGCTTTGACTATTAAGTCAAAGGGAAAACTAATGTCACTCTCACGTCCACTTGCCTCAATGGACAAAACAACTCTCTTAGGACTCACGACCCCATGTCGTCACTAAAATTAGATCATTTACTAAGGTAAGGCTCGCTAGCCATACAAAGGCACAGCCCACTACACCGAGTGGGTGGTGTAAGGATACTAATGCACAACTTGAGGCATCTAAAATAAAGAATGACCTGCTCGAGGGAAAGATATTGGTATGTCTCTAAGGCGTTACCGGATGGGCTTAAGGAAACACGAGCCCTATTGTCGAGAAGACGCTCGAAAACTAGTGCCAGGGCTCAGGAGTTAGAAAAGCTATGGTCACAATAAGGTTTTCGCCATGGGCAAGGACATAAACATAGATAGATCAGATTTTGAGTGCTTAAGGGAACTAGATTTTTTAGAGAATGGGTTTCAGGCGTAGAGAAATTTACGCCAGTGGTTTCGTCATATTTGAATTTGGGCTTGAGCTAAGCTGGATTTGTCTATGATCGAAGTGTCTCAGTGGAGTTTTTTTTGAGATGATGTATTTGCCTACGACGACTCTTGCCAATGCCTTGGATCATCGTTCATTCGAACTTGATTTGCTAAATTCCTACGAGTGTCTTAAATGGAAGGTGAGAAATGATGCTGCCAACCTAAAATCATTGTGCCAAGAGTGTTTCTCTTTCCTGCCATTATCAGTGGCTCTGCTTATCCTATCCCCGGGGATTCCATTAGTATTCTATCATAACACTTGGTGAAATATGGTTGTTTATGCGTTCTACTCCGACCCTGTCGTTGTGTGTAAAAGCTAGCAATTTTCATCCATTCTCCTTGATTTAAACCAGTTCCCTGGGTGATTGATGCTAATGCCTTCTCAACAACTACCATCTACATTATAATTATATTCCATTGTGTTTTACATCGAAGACCAACAACCACTGTCTCTTCTTTTCTTACCTAAAGATGCCCTAGAATACATTTCCATATTAGATCCATTCTCTATTCTATCTCTCTTCAGAAAACTATTATCTTCTGGTCTTCTAACATCACTATATGAGCTCCTGAAGCTTTTAGAATTTATACTTGGGACAAGACCACTGTCCTCAAAAAGAGAGTTTATGGCTCGTGTCTTAGATCAAATCTGCCTTCACCAGTCGTTCTTACATCCTCCCCAATTGCTTCTCTAGCATGTCTACTAATTTGTCTTTGAGGTACCATATTTTCTAACCTTCTTAAGTTAAACAAATATAGAAGCTTACGGACCTAGTAATGCTTTCACATGCTCCCTTAAATCTGTTAACCGTGTTAGTTTTAAGACTAGATATGTAGAGACTAAATCGGTTGGTGCAATACCTTTGCCTTAGCGAGAGTACTATGTCATTCACTGGCTACAACTTTCTTCTCACCTCGGCAGCTAACGTCTCGATCCTCAATCCTCAAATCAGACACCATTGGCTAGGGTGTCAGGATAGCGATGACTAACTGGGGCAAAGTTACCCATGCTACTTATTCTGTCCCTTAACCTTTCACTAGGCTACTACCGAGGATCGTGGTATGACCGTCTCTAGCCTGACCATCTCGGTGGGTTTTAAGTATGTGGGACCCTTAGAGCCACACCATTTACGATAAACTGGTCTTCAGGCTGGGTACACCCTCATTTTAACCACCGAGTAGTTCTAAGGCGAAATTGCTCACACCAGATCGCTCAAGTTACAACTGTAGGCTAGGCAAAGTTCGACGTATTATTAAAGTGTGAGGCTAGCCCCTCAGAGTCAAGTAAATCATTTTTTTTTCTAAAAGCGCTTAGCGCTGATTTTTAAAGAAACACCAGTCATTAGGAACCTTACTGTGGAGAGGGCACTACTGTACGACTTCTCTGATTCCTGTATAGTCGCTTGGGCGCATTATGTTCATCGCCTTTCATTTTAGATTGACCGTTACCCGGTAGAGTAGGTTGTCGCGTATCAATGCCCATGTTCTAGTCTAGGATCGAGGTCACCCTTGATGTAGCTCCTCCGCGACAAGGTACGCTATTTGGCTTTCCCAATTTATGCTCGCAGCCCATACCTAGGGTCTATTTACCACAAGAAATTTGGACTAAGCCCTAATCTTTAGTTTGAGCACAATGCTTGGGCTTGGCTTATGTCGCAACCATGGGTTGCTCGATGATCTTTACTCTATATCTTTGTTGAGTTTTTTCATCCCATCTTTCCTTGGGTTTGTCCTCCATAGAGAGTCTAGGTATTTTAAATCGACAATCTCCAAATCTCATAGTTCCATAATTATGGTTATTGAATCAACTTTACATTCGAACCATATCATCTGACCCTAACTTTCATAACTAGGTCATTCTGACCAACTGTTCTATCACTTAACAAGGTTAGTATTCTCAAACCAATAACCTTTAAGACTTTAATTGACAATCTCCAAATCTCTAAGTTGGGATTTCATTGTACGAACCATCAGTTTCCTTCCCCCCCAAGTCTCCACTTAGGGTTTCATTTTAGTTTTGCTCTGATACCAACTGTAACACCCCGTTTTTTCAAGCGTGTTATAATTTAGGATAATTCTGGAATAGTAAATTTTTCCTTTTCAAAACTAATGCTAAACCATATCATTCCTCATATTCATCTCAAAATTTCCATTTATCTATCTCGAATGAGAATCATCACAAATATCAAATGTGGAAGCTAAGAATCGAACCTTAAAAATAAGATTGAACCATAACAGTATAACATAATTGTTCCTCAAACATAATTCTTAGTAAGTAACATTCTTTTATTTTACAGGACTACTCATCAACGAAACATAAGTTTCTCAACATGACTAAAATATAACCGAATCTTCATGAAGAAGTAAAATTTAGGGACAACTTGCCAAACCCATCGGACATGACATCTCGTGTCGTTATATCTCAACCACTTTCTTACCTTTGCTGCAAGCGTCAACTAGAACGTTTGAATGTTTCAGGAACATAACCCAAATTAGATGTTAAATCATCTAAGGGATTCATAATAAACATGATTTGAACATGAATGCAAAATGCAATAATAACATCATCTCTTCACCTTTCTTTAGTGACCACAAGGAATTCCTTTGCTATTACCATTTTCCAACCTCCTTTCCGAGGAAACCTTCTTTCCAAGGCTAGGATGTAATATAACATCCATGATAGACTGTCGATTTCCTGTGTCACAAAATAAACATACAATGCATGATAAATAAACTTCACCAATGAATATATGCATTTCTCATCAACATAACATGTGTATGCAATCCACATGATGGATAGCATGACAAGACATGACAACATGATAAAACCATTTACATAAAATTGAGTTTTTGATCGAACCACTTACCTTTACTTAGCCTCTCAAGCTTTCTTAGTATGTGTGCCTTGACCTCGAAATGTGTGCTTAGATAATTTTCTAGCTTTGGGTATGTTTCTCTAACCCTAAATTAATTTCCAGAATTTTTTTCTAATTTTTGGGAATTTTTCGGCTATTTTCTCATTTATTTCCCTTTATTTCTAATTTTTTCTTATTTTCTTTTCTTTCTTTTTTCTTCTCATTCTTCTTCCTCACACATCCTGCCTGCGCATGCCGCCCGCCGGCCACTGCTGCCTGGCCTGGCCTCCGCCGGCCGCTTCTCGTCGCCGTGCGACATAGCCATCGGCTGCCTCTGCAGCCCAACCTTTCGCGCATCCAGCCTGCGTGCACAGCGCTGCCGCAACTGCTGTCGCTACCTCCAGCCACCGTTGCCAGCCAAGACAGCCTTCTACCATCGCTCACCGTTACACCCAACTCTTTCTCTCTCGATCTCCTTCAATCTCTGCTTCTCTCTTCTCTAATTCTTCTTTTCCCCCCATATATATACATACACAAGCCTTGGGCACCAAACATAGCCCATTGCATCACAGATATACCATTTAATTTACCCAGAGTTTCTACACATATGTATATACACACATATATATTTACACATATATAAAATTTAAAATTATAAAAATTACATATGAATCCATAAATTAGATTCTTAATTTTACTTCAACCTTTACATATTGCAATTACATAGTCAAATATAAATTTCATTTGGATTAAAATACTGAAATTCTAAAATTAATAACTCAAGATTACTGGATAAAGGCTAAAAGCATCCTAATTGCTTATTTACAGGGAAAAAAAAAAAGATTACTCGATAAGTACATTTTTGCCCTGATGACCTTATAGGACTAACGTTTCGTCATATAACCACTTCAGAATTGATTCTTACATAAAATTGGAGCCCTTTTAAGGCTCGTTGGCTTTTTGAAAGTCTCTTACAATTATTCGATTTTTTAAATTATATTTTAGTTATACCAAAAACTGTTTCCCATTTAAATTTCTTTCAGCGTCATAAATCTCGTCTCAAGACCCTTGTCAATGTCTTATCGTTTTCCTTAGATATATCATTTCAGGGTACTCATTTCCATTAATTCGACTATTAAAATGATTAAACTGTCTTTTAGACCCTTAAACTTGACTTTTCTAACTTCATGAAATATGGGATATTTTAATATATTACTTATTTTGGTTTGGAGTATTTATATCGCTAGATGTTCCTTCCGACCCAAAAGGGAGGTGGTTGAATGTGAGCTTGCAACAACAAGGAATGGACTCTGGCGATCGGTTCGTCGGGGGGGGGGGAGGGGTGACTAGCACTTGTAAGCACTCCGACGCTTTAGTAAGTAAGAGAGTGAACGGGCAAAGTATCAGTAGGCTGGAAAGAAACTTACCTTTGACTTTAAAGAGAGTTGGTTTATATAGAAGGATGAGAGGTCCTCCTACATGTATGCGTCGTGCGTTTACAGGGTGATGGAACTGGATATCCGATGGCAATGGGGGTCCCTAACGGTGGCATGGTGCCTACGAGACCCTCTTTAATGTGGATGGGATCCGCGCATTAATGAGGATGAGATCTGCCATTAATGAGGAAGAGATCTTGAGCGGGCACATGAGTATCCAACATGCGACTACAATGATGCTAATGCAGACTGGCGCAGGACTAGGATCGGTTTGGGGGTTGAGATTGGGTTGCGGGCCTGGATTGGCCCAAGATGGAGCTTGATTGGTCCGTTGGCCAAGACAGAGCTGGATTTGGCCAGAGGCTCCATCTGGGTTGATACAGTCTAAAAAGTAAAATAATTAGGGCGCCCTGCGTGGGGTCCAAGCTTCACCGCCTTCTCTTAAAGAGATATCGAGTCCAATAATACATTAGTAACGAAAAGCTACTCGAGTCTCATAACTTACTAGGCCTTAGTATTAAAACCAATTAGTTCCAATTTAAAATTAATTCCCGACCATCACATGCAAACTCCCATTATTTTAAGCCTCAGGTGTCACCATCAAGTTTAATATAAAACAGTTAAATTACATTAACCACAAACACATTTGACCTAAACTTTTTCATGGTTTGACACCCTCGTCAATCGGTAGGTTGTCAACAAGCACCACTTTTCTCTAATTGGACACCGAGCTATCTGTGTGGTTAGTGGGAAAAAAAATAGGTGAGTTCTGAGATATAATAAAGACAATATGTAATACAGTAAATTAATATTTATGACAGACAAAGATAAACGTGAGGTGAATCATATATGCAAGTTCGTCTACTGCACCTTAACTTGAATTTTGGTGATCTTTAGTGGTTCTTTATATGACCCCATCTCGAGATTCACACGGTTAGAAATCCACAGCCTCATGTTTAGGTATTTCCCTGTCATCATATGCAAGTTATGATGGAATGATTTACACACAAAATATATTAAACCTTTACCAAATTTACGTTTATCGTTTTAATTGCATAATTTCTTTGAACTGACAAAATTACCAATGTCGCGTCTTGAAACCCTCTAACCAAAATCATCATAAAATAATATAATAAGGCTCGAGAATAATTTCAATAAATACTTCCAAATTAATTTTAGATATATCTCACATACCTATTTTCCCTTGGACAAATAAACTAGTAGAGTTTCTGTAAGTCTAGAGGTGTGACAAGTGGTATCAGAGCCAAGAGCGATTGCAGCACAAGGAATCAGGCAAAGCAATGGCTGGTGGCGGTGAAGCTGTTCGTGATCGAGTCTCTCGTTTGGAAGCTCATGTGGGGGAGAGGGACCCCGCAGATGAGTCCACACTGGCGCAGAAGATGGCAAATGCAACCTCTTCCTTGGAAGACTTGCAGTCCCTTGTGGAGGACCTGTGCACCTCTTTCAAAGAAAGGGCGGTAGCTTGGGAAGAAACTCTTGCAGCCAGAATGGTGAACCTTGAAGGGGAGCTGACTGCAAGGGCGGAGGCACGCGAAGCAGATCTCTGGGCTCAAGTAGCAACATTGGAAGGAGATGTGGTGTTGTTGAAACGTGCCCTCTTGAGCGGGAACTCTGGTGGAGGGGAAACGGCCCCAAAACTAAAAGTTCCAGAACCGAAGGCATTTGCCGGCGTAAGAGAAACAAAGGCTCTCGAGAATTTCCTTTGGGACATGGAGCAGTACTTTAAGACTGCTCGCATTCCCGTTGAGGAGAAGGTGGACTTGGTAAGCATGTTCCTTGCTGGGGATGCTAAACTTTGGTGGCGCACCAGGGTGTCGGCAGAAAGTAGGGATAAACCCCATATCCAAAAGTAGGGATAAACCCTCTATAATTTTTCTTCTTATAGAGGGGTGAAATTTGGATATCAAAAGGCCTTAAATAGATAGGAAAAAAGAAGCTTGGCGACCAAGGCTGCTTCCCAACGCACGCCATGTGGCGCCACCCAACGGTTGCGCATGGCTGTCGCGTGGCCTCCTAAAACAGTGTAATTTCAGCCTTTTTTCTCCCATGCCCGTGCGCACGCCTTGGCTTGAACTCACATCACTAGGTTGCCCCTCGCGCGCGTGACCGCCTACGCTACAAGCTCCCTCAATATTGTATATGCACATTTTTATCTTAAGATAATTCTATCTCTTTTGTTGAAAATAAAATCCAACATTTCCAAAACCCCGTAGGATAGCTTTGCACATACAATCGCTAGACTACAAACTTTCTTGTTGCACAAGTTTAACAAATTTATTTTTATACCAACTTTAAATTATATTTTAAAATTAAAAAATTCTCTAATTTTTTTTCTCACTTCTCAACTATTTAGAAGCACAATAAATTAAATATTTTTCATTAAATTTTTTAAGTTCATAAATAATTAATAAATTATAAATAAATTATTTTTTATAGATCACTTCTTAATTAAATCGCGATAATCTTTCTTAATTATTCCAATCAAAGTTCAATCTCTTGAGTTGTCAATTAATCATCAATCAACTATTTTAAGTAAAAAAATAAATTTTTATTCTTTTCTAAAATACCGGAAAGTTCATCCTCCGCCTCCAGATGCGCTCTCTCCCCTCCCTTAAACCCCAATCCTCCGAATCCGACAACTCCTCCACCTCTTCCTCCTCCCTTTCCGGCAACATCCGCCGCCCCAACACTCACCTCAAGTCCATCAAACCCTCCCCATCCAAACCTCCTCCGGCGAAACCAGAGTTCTCCACAAACCCCCTCAAAACCCTCGTAAATCCCGCAAATAACCCTAGCGCCAATTCCAGTTCCCCCAGTCTCACCACCAAGCTCCAGTTAACCAGCAAACTCTCTCCGCCACCACCGGCGCCGTCTCCGCCGTCATTCCCGCCTGAAGAAAGGGGAAATATGATTTGGGGGAATTCGGTTACGAATGAAGCCCCGGGACTTGAATTCCGGCAGCAGGGGAAAATCTTTGTGGGGAATCTTCCGTTATGGATTAAGAAGCATGAACTGGCCGAGTTCTTTCGCCAATTCGGGCCAATAAAGAATGTTATACTGATAAAGGGCCACAACGAGACTGACAGGAACACGGGGTTTGGGTTTGTGATATACGATGGCGCTTCTGCGGAGAAGGCGGTGGAGTTTCATGGGAGGGTGTTGACAGTGAAGTTGGATGATGGGAGGAGGATGAAGGAGTGGTCGGATGAGAGACAGAGGTGGGTGGAGGGGGCAGAGGAAGTAGAGTACAAGTCCAAGTCGCACGAACAGAGGGACCGATTGTGGAGGGAGTTTCGGAAGGTTTTGGAGCCGGAGAATTGGCGGGCTGTTGTTCGAGCTTTTCAGAGGGTTGAAAAGGTGTTGCTTCTTGACATTTTCTCATTCCTGTTTATAGGATTACTTTGAATTATAATTCAGGGTCTGGTTATGCTTTTTGGCAGAGTTTAAGGTCCATAACAACTCAATAGTCAATACCGAAACTGTTACATTTGTTGTTTATTTGATTAGTTTGTAGTTTAAACTCACACCAAATAGTGACCATTCAAATGGATACTTGCTGGCGATGATGTTTTGGGTCTGGTCTGGCCATGGAGTTTTAGCAGTTACCATTTGATTAAAAGAAAATGGAAAATCCATAATCAAATCATTGTTAAGCTGTTAGTTACGGTCTTCCTGACTTTTATGTCCTACAGAAGTCATTTTGTTCTTCTCGCTTTTGAGCAAGCCCTTGATGTTCTTTATGTCATTGGATGCTCTTGAGAGGTTATTTGCATGTGTTTTTCTGCTTATATATGGATTCATTATCATACTATCTCATGATGGCTCAGTTAAAACTTTTCTTCTTTAACACTTCTCTCTCCTCCACTCTAATCTAACGAACTTCCTGCTGATTACTTTGTCTTTTTATAAACTGAAAATTTGTAATTGAACTGGCATTATGAAATAACTTTTTGATTGGAGGCTTGCTTCGGGATTTGGGGTTTATGCCACTGCCACTTCCATGACCACCTCCTTGCTGTCTCTCCCTGGCTCATGGTAACCTCTCGCAAATAACTTTTCTATAATTAACCTTAAACCCTTATTAAAATGCTATATGAAATTGAACTTTCGAATCTTCTGAACTTCTAAAACAGATTACCACTTACAACCCAACTGATTCTAATAATGTATGAGTTTGGTATTAAACATAGAAAGTACTTCAAAACCATG
Source organism: Diospyros kaki (assembly GCA_036245055.1). Lineage (NCBI taxonomy): Eukaryota > Viridiplantae > Streptophyta > Magnoliopsida > Ericales > Ebenaceae > Diospyros > Diospyros kaki. The sequence goes on along the minus strand of BSEG01000008.1, from coordinate 87,030 downwards.
GGGATTGGTGGAAATCTAAACATTAGATCAATCCCAAAACCTCCCAAGTTCGCAGTTTGTGAGTTTAAACATGTTTTTTCAAGAAGCAAACTGTTTTCCTCGGGTTATTAAATAAGTGATTTCCTTTCCATTTATGTATATTTTTCATTAATACAATCATTCCACCATCCATTTCCTTTCTTATATCAATTATAACCCACTCAAGAGTTTAAATGATTTTTTTTTTTTTTCAGGATCAGTCTGAAAAACTGTAGAATAAATAATTGAGAATTCTTGGTTTCTATCCATAATGTACCTTATAGAGGTAGAAACGAGTCTCACCCCTGCTCAAATTTAACCTTTAAAAAGTCACTCAATCTTGACAGTCGATTGTCGCTTGACTGCAGTTAAACTGATAATCAGTTGTCGATGTACTAGTCGAGCTTTTGGGCATTCTGGACTGTCCCCTGTCAATCTACAGTTGACTGTGGCTTCGACTAATGAGATTCTGTGGTCCTTTTCAATTGCTTTATACTTCATTTCCTCACCTTTCATATAATACATCCTTTACACATAGAAGACTTTTCCGTGTTTTGACATAACTATTGAACCGAAATGGTGTGAAGGTTAAACCCACCAAATATATTTATTTTTCCCATAAATGTACATGAATACATCAGTTTATCTGCATATTCTCCAAAAGTACGTCATTATGCATGCTACAGTAGTTCACTTCCTACCAACATACACAAAATGAAAATATACATCATGCTTCCCAAAAGGATATCTCAACTTTGGTCATTTTAGGCCAAAATATCAAGAGAGTAATGTTTCCAAACATTGAAGTGATATTTCTTCAAGCTTCCACTTTATCTCTTTTCCTTTTGAAGGAACTTCATCCACTAGAAAGGGTTAAAACATAATTTTCATAACATGCTTCTTGGACCGTATTGATTCATTAGGCCATGTCCCAACGGCAGGTCCACCACTCAACACTTAGCCCGGTTCTCAGGCTAGATCTTGGCCCAAGAGCTTGGATAATGTTTCTATCTAAGCCGAGATTCTTACACCAGTAACAGATTCTATCAACCCCAGATAACTCACGCATCGATCCTTATCAACTCGTAATCTTCATCAAATCCAAGATCCTCGAGGATGATCCCTATCATTATCGTGCATCTCGGCCCTTTATCTTCCCATGACGGCCGCGACGCGCAAGGTACCTTAATCTCTATATAAAATAGCCTGATTACAGGCCAAGGTATATTATTTCCAAGCCTTACCCACACTTTGACATTCTGAATCCTCATTGACTTGAGTGTCGGAGTGCTTGCAGGTGTCGGCCACTCCCGCCGCGTAGATCGCTGGATCACGATGCTTTGCCGCTATTGCAACCAATCCGATCAATCTCGTTGGGCCGAAAGGAACATTTGGCGTCCATCGTGGGGCCCGATAAATTTTACCTGCCCCACACGTTGAATCCCTACAATCTCCTTTACAAACCACCCATAACCAGAACCAGAAGCCACAACAACATGGCTCCTAACTAGGAAAACCCAAACACCACCAACAACCATCAATCAAAGAATTCGACAACTATGGAGGCCCTTCTTCAAACCATTTGGCAGGTCCAGGACCAAGTTGTCGAGTTAACCTGCAACCAACAGCGTGACCAGTGCAATGAGCGGGTTGATAACGACGTAAAGGTCAACCATATCAACAGCTCCGGCCACCCACTCCCTTGTTCCTCCACCCTTAGCATCCTGTACACTCGAAACCATCTTTTCTCAGAATTTATCATGTCCATACCCCTGCCAGAGGGATTCTGCCTTCTTGGCACGTTGGAGTTGTATGATGGAACCATCAACCCCCAAGAGCATTTAACGATGTTCAATTCCTTGATGCTGTTAAGTGGGGGAATCGACTCAATCATGTGCCATGCTTTTCCTAGCACTTTGAAGAAGTCCGCCCTGCTGTGGTTCTTTATTCATGACCTTTTTGAGCTTGCCACTTGCTTCCTTACTCACTTCTTCACTAGCCGAGCTCTTCATAAAACCTTAGCTAGCTTGATCAACCTGAAGCAAGGAGAGAATGAGCCGTTCCAAGCTTTCATGAATCGGTTTGTCATGACCCTAAGAGCAATAAAGGGGCATTATTGTAATAGGGATAATAGTTAGTTAGGGATATTTTACAAGTTGTTAGAAACACATGGGTGCTATTAGGATACTGTTAGAAATTAGTTAAGCATTTAGCTATGCCTATAAAAAGGCTAACTGTAAGAGGAGAGAATTTATCCAAGAATTAATGAATTGAAATTTGATTCTTTCCATTCTCCCTCTTGTTTCTCTCTATTGTTCTCCCTCATTTCTCTACACATCCTTCCCCTATTTTTGTCTAAATTTCCCTCTAAACATTCTGTTATCAGTTCTACTCAATCGGATTATTCTGATTGCCAATCCAACCCTGTTATGAACCCTAGGTTCGTGACAAATTGGTATCAGAGCAGTACTGTCCTCGGCTGTGATTCTATTGCAGTTCTGATTTGAAGGCGAACCCGATTGGGGCTCAGCGGTGTGCTGCTCATTTGGATCGGAAGGTGATTCTGACTAGAGCAGTCATTCCTCAGCTGTGAGTTCGGAAAATCAATTGTGTTCGATCAGATTTGAAGTAAGCAAGCCAGATTCAAAGTAGAGCAAATTAGTCATTCAAAGCGAATTCAAGCGACTCTTAGGGGAGTTCCAGTTGATTGGAATTCCTAAACGAGCAAGGCCTTCCCATCTTCGGAGTTGTTTGCAGGTGAATTTCGAAGAAACTGCAGCCATCGATTCTCAATTTTGGAGAATTCCATTGGTTGCATCACAATCGCCTTCCGCTCTGCACCTTCTTCGATTATTCCGTTTGGAGTTTTGTGGGTGTGGCCATTTGTTCGGATGGCACGATGGTGTTGCAATTTTGGGTCGAGAAGCAATTTTGATCGTACGGGTGAAGTGAGTTGCCCACCTTGATCGGAAGGGGATTTCGACCCAAACGATGAAGCGGTGCGTTGCTGGTGTTGTCGCTTTGACTGGTCAGTGATTTCGACCTAGACGGTGAGAAGTGGATCTGGGCAACTTCTTGAACCCATTGTAGTTGCTACTTGATTTCAGAAATACCAAGCGAGAGCAGTTCCTTGGTCGTCGACTCCTTCTACTTGAGTTAATCGAGTGGCCTTCTTCGGTTGCTTCACCCTTCTTCCTCCATTACTGAAACAAGAGCAATGCAGCCAAACCAACTCTCAAACGAGCTCTTGATGATTTATTCATTTGACCATGTACCAGAGCTACTTCAGCAAGGAGTGATGTTGTGACGCTCCAGACTTGAAGGTGAAGCAAACCCAAATCTCAGCAGATTCCATTTGAGGAGGATTAAGTCTGGGCAACTTCTTGGAGCAGTGGGTAAGGTGGTGCTCATTAGCCGTAAGCCACAGAAGTAGATTATAGGTTGCCAATTGCTATGGGGAGATTTTTGGTTGAATTTCAGAATCGATTTTGATGACTCTCTGGGGGATCGATCAAGTAGAGATTCAAGGTGATTTCTGAGAATTCAAAGGACTTGTCGGAAGCTGCTACAGATTCTCAGATCCAATTGATTCTCAGGGCTGCTAAAGTGTGAAGTAGGTGTTGGACGGTGATTGGGTAATAGCAGTTCTTGGCTACGGTTTTGATTTGAGTTGAAGGTAGGGAAATCAGTTTCTGTAGTTAAAGGTCCAGGTTGAGAAGGTTTGAAGGCGACTTAGCCTGGAGAGTTCGATGGTGTTATCGGCAACTCCGATGAATTGATTGAGCAACGAATCAGTGAAGAGGAATTCCTCAGGCAGTAATTCCAATCAAATTCTAGGCTGTTAGTAAGGTAAACAAAGGATAATTTCGATTTTGAATCTTGGTTAACTTTGTTTGAATTAGAGAGACGAAGAAGAGTAGTATGTATACAGCTCCTTGGTCTTTAAAGTATGCTGATTATGAAAAATCGACTAAGGGGAGAAGTGCACATAGGAGACCATTGGAGCCTCAATTGCAGCAGAAGACTGCTTCATGTTCAATTGGAATGGAGCCTTAATGGCAACCAAAGAAGACTGCATTTTTAGTTGGCAGCAACAGGGATAAGGAGCAATGTAGCCAAAAAAATCAAGCATGGGGAAAGAAGTTTGAGAATGAGTCTAGCTGAAGGGACAAAGGAACAAGCTGTGGGATTCATGAAGAGTGCGAGGAATTTGGCCGTATGTTCTGCGAGAAGTTGCGGGAGTTTGCGATGGTATTGATCAAGAAGTATCATTACAACTTCCCCGCTGAATACTTCGATGATTATCGTGAGAGTTTTAACAAAGATGAATTCCTTAAAATAGAGCACTTGAAGGAGAGATTAAGGAGACGGGAAGTAGATTCATTGCTCACCTCCAATGTTGAACAGAAGAAGTATATCGGTTTAGGCGAAATTGACAAGGAAGATACCAACTCATTACCCCCGTTGGCTAGTGCACGGGTTGAAGGATTTGGTGATGTTCCGTATCAGAAGTTTGTGGGAAATGGAATAGCATTGGATAAGGAAAATATGACTAAAGGACCCTCAATTTACACAGATATTGGGGCTAGAATCCTTCCTCCTATTTTGGACCTACCAAAAGTTAAGGATTCTTTGGCTTGGGTTAAAATGGGTAGCGAGAAGGTGGAGATGGCACTAACTGGAGGATATCTTACTACCAACATAAAAGGCTCTAGCATTGAACAATATGATGGTGTTGCTGCCATTTCAGAAGGGGCAAGCCAAATTGTAGAAGGTGTGAACCCGTTGTCAGTATTGGGGGTAATAGAGGTAACTAAAGTAGGGATTTTAGGGGAGTGGAACACACTCGTTGAAAAGAGAGAGGCTGATTTCTCTTTTAGCCAAGGGAAATCCTTTACGAGTTATGACCCTGCAAGTAGTTCTCTCTACCAGCAGTAGATTCAAAGTGGTGAGGAATTGTGGAAGCTGGGGAAAAGCTAAGGGAGGTAGCTGAAGAAGTTATAGGTTTTGCCGAACGGAGCAAAATTCCCGCTGCTGTATTGGTTCCTCCTCCAGTTGGCAAATCCAAATACTAGTCTATTGCGTTGATAGATGAACAAATGGTTGAAGACGGTGTTGCAGCAAGTCATGATGCTGTTATGGTTGAGAGAAAGGGAAAGAGGAAAAAGCCTAGAAGGATAAAGAAGGGAAGAAACATTAAACTGATAGAGAAAGCTGGGATTGGATGAATAAGAATGGCTCAACGTAATAAGTTTCTTGGGGACAAGAAATCTTTCAAGGTGGGGGAATTGTCATGACCCTAGGAGCAATAAAGGGACATTATTGTAATAGGGTATAATAGTTAGTTAGGGATATTTTACAAGTTGTTAGAAGCACATGGGTGCTGTTAGGATGCTGTTAGAAATTAGTTAAGCATCTAGCTATGCCTATAAAAAGGCCAATTGTAAGAGGAGAAAATTTATCCAAGAATTAATGAATTGAAATCTTATTCTCTCCATTCTCCCTCTTGTTTCTCTCTATTGCTCTCCCTCATTTCTCTATATATCCTTCCCCCATTTCTGTCCAAATTTCCCTCTAAACATTTTGTTATTAGTTCTACTCAATCAGATCATTCCGATTGCCAATCCAACCCTGTTATGAACCCTAGGTTCATGACAAGGTTTAACTAGGAGACCATTCAAATCAGGGACCTCAACCCGGTTATCTCCATGCATGCCATCATGGCAAGGCTTAAGCTAGGGCCCTTTGCTGACTCTTTGGCTCGGAAGCCTCCTGTCGACCTTGTCGAACTCTGACTACGAGTAGTTGGCTATATAAATGTGGATTAGTGTCAGTTGCTAGGCGCAATAATTCTCAGCCACGGGCCTAGTCACAGTCGAACCAGCGACCAGGGCCCTCTGCTAAGCATCACTACCACCTTGAGTGGGACTCTGGCCAAAGATGAGAGAACAAAGATCGAGCCAGGGGACAGAGAGCTAGCTCGGGTTCCCGAGCCACCCCGGTTGTGCTATGACACTTACACCTCATTGACGACAAGGCGAGATTGGATCTTCCAAGAAGTCTATAATTCAAGGATCATTTCACTTCTTGAGGTGAGAGCCTTGCTTAATCCCGACCCTAATGTAGACACTAGCAAATGCTGCTTTTATCACCAGATGTTCGGCCACACGACTGAAGAATGCACCACCCTCAAGGATTAGATTGAGAGGCTAGTTAGAGAAGGCCGCTTTCGTCGATATGTCTATAGGAGGCGGAGTCGGAGCAGAGAACCACGTGATGATTGACGTCCGAGGAGAAGCCGTAGCCCGCGAAGAAGACCTAGGGCTGAAGAAGGTCAGGATGCCAGAGCAGCTCCCCCAGATCAAATACGAGGGGTTATCGACACAATTTTTGAGGGCTTTGCGAGCAGAGGAGATTCTAGCTCGGCAAGAAGACGTCACTTGAGGGCGGCGATGGCCGTTAGAAGCATTGAGCACCAGCCGAGAAGAATGGCCTGACACCCAGTGATCTCCTTCACCGATGAAGATTATGCAGGGATTGACCATAACTTAGACGATCCCATGGTGATATCAGTGGTTGCGGCTAACTTTGTCATCAAGAAGGTCCTAGTGGACCAAGGGAGCTCGATCGACTAGCTGTACTTGTTGACTTTAAAAAAGCTCAAAATACCAGAAGAAGATTTGAAGCCATTTAACAAAAATCTGGTTGGCTTCTCGGGGGAGCAGGTGAATGTGAAGGGGTACATTGAGCTGCTGACTATGTTCGGGTTAGCTTTGCTACTCAAAATAGTCAGCGTCAAGTACTTGGTGGTTGATTGCTAAGCACCTTACAACGCCTTACTAGGCTGCCTATCCCTTAACTCCTTGGGCGTAGTCATTTCTACATCACAGTTGGCGATAAAGTTTTTGGTTTCAGCCACCGAGGTTAGCATTTTGCTACTTCCTGTGAGTTTGGGGACCCATCCAGATCAGATAACTAGGGCCGACACTATGCTTCCCCATGGCCTCAAGGAGCAGTTGACCAAATTGCTGGAGTAGAATGCTGACCTTTTCGCCTGGACGCTCGTAGATATGCTAGGCGTTGACTCGTCTTTCATCTGCCACGAGTTGGTTATAGATTCAAATGCGAGTCCGGTTGCACAAAGGAAAAGAAAATTGGGCGAGGAAAGGCGATAGGCAGTAGCTGAGGAGACGTCGAAGCTCCTCCAAGCTAGATTCATAAGTGAGGTACATTATACCATGTGGCTGTTAAATGTGGTGATGGTAAAAAAGTCCTCAGGTAAATGGAGGATGTGTGTAGACTTCATCGATCTAAACAAAGCATGCCCAAAAGATTCTTACTCCTTATCGAATATTGACCGGCTTGTGGACTGAGCCTCGGGATACAGATACCTCAACTTTATGGATGAATACTTGGGGTACAATTTGATTTAGATGCACTCGAATGACGAAGGAAAGACAGGTTTCATCACCGATGACACGAATTTTTGCTACACAGTCATGCTGTTTGGATTAAAAAATGCAGGAGCTACATACCAACGGTTGATGAATAAAGTTTTTGCTGATCAAATAGGTTGGAACATCGAGATGTACGTTGATGATATGGTGGCCAAGACATCGGAGAATGGAGAACATTGCTCGGATATGGCTGAGATCTTCGAGCAAATCTGACGACACAACATGAGGCTGAATCTAGAAAAGTGCATTTTTGGTGTACAAGTTAAGAACTTCCTCGGATTCATGCTCACCAGCCAATGGATAGAAGCCAACCTCGACAAGTGTCGAGTTATCCTCGAGATGCGCAGTCCCAGCAATGTGAAAGAGGTCTAGCAGCTAATAGGCCGGATAGTGCGAAGTTGCCTTCTAAGAACTGAAGCACTTCCTAACAACTCCTCACATCCTCTCTAGGCCAGAGCCTGGCAAAGAGCTTCTGCTCTACCTCTGTCTCTGAAGGCGCGCTCAGCTCGGTGTTAGTAAGGGAAGACTGGGAAATACAACGACCATTCTATTTCGTCAACAAAGTTTTGTAAGGGCTTGAAATCCGGTACCAGAAGATAGAGAAGTTAACCCTAGCCTTGGTTATCGCAGCTCGGAAGCTCAGGCCTTATTTCTAGAGTTATCAAATCACGGTGCTGACCGATTAGCTAATCAAGCAGGTGCTCCAGAAGCCCGAACTCTTGGGCAGAAGGATCGTATGGTTAGTGGAACTTTCCGAGTTCGGCATATAGTACCAACCCCGCAAACATATTAAATCTCAGGTACTGTCTGACTTCTATGCATAGTTCTGAAAGGCGTGAGGCGCAGCGAGGTGCAAAGGGTCCTGGAGCCTGAGATGCGCCTTTGAGAAGGGAGGCGCACCTTTTAGAAAAAAAACTCAAAATCTTGTAAAATCATAAAAAATTATCAAATTATCAATAATAACACATGCATATCATTAATGATTCATTATCTTCATATTCTAAACTAACAATATCAAAGTTGATTCATTCATCATGCAAATTCTAAACTAGAAACATCATCAAAGTTCAAAGTTCAAAGTTAAAGTCTCAAACTCAAACAAGTACCAATCATCATGCAAAGTTCTAAATAAACATATAAACACTACAAATCCACAATCAATAAAGAAGTTTTAATCAATCATCATCAAGGAGATCATCAACATTAAAGTCAATATCTTCATCATCCCCTTCAATCACCCTTCATCTTCTTCTTCCTGTCCCAATTCTTCTCCCTCTTCCAAGTCTCCATCATCTTCGATCTTTGTCTCATTTTTCTCCTCCTCGTCAATCACCTGAGTTACTCGCCGCTTTGAAGTCGAAGCCGAAGTTGAACCCGATTGTGATCGAGTTTGTTTAATACATTGGGTCTTTTTCTACTTCGAGGCAACTCCTCCTCCTCCTCATCATACCCTTCACCAAATTGAAAATCATCATCTAACTGTGCCATATTTCGCTTATCCCTGTTATTCTTCTTCTTTTGCATGTACTCTCCAATCTCTTGTTTTACTGATGGAGGACATGTTGGACAAGTTTTAGTACTCTCCACAATTAATAAACACTACAAGTCCACAATCAAGAAAATGTTTTCATTTTGAAAAATGCTATTTTTCTAAATCTAGAAGATTAGCGCATTTTTTCTAAATCTAGAAGATTAGCGCATTATAAGGAGACATATAAAAAAATATTTTTATTTTGAAAAACTATCTCTCGGTATTTTGATAGCTAATATTCATTGTTATTAAAATGATTTTTAATAAATTTTTCAAAAAATAGTAGGTATGTATTTTGGGGTGGTAAAATTGCTAAATCACAAATTTGTACTAAAACCAAAATTCTATTTTCTTATTGTTATGGAATTTAATTTTTCAGATATTTTTATTGAATTCAAATGAGGGGTACTTTCTTATTTACATTTATGTATTAAAGTAAATGAAAAGTAAAATATAAATTAAAGAATATGTAAATATGTTGTAATGTATACATGCTGGAATCGACAAGAGGGGAGGCTGGAGAGGAGAGGAAGAGAGGATGCAGGCGCAGGAGTCGGGAGGAAGATGAAGTGAGTAGCGAATTGGGCTGCCTAGGTTTTAATTAAAACCTAGGTTTCATGAGGTGCGCTTAGCTGAAATTGCTAGGTTTTAATTGGGCGCCTCACCGTGCAAGGCGAGGGCCTTGCTGAAATCACCTCGCCTCGGCCCAGGCGAGGCGCCAAACTGGCGCCTTAAGGCGCATTGCGCTTAGGCGCGCCTTTAAGAACTATGCTTCTGTGTTGACTTATCTTCCCCTACTCAAGGTTCCGATAGAAACACACACATGAAACAACAAGAGTTATCTTGGTTCGGTCTTGAAATCCAAGACCTACATCCAGACTGCTAGACGCCACTGAAAATCCACTATCTTGAAAGTCCCAAGGCATGGTTACAACGAGAACTTAACCCCTCCGCCCATATACACTAAAAGCTATAGGGAAAATAGGGAATATAAGCTAAGAACCAGCCTCTCCCAACCTCTCGCACTCAACCCCAAAAACAAGACAGTAAAACCGGAAGCAAATACTTCACGAATTCTGGCACACTAAGACTCACCTCTACATACCTATCCACGACCCCTATTTATAGGATATAGGAGAGCGGATTACAAGAGATTAAAGATAAAAACAACTAACTAACAACCGCCTAACTGAATAACTAACTCAAAGAAGACAATTGCCTCCTTCTAGAAACAAACCTTCTAGAAGAGCAATTAAATCTACCGCTAAAGCTGGAAATAAAATATACAGCAATACAAAATACATGATTACATTTAATCTAATCTAATACAAATGTTACAACAGTTGTTAAAGGCTCGCCTAGGTGCAAGGCGCCAGTTCAGCGCCTCGCCTGGGCTGAGACGAGGCGATTTTAGCGAGGCGCCCACTTTGCACGGTGAGGCGAGAGGCGTGCCTCATGAAAGCTAGGTATGAAACCTAGGTTTTAATTAAAACCTAGGCAGCCCAATTCCTCCCCTCTTCTCAGTTCTAACATGTACACATCACAACATATTTACATTTCTTTAGTTTAAGTAAATGTCCACATTTTCTTTCAGTACAAACTCAGGATTTAGTGATTTTACCACCCCCAAAATACATATCTACTATTTCTTGAAAAATTTATTAAAAATCATTTTAACAACAATGAATATTAGCTATCAAAATACCAGGAGATAGTTTTTCAAAATGAAAACATTTTCTTATATGTCTCCTTATAATACGCTAATCTTCCAGATTTAGAAAAATAATATTTTTCAAAATGAAAACATTTTCTTGATTGTGGACTTGTAGTGTTTATTGATTGTGGAGAGTACTAAAGCTTGCCCAAAATGTCCTCCATCAGTAAAACAAGAGATTGGAGAGTACATGCAAAAGAAGAAAAATAACAGGGATGAGGGAAATATGGCACCGTTAGATGATGATTTTCAATTTGGTGAAGGGTATGATGATGATGATGAGGAGCTACCTCAAAGTAGGAAAAGACCAAATGTATCTATCCAATGTATTAAACAAACTCGATCACAATCAGGTTCAACTTCGGCTTCTACTTCAAAGCGGCGAGTAACTTAGGTGATTGAAGAGGAGGAGGAAAGTGAGTCAGAGACCGAAGATGATGAAGACTTGTAAGAGGGAGAAGAATTGGGACAAGAAGAAGAAGATGAAGGGGTGATTGAAGGGGATGATGAAGATATTGACCTTGATGTTGATGATCTCCTTGATGATGATTGATTAAAACTTCTTTATTGATTGTGGACTTGTAGTGTTTATATGTTTGTTTAGAACTTTGCATGATGATTGGTACTTGTTTGAGTTTGAGATTTTAAATTTGAACTTTGATGATGTTTCTAGTTTAGAGTTTGCATGATGAATGAATAAACTTTGATGATGTTAGTTTATAATTTGAAGATAATGAATCATTAATGATATGCATGTGTTATTATTGACAATTTGATAGTTTTTTTATGATTTTACAAGATTTTGAGTTTTTTTTTCCTAAAAGACACGCCTCGCTTCACAAAGGCGCGCCTCAGGCTCCAGGACCCTTTGCGCCTTGCGCCTTACAGAACTATGGAAGTATGTAAATGCATATCACTCTTTGCCAGAAGAACTACATAGTCTCGACGTATGTTGGCTCTTCTACAAATGGGGGATTGACTTACTCGGGTCTTTTCCATTAGCCCTGGCCCAGCTCAAGTTCATTGTGGTGGCCATTAATTACTTCACCAAGTGGATCAAAGTTGAGCCCCTAGCAACAATTACGGTGGAAAAAGTCAAAAAGTTCGTTTGGAAAAATATCATCTGCAGATATGGCTTGCCCGGGCTAATTATTTCCGACAATGACACTCAATTCACCAACGCCAAGTTCCGAGGATTTTGTAAGAAGCTCGGCATTCATCAAGCCTTCACCTCGATTAAGCATCCCTAGACAAACAAACAAATCGAAGCCGCTAACAAAGTCATCCTCGTTGGGCTCAAGAAATGGCTGGACCAGGCAAGGGGGCCTGGGTAGAAGAGCTCCCTATGGTGCTATGGTCATACCACACAACATAGACATCAATGATGGAGACCCCTTTTAGGCTCACTTATGGGTCGGAAGCAATGATTCCGGTGGAAGTTGGGGAGCTGAGCCCCCCAAGGCTATACTTTCAAGAGGATACCAATGAAGACGAGCAAAGAGTCGACCTGGATCTCCTCCAAGAAGTGCGAGACCTTGCCCATATCTGAGAGCAAGCAACTAAACAAAGGGTAGCTTGGAGGCACAATTCCGAGGTCACACCTTGGAGTTTTCGAGAAGAAAACCTGGGTCTTGACGAAGGTAGAGATCACAAGGAAGCAACCCAGGGAAGGAAAGCTTAGTGCTAATTGGGAAGGCTCCTACCGAGTCACTCGTAGCTTCGGCAATACCTTGCCGAGCTCTCAGGGCTACCCTTGCCAAGGGCATGGAATGCAACTAGCCTACGAAAGTATTATAGCAAAGTAATGATCTCACGATCATCCCCGAGAATTGTTTATGGTTCAAAGAGTGCTTGAGTTAATTTATTTGCTGATAGAAGTTAAAGTCTGATTTTGTGTTTCTTACTCAGATTCAATCTTATTATTTTCTTTGATTATGCCGTTGTTTCTTTAGTTCTGTTACATAGCATATTATCCGGTTCTACACCAAGGTCCTCTTACCAATAAAATCATATATTCAATTCAGATGACATATTATCCGGTTCTACACTAAGGTCCTCTTACCAATGTTTAGTTCTTTTGCACGTCACATCACTAGGCCGTGCCTTGGCTTAGACAGGCTAGGTTAGTTCACCCACCTGCGCCCGGGCCAGTCCTAGCAAGCGAATCTCGTGTCACCCTTGTCTCCTTACCCAGGCAAGCTCAATCAGTTCGCCCACCTACGCCTGGGCCATTCCTAGCAGGCGAACCTCGGGTCCCGTCATCCTAGACTACTAAGTCGTGTCTTGCCCAGCCAGGCTCGGTCAGTCCACCCCCGAGTGCTCGAGTCAATCAGCGGGTGGACCTCGGGACATCCCGACCTCCTCAAACCACCTCGAAACAAATGGACTCACCCGACCTAGTGTTGGAAGTAAGAAAGGAGACAACAACAAAATATATTACGCACAATCAAATTGACATACGGAATCAATTACACACAACAAATAGCCAAGCGAAAATGTCCTTTAAAGAATCAAAATTATAGAAGACTTACATCAACAATGTAGAAAATCGAGAAAAGATTGTTTATTACATTTCTCGACTCAATCTTGGAAGGAAAATAGAAAACAACAGAGGAAACGCACGCAACAAATGAACAAGCATCGAACAAGGCAGAAAATCAAGGAAATATTGTTTATTACGTTAAAATCAAAATTATAGAAGAAATGCTGCCTTGTACCACAAATTTACAACAAAAAGAAAGAGAAAATAAGAGTCAGGGTCTAGCAGGTCTGGGGCAGGCTTGGCCATAGGCTCAACAACTGCTTTAGAAGTGAACTCAAAGGTAATCGCGTGATCGCCAGGCTGGTCGGCATCCTTCACAGGTCAGCCCCCTTCGGCCTTTGGCATCTCCACCAAGGCCTCGGCCTGGCTAGTTGGATCTACCAAAGGCAAATCCACGAGCTGACTAACCATGACCTCTTTGAAGGCACCGTAGGTTGAGAAGTCAGCCTTAGAAAAAAACACTAGAGCTTGGGACAATGCCTTCGCAAAACCATCCATGAATTGGTTGATGGCCTCGTCCTTCAAGCTCTCAACCTCGGCTTGTACCGTGGTGCTTGTTAAAAGGTTGTTTAGAGTATATGGTATAAGAAGAAGATGATGGCAGTAGCAGTGAATGATGGCAGTATGCTAGAGTTCCTTTGAAGAATTAAATAGAAGTTGTAACCCAAAAACTGTAATTAGTAATAAGTGGGGGGTTAAACTGTAAATATTTAATGTCTTCTATGGGGATATCCGCCTACTTTATAAATAGATGGTAAGGGGGTGTGCGAGAGTGCTGAATTAAGTCTCTTTCTATTGTAACGAGTGTTGTATGTTCTCTGAGAGGAAAGGCTAGATTTTGTGGTAGCTTTTGTAATCTTGAGAGAGAATTAAGTGCTGGGTGTACTCGGAAATAGGGAGGATGTTTTCTTGCTGCTGTACTAATTGATTCTTTGAATAAAGACTACTCTTGGAGGGGGTTTTGAAGACTGGATGCAGGGTTGCATCATATGCAATCCGAACCAGGATAAATCTGCGCCTACTACTGTTGGTTTGATTGTTTCTTGTTCTTATTTTCATTCTGTTTGATTGCTTAAGTTTTATGTTTCAATTCCTATTAACACCAAGAGGATTTGTGAGTGTTGAGAGAGGCCTATATCATCTAAGGGAAATTCCGCATAGTCCTAGGTTAACAGTGCTACCTGAGTCTTCAGCTTGGCAGCCTCGAGCTTCGCTTGGTCGTCATGGAGGGCAACGGTGGCAAGGTCGGCCGACAACTTCACTGCCTTCTCGACCCCTTCCAGAGCAGTGGCTTTGGCAACTTAGGCCTCCCCTTTCAACATCGACAGTTCCTCCAAACTGTGCTCTCGCTGCTGCAACAACTTCCTGGAGCGGTCCTTAGCTTGAAGAGCTTGGTCATCCACATTGAAAACCCACTTCCGCAACATCCCCATCTTGGTGGCCACCTCCCCCCTCGATCGTCTCCTCGTAGGCTTGGCTGACCCGCTTCGATTGGGCTCGGAACTCCAACTCCAACGTCCAGCAAGCACTGGCGAGGCAAAGGGATTGCATCTCGGTCCAACGACACAGCCCCCCAACTCCAAGCTCACATCTCCCTCTACCGGTCGGAAGGGAGGGAGAGATGATCCTCCATAAAGGCCTTGGGTCGAAACTCCTTGCTCTAGAGGCTTCTCGCATCGGCCTTAGCGTCATTGCAACCCCATAAGCTGGGCCTCGAGAGAAGTTGCCCGGCGCCTGACGGTTGATTGACGACCGAGCTTGAGGTCTTGGATGGCCCGGACTCCTCCTCCCGAGCAGTTCTCGGCCTCTTCCATTGCAACGAGGTTTCCTTGGCATCGGCTTGCTCCTCAGCCTGGCGAGAGATCATGCCTTTCGAAGAAGCAGGTTGGGAAGCTGAATGGGGAGCCGGCACTGGGTCCTTAGTTGACACGAGGGCCTTGGATGGCCAGGCACCCCTTTCTAAAACAGGGGCCTTCCTGGTGACCACTTTGTGCGCCGACCTCGAGTTAACCTTAGCCCCCCCTTTCCATAGCATGCGTAGCCTCACCTCCTCGGTAGTCATCTTGGGTGTAACACCTCCTCGACTCAAGTATCACAGGAAGGTATACACCTAATCGCCCAAGAGTTGTTAGGAAACCCTAAACAGTGAAAGTCATGGATCGAACCTGCCAGAAAGTTTGAAAGGGTTCCCTATACAAGCATAACATGCACGAGCCTTTCATTGACATAAAGTTTAAAGGAAAAAGGAAGTATAATCTCTGAATTATTACAACGCTTTTGAATAAGATTACATAAAATAACAAAAAAGTATTAAACGTCCATAATTTCTTTCCCGTTTGCCTCGCTCGCCTCCTTAGCTCCTGACAAACCAAACATACCTGGAACGTGGAACGTTCCAGGGACATCAACCCAAGTTAGATTACATAAATCTAAGTGAGATAGTTTTAAGGAAGAAATAAATCATGTATGAAATGCAAGTATGCAAAATGAAACCCCTTTTGTGGAAGCCATGCCAGGGTGTTGCAATCACCCCCGCACACGCCATGCTCATCTCAACACGCATATGTGACTCAAAGAGCCACTCATGACGGCCACTAGCTTGCCACAAAACCACATGTCATGAAGTGATGAAACAAGGAAAGATACATGCTAAATAAAGAGAGCAAGTGAGCAGGTCCACATCCAACACAAATGGCTCAAGAAATGATCAATATGAAGCTCAAATAATGTAGAAAACCACTCACCCTAGCTGCTGGTTTTGTTTGCTTGCTGTTGACAGGGATTTTGCCCTAATTTAGTTGCAGTTTCATACAATTCGAGTCACCAAATCAAGATATTTTTACATAGCATGATAGGACATAATTTAAGGGATGAAACCACAAAATTACAGGGGAAGAAGCCCTGCCACATACCCTCACGCGCCACTAGAAGAGTGGCCACCCGCAGCAGTGGCTAGCGCATGTGATGCACGCGCCGTCTCTTTTCTTCATACGAATTCTGCACCAGAAATTAAAACAGCTATAACTTATTCATTTTAACCCCGATTCCCCTTCCGTTTGAACCTATGGACTCCCCTTTCAGTGCTCTATGACTCTACAGAAAGAAAATTGGCTTACCTCTTTGGTTTCCCTTTCATTTTTGCCTCTTTCCGCCCAGGTGTCTCTATCTTTCCTTCTTTGCTTTTTCTTTGCTCTCTCTCTTTACCCCTTGTTGCACTAACACTCTTGCTACCTTCCAGCTTCACGTGGGCCTCTCTTCCTCCCCTTTTATAGTCTCTCAAGTCCCAAATCACAAGATTTCTCTTAGCCCCTAAGTTACTCATTTTCTACCCTAGCAATCATTGCCATCTTTGAAATTTCCTTCTTTGATTCTATCTTTCAAAGCAAGCCTCCATTTCTTCCAATCCAAAGCCTCCAAATACACTCCCATGTGGCCTTTAGGATACAACAACAACAACATATCCAGCCGTTATCCCACTATGTGGGGTTGGCTACATGAATTCTAGACTTCTATGTGGGTTACATCCCAACAGATAGTTTGTCTAGAATTCATATTTGGATCCGACTAGGTTTTACGCTGGCTGTCGGCTACCTAACGCAACCCTCCTCCTTTATCCGGGCTTGGGACCGGCAGTGGATACGCAACCCTCCTCCCATGTGGCCTTTAGGATAAGCACTATTATCTCCTCCAATACTAGCCTTCCAAGTTATGTCATCTTAGACCTTTAAGGTAAAATCAATCATTACAATCTTTGATTTTTGCTCTTTGATTTCATCTTCTCCTTCAAGCCTTTACTTCCTTCCAATCCTAAGCCACCAAATCTCCCCTTCACGTGGCTTTAGGATAGGAACCCACAAAGACCCTTACCTCTTCTCTTCCAAGCCACTCATAGCCTTCCAACTCATGCCACTTAAGACTTTTGGGATAAGAATCAATCATTACTTCAAAGACTTTAGGGTAAAGTTTTAAAAACCAATCCTACTTTTCCAAGTCGTGTTTTCTAGGATAAGGAGTTACTTTTGCAATTATTCCTTCTAGATGGGACAAACTAGCCCTTTTTCAAGTTGTGAAATTTGCACTTCGGTCCAGTTTCCTCCTTTTCCTTACCACGTGAATGCCTTGAAACCATTACTGTTTATACTTTAACCCTAAACTTCCATTTGAAACACTTTAATCATAAGATCCTATCTTGTTAATTCTTTTTCCTAGGTATTTCTGACCTCTTTTCTATATTCGCAAAATACCATTTACTTTATTGTAACATTCAAGCTTTACATCAAATTCTGGGGTATTACATTGGGGGTCATCTCACTTGAAACAGAAAACAAACAAGGTAAGCAACAACAAACAGGTAAGCAATAACAAGAGTTAGCCAGAAAAGAAAAGCAAGACAAAAACTATCCATATAGGTGGCCAGACCCTCTTAGTCATTCCCATACTTGAGAAGGGTCGAGCTCTCCAATACCGGGCAATCCTTGAGGAGATCCACCGTTAAGCTCCAATATTCTACCCCTGTAATGGAGCTCGACTCCTTGCTCCAGCACAAAGGGAATTTCGTGGCCGCGTTCTCGTCTAAGAAGAAAGCAAGCACATCCTGTCGAGAGGCCCCTTTAAAGTAGCCGGCTTTGAAATTCTTATAGGAGATGTCAAAGGTGTTTAGCAACTTCCTCCTCGGTAGCCCACTCAAAGAAACCCAACTACCTTTGCTGACGCCCTTCGACTGGAAGAAAGAAAAGAAGACCCCTGTGCTCGCTTCCTGACCTAAAAAGCTTGACAACACTTCAAAGGCCCAACTGTTTGGGTGCAGCTGGATCAGGGCGACATTCAACATCACCAACACCGAGCACTGGAACTCGGTGAATGGGAGTCGAAGACGTGTAAAGAACATCTCGTACACAAAAATCGACCCTAAGTCCGTGGCCATGAAGACCAGATCCTCTTCCCTACAAGGTTGACACTTAAACAAACTCTCGTCTTCAACCGCTAACAAAAGGATCCACGAGCTCAACACGGCGACGCTGTTCGGGGAGTTGTACATTGAGGCAACCTTGGACACATCCTCACTCACCCAGCTATAATCACCACTTGCCCCAAAAAGCGAACTTGAAGGTGATCCAACCATGGATCCAACACCTACACTACCCCAGGGAACCAGAGAAAACAGAGTTGTCAGAAGTCGATTCCCCATTATTACTTCGATCTATGTTTCAACTACCCCAATCATTCCCCTAGGCTCAACTAACAAAGCCCAACGACCAAGCGTCGGATTATTCGTCGGGAGCTCTCCTATGACAATTACGGAAACACTTCCTTTCCTAGAATTGCTCCCCAAACTCGCCATAACACTCAATAAACCATCATAAAGTAGCAAAAAGAGCAGAAGAGTGAAGAATCTAAAGAATCGATTTCATGAAGTTACCTGTGGAAATGAGCGGAATCTGTAAAAGAAGAGTGAAAGGGGAAACTTGGCCCCAACACACGAGCAATCGAAGGCAGGAAGAATACAAAAGCTCTCAGGAAATTAGGGTTCGAAAATCAGTCGCAAACGCAAAAGTGAGAAGCGGGAAAACAGGCTATAGGTGTCCTTATATAGATATCGCCCAACGGTTGCGATCTAGGCCCATCCCAAATAACGAATCAATACCGTTTGATCCATGCAACGGGCAAAGATTAAGCATCACCAATCACCCATGGAGATCGCGCCACCTGTCACGATGCCTGATACGCATTGAATGCCTTGGGTTAAAACGGCGGGACAACTCCTTATCCTCCCATGACGTCACATCTTTTGGATCTGACGCCTCGAATTTCAAAACTACATGCGCTTCTTGTCAATGCCCTAGGAAGCACCCCACCGAACTGCTAGACTCGACCCCAACAAGCTCAGCCCGTGGCTAGGACAAGCCAGAGCACCACCTCAGCTGTGTTCCAAGCTCAGATGCTTGCCCCTGCGAACATTTGACCTGCGGGGCTCTAGATCGTATTGATCCATTGGGCCATGTCCTAGCGGCAGGCCCACAACTCAACACTTTGCCTAGTTCCCAAGCTAGATCTTAGCCCAAGAGCTCGGATAATGTTTCCATTTAAGCTAAGATTCTTGCGCCAGTAACGAATTCTATCAATCCCAGACAACACGGACACCGATCCTCATCAACTCGCAATCTTCATCAAATCCAAGATCCTCGAGGATAATCCCTATCATTACTGTGCATCTCGGCCCTTTATCCTCCCATGACAGTCAGCGATGCGCAAGGTACCTCCATCTTTATATAAACTAGCCTGATTATAGGCCAAGGTATGTTTTTTCCAAGCCTTACACACACTTTGACATTCTGAATCCTTACTGACTTGAGCGTCGTAGTGCTTGTAGGTACCCGCCACCTCCCACCACGCAAATCGTCGGATCACGACGCTCCGCCACTATTGCAAGCAGTTCGATCAATCTCGTTGGGTCGGAAGGAACACTTCTCATGATAAATAGCATGAAATAATTGAACTTTGTCTACAAAAGGAGCCAAATCAAATCTCTCTACGTTTCACCATATCCCAAACCTATGTCCAAGAGTGAGCTGCTTCCCTTACTCCCACTCTAGGTTGAAATCCATCAGCCATGGTAAACACATTTCCAAAGACCCCCAACTACGTATGAGATGACCATGGTTTCATGTAATGTGAAAAAAGTCAAACTTTTATGCACATTTGAACAATTCTTATCCTTTCATGTAACTCAAAAGAGAAACATATTTTGTTTCCATGCCAAGTTTTAATAAAAATGAACCTTAGCAACAGCTGCCCAATAGTCAATTTCTTAGAATTTCCACATTGGCAATACACATTAGACCTCGACAGTCAAATGTGGTGTTGATTCCCTTATTGTTTGCTGACCTGGAAGCTGATCCAACAGTTGACTGTAAAGCTCCTACCATGTGGAAACTCCATAGTTGATTATGCCTTCGGCTGTCATAGTCCCCTGGTGGCCATGCTGGTAGCCGATCTTGTTATAATTTTCTTGAAATTATTGAGGAATAAACCACAAATATATTTACCAAAATTTCCACAAAATGCCTCGTTAAATAAATCCTCAATTTTGCATAAAAAGGTATGCGGTATTACATTAGCTAAGGCAAAGCAAAAAAGAAATAAAAATTTTGTTACTTGATTGGGTGAGTGATTGAAGAATGCACTGTTTAGTTGTACTTATAGGTCCTTTTCAATATGCAGCTCTTTGGTTTGGGTAGAGAAGACCGACACCACTTAATCTATTGATAATAATATTTTCATTTATGTAAAAAAAATCTTAATGGGCAAAGAATTAAATTCATTAATTGGTAGGTAAAACCTTTCATTTACCAAAACCTCATTATAATGGTCGGATTCTATGTTATTGTTGGACATGGTACATGAAATATTGCATTACCCATTTACTTCCTCAAGTACTGAGTTTCAATTTTCTTTATGAATATTTTAGGTTCTTATCTAAAATGTTTGAATTTTACATTCTGTAGTCCCCTCCATTACACTGAAAATTTTCATATATATTTTCTAAAATATTCTTTTGAGAAAGGTGGAAGCTTTAAAATTGTCGGTAAAGAGGAGTAGTTTTCTAGATTCCTTTTCATTTTACATCTTAGAGCAATAAGTTTGCCATTAACTAGTATAGTATATTGATTAAGAAGTTGACTTGTTAAAAAATAACTGAAGAAGTTTCTAACATTTGTACAAAAAAGCACCAAATAATAAAAGATCATTCAAGAAATTTCTTGTAATATTTTGGATGCTAATAGGAAGATTTTCAATTATTCTTGACATATGTGTTTGTCATATTATCTTGTATTAACAACTCAATGTTATCTAATATGTACAAGCATACTTTGAAACAAGCATATCGAGGTAATTTGAAGTTGCTCGTTTTTGCTGTGTTCTTGTTTTCTGAATTGATTGTTTATTATACTTTGATTCTGTTTTAATGTTTGATCGGCATTAAAGCGTGTTTGTGATTTATATTGTTGTTGAGAGATTCAATAGATAGAGATACTATTATGCCTTGTGAAATCATTATGAGATGATTAGTGAGAGTGAATGCATACTCATATATTTGTAGGTTGATTAGAGATAATTAATCTCATATATAAGCATAGAATTGAATGACCATTAAGAGAGACTTTCGGTTGACATAAGATCATTGATTTTCAACTTAGGGCAAAAAGCGGCAAACTCAAGTAATGAAGGATTAAATCATATAAAGAACGTTGGTGAACTCATGAATCCTAGTACCGTGGATTATTGAATTTTGAAATCAAAAGAATTGCTCTTGTGCGTCCATAGTTTGTGAATTAGTTCTAGTTAGTGTAGAACCAACTGTTAATAACCTTATAATTGTGTGTGAGATTTGTTAAAGTTAAGCGTGATTAAAGTAGAAGTCAATAGCCAATCCTCGCGAGGTCGATACTCTACTCATCATTATATTATTTGTTACGATCCGTCCACTTGTGGGATAAAATTGGCGAACAATTGACATATTTCTGTTGAATTAACTGATCCTTTTTAGGGTTGCTCTTTTATTTTCATTTTGTCTTGCCTGATTGATTAATTTCCTCTCCCTTTTTGATGCAATCCAGATGCTGTTCCAAAGAAACTTGTCAAGCTAATGAATGTGCCTTGATTGACTATGGAACAAGTAGCTGGTCACTTGCAGGTTTGTTATATTTGGTTGTGCATATTTCATCTTATATGAAAGTTATTGATTTCCATTTCTTAGATGTATATTAATGCACATTGTCTGTCTTCCAATGCCTTTCAAGTTTGGAATAAGAAACACTAAACAAAACTTGCCAAAAGGATTCTTATTTTAATATGTTCAATTTATTCAAACAAATTTAGTATGTATTAAATTTCTTGAATGCTGCTACTTTTTTCTTCTTTTTTTTTTTTTTTTAATTTTTGGATGTTATACTTGTTGCATGTATATATGTTTTTGCACATGATATGATGGATGCTGACCTTTTTACATTATATGAAAATTTTGATATTTCTTAGATGAGTTTGCTTGTGAACTGCTGGATAGATGATAAGTGGTGGTTGAAATGCTTGTTTGTTAGGTTGATCATTGTTGGATGTTTCTTTGTGAATAGATGGTAGGGGATGGTTGACCATTAAAGTGGATAGTAGATACTTGTTTGTGAATTATTTGTAACTGGTTAACAAAATTGGGAATAACCAAAAGGAGGCAGGGTTTTGTGTCTTTTATTTGTTTTTCCCCAGTGTTTATCATCTGATTTGGTGCTTTTATGCATTATGATTGAACAAAGTTATTGGTGTTCTATCACATTCATGGCATCTATAAACGCTGACAATAGCGTACCAAAAGTGGTGTTCAAGAGCTATTACCAGCTGTTATAACAGCCGGTAATTGGTTCTGCCATTTGTAAACACTGGGAACTTTTCTGGCACTGGTTTTTTCCTATGTTTTCCTTTAACATCGAGGATAGCATACCTGACATTTTTTGCCACTTCCACTGGCATTTTGAAAAAAAAGAAAAAGAGAAGAGAAAACCCCTTTTTTTTGTACTGTACACCACTGCAGATAACCCTTCTCAAGTGGAACTACAATTAGGAGGAATAAAACTGAACATCTCAACTGCTGGGACTAGTTCACTCATTTAGTTTTCCTATGTAGGGTTTCCATGTATGGATAGGTATCAACACTAGAAAAATTTGTTGCTTTCTAGATAGATATACAAGATTAGGATTTATTTGAAAATTTGCATTTAATTGTATAGAAAACATGCCTTTGTTTTTTAATGATCAACAAATGCCTTAATCTTAGTAACTAAATCTCCATTATGTTTTCTATTAATCAACATCAAAATAAGTGAAACGATATATAATGCTTTGGGTAAATTGCGCTCAGACTTTCTGGTTGGAGCCATTAGCAAGGAGACTCCTTGTGGTTTAAAAATGGTTTTGAAGGTCTCTGTGGTTTTTGTTTTTGCATAGAATTCCCTCCATAAAGTCAATAGCCCAAAGAGAATGCTTTGATGTTGGATTTGAATTGTGAAAATTTGAAGAAACTCATTAGGCATCTGTGTGAATATAATAAAACCATAGAGGGTCTAGGTGGAATTTAAAGTAAAATCGTAGGGAACTAATAAGGGGTTTTTGGCTTAACGAACGGGGGTTTGTGCAAGAAAAGAAAACCACAAGGCCAACCTTCAAAGACATTTTTAAACCATAGGGGGTTTGGTGCCACTTACCATAATCTTTTACATATGCATGTAATAACATGAATAAGCAATTACAATAAGTAATGGGTAGTTGTAAAAGATACTCATTTCTCCTAGCAAGAAAAAAAGTCAGCTTGTTTTACTCTCAGTTCTCTAGTGTTATTATTTCAAAATGTCTACGTTGGTATAAAAACTTGATACAATTATTTAACTGAAAATTGTGGTTATGTTTTTGTGTCACATGTATTTTCATTCTTTTTTTCCCTATGATCATTTAGTTTCTTATTTAATCATGTGGACTTCAAATAAAATAAATTTGAAAATTAAATTAAATTCATAATGCCTAGAAAACCCTACGCTTATTGATTAGTATTGATGTGCATATTCGAAGAAAAAAATTCAGAATACCTAAAAACCCTTGATCCTACTACTTTACAGTTCTCTTGGGCCTTGTATTTCTCTTACAATCAGTGAGCAATACAAACAAACTTGTAACTCTGACTGATCATGGAAGATCTTGGTTCAATAATATGTACTATCTCTTACCCTGTAAGATGTGTAATAACACAAAAATATGGAGTAAGAATTATGTATGCTCAAGTAAGGCATAACTATACGTAAATAGAACACATCAATGTTTTTTAATCATGAACAAACCTTTCATATTTACAGAAATCTTTTTGCACAAATTATATATTCTTTCTTGATGTTTTTATCTTGCTGATGATGCAATTAATATGAATTTGCAGAAGTATCGAAGCTACCAAAGGCAGATTTCTGAATCAAACACTCAAGCTCGGCCTATTAGTGAAAGATGGAAGATCAACAAGACTTAATCAATCAACATTTGCATGTATGCAGCCTGTGCCTTTGTGGAGACGCCAACAGCAATCACAAAATTTGGAGCAAGGCAACATGATTCCATCACTTCAACACACAGTGAGGGCTATGTTCCAACTAAAGCTCCCAGATTTGGTGATGATCCACCTTATTCGTTCTAGAAAGTTTCACTCAGCAACTTATCATACAATTTAGGTTATCTCAAGAACCAATTATTGGAAGTGCATATAACATGTCCTATACTTCAAGAATTGAATTGACTAATTATCAAAATAATTTATTGTTGGCTGGAAATACTTCAACTAGCCTCTTTTAGTGGTACAAATTTTACTCAAATGGATAAGCAAAAAGAGCACATTTCTACCGCATTTGGTGGTAGACTCTAGCGACAGTGATTATATTGAGCTCACGACTGTTGAGGTATCAACTTATTTAGATTTTAATAGTGGCCTGATGAATGAAATGCAATATGAAAGTATCAGTCTTATACTAATTTTGAGTGACAATTTTAGTGATGGTCATTTGGGTTAAAGAGTATCGTCTTCTATTGAGGTCCAGATTACAGAATTGCCACTCAAAGTTAGCACAAGACTAATACTTTCATATTGCATTTCATTTATCGGGTTACTATTAAAATCTAAATAAGTTGATGTCTCAATAGCTATGAGTTCAGTATAATCACTGTTGTTAGAGTCAATAACACTAGATGCGGTAGAAATGTGCTCTTTTTGCTAACCTAGTTGGGTAAAATTTGTACCATTAAAGAGGTTGGCTAAAGTATTTTCAGCCAACAACAAATTGTTTTGATAATTATTCAATTCAATTCTTGAAGTATAAGGCATGTTATATGCATTTTCAAGAATTGGTTTCTTGAGATAACCTAAATTGTATGATGAGTTGCTGAGTGAAACTTTTTAGAACGAATAAGGTGGATCATCACCAAGTCTAGGAGCTTCAGTTGAAACATAACTCTTACTATATGAGTGTTGAAGTGATGGAAAAGTCAATGATGATGAGACATTATCAGTAATCTGAACCCCAATAGAAGACGATACTCTTTAAGCCAAATGACCATTATCAGAATTTTCACTCAAAGTTGGCACATGACTAATATTTTCATATTGCATTTCATTCATCGAGTCACTATTGAAATCTAAATAAATTGATGCCTCCTCAACAGCCGTGAGTTTAGTATAATGATGGTGAGACATTATCTGTAAACTGAACCCCAATAGAAGATGATACTCTTTAGGCCAAATGACCATCACCATAATTGTCACTCAAAGTTGGCACATGACTGATACTTTCAAATTGCATTTCATTCATTGGGTCACTATTGAAATCTAAATAAGTTCATGCCTGTTGAGTTATGAGCTTGGTATAATCATTGTCACTAGAATTAATACCAACAAATGTGGTAGAAATGTGTTCTTTTTGCTTATTCATTTGGGTCAAATTTGTACCACTAAAGAGGTTGGTTAAAATATTTCTAAACAATAAATTATTTTGATAATTATTCAATTCAATTCTTGAAATACAAGGCATATTATATGCATTTTCAGGAATTGGTTTCTTAACACAATAAAAAAAATGGGTTTTAATGACGATAATGACGAGAAAATCAATCGTTGAAAGTTAATTTTTCATCATTAAAATATTTTAATGACAAGAATTTTTTTATCGTCACCCATCGTTATTGCCTCTACGGATAAAAACATTTAACGACAGAAATGATAAATCCGTTGTTAATTGTATTAGCAATTGTATGATTCTTATCGTTAAAAATAATTATCAACAATCGAATTATAACTCAAGAATGATAATATTTTTCATTGTTAATAGTGTAAATAATTAATGACCGTATGATTCCTATCATTAAAAATAATTATCAGCAACTGAATTATAACCCAATAATAATAATATTTTTCGTTGTTAAAAATAATTTTTTAGCTATCAAAACATAAAATAATGACAATATTTTCTATTGTTAATAATGTGAACAATTAGCGACTGTATGATTTTTATCGTTAAAAAATATTATTTAACTATCAAAATATAAATTAATAACGACAATTTCTTGTCGTTAATAGTGTTAAAACGATGACATCATGTTTTGATGTAAACCACCAAACCTCTATATCATTATCTATATCAAATTAAAATAAAATTCATAAAATTAAACCAGTCATTCAACTAACTTCAAAGTAATATATGTTCAACTAAAATAAAAAATATCATTATCCATTAGCATTTATACACTAAAAGTAGTATCTATATAAGTGTTAATTGCCAACAAACCAAAAAAGATGTTTAACTAAAAGCAACACTTTGATAATTTATATATTATACAAAAATGTACACCAAAACACTATAATAAAAGAATTGATTGAAATGTCATAGAATTATTCATATAGTCCAAGACTGAAGTTACTTTCTTTAGAGTTCTATTGTCTTATTGACCTACAAAAGAAATAAAATAAAACATGTTCATGTTTTCATGAAATTAAAATCAAAGATGTGTTCATGTTTTCTCTATAAAAGATTAGAAATAGAATTAACAAAGCACAAAATGTCTCCATCACAAGTTACATAACATACAACCACTAAAATACATCAAAACGCAACAAAATTTGACAAATACTCTAAATTTTGTAATTGATGCTATCTGTACAAGACTTAAATACTCATAAGCTTCTAAATAAAAAAAATTACACTTGGAAGGATAACAATTATTGTAATATAATTTATAAAAAAACAAAATCTACAACATTCTAGTGTGTATATAAGTCATTTGTTATACAAATCATTGTCATATTTAAAACAATATATATCAATAATTTTCACGTTAATATCTTGTTGAAGGTTTATGTAAAATGATGTTACTGTACAAATTTTTCAAGAATTGGTACACAACAAAACCATTACATAATTTCATAAATATTTAACAAAAAATAAACTACCCTTAGATTTTCAAAAAATAAGCCAATACCCCCGTGGTTTATAAACTATACCAGTTGGTATCCATGCCATTAAATTTTTCAAAATGCCTTCCCCATTCCCTCTCTCTCTCCTTCTCTCCTTTGCCAATAGTGACAAATAGCAACCTAGGTTTTGAACTCACAGCTGAGCAGAAGTTTGATCTTACAGATCTCACCCCAAATATGTACTCAGGGTCATGCCATTCCGAACAGTAGTGTGGCATCTAAAAGAGGCAGGAAGTTGACAAGATGCCTAGGTGTTATATATTTACATTTAATTCAAATGTTATTTAGCATCAAAATTAATTTTTGATCACCCTTCCTCCTAGGTAACTTACACTTGGAGTCTACCTGAAACCCACAGGTAAAAAAGTTCCAAGACATCAAAACTAAGAAGTAAAAATAATATAAAAAAGGAAAACATAAAGTAGAACTGATGGCAATTAAAACACAAGTACATGTTTAACTCTACCAACAGAAAATTACATGAAATCATCTAAATGATCCATTTAGATGCTTGCACCCATAACCCACGAAATATGTTATGCCAATGTTGCGACTTCAAAACTGCAGACCCAATGTTTTTACTATTTTATTTTATTCAAATTTTGAAATTAAGCACTAATGGAAATTACGGTTTACTTTTTCCTTTTGATCCCCTCCCCCAAGAGCCAATCTAATGCCTGAATTCTCTAACCAATCCACTAAATGAGCAACTACATTATTCAAAACAAGAATTAGTGCTGAGGTCCCACTTCACAAAATCTTAGCCATTTTTAAGTTGTATTCCTTCTAGCCTGGGTAGAGGTGTCAAAAGGGTCGGACGGCCCGCGGGCCGCCCGGCCCAGCCCGTTACTGTTCATGGGGGGGCGGGCCCGGCCCGGCCCGGCCCCATTGGGGGGCCGGGCTGGGCCAAAGAAATTAGGCCCACGGCCCGGCCCGGCCTGGCCCGACCCGTGGCCCTTATGGGCCGGGCCCATGAGGCCCTTATGGGCCAGTAAGGCCCTTATTCATTTTTTTTTAAATTTTGTTATTCTTTAGTAATTATTGATATTGGATATTAAAACATTTAATTTCACAATATATATAAATAATAACCATCAATTTATTTAAAATTTTTAAGTTAAATTTTTTATATATTTAAATTATAAATAAACATTCTTCTTTTTATATGTACATTATTTTTCATATTAATTCACAAAAAAATTTATAAGGTATATAGAATTTTGAAATATAAAATGATGAAATAATATTTAAGAATTAAGATAGAAAATATTTTAAAAAGAAAAAAACTAATTTTTATGTATGTATTATTTTGATATTTATATATGTATATATTATATGTATTATTTTTAAAAAATTATTTTAAAAAAAAGAAAAAAAGGGCCGGGCCCACCGGGCCCGGCCCGCTAGGCCCTATGGGCTAAGGGCCCGGCCCGGCCCTCCAGCCAGGCCCGGCCCCTTTGTAGGGGGGCCGTGGGCCGGGCCGGGCCCTATCAATGGCAAAAGGGCCCGGGACCGGCCCGACCCTTTTAGTAAAAGGGCCGGCCCGGCCCGTTTAAAAAGCCCGTGGGCCGACTCGGGCTGGACCGGGCCGGCCCTTTTGACACCTCTAAGCCTGAGAAAGATCAACAAGATTCAAATGCTAGGTTGTATCCTGAAAAAACAATTTAGTTAGGATACTAGCCAAAATACGCATGAACCAAGGAGACAGATCTCTAATTTGAACTTGAGGCAGAGATTCCTTTACAATTCCAAAGCAGAACATGCATGATATATATTCACATCTTACATGAATATATATATTTTTTTTCTCTGGGTAAAGTAACTATCTTACAGTTGAAAAAAGTGCCATCTTATTTAAATTTCAGTAAGGAGAAAAGAATGAAACTCGTAGAAGTGTAACAAATTTTAAACAATAAAACAAAGTGCAGAAATACCCACCAGACCCATAGCCAATTGCCAACCAAAGGAAATATCCTTTTAGCAAACTCTTCTTATTGGCTTTGTCAAACCTGCAGCAACCAACAAGATTATATGTAATAAACACAAAAAAAGGATGTCCCCAATACATGAGGCTCCTTACTTTGCAAGGGTCCAGGGAGGGTTGTATTTGCATGCAACCTGCCCCTTGTGTTTCTTGCAAAGAGGCTGTTTCAACAACTCAACCCATGACCTTTGAGTCACAAAAGAAGCAACCTTACCATGCTACCAAGGCTCACCCTCATATATGTCATAAACACATCTTGGAAGAAAATAAACAAGATAAACCAGAACAAACTATTTACAAGAAAAAACCAGTTCCATGGCATTAACATATTTTGAACTAGCAAGTAATCCTGAAGGCAGTTAAAGAGGGAAAAACATCTGAAATCCAAAAAGTTGCTACTCTGCCTTATTTATAATAGTTCATCATAAAAGATATATGACAATACTTATTTGGTGTAATCTCAAAAGGTCAAGCATTCCTTACAACATGATGTTCTTCACTAACAAAAGCTCAAATCTAGCTTGAGGTAAGGATAAGGTTTAAGATTTGAGCAGCAACATGATATCATAAACACACTACCATTTTTACACACCTACTAACCTACTCTTGTTCACTGAACTTATCTTCTGCATGGGTGAAACTGACCAGTGTAACGAATGACAAACATTTCAGAGACATTCACCAAACATTGGGTCCTTGAAACTTGAGTGGTAGATGTAGTTCTTTAGAATTGGGAATTCTAGATCACAATTAAATATTTAAATTTAAAGCTATCGTTGACTAAAAAGAGTAAAATGGGACTTCTAGATCACAATTAAATATTTAACTGTTCAAGAAAATAATTCTTATATAACAAGAATATTAAAGAAATCAACTACATTATTATTAACTTCAGTTTTTAAATAACCAAGGCCAAAAAGTTGTCTGGCCAATAAATTGTAAATAAATATATAAATGGCCAAACATGAAGTTGTCCTTCTGCTTATTCAAGACATTACCATTTTCAGAACAAATTGGTAAATAGAGATAGGGAGATTCAACAACAATGATAATAGTCAGTATTTAGTCATTCATAACAAACATTTGCATTCTCTATTTACTTGACACTGTATTTTTTTTTTTTTTTTGAGGACAAACAAAAATAAACAAATAGTGCAAAGCCGCCTCATGCATTGAGACAAGTTCAGGGTAGAGACTCCAAAGAGCAGTCAAGAAGCCACGGCAACGAGAGGTTTCAAACTACTAGGGTATTTAGAGAAAGAAACAACTATTAAATATTAATACCAACATAAGAAATTACTTAACAATAATTATTGTCTCTGTCCTCATATTTTGATAATTGTAAGAGAAGATGAAAGAAATTAAGTGATAAAATATCGAAATGCAATGTATTATATTGTTTTATCTTTTAATAAGCTTATACAGAAAACCGATTAAATATCAACAGCTCAACCAATCCATGGACAAGCTAGAACTGAATCATAACATCATAGGTACATCAAATCAATCAGTTACTGGAATAAGCGGAAATATAAAAGGCTTTTCTGTACATTGCGGACAAAATGAGCCCAAAATAAATAACACTGGAACAAGAAAGCCTTAAACCCACAGATAGATGAACGCATGTCTCTAAATTGAAAAACTTAATGAAGATAGAGAGATTAAGCCCTCATGTTACTTCCCCGTTCAGAATTGCAAAAGTCAGAAAAATATAAAACCAAAGACAACCAGTTCTTACATATGGGCATATATTATTGAGAACCCAAAAATTCTTATCACAGATGGAGAAATCATAGGAAAGAGCAGCGAAACAGAAGATCTGGTAGAACATTAAGATCATATAATATATAAATACTAGGGATAATCCCTGCCTGAAGGCACAATATAACTAAAAGAAATCAAACATTGAATTTGAACGTAAAATAATTAAGCACTGAACTCAGATTCGCACTTCTCTACCGCAAATAACACTTTCATCTGATGTCGCCCCCCTTCGCCCCACCACCACCGGTCTCGATTCGCACCCCTCCCACCGGCTGCCCCCACCCGTCGGCCTTCCGCAGTTCGCACCGCTTACTGTTGCACCCCGTCACCACACCACTGGACCAGATTTGCCATCGTGCCTGTCTTCTCATCTCCTCTGCCATCCTCCACTCTCTCTCTAAAACAACCCACCGCCCAAAAAGCAGCAATCGCTGACCGTCGCTCCCCTCACTCCGCCACCACCGCGAGCATCGTCCTTCGTCGCCTCTTCGCCTCGAGCACTGGCCTGTCGCCTCTTCTTCTGTGCTCGCACCACCTTGTCCCCACCACCGCAAAGAGCACCACCATCACCCCCTATGCCCCACCACTGCCGCTAGCATCGTGGGCCGTCAACCGCCTCCCCTCTAGGTTCACACCCTTCCCTCCACCATTACCCCCCCAGCCAGTCGCCCCTACCCTTTGGCCCCCGTCATTCACACAGCCTGTTGTCGCTCCCCGCAGGTTGCCTCTCCCACTATTGGCATAGGTGGGTGGGTCTGAGAGAGAAAGGGGCAATGAGTGAAAGATGGGTCTGAGAGAGAGAGAGGCAGTGAGTGAAGGATGGGTCTGTGAGAGAGTGAAAGACATGGGGAGAGAGAGAGAGACAAAAAGAGTGAGTAGGCGAGAAAATTCACTTATCTCGGCCAATCTCAACCATGCATACACACTAAAAATTAATCTTAGCCATTGAAATCAAATGTTTACTAATAATTTTCAAAAACCATCTTGTTTATATTATATAAATTTTATTTTATGAAAAGACTATTTTTACTTGTTTACAATTAAGAGCATCAGCATGTAAATTTATTTTAAATTAATTAAAACTAAATTTAATTAAGAACATCAACATCAATTAAAACTAAACCTATATTATATTAAAATTATAAATTAAATATGAAAAAATTTAACACCTCTATCAATGATAGTTCATTCTACTTACTTACACACAAAACATTATAATAACATTTAATTAATAAAAAAATAATCTCATACAAAAATTAGTTGACAGTTTACCATGATTTCTCAAATAACATTATAATAAACAAAAATAATCTATACATAATTACATATAATAAACAATATCAATAAGATACTAGAATCACACAAACATAATTAATATATACATACAAAATCAATAACGGCCATGGCACCTGCCACCCCGCCTTTTCCCTCCAAACCATTGATGGTCGTTTCCCCTTTCATAGTCGCGAACACACATGCAGACATATACATGTTCTCACACACATTATTAATATTATTTATACCGTGTCTTTAAGCACGTGTATAGGCTAATTCTAAACAAATCAAATATAAAAAAATTTAAATATTAAATAATACGCAACAGCCATTACTCTGTTATTTAAAAAAAATTAAATTAAATTACACACCACTTAAATATATTTTTTTGAATGGTACATTTTTTTGTTGTAGGAAGATCAGCTAAATTTTCACTTTCTTTTTAAATAACTCCACAACAAATCAACTACTCAAAAAAAGTTGCAAAAATAATAATAATAATAATAATCTGTAAAGAGACACACAAAGAGAGACACATACAATTATGTCAAAACCCTATATACATATACATATACATATATATATATCTATACATTTATATAATAATTTGTTAAAACACATGTATATAACAATTATATATGCAAGTAATATATACATACATACACAAACACACTGAATATACATATACACACACAAACTCATGTGGCTGCAGCCCTGCTAGCCATTGTTAGCTGCAATGGTTGTAGCCATCAACAGGGGAACCTCGGTTCAGAGTTGAAGAATCTTGGGTTCCTAACCTTGAGTGGTCGGAAATCCTTGTGTTCTAGAATCTTGAATTCTTTGACTATGGGTGGTTGAGAATTCTTTAATTTTTATATTATTTTAATTAAAAAAAGATAATACGAATAAATGAATAAATTTTATATTTCTTTTAAGTAATTCAATAAGATAAATTAACTAATTTTATATTTCTTTAAATATCAATGATCCGGTAGGTTCGTTAGTTGCAAAAATTGCGAAAATTGATCCGATAGCTTTCAAATTAAAGTTCAAGTGGTCTATGCTAAATCCACCATGTCCCATTTTTTTATGCACTTTCTTTGTGTTGTTAGGTACGTTAGTTGAAAATTACATACACTTGGACACCTAATTAAGCCTACCTTTTAATATTATGCATTGCTATTTCAAGTGAAGAGGGAAGTTGATAGATTTAAAATCTAATTCTTTTTGTCTTGTTAGATCGATTCATAATTTGTTCTATTAGCCCCGTAACCAAATAGGCTATTATAAGGGCTCATAAACAAATTCTAACTTGAGATATTTTTTTAACACCCTATCAGTTAGGCCTAATGGTGTTGATGAGCTTGTGCTTTTTGATGGAGAATATTGAAATATGATATTTAGGGTAAACATCCTTCAATCCAAGACAAAAATTGTGGTCTCTTGAATCAGAAAAAAAAAAATAGCTTAGAAAATATGATATTTAGGGTGTATGAATATTCATTGTTTTTAGCTTAGAAAATAAAAATAGCTGATAAGAAAAAGATCAATGAAAATGAAAGATTCAACGTGATAAATTACATTGTTGATGTTTTTTTATTGAATCAAATATTTAAAAAATTAAAACAAATGGAATTGAATCAAATTCTTAAATTTTATATATTTAAAAAAAAATAAAACTTACACCATTAGTGTTTTTTTATTTTAAAAATTACAAATATTATAAGGGCTCATAAAAATTACAAATATTTTAAAAAGATCTTAATAAACTTATTGAATCAAATATTTAATAAACTTAGATTGTTAGATTATACATATCAATTTTCTATCAAATTAAAACATATCAAGATCTTAATAAACTTATTGGTACTTTTTTTGAAATAGAAAAAATTTGATCTCAAGGGATTCAACAACAATAATTAGATTAAATCTGTTTGAAGAATCATAAACTATGGATTGAACAGTGAACTTACGATATTATTTTTTTAATAGAAAAAAAAAGCAAAAGAAAACCCAACAAACATAAAAAGGAATAATGATACAGTGAACTTACGAATTGAAATAGGAAGACAGGGGAAGGACTTGATTGGAATTATGAAAACAAAACAAACTCCTCTCTCTCCCACTCCCTTTCTATCTCTCTATGGATTATCCTCCTCCGAAAACAAAACAAACTCCTGTCAATCTCCTCCTCTAAAATGCAGTTTTTTCAGTTCTCTGTATGGATTCTCCCTACAAATCACAGCAGTGCGAACTTCAGCCATTGGATGCCAATGGGTTCCTTCTTCCCGTCTTCTTCAGTGCATTCAATGCCCAGCATGGGAGGCCCTTTCTCCAGCTCTCTCTCTCTCTGTATCTCTCTTTCTTCATTCCTGATTTCTTCTTTGGTCCGTGTGCTAGGCATGCGTGTTCCGATTCAGCCCCTGTGCATCTTCTTCTTCTTCTTCACTTCTTCTTCTTCTTCTGCGCTGGGCATGTGTGATATATATATTTCAGAGAATGAGATATATATGAGTGTTGTCGGCATAAGCTTCTTGGAGAAGGAAGCTTACAGACTGGAAGCGGCAAGGTGCAGGCCCACGACCTTGGCAGATATCTAGCTATGGCGAAGGTGCTCCTCGTCATTGCCGTCCGTCTTCCGTTCTTCTTCTTCGTCAGGCCCTCCTACATCGTGGCTGCTCGATCTTCTTGCAACTCACATTAAATGAATTTACGTGCTACATTTAATTAATAGTTTTCAAGAACTACAGAAATATATACTAATTAATTTTAATTTATAATAATTGAATCAGGGATTACAAAAATATATATTATTTGAACTATCAATATATACCAATATATATTATAAATCTTAATATATTAATTTAACCAATCCTTAAAATAATACACAGTGAGCATCAAATTGAATCATATATTACATGCACATGAGTAATACACACACACAGTGAGTAATACACACACGCATCAAGCGAAGAAATGTACACAGTGAGCTTCAGGCATACACACACAGTGATATATACATACACACATAGTGAGCCACACACACAGTTAGCTTCAGGCATATACACATAGTGAGACAAATTAATATATACATAAAATATATACACACAGTGAAGCTACACACACATTGAGCTTCCAGCAGTCTTCTCCGCCAGGCCCACCTGCATCATGGCTGCTCGATCTTCTTCTTGTAACTCACCCTTCGGTCGCCATCGAGCGCCACCGACGACTGTGATTTCTCGCTGCCGTTCTTCTTTTGCTTGCTGCCGCTTCACCTTCGCCATCACTGACGGCCTGCTTCCTCCTCCTTCGCCATCGCTGCAAGTAAGCTTCACAGCAAACCCAGATCTGACTGATGGGGGACGACGGCGATTGAGCGGCTGTAGGTTGGGCGCGACAGGGGGGCAGCGACGATGGCGTGGGTGGGTGACTGTGAGAGAGAGAAAGAGAGAGAGAGGTAGTGTGTGCGTGTGTTAGCGAGTTGGGCAGAGTGCGTACGTGAGGTGAGGGAGGATGGGATGGTTTTGGGGGGAAAAAGAATTGATCTGAGCCATTAATCTCAACCATCCAAAAATGTCCCCCTCACATTTGTCTCTCAATTTCAAAAACCTTCTTGCTTTATTATATAGATATATGTGTGTATGTGCGCGCGCGTGCGCACAATGATGGGGGCGCGTAGATACGTCTACATATATATACAGGGTGAGAGAGAGAGAGAGAGAGAGAGAGAGAAAGAGAGAGAGAAAGAGAGACCTGGAGAGACGAGTGTATGTGTCGAGGGATGCAACAAAATCCCCAAGCTCAATTTCTAGGCAGTGCACTGAGGAGGAGGAGGTGGCAGCGAGGAGGTCGCGATGGAGTTGGAGGCGTTGAGGCGGCGGAGCCGATGGAGGGAGATGGCCAAGAGTAGAGAGTGATTTGGGGAATTAGGGATTGGGAGGAAAGAGATTTGGAAATGCAGGGGAAAAGGCAGGGCAGGTCTCGCCAAACATTTTGGTTTTTTATTTTGTTATTTTTTTAAATATTTAATTGTTAATTAATAAAAACTAAAATAATTTATGAAAATAATATTAATAATTATTTGATTGATAAAAATAAAATAATTTAAGATTAAGATAACTCATAAAATAATTTAAATTATTGCATTAAATTAATAATTATTTAAAAATAAAATTATATTATAAATAAATTTAATAATTATAATAAATTATTTTTAATATGTTCATAATTTTTTAATATATTGTATTATCAATAAATAAGTAATGCCCAATTATAATAGTTTAATAATTATATTTGTGTATTTATAGAAAAATATAATTATATTGGAATTGCTTATATAAGTAGCAGTTAAATGTTAATAATGTTTTTTATTATTTCATTGTTAGAATAAAAATTTTTAGTTAATAGTGATAGGAAAGTGGTTTTTTAACGACGACTTATTTAGGCCATCGTTAAAATTTATCTTATAACGACATAATTTATATGTAGTCATTAATAGTACTATATTAACCACCAAAATTAATTATGTCGTTAGTTTTTGGTCGTTAATAACTCTTTTTTTTTTTTCTTTATAGTGTGAGATAACTTAAATTGTATGATGAGTTGTTAAGTGAAACTTTCTAGAACGAATAAGGTGAATCATCACCAAGTCTGGGAGCTTCAGTTGGAACATAGCCCTTATTATATGTAATGACCCATTTATTTATGAATTAATATAAATTTGTGTAAGGAATTAAGTAGAAGAAATTAAAATTAATGTATTTTTTATCGATAAAATATTAGCAATTATTCAAAAATATTGGAGTTTAAGTATAATTTCAAAAATTGGTGGTCGAATCACCTTAAGCATAAAATATGCACAATTATAATTAAGGGAGCATGTAAGCGAGTTGGTGCGAGCTTTTAAGGGGCTAGGGTAGGTCACGGGTTCAAACCTGCGACTGTGCAAGGAAAAATGATAGGTTTTTAAAACCCAACTAGATGCGGGTAGCCTTGCAGCGCCATGCAGGGCCTTATGTGGCCCTGTTGTGAGCCATGTGATTGCCAGTCGTTGCCACCTGTCACCACCTATTGCCCTATGCTGCTACCATGTGTCTTAAGTTGCTTTTTGCCACCAAAATTGATAACTTCTTGCTGCCCTAATGCTCTTACGATATTCCTTCTTCTTGGCCTATAAATATGTGATGGGAAGGTTTGAGAAAATGGAAGAATGCCAGAGAGAGATTGGGAAGATTTTGGTGGCGTGTGTAGATGGAATTTTGGGAAGAAGGGACTTGGGCTATGACGTCAGCGACCTTGGTACGTAAAGAAAATAGGAATCCTCGAAAAGGAGCTAAGACCATTCGATGAGAACTTGATTGGTTTTTCTAGAGAATAGGTAGGCGTCAGGGGCTACGTCGACTTATTAACGTCATTTGGGACAACTCCCTTAGTCAAAATAATCTGCATCCGATATCTACTCATCGACTGCCGGACACCATACAACGCTCTTCTCGGCGGCCCCTCTCTCAACAACTTAGGCGCAGTAGTATCCACTCCCCATTTGACTATGAAGTTCCCAGTGTCAGACACCAAGGTTGGAGCCGTACATGCTGATCAGAAAGAGGCTCAACAGTGTTACAACGATAGCCTCAAGGTTAGCCCCAAGACCGACAAAGATAAGAAGGGAAACAAAACTCTCGAAAGCAGCAATCAAGCGATAGGAACAAGTAGCCAAGCCCCGCACCCTAGTGTGCACATGGCAGAGTTAGAAAAGAAAAATCGCTCAGCAGATGACCATTGTCAACTCGCAATAAAACCCCGTCTCGAAGGACTAGACCCCCGCCTAGAGCAAACCGCCTACGACAAAAATATCCTACTGGATCAGCATCAACAACAGCACTCGCCACCTAGCTGAACTCAGAAAGAAGCCCTTACCTAGACCATAAGGCATGGGGAAGTAAAGATGTACCATAACTAAGCATCAATCCTTCCGAGGACTCACTATTACAATACGCCTTACTAAATAAAGACGGTTACTTTTGCTTGTTACTTGTTGTGCCTTCACAAAGTGCTAACACGGGTTTTCCTTTGGCAGTCCCCAGCAACCCTCGACATATCCTTGTTTTTCCATCACCCTGAGACTGCCTCAACCCAGATCACCTGGGCCCAGCCCAACTAATTGAGTATAAGACCAAGTCATCCGCAACCTCGGCCCACCTAGGGCACATGCCAACAAAGACAAACTTTCAAAATGAACCATTGGAAAAGCCGACCAAAGTAACAAGGTATTCCAAAACTCCACACCTTACATCGAGCTTACCTCGGTTCGATCCCAAAGTTGTGCCTTGTAACAAACAGGCACATCGGACCTTGAGCTTACCTCGATCTAACCTCAAAGTCGTGCCTTGTAACAAACAGGCACGCTCGACCTCGAGCTTACCTTGATTCAATCCCAAAGTAGTGCCTTGTATCAGACAGGCGCACAGGACCTCGAGCTAGACTCGGTCCTCCTTTAAACCGTGCTTGGGAGCTAGACCGAGATGGTCAGTCGGTCCTGCGTGGACCTCGGGCACAACCCCACCATTGCTCTAGGTGCCTCAAGCCTGCCTCGGCCCTATCGAGCCACACCTTATATCAGACAGGCGCATAAGACCTCAAGCCAGACTCAGTCCTCCTTTAAATCGTGCTTGGGACCTAGACCGACATGGTCAATCTTACTTAGGTGGACCTTGGGCACAACCCAGCCATTGCTCTAGGCGTCTCGAGCCTACCTCGACCCTATCGAGCCACGCCTTGTATCAGACAGACACATAGGATCTCGAGCCAAACTCGGTCCTCCTTTAAACCGTGCTCGAGACTTAGACTTACATGGTTAGTCCGCCCAACGCGAACTTTGGGCACAACTCCGCCATTACTAGCCTGCCTCAGCCCTATCGAGCCACGCCTTGTATCAAACAGGCGCATAGGACTTCGAGCTGGACTCAGTCCTCCTTTAAACCATGCTTGGGACCCAGACCGACATGGTCAGTCCGCCTTGCGTGGACCTCAGGTACATCCCCACCATTGCTCTAGGCGCCTCGAGCCTCTCTCAGCCCTATCGAGCCATGCCTTGTACCAGATATGAGCACATGACCTCGAGCTAGACTCGGTCCTCCTTT
Source organism: Diospyros kaki (assembly GCA_036245055.1). Classification (NCBI taxonomy): domain Eukaryota; kingdom Viridiplantae; phylum Streptophyta; class Magnoliopsida; order Ericales; family Ebenaceae; genus Diospyros; species Diospyros kaki. The sequence goes on along the minus strand of BSEG01000008.1, from coordinate 47,559 downwards.
AAACAGTGCTCGAGACCCAGACCGACATGGTTAGTCCACCCCGTATGGACCTCGGGCACAATCACGCCATTGTTGTAGGCACCTCGAGCTTGCGTTAACCTTATCGAGCCACGCCTTGTATCAGACAGGCGCATAATACCTTGAGCCAGACTCGGTCCTCCTTTAAATCGTGCTTGGGACCTAGACCGACATAGTCATTCCAACCCATGCGGACCTCGGGCACAACCTCGCTATTGCTCCAGTCACCTCAAGCCTGGCTAGGCCTTATCGAGCCTCGCTTTGTATCAGACAAGCGCACAGCCCCGTCATTGCTCTAGGCACCTCCGTCCTCCTTACCTTGGTCCGCCCTCAAAGTCGGACCTTGTAAGAAACAGGCACGCCGGACCCTGAGACTACACCTGTCCGATCCCAAAGTACTTTGTATCAAGAGACCATCAGAAAAGCTAAAGGCGCTATCACCAAATAAAGCATATAAAACGTACACAATAGAAAACAAGGTACATAGAAGACGTTTACATTTCATTACGGAATTTACATCTGATTACAAGTTTCATATCTGTAGCAAATTTATGCCATACTTCCCTATCACATTACAACCATTACAAGGCACCAACGCCTGAAAGCACAAATGGAGTAAAGCAAGGCAAAGCAACAGTCATTACAGGGTGTGCTCCTCCTATAATCATCAACAATCGCTTTTCCCATAGGCCACTTGGGAAGGTCTGGAACCCTTTTGTATCGCCTGACATCCTATCCTCAAAGGGGTTGGATTCCACCAGCGTGGCAGCTGCCCCTAAAGAAAATCCAGGATGACTTGGTGCCTAGGTGACTCCTACGTTTCACACTTTTAATCGTGGAGCTGCCAAACGACCTCCCATCTTCAGCCTAATGATGTCGACATTAAATACCCAAGCACCCGGACGTCGGATCTTGATACGTCCACCTGAGGCATCACCCATTCTAGACACAACATGTCTTACCCATCCTAGTACTGCTCCTATCTTAACACGCTCAGCCTCAGATGTCTCGACCCCTATCGCGCTACTTGGGAAGTTGCCACTCGTGAGGTCGCCAACAAAAACACCCCACCCAGATGGAAAACCCCCATCACGAAACACCGACCCCATTTCCCTAAGTCTCCTAGAACTAGGATGCAAACGAGCAAAGATAGCGTGGAAAGAAATCAAGGGCTATCTTTCCCCTTTTTATAGGCGTAATTGCTCGACGGTCAAAAGATCATCATCGTCCCTTAAAAATTAAATGCGGTTAGGCTCCAAAAAATTGCGCCATCAATACAGTCATATCCTTGCCTTGAAAAACGAAGGGCCGCTTCCACTATGACCAATCAACGCCTTCCACGTGTTGATAGAGACACCCAAAAAGACAAAGCGTCTCGCCAAAGTAATGCACTTGGTGTCGCCAAAATGTCGCCTCATCTATAACCTCGAATCTCGTACTATGCATACTGTCTCCCCCAAACCTCCTCCAAACTTTAGGTTTTACACTCTAAAAAATATTTTTTCCAAACTCTAAGGCCAAGCACTAGCCATAGTGCTTAACTCAGGAACCATTACGTCAGCATTGAAAGGACCCAGCTCGGCTGGAAGAATGCATGATGTACTAGAAAGAAAACAAAGAGAGTGCCTTACAAAAAGGAAAAGAAAACCAATTGGACGTTTCGTTACAAAAAACAAGTCAAAAGGCAACAAAAGTAGCAGACCACAATATTGCAAGCACTGACAAAATCATGCTATCAAGGAAACACGGAAAAGCCTAAGCTACTATCAAAAGGAAAGCAGTAAATTAGCCCAACTTGATCAAAGGTTCAGCATTGCTGACATCACCTTCCCCAGCTCGGTCCACCCCAGCTCTAGAAACTCCCCTTGAAGTCCCGGTACGCGCTTTTTTAATCGGGTTAACAAGTCTACCACCTTCTACCCTCATATACGACTTACAAGGCTATAGGTCTAAGCTAGGGAACAAGGTACGAATGTGGAGTAAGGCTTCCTCGTAACCCTCCAAATACTCGTTCGCGACCTCCAACATCTGAGCCCTGCCAGCCTCCGCCATCGATTCGGTGGCGTTGAGTGTCACCTTTAGATGGGTAATCTCCGCCTTCGAATTGCGAAGCTTCGCTCTGGCATCCTCGTGCTGGAAGCCAAGACGACTTATGACCTTATGATAGCGAATTAACGATGTTTTTGACCCTTCCAACCGCCGACTCAAGTTAGCCGTCACCCTGGCCACTTCTTTCCTAGCCTTGATTTCTGCCACCTCTCGGATGCGTCTTACCTCCTCTCCATGCAATCGCTTGATAGCAGCCACCTCCGATCGGGATCCAAACTCTAGGGCCAGACATTCTGCCAAACCCCCAGAACCCAATCTTTACTCGACGGTATGCCACCCGACGATCCCCCGAGGCACAAGGATCGAACATGCCCATAGAAGGCACCCCAGCAGACGACTCAACCTCTCTGGCATCCCTTAGGCGCTTCCCAACCGATGATCGCACTTTGTCGGCAGTAAGTCCCTTCGAAGACAATGACGGGCGAACATCAGAAGTAGTCAAAAGAACTAGTGCAATAATAGAAGTGCCTCGTTCGTTGCTGCCACTAACGTTATCTCGCTGTCCATCAAAGATAGCCTTGGACATTTTCCTACCAAAAAAGGAAATCGCCTCTACCTGTAAGGAGCGAGTAGGAAGAAAGGCTTGGAAAATAGTACGCCTTTGACAAGGAAGAAGAAACAATGAAAAACCCAGAAGAAAAGAGGCACACCCTTTATACTGCTCCACACTTCGCATCTAGAAAGAAAGCAAAACGCCATCAGGCGCTTAGCAGAGCACTAGAGGCACGCCACCTATCACGTACCTGTCACACATTCAAGTCTCTCAAGGGAAATCAGAAACTGCCGTGCACACCTACGATAGTGCGCCTTGTTGGAGTAACGCTACATATCCTAAAAGCCGCACGACGTACACATCGGGGGGCTTCCTCCGCCATCGGAATCAACCTCCACCTTACAAGGACCGTGCCCATCCTCCAGAAGCACGCTAAAAACCTAATTGAGGAGAGTATGATCTTTTCTTCTCAAGTTTAGAGAGCATCGCAGACAAGAACTCGATCGTACCTCAAACGAGTCCCAACAACAACACGAGAGCTCGCTGTCACACACTCGTGGTAGCCAGCCAACTTCCACTCTCGGAAGACACCTAGGTAGCACCCCCATATCCTAAGCAGAATGCCTCGAATCCCGAAACCATGCATGTTAAAGGTCAGCGCATAGGGAAAACCACTTTGCTTTCAAGGTCAGACCGACCTCGAAATGACTCCAGGACCGCCATTTAAGCAAAGTTGAAATCAGCTCGATCGACTGCCTCGGTCACATTTTAACCCGACTCTCCAAAACTAGTGCAAGTAGTAAAAATCGCCCAGGCCTTCCTTTTCTAGCACGAATTCACGTTACTCGAGCATCCGATCTGGGAGACTATGGACCGTCTGGGCCCAATCTTGACCCTCCCCTTAGGCCTAATCTCGGCCCTCTCCTCAGGCCCAATCTCGACCCTCTCATCAGGCCCAATCTCGGCCCAGCACCAGCTTACCACAACATCATTACAACCCCCAATGGGTATTCGTACGACAGCCTCATATCTTATCCTCATTAATGGCAGATCCCATTCACATTAATGAGGGTCCCGTCGCAACCATACGACCACTTGGGAACCACCACGGTCATCGGATAGTCAGTCCCATAACTTACAAATGCACGACGCATGCATGTAGGAGGACATCATCTTCTCCTATATCATCCAGCTCTTCTCAGAGTGATGGTATGTTCTGACCTTTAACTACTGATGCATTTCTTTCTCCGCACTCTTTTACTCACTCGAGTATTAGAGTGCTTGCAGATGCCAACCGCCCCCCGAATGGATCCGTCGTCGGAGCCTGTGCCCTGCCGTTACGACCCTGCTTCTGATTGTCCACTTTTGGTTAAGAAGGAACAAAAATGTTATATGAATATATCGTATAGTGTAATGAAGAACATTTTAAGAAAACTAAAACCATGAAGGAATCATTTAAAGAGAGGTTTATAATAGACTATAAAGAAATGACTAGGTTGGAAAATAGTTTTGAACATATCATAGAAATATTGTTTATAAAAAAATTCCAATCGTAGGGCCTAGGGTCTAGGGTTTAGGGGTTGGGGTCTAAGGGGGTAAGGTTAAGGGGTTGGGATTTAGGATTTAAGAGTTAGGGTCTAGGGGTCTAGGGTTTGGGTCTAGGGTCAAGGGTTTAGGGATTAGGGGTTTGGGGTTTCCGATTTTAGGTTTCTGGGTTCGGGTTTGAGGTTTCGATTTTAGGGTTCGGGTTTTGAATTTGGGGATTTGGGTTTCAAGTTTTGAGTTCGGGTTTAGGGTTTAGGGTATAGGGTTAGGGCTTAGGGTTTAGGGTTTAGGGTTTAGGGGTTTTGGGGGTTTTGGGTTAAGGGATAGGGGTTTGGGGTTTCAGGTTTCGAGTTTAGGGCTTTGGGCTTAGGGGGTTTTGGGTTTAAGGTCTAGGGGTTTGGGGCCTAGGTGGTTTAGGGGTTTTGGGGGATTGGGCTTTGGGCTTTAGGGTTTCAGGTTTGGGGTTTCGGGTTTAGGGTTTGGGGTATGTTCTGACCTCTAACTATTGATGCATTTCTTTCTCCTCACTCTTTCACTCACTCGAGCGTTAGAGCGCTTGCAGTGCCAACCGTCCCCCGAACGAATCTGTCGCCGGAGCCCGTGCCCTACCGTTACGACCCTGCTTCTGACTGTCCACTTTTGGTATGAATATATCGTATAGTCAAATGAAGAACATTTTAAGAAAACTAAAACCATGAAGGAATCATTTAAAGAGAGGTTTATAATAGACTATAAAGAAATGACCAGGTTGGGAAATAGTTTTGAACATATTGTAGAAATATTGTTTATAAAAAAATTCCAATCGTAAGGCCTAGGGTTTAGGGCTTAGGGGTTGGGGTCTAAGGGGTTAAGGCTAAGGGGTTGGGATTTAGTGTTTAAGAGTTAGGGTCAAGGGGTCTAGGGTTTGGGTCTAGGGTCAAGGGTTTAGGGATTAGGGGTTTGGGATTGTCGATTTCAGGCTTCTGGGTTCGGGTTCGAGGCTTCGGTTTTAGGATTCTGGTTTCGAATTTGGGGATCTGGGTTTCAAGTTTTGGGTTTCGGTTTAGGGTATAGGGTTAGGGTTTAGGGTTTAGGGTTAGGGGTTTTGGGGGTTTAGGGTTGGGGGATAGGGGTTCAGGGTTTCAGGGTTCCAGTTTAGGGCTTAGGGGTTACAGGGTTTCGGGTTAGGGGTTTAGGGTTTAGGGGTTAGGGGTTAGGATTTAGGGTTAGGGGTTTTGGGGGTTTAGGGTTTAGGGTCTAGGGTCTAGGGTCTAGGGTCTCGGGTTTGGGGTTTGGGGTTTGGGGTTTGGGGTTTAGGGTTTAGGGTCTAGGGTCTAGGGTCTAGGGTCTAGGGTCTAGGGTCTAGGGTCTAGGGTCTAGGGTCTAGGGTCTAGGGTCTAGGGTCTAGGGTCTAGGGTCTAGGGTCTAGGGTCTAGGGTCTAGGGTCTAGGGTTTAGGGTTTAGGGTTTAGGGTTTAGGGTTTAGGGTTTAGGGGGTTGGTTGTTCGTGTTTCTTGACCCGAAGGGAGCGCAGTTTAGGCGTTTTGAATGAGATTTGTTGCCGTTTTATGCGCGATACTGGAGGGAAACCATAGCACCAACTAAGAGACCTGCTCAAACACTCATCATAGATTCACATGACACACTCCTTAAACCAGCCGATGTCCACTCCTCGGTCCGGTCACTCTAGATCAGAACAGACTATAGGAAAATCTGAACAATATTGGGATGACAAAGAGTTAGCAAACTGGAAACCTCCGAAAGTAGAAGCTAACCAGATTTATCACAAATCTGCCTTTGATCTCAGATCTCTTCTTGCTATCAGAATGGTAGAAAAAGTTATTCCTTTCTCTACAACAACCATTAGAGGATCAGAACACTTCCAGACAGTTCACCTACTATCTGGCAAGAACCTTAGGAAACTTTATAACTTTGGGTATAAATTCTTGCACATAGGGTTAGTCCAGATAGGATTGAAACCCTTAACTCTCAAAGGAATTAACAACTCCTTATGCGTTGCCCTCAGAGATGCAAGACATACCAATTATCAAAACTCTATCATCAGTATGGCAGAAACCAGCCTTTACAATGGTCCAATCTATATCAACTGTTATCCAAACTTCACTGTCTCCTTAATGGATCAACATGTGGAAAAGGTCCTCACTCTTAATATTCAAACTCATAATTATGAATTTCTTTCTGGATCAATTTCGTACTCTATCATTTACAGGATCCATTATAAAGTCCTAACTACAGGACTAAACCCTCGTTACAGGTCCCCATCAGTACCATCGGGACATACCATCTGTTATGAGGCAGACCAGAGAGTAAACATGTTTACTCCAAAAACCATCAGACATGAGGAGATTAGCTTTCCCGAAAACTGGAACTTTGACCAAGTCACTGAACCAGCTCCCCCTCCTCAAAACTCGGATATCAAGTTCATCAGCCAAGATCCATCTGGATCTGTTACCATCAAATTTAACAGATCTAGGAGTATACCGAAGTCTAAGACAACCTATCTAGAAGAAACAAGTTCCTCAGATGACTGTCTAAGAGAAACCAATAGCAGAAAATCCTTTCATACTACTAGATCCTACATCAGTGACATCAACAAAAGCCATGGATTAGCACAACCAATTTATGAGGACAACCAGAGTATGTCACCTACCCATAGTGATATGCAGAATGCTTACCATTTGAATGTATTAGAGAAACCTTTTGAGATAGACATCCAGTCCCTAAAAAAGGATTTCTTTAATCCAGAAAATAGGAGCTTCCGTGAACATTATGACAGGTGTTATACCCAGGAAGAAATTAAAACTCATAAAGAACAGTGGCATCATACCATGAGACTTCTCAAAACTAATATTCCTTTCTTTAGGTGGTTGGCAGAATCCAAGAAATATATTCAAATAATAGAAAATCAGCTAGCCATCCTTAGAAATCAGTTATCAGTCCTCAAAAAATCAGATACTTATAAACTTTCTACAGGGGAATCAGTCGAATCAACCAAACCTCCTCTAGTAGAACATATTGTTAAAGGTCATGGAGCCAATACTAGAGTATTAGCTTCTCCCTTTAAACAAATATCAGCCCCAAATAGCAAGGATTCTGTAGCACTTAAGGATGACATTGATAAAGTAATTAAACAAAATAATTTTATCAGTGAATATCTTCTCCATTTAGGAAATAAACCAGAAACATCCTTCGACCCTGGAGAATCATCCTTCAACCCCATAGCCAATGCTTACAGATTCACTACAGAAGAGAGCCTACCAAGAAAGCCACCCACAACCTCAACCAAAAAAATGCTCCAACAAATAGAAGAACAACTATCCAAACTTAACGTATCAGAAAAAACCGTCAATAACCTTCAAGACCCATATATCTATCCTTCTTCCAATATTAAAGAAGATAGACTGATAGGTCGCATAAAAAACCAAATCCTACTTTCAAAAATAGAAATCCAACTATCAGAGATAGGAACACCAAATAACAATATTAACATCGTAAAACAAAATCCTGCTGGAAAATCACAAAAAGAATCCCCAAGTTCATATAAAAAATACCAAAACAAAACTCATAAAAAACAACCTCCTGAGATACCTCAAATCTGCGAGATACCTCAAACTAACCTTCAAAACAATAATCACAAAATCATAAATCCTAAAAAAATTACCAAAATGACCTGTCACTACTGTCAACAATTAGGTCATACATCAGCTAATTGTGAAACACGAATCAATAAAACCAATATCGAAGATAGAAGACTCAGAAGAAAAGACGAAAGAAAACTTAAAAAACTTAAAAAATATGCAAAAAGAAATAACCTTCAAATCTCTGACCTAATCAACCCAAAAGAAAACCCAACTGAATTATCAAAAATAAGAAATCAATCTCAGAACACAGAACATCAGCCTAAAAATCCTCCTTTAGAATCAAAATCAGACATATATCAACATCCTTCTCTACTTCACCTAAGTCACATTTCTCCATCATTTGCATTAGAGGTTAAATCAGGATTAGAACAACATCAGTCTCCTATACATCAGGATGAGATTTTAAAAGTTTTATTAAAATTTTATCTTTTATCTTATATATCCAATCAGAATTTCTTGATAATTAATTATAAATCTATAAAAATGATACTATTAATTATATTTAATTTTATCAAAAAATATTTTATTCCCAACTTTTCTTATAAAGAACTTTTCTTATCAGAAGATCAGACTCTCTACAAGGCCAAATCTTTATATTCACACCTAACCCCAAATAATCAGATTATTCTTACATTCCCTCAGACATCAATGCCCCAATCAGATGAAGTCACACAATCCATTTCGGACGAACAACCTGATCAAACCCAGGGTAAAGGTTTGACTAGTCCACAGCAAACGGCTCGTGGTAAAGACACACCAAATCCGTTAGCATGGCTGGAGGCTTTGCCAAAAAGCCCAAAAACCCGTAAAATGGTGGTCATACGATCCCTACGGGACAGGTATAAGATGGGCGATCCAACAGTTGGCCCATTATCAGACGAGTCCAAATATCAGTTCCTTGTGGAATATGGGAAACCTGACCCACACTATCTATATCAGGAAATTCAGTATAATATCACTCCTGGTATATATGAATGGATGGAACGAAGAAGAATTAGTATTGTTCGGGAATTTTATCCTAGCAATATCAATCTTCCACCAGATATTATAAATAATATTGCTATCAGAGTTTGCCTAGCCGAATCATCAGATCAGCATCTTCCCAGTCTTACGGATAACTTGGTTTATGGTCATTCTTGCAGGAATCAGAAGACCACCATCATGAATACTGCAAAACAGAAAGACACCAGAAAACCAATCCCATCAGCTCAAGCCTCCACTTCTTCAGTTAAACATACTCAAAGATTTACCCCATTAGATGCCGCACCCTTCGAATATTCACCTTTAAATTCCACCACACCAATGAAACCACGGACTCCATCCTATCTATCAGCAACCAGACCATCTTCATCTACCTCATCACCACAACCGAAATCCATTTCCATTCAAAAATCCTCTTATCAGGTCAAACCCATTTTCATATCTATCATTCCATTAGAAGGTCCATTATTATCAGAAGCCTATCACGATAACCCCATTAAATTAGCTAAAACTATCCTTAACCCTGACAATTACCAAGCCTCACCAAACTTACCTTCTTATCAGTTTTATGAAGACATCCTCACAGATACAAAGTCTATTGACATCTCTACTGTCATGGATCGTACTGAACCTACTGAAGTTGCCTTCATGAAAATCAAGATTTGTAAGGTCTTAACCCTATCAGATTGGCGGATCAACCCCTCAGCAACCAAGCGGTTTTCTAATAATCTCAACCATGCAGAATATACTTATTGGGATTATGTTACTGCCTGGACTAATCTTTTATTTCGCCAAAATAAAAATCAGACCTTATCATGGTTCTTTTACTTTGATAAAACCTTTAATCCTCCTTTCCCAGACTGGTGGATTGATTGGTGGGAAAAGTTTGGACCTACATCAGACATTCTACCATCAGATGTTCAAGAAGCTTATCAGTTCTTCCAGAAGGAAGTCTTACCACCTGCGCCATGGACTGATTATCCGATATTATTTTGCTATTACAAGCATTTTAATATTTCATGGATTATGGCTTTAGACTTCACAATATCAGCATTACCATCAGCATCTAGTACTCCTATCATTAATACCAGAAAATGGCTAGCTCGCCAGATCAAGATAAAATGGTGGGATAATTTTGATATATCCAGAATTTGCAAATCAGCAGTCTCAGAATGGTTTCATTGCAATCCTAAGTTCTGTAACAAAAGAAAGCAATCCGAAACTAATCAGGATCTCGGTATACTCAAACATCAGTTAATGGCCCGCATGGCACAAGCTACGACCCCAGAAGAATTTGCTCGAATCCTATCAGAAATACAGGAACAGACAAAATCTGTGGCATCCAAATCCGATAGTGATGATGAAGCAACTCAAGTCCCAGACTATGATCCGGATAATCCGAATACTTGGTTTGGAAACTCAGGCTTCTAACAATCCTTATCAGATCTCACATCCATCAGCTTTATCAGAAGGAATCTATCGCCTTATCTTTTGTGGAAAAAATTGGCATATAAGGACAAGCCTCTACTATTTACTTTCCAGAAAGTCAAAAGAAGCCATCCCCTCTCACGCCTTTTGAGAACACTACAAGACAAGGCTCAAGAACCCTATAATTGTTGTTTACTATTACGAGTACTGTTCAGCACTATGTAGCACTATGCACCTTTTCACTGTACATTACTTTTTACTGTTTGAGTCTTGTGTGATATTCTGTCGTTTGTAACCCCTTCTGTCTATAAAAGGGGAGTGTCTTAGCCTTTGCAACACACCGGTCGATACCCCAACTCTCTCTTCCATACTTCAATCCCTCTTAGATCACAAGTATGCTCTGCAGTTGCCTCTTCTGAGGAACCTCTGCATCAGAAAGTGGCTAAGTCCCCTTTCTCTTTTCTTTTGTATGACCGTGTCCAGCTCTGGCTTCAGAGTCTGTAATCAGCTTGCAAGAGTCTCTGTACAAAGTGTTTGAATAAAGCTCTGTAAGTTTTTATATAAAGATGTTTTCAGTTTCCAATCTCTGCATTTGAACAATATTTTCAGTTTTTCACATATGCATGTTCTGACCTTAGAGGCGCATTTGGTATCAGAGCCAAGGGGATAGGCGTCTGGTTTCGGGGGGTTGTGTAGGTGCTGAGTCGGTGGATGTAGTTGTGTGGAGTCAGGTTGGGGGTTGGTTGTTCGTGTTTCTTGACCCGAAGGGAGCGCAGTCTAGGCGTTTGAATGAGATTTGTTGCCGTTTTATGCGCGATACTGGAGGGAAACCATAGCACCAACTAATAGACCTGCTCAAACGACTCATCATAGATTCACATGGCACACTCCTTAAACCAGCCGATGTCCACTCCTCGGTCCGGTCACTCTAGATCAGAACAGGCTGTAGGAAAACCTGAACAATATTGGAATAACAAGGAGGTAGGTAACCAGAGACTTCCTAGTATGGAAACCCAGATGTCTTACAAATCTGCCTTTGATATAGAGATTCCACCTTATCAGCTGAATCTTGAAGAACCTTTTGAAATAGACTTTCCATTACTTAAAAAGGATTTCTTTAAAGAAGAAAATAGGATCTTCCGAGAGTACTATGATAGTCACCATACACATGAACAAATCTGTACTCATAGAAAACAGTGGTATCAGATCATGAGACTTCTTAGGTTAAACATCCCGTTCTTCACCTGGAAATCAAATCAAAGGATGTATAACAGAATCTTAGAAAATTATACTAAAACCTTAGAAGAATCAACCACTAAGGAAGATTCCACCCCATCAGAATCTAGGATTAACCTCCTAGAGTATCATCAGACATCAGATAAAACTGAGCACACACTCTCTCCTGCACATCTAGAAAGCTCAGCTAAAGATCTTTCTTCTACAGAAGAAGTTAGATCAGAAGAGTCCGAGAAAACAGAAGATGATCTCTCTTCTGTGGGAACAGAAGAAGTCGAATCTAGACCTATGGAACAACTTCTGAGTAAAAAAGAAGTAAATCCAGGTTCTCTAGACCAACTTCAACTTTACCCCTTTAGTGGATCATATTCTACACCCATCAGTACTTATGAACCTACCCTTACAGTTATCATCAACCAGGATCCTCAAATCTATGTTCCAGTACATCTTCGGATTAACTGGAAATCCTTCGAAGAAATGGTTGACAGAACCAATCCTTACCAACCGGTAGCCCAGAACTTAACTCAAATCCTCTCAAACATCCTATGGGATGAAAAGCTACCATCAAACCTTCCAAAACCATTAACCCATAAAACCAAACAAATTCCTTCCACGGATGGAATTATCCTACAAAATACCTCTCTCAAAAAATTACAAAATCATAAAGAAAATAGGTATAAACAGTTTGGCTCCCCCACCAGAAAACCTTCCCAAAAGAAAAATAAAAATCAATATCAAAAATACCAAAAATATTATAAAGAAAATCTTGATAGAAAATCCAAAAATATTTCCAAAAGAGTTAAAATTAGGAAACCCAAACTTATCTGCTTTACTACTGGATATCTTTCTCCTTTCTGCAAAATAAAGAAAAACGGAAATAATATTATCCGTAATTGTCTATCTTCAAAAAATAAAAAATTAAAAAATAAATTTAAACCAAAAAATATGGTAATAGCTATTCCTACTTCATCCGTAAGAACCTGCTATTACAACCATCTATATCCTATTACTACTGATCAAATAGAAGTTATGCTTAGGATGATAAACCAAGTAGAAGACTCTAGTCTGAAACAACAGTTTCTCATTCAACTGCATAACATGATTCGACAAAATAACGAATCAGACCAACCATCAGTTAACAAACCTTACATTAGGACTAACTTCCAGGAAGTCCTAGAATCAATTCAAAGATCTCATAACCCTCATGAGATTAACCAACAAGACATTAGACAAGAAATCAAGAATCTTAAATTCGAATTAGCAGCCCTTAAAAAGGATAATCAGGATCTTGAACAAAGACATTCCTTGTTCTTGAACACGATCAGTAGAATCTCTTATCAAAAGTGGTATATTAATATCACGATAAGAATTCATTCTTACACCATCAGTAGTATTGCCTTATTAGATTCAGGAGCAGATATGAACTGCATCCAAGAAGGTTTAGTCCCTACAAAATATTTTGAGAAAACCAAAGAATCTTTAACGGCAGTGAATAATCATCAGCTTAACATCAAATATAAGCTTCCATTAGTACATGTCTGTAATGATGGTGTATGCTAATCCACTCCCATCATTTTAGGCAATCCATTCCTTCAACTTCTTTACCCCATGAAAGTCACGGAATTAGGAGTAGAAACTGAGTATTTAGGGAAACCTATCATATTCAAGTTCTCTTATCCAATTAAACATCGTGACATTCAACTTCTCCAAAACGTATCAGTCCATCAGAAAATCCAGCTTCTTAGCAAACACATTAGTTCCCTTCAACAAGACTTCAATTTTAAAAAAAAAAATTGAGGATACCTTAATTCCTCCATAAGGTTAAACCATTTCAAGAGAAATTAGAAAAAGACAAGTATAAGACTGCATTTACAGTTCCTTTTGGACAATACGAGTGGAACATAATGCCCTTTGGTCTTAAGAATGCCCCATCAGAATTCCAAAATATTATGAATGATATTTTCACTCCTTACAGCCTATTCACCATCGTTTACATTGATGATGTTTTAGTCTATCTATCAACATTGGAAGCATTTGAGAACTTTCATCCATATAATTAAGAAAAATGGATTAGTTGTCTCAGCCCCTAAGATCAAACTCTTTCAAACAGAAATCAGGTTCTTAGGACATATCATTAGAAATGGAACCATAATCCCAATTCAAAGATCTCTGGAGTTTGCTAAAAAATTTCCAGACAAAATATCAGATAAAAATCAGTTACAGAGATTTTTAGGATCCCTTAACTATATTTCCGATTTCTATCAGTATCTTAGACCCATCTGTAAACCACTTTTTGATCGTTTAAAAACCGATCCACCTCCTTGGACAGATGCACACACGCATGCAGTTCAAAAAGTTAAGAAACATGTTCATCATCTTCCTCTTCTACATATCTGTCATCCATCAGCATTAAAAATTGTGGAAACAGATGCATCAGACCTAGGATACGGTGGCATCCTAAAATAGCATTTTAATCAGCATGATCATCTGGAATCAAACTCAAGCGAAGTATTCTACTATTAAAATAGAGATTTTATCCATCGTTTTATTTCAGGATGATCTCTTAAATAAAAAATTTTTACTTCGTATTGATTGAAAATCAGCAAAAGAAGTTTTACGAAAAGATGTCAAAAACCTTGCAGCTAAACAGATCTTTGCCCGCTGGCAAGCCCTATTAGCCATCTTTATTTTTGACATTAAATTTATCAAAGGAAATTCCAATTCCCTTCCTGACTTTTTGACCAGGGAATTCCTTCAAGGAAAATATCAGCTTTAGCCCATCAGTCTATGGCCTAGATGCCATCAGGCTCACAACCTGATCAGGCCCAGGGTAATGGTCTGGCTAGTCCACAGCAAACGGCTCGTGGTAAAGACATATCAAATCCGTTGGATTGGCTGGAGGCTTTGCCAAAAAGCCCAACAACCCGTAAAATGGTGGTCCGAAGATCCCTACGGGACAGGTACTTGATGCATGACCCATCAGTTGGTCCATATCCCTTATTTGCTCCACCACCATATCAATTTCTTGTAGAATATAACGATTCTCATCCAAGTTATGTCTACGAAGAAATCAATTATCAGATTAATCCATTAATATATCAGAGGATGGAAGAACGAAGGATCCAAATCATTCGGGAATTCTATCCAAGCAACCTTCCTTTACCCTTAGATATTATTAATAATATTGCTATAAGGGTTTGCACTAATGAATCATTAGATCAGTTATACTATGCTCTCCTCATCAAGGAAGAAGACGATCTAACTGTACGAGTGTCCAACAAGGTATATCGTTATTCTACCTTCAAACAAAGAAGAGCAGCAAAACGGACTAATCTATCATCAACATCCACATCAAGAGAATTTTCCAAAGTAAAATAATTTTGCAGCTAAATTCTCCATCAGCCTTATCAAATTATCAGATCTATAGACTGTCCGATGCAGATCAATCCATAAGCCGGTTTCAGATCATCATCTGTCAGCCTTATCAGAAGCACTTTCAGTTTCACCTTATCTCTTTTGTGGAAAATATGGCACAAAATACTTTTTCTTTATACCAAAGTCAAAAGTAGCCATCTCTTCGCAAGACTTTTGAAGCCACTACGAGACAAAACTGAAACCTTATCCAACTGCTTTATCAGAAAGCATCTCTTCCGTGGAGAAATTGGCATGTGAAGACAAAATACTATTTGCTTTTCAAAGTCAAAAGTAGTCGTCCTTCCCATGACTTTTGTGGCCACTACAAGACGAAGCTAAAGTCCCTTTAACCATCAGTGTTATCAGAAAGCATCTTCGGCTCTTTTCGTGAAAAATTTGGCATGTGAAGACAAGATACTATTTACTTTTCACCAAAGTCTAAAGTAGCCGTCCTTTTACATGACTTCTGAGGCCACCACAAGACGAAGCTGAAGACCCTCCATCATTGCTGGTTACTGTTGCGGGTACTGTAGCGCTATCATTACGCTACTGTTTAGCACTGTTCAGCACTATGTAACACTGTGCACCTTTTCACTGTACATTACTTTTTACTGTTTGAGTCCTGTGTGATATTCTGTCGTTTGTAACCCCTTCTGTCTATAAAAGGGGAGTGTCTTAGCCTTTGCAACACACCGGTCGATACCCCAACTCTCTCTTCCATACTTCAATCCCTCTTAGATCACAAGTATGCTCTGCAGTTGCCTCTTCTGAGGAACCTCTGCATCAGAAAGTGGCTAAGTCCCCTTTCTCTTTTCTTTTATATGACCGTGTCCAGCTCTGGCTTCAGAGTCTGTAATCAGCTTGCAAGAGTCTCTGTACAAAGTGTTTGAATAAAGCTCTGTAAGTTTTTATATAAAGATGTTTTCAGTTTCCAATCTCTGCATTTGAACAATATTTTCAGTTTTTCACATATGCATGTTCTGACCTTAGAGGCGCATTTGGTATCAGAGGTCAGAACATGCATATGTGAAAAACTGAAAATATTGTTCAAATGCAGAGATTGGAAACTGAAAACATCTTTATATAAAAACTTACAGAGCTTTATTCAAACACTTTGTACAGAGACTCTTGCAAGCTGATTACAGACTCTGAAGCCAGAGCTGGACACGGTCATACAAAAGAAAAGAGAAAGGGGACTTAGCCACTTTCTGATGCAGAGGTTCCTCAGAAGAGGCAACTGCAGAGCATACTTGTGATCTAAGAGGGATTAAAGTATGGAAGAGAGAGTTGGGGTATCGACCGGTGTGTTGCAAAGGCTAAGACACTCCCCTTTTATAGACAGAAGGGGTTACAAACGACAGAATATCACACAGGACTCAAACAGTAAAAAGTAATGTACAGTGAAAAGGTGCATAGTGCTACATAGTGCTGAACAGTACTCGTAATAGTAAACAACAATTATAGGGTTCTTGAGCCTTGTCTTGTAGTGTTCTCAAAAGGCGTGAGAGGGGATGGCTTCTTTTGACTTTCTGGAAAGTAAATAGTAGAGGCTTGTCCTTATATGCCAATTTTTTCCACAAAAGATAAGGCGATAGATTCCTTCTGATAAAGCTGATGGATGTGAGATCTGATAAGGATTGTTAGAAGCCTGAGTTTCCAAACCAAGTATTCGGATTATCCGGATCATAGTCTGGGACTTGAGTTGCTTCATCATCACTATCGGATTTGGATGCCACAGATTTTGTCTGTTCCTGTATTTCTGATAGGATTCGAGCAAATTCTTCTGGGGTCGTAGCTTGTGCCATGCGGGCCATTAACTGATGTTTGAGTATACCGAGATCCTGATTAGTTTCGGATTGCTTTCTTTTGTTACAGAACTTAGGATTGCAATGAAACCATTCTGAGACTGCTGATTTGCAAATTCTGGATATATCAAAATTATCCCACCATTTTATCTTGATCTGGCGAGCTAGCCATTTTCTGGTATTAATGATAGGAGTACTAGATGCTGATGGTAATGCTGATATTGTGAAGTCTAAAGCCATAATCCATGAAATATTAAAATGCTTGTAATAGCAAAATAATATCGGATAATCAGTCCATGGCGCAGGTGGTAAGACTTCCTTCTGGAAGAACTGATAAGCTTCTTGAACATCTGATGGTAGAATGTCTGATGTAGGTCCAAACTTTTCCCACCAATCAATCCACCAGTCTGGGAAAGGAGGATTAAAGGTTTTATCAAAGTAAAAGAACCATGATAAGGTCTGATTTTTATTTTGGCGAAATAAAAGATTAGTCCAGGCAGTAACATAATCCCAATAAGTATATTCTGCATGGTTGAGATTATTAGAAAACCGCTTGGTTGCTGAGGGGTTGATCCGCCAATCTGATAGGGTTAAGACCTTACAAATCTTGATTTTCATGAAGGCAACTTCAGTAGGTTCAGTACGATCCATGACAGTAGAGATGTCAATAGACTTTGTATCTGTGAGGATGTCTTCATAAAACTGATAAGAAGGTAAGTTTGGTGAGGCTTGGTAATTGTCAGGGTTAAGGATAGTTTTAGCTAATTTAATGGGGTTATCGTGATAGGCTTCTGATAATAATGGACCTTCTAATGGAATGATAGATATGAAAATGGGTTTGACCTGATAAGAGGATTTTTGAATGGAAATGGATTTCGGTTGTGGTGATGAGGTAGATGAAGATGGTCTGGTTGCTGATAGATAGGATGGAGTCCGTGGTTTCATTGGTGTGGTGGAATTTAAAGGTGAATATTCGAAGGGTGCGGCATCTAATGGGGTAAATCTTTGAGTATGTTTAACTGAAGAAGTGGAGGCTTGAGCTGATGGGACTGGTTTTCTGGTGTCTTTCTGTTTTGCAGTATTCATGATGGTGGTCTTCTGATTCCTGCAAGAATGACCATAAACCAAGTTATCCGTAAGACTGGGAAGATGCTGATCTGATGATTCGGCTAGGCAAACTCTGATAGCAATATTATTTATAATATCTGGTGGAAGATTGATATTGCTAGGATAAAATTCCCGAACAATACTAATTCTTCTTCGTTCCATCCATTCATATATACCAGGAGTGATATTATACTGAATTTCCTGATATAGATAGTGTGGGTCAGGTTTCCCATATTCCACAAGGAACTGATATTTGGACTCGTCTGATAATGGGCCAACTGTTGGATCGCCCATCTTATACCTGTCCCGTAGGGATCGTATGACCACCATTTTACGGGTTTTTGGGCTTTTTGGCAAAGCCTCCAGCCATGCTAACGGATTTGGTGTGTCTTTACCACGAGCCGTTTGCTGTGGACTAGTCAAACCTTTACCCTGGGTTTGATCAGGTTGTTCGTCCGAAATGGATTGTGTGACTTCATCTGATTGGGGCATTGATGTCTGAGGGAATGTAAGAATAATCTGATTATTTGGGGTTAGGTGTGAATATAAAGATTTGGCCTTGTAGAGAGTCTGATCTTCTGATAAGAAAAGTTCTTTATAAGAAAAGTTGGGAATAAAATATTTTTTGATAAAATTAAATATAATTAATAGTATCATTTTTATAGATTTATAATTAATTATCAAGAAATTCTGATTGGATATATAAGATAAAAGATAAAATTTTAATAAAACTTTTAAAATCTCATCCTGATGTATAGGAGACTGATGTTGTTCTAATCCTGATTTAACCTCTAATGCAAATGATGGAGAAATGTGACTTAGGTGAAGTAGAGAAGGATGTTGATATATGTCTGATTTTGATTCTAAAGGAGGATTTTTAGGCTGATGTTCTGTGTTCTGAGATTGATTTCTTATTTTTGATAATTCAGTTGGGTTTTCTTTTGGGTTGATTAGGTCAGAGATTTGAAGGTTATTTCTTTTTGCATATTTTTTAAGTTTTTTAAGTTTTCTTTCGTCTTTTCTTCTGAGTCTTCTATCTTCGATATTGGTTTTATTGATTCGTGTTTCACAATTAGCTGATGTATGACCTAATTGTTGACAGTAGTGACAGGTCATTTTGGTAATTTTTTTAGGATTTATGATTTTGTGATTATTGTTTTGAAGGTTAGTTTGAGGTATCTCGCAGATTTGAGGTATCTCAGGAGGTTGTTTTTTATGAGTTTTGTTTTGGTATTTTTTATATGAACTTGGGGATTCTTTTTGTGATTTTCCAGCAGGATTTTGTTTTACGATGTTAATATTGTTATTTGGTGTTCCTATCTCTGATAGTTGGATTTCTATTTTTGAAAGTAGGATTTGGTTTTTTATGCGACCTATCAGTCTATCTTCTTTAATATTGGAAGAAGGATAGATATATGGGTCTTGAAGGTTATTGAAGGTTTTTTCTGATACGTTAAGTTTGGGTAGTTGTTCTTCTATTTGTTGGAGCATTTTTTTGGTTGAGGTTGTGGGTGGCTTTCTTGGTAGGCTCTCTTCTGTAGTGAATCTGTAAGCATTGGCTATGGGGTTGAAGGATGATTCTCCAGGGTCGAAGGATGTTTCTGGTTTATTTCCTAAATGGAGAAGATATTCACTGATAAAATTATTTTGTTTAATTACTTTATCAATGTCATCCTTAAGTGCTACAGAATCCTTGCTATTTGGGGCTGATATTTGTTTAAAGGGAGAAGCTAATACTCTAGTATTGGCTCCATGACCTTTAACAATATGTTCTACTAGAGGAGGTTGGGTTGATTCGACTGATTCCCCTGTAGAAAGTTTATAAGTATCTGATTTTTTGAGGACTGATAACTGATTTCTAAGGATGGCTAGCTGATTTTCTATTATTTGAATATATTTCTTGGATTCTGCCAACCACCTAAAGAAAGGAATATTAGTTTTGAGAAGTCTCATGGTATGATGCCACTGTTCTTTATGAGTTTTAATTTCTTCCTGGGTATAACACCTGTCATAATGTTCACGGAAGCTCCTATTTTCTGGATTAAAGAAATCCTTTTTTAGGGACTGGATGTCTATCTCAAAAGGTTTCTCTAATACATTCAAATGGTAAGCATTCTGCATATCACTATGGGTAGGTGACATACTCTGGTTGTCCTCATAAATTGGTTGTGCTAATCCATGGCTTTTGTTGATGTCACTGATGTAGGATCTAGTAGTATGAAAGGATTTTCTGCTATTGGTTTCTCTTAGACAGTCATCTGAGGAACTTGTTTCTTCTAGATAGGTTGTCTTAGACTTCGGTATACTCCTAGATCTGTTAAATTTGATGGTAACAGATCCAGATGGATCTTGGCTGATGAACTTGATATCCGAGTTTTGAGGAGGGGGAGCTGGTTCAGTGACTTGGTCAAAGTTCCAGTTTTCGGGAAAGCTAATCTCCTCATGTCTGATGGTTTTTGGAGTAAACATGTTTACTCTCTGGTCTGCCTCATAACAGATGGTATGTCCCGATGGTACTGATGGGGACCTGTAACGAGGGTTTAGTCCTGTAGTTAGGACTTTATAATGGATCCTGTAAATGATAGAGTACGGAATTGATCCAGAAAGAAATTCATAATTATGAGTTTGAATATTAAGAGTGAGGACCTTTTCCACATGTTGATCCATTAAGGAGACAGTGAAGTTTGGATAACAGTTGATATAGATTGGACCATTGTAAAGGCTGGTTTCTGCCATACTGATGATAGAGTTTTGATAATTGGTATGTCTTGCATCTCTGAGGGCAACGCATAAGGAGTTGTTAATTCCTTTGAGAGTTAAGGGTTTCAATCCTATCTGGACTAACCCTATGTGCAAGAATTTATACCCAAAGTTATAAAGTTTCCTAAGGTTCTTGCCAGATAGTAGGTGAACTGTCTGGAAGTGTTCTGATCCTCTAATGGTTGTTGTAGAGAAAGGAATAACTTTTTCTACCATTCTGATAGCAAGAAGAGATCTGAGATCAAAGGCAGATTTGTGATAAATCTGGTTAGCTTCTACTTTCGGAGGTTTCCAGTTTGCTAACTCTTTATCATCCCAATATTGTTCAGATTTTCCTATAGTCTGTTCTGATCTAGAGTGACCGGACCGAGGAGTGGACATCGGCTGGTTTAAGGAGTGTGTCATGTGAATCTATGATGAGTGTTTGAGCAGGTCTCTTAGTTGGTGCTATGGTTTCCCTCCAGTATCGCGCATAAAACGGCAACAAATCTCATTCAAAACGCCTAAACTGCGCTCCCTTCGGGTCAAGAAACACGAACAACCAACCCCCTACCTGGCTCCACACAACTACATCCACCGACTCAGCACCTACACAACCCCCCGAAACCAGACGCCTGTCCCCTTGGCTCTGATACCAAATGCGCCTCTAAGGTCAGAACATGCATATGTGAAAAACTGAAAATATTGTTCAAATGCAGAGATTGGAAACTGAAAGCATCTTTATATAAAAACTTACAGAGCTTTATTCAAACACTTTGTACAGAGACTCTTGCAAGCTGATTACAGACTCTGAAGCCAGAGCTGGACACGGTCTTACAAAAGAAAAGAGAAAGGGGACTTAGCCACTTTCTGATGCAGAGGTTCCTCAGAAGAGGCAACTGCAGAGCATACTTGTGATCTAAGAAGGATCGAAGTATGGAAGAGAGAGTTGGGGTATCGACCGGTGTGTTGCAAAGGCTAAGACACTCCCCTTTTATAGACAGAAGGGGTTACAAACGACAGAATATCACACAGGACTCAAACAGTAAAAAGTAATGTACAGTGAAAAGGTGCACAGTGTTACATAGTGCTGAACAGTGCTAAACAGTAGCGTAATGATAGCGCTACAGTACCCGCAACAGTAACCAGCAATGATGGAGGGTCTTCAGCTTCGTCTTGTGGTGGCCTCAGAAGTCATGTAAAAGGACGGCTACTTTAGACTTTGGTGAAAAGTAAATAGTATCTTGTCTTCACATGCCAAATTTTTCACGAAAAGAGCCGAAGATGCTTTCTGATAACACTGATGGTTAAAGGGACTTTAGCTTCGTCTTGTAGTGGCCACAAAAGTCATGGGAAGGACGACTACTTTTGACTTTGAAAAGCAAATAGTATTTTGTCTTCACATGCCAATTTCTCCACGGAAGAGATGCTTTCTGATAAAGCAGTTGGATAAGGTTTCAGTTTTGTCTCGTAGTGGCTTCAAAAGTCTTGCGAAGAGATGGCTACTTTTGACTTTGGTATAAAGAAAAAGTATTTTGTGCCATATTTTCCACAAAAGAGATAAGGTGAAACTGAAAGTGCTTCTGATAAGGCTGACAGATGATGATCTGAAACCGGCTTATGGATTGATCTGCATCGGACAGTCTATAGATCTGATAATTTGATAAGGCTGATGGAGAATTTAGCTGCAAAATTATTTTACTTTGGAAAATTCTCTTGATGTGGATGTTGATGATAGATTAGTCCGTTTTGCTGCTCTTCTTTGTTTGAAGGTAGAATAACGATATACCTTGTTGGACACTCGTACAGTTAGATCGTCTTCTTCCTTGATGAGGAGAGCATAGTATAACTGATCTAATGATTCATTAGTGCAAACCCTTATAGCAATATTATTAATAATATCTAAGGGTAAAGGAAGGTTGCTTGGATAGAATTCCCGAATGATTTGGATCCTTCGTTCTTCCATCCTCTGATATATTAATGGATTAATCTGATAATTGATTTCTTCGTAGACATAACTTGGATGAGAATCGTTATATTCTACAAGAAATTGATATGGTGGTGGAGCAAATAAGGGATATGGACCAACTGATGGGTCATGCATCAAGTACCTGTCCCGTAGGGATCTTCGGACCACCATTTTACGGGTTGTTGGGCTTTTTGGCAAAGCCTCCAGCCAATCCAACGGATTTGATATGTCTTTACCACGAGCCGTTTGCTGTGGACTAGCCAGACCATTACCCTGGGCCTGATCAGGTTGTGAGCCTGATGGCATCTGGGCCATAGACTGATGGGCTAAAGCTGATATTTTCCTTGAAGGAATTCCCTGGTCAAAAAGTCAGGAAGGGAATTGGAATTTCCTTTGATAAATTTAATGTCAAAAATAAAGATGGCTAATAGGGCTTGCCAGCGGGCAAAGATCTGTTTAGCTGCAAGGTTTTTGACATCTTTTCGTAAAACTTCTTTTGCTGATTTTCAATCAATACGAAGTAAAAATTTTTGATTTAAGAGATCATCCTGAAATAAAACGATGGATAAAATCTCTATTTTAATAGTAGAATACTTCGCTTGAGTTTGATTCCAGATGATCATGCTGATTAAAATGCTATTTTAGGATGCCACCGTATCCTAGGTCTGATGCATCTGTTTCCACAATTTTTAATGCTGATGGATGACAGATATGTAGAAGAGGAAGATGATGAACATGTTTCTTAACTTTTTGAACTGCATGCGTGTGTGCATCTGTCCAAGGAGGTGGATCGGTTTTTAAACGATCAAAAAGTGGTTTACAGATGGGTCTAAGATACTGATAGAAATCGGAAATATAGTTAAGGGATCCTAAAAATCTCTGTAACTGATTTTTATCTGATATTTTGTCTGGAAATTTTTTAGCAAACTCCAGAGATCTTTGAATTGGGATTATGGTTCCATTTCTAATGATATGTCCTAAGAACCTGATTTCTGTTTGAAAGAGTTTGATCTTAGGGGCTGAGACAACTAATCCATTTTTCTTAATTATATGGATGAAAGTTCTCAAATGCTTCCAATGTTGATAGATAGACTAAAACATCATCAATGTAAACGATGGTGAATAGGCTGTAAGGAGTGAAAATATCATTCATAATATTTTGGAATTCTGATGGGGCATTCTTAAGACCAAAGGGCATTATGTTCCACTCGTATTGTCCAAAAGGAACTGTAAATGCAGTCTTATACTTGTCTTTTTCTAATTTCTCTTGAAATGGTTTAACCTTATGGAGGAATTAAGGTATCCTCAATTTTTTTTTTTAAAATTGAAGTCTTGTTGAAGGGAACTAATGTGTTTGCTAAGAAGCTGGATTTTCTGATGGACTGATACGTTTTGGAGAAGTTGAATGTCACGATGTTTAATTGGATAAGAGAACTTGAATATGATAGGTTTCCCTAAATACTCAGTTTCTACTCCTAATTCCGTGACTTTCATGGGGTAAAGAAGTTGAAGGAATGGATTGCCTAAAATGATGGGAGTGGATTAGCATACACCATCATTACAGACATGTACTAATGGAAGCTTATATTTGATGTTAAGCTGATGATTATTCACTGCCGTTAAAGATTCTTTGGTTTTCTCAAAATATTTTGTAGGGACTAAACCTTCTTGGATGCAGTTCATATCTGCTCCTGAATCTAATAAGGCAATACTACTGATGGTGTAAGAATGAATTCTTATCGTGATATTAATATACCACTTTTGATAAGAGATTCTACTGATCGTGTTCAAGAACAAGGAATGTCTTTGTTCAAGATCCTGATTATCCTTTTTAAGGGCTGCTAATTCGAATTTAAGATTCTTGATTTCTTGTCTAATGTCTTGTTGGTTAATCTCATGAGGGTTATGAGATCTTTGAATTGATTCTAGGACTTCCTGGAAGTTAGTCCTAATGTAAGGTTTGTTAACTGATGGTTGGTCTGATTCGTTATTTTGTCGAATCATGTTATGCAGTTGAATGAGAAACTGTTGTTTCAGACTAGAGTCTTCTACTTGGTTTATCATCCTAAGGATAACTTCTATTTGATCAGTAGTAATAGGATATAGATGGTTGTAATAGCAGGTTCTTACGGATGAAGTAGGAATAGCTATTACCATATTTTTTGGTTTAAATTTATTTTTTAATTTTTTATTTTTTGAAGATAGACAATTACGGATAATATTATTTCCGTTTTTCTTTATTTTGCAGAAAGGAGAAAGATATCCAGTAGTAAAGCAGATAAGTTTGGGTTTCCTAATTTTAACTCTTTTGGAAATATTTTTGGATTTTCTATCAAGATTTTCTTTATAATATTTTTGGTATTTTTGATATTGATTTTTATTTTTCTTTTGGGAAGGTTTTCTGGTGGGGGAGCCAAACTGTTTATACCTATTTTCTTTATGATTTTGTAATTTTTTGAGAGAGGTATTTTGTAGGATAATTCCATCCGTGGAAGGAATTTGTTTGGTTTTATGGGTTAATGGTTTTGGAAGGTTTGATGGTAGCTTTTCATCCCATAGGATGTTTGAGAGGATTTGAGTTAAGTTCTGGGCTACCGGTTGGTAAGGATTGGTTCTGTCAACCATTTCTTCGAAGGATTTCCAGTTAATCCGAAGATGTACTGGAACATAGATTTGAGGATCCTGGTTGATGATAACTGTAAGGGTAGGTTCATAAGTACTGATGGGTGTAGAATATGATCCACTAAAGGGGTAAAGTTGAAGTTGGTCTAGAGAACCTGGATTTACTTCTTTTTTACTCAGAAGTTGTTCCATAGGTCTAGATTCGACTTCTTCTGTTCCCACAGAAGAGAGATCATCTTCTGTTTTCTCGGACTCTTCTGATCTAACTTCTTCTGTAGAAGAAAGATCTTTAGCTGAGCTTTCTAGATGTGCAGGAGAGAGTGTGTGCTCAGTTTTATCTGATGTCTGATGATACTCTAGGAGGTTAATCCTAGATTCTGATGGGGTGGAATCTTCCTTAGTGGTTGATTCTTCTAAGGTTTTAGTATAATTTTCTAAGATTCTGTTATACATCCTTTGATTTGATTTCCAGGTGAAGAACGGGATGTTTAACCTAAGAAGTCTCATGATCTGATACCACTGTTTTCTATGAGTACAGATTTGTTCATGTGTATGGTGACTATCATAGTACTCTCGGAAGATCCTATTTTCTTCTTTAAAGAAATCCTTTTTAAGTAATGGAAAGTCTATTTCAAAAGGTTCTTCAAGATTCAGCTGATAAGGTGGAATCTCTATATCAAAGGCAGATTTGTAAGACATCTGGGTTTCCATACTAGGAAGTCTCTGGTTACCTACCTCCTTGTTATTCCAATATTGTTCAGGTTTTCCTACAGCCTGTTCTGATCTAGAGTGACCGGACCGAGGAGTGGACATCGGCTGGTTTAAGGAGTGTGCCATGTGAATCTATGATGAGTCGTTTGAGCAGGTCTATTAGTTGGTGCTATGGTTTCCCTCCAGTATCGCGCATAAAACGGCAACAAATCTCATTCAAACGCCTAGACTGCGCTCCCTTCGGGTCAAGAAACACGAACAACCAACCCCCAACCTGACTCCACACAACTACATCCACCGACTCAGCACCTACACAACCCCCCGAAACCAGACGCCTATCCCCTTGGCTCTGATACCAAATGCGCCTCTAAGGTCAGAACATGCATATGTGAAAAACTGAAAATATTGTTCAAATGCAGAGATTGGAAACTGAAAACATCTTTATATAAAAACTTACAGAGCTTTATTCAAACACTTTGTACAGAGACTCTTGCAAGCTGATTACAGACTCTGAAGCCAGAGCTGGACACGGTCATACAAAAGAAAAGAGAAAGGGGACTTAGCCACTTTCTGATGCAGAGGTTCCTCAGAAGAGGCAACTGCAGAGCATACTTGTGATCTAAGAGGGATGGAAGTATGGAAGAGAGAGTTGGGGTATCGACCGGTGTGTTGCAAAGGCTAAGACACTCCCCTTTTATAGACAGAAGGGGTTACAAACGACAGAATATCACACAGGACTCAAACAGTAAAAAGTAATGTACAGTGAAAAGGTGCATAGTGCTACATAGTGCTGAACAGTACTCGTAATAGTAAACAACAATTATAGGGTTCTTGAGCCTTGTCTTGTAGTGTTCTCAAAAGGCGTGAGAGGGGATGGCTTCTTTTGACTTTCTGGAAAGTAAATAGTAGAGGCTTGTCCTTATATGCCAATTTTTTCCACAAAAGATAAGGCGATAGATTCCTTCTGATAAAGCTGATGGATGTGAGATCTGATAAGGATTGTTAGAAGCCTGAGTTTCCAAACCAAGTATTCGGATTATCCGGATCATAGTCTGGGACTTGAGTTGCTTCATCATCACTATCGGATTTGGATGCCACAGATTTTGTCTGTTCCTGTATTTCTGATAGGATTCGAGCAAATTCTTCTGGGGTCGTAGCTTGTGCCATGCGGGCCATTAACTGATGTTTGAGTATACCGAGATCCTGATTAGTTTCGGATTGCTTTCTTTTGTTACAGAACTTAGGATTGCAATGAAACCATTCTGAGACTGCTGATTTGCAAATTCTGGATATATCAAAATTATCCCACCATTTTATCTTGATCTGGCGAGCTAGCCATTTTCTGGTATTAATGATAGGAGTACTAGATGCTGATGGTAATGCTGATATTGTGAAGTCTAAAGCCATAATCCATGAAATATTAAAATGCTTGTAATAGCAAAATAATATCGGATAATCAGTCCATGGCGCAGGTGGTAAGACTTCCTTCTGGAAGAACTGATAAGCTTCTTGAACATCTGATGGTAGAATGTCTGATGTAGGTCCAAACTTTTCCCACCAATCAATCCACCAGTCTGGGAAAGGAGGATTAAAGGTTTTATCAAAGTAAAAGAACCATGATAAGGTCTGATTTTTATTTTGGCGAAATAAAAGATTAGTCCAGGCAGTAACATAATCCCAATAAGTATATTCTGCATGGTTGAGATTATTAGAAAACCGCTTGGTTGCTGAGGGGTTGATCCGCCAATCTGATAGGGTTAAGACCTTACAAATCTTGATTTTCATGAAGGCAACTTCAGTAGGTTCAGTACGATCCATGACAGTAGAGATGTCAATAGACTTTGTATCTGTGAGGATGTCTTCATAAAACTGATAAGAAGGTAAGTTTGGTGAGGCTTGGTAATTGTCAGGGTTAAGGATAGTTTTAGCTAATTTAATGGGGTTATCGTGATAGGCTTCTGATAATAATGGACCTTCTAATGGAATGATAGATATGAAAATGGGTTTGACCTGATAAGAGGATTTTTGAATGGAAATGGATTTCGGTTGTGGTGATGAGGTAGATGAAGATGGTCTGGTTGCTGATAGATAGGATGGAGTCCGTGGTTTCATTGGTGTGGTGGAATTTAAAGGTGAATATTCGAAGGGTGCGGCATCTAATGGGGTAAATCTTTGAGTATGTTTAACTGAAGAAGTGGAGGCTTGAGCTGATGGGACTGGTTTTCTGGTGTCTTTCTGTTTTGCAGTATTCATGATGGTGGTCTTCTGATTCCTGCAAGAATGACCATAAACCAAGTTATCCGTAAGACTGGGAAGATGCTGATCTGATGATTCGGCTAGGCAAACTCTGATAGCAATATTATTTATAATATCTGGTGGAAGATTGATATTGCTAGGATAAAATTCCCGAACAATACTAATTCTTCTTCGTTCCATCCATTCATATATACCAGGAGTGATATTATACTGAATTTCCTGATATAGATAGTGTGGGTCAGGTTTCCCATATTCCACAAGGAACTGATATTTGGACTCGTCTGATAATGGGCCAACTGTTGGATCGCCCATCTTATACCTGTCCCGTAGGGATCGTATGACCACCATTTTACGGGTTTTTGGGCTTTTTGGCAAAGCCTCCAGCCATGCTAACGGATTTGGTGTGTCTTTACCACGAGCCGTTTGCTGTGGACTAGTCAAACCTTTACCCTGGGTTTGATCAGGTTGTTCGTCCGAAATGGATTGTGTGACTTCATCTGATTGGGGCATTGATGTCTGAGGGAATGTAAGAATAATCTGATTATTTGGGGTTAGGTGTGAATATAAAGATTTGGCCTTGTAGAGAGTCTGATCTTCTGATAAGAAAAGTTCTTTATAAGAAAAGTTGGGAATAAAATATTTTTTGATAAAATTAAATATAATTAATAGTATCATTTTTATAGATTTATAATTAATTATCAAGAAATTCTGATTGGATATATAAGATAAAAGATAAAATTTTAATAAAACTTTTAAAATCTCATCCTGATGTATAGGAGACTGATGTTGTTCTAATCCTGATTTAACCTCTAATGCAAATGATGGAGAAATGTGACTTAGGTGAAGTAGAGAAGGATGTTGATATATGTCTGATTTTGATTCTAAAGGAGGATTTTTAGGCTGATGTTCTGTGTTCTGAGATTGATTTCTTATTTTTGATAATTCAGTTGGGTTTTCTTTTGGGTTGATTAGGTCAGAGATTTGAAGGTTATTTCTTTTTGCATATTTTTTAAGTTTTTTAAGTTTTCTTTCGTCTTTTCTTCTGAGTCTTCTATCTTCGATATTGGTTTTATTGATTCGTGTTTCACAATTAGCTGATGTATGACCTAATTGTTGACAGTAGTGACAGGTCATTTTGGTAATTTTTTTAGGATTTATGATTTTGTGATTATTGTTTTGAAGGTTAGTTTGAGGTATCTCGCAGATTTGAGGTATCTCAGGAGGTTGTTTTTTATGAGTTTTGTTTTGGTATTTTTTATATGAACTTGGGGATTCTTTTTGTGATTTTCCAGCAGGATTTTGTTTTACGATGTTAATATTGTTATTTGGTGTTCCTATCTCTGATAGTTGGATTTCTATTTTTGAAAGTAGGATTTGGTTTTTTATGCGACCTATCAGTCTATCTTCTTTAATATTGGAAGAAGGATAGATATATGGGTCTTGAAGGTTATTGACGGTTTTTTCTGATACGTTAAGTTTGGGTAGTTGTTCTTCTATTTGTTGGAGCATTTTTTTGGTTGAGGTTGTGGGTGGCTTTCTTGGTAGGCTCTCTTCTGTAGTGAATCTGTAAGCATTGGCTATGGGGTTGAAGGATGATTCTCCAGGGTCGAAGGATGTTTCTGGTTTATTTCCTAAATGGAGAAGATATTCACTGATAAAATTATTTTGTTTAATTACTTTATCAATGTCATCCTTAAGTGCTACAGAATCCTTGCTATTTGGGGCTGATATTTGTTTAAAGGGAGAAGCTAATACTCTAGTATTGGCTCCATGACCTTTAACAATATGTTCTACTAGAGGAGGTTGGGTTGATTCGACTGATTCCCCTGTAGAAAGTTTATAAGTATCTGATTTTTTGAGGACTGATAACTGATTTCTAAGGATGGCTAGCTGATTTTCTATTATTTGAATATATTTCTTGGATTCTGCCAACCACCTAAAGAAAGGAATATTAGTTTTGAGAAGTCTCATGGTATGATGCCACTGTTCTTTATGAGTTTTAATTTCTTCCTGGGTATAACACCTGTCATAATGTTCACGGAAGCTCCTATTTTCTGGATTAAAGAAATCCTTTTTTAGGGACTGGATGTCTATCTCAAAAGGTTTCTCTAATACATTCAAATGGTAAGCATTCTGCATATCACTATGGGTAGGTGACATACTCTGGTTGTCCTCATAAATTGGTTGTGCTAATCCATGGCTTTTGTTGATGTCACTGATGTAGGATCTAGTAGTATGAAAGGATTTTCTGCTATTGGTTTCTCTTAGACAGTCATCTGAGGAACTTGTTTCTTCTAGATAGGTTGTCTTAGACTTCGGTATACTCCTAGATCTGTTAAATTTGATGGTAACAGATCCAGATGGATCTTGGCTGATGAACTTGATATCCGAGTTTTGAGGAGGGGGAGCTGGTTCAGTGACTTGGTCAAAGTTCCAGTTTTCGGGAAAGCTAATCTCCTCATGTCTGATGGTTTTTGGAGTAAACATGTTTACTCTCTGGTCTGCCTCATAACAGATGGTATGTCCCGATGGTACTGATGGGGACCTGTAACGAGGGTTTAGTCCTGTAGTTAGGACTTTATAATGGATCCTGTAAATGATAGAGTACGGAATTGATCCAGAAAGAAATTCATAATTATGAGTTTGAATATTAAGAGTGAGGACCTTTTCCACATGTTGATCCATTAAGGAGACAGTGAAGTTTGGATAACAGTTGATATAGATTGGACCATTGTAAAGGCTGGTTTCTGCCATACTGATGATAGAGTTTTGATAATTGGTATGTCTTGCATCTCTGAGGGCAACGCATAAGGAGTTGTTAATTCCTTTGAGAGTTAAGGGTTTCAATCCTATCTGGACTAACCCTATGTGCAAGAATTTATACCCAAAGTTATAAAGTTTCCTAAGGTTCTTGCCAGATAGTAGGTGAACTGTCTGGAAGTGTTCTGATCCTCTAATGGTTGTTGTAGAGAAAGGAATAACTTTTTCTACCATTCTGATAGCAAGAAGAGATCTGAGATCAAAGGCAGATTTGTGATAAATCTGGTTAGCTTCTACTTTCGGAGGTTTCCAGTTTGCTAACTCTTTGTCATCCCAATATTGTTCAGATTTTCCTATAGTCTGTTCTGATCTAGAGTGACCGGACCGAGGAGTGGACATCGGCTGGTTT
This sequence comes from Diospyros kaki, assembly GCA_036245055.1. Classification (NCBI taxonomy): domain Eukaryota; kingdom Viridiplantae; phylum Streptophyta; class Magnoliopsida; order Ericales; family Ebenaceae; genus Diospyros; species Diospyros kaki. Next base: position 16,317 of record BSEG01000008.1, on the reverse strand, counting down.
AAGGAGTGTGTCATGTGAATCTATGATGAGTGTTTGAGCAGGTCTCTTAGTTGGTGCTATGGTTTCCCTCCAGTATCGCGCATAAAACGGCAACAAATCTCATTCAAAACGCCTAAACTGCGCTCCCTTCGGGTCAAGAAACACGAACAACCAACCCCCTACCTGGCTCCACACAACTACATCCACCGACTCAGCACCTACACAACCCCCCGAAACCAGACGCCTGTCCCCTTGGCTCTGATACCAAATGCGCCTCTAAGGTCAGAACATGCATATGTGAAAAACTGAAAATATTGTTCAAATGCAGAGATTGGAAACTGAAAGCATCTTTATATAAAAACTTACAGAGCTTTATTCAAACACTTTGTACAGAGACTCTTGCAAGCTGATTACAGACTCTGAAGCCAGAGCTGGACACGGTCTTACAAAAGAAAAGAGAAAGGGGACTTAGCCACTTTCTGATGCAGAGGTTCCTCAGAAGAGGCAACTGCAGAGCATACTTGTGATCTAAGAAGGATCGAAGTATGGAAGAGAGAGTTGGGGTATCGACCGGTGTGTTGCAAAGGCTAAGACACTCCCCTTTTATAGACAGAAGGGGTTACAAACGACAGAATATCACACAGGACTCAAACAGTAAAAAGTAATGTACAGTGAAAAGGTGCACAGTGTTACATAGTGCTGAACAGTGCTAAACAGTAGCGTAATGATAGCGCTACAGTACCCGCAACAGTAACCAGCAATGATGGAGGGTCTTCAGCTTCGTCTTGTGGTGGCCTCAGAAGTCATGTAAAAGGACGGCTACTTTAGACTTTGGTGAAAAGTAAATAGTATCTTGTCTTCACATGCCAAATTTTTCACGAAAAGAGCCGAAGATGCTTTCTGATAACACTGATGGTTAAAGGGACTTTAGCTTCGTCTTGTAGTGGCCACAAAAGTCATGGGAAGGACGACTACTTTTGACTTTGAAAAGCAAATAGTATTTTGTCTTCACATGCCAATTTCTCCACGGAAGAGATGCTTTCTGATAAAGCAGTTGGATAAGGTTTCAGTTTTGTCTCGTAGTGGCTTCAAAAGTCTTGCGAAGAGATGGCTACTTTTGACTTTGGTATAAAGAAAAAGTATTTTGTGCCATATTTTCCACAAAAGAGATAAGGTGAAACTGAAAGTGCTTCTGATAAGGCTGACAGATGATGATCTGAAACCGGCTTATGGATTGATCTGCATCGGACAGTCTATAGATCTGATAATTTGATAAGGCTGATGGAGAATTTAGCTGCAAAATTATTTTACTTTGGAAAATTCTCTTGATGTGGATGTTGATGATAGATTAGTCCGTTTTGCTGCTCTTCTTTGTTTGAAGGTAGAATAACGATATACCTTGTTGGACACTCGTACAGTTAGATCGTCTTCTTCCTTGATGAGGAGAGCATAGTATAACTGATCTAATGATTCATTAGTGCAAACCCTTATAGCAATATTATTAATAATATCTAAGGGTAAAGGAAGGTTGCTTGGATAGAATTCCCGAATGATTTGGATCCTTCGTTCTTCCATCCTCTGATATATTAATGGATTAATCTGATAATTGATTTCTTCGTAGACATAACTTGGATGAGAATCGTTATATTCTACAAGAAATTGATATGGTGGTGGAGCAAATAAGGGATATGGACCAACTGATGGGTCATGCATCAAGTACCTGTCCCGTAGGGATCTTCGGACCACCATTTTACGGGTTGTTGGGCTTTTTGGCAAAGCCTCCAGCCAATCCAACGGATTTGATATGTCTTTACCACGAGCCGTTTGCTGTGGACTAGCCAGACCATTACCCTGGGCCTGATCAGGTTGTGAGCCTGATGGCATCTGGGCCATAGACTGATGGGCTAAAGCTGATATTTTCCTTGAAGGAATTCCCTGGTCAAAAAGTCAGGAAGGGAATTGGAATTTCCTTTGATAAATTTAATGTCAAAAATAAAGATGGCTAATAGGGCTTGCCAGCGGGCAAAGATCTGTTTAGCTGCAAGGTTTTTGACATCTTTTCGTAAAACTTCTTTTGCTGATTTTCAATCAATACGAAGTAAAAATTTTTGATTTAAGAGATCATCCTGAAATAAAACGATGGATAAAATCTCTATTTTAATAGTAGAATACTTCGCTTGAGTTTGATTCCAGATGATCATGCTGATTAAAATGCTATTTTAGGATGCCACCGTATCCTAGGTCTGATGCATCTGTTTCCACAATTTTTAATGCTGATGGATGACAGATATGTAGAAGAGGAAGATGATGAACATGTTTCTTAACTTTTTGAACTGCATGCGTGTGTGCATCTGTCCAAGGAGGTGGATCGGTTTTTAAACGATCAAAAAGTGGTTTACAGATGGGTCTAAGATACTGATAGAAATCGGAAATATAGTTAAGGGATCCTAAAAATCTCTGTAACTGATTTTTATCTGATATTTTGTCTGGAAATTTTTTAGCAAACTCCAGAGATCTTTGAATTGGGATTATGGTTCCATTTCTAATGATATGTCCTAAGAACCTGATTTCTGTTTGAAAGAGTTTGATCTTAGGGGCTGAGACAACTAATCCATTTTTCTTAATTATATGGATGAAAGTTCTCAAATGCTTCCAATGTTGATAGATAGACTAAAACATCATCAATGTAAACGATGGTGAATAGGCTGTAAGGAGTGAAAATATCATTCATAATATTTTGGAATTCTGATGGGGCATTCTTAAGACCAAAGGGCATTATGTTCCACTCGTATTGTCCAAAAGGAACTGTAAATGCAGTCTTATACTTGTCTTTTTCTAATTTCTCTTGAAATGGTTTAACCTTATGGAGGAATTAAGGTATCCTCAATTTTTTTTTTTAAAATTGAAGTCTTGTTGAAGGGAACTAATGTGTTTGCTAAGAAGCTGGATTTTCTGATGGACTGATACGTTTTGGAGAAGTTGAATGTCACGATGTTTAATTGGATAAGAGAACTTGAATATGATAGGTTTCCCTAAATACTCAGTTTCTACTCCTAATTCCGTGACTTTCATGGGGTAAAGAAGTTGAAGGAATGGATTGCCTAAAATGATGGGAGTGGATTAGCATACACCATCATTACAGACATGTACTAATGGAAGCTTATATTTGATGTTAAGCTGATGATTATTCACTGCCGTTAAAGATTCTTTGGTTTTCTCAAAATATTTTGTAGGGACTAAACCTTCTTGGATGCAGTTCATATCTGCTCCTGAATCTAATAAGGCAATACTACTGATGGTGTAAGAATGAATTCTTATCGTGATATTAATATACCACTTTTGATAAGAGATTCTACTGATCGTGTTCAAGAACAAGGAATGTCTTTGTTCAAGATCCTGATTATCCTTTTTAAGGGCTGCTAATTCGAATTTAAGATTCTTGATTTCTTGTCTAATGTCTTGTTGGTTAATCTCATGAGGGTTATGAGATCTTTGAATTGATTCTAGGACTTCCTGGAAGTTAGTCCTAATGTAAGGTTTGTTAACTGATGGTTGGTCTGATTCGTTATTTTGTCGAATCATGTTATGCAGTTGAATGAGAAACTGTTGTTTCAGACTAGAGTCTTCTACTTGGTTTATCATCCTAAGGATAACTTCTATTTGATCAGTAGTAATAGGATATAGATGGTTGTAATAGCAGGTTCTTACGGATGAAGTAGGAATAGCTATTACCATATTTTTTGGTTTAAATTTATTTTTTAATTTTTTATTTTTTGAAGATAGACAATTACGGATAATATTATTTCCGTTTTTCTTTATTTTGCAGAAAGGAGAAAGATATCCAGTAGTAAAGCAGATAAGTTTGGGTTTCCTAATTTTAACTCTTTTGGAAATATTTTTGGATTTTCTATCAAGATTTTCTTTATAATATTTTTGGTATTTTTGATATTGATTTTTATTTTTCTTTTGGGAAGGTTTTCTGGTGGGGGAGCCAAACTGTTTATACCTATTTTCTTTATGATTTTGTAATTTTTTGAGAGAGGTATTTTGTAGGATAATTCCATCCGTGGAAGGAATTTGTTTGGTTTTATGGGTTAATGGTTTTGGAAGGTTTGATGGTAGCTTTTCATCCCATAGGATGTTTGAGAGGATTTGAGTTAAGTTCTGGGCTACCGGTTGGTAAGGATTGGTTCTGTCAACCATTTCTTCGAAGGATTTCCAGTTAATCCGAAGATGTACTGGAACATAGATTTGAGGATCCTGGTTGATGATAACTGTAAGGGTAGGTTCATAAGTACTGATGGGTGTAGAATATGATCCACTAAAGGGGTAAAGTTGAAGTTGGTCTAGAGAACCTGGATTTACTTCTTTTTTACTCAGAAGTTGTTCCATAGGTCTAGATTCGACTTCTTCTGTTCCCACAGAAGAGAGATCATCTTCTGTTTTCTCGGACTCTTCTGATCTAACTTCTTCTGTAGAAGAAAGATCTTTAGCTGAGCTTTCTAGATGTGCAGGAGAGAGTGTGTGCTCAGTTTTATCTGATGTCTGATGATACTCTAGGAGGTTAATCCTAGATTCTGATGGGGTGGAATCTTCCTTAGTGGTTGATTCTTCTAAGGTTTTAGTATAATTTTCTAAGATTCTGTTATACATCCTTTGATTTGATTTCCAGGTGAAGAACGGGATGTTTAACCTAAGAAGTCTCATGATCTGATACCACTGTTTTCTATGAGTACAGATTTGTTCATGTGTATGGTGACTATCATAGTACTCTCGGAAGATCCTATTTTCTTCTTTAAAGAAATCCTTTTTAAGTAATGGAAAGTCTATTTCAAAAGGTTCTTCAAGATTCAGCTGATAAGGTGGAATCTCTATATCAAAGGCAGATTTGTAAGACATCTGGGTTTCCATACTAGGAAGTCTCTGGTTACCTACCTCCTTGTTATTCCAATATTGTTCAGGTTTTCCTACAGCCTGTTCTGATCTAGAGTGACCGGACCGAGGAGTGGACATCGGCTGGTTTAAGGAGTGTGCCATGTGAATCTATGATGAGTCGTTTGAGCAGGTCTATTAGTTGGTGCTATGGTTTCCCTCCAGTATCGCGCATAAAACGGCAACAAATCTCATTCAAACGCCTAGACTGCGCTCCCTTCGGGTCAAGAAACACGAACAACCAACCCCCAACCTGACTCCACACAACTACATCCACCGACTCAGCACCTACACAACCCCCCGAAACCAGACGCCTATCCCCTTGGCTCTGATACCAAATGCGCCTCTAAGGTCAGAACATGCATATGTGAAAAACTGAAAATATTGTTCAAATGCAGAGATTGGAAACTGAAAACATCTTTATATAAAAACTTACAGAGCTTTATTCAAACACTTTGTACAGAGACTCTTGCAAGCTGATTACAGACTCTGAAGCCAGAGCTGGACACGGTCATACAAAAGAAAAGAGAAAGGGGACTTAGCCACTTTCTGATGCAGAGGTTCCTCAGAAGAGGCAACTGCAGAGCATACTTGTGATCTAAGAGGGATTGAAGTATGGAAGAGAGAGTTGGGGTATCGACCGGTGTGTTGCAAAGGCTAAGACACTCCCCTTTTATAGACAGAAGGGGTTACAAACGACAGAATATCACACAGGACTCAAACAGTAAAAAGTAATGTACAGTGAAAAGGTGCATAGTGCTACATAGTGCTGAACAGTACTCGTAATAGTAAACAACAATTATAGGGTTCTTGAGCCTTGTCTTGTAGTGTTCTCAAAAGGCGTGAGAGGGGATGGCTTCTTTTGACTTTCTGGAAAGTAAATAGTAGAGGCTTGTCCTTATATGCCAATTTTTTCCACAAAAGATAAGGCGATAGATTCCTTCTGATAAAGCTGATGGATGTGAGATCTGATAAGGATTGTTAGAAGCCTGAGTTTCCAAACCAAGTATTCGGATTATCCGGATCATAGTCTGGGACTTGAGTTGCTTCATCATCACTATCGGATTTGGATGCCACAGATTTTGTCTGTTCCTGTATTTCTGATAGGATTCGAGCAAATTCTTCTGGGGTCGTAGCTTGTGCCATGCGGGCCATTAACTGATGTTTGAGTATACCGAGATCCTGATTAGTTTCGGATTGCTTTCTTTTGTTACAGAACTTAGGATTGCAATGAAACCATTCTGAGACTGCTGATTTGCAAATTCTGGATATATCAAAATTATCCCACCATTTTATCTTGATCTGGCGAGCTAGCCATTTTCTGGTATTAATGATAGGAGTACTAGATGCTGATGGTAATGCTGATATTGTGAAGTCTAAAGCCATAATCCATGAAATATTAAAATGCTTGTAATAGCAAAATAATATCGGATAATCAGTCCATGGCGCAGGTGGTAAGACTTCCTTCTGGAAGAACTGATAAGCTTCTTGAACATCTGATGGTAGAATGTCTGATGTAGGTCCAAACTTTTCCCACCAATCAATCCACCAGTCTGGGAAAGGAGGATTAAAGGTTTTATCAAAGTAAAAGAACCATGATAAGGTCTGATTTTTATTTTGGCGAAATAAAAGATTAGTCCAGGCAGTAACATAATCCCAATAAGTATATTCTGCATGGTTGAGATTATTAGAAAACCGCTTGGTTGCTGAGGGGTTGATCCGCCAATCTGATAGGGTTAAGACCTTACAAATCTTGATTTTCATGAAGGCAACTTCAGTAGGTTCAGTACGATCCATGACAGTAGAGATGTCAATAGACTTTGTATCTGTGAGGATGTCTTCATAAAACTGATAAGAAGGTAAGTTTGGTGAGGCTTGGTAATTGTCAGGGTTAAGGATAGTTTTAGCTAATTTAATGGGGTTATCGTGATAGGCTTCTGATAATAATGGACCTTCTAATGGAATGATAGATATGAAAATGGGTTTGACCTGATAAGAGGATTTTTGAATGGAAATGGATTTCGGTTGTGGTGATGAGGTAGATGAAGATGGTCTGGTTGCTGATAGATAGGATGGAGTCCGTGGTTTCATTGGTGTGGTGGAATTTAAAGGTGAATATTCGAAGGGTGCGGCATCTAATGGGGTAAATCTTTGAGTATGTTTAACTGAAGAAGTGGAGGCTTGAGCTGATGGGATTGGTTTTCTGGTGTCTTTCTGTTTTGCAGTATTCATGATGGTGGTCTTCTGATTCCTGCAAGAATGACCATAAACCAAGTTATCCGTAAGACTGGGAAGATGCTGATCTGATGATTCGGCTAGGCAAACTCTGATAGCAATATTATTTATAATATCTGGTGGAAGATTGATATTGCTAGGATAAAATTCCCGAACAATACTAATTCTTCTTCGTTCCATCCATTCATATATACCAGGAGTGATATTATACTGAATTTCCTGATATAGATAGTGTGGGTCAGGTTTCCCATATTCCACAAGGAACTGATATTTGGACTCGTCTGATAATGGGCCAACTGTTGGATCGCCCATCTTATACCTGTCCCGTAGGGATCGTATGACCACCATTTTACGGGTTTTTGGGCTTTTTGGCAAAGCCTCCAGCCATGCTAACGGATTTGGTGTGTCTTTACCACGAGCCGTTTGCTGTGGACTAGTCAAACCTTTACCCTGGGTTTGATCAGGTTGTTCGTCCGAAATGGATTGTGTGACTTCATCTGATTGGGGCATTGATGTCTGAGGGAATGTAAGAATAATCTGATTATTTGGGGTTAGGTGTGAATATAAAGATTTGGCCTTGTAGAGAGTCTGATCTTCTGATAAGAAAAGTTCTTTATAAGAAAAGTTGGGAATAAAATATTTTTTGATAAAATTAAATATAATTAATAGTATCATTTTTATAGATTTATAATTAATTATCAAGAAATTCTGATTGGATATATAAGATAAAAGATAAAATTTTAATAAAACTTTTAAAATCTCATCCTGATGTATAGGAGACTGATGTTGTTCTAATCCTGATTTAACCTCTAATGCAAATGATGGAGAAATGTGACTTAGGTGAAGTAGAGAAGGATGTTGATATATGTCTGATTTTGATTCTAAAGGAGGATTTTTAGGCTGATGTTCTGTGTTCTGAGATTGATTTCTTATTTTTGATAATTCAGTTGGGTTTTCTTTTGGGTTGATTAGGTCAGAGATTTGAAGGTTATTTCTTTTTGCATATTTTTTAAGTTTTTTAAGTTTTCTTTCGTCTTTTCTTCTGAGTCTTCTATCTTCGATATTGGTTTTATTGATTCGTGTTTCACAATTAGCTGATGTATGACCTAATTGTTGACAGTAGTGACAGGTCATTTTGGTAATTTTTTTAGGATTTATGATTTTGTGATTATTGTTTTGAAGGTTAGTTTGAGGTATCTCGCAGATTTGAGGTATCTCAGGAGGTTGTTTTTTATGAGTTTTGTTTTGGTATTTTTTATATGAACTTGGGGATTCTTTTTGTGATTTTCCAGCAGGATTTTGTTTTACGATGTTAATATTGTTATTTGGTGTTCCTATCTCTGATAGTTGGATTTCTATTTTTGAAAGTAGGATTTGGTTTTTTATGCGACCTATCAGTCTATCTTCTTTAATATTGGAAGAAGGATAGATATATGGGTCTTGAAGGTTATTGACGGTTTTTTCTGATACGTTAAGTTTGGATAGTTGTTCTTCTATTTGTTGGAGCATTTTTTTGGTTGAGGTTGTGGGCGGCTTTCTTGGTAGGCTCTCTTCTGTAGTGAATCTGTAAGCATTGGCTATGGGGTTGAAGGATGATTCTCCAGGGTCGAAGGATGTTTCTGGTTTATTTCCTAAATGGAGAAGATATTCACTGATAAAATTATTTTGTTTAATTACTTTATCAATGTCATCCTTAAGTGCTACAGAATCCTTGCTATTTGGGGCTGATATTTGTTTAAAGGGAGAAGCTAATACTCTAGTATTGGCTCCATGACCTTTAACAATATGTTCTACTAGAGGAGGTTGGGTTGATTCGACTGATTCCCCTGTAGAAAGTTTATAAGTATCTGATTTTTGAGGACTGATAACTGATTTCTAAGGATGGCTAGCTGATTTTCTATTATTTGAATATATTTCTTGGATTCTGCCAACCACCTAAAGAAAGGAATATTAGTTTTGAGAAGTCTCATGGTATGATGCCACTGTTCTTTATGAGTTTTAATTTCTTCTGGGTATAACACCTGTCATAATGTTCACGGAAGCTCCTATTTTCTGGATTAAAGAAATCCTTTTTTAGGGACTGGATGTCTATCTCAAAAGGTTTCTCTAATACATTCAAATGGTAAGCATTCTGCATATCACTATGGGTAGGTGACATACTCTGGTTGTCCTCATAAATTGGTTGTGCTAATCCATGGCTTTTGTTGATGTCACTGATGTAGGATCTAGTAGTATGAAAGGATTTTCTGCAATTGGTTTCTCTTAGACAGTCATCTGAGGAACTTGTTTCTTCTAGATAGGTTGTCTTAGACTTCGGTATACTCCTAGATCTGTTAAATTTGATGGTAACAGATCCAGATGGATCTTGGCTGATGAACTTGATATCCGAGTTTTGAGGAGGGGGAGCTGGTTCAGTGACTTGGTCAAAGTTCCAGTTTTCGGGAAAGCTAATCTCCTCATGTCTGATGGTTTTTGGAGTAAACATGTTTACTCTCTGGTCTGCCTCATAACAGATGGTATGTCCCGATGGTACTGATGGGGGACCTGTAACGAGGGTTTAGTCCTGTAGTTAGGACTTTATAATGGATCCTGTAAATGATAGAGTACGGAATTGATCCAGAAAGAAATTCATAATTATGAGTTTAGGGTTTAGGGTGTAGGGTTTAGGGTGTAGGGTTTAGGGTTTAGGGTTTAGGGTTTAGGGTGTAGGGTTTAGGGTTTAGGTGTAGGGTGTAGGGTTCAGGGTGTAGGGTTCAGGGTTCAGGGTTCAGGGTTCAGGGTTCAGGGTTCAGGGTTCAGGGTTCAGGGTTCAGGGTTCAGGGTTCAGGGTTCAGGGTTCAGGGTTCAGGGTTCAGGGTTCAGGGTTCAGGGTTCAGGGTTCAGGGTTCAGGGTTCAGGGTTCAGGGTTCAGGTTCAGGGTTCAGGGTTCAGGGTTCAGGGTTCAGGGTTCAGGGTTCAGGGTTCAGGGTTCAGGGTTCAGGGTTCAGGGTTCAGGGTTCAGGGTTCAGGGTTCAGGGTTCAGGGTTCAGGGTTCAGGGTTCAGGGTTCAGGGTTCAGGTTCAGGGTTCAGGGTTCAGGGTTCAGGGTTCAGGGTTCAGGGTTCAGGGTTCAGGGTTCAGGGTTCAGGGTTCAGGGTTCAGGGTTCAGGGTTCAGGGTTCAGGGTTCAGGGTTCAGGGTTCAGGGTTCAGGGTTCAGGGTTCAGGGTTCAGGGTTCAGGGTTCAGGGTTCAGGGTTCAGGGTTCAGGGTTCAGGGTTCAGGGTTCAGGGTTCAGGGTTCAGGGTTCAGGGTTCAGGGTTCAGGGTTCAGGGTTCAGGTTCAGGGTTCAGGGTTCAGGGTTCAGGGTTCAGGGTTCAGGGTTCAGGGTTCAGGGTTCAGGGTTCAGGGTTCAGGGTTCAGGGTTCAGGGTTCAGGGTTCAGGGTTCAGGGTTCAGGGTTCAGGGTTCAGGGTTCAGGGTTCAGGGTTCAGGGTTCAGGGTTCAGGGTTCAGGGTTCAGGGTTCAGGGTTCAGGGTTCAGGGTTCAGGGTTCAGGGTTCAGGGTTCAGGGTTCAGGGTTCAGGGTTCAGGGTTCAGGGTTCAGGGTTCAGGGTTCAGGGTTCAGGGTTCAGGGTTCAGGGTTCAGGGTTCAGGGTTCAGGGTTCAGGGTTCAGGGTTCAGGGTTCAGGGTTCAGGGTTCAGGGTTCAGGGTTCAGGGTTCAGGGTTCAGGGTTCAGGGTTCAGGGTTCAGGGTTCAGGTTCAGGGTTCAGGGTTCAGGGTTCAGGGTTCAGGGTTCAGGGTTCAGGGTTCAGGGTTCAGGGTTCAGGGTTCAGGGTTCAGGGTTCAGGGTTCAGGTTCAGGGTTCAGGGTTCAGGGTTCAGGGTTCAGGGTTCAGGTTCAGGGTTCAGGTTCAGGGTTCAGGGTTCAGGGTTCAGGGTTCAGGGTTCAGGGTTCAGGGTTCAGGGTTCAGGGTTCAGGGTCAGGGTTCAGGGTTCAGGGTTCAGGGTTCAGGGTTCAGGGTTCAGGGTTCAGGGTTCAGGGTTCAGGGTTCAGGGTTCAGGGTTCAGGGTTCAGGGTTCAGGGTTCAGGGTTCAGGGTTCAGGGTTCAGGGTTCAGGGTTCAGGGTTCAGGGTTCAGGGTTCAGGGTTCAGGGTTCAGGGTTCAGGGTTCAGGGTTCAGGGTTCAGGGTTCAGG